>CM077008.1:111229225-112571725 GCA_039090855.1 Macrothele yani
ATACATGCACTCCAGACATCATGAAAGATACCAGTACCAGAGTTCCTCCAGTCCTTCCAGCAGAAGTTGCACATGCAATCAAGAACATGAAGCGGGGAAAAGCTCCAGGAGAAGATGGAATTACTGTAGACATCATACAAGAAGCAAGTGGAGAAATCGAAACAGTACTCGCCCAAATTTTCACTCGATGCCTTAATGAAGGAAAGATTCCTGAGGATTGGAACACCGCTACAATGATCCTGCTACATAAGAAAGGTGACATTGAGGATCTCGGAAACTACAAACCTATCAGCCTCCTATCAGTAGTTTATAAAATCTTCACTAAAGTTCTTTCACACCGCTTGAAGGTAACACTGGACATGGCTCAACCGAGAGAACAAGCTGGATTCAGGAGTGGCTACAGCACAATAGATCATATCCACGTACTGAGAGAACTAATTGAAAGAGCGAGGGAATATGAACTTCCATTGTGCATGGCTTTTATCGATTATGAAAAAGCCTTTGATTCGGTGAAACCATCAGCAGTTACAATGGCTCTGAAAACCTGCGGTATTGAAGATGCATACATTAATATTATTAATAACATCTATGAAAATGCAAGTGCAAAGATTCGGCTGTTTGAAAATACAACACACATAAAAATTGGAAAGGGAGAGAGACAAGGTAACACCATATCTCCGAAGCTCTTTAATGCCACATTGGAGGGTGTTTTTCAGGCGCTGAGCTTGGAAAACAAAGGGATAAAGATTAATGGAGATTATATAACCCACCTTCGTTTTGCTGATGACGTAGTCATTTTTGCAGCTACCCCATCAGAGCTGCAGAGTATGATCCAGGAACTTGCTGACAAGAGTAAAGAAGTGGGATTAAAAATGAACTTTCAGTAGACAAAAGTGATGTTCAATGCTTTTACAAGAAATGAAGATTTATCGATTGATGGAGAAAAGCTTTAGATAACAGACACGTGCGTTTATCTTGGACAGTAGATATCAAGTGAGGGTCACATTGATGAAGAAATTAATCGGCGTACAAAACTTGCCTGGAGAGCTTTTGGAAGAAACAGCATAATTTTCAAGAGCAATATGCCATTATGTCTTAAAAGAAAAGTGTTTGATCAATGCATCCTTCCAGTGCTTACGTACGGTGCAGAGACGTGGACCTTAACTAAAAGAGACATACAAAGGCTGCAGACAACTCAAAGAAGAATGGAGAGGTGCATACTTGGTGTAACCAGGAGAGATAAGAAGAGGAACTGATGGATCCGAAAAATGACAAGAGTTTAATACATCATGATCAGAGTTAAATCCCTGAAATGGCAATGGGCTGGACATACTGCCAGAAGGACAGATAATCGATGGACAGCCGAAATTTTAGATTGGATTCCAAGGGACAGGAAAAGACCCAGAAGAAGACCACATGGGAGATGGGTGGATGAAATTCGAAAGTATGCAGGGGTGACATGGAGGAGACTGGCACAAGACAGACCGTTGTGGAGGAAACTTGGGGAGACCTTCGTCCAGCAGTGGATTGATAATGGTAGACAATGATGATGATGATGATATATCATCATCATCATCATTGCTGGACGAAGGTCTCCCCAAGTTTCCTCCACAACGGTCTGTCTTGTGCCAGTCTCCTCCATGTCATCCCTGCATACTTTCGAATTTCATCCACCCATCTCCCATGTGGTCTTCTTCTGGGTCTTTTCCTGTCCCTTGGAATCCAATCTAAAATTTCGGCTGTCCATCGATGATCTGTCCTTCTGGCAGTATGTCCAACCCATTGCCATTTCAGGGATTTAACTCTGATCATGATGTCTTCCACTCTTGTCATTTTTCGGATCCACGAGTTCCTCTTCTTATCTCTCCTGGTTACACCAAGTATGCACCTCTCCATGCTTCTTTGAGTTGTCTGCAGCCTTTGTATGTCTCTTTTAGTTAAGGTCCACGTCTCTGCACCATACGTAAGCACTGGAAGGATGCATTGATCAAACACTTTTCTTTTAAGACATAATGGCATATTGCTCTTGAAAATTATGCTGTTTCTTCCAAAAGCTCTCCATCCAAGTTTTGTACGCCGATTAATTTCTTCATCAATGTGACCCTCACTTGATATCTGCTGTCCAAGATAAACGTACGTGTCTGTTATCTCCAGCTTTTCTCCATCAATCGATAAATCTTCATTTCTTGTAAAAGCATTGAACATCACTTTTGTCTTCTGAAAGTTCATTTTTAATCCCACTTCTTTACTCTTATCAGCAAGTTCCTGGATCATACTCTGCAGCTCTGATGGGGTTGTTGCAAAAATGACTACGTCATCAGCAAAACGAAGGTGGGTTAGATAATCTCCATTAATCTTTATCCCCTTGTTTTCCCAGCTCAGCAACTGAAAAACACCCTCCAATGTGGCATTAAAGAGCTTCGGAGATATGGTGTCACCTTGTCTCACTCCCTTTCCAATTTTTACGTGTGTTGTATTTTCAAACAGCCTAATCTTTGCACTTGCATTTTCATATATGTTATTAATAATATTAATGTATGCATCTTCAATACCGCAGGTTTTCAGAGCCATTGTAACTGCTGATGGTTTCACCGAATCAAAGGCTTTTTCATAATCGATAAAAGCCATGCACAATGGAAGTTCATATTCCCTCGCTCTTTCAATTAGTTCTCTCAGCACGTGGATATGATCTATTGTGCTGTAGCCACTCCTGAATCCAGCTTGTTCTCTCGGTTGAGCCATGTCCAGTGTTACCTTCAAGCGGTGTGAAAGAACTTTAGTGAAGATTTTATAAACTACTGATAGGAGGCTGATAGGTCTGTAGTTTCCGAGATCCTCAATGTCACCTTTCTTATGTAGCAGGATCATTGTAGCGGTGTTCCAATCCTCAGGAATCTTTCCTTCATTAAGGCATCGAGTGAAAATTTGGGCGAGTACTGTTTCGATTTCTCCACTTGCTTCTTGTATGATGTCTACAGTAATTCCATCTTCTCCTGGAGCTTTTCCCCGCTTCATGTTCTTGATTGCATGTGCAACTTCTGCTGGAAGGACTGGAGGAACTCTGGTACTGGTATCTTTCATGATGTCTGGAGTGCATGTATCATCCCTTTCATATAATTTGGAGTAGAAATCTTTCACTCTTGTCAAAATTTCGCCTCTATTTCTTGTTACAGAACCATCTTCTTTTCTCAGTGCCATAATCTGTTTTCTTCCCTTACTGAGATGTCCCTTTGCTATCTTTAGGCTTTGGTTGTTTTCAATTGCTTTCCTCACTAGTTCACAGTTGAATTTTCTTACGTCTTCAGTGATACTTTTTCTTACTGTCTTGCATAGCTCTATATATTTCACTTTGGAAGTCACATCTTCTTTAGTTGTCCTCATCTCTCTTCTTTTGCATCAACATTTTCGTTTTTCCTGATAATTTATTTACATGCAACTTGTTCTTAGACCCAGCTAATTTTGTTGCTGTTTCCATAAGAGCTTTGGTTACTTTTCTGTTAACTTCAGAGATGTCCACTTCTTCTGATGTTAGGCCTTCTAAAGCAGAGAACCTGTTCTTCAGTTCCAACTTGAAGGTATTATGGTGTTTTTAAGGTTGGTTATGTCAATAGATTTTGTTTGTCTTATGAGCTTGCCACGTTCAAGTTTAGTGTTGAGGTGCATCTTACATCTCACCAATCTATGGTCACTACCTGTGTTGAACTTGTTTAGCACACTGCAGTCTTCTATGACGAATTTTTTGTTACACATAATAAAATCAATTTCACTTGTCGTCCCATTTGGATGTCTCCAAGTCCATTTCCTGTGTGGCTTTTTCTTGAAGAAGGAGTTCAAGATGTAAAACCCTTCTGCCTCTGCAAACTCTACGAGAGTATTTCCACGCTGGTTTCTGTTGCCGTGACCGAATTTACCTACTGAAGTTTCATTCTGTTGCCGTTGCCCTATTTTTGCATTGAAATCTCCCATAATTATTTTCAAATGCTGCTTACCTTTATTATTTAGATGACAAATTTCCTCATAAAATTCTTCAATTTCTTCTTCAGGATGACTTGTGGTGGGTGCATAAGTTTGAATAATCTGAGCCTGGTATCTTTTTCGAGAGTTGGATAACAAGTCGTGCAACTCTGTCAGAGGAACTTTCAACTTCTACAACTTTATCCTTCAGTTTCTTGTTTATTATAAATCCAACACCACTAGTTCTGCCAGTATCTGTCCCACGATAGTAGAACAGATGTCCACTTTTCAGTTCGATGAGATCTTCTCCTTTTCTCCTTACCTCACTTAGCCCCACGATGTCCCACTTGATCCTTTGTAGTTCCTCTTCCAATTCAAGAAGCCTTGAATCAGAAGATAGGGAGCGTCCATTGTACGTAGCCAAGGTCAGCATCAGATGGCAGCCTAGTCCGGTCCTCCGGGGATTCTTAGCACCCTCTGCCTTCATGTCGCACTGGCCGCTGCCTTGGCCAGGTACATTCCAGCTGCCGGAGACTGAGGGCCAAGATTTAAGTTGTGGAATCATTTTGGAGGGGTTTGGCCATAACTCACCACGCTGGCCAAGCGGGTTGGTGAGTGTGGGATAGAATTTCCTCTAATCCCGATGGTATAGTTATACCGCTATTGGCGGTCATATATATATATATATATATATATATATATATATATATATATCATCATCATCATCATCATTGTCAACCATTATCAAGCCCATTGCCATTTCAGGGATTTAACTCTGATCATGATGTCTTCCACTCTTGTCATTTTTCGGATCCACGTGTTCCTCTTCTTATCTCTCCTGGTTACACCAAGCATGCACCTCTCCATGCCTCTTTGAGTTGTCTGCTGCCTTTGTATGTCTCTTTTAGCTAAGGTCCACGTCTCTGCACCATACGTAAGCACTGGAAGGATGCATTGATCAAACACTTTTCTTTTAAGACATAATGGCATATTGCTCTTGAAATTTATGCTGTTTCTTCCAAAAGCTCTCCCGGCAAGTTTTGTACGCCGATTAATTTCTTCACCAATGTGACCCTCACTTGATATCTGCTATCCAAGATAAACGTACGTGTCTGTTATCTCCAGCTTTTCTCCATCAATCGATAAATCTTCATTTCTTGTAAAAGCAAAGACGCTCCCTCCTTTACAAGATATATATATATATATATATACATATAGGGATGTAAGGTCAGGTGATGCGTAACATCACAGCCTCTCCTTGACAAATGTCAACCCCGCCTTCTCGTGGTACATCCTGTTCCCACTAAAGGGGCTCTGACGACCGCCAATAGCGGTATAACTATACCATCGGGATTAGAGGAAATGCTATCCCACACTCACCAACCCGCTTGGCCAGCGTGGTGAGTTATGGCCAAACTCCTCCAAAATGACTCCACAACTTAAATCTTGGCCCTCAGTCTCCGGCAGCTGGAATGTACCTGACCAAGGCAGCGGCCAGTGCGACATGAAGGCAGAGGGTGCAAAGAATCCCCGGAGGACCGGACTAGGCTGCCATCTGATGCTGACCTTGGCTACGTATAACGGACGCTCCCTATCTTCTGATTCAAGGCTTCTTGAATTGGAAGAGGAACTACAAAGGATCAAGTGGGAAATCGTCGGGCTAAATGAGGTAAGGAGAAAAGGAGAAGATCTCATTGAACTGAAAAGTGGACATCTCTTCTACTATCGTGGGACTGATACTGGCAGAACTAGTGGTGTTGGATTTATAATAAACAAGAAACTGAAGGATAAAGTTGTAGAAGTTGAAAGTTTCTCTGACAGAGCTGCACGACTCGTTATTCAACTCTCGAGAAGATACCAGGCTCAGATCATTCAAACTTATGCAATCACCACAAGTCATGCTGAAGAAGAAATTGAAGAATTTTATGAGGAAATTCGTCATCTAAATAATAAAGGTAAGCAGCACTTGAAGATAATTATAGGAGATTTCAATGCAAAAATAGGGCAACGGCAACAGAATGAAACTTCAGTAGGAAAATTCGGTCACGGCAACAGAAACCAGCGTGGAAATACTCTCGTTGAGTTTGCAGAGGCAGAAGGGTTTTTCATCTTGAACTCCTTTTTCAAGAAAAAGCCACACAGGAAATGGACATGGAGACATCCAAATGGGACGACAAGTGAAATTGATTTTATTATGTGTAACAAAAAATTCGTCATAGAAGACTGCAGTGTGCTAAACAAGTTCAACACAGGCAGTGACCATAGATTGGTGAGATGTAAGATGCACCTCAACACTAAACTCGAACGTAGCAAGCTCATAAGACAAACAAAATGTATTGACATAACCAACCTTAAAAAACACCATAATACCTTCAAATTGGAACTGAAGAACAGGTTCTCTGCTTTAGAAGGCCTAACATCGGAAGAAGTGGATATTTCTGAAGTTAACAGAAAAGTAACCAAAGCTCTTATGGAAACAGCAACAAAATTAGCTGGGTCTAAGAACGAATTGCATGTGAACAAATTATCAGGAAAAACCAAAATGTTGATGCAAAAAAGAAGAGTGATGAGGACAACTAAAGAAGATGTGACTTCCAAAGTGGAATATATAGAGCTATGCAAGTGGAATATATAGAGCTATGCAAGACAGTACGAAAAAGTATCACTGAAGACGTAAGGAAATTCAACTGTGAACTAGTAAGGAAAGCAACTGAAAACAACCAAAGCCTAAAGATAGCAAAGGGACATCTCAGTAAGGGAAAAAAACAGATTATGGCACTGAGAAAAGAAGATGGTTCTGTTACAAGAAATAGAGGCGAAATTTTGACAAGAGTGAAAGATTTCTACTCCAAATTATATGAAAGGGATGATACATGTACTCCAGACATCATGAAAGGTACCAGTACCAGAGTTCTTCCAGTCCTTCCAGCAGAAGTTGCACATGCAATCAAGAACATGAAGAGAGGAAAAAGCTCCAGGAGAAGATGGAATTACTGTAGACATCATACAAGAAGCAAGTGGAGAAATCGAAACAGTACTCGCCCAAATTTTCACTCGATGCCTTAATGAAGGGAAAATTCCTGAGGATTGGAACAACGCTACAATGATCTTGCTACATAAAAAAGGTGACATTGAGGATCTCAGGAACTACAGACCTATCAGCCTCCTATCAGTGGTTTATAAAATCTTCACTAAAGTTCTTTCACACCGCTTGAAGGTGACACTGGACATGGCTCAACCGAGAAAACAAGCTGGATTCAGGAGTGGCTACAGCACAATAGATCATATCCACGTACTGATAGAACTAATTGAAAGAGCGAGGGAATATGAACTTCCACTGTGCATGGCTTTTATCGATTATGAAAAAGCTTTTGATTCGGTGAAACCATCAGCAGTTGCAGTGGCTCTGAAATCCTGCGGTATTGAAGATGCATACATTAATATTATTAATAACATCTATGAAAATGCAAGTGCAAAGATTCGGCTGTTTGAAAATACAACACACATAAAATTTGGAAAAGGAGTGAGACAAGGTGACACCATATCTCCGAAGCTCTTTAATGCCACATTGGAAAATGTCTTTCAATCACTGAACTGGGAAAACAAAGGGATAAAGATTAAGGGAGATTATCTAACCCACCTTCGTTTTGCTGATGACATAGTCATTTTTGCAACTACCCCATCAGAGCTGCAGAGTATGATCCAGGAACTTGCTGACAAGAGTAAAGAAGTGGGATTAAAAATGAACTTTCAGAAGACAAAAGTGATGTTCAATGCTTTTACAAGAAATGAAGATTTATCGATTGATGGAGAAAAGCTTTAGATAACAGACACGTGCGTTTATCTTGGACAGCAGATATCAACTGAGGGTCACATTGATGAAGAAATTAATCGGCGTACAAAACTTGCCTGGAGAGTTTTTGGAAGAAACAGCATAATTTTCAAGAGCAGTATGCCATTATGTCTTAAAAGAAAAGTGTTTGATCAATGCATCCTTCTAGTGCTTACGTATGGTGCAGAGATGTGGACCTTAGCTAAAAGAGACATACAAAGGCTGCAGACAACTCAAAGCAGCAGGGAGAGGTGCATGCTTGGTGTAACCAGGAGAGTTAAGAAGAGGAACACGTGGATCCGAAAAATGACAAGAGTGGAGGACATCATGATCAGAGTTAAATCCCTGAAATGGCAATGGGCTGGACATACTGCCAGAAGAACAGACCATCGATGGACAGCCGAAATTTTAGATTGGATTCCAAGGGACAGGAAAAGACCCAGAAGAAGACCACATGGAAGATGGGTGGATGAATTTCGAAAGTATGCGGGAGTGACATGGAAGAGACTGGCACAAGACAGACCGTTGTGGAGGAAACTTGCGGAGACCTTCGTCCAGCAGTGGATTGATAATGGTTGACAATGATGATGATGATGATGATGATATATATATAATATGTGTGTTCCTTATACAGTATTACCTCGCCTCTTAAATTTGCAAATAAAATTGAACCTAATTTCATTTCGTAAAAGATAATTTAATTTACCGTAGAAAGCTGATTTCCTGGAAGTACATATATTTTAAGAGGCATTCCATTCAGATATTTTAATAGAAATTTACCGTCTCAGACACTCTCTTCCCATCAGTATTAAATCTCCGTAACAACTACGACCCATAACCCTGTTCTCACCCTGAGCACCAAAACGTTGAAATGAATGTTTGTTAGCATTGTGTGCTCTTTCTGTTGAATTTAATTACCCTTAAGAAGGTGACAAAGATTACAAAGTGAAGCGAAAGACATGGATGTGAAACAAGAAACGGGCACGTTGTGGCCAGGAGACGTGGAAAGTGAGGTGCAAAGTACAGGGGACTCTCTGTTAAGGATGCGTCAAAATTCTTTCCTTCATCTCTCTTTTTCATGACATAAAGTGTAGTAGCTTTTATTTGCGTTTTCAGTCGTTACCAATTATTGCCCCATCGCAGGGGCGGATGCAGAGGAGGGTCTCGAGGAAGGGCGGGGGGGGGTCTCCCTCCCCTCAAAACCAAGGAAAAGCTTTGATTTCTTAGGTTTCAATAACAAATTGAATAATTTTTCGTGAAAGAAAGTACTATTTAAAAGTATATTAATTTGCTTAATCAATTGGAAGAATTTATAGACATACTAAAAACACTTTTTCATTTTGAGGAAACATATCAGAAAGGTCCTAGGTTATTCTCAAAACTTGCGCCCCTCCCTCACGAAAATTCTGGATCGGCCCCTGCCCAATCGTGCGAAACTCTTGAAAGGTCCGATATGACGTTAAGAACGAAAAATGGTAAACGAGAAATCAACAAAGTTTGCATAGGAAAAAGAAACTAAAATAGAAAATTAAAATAGTCCTTATACGGCACAACGGTTCCTTCTAAATGCTCCCCAGTCTTCTTTACCTCTATATGAGGCGGATATGGAATTTTTGTTCGTGGAGGAGGGCGACGAAAAGTGAGAGTTTTTGAAATACACCAGGACAAAATATAAGAAAAAAAAATATTTTTTTCTAATGTAAGTCGCATTTAAAAAAAAAAAAAAAGTAACACTTTCGCAGGGGGGGGGGGGGGCTAAGCCGCATTCTCTCCTCTAAGTATGTATGCCCTTGCTTCTGTATGAAGTATGAAATCACTATTGTGGAACGTTGCTCACCTTTCTGATGGACAATTTTCAGAGTCCCTTATGTTGCGGTTTTACTGCTGCTGATTACGATATCGTAATTAAGGGATTTTTCCGTTCCCTTTTGGGTTCCATACCTTTGCCAGTGAAAATATACCACAAAGGAATAGATGGGGGAAAAAATTGCAGTCTCAGTGAATTTATTGTTACGGGGATTATAGAAGATTTTAAAGGATTCTAGTCGGTGGTGTAGCCAGAAATTTCTTAATAGTGTGAGGAGGGGGGGGGGGGCTAAGAGGCGAGGGCATGGATTTGGTTCATCGGTGAAAGTCTCCCGGGAAAAAATACACCAGGCGGGAATGAGCCCAAAATCTTTGGAAGTCAAAAAATGAAAAGAAAAATTACTTACTTTTTATAATATATATCACCATCATCATTGTCAACTATTATCAATCCACTGCTGAATGAAGGTCTCCCCAAGTTTCTTTCACAATTGTCTGCCTTGAGGCTGTCAATTCGGTATGCTTTCAAATTTCACCCACCCATCTCTCATGTGGTCTTTTTCTGGGTCTTTTTCTGTCCCTCAGAATCCAGTCTAAAATTTCGGTTGTCCATCGGTGGTCCGTTCTTCTGGCAACATGTCCAGCCCAATGTCATTTCAGTGATTTCACACTGGTCACGATGTCGTCCACTACTGTCATTTTCCTTATCCACAAGTTCCTCTTCTTATCTTTCCTGGTTACACCAAGCATGCATCTCCCCATGCTTCTTTGAGTTGTCTGCAGTCTTTGTATGTCTTTTTTAGTTAAGGTCCATGTCTCTGCTCCATACGTAAGCACTGGTAGGACGCATTGATTATTTTTTTTTCTTTCAAGACATAATGGCATATTGCTCTTAAAAAGTGTACTGTTTTTTCCAAAAGCTCTCTATCTAAGTTTTTTACGCCGATTAATTTGTCAATGTGACCCGCACTTGATATCTGCTGCCCATGCTAAATGTAAGATGTATATATCGTTTTAAAGTCGTACTCAGTCCCACCATAGGCATAGCCAGAGGGATACAGACTTGAGAACCACCCCTGCATTGCGCCTATGATTGTAGTATTACAGTAATTCATTTTCAAGCAAGCTCAGCTGGCATAAGGTGTGTTCGGGAACGCTTTTAAAGGCAAGTAAGGGTAATGAGAGGTTGCAAAGCAGTATTCACGGGCAGCTTTTTCTTAAGAGCTTAAATCGTTTTATTGGCCAGCGCTACAATCACATGCATTGTGATCCAAGGCGATTCGGGACAGGCTTGATCGTTTCATTGCATCGGACGCTTAGCCCTTAGAGCCAGGACGGACACACAAGGGGACAAGGAGAGAGAGAGAGAGAGAGAGAGAGAGAGAGAGAGAGAGAGAGAGAGAGAGAGAGAGAGAGAGAGAGAGAGAGAGAGAGAGAGAGAAGTCTGAGAGGGGAACAGAGCTGGCGGTAGAACGCGTTTTGAAAAGAACGTTTTCCGGAGCTCCCTGGAGGGGCGGCAGCGAAAAACGCAAAGTTACATAGGAGATGATTTCGAGGAGCGAGCGGGGAAAGTGGTTAAGAGGAGAATGGCTTTTGCACTGGGAAGCGTGAGTAATAAGAAAATGAAATAGAAGAGAAATTAGCCAGAATCGAAGAATAAATAAGAAAGAGCGAATAATTTACTAATGATCTAAGATCAATCCGGTGTATTGTTACAGAGATTTTATACTAGGTTGTAGCATTTCATATAAAATCTCAATTTTGCAACTTTTATTCCATCTCGTGCTCCACTTCCTTTGTTTCCACAAAGCGTGAGAGAAATTTCTCAGAGTCAGTTCCCCATGAGACACCGGATGCACGGTTAATTTATTAAGACGACAACGTGTCTGAGCTTAGTATTTACACAATGCTTGTTGAATGGAGATAACCTCTATCGCGCCTCTTTTGATGGTTTTCAGGTTTGTATTTCAATGTGGCCGACTAATGGAGTAGTCCCTCACATTTTACTTTGAGGCTTTAGATTTACCGGGGGCGGTGTGTTTGTTTCTCACGGGGAACTTTCTGATATGCAGAAGGGCATTTTTTGGAGACAGGGGAGAAGGAGGCGAGAAGGGAGTTGTCTCTGGTCTTCGAGAGCGAGCGGTCGCGAAAGGTACGACGAGGTAATTGTCCCAGGCGAGGCGGGGAAGTTTAAGCGGACGGACAGGATAGGGGATTTTGACGACAGCGCAAGAGATGATCGAAAGCAGAAGAGTGAGGAAACATTGCACAGCTAATGGACAATCTTTTCAGGGGATTAAGTGAAGAGAAAAATAAAGGTTTCTCAGACATATTTGCATACAATTATTGTCATTTGGTTATTACATGTTAATTACTATCATCTTCAACCATATAAGACTTAGCAACTCAACCACTACGGACTTATTAACAGTAGCGTTTGTGTGTAACCGACTTACGAGAACACTACATAAATCAAAACTTCACCTACAGTGAAATGCGAGTCACTCAAATAAAGTTCAAGAGGTTTGTGACGTACCTGCCAGCAGGACGCACACGACATAAAGGCAGATAGGAGTAAGAATGAACGTCTGCGTAGCTCAGTTGGTAGAGCGACTTGTTCCGGGATAAGCGGACTCGGGTTCGAATCCCGGCGTAGACCAAAAAATGACGGAGAAATTTACTTCGTTATAATGGCGCCCGAACTTTCCGAATGACCCGACCCTTGAAAATCTCGCAATGGTGTGATGTTATTTCCACACCGCGAGATAGGAAAAATCAGAGAATCCCTTCTCCAGCGCAACGATTCATGGTCACGGCTGACCCGTGGGCCATGCCCCCGGCCCTCTTTCGGGGGGGGATGTGACGTACCTGCCAGCAGGACGCACACGACATAAAGACAGATAGCAGTCAGAATGAACGTCTGCGTAGCTCAGTTGGTAGAGCGACTTGTTCCAGAATAAGCGGACTCGGGTTCGAATCCCAGCGTAGACCAAAAATGACGGAGAAATTTACTTCGTTATAGGTTTTACTAACAGCTTTTATTGCTGTTCACTTCAACACTGTAAAATCAACTAAACTTGGTTTAATATCCACGATGATAATTAACTATGAAACACAACACTGGAACTTGTTTTAATAACCAACATAATACTTAACTACGAAACACAACACTTTCATTAAATTAGACACGCAGCCTTCAACAATACTTGAACGATAATTAAGCAGTCGTGCATCAAAAAGAAGTATTAACATTCACATACAAATTCCCATTTAAACAACCACTGCATTACGTTCTTATCCGGACACACATACATCGCTGTTGTTCCGACCTCAGCATGTTGCCAACATTATTCTCGTTTGAGGGAAAAGACATAACGATAAGTTTGGAAAGTGTAAAGGAGAACAAACTCAAATTTACATTGGAAAAGGAACTAAAAATGAAAGTTAAATTAGAAAATACGTCACACCGGGACAACCTGCACATATGACGTATGAGTTAATAAACAATTTGGGGATATAACTTTCTGAACTGCTACGTATGAGTTGCAGCTATAGGCATCATTGAACCGGAAGGTGCATAAGCAATCGGACTCCATTACAAACCTCATAACATTGTCAGCTAAAACTTATTAACGGCTTGTTCTGTAATTATCTCAGCGCTGTAATTTATTGATGATGACTCTAATTTCTATTTTCAGCTATTACACTACTTTTTTTTCCCCTCTCGAAATTGATATATATATATATATATATTTAATTCCAATTAGCAATATACGGAAAAGTTGCCTTTCGTGCTCGTTAATATGTGTGAAAGAACTTGTTAAGATTATCGTAAATCTTCAGCTGGAGCCTTTAACTTCACAATAGTTTTCTTATACATTTTTACCAAAAAAAGAAAAGGGGGAGGGGGTTAACTCCGTACATTGAAAGTAGTGCACATAACATACACGTATTTGCCATTATAGGTATAAATCTCAAGCCGAATCCTTACACTTGTTCTCACATTTCGACTGCTGCACACAAATTAACCCTAAACTTGTTTGGTACCATCAGAAAATGCCCACCATTTAGTCCGATTGAAAACCTAGTACACTCTACGTAATTGTTCTCAAATGGGGTTAACCCTCGCCCCAGTCACTTGGCTTTTCCTGTCCCGACGCACTTCGCATGTCAAGCTGAATCGATTTCGTGCTCAACTCAGCAAGTGTCCTTCCAATAGCTCTGAGAGTTCATTAAATTCATTTTTGTTGCATCAAAACTTTGAAATTAATCGTCAGGTTACCGTTCCCCCTAATCACTGCAACTGTGTCAGCTGTTTAAGTTACAAAGCTACGGTTCAGAAAACTCTTAACCGTACGTGTGTTACCTGTTGCCAGTGCTCTTTTTCTACCACTGGCGTGTTAGCATTCTCGCGGTGCATTTTTTCTTTTTTTTGATTGGAGGTTTAACGATAACCGTGAGCAACTCAATGGGCTACGAGGATGTAGCACGTGACATCATCGAGAAGTTTCAGTGAAGTGGCAACAGTGCCTGCAAGTTGCTGAAGGACAAGCATAGCTGGCTATCCTGCACTTAGTGTGTAAAGTGCAACCATTAGCGGTCGGTGTTTATAAAAATTTGAAGCCGAAATGCCTAGATTTTTTGGCATTATGAATTGCGGTTATAGACGAAATCGAGACCGTAAGTCTTTTTCAGGCTACGAGCTGCTGTCTGTAAAGGCAGTACCGAAAAAATTCGCTTATATGCCAAACGAAGGGAGATCGCTTCCCAGAGCTTAGAAAACTCTTTTTTTTTTTTTTTTTTTTTTTGAAGAGTTAGACTCTAAAGGCAGAGAACCTCTGAAATGTTAGTTTTATCTAGAAATCAGTGATATCTGGTAAAGCAGAGAATCCATCTTTTACTTGTTCAAACGCTATTGGCGTGCAGTGCTTGCACTTATTGGGCCAAGCGTTTCATTCGTTGATCCAAAGTTTTCATGTTGAATTTAAAAGGTGTTGGCTGTTTTTTTGCGTAGGTTTTATTACTACTGACTATTTTTATTATAGAACATCTTTTAGAGTCTGTCTCTTAGTCAAAATATTTCTTAAATAAACGCTTCGGTCCCCAATCGGAGCTTCTGTGCACCTGTTGTGTTTTTTTTTTTTTTTTCTCCGGGGACTTCTTTTCAGAAGGTTCCTGGTTGATCTAAGGAGTGTTGAAACTTTTTATAGGGCTAAAAGTTAATTTGTTAGCAAACCTGGCTTTTAGTCAGATTCAAATCTCTGGCTCTTCTGTATTTTTTAGATCTCGATCACACCATTAACCTGACTCACCTTTTTTTGTGAATTTTCGGCTTTTCACTTTTAAGGTTATTTGGATGACGGTGTTGGGGGTTTTTAGTTTACTACTTTGTTCCATATGATAAACCCCTCCCCCCAAACTACCGTTGATTTTTTGGAGTACACCTGAATTTTTACTTGGAGCTGAAGCACACTTTTGCAGAAAAATGCAAATAATGGCTAAAATTATTGTCCAAATAAAATCATTTTTGGTGTTTAGGTCTGTTTACAGGTTGGTGTCATGCTGATAAATTTATTTACGGATAAATAGATTATAGGGCACAAATCCCAGCAAAATTATTTTATTTTTTTCACCACAATTTTAGGTAAAAAGAAAAAAAGATTTTGCTCATTTTTCTAAGGCTAAGGTTTCTAAGGTTTTCCAGAGCTTAGAAAGACACTTTTTGTTGAAGAGTTAAACTCTCAAAAAGGCATGGAACCTTTCAAGGGTGAGTAGTATCCAAAATCAGCGATTCCTGGAAAGCAAGAAAACCTATCTTTTTTTACTCAGATCCCCGCACCTGGGAGGGAAGAGAACCTTTTTTATTAAGGCAGCGTACTTATTTTCTCCATAAAGTACTGATTATTCACGAATTTGTGATCGTTCTAAATTACGCTGTAAAAGCGAATATATTCGTTTCAAACAACTAATTTTGCTAAATCCGACTTAATTCGTTCCAGCTGGTTAAAGGGTTAACTACCACCGAGAGCAGTGCCCATTCCTAATTTGAGGCTACTATTTTCACGGATGGGAGAGAGTAAGTGCTGTAAAACAAACATAACATCCATACCTCAAGGGAATTCAAACCCGGACCCGCCTCGGAACAATGATTAGAAGCTAGCTAACGCTTCGTACTACTCGGCCCTCCATCCCCCACCCTCATATGTGTATAAATAAAGTGTTGTCGTTTGAGTACCATGCTGTATTTCTGTTTAGTAAAAATATCCTTCACTGGAAATGAATTACATAGCAGCATATATTTTCATTAAAGTACAAAATAAAGAAGATGACACCGAATTTTCGGTTGTAAAGAGCACGTCTTTTGAATCCGTTCTGACGCGAATTAAATTTATCAAAGCTACTCAAAGTCAATGCAACCGGTATAGAAAACAGTAGTATCTGGCTGAAGAAAGAAGTTTTAATCGGGTTTTTAATCCCGCAAATATTGCTGTAAACGGAAACTTGAACTTGCGCCCTCTGGTCGCAGACTTGTGCGTTAAGAAAAAATTGAAATTATATGAAAAAAACTTCGCAGCGGAAACGTTGTCCAACAAAGAAATATCTTTTTCAAATCGGACTCTTAGAAGCAGAGATATCGACAAACATAATATATGCATCTACGCCCCTGGCGGAAAACCATTCCTTGTTTTAAGAAGAAAGTACTCTCAAAATGTTTTTCGAAGTGAGCGGTATCGGTCCACGAAAGGATATTTTCAATCGAGTTTTCAGGAGCTCAGATTTTGCCGCAAATACATCTGTAGCAGAAATTAATACTTACGCCCCCTGGTGGTCAAACCATTCTTTACCAAATATTAGATATTATATGAAAAACATTTCCGATCAAGAGCTGTATGTGATACAGGAAGAATTTTTCAAATCGAAGCTTTAGCAGCAGAGATATCAGCGAAAACGCAATATACCATAAAGCCCCCTAGCGGAAAAACTATGAATTACTTGAAAATTTTGAAATTATATGAGAAACATGTCGCACCAGAAACTGTAACCAATAAAGAAGGATTTTTCAAATCGGACCATTAGAAGCAGAGATATTGACAAAAACAAGATATACATCTATGCACCCAAGCGCAGAAAGCATGCAATATTTTAAGAAGAAAATATTCCAAAAAGATTTATCGCCGTGAGTGTCATCGGTCCACGAACGATTTTTTTCAGTCGATATTTTAGCTCAGATTTCGCTGTAAATAAATCAGAAGCAGAAATTAGCACTTACGCCCCTGGTGGTCAAACCGTTTTTTAACCAAATATTAGAAATTACATGCAAAAGATCTCCCATCAAGAGCTGTATCCTCTGCAGAAGGAATTTTTCGAATTGGAGTTTTAAAAGCAGAGATATAAGAGAAAACGCAATTTAATTTTACGCCTCCTCGCGGAGAATCTGTGCGTAACTTGAAAAAGTGACTATATCTAAAATAGTCTTCGACATAAATGGAATCGAAAAGTAAAATTTCTTCTTGAATCGGATGTTTAGAAGCAAATATATGGAATAAAACATATTGTGAATTCGATATCATCTGCATTTACGCCCTTTAGTGGCGAAATTGTGCATCGCAGCAAAAAACAACAACAAAGATGACATCGACTTTTCGGGTGTAGTAAGCACGTCCTTTGAATCCGTTCTGACGCAAATTAAATTTATCAAAGCTATTCAAAGTCAATGGAACCGGTATGGAAAACAATAGTATCTGACGTAAGAAAGAAGTTTTTCAATCGGGTTTTTAATCCCTCAGATATTGGTGTAAACGAAATCGTGAGCTTACGCCTTCTGGTTGCAGACTTGTGCGTTAAGAAAAACATGAACTTGTATGAGAAACATTTCGTACCGGAAACGCTCTCCAACACAGAAAGAATTTTTCAAATCGGACTCTTAGAAACAGAGATATTGACAAACATAAGATGTGACTTTACGTCCACTAGTGGAAAAACCATGCATTATTTTAGGAAGATAGTATTCTCAAAAGCTTTTTCCATATGAGCGGTATCGGTTTAAGAAAAAAAAAATTATCGAGTTTTCAGGAGCCCAGATTTTGCTACAAATACACCAGATGCAGAAATTAACACTTATGCCCCCTGGTAGCCAAACCATTCTTTTTTGATTGATTTTGATTTTGATTGGAGGTTTAACGACCACCGTGAGCATTTAGGGTCACTGGTTCCAGGGAAGGGAAGGAGCCAGTGCCGTAAGACAAACACAACATCCATGCCTGACCGGGATTCGAACCCGGACCCCTTACGGACGAATGATCAGAGGCCAGCGCCTTAGACCACTGCGCCATCGGGGCGGCAAACCATTCTTTAACAAACATTAGAAATTATGTGAAAAATATTTTTCATCAGGTCTTGTATGAGATACAGGAAGAATTTTTTCAAATCGGAGTTTTAGGAGCAGAAATAACGCAGAACACGCAATTTACATTTGTACACCCTAGCGGAAAGTCTATGATTTACTTGAAAATTTTGAATTTATAGGTGAAACATTTCGCACCAGAAACACTATCCAACAAAGAAGGAATTTTTCAAATCGGAATCCTAGAAGTAGAGATATTGACAAAAATAAGATATACATCTACGCCCCCTGGCGGTGAAACCATGCATTATTTCAAGAAGAAAATGTTTCCAAAAGGTTCGACGACATGAGTAGTATCGGTCTACAAACGACGTTTTTTTTCAATCGAGAATTTAGAAGCTCATATTTTGCTGCAAATACACCAGGAAATTAAGATTTACTGCCCCTGGTGACCAAACCATTTTTTACAAAAAATAGAAATTATCTGCAAGTGATTTCCCATTAGGAGCTGTATCCTGTGCAGAAAGAATTTTTCAAATCGGAGATTTAGAAGCAGATAGGGGGAAACGCAATTTTCGTTTACGCCCCCTAGCGGAAAGTATACGAATTACTTGAAAATTTTGAAATTATATGAAAAACATGTCACACTAAAAACACCGTCCAACAAAGAAGGAATTTTTCAAATCGGACTCCTAGAAGTAGAGATATTGACAAAAATAAGATATACATCTACGCCCCCTGGCGGCGAAACCATGCAATATTTCAAGAAGAAAATGTTTCCAAAAGGTTTGTCGACATGAGTAGTATCGGTCTACAAACGACGTTTTTTTTCAATCGAGAATTTAGAAGCTCATATTTTGCTGCAAATACACCAGAAGCGGAAATTAAGATTTACGGCCCCTGGTGATCAAACCCTTTTTTTTACAAAAATAGAAATTATCTGCAAGCGATTTCCCATTAGGAGCTGTATCCCGTGAAGGAAGAATTTTTCAAATCGGAGATTCAGAAGCAGAGATATAGGGGGAAACGCAATTTACCTTTACGCCCCCTAGCGGAAAGTATATAAATTACTTGAAAATTTTGGAATTATATGAAAAACATGTCACACTGAAAACACTATCCAACAAAGAAGGAATTTTTCAAATCGGACTCCTAGAAGTAGAGATATTGACAAAAATAAGATATACATCTACGCCCCCTGGCGGAGAAACTGTGGAATATTTTAAGAAGAAAATATTCTGAAAAGGTTTATCGATGTGAGTGGCATCAGTCCACGAAAGAATTTTTTCAATCGAGGTTTTAGAAGCTCAGATTTTATGGCCAATACATAAGAAGCAAAAATTAACACTTACGCCCCCTGGTGGCCAAAGTATTCTCTACCAAAATTAGAAATTATGTGCAAATGATTTTCCATCAGAAGGTGTATCCGCTGAAGAAAAAAGTTTTCGAATCGGAGCTTTAGAAGAAGAGTTATCGAGAAAAATGTAATTTACTTTTACGCCCCCTAGCGGAAAATCTATGCGTAATTTGAAAAAGTAACTATATCTAAAATACTCTTCGACATAAATGGAATCGAAAGATAAAATAATTTTTTCAATCGGATGTTTAGAAGCAAATATGTGGAATAAAACGTATTTTTGAATTCTACATCATCAGCATTTACGCCCTCTAGCAGCGAAATTGCACATCGTAAAAAAAAAACCGAAATAAAGGATCATCATTTGCATATTTCAAGCTTCCAAACGCAATTTTTTTTTAAATCGGACTAATAGTTCCAGAGATATCGTGGGTACAGACGGACGGACGGACAAACCGATAACATAAGCACGATCTTTTTTACAAAAGACGAGCTAAAAACTGAAGGATCATCATTCGTTTCACATTTCAAGCTTCCCAACGCTAAAGGAATTTTTCAAATCTGACTAATAGTTGCAGAGGTATGGTGTCCACAAACAGACGGAAAGACGGACGGACAAACCGGTAACATAAGCACGATCTTTTTTACAAAAGACGTGCTAAAAATAAATCCGATAGCTATTTTTGATTTCGTGTAACGGGATCATAAAGAAAAAATTAAAGTAATTTCTAATTGTTAATTTAGATCTACTGCGTAGGGAGGGAACAAGAACCATTCAAGAAAAATTTGACGCCCTTGTTTAACTAGGTCGCGCACCTATAGGCTTCCCGTCACTGGAGTTGGGCATCAACGAAAGCCTTGTACTGCTGTCACATATTTGCTCAACATCCCGAGGGATCAGAGGAAAGGATAATAAATAAAGACAGACAATAAGAGTTATACTGAATGAATTCAATTCCAACGTCCCAGGGACGCGAATTATGAGAAATTCAGCGCAACATGTGGTACACAATTTCTTGTTAAATGTGTCCCTAAATATTTTCCGCGTCATTTTGATGTAGTTCGAAGCTCTTAGCATTGAAAAACTGCTCTTCGTCGTTCATTTCCTGGCATCATTAGTTTTAACAGTAAAGAGCATTTTTCACTGAACGGAATGCGGCTAATTGGATATAGGAATTTATTTGAAAAGTGAACTATTTTTGCTTTATGTAAATTGTTAAGGGCGAAAAAATAAAGTGTTTGATTGAGCATATTTATGAATGGATGTGGGTCCACTTTGCCTTACATCTGAGGAAAGATACTGGATAACAAGAGGAATCGGTACGAAAGAACAATGTAACAAAGCCCAAGTTGTGCCACAAGTCCATAAATTCAGAAGACAAGAAAGCATCGTGTTCGTGACAAAGATCGGTTTGGACATAACAAAGGAAGCCCACATACGAATTCAATTAGTTTTACTGCTCCTTTTTTTTTTTTTTTTTTTCCTTTCTGTGGATGGACTCTTCGGAGCGAAATAAATATGGATGTTAGCGGGAAATAACAACGACACAAGACAGAAAAAAAACCCTACTGAATTATCGGGGAACTACACAGGAGTTCTCACTAAATCTTTCGCTTCATGAAAATGCTGCCGTGAAGGAAGTATAAAAAAAAAACTCTCACATGATGAATGAAGATTTTTTTTTATATATTTAATAGCCACCGATCGAATCGGAAGGAAGAGAACTATTAGATAATGTCTTTGCGTGAATATTACGATAATCACAATTACTTCCCGTGAAAACAGTTAGAGCACAATAAAATTCTGTCTCAAAAGTAAAAGTCTTTGGTAGCTCCTCTTCCTATCAAAGATACTTAACATTTGCTTTTATTGCCTAACTCTTGAGGGTGGCCATATCAAAGGCTAGCGAAACCACACGGAAGGGAGGTTTTATTACATAATGATTGTAATAGTGAACAAATCAAGGTTGTTACTGGAGGAGAATCCTCGGCAGAAATTATATAGAATTTTTTTTTTTTTCAAATTTTTGAAAACAGTTCTCCCACTTCGTCGGAAAGATGTGCAGTGTAAAAAAAAGTGGTGTGAATTCATGGAAAATTTCTGAAAATAACGTGTTGAAATTTAAATTTCTGAAATAAAAAAGTAGCTGGTAGATGTCGGTCTTTTAACGAAATTTCCGTTTTAAACGTTTTCGTTTCTTAACTTCAGCAATTTCACAGAATTTCCGTAGTCAGAAATTCCACTTATTTGAGAAAAGTTCGTTTCGGGTTTTTGGGTATTTATACAAAAATTTCGCAAAATCTTCGGGTTTTGACTTCTTTAACCCTTTTCTTTCCTTGCATATACTAAGTAAACGAGCCCTTTCTGTTTTTTTTTATTTGAGGTTTAACGACCACCGTGAGCAACTCAATGGGATATAAGCAGTCGCCCGTCCACTAATTTAGGGTCACTGGTTCCAGGGAAGGGAGAGAGCCAGTGCCGTAACACAAACACAACATCCATGCCTCACCGGGATTCGAACCCGGACCCCTTTCGGACGAATGATCAGAGGCCATCGCATAGACCACTGCGCCACCGGGGCGGCCCCTTTCTGTCCGATCCTAGTGGTACTCGAACCAGCGACATTCTAAACAGGAAGCGTGGGTGATGAACGAGAAAACCACGTGAAGCTCTCTCATTATATAATAAAGAACTCTAATCGCTCGATGATGAAATGTTTTTTTGTGTTAATATGGGTGAATTAATCATTTTCTCTTTTCTTTTGGAGCTTATTATTTTTGTGAATAAGTTAATAATAATTTTATTTTTTCTATACACTGTAAAAAATTTTCTGAAATTCACGAACCACTTTCCGTCATTTTTGTCGTGAATTAAGGAAGCATATTTCTGGTGCAACGTTCCCGTGAAATGACGGAAAGAAACGTGAATTTCACAGATTTTTCGTACTACGGGAAAATTCTGAATTTTCAGAAACCTTTCCGCAATTGCTTTGTGACATTGACGGAAAAACTCCGTTCTGACTTTTTCCGTATCCATATGACGAGAAACTACCGGTAATAGGAGTGACTGGTGAGAATACTTGAGGTTTGCTTAACTTTTAAATTTCAATCGTCTGTCGAATTTTGAAGTTCCGTAGCGAGATCGGATATTGTGGATAGCATATTGCATGAATTGTGTTTATTGTGACACAGGTTATTTCTTCTCCGCTCCCACATTTTGTGCATCAGCCATATATTATACATTGTGCCAGTGTAAGAAACCGGGTATTTAACTTATTGTACAGGCGATAATACGATGTCTATTAACCATTTTTTGGATTCCTTAAGACAAAGCTGTTACAGCCATCAAGAGTAAATTTTATATTTGGGAGTTTTGTGAAATAATACTATAAAAAAGTACATTTCCCCATGAATACCATTAGGGAATCACATGAATACCTCATGAATACCTCCGGGTAATCACGGGAGACAATGAATTCTATTCATCCAGATTCGCTAAATATGAATGCCGTTGCTTCGACTGGCGATTCCTGTGATGTGTTAAATTCAAATTACTCGGAAACTTGAGACTTGGTCACTCTGGGTGGTGTAGTGATTAGCATACCCGGGAGCAAACCGGGAGACGAGGGTTCGATTCCTGCTCCAGGACGATGAAGTTTTCAAGTTTTTGGATATTATATGACTTACCACTATTGTCGTAATGTACGCGAATATACAGAATCACAACTTCAAATTTGTATTGTACATTTCCCCTTGTTTAAAAGATAATTGAATGTCATTGTACGTTTAAAAACATCAAGTTATACAAAGCATTTTGTTGATTCGAAAAATTACGATGAAAGATGCTCAATTTGTGAAAAGTCCTCCAACAGAAAAAAAATGTTACAAAGCTATTCAGAAAAATAATAAGCTCCAACAGAAAATAAAATAACTAAATTAATCTCTTTAACGACAAAAAAAAAAAAAAAAAAAAAATTTATCGTCGCGCAATTTGTTTTACGATGAACGTGATTTCAATTTCCAAGTGTTCCTGTGCTCAGTGGTTAAAGGTGCGCGTTATCTGTTGAGCCGACAACGGGAGTTCGGCCCTGAGTCCTGCCAAAGGATTATCTGGTGCAAGGGCTGAAAAATGTAAGGCTTCGATTTTGCGAATTTTCAGTTTAAAAACGGGAAAACCTGAAACGTACTTTTCTGAAATACACATAGTCTGAATTCCGGACTACGGAAAATCCGTGTAAATACGGAAGTTAAAATAAACGGGCACTTTTAGAAACGGAAATTTCATGAAAAGACGGACACCTACCGGCAACTTTACCGCACGTTATTTTCAGAAATTTTCCATGGATCCACACCACTTAAGTTTTACAGTGTAGGAGGATTTATTACAAATTATATTTTTTTTCTCAGTGATTTTTCTGAACAACGGCACGCTTTGGAACCGGAGATCTTTTTTAACTGACAACGACATTCAATTATCTTTATGAAAAGATAAGATGTCCTGCTTTGTATAGTGCGTCGCATAAATATAGAGACAACAAATTCTTGACAACAACGAGCTGAAATGTACACCTCATATTTATAGCAAAAATAGCATAGGACACGCAGCTGCACAATAGTTTAACGGAAACATAACAATTCCAATGCCAAGTACAAGAAAAAAACAGAAATGCACTGTCTCAAAAATTTGAAGACTTACTAGTTCTGAGCACCTCCGGTTCGAATAGTGGAGGCGTTGTTCCGATTAACACTGAAAACTTAATTGGACATGCTGTCCACCAAGTGATGTAAGTGTTCTGGACGGAGTGCGTACCAGTTTTGTTCAATCTGCTCTTTCAACGCCACCACACTTGAGAACTGCCGTCCATTCGCATACACATCATAAGCGAGGATATCCCAAAGGTTCTCGATAGGGTTCAGATCTGGACTGAGTGCTGGCCAATCCATTAAGGTCACATGATGATTGTTAAATCAGCCTTTCGTTGATGCAGACCGATGGATAGAGGCATTGTCTTGCTGGAATAGATAATCAACACCCGCTAGAGTTTCGGCAAACGGTAGAAAGTGGCTGCTGAGTAGGTCCTGATACGTTTCGGAGTTCCTGCCTTGCAGAAAAGCGATATCCGTTGTCCCATTGAACGCAAATGCTCCCCAGACCATCACAGATCCCCATCCTTTCTGTCTGCTGAAGAAGGTGCGTGGCTCGCGCATCGTACATCATGCCAATAGCAGTTCCAACCGTCAGGGCCGTCCAGGTTGAACTTTTCCTCATCGGAGAAAATAGTTGTAATCCACTCGTCCGTCCAGTGCATGTGGCTGCTTGCCCATAACAATCTAGCTTCCTTGTGGCGCCGCGTGAGGTGTGGCAGACGGCGCATTTTACGGAGCCCAATGTTGCGACTTTCCTTGATTCCTCGATGAACTGTGTCCTTTGAGACGGTGGCACCAACAGTCCGAAAAACTTGACGTAGTAATAACCTTTGGAATAAAACTAAACGCTTGATGGCACGATCATCTCGTTTGAATAACAACGAGATGATGATGGATCATCATCTCGTTGTTATTCGAAGCCTTCCAGGCCGTTTTCTGGCAGTTAACGCACCGCGTTTCGATAAAGTCTTATAAATGACTGCCCTACTCCTCCCCATGGCTTTACAAATTTTCTCTACAGGCAATCCATTTGCTCTCAGTCTCCAGATCTTCTGAACCTCCTCACTAGAAAGTTGACTGTTGCGTGGCATTTCGGCAAATGAATGTCTTACGGCAGGTCCGCTGTCTTTTGTAGGCTGGGCCGAATTACGGCCCATGCGCGTGCGTACAACATTCTAATTTGTACATCTCATTTGTATGTGGCTACTTTACATAGTTGTCTTTATACTTATGAGACACCTAAAATCACACTATTTCACTTTGTTGTGTCTTTTCACACAATCCGGTCATCTCGACGGATCGAAACGTTTGTTGTACGGTTATGTTTAATTATAGGTACCACTTCAGATTCCTACCTATATTCGCATTGCGTTCACGGCGCAAAGTCGACTGTCTCTATATTTATGCGACGCACCTTACAATATACACATGTGTACTGTACATAATAGTAGCTGGTGCACAAAATGAGGGAGAGGAAAAGAAATAACGGGCGATACAATAAACAAAATGTTATACGATATATGCTATTCACAATATCGGATTTCTCTACAGAACCTCAAAATCAGGTCCTCCGACAAGCGATTTAAATTTAATAGTTAAACCTAGAGTATTCCCGCGAATCGCTCCTATTACTGGAATGTTTTCGTCATATCGATAAGAAAGAACGTGAGAACATCTTACAACGGAATTTATGTGAGAACATCTTACAACGGAATTTATGTGAGAACATAAAAAAAACTGCAATTTATTGTCAATATACATCGATGAGCCATCACATTATGTCAACCTACCTAATAAGCTGTAGGAACCTCTTTAGCCCGCAAAACAGCTGCCACTCGGAGAGGCATCGATTCGATGAGGTGGCGATAGGCATCCTGCGGTATCTCGGCATCCGGGACAACATCCACACGCTGTTGTCCCGGCAGTTGGCCCTTGCAGGGATGGCTTTACCCGATTCGATGTACTCACGGTGCATCCGTGACACAGTGGTTCATGAAAATCCCAGTGCCTGCACGACTTCCGAGATGGAGTGACCCCATTCGTCGAGCCCCGACAATTTACCAACGATCAAATGCGCTTAGATCCTTCGTCTTACCCATACTGCGTCCGACTCTTACTGATTCCCGTCGCATCACTCCTTATATTGTCGGATCGCTGCATACGTCATGTCGTTTCGGTTTACAGGGCCGCCCACAGCGCCACATTTGCATAACGCCAGCTGTCTCTAATTCAATTGCTCTTCAGTGTAGAAGGTGAGTGTGTGCTTATAAATCTCTTGGTTTCCCCCTCTGAACTTCGTACCGACTCCATTAAGCCTTCTATTCATATTTGAAGCCCCATCATAGGCTGCTTGCCCTAGCACAGGGTTTGAGTGAATCAACATTTTGCAGAACAAATCCTTTTATTTTTATTAATATATTTTTGTTCGTTTCTTATTATTTTTATTTTAACCTTAAAATGAACTATTTAAAATACCAAAGAATAAAAGAAGATTCAAGGAAATAGTGCTCTCCGACTGACGGCCACAATTAAAGCATTAGTTAGTCATAAGGACTATTTTGACACCTGCTACGCTCATGATTTCGTTCAGTGGCTCCTAAAGAACTACAAATGGAATTGATTGAGCTCTCAGAAGATGATATTTTAAAGTCCTTAGTTGACGCCAAGAAAGATTCAGTTGAAATATGGAAAAATGCAATAGAATACTCACGCCTTCGGCAACATGAACGAAAAATGCTTTCTTGCTTTTCAACTACACTATCAACCAACAAGTTATTGGACACCTGTGATAGCAAAGAAAAACGAAGTTTATTCACCTTCAATAGTTGGTGGAGCCTCCACGAGCGGCGATTACAGCTGCGACCCTCCGGGGCATACTCTCAACCAGGCGTTGTACGACAGCTAACGGTATTTTCTTCCACTCGCCTTGGAGAAAACAGGTCAGTTCCTTCACCGATTTCGGACGGTTAAGTCGACGCTCCAGCTCGTCCCAGAGGTGCTCGATAAGGTTAAGGTCCGGGCTCTGCGCAGGCCAGTCCATTCGATTAACCCCATTGTCACCATACCAAGACATGGTGGACCTCGCAACATGACAGGTGGCATTGTCATCCTGAAAGTAACATGGGTCCACCCCGTAAAACTGCCACAACGTAGGAAGAGCATGGTCATCCAAAATGGTGCAGTAGGTCTCGCCGTTGAGTCTACCAGGAATTGCGACCAAGGGTCCCGTGCCGTACCAGGAGAAACAGCCCCATAGCATAATTCCACTGCCGCCGAACTTCACAGGTGGCACAATACATTCCGGCAGGAGGCGTTCTCCAGGCAGACGCCAAACCCAGACCCTGCCATCCGAACGGTAGAGGGTGAACCTTGATTCGTCGCTTCAGATAACCTGCTTCCACTGTTGTTCAACGGTCCACTGTCGACGTTCTTTGCACCACGTTATACGAGCAGCGCTATTGGATTTGGTGATCAAAGGCCTGTGGGCGGCAGCATGTCCATGGAAACCGTGCAGATGGGCTTCCTTACGGATGGTATTCATCGAAAGAACACTCCCGAATGCCTGTTGAAACTCCTCGCGGATGTGGCCTTTGGATTTGGTGCGGTTCTTCCGAATTTCTCTGGCCAGCACCCGTCGGTCTCTAACTCCCAGTTTTGTGGGTCTGCCTGGTCGGGGCACATTTCGACAGTCACCTCTCATCTTCCACTTGTCAATCACGTAGGCCATTGTCGATTTTGGGTACTTCAACTCGCTGGATATGTCACGTATGGATCGGCCATTTCTGTGATACCCGACGATTACACCTTTCTCGAAATCAGAGAGCTCCGAACTGCGTGGCATCTTGCAAGCGACTGGTTGCGTTGTTGTTTCCCACACGATATTTAACGGCGGCGGCCGTGACGTGTATCAGGACCGCAGATATCGTCGATTGCAGGGGTGTCCAATTACTTGTTGATAGATAGTGTACTTATTGCTGCGAATCGACATTCTTCCACCTAACCCCAATCAAGACGCTCTTAAAGTCACAAATGACGGATACTCATCTAGAAGATCAGCTAAAAGTGCGGACATCGATGTTGCAAATTAATATTCAAATGCTTTCCAACAAAAAGCAGTCAGAAGTCATTAAAAGGTTAGTTAACTTTAGAATTAATTTTTTTTTTCATTTTTTTGTAGTTAGTACACAGTAAGATTTTTACAAAATAATGTACATTTCGTAGTATATCTAAGTGAAGTTTCTTGAATGCGGCCTTGTTAGATTACAGCTAACTCAATGAGGCCTTCCAACTTTAAAAGATTCCCCACTTCTGCCCTAGCATTTCAATTTTCTAAAGTTGGGAGGGAGGCACCTGCCCACACACATGCGACGCATGTGTAGCGTGTGTGTGTGTTGGGGGGGGGTCTCCTGTCATAACAGCAGGTGTACGAACCTTGCCTGACCTTTACCTGCCGGATTTTACATTTTGAAGATTTCTGAATGCACATGTACATGCTGCAAATATCAGAAATTTTCGCCATCTTAGGGAGAGAATTACCAAGTCCCGCTGTCGATCACAGTATGTTGAGAAGAATCCAAACATCGTATACCGGCTAAGAATATGCGTGAAGCATCAGGGTGGGCACATTAATAACATAAACACCCAGATCCGTCTCTCTGGAACGCTTGACGTCAACGTCTGCATTGTTGCGTCATCACTTATCGACCAATTCATGTGTGTGCTCTCACGACGTCAAAATGATTGGCTGCTATATAATAGCACGAGATCCCTTTCAGATGTCAAGGTGATCGCGTGCTAATTTCAAAACATTGGATTACCAATGACTCGAGTTCTATTTATCCGATCTACAAATTTCGAATTAAAATCTTAATATCGCGGTAAGTTGCGTTTGTATATTAATTTAATTTAGCGCAATTCGAATATTAATTTGTACGATTTAATTATTTTTTACTTTTTTAACTTAACTAACTTTCCGAGTTTACTGCTGATTATATAAAACATTTTGCAAAATATCGATCGATCTAAGCGCTCTAACCTACAATAAAAACTGAAATCTTGAAATGTCAAAGTGAGCAAGATTGCATCTAAAGGCAGATGTCGCCCAAATAGCACATTGTCGGGAATTTAGATAGTTCTGATTTGTAATACCAGATATTGCATTATTTTGTAGAAAAAGCTTCGGTATGCAGCTTCAAACGAAACTTCGGATAGGACAGTCTAAAACAAGCCATGAGCGGAATAACATGTGTGCCGGAGAAAAAGTAATTTAACGCGAAAAATCAAAGCAAAAGTTATTAAGGTAAGTTTACACGAAAACAACTGGGCTACAAGGAAAACAACAAAAAATATTTCGCGCAGAATATTTATTGCGAGGTCTTTTGAAAAACGGAAATATATAGCGTTTAATTTTCAGTTATAACATGAATGAGTTCTTACTATATAAGTTTTTACTATATTTCCTTACAGAAATCCGGCATCTATTTGATTTGTTTTTTATCTGCTTCAATTAAAAAATTCACCGTTTTAGGACAGGAAACATCCTCCATATTATTAATATTTATTTAAAGTTAAAAAACAACCGTCTTAGGATGGGCTATAGGCTAGCATCTATATTAATAAAACAAAGTATGTCTGTACCCTTCACGACACACACACACACACACACACACACACACACACACAAACACACAAACCCCTACTCAACCTAGAAACCTGAAATTTTGCACGATGGTAGCTTACATATCGAGGATGTGCAGCTACGAAGTAGATTTTCGAATTTTTGAGTGTTTCGAGTTTTTGAGAAATACGTGGTTCCCGATTTCCCGTGTATCGTTCAGCTTTGTTTACAACCAGATCACACCCAATGTGAAGGAAAGTAGTTCACGATAAATTTTACTCGTTTCTTTTTTAGAATTTCGTTATAATAGACGCCTTAACCTTAATGCCAATTTTATTTGTAAATACATTTCATGAAGGAAATATACCGAATAACAGTACTATGGTTTATTTTTAGTTTTTATCCGGAGCTAGCGTATTCTTTAAGCGAAGCTATTTCGAACTTTTGCTGGCACGAGATGGAATTATGGCACATAAATTTGTAAAATGAAAATAAATGTATTATTTTCCATAGTAAAATAAATGTCTATGATTATTTCCATTACAACAAGATTTATTACGATGATAATAATAATAAAAAAAAATTCGTATATTACGTGAACTACTTCCTTTCACATTATACACTATATTGACAAAAGTCACCGGACACTCCTTCAAGAGCAAATGAATGGATCCCCGCAAACGATACAAAAACAAGCCTGCAGCTGACCGCGATCATATCGCACTGTGAGGTCGAGTGAAGATGACGCGGCGGGAGAGAACTGACTTTGAGAAAGGAAAGATTGTTGGGTGTTATATTAGTGGGTTGTCCATAAGAGAAACTGAGAGGCGTTTAAACATACCCAAGTCAACTGTTTTAGATGTACTGAAAAAGTGGAACATCAAACAGAAGTAATCTCTCTTTCCACGAAGACACATGGCGTGCCTGAAGCAGCAAAACGTACCAGCAGACCAAAGAAAATCATTGATAGAGGACGTCGAAGCCTCAGGAGAGTCGTTACAGCTAATCGACGGAGTATTGCACAAAACCTCAGTGTACAGGTGAGTAAAAATGCTGGAACCTCGGTATGTACACGTACCACTAGCAGAGAAACTTCATTCCATGGGTTACTGTGGTTGTGCGGCTGCTCATAAGCCTTTCATCTCCACTCGGAATGCTACTCGTCGTTTAGCATGGTGTAAAGAACATTTATCGTGGACTGTAGATCAATGGAAACGGGTCCTATGGACTGATGAATCTAGATACACGATCCATCAGTCTGATGGCCGTGTGTGGGTATGGCAGCAGCCGGGGGAACGCTATTTACCACAGTGTACTGTTCGTACGGTCAAGTTTGGACCTGGCAATGTACTCGTTTGGGGGTGGTTTTCATGGTATGGTCCCGGCCCATTGGTTACCGTGGACAAACATCTTAACCAGCACGCCTCCCTCGATATTCTGGACAATTATGCCCTACCAACGCTGTGGCAATACTATGGAACTGAGCCTTGTTAGTACCAGAAGGATAATGCACCGAGTCATACAGCAAGGACCATTACGGCGTCGTTTGGATAATTCTGTATCGTGTGTGGACTGGCCAGCACAGAGCACTGATCTTAATCCTATAGAGCACCTATATGATGAATTAGAGCGCCGCATAAGAAGTTTGGAACCAAGGCCTACTACTAAGCATCAGTTAGCGGCAGTATTACGTACTGAATGGGCGCATGCCTATCGCTGTGTTCCAAAATCTTGTCGAAAGCATGTCTCGAAAGGTCAGTGCATGCATTAAGGCCAAAGGTGGACCGATACTGTACTAATGTATGTCAATAAATACTATGTTGGTTTCTCTCCTAGGTGTCCGGTGACTTTTGTCAATATAGTGTATATTAAGAAAATACAAAGTAGTTTGTCACAAATATTTATTTTTTCAAGCCGACCATGGTTTCGCTGGGTGTTGGCCTAGCTTCATCAGGATGAATGGCACGTAAATATTCAAATTGTATATGACATCATAAATGCTGTTAAACACCATTTATGATGTCATATACAATTTGAATATTTACGTGCCATTCATCCTGATGAAGCTAGGCCAACACCCAGCGAAACCATGGTCGGCTTGAAAAAATGAATATTTGTGACAAACTACGTTGTATTAGCTTAACATATATAATCCTCACAAGACTTGTCTTTGTGATCAAGAATCTTTAGTTTAACGTACTTCCTTTCACGTTGAGTGTTATCAGGTTGTGTGTAAACAAAGTGGAACGATACACGAGAAATCGGAAACTGCTTGAAAGCGTTCTGATTCGGTGGTACTGCCGTATTTTTATACTTTAATTAGCATTTTCGTCAAGGAAAGTGAGTTACAAATAACGTTAATTCATTCACTTCTGAAGTTGCAGTTTTTAATTACATTGATACTAACGTCTAGCTATGGTGATGAAATGTTTAAAAAATGATGTTCAACATGTTCTCACAAGATGGCGTGAACAAGCTGTTTTCACTGCATTTCATCAAATTACAGTTCACGTATAATTATTCATTTCAAATAATACGAAATAAGATTTCTTTATTTAATTAATTAACGTATCCTTATGATTCACGGTCAGATATTTAACTTATCGAAGAGAAAACTACTTGCAGTTAGTTAGTAAACACAAAATCAAATATGTTTCAGCACAAGTTGATTTTTTTGCTCGGATTTATCTGCTCGAAAACCAAGATGAATCGCCGACGATGCTTAACATTAAATTCCGTTCTCTGGCTAAACAAAGCCTACACCAACAAACAGCGTCAGCAAAGCGACAGGCTAAAATGTAGTCGTAAATAAGAGTAAGCATATGTAGTGGAAATCCCACTCGCTCCAGAGATGCTATAGATCTCGGTTTTTCACAATAGTGATAAGCGTAGGCTAAAAGATTATACTCCCAATAGTGATCTCTCGCTATCCATGGCAGAGATAAAACATAAACTGCAAGATTGTTATCCATCAGACTGTCTCTTAAGTTCCTGTTCTAGTTCTATATTTCGCAGATGAAGATTACTACATCATGTGCAATGAGTAGCATTAACCCATTTTGGCTTCATACTGGTGTTCAAAATAATTGGTGGAGCAAACACGATGTGGCTTTCTCTTTTCTTTTCCGAAAACGTGGGAAAATGAGTGTTTCAATTGAAAAAGAATGGTCACAGAAGAAGGACATGAAAAAAGAAAACGCACACACACAAAGCGATGGTAATTTTGAAAGAGTGAAACAGTTTGATATTTTTATTGCTTCCAATGACCTCATTGAACTTCATGGTTGTTGGTGACCCTTGGAGCTCTTGCGGTCTCTGAAAGTGGATTTCTTCATGTCACATTTTGAACAAGTATTTGACATAAGCAGTGAGATAATGGCCGCGGTTAACGATTTGTTTGCCCCTGTCAACCCATGACTACCTAAAGTGGGTAATTTTCTCTCCGAGTGTTAATCTTGCTATTCTTTGTGTTTCTTCATATGCATAGTTGTTCCGTGATTTCTTTTTAGGCGTTGCAAAGCTTATTCCCCCCTTCTGTCGTGATTCAGCAGGTTCTAAGTAAATGTTCTGATAGCTCCTTTTCAAGTTTAACTGCTGCTCAGTTTAATTCGATTTTATAACAGACTTCTGAAAAGTACAACTATGAATGCTCATTCATCAACAGAAATGGTGTCTTCTTATTTCTCCGAACACAAATAATCTGCAAGGCCATACACGAATATTTGCGGTTAACGCAATTTTCTTTTGTTTCTCACACTAATAACCGATGGCATTCTTTAAACGTGATTAAATTTTTGTGAACTGTGTTTCCTGTGATATTCAAGGCTAAGATATCCGAGTGGGCCTTATAACGTAAATGCCTCTTCGTACTGATACGTTATTTTAAAAACATAATCATACGATGAAATAGTTCCTAAATCAAACCTTAACGGCCAGACGAAACATTTAAAACAGAAGTCAAACTTACGGAAATTGGTTTTATTTCTCCAGCACAGTTTATAGCACTTCAGGATAGTATAGAAATCACATAACACAAATCAACACTCCACGATCCACATTCTAAACTCCACCACACTAGCAACTGTTGTATCGTAGTTTATATCTCTCGTTCTTATCTCATAACAGGCATACGTCACATTCATTCTACCTCAATTATGTTGCCAACAGTATTCATTTGAGAGAAAAGATATCACGTTAAGTGTGAAGTATAACCGAGAACAAACTCAAGATTTACATAGGGAAAGAAACTAAAAAGGAAAGTTAATTTAGAATATACGTCACAGCCGCCAAAGAACTTATGGCGGAGAAGTAATGAAGTCCGTTGAAACATAAAACTGTAGCAATACGCTGGTGATAATTAACACATAATGCATTCTTCAGACTAATAAATTATCTGCAGAGTTTTCATAATAAGTCACTGTATTTTCCATTGGTGTTATAAGAACATGAGTTAAAGCTTACGATTCCTAGATTTTGTCTTGGATTTTTTTATGATCTGGCATGCATACCTTTCTTAGTGCATCTTTTTTGATCAGTTCGTTTTAAATTCTCTGTTTCCGACCAAGTGGAAAAATCATACAAGACAAAAGTAAAACTATTTTATAAACACCCAAACGTCTGTCTATCTGTCTGTCTATCTATCTATCTATCTATCTATCTATCTATCTATCTATCTATCTATCTATCTCAAAATTTTGTGCTGAATAGTAATCAAATCAAAGAGCTTTCGAAACACGAAAAAAACATACGATGCAGATCTCAAAGTATTTAAGAAGTCCTAAAAAATATATATTTTAGGATTTCTTAAATACTTTGAGATCTGCATCGTATGTCTTTATCGTGTTTCTACAGCTGTTTGATTTGGCTACTATTCAGTAGGAAATTTTTAATTAAAAAAATAACAGCTATGAAAAACACGCAAAAGGTATTCCATATGGCTGAAAAAGAATTTTTCGAATACGAATTTCAATAGCAGAGATAGCGAAGGAAAAACTTTTATACAAGTACACCTCTAGCGGGAAAACAATACGTTAGTTAAAAATGATAACATGTGCATTCTTTACCAAAGCGAGCGGAATGTAGTACAAAAAAATTTCACAACAGAATTTTTAGAAGTGGTTGCGAAGTGAAACGTGAACCAAAGCCCCCTGGGTCCCAATTGTGCACGATGAAAAAATCTAAGTTTCATTCAACGTGTTCCAGTTTCCAACAGCAAACTTTTGAGAGCACCGATATCGAGAAAAGTTGAATATCCTTTTTAAATCGACTTTTTAGAAGCAAAGATACTGCTGAAAATATTTTGCAAATAGAAATATATGTATACTTATGCCTCCTAGTGGCAAAATTGTGAATTACAAAAAATCAGAAAATATGCGCAAAATATTCTTAACCATGAAAACGCTATTCAACGCAAAACAGTTATTCCAATCGGACACTTAGAAGCACAGATATGGTGAAATACACATTTACTTCCAGAGGGAAAATTCTGAATAATTTGAAGTAGGGTGGGTAAGATTACGGCGAGTACAATGGTATGCTTAAGTGAAAAGCAATGAGTGAAATTTCATTTCTAAGTGAGGCGAACTGCAGGTCCTGTTTATGTGTCACAATGCTGTTTTAACTCTTTCATAAATTACCGAAATATGTTATAATCAGAAGATTGCAAGGTTCCTTGAACACTGTTAACATCCATAGCAGTAATAAATCATTTAACAGAAGCGATTAGACGTTTGATATTATGCTTTATTTTCGTGACTTTGCTTACTTAATGATTACTCCGGGTCACCGTGCTATTAGACCATCTCTCATGCCCTAACTCCTCGCTGCATTAATTCTTTTTGCCGGGGCGCGGATACCACGCTTCCCTTCTCAAAATTCTACTCCTTCCACAGAAGATCTCCCAACCTCTCTGTCCTTCTCTCAGTCACATACTGCCAAAAGACCCGTCAACATCCTTTATTCGAAAGACCCCTTCCATTGTTTTCCGCACTGCTTCCAAAAAACGTGCCTCAAGCCTCCGTCCGAACACCTTCTTCTCAATGCGTTTCCATCTCCACTCCTAATCATCACCCCGAAGGACGGAAGTCCTTCCTAATGAGTCGCTTTAAAACTCAAAAAAAAAAAAAAAAAAAAAAAAACCTTCTCTATTGTATAGCTATCTACACACGAAATCCTGTGTGTTGTCCATCTCCAGGAAGTCCGCCGATAAACCAATCGCTTCCGGTGACCTACTGGCTCTACCAAATCGAACTAAAAAATTATATCCTTGGCGGCGGTATATCTATGAAGTTTCCCACAATTACTTTTCAAACATTCTAAAACTGCAAGGGCTCTTAATTATTTACATATTCATTAAAATTCAGCAACTAAAAGATATTTACATTACATTACATTTTATAAAATAAACATTCCAGTTCCATTACGTTATCATTAAAGGTTATTTACAATTACCACTATTACATACAGTTATGTATCAGTTGCAACCTGGAGGTGGAGGGGTGCTGGTGTGTGAATGTTTTCCATTGGCGGCGGTATATCTTTGATTGGTCCCTGTGGGTTCTGTTCGCCTAACACCCGAACAACGGCACTTCCCAACATCGGTCACTTCTTCCTGAACCGAGCAGCGACCATTATTCGGAGGTTTCACTGTACATTATTCCCAACAGTAGGTGGGGTTTGTATATGGATACCTCCCAAGGAAGCTTACACATCGGAATGTCTGGTTCCAACTGTCAAACATGAGGGTGGAGCTGTGATGATTTGGCTGCCGAATCTTGGTATTTGACTGGTCTGATCATTATCCTATATGCTCGAGTTACTGCCAGCGAGTATTTAGACATTCTAGGTGATCACGTGCATCTTTGTTTCCCAAGAATGATGCCATTGTTAAACATCATTACGCATCCATACACACAGCCAGAACAGTTCAATCTTGGTTTGAGGATCACCAAGATGGACTTCAACATCTACTCTGACCAGCTGAATCATCTGACTTGAATATAATCGGAACAATGTGGGTAGTTTTGGAGAGCAGAGTAAGACGAAGATTCCCGCCTCCAACATCTCTGAAGCAAATGACTGATGTTCTGATTGACCAAAGGTACAACGTTCCACTGGAGACTTGGAGAGCAAAGTAAGACGAAGATTCCCGCCTCCAACATCTCTGAAGCAAATGGTTGATGTTCTGATTGACCAATGGTACAACATTCCACTGGAGACTTGGAGAGCAGAGTAAGACGAAGGTTCTCGCCTCCAACATCTCTGAAGCAAATGGCTGATGTTCTGATTGACCAATGGTACAACATTCCACTGGAGACTTGGAGAGCAGAGTAAGACGAAGATTCCCGCCTCCAACATCTCTGAAGCAAATGGCTGATGTTCTGATTGACCAATGGTACAACATTCCACTGGAGACTTGGAGAGCAGAGTAAGACGAAGATTCCCGCCTCCAACATCTCTGAAGCAAATGGCTGATGTTCTGATTGACCAATGGTACAACATTACACTGGAGACTTGGAGAGCAGAGTAAGACGAAGATTCCAGCCTCCAACATCTCTGAAGCAAATGGCTGATGTTCTGATTGACCAATGGTACAACATTCCACTGGAGACTATTCAAAAACTGTTTAAATCTATACTCCAAGAAGGTTGGAAGTTGTACTAGGGGTGTTCAAATGAAAAGGTACGAAACGTCATAAGAACGTAACCGTTAACATATTTGCCTATGCCGCTATGGGAGAACGTAGCGACACATCTAGGGATGCGATTGGAGTCGCCGGCATGGATCGGAGCATGCGCGGGCGCCCGCATGCGCAGGAGAGAGCAGAGGCTCTTATAAAGATTGCCGTCCAATTGACGCAGCAGTGCGTGTGAGGACAGGATGGCGTTCACATTGCAAAATTCGACGATTGAGGAGCAGCGAGGCGTTATCCGATTTCTGACAGCGGAAGGTGTTAAACCGGCCGCTATTCATCGCGGAGGGTGTCGTTCTGCTCCATGATAACGCGCGTCCACTACAGCTCGGACATGTCGCCCTGCGATTTCCATGTGTTTGGTCCCCTGAAAAAGCATCTGAAAGGGAAGCGCTTCCACTAGGACGACGAACTCAAGGACGCTGAGCAGGACTGGGTCTCGTCACGGCCACAGGAATTCTGGGAACAAGGAATCCTTCGGCTCGTTAATCAGTGGGATCGTTGTGCTACGGCCTATGGTGTATACTTTGAATAAAGTCTTCATTTACACCCACAGTGTCGTTTCGTACCTTTTCATTTGAACACTCCTTGTATTAAAGGCAAACTAGTCAAAACCCGTCAGAATCGATGGTTATTATTTTTTTTTTTAAGAATAAACTCATATGAAACAACAAATGGGAACTTTATTCGATTGACAAATTCATCCAACCACTTCAGTAAAGACAACAGTCCAGGTTCGTGATTTTTTTCTTTCTTTTTTGACTGAAGGTTTAACGATCACCGTGAGCAATTCAATGCGCTATAAGCAGTCGCCCGTCGCTAATTTCAGGTCACTGGTTCCAGGGAAGGGAGAGAGCCAGTGCCGTAAGACAAACACAACATCCATGCCTTACCGAGATTCGAACGCAGACCCTTCACGAACGAATCATCATAAGCCAGCACTTAGACCACTGCGCCACCGGGGCGGCCAGGTTCGTGATGAGCATCACGACTGCAACCTTTTCAGTCGTAAAATGTGAGGCGGAAGTCCACTCATCTCGATTGTGTGAAAAAATTCAACTGGATAGCGCACTCTTTCACTCTCATCTCCAGTCACAACTGTGCTTGTAAATGTTGTTGGCATGATTCGCGTTGCGAATACTCTTCACCCGTCGGAATCGACGGTTGTTTTTTTTTTTTTTTTTTTTTTTTTTTTTTAAGAATAAACACATATGAAACAACAAATGTGAACTTTATTCGATTGACAAATTCATCCAACTACTTCTCTAAACACAATAGTCCAGGTTCGTGGCTTTTTTTTTTTTTTTTTTGACTGAAGGTTGAACGACCACCATGAGCAACTCAATGGGCTATAAGCAATCACCCGTAATATTTTTACTAACAATGGTCAACGGAATGTTTATTTACATCTTTACGTAATGGGAAACGTCTTACCTACGTGAATAAACTGGATCGAATGGATATTAAATCGTATATACACATCACACAACCGAACGGCATAAAGCAATCAGGTCTTCCAGAGTGTTCGCTGTTCCTATGAGAAGAACTTTGGCAGGAATGCCTGCTAGCGTTGCTTTGCGCAACGGTTCACTCAGGAAAGATAAGACTTCAGACTTTGGACTATCTCAATCCCTCCATGTTTCGCCTTCAACAGCTCGTGAGTCAACCGCACGCATCTCCCATAGACTTTACATGGGAACTTTGCAGCTCCACAACGCCCGACCCGTTACCTCAATCTCATTTTTCTCTTCGACTGGCACATCTACATGGTAAGACCTTTATTTTGATACCTCAACCATATCTTTACGTTCAGCCGTTCTCTCAAAATAGGTCTCACAGTAAAAAACCTTATAGAATTAATATATAGATGGCGATCAAATAACTTATTAATAAAAACATATCGCCTATTTACCAGGTGTTCACATCATTTTGTCCAACCCCTGTAGCAATGGCGGACTAGCTGGCGATCCATAAACGGCCCTGGAAGTTGATTTTGAGCTGCCCACTTTTGGAAAAAATTATAAAAATACCCCTCAATCCCCCAAAAAACACCTGGTTATGTAAGCACTTACTGTTTAAACATCTTTTCAACACAAGGCTACGAGTCACTGAAGTTTTTTGTATTGAGGTAATAACATTTACCAGCATTTTTTTACCCATTTTTGTAGCTCTCTAGAAAAATTTTGAGTAAGAAAAAAAAATTACTTCCGTTGCTGAGAAGCAACAGACGTTCTTTGAGACTGTAGAAGACTTTATTCTATTCTTATAAATTTTATTACGATAACCGTATTCATAATTTGTAATAGTTCCTTCGGTTTTAGTGAGCAAGGGAATCCAAATGGGCCAAAATAATTTTTTCTCATGGCTTACTTATCATTAATAAAGTAATCACTTGAGAAAATTGAAAATGTCCAGAATTTCAGTGCACATTTATAAAGTAAGAGAAATTAAAGAATGCGAAAACTATTTTTTATTGAATTACTTTCAACTGGAAAGTCTTTTTGCTGTAGCTCAAAAAGAATTCCCAGAACACTGCAGTTCAAGAATTCTTTAACTGGAAAGCCCTAAAAAAGTAGTAATCAAATGCAGATCTCGTAAAAAAAAATGTACATATAAAAAGCAGCAACCCAAAAATTTTACCGTAGGTGAACCTCAGAATATTAACGTACACAATGAATTTCGATCCCACACTATAAAGAGCACATTTGATTAGATTTTATTGATTATTCAACTGCAGTTGGCTGAGGTAGAAGATATCAGCCCAAAGAGACGGAACTAAAATTAGGAAAAGGTGAACGGGTTATACCAAAACAGGGTTTGGCTGAACAGAACATTTGCTACGAAAGTTTCTTTTTTCGAAGCGGCAAAGTCGTAGACAAACTTTGTCATTTTAGTATAACCTGCTGTTCTTCTACAAGAATATTGAAGTGCAAGTATATATTTACCCTTTTTTTTTTAGTTAGCATAAGACCTTCCGGCCCAAAATATGGCGGCCCACCGGGAATTCTCCCGGTATCCCGGCGACCCAGTCCACACCTGCCCTGTAGCAAGGGCTTACCGTACACAGTAAGACACGCCAATAATCTTCCGAAAATCGGCGAACGTGTGGACCAAAACAGCTGGTGAATCAGAGGGGTCAAAGGAGACTGCCGACATAGACATCTGCAGTTGTAGCTCATTTTCAACATGGTCCGATATGTGGCACAGGGCTTGGTCCACAGAGCTAGCTCCCCTGAAGCCAGTAGTTGGAGGTGATGACGTAGTCATGCTGCAGAAGTAGCATGGTGGTGGGTTCTGTCAAGCCACTGCTGCATGGAAACTGCGAAATAATCAGTGGAAAAGGTAAGAAAAATTATTTCCTGAAGCCCTGGAATAAAGGGAACGAGAACGAACTTAACTCTCTGTCATCATCGTTATTTAAGAGAAACAAAATATTCTTTACACATATGTTTTCAACATTACAGTATTGGGCATATCGAACTGAGTCGTAGTGAAAACGCAGTTGGCACATTTCTTCAACGTTTTTAATTTGCCTTTTCTAAAGCACTTGTATTTGAATCCTGAATTTCAGAAATTAGAGATCTCCTAAAGGTGGCCCATCTTTTCGATCGTTAAACAGAAACTTTGCGATATCTTTTTTTTTTTTTTTTTTCCTTTTGATTTGGAGATTTTTCTCAAGGGTTGTATCCCCCTCCCCCATTAAATTATTATTACAGATTTGTAAAAAATTGCAGCTACGGCATTCTGTCATCTATATTTTGCCACTGATTCCACATTTCGTAGACCAGCGTTCGTTTCACTTTTAGTTAATTTTCTTAACTAAAGGTGAAAAAAAAACGCTGAAAAAATTACCAGATTAATTTTCTTCGGGCTTAATTCACTTAATTGTTCCAAAGCACTTCGAAAATATATTTTTTTCCCCGTGTCTTTGGGTCCTCTGCGTTATTTTTTCAGAATTTAAAGAAGGTACGTTTGCGCTGGACACAGCGTCAGATTTCAGTACCTTTCGCAAAGGCAATCCAAATAATCAATTGTTCATATTGTCTTCGTAAACACAACGATGAAATGTTTGCTACAAATTCTGGCGTACTCAACATTAACATAGTCCTGTCTTCGAGACTTCTTTATTTATTCTTTTACCAGCACTGGTTTATTTCGGGAAAAAGCAAACAATACAATATTTTGTCCTTTCCGGTACCTGTGTTTATTCCGACACGTTTCAGCGGAACACGAAAACATTTGCTAAAAAAACAAAAAGGCGCACGATTTACGCAGCTAAACTATTTACATAGATGCGTACAGTAGATGCACTATTAAATATTCACACAATTAATTTTTTTACATGTACACTAATAAATACTGTCTAACGATAAAATAATCTAGTTTGATGGAATAAATCGCAAGCCAGAAGACTATTCTTGCAATGACATCCCAGCAGCCCTGGGGATGACCAAGCAGCACAGTGACGTCACAACTGGCCCACAAGCTCTCTCATGAGGACCGTGTCGGCATTCGGTTTTACAACGCGACGATCTTGATCATACGCAGAGGATTTTAGGAAGGGAGTGTCTGACCCCAGGTCTTAAACAATCCTTAGAAATAGGAAACTAGGACATTTGGGTTAGAGCGCCCGATAGGAAAGTGACACGGAAGCGAAGTAGAAAGGGAGAGGAAGGCGCCCTTATTTATTACCGGGGGCCAGTGCCCGGGGTCCGACGGCTTAACGTGCCCATTCGACGCACGGCGGATATTTAGTGGATCGAGCGTTCATACCTCGAACCTGAGGCCCTTTCCGTGGCAGTCACGAACGTTGCCCACTAGGCCACCCGCGGCCTTACAACGCGACGGACCAGCCCTTCTCTCTTTTATAGCCCTGGATATGAGGTGCATTTCGGGATGACCATTGGCGAACCAGTGTTGAATTCTACAGTGATTCGCCCGGTTGAAGTCCGTCTGTTAGCTTGTAGGATTATCGCAAGTCCGCTTTGATGCATCCTGGAACACGAGACACGACATGGCTCCGGGGACTAGTGTTTTCCATTTTTATATCCAGTGCATCTCACGCGATTGGTGCATACTCAACAAATTTGGCATATCTCATCGGGCTGTACACCGGTGCTGAGTTCGGCCTCAATTTTAGGAGCCCAAGCCCGACATATCTCAGCCCGTGCCCAAATTTTATATCGAAAGATAGAGTCCGAGCCCGAAAACTATGACTAACCTATTTAGGCATTAATAAAAAATCATCTTTTCTAGATTTCCACTCTCGTCTTCCTGCAGTTAACAGGTGTCTTTCACAACTGGAGAGTGGAGAAGGGACCTATATCTGTTTCTATAGTACAGTTTATAAGATTCGTTAGCCCCGGGTCACAACAAAATAATTGTAAATATGTATGTATATAGTCATTCGCACTAAACTCGAACGTAGCAAGCTCATAAGACAAACAAAATGTATTGACATAACCAACCTTAAAAAACACCATAATACCTTCAAATTGGAACTGAAGAACAGATTCTCTGCTTTAGAAGGCCTAACATCGGAAGAAGTGGATATTTCTGAAGTTAACAGAAAAGTAACCAAAGCTCTTATGGAAACAGCAACAAAATTAGCTGGGTCTGAGAACAAGTTGCATGTGAACAAATTATCAGGAAAAACCAAAATGTTGATGCAAAAAAGAAGAGTGATGAGGACAACTAAAGAAGATGCGACTTCCAAAGTGGAATATATAGAGAGCTATGCAAGACAGTACGAAAAAGTATCACTGAAGACGTAAGGAAATTCAACTGTGAACTAGTAAGGAAAGCAATTGAAAACAACCAAAGCCTAAAGATAGCAAAGGGACATCTCAGTAAGGGAAGAAAACAGATTATGGCACTGAGAAAAGAAGATGGTTCTGTAACAAGAAATAGAGGCGAAATTTTGACAAGAGTGAAAGATTTCTACTCCAAATTATATGAAAGGGATGATACATGTACTCCAGACACCATGAAAGGTACCAGTACCAGAGTTCTTCCAGTCCTTCCAGCAGAAGTTGCACATGCAATCAAGAACATGAAGCGGGGAAAAGCTCCAGGAGAAGATGGAATTACTGTAGACATCATACAAGAAGCAGGTGGAGAAATCGAAACAGTACTCGCCCAAATTTTCCCTCGATGCCTTAATGAAGGGAAAATTCCTGAGGATTGGAACAACGCTACAATGATCTTGCTACATAAAAAAGGTGACATGGAGGATCTCAGGAACTGCAGACCTATCAGCCTCCTATCAGTGGTTTATAAAATCTTCACTAAAGTTCTTTCACACCGCTTGAAGGTGACACTGGGCATGGCTCAACCGAGAGAACAAGCTGGATTCAGGAGTGGCTACAGCACAATAGATCATATCCACGTACTGAGAGAACAAATTGAAAGAGCGAGGGAATATGAGCTTCCATTGTGCATGGCTTTTATCGATTATGAAAAAGCCTTTGATTCGGTGAAACCATCAGCAGTTGCAATGGCTCTGAAATCCTGCGGTATTGAAGATGCATACATTAATATTATTAATAACATCTATGAAAATGCAAGATTCGGCTGTTTCAAAATACAACACACATAAAAATTGGAAAAGGAGTGAGACAAGGTGACACCATATCTCCGAAGCTCTTTAATGCCACATTGGAAAATGTCTTTCAATCACTGAACTGGGAAAACAAAGGGATAAAGATTAATGGAGATTATCTAACCCACCTTCGTTTTGCTGATGACATAGTCATTTTTGCAACTACCCCATCAGAGCTACAGAGTATGATCCAGGAACTTGCTGACAAGAGTAAAGAAGTGGGATTAAAAATGAACTTTCAGAAGACAAAAGTGATGTACAATGCTTTTACAACAAATGAAGATTTATCGATTGATGGAGAAAAGCTGGAGATAACAGACACGTACGTTTATCTTGGACAGCAGATATCAAGTGAGGGTCACATTGGTGAAGAAATTAATCGGCGTACAAAACTTGCCTGGAGAGCTTTTGGAAGAAACAGCATAATTTTCAAGAGCAATATGCCATTATGTCTTAAAAGAAAAGTGTTTGATCAATGCATCCTTCCAGTGCTTACGTATGGTGCAGAGACGTGGACCTTAGCTAAAAGAGACATACAAAGGCTGCAGACAACTCAAGGCAGCATGGAGAGGTGCATGCTTGGTGTAACCAGGAGAGATAAGAAGAGGAACACGTGGATCCGAAAAATGACAAGAGTGGAAGACATCATGATCAGAGTTAAAATCCCTGAAATGGCAATGGGCTGGACATACTGCCAGAAGGACAGATCATCGATGGACAGCCGAAATTTTAGATTGGATTCCAAGGGACAGGAAAAGACCCAGAAAAAGACCACATGGAAGATGGGTGGATGAAATTCGAAAGTATGCGGGAGTGACATGGAGGAGACTGGCACAAGACAGACCGTTGTGAAGGAAACTTGGGGAGACCTTCGTCTAGCAGTGGATTGATAATGGTTGACAATGATGATGATGATGATGATGATAGTCATTCGCACGCTGAATTTCTTTGTTCGCGTCATTTTTGGGCAGAGCGGACGAAATCAACATGTTTAAATCTGTTGCTGTCAGATACACACGATTAACCGCATTACTATCCGCTTAGTACATAAGTATTTGAAGTATATTGTACCTGTTTTGTTTGGGGATGGGATTACCCCAAGGGCGCGTTAATGAGTGAAACACAGCTTAAGAGTGTGCCCAGGTAGTCCCACGTAGGGGAGATTAAGCTCTAAAATCCATTTAAGGGAGCAATGGAGCTTTTTTGAAGTTTCCGGGCACATTTTACTTTTGAAGTGGAGGCGAGACAGACGGGACCGGGAACTTTGGAGAGACAGATTGGGTCGGAAGTTTCAGCGTCCGTTTACGGAAACATGAAGTTCAGGTCTAGTGTTGATAGCACGGATGGGAACGAAGTCAAATGAAACATTCTATTAACCAGCCCTAGTCCCAAGTCACATCATTTTAGCGGAAAAAACCGTTTTTTTTTTGTTTTTGTTTTTTCGCATTGTTAAAAATGGGCATGAGTTCTATTATTCTTCGAGTGCGTGATTCTACTGCGGAATAAACAAAACAAAATTATATAACAGCTCTCGCTGGTACGCGGATATATTGAGAAAGAGCTAGAAAGGTGCGAGGGTCGTTACAACAGTTGTACGATTTTTTTCACCATTCGTTTCTTCCTGAAATGGTTCGGGCGGCTGAACATCCGGAAAGATCGGGAGGCGCTGCAATCTATGTGCTTTGCTCAATAGAATAAGCAGGGAACTGCTACGTGGAGGAAGGGGGCAAATCTCGTCGGCGTGTTATCTACTATCTACAGTTCTTGAAGAAGCTTTGCCTTCTCCGCAGAAACCCACTAACACGTGACCTATGGCATTTTTCTACCAATACCTAAGGTGACCAGAAGTCCTCATTTTCTGGGGACAGTCCTCAATTTCAATGCTTTGTCCTCAATTTCGTAAAAACTTATTGAGGACGTCAAATGTTCTCAATTTCTTAGTTGTTGTCCACAATTTTTGAAATTTCCCCCAAAAAATTGAAATTTGTAAAAATGTGTTAAACAGAAGGCGTAGAATTCAATTGAATTTACCAAATGCAACCAAATTTAGCATCAATTTCTTATTTAATTGCTAGGAAATGGATTCACAAAGGAGAGGTATGGAACTATTTTGCGATTTCGTTTATGTCTTAAGTACTTCTTTTCTATTTCAACTGGATTTAACTAAAATATTTTTAGGATGGGAAATGAATCGCATCTTTCTCAGCATCCACTTTCTTGCAATTAAATAACTAATTGATGTAATGAATTTGGCTACATTTGATAGATTCCATTGAGAGTTCCACAACTTTTGTTCAGTACATTTTTCATTAAACTGTTTCTTCAAGTGAGGTTATTGGACTTGGAATATTCCTTCTCATAGAAATAACATACAGCTATTCCATGATTTCTGCTCGGTCAGCGAATAGTAATTTTTTGGCTTCAGATATCTATTCTTGTACAGAAACACAATGAAATTTCGGTACAAATTCAAAATATAACTTTGTTTGCAAGTACTTCTCCCTACAAGAAAGATTTTAAATGTATCGGAAGTAATATTCTTCATGATAGTATTTTATTGCTATTTTATACTTATTTCACATGAAAATCATTCTTCCGATTTATCGTATATTTTCCAATGAAAAATTTTGCAATGAAACTGGACAACTATGGGACATTTCATAACATTCTTTGCAAGCCTTTGGCTTTACCATAATGTGTCAGAAGCTGTCCTCAATTATGTCCTCATTTTGAAACGAAATTGTCCCCAATTTTGCATTGAAATTGAGGACAAATGCCATTTTGTCCTCAATTGCATTCTCAAAAATCTGGTCACCTTACCTATACCTGGAATAAATAGCCCTCCCGAGTCCCCTGACACAGTTGCCAAAGAATTCTGTTCATTAACTAGAAACTGTAGAAGTCTCGTACTCCCAAAACATCCAAAATTATATTAAAAATAAAAGTTAAAATTATGTTTTTCTATCTCAGAGTCCGAGCCTGAACCGTAGTAAATAGTATGCAGCCTGAGCCCGTACGAGCCAAGGTCGGACCCGAGCTCGGCCCGTCTCAGCAGTGCTCTATACACACTAACTAGTTTGCATGCCGACACACCAATTCCTTCTGGTTAGGGCAATTTCTATACCGAGCAATGTAAAAGAACTTTCGACGTTTAATTCCATTTCGCAAGTGTTATTTCCCAATTTGTTTGTTTGTTTGTTTATAACTTTCATTTGTAAAAATATGACTTTCCTATGGATTCTATGGAAGAAATCTTCACTTAATACGTGCAACAAGGTCTGGATTGCCGCCCCGGTGGCGCAGTGGTCTAAGCGATGGCCTCTGATCATTCGTCCGTAAGGGGTCCGGGTTCGAATCCCGGTGAGGCATGGATGTTGTGTTTGTCTTACGGCACTGGCTCTTTCCCTTCCCTGGAACCAGTGACCCAAAATTAGGGACGGGCGACTGCTTATAGCCCATTGAGTTGCTCACGGTGGTCGTTAAACCTCCAATCAAAAAAAAAAAAAAAAAAAAAAAAAAAAGGTCTGGATTATTAATCAAGCAATCAGATATTCTTGAATCTCCATCACTTTTACTGTTCTGCACGTAACATTCGTTACTGTACATCGTCCTGGAGCTGGAGTCGAACATGCACCTCTCAATTTCCGTTCGAGCACGCTATCCGCTACACAACCCAAGACAATGGAGTTCCAAGCATCTGATTATGAAGAATTACGCTACGGGGAAGCAGAATTGGCTGCGACTGGCGAAAAATCTGAAGAGGTTTAGATTCTTCATATACAAATACACCGATGAACCATTACATTATGACCATATACTTAATAACCGATGAACCATTACATTATGACCACATACTTAATAACCGATGAACCATTACATTATGACCACATACTTAATAACCGATGAACCATTACATTATGACCACATACTTAATAACCGATGAACCATTACATTATGACCACATACTTAATAACCGAAGAACCATTACATTATGACCACATACTTAATAAAAATTAGCTGGGTCTAAGAACAAGTTGCATGTGAACAAATTATCAGGAAAAACCAAAATGTTGATGCAAAAAAGAAGAGAGATGAGGACAACTAAAGAAGATGTGACTTCCAAAGTGGAATATATAGAGCTATGCAAGACAGTACGAAAAAGTATCACTTAAGACGTAAGGAAATTCAACTGTGAACTAGTAAGGAAAGCAATTGAAAACAACCAAAGCCTAAAGATAGCAAAGGGGCATCTCAATAAGAGAAGAAAACAGATTATGGCACTGAGAAAAGAAGATGGTTCTGTAACAAGAAATAGAGGCGAAATTTTGACAAGAGTGAAAGATTTCTACTCCAAATTATATGAAAGGGATGATATATGCACTCCAGACATCATGACAGATACCAGTACCAGAGTTCCTCCAGTCCTTCCAGCAGAAGTTGCACATGCAATCAAGAACATGAAGCGAGGAAAAGCTCCAGGAGAAGATGGAATTACTGTAGACATCATACAAGAAGCAAGTGGAGAAATCGAAACAGTACTCGCCCAAATTTTCACTCGATGCCTTAATGAAGGGAAGATTCCTGAGGATTGGAACAACGCTATAAGGATCTTGCTATATAAAAAAGGTGACATTGAGGATCTCAGGAACTACAGACCTATCAGCCTCCTATCAGTGGTTTATAAAATCTTCACTAAAGTTCTTTCACACCGCTTAAAGGTGACATTGGACATGGCTCAACCGAGAGAACAAGCTGGATTCAGGAGTGGCTACATCACAATAGATCATATCCACGTACTGAGAGAACTAATTGAAAGAGCGAGGGAATATGAACTTCCATTGTGCATGGCTTTTATCGATTATGAAAAAGCCTTTGATTCGGTGAAACCATCAGCAGTTACAATGGCCCTGAAATCCTGCGGTATTGAAGATGCTTACATTAATATCATTAATAACATCGATGAAAATGCAAGTGCAAAGATTCGGCTGTTTGAAAATACAACACACATAAAAATTGGAAGAGGAGTGAGACAAGGGGACACCATATCTCCGAAGCTCTTTAATGCTACATTGGAAAATGTCTTTCAATCACTGAACTGGGAAAACAAAGGGATAAAGATTAATGGAGATTATCTAACTCACCTTCGTTTTGCTGATGACATAGTCATTTTTGCAACTACCCCATCAGAGCTGCAGAGTATGATCCAGGAACTTGCTGACAAGAGTAAAGAAGTGGGATTAAAAATGAACTTTCAGAAGACAAAAGTGATGTTCAATGCTTTTACAAGAAATGAAGATTTATCGATTGATGGAGAACAGCTGGAGATAACAGACACGTACGTTTATCTTGGACAGCAGATATCAAGTGAGGGTCACATTGATGAAGAAATTAATCGGCGTACAAAACTTGCCTGGAGAGCTTTTGGAAGAAACAGCATAATTTTCAAGAGCAATATGCCATTATGTCTTAAAAGAAAAGTGTTTGATCAATGTATCCTTCCAGTGCTTACTTCCAGTGCTTTAGGTGCAGAGACGTGGACCTTAACTAAAAGAAACATACAAAGGCTGCAGACAACTCAAAGCAGCATGGAGAGGTGCATGCTTGGTGTAACCAGGAGAGATAAGAAGGGGAACTCGTGGATCCGAAAAATGACAAGAGTGGAAGACATCATGATCAGAGTTAAATCCCTGAAATGGCAATGGGCTGGACATACTGCCAGAAGGACAGATCATCGATGGACAGCCGAAATTTTAGATTGGATTCCAAGGGACAGGAAGAGACCCAGAAGAAGACCACATGGAAGATGGGTGGATGAAATTCGAAAGTATGCGGGAGTGACATGGAGGAGACTGGCACAAGACAGACCGTTGTGGAGGAAACTTGGGGAGACCTTCGTCCAGCAGTGGATTGATAATGGTTGACAATGATGATGATGATGACTTAATAACCGATGAACCATTACATTATGACCACATACTTAATAACCGATGAACCATTACATTATGACCACATACTTAATAACCGATGAACCATTACTTTATGACCACATACTTAATAACCGATGAACCATTACATTATGACCACATACTTAATAACCGATGAATCATTACATTATGACCACATACTTAATAACCGATGAACCATTACATTATGAACACATACTTAATAACCGATGAATCATTACATTATGACCACATACTTAATAACCGATGAACCATTACATTATGAACACATATTTAATAACCGATGAACCATTAATTATGACCACATACTTAATACCCGTTGAACCATTACATTATGACCACATACTTAATAAGTTGTAGGACCCCCATTTAGCACGCAAAACAGCGGCCACTCGGAGAGGCATCGGTTCGATGAGGGTATCCTGGGGTATCTGGTACTCTAATGTCAACAGCAGGTCCTCCAGTTCCCTTACATTTCGGGGAGGTGGTGATTTAGCGCGAACCCGCTTTTCAAAGTTGAACCGCAAATGTTCGATTGAGTTCATGTCAGGTGAATTTGGAGGCCAGGGCATTAACAGAAAGTCCCCAGCATGTTCCTCGTACCACTCCTTAACGATTCTGGCAGTGTGGCATAGCGCAATTTCTTGTTTATAATGGCCATCATGAGCAGGAAACATAGTTGCCATGAATGGGGGAACTTGGTGCGAAACGATGCTCAGATACCTGATAGCTGTCAGGGATTGTGTTATTGGAATAATGGGGCTAAAGTGTCCAAAGAAAACATCGCCCACAGCATAACACCGCCGCCGTCGGCCTGTTTCCGCCCAACAGTGAATCCAGGTCCGTTGGTAACCGGCATATCCGCGCTCCGCCGTTTACGTGATGCACCAGGAATCTTCTTTCGTCAGACCAGGCCACTTTCTTCCAATCATCCACGGTCCAATCGCGATGATCTTGGATCCATTTCATGCGTTGTTGGCGATGACGTGAAGCGAGCACGGAGACCCGACTGGGTCTTCGGCTACGCAGGCCCATGCGCAGAAGGTTGCGATGAACTGTGTGCTGTGACACATTGTCCTGATCACCACTGTTGTACCTGCGGGTGATTTGTCGCACTGAGTCCCTGCGGTCGCTATGAACAATGCGCGACAATGTCCGCTCCCCTCTGGCATCAATGAGCTGAGGACAACACACGGCCGAACGACGGTTCGTCGTTCGGCCACTTGCGCACCACTTTTGATACGTACTCACTACAGCGACACGTGAACAACACACAAGCTGCGCCGTTTCTGAGGGCCCGTGCCATCACAAATATGTCCTTCATCAAACCCCGATAAATCGGCATCTTTTCCCATTCTGATTCCGAACACTCTACTAACCGAAATCCGTTCCTCGGGTTGTATACATGTATATACTTATCTGTGAACTTCACCTGCGTCATTGTTCAGTCTCCTGGCGCGCTCATTTCTCTAGGTTGGGGGTGGTCATAATGTAATGGCTCATCAGTATACTTCGAGCTTCGTTATCTTGGGTGGTGTGACGTAGAACGCTGGAACAACAAACGGGAGATCGGGTTCGGTCCCCGCTTCAGGACGAAATAAGTTTCAAGTTTTTTCATGTAATGAATGTTACGTTTAGAACAGCAAAACTGGCGATTCAGGCATATCTGATTGCTAGGTAAATACGACTTCGCCGTTTTAGATTCAAAGTATTTCATTCATTCATTCATATCGATAACATTTACTGAAAAAGACCTTTTATGAAAAGGCGCTTATAAAAAAATTGGGAAGTTAAGGATAAAGAATATAAAATATTTGATACGTTATTTCCTGCAAGCAACATTGAACCTTAAGGTCCACTAAAAATATCAAATGTACAAAAATTATATTTTCACTCCAGGTTGAATGATCAATATATTGAAGATGTAGCACATGCGCTTGTAAGTTTTTCTTACGGAAAGCAGAGCTCGAACTTAATTTAAATACGGAACTTGACTATTTGTGAACAAAGAGGAAGAATGATGAAATAGTGTGCAGATTTGTTTTTAATTTTCGGTTCTTGAGGTAGTAATTATGACGTGAATAATGACAGATAAGAAAAACACTTAAAATGAAAAACCCTGAAAAAGGCAAAACCTTCAGTAAACCGATATAAACACTGCGTATGTATCACGGACTGTTTTAAAAGCTTTCAGTTATACACAACAAGATAAAAACCAGGAAAATCTAGAACAACAGGAAATTCCCAAGCAAGTTGTGCAAGAAGCAAAAAATACTGTTTAGGTTTCGGAAAGCGATTCTTACCAAGAGTGGCTTCGTGCAATGAACATCTTCAGATAAAAAAAAAAAAAATACTCACGCAAGACTCCCATTTAGAATGTTCCGCAATAATCCACAGCGCAAGCGCTGACTTCGGGCATTCTCGGTTGCTTGAGCATGCCCCTCAGAAATCAGGGCATACTCAACATGCCCAGACTTCTGCAAGGGTATCCTAAATTATTTTTCGACAATTATTCGTATATTGTTAATACAGTTTATGGAATAAGATGGTTCCATTACGTAGTTAACACCAGACAAATATTATTAGAAACCAAATTAATACATTCAATATGAACTTTTGAAATGGTTGGTGTTGCGAATATTAATTATTTTAGTATAAATACATTCTGTAATGTGTAGTATATCAGTGATGAGCCGCGGATGGCTTAGTGGTTAGCAGTTCAGACTATCGATGCAGGGTCCTCAGGTTCGAACCTGGGCTGATCTTTCAGAGATGGTGTGATTTGCTAACAATCGCTGAATATCCGCCGTGCATCAGACGAGCACGTTAAGTGACGGCCCCCAGGCTGGACCCACTGGTTAAATGGGTATCATTTCCTATGCCCCCCCTGAAATTCTCTCACCCCTCTATGTGCAATATCGTACTTGTATGGTGGCGTCATCTACTGTACTCTAATCTCACTACAAACTGTTCTGTCAAAGTCGCTAGACTTGCTCTCATTCCTTCCGTTTCTGTGTCCTGCCCAAAAGGCGATCTCGCTGTAGGTGGCTGGGACCTGAACTCTACTCACTGTGGACAAGAAAATACTACAAGGAAATGACAAATACTGTAGTACTATCAGTGATAATTATATGCTGAATTCATTAAAAGAATTATACTATTAGTAACAAACGTTACGCAAACTTCTGTTCTTAACGTTATTAAGGACTTTAATTGTTGAGAAGAGCTCAATTATACAGTCATACTAAAATATTATTTAACAAATAAAAACTGAATAATAGATATTTCAAGAGTTCTGCATGTTCAAAGTTTCTACCTAGTTGGTGTGTTGTCCTGGAAGACTATATTGCTGTTATCCTTTCACTCAGCGATATTATGGCTCGGCCTTGGGTGCACCTGTACTAGGTTTTATCCACATACGAATATGTTGGCCATCACTGCTTGAATGTTAAAATCCTCTCAGAACAGTTTTGAACGTAATGCCGACACAACCTTGAAGGTACACTGTATTAGACTTTAAGTTATAAGGATTGCTCATTAAAAAAAAAAAAATATATCGAACTCAAAGTTAGCTATGATGAGTCACTAAGTACGACACCAAAGATCCACCGGGTGATACCTGAGCTCGCCCCACTTCCATTCCAGTCCGAGGTCTCAAACTCTGTACACGCCTCACTCGGGAAATAGCCCGGCATCCTGAGCAGAAGAAATACAACTAGTGCAGAACTCTTGAAATATCTATTATTCAGTTTTTATTTTTAAAAATAATATTTTAGTATGACTGTATAATTGAGCTCCTCTCAACACTTAAAGTCCTTAATAACGTGAAGAACAGAAGTTTGCGTAACTTCTGTTACTAATAGTGTGAACATTGTACCCCACGTACTTAAAACTTGATTTTCATCAAGAGATGAATTACTGGCTGTCATTATAAGATGATGTCCATATTAGTTAAAAACAGCTAGTTTTGTCTCAGATACATTTTGGCTGTTGTTCAGTGTTATTTTAGTATAAATACATTCTGTAATATGTAGTATCAGTGATAATTATATGCTGAATTCATTATAAGAAACATTTTTCAAATCTACCCTGAAATGAAACAGTCATTAAGGAAAATATGGTGGAAAATAACTATTTTGCTGGTAATATATTAAATTTACTCACAAACATGAGTATTTCATCTACAATTTACGTTCTGCTATGTTGCATGCACGCATATTTGCGTAGTTAGCTGTATATACACTGCTGGCCACCCAAAACGCAACACCAAGAAGGAAGCATCCGATTGGCCTGAAATTCACAGCATGCGTCGCCCGCGAGAGGACATGCAAACGATTAGCATTGCAGGGCATATGCAAATCATGTGCGCCCGGCACGCCACCGAGAAGCACTATAAGAAGGGTGCACAGAAGGCGTGGAAGTGAGTAAGTACACAGTAAGTAGTGGAAGTGTGTTGTGCTGCCGGACCTGTGCGTGGGAAGCTTCCTGATGACTCGTCGCAGAATACCGCAGTCATTCCAGCACGTTTCGGAGTTCGACAGAGGACGAATAGTGGCTTATCGCGGCAGCGGTTTATCCTACCGAGACATCGGCGCCCGTTTGGGACGACATCCAGCCACGGTGAGGCAAGTATAGATTCGGTGGGTGCAGGAGGGACGGACGCGCCGACGAGAGCGATTGCCGCAGCCGCGGCACACCACGGAACGAGAGGACCGGCATGTTGTGTAGTGGACATTGACGGCTCGCACCGCCACATCACGAACGTTAGCGCAGGAATTAGGGTGTGTTGCGCAACAACCTGTGTTAGCACGTACCGTTCAACGTCGTCTACAGAAGCGGGGACTTGTCGCACGGCGCCCATTGCTCCGATTACCATTGACGTTACACCACCGGCGAGTGCGGCGGCAGTGGGCCGTTGAACGCCGCACCTAGACTACGGAATGGCACAACATTGTCTTCTTCGATGAATCCCGCTTCTGCCTGCAACACCACGATGGTCGGATCCGCGTGTGGCGGCACCGCGGCGAGAGACTGTATGACGCCTGCATTATGCATCGCCATACCGGTCCGTCGCCTGGCGTCATGGTTTGGGGCGCAATTGGATATGACACCCGCACCCCTCTGGTACGCATCGCCGGTACACTCAACAGCCACCGCTACATCTCCGACGTTTTGGAGCCTGTAGTCCTCCTTTACCTACAGGACCTACCAGAGGCCACATTTCAACAGGATAATGCGCGCCCGCACGTGGCACGCATCGTGCAACAATTCTTCACGGCTCACCTGGTGTCACTGATGCCGTGGCCCGCCAGTTCTCCCGATATGTCGCCCATCGAACACGTCTGGTCGCTGATCGGCAACCGAGTGGCCCGGCAGGCACCACCCGAGGCTACTCCTGATGAACTGTGGCAACGTGTGGAAGCAGCCTGGACCGACATACCCCAAGCCCACACCCAAAGCCTCTTTCATTCGACGCCGCGGCGTGTAGCGGCCGTTATTGCCAGCCATGGGGGCCACACGAACTATTGATATCTGCGTGTTCCGCAAGTCGCACGGGCCTATAAGCTCAATCGTTTCATCTTTGTATCTGTTGTTATGTGTCCACTAAATCTGGCTTTGTTATATCGTGTCCTTCTTGGTGTTGCATTTTGGGTGGCCAGCAGTGTATATATCCATTACAATTTACTATTATGTCTTAAAAGAAAAGTGTTTAATCAATGCATCCTTCCAGTTATTAAGTTTGGAGTGCAGACATGGATCTTAACTAAAAGAGAAATCTAGAGAATGAAATCAAAGTAGCACGGAAAGATGCGTGCTTAGTGTGATCAAGAAACATAGGAAAAGATACTCATGGATCAGGATAAGGCCAAGTGTGGGGGACACCATGAAAAAGTTTCTTTCTTTTTTTTTTTTTTTTTTAGTTTTAACGACCACCATGAGTAATTCGATGAGCTACAAGGCGTACCCCGTCTCAAATTTAGGGCCACTGACTATAGGATAGGAGAGGGCTAGTACTGTAAAACAGAAATATCCATGCCGCAACGGGATTCGAACTCGAACCCATTTCTGATTAATGGTCAAAACCAGCGCTTAGACCACTGAGTCACCGGGGCTGTTCGTGATTAAAGAAAAGACCCTCGAGGCACAATAGGGTAGGTATACTGGTAGAAGCACAGGAGTAGAGACAGAGGTACAAGCCTCGTGTTTATGACAGCACCCCAGTGGTCGGACATGAAACTACGGATAGCGTCTGTGAGGTGATAGGTCCCAGTGGTCATATAAGTAGCACCGCTGAGAGAGTTGTAAACTGGGGCCGGGGATGGCCTGGTGGTCAGCGTTCGTGACTGCCACGGGGACAACGCTCGAACCACTAAATGTGCGTCGGATGGGCACGTTAAGCCGTAGGACCCTGGGTACTAGCCTCCGGGTAATAAATAAGGGCGTCTTCCTCCCCCTTTCTATCTCCTTCCCGTGTCCCTTTCCTATAGGGCATTCTAGCCTAAATCTCCTAGCTTCCTATTTCTAAGGGTTGTTTAAGACCTGGGATAAGACACTACCTTCCTAAAATCTTTTATATATGTTCTGAGTTGTAAGCTCTTAGAAAAAAAAAAAAAAAAAAAAAAAAAAAAGAGGCGTGGAAGAGGCGAAGAGGGGTAGATGGTTACGGTTCAACGTTTTAGTTCCCTGTCCGTCTAGTGGCGGTCTGTTCCACTGAGATTCGGGGCCAAATTGTTGCCACGAGTCTTTATGGAAGATTTACCTCCGAGTCTCCTGCTCTGCTAGAAAAACTGACCACCGTTGGACAGTTGATATATTAGATTGGATACCAAGTGACAGTAAAAAAATCAGTAAACCACGTGACCGATGGGTTGATGAAATTCGAAAGCATGGAGGAATGCCGTGGAAGAGAATTCTCCAAGACAGAAAATTAAGGAAGACCTATAGCAGAAGTAAGTTCTTCCTAGGAGCGAAACCAATAGGACACGTGAAGTTACATACACATCACAATGTGCCAGGAAAACACTGAACCGCAGTGTTCGCTACAGTTATTAAGATATTTTCTTACTGAATATTTGTAGTTTGAAGGCAAAGAAAAAGTCAACGATCGTTTTACAGAAAGAAGGCTCGAGAAAGTAAGAGGGAAAAAGAAGGGAACGTGACCTAATTTCGAGAACATGAAAGAAAAATCTGCTATGTATACTTAAATTCATTGATTCCGTCAAAATGTTTTTGAATAACGAAACAGATGAATAACATTTTTATTCCGAAAAGAATGTGAATTGTGACTTAGCTTCATAAGCATTAAATTACATGAAAAGTAATACCAACTGGGCTTTCTAGAAGACAAGGTATTTGAGGATATCTTTCTTCAACATGGAGCTGGTACAGCATTTTAAGAGTGATAATTATTTTCAGTTGTTTTCTCATAGCAGCTTTTCTTTAGTTAACCAATGTTCTTGCAGCCAGGAATCTCTTTATCGAATTGCGTGCACTTTCTTACGTTCTTCACGACTGACTGAGCGAAAAAATTCTCCAACTTCTGTTGCTAATGATGATTGGTAAGCAGCTAGCACAGCTGAGAGCTCTCCTGCCCCCTTATCGACATTGTGCTTTAATTTTTTCCCGCCCATCCTCCAATTTCCGCTCTCCAATACCTTTGGAACAAAAAGTTTGAGGTCGCACAATATTTCCAAGTCATCAGAAATTTTAATGATTGCTTTAAAGCACACAGAATGTATTGTTTACTAAGTAAAGAAGGGCAAGACATAAGTAAACGGAAATTTAGGTTTGGATGACTTTTTGTTTCATTTCGGAATGTCTTGCATGCATACTGTGCATGTTGGTTTCACTGTAAAACATAGACCTTCGCAGGAAACAAATTTACAGGATCATTTACGAAACGTACCATGTACAGTATCAAAAGCAAGAAACAGAAAAATGGACGTAGCTGAAAAAGTAAGCCAATATATGTCAAACCGTACAATATGGTACAATGATGCAAAAGTTATACGCCTTACAAGTATGAGTTAATGCAAACACTTTTGAACAGGCAATTACGCACATGAAAGATATTAATCCAAATTAGAGCGAGGATTCATCATGGCCAATGTGGACTGTTACTCTTCATGAAAGAAGTTCAGCTTTGACACAGAAAAGTTACACTCTTAATAAGATGATTCAGATAGTGGGAAGCATCAGAGATCAGGTTTATCTCTCTAAAACATCCCACAGATACTACATGAGATTGAAGTGGATAAATTGCAGGCAACTCCACTCGTTTGCACCTTGTTTTTCAAGACATGAGTCGACGACGTTAGTTTTGTGAGGGACACTCGTTATCATCCGTTAGGAAAAATTCTATGCTACCCCCCCTCTCAAATAGGAACCAAGCATCTCGTCCGTCACTTTATGACACTCACAGGATCTTTGAAAAAAAAAACCAAAAAAAAAAAAAAAAAAGAAAAAAAAACCAGCCCACACTGACTCACTACAACTATCAAAAAGCACTTAGGGTTCGAGATCATACGAGAGGTAAAGCGGGTTCCAAATTCACAACAAAATTACAGTTATAATATTTAAAGGAAGTCTAAAAACAAAGCAAATTAATTGAAAGTTAACAATTTACTATCTTGGTTAAAGGGGAAAATTTGCTTGAGACCGCGAAGGCAATCTCCCCAGTCGATCCCTGCCAGATCAAATATTAGTCAATATATACAGTTCCATGTGATGCATAAACCACAAAGTAGCGAGAAATGACTCAATTCTAATTTTTTGGTTAAGTTCTAGTTCTGAGATGAGGTTTTTAAAAGTAAATTCACACGACATATCTGCTGAAATAGAGGAATTTTGCAGCTCCAATGGTCAGCGGAGTAGGTTTTGGTTAGTTGTCCGAGCAGGGCCCATGAGAAACAGTCTCAGAATCGTATGAGGACGGGGGAACGTATCACCTAAACTTTTTCTTAAGTAGAGACTGCCCCCTTTAACTTTTACTTTTAGTTCGTCACCCAACAAACTATACGTCCCTAAATTTTTCAATTTCAGAAGCAGATCATTTCTAGAATTTATGTTAAAATTCAGAATAATTGAGTACAACATTTTTCTAGTACCAGATTTATAGTTGTTAGGTTATTGTTGTCTTTATACCAAAATGAGTAATGTCATAGCATATCAACAGGATTTTCTTGATAACGTGGGTGGATAACGCATGGTCTGAGCTTTCGGCATTGTACCCTTCCTAATCCTATTTGCTTGCTATGAATGTCTTATACAGTCTTCAGACCCAGAGTGATTCTCCTAAAGGCGACTACAGACACACACATTTGAATGACACGTTTGAGTGTCACGCCAGGAATGGCAGAATTTTGTGCCTGAGGCGGCATGTAGCGTGGAGTGAAGAGGATTTCAGGCAGGCGTTGAAGTGCTTCACTTCTGAGAGCCGTGGATGGCCTAGTGACTGCTACGGAGAGGATCCAGGTTCGATCGCATGCAGATACGAACGCTTGAACCACTAAATATCCGCGGTGCGTCGGATGGGCACGTTAAGCCATCAGGCCTCAGGTACTGGCGAGGATCCAGCGTTCGTGACTGCTACGGAGAGGATCCAGGTTCGATCGCATGCAGATACGAACGCTTGAACTACTAATATAACCGCGGTGCGTCGGATGGGCACGTTAAGCCGTCGGGCCCCAGGTACTGGCCCCCGGTTAAAAATAAAAGCGTCCTCCTCCCCCTTTCTACCTCGCTTCCGTGTCACTTTCCTATCGGGCACTTTAGCCCAAATCTCCTTGCTTTCTATTTCTAAGAGTTGTTTAAGACCTGGGGTCAGACACTCCCTTTTTAAAATTCTCTACATCTCATTTTATCTAATCTGTTTCACTCCTGTTTCACTCCAAGCTACATGCCCGCCTCAGGCACAAAACTCCCACATTTGTTTTGTTTTTTTGATCGAAGGTTTAACGACCACCATGAGCAACTTAGTGGGCTATAAGTAGTCACCCGTCTCTAATTTAGGGTCACTGGTTCCAGGGAAGCGAGAGAGCCAGTGCCATAAGACAAACTCAACATCCATGCCTCACCGGGATTCGAACCCGGACCCTTCGCGAACAAATGATTATAAGCCAGCGCTTAGACCACTGCGCCACCGGGGGCGGCTCTCCCCATTTCCTGGCGTGACATTCAAACGTGTATGTCTGTGGCCACCTTAAGTCATTCAATTTACATCTCCGTTCGATGATCTCACTGTTAGCCATACTGAAAATGACCACAGGCCGTAGCGGTTATTTTCACTCACCTGATGAGTGGTAAGTGTGGAAGCTTCGGCTTATTGCTTTCGCTGTGTCTCTTACGTTATGGCATGACAGTCATTTGATAGCCTCTCTGATCTGATCTAGAATTGAATAATTGCACCATAACTATTTAAGTTCTATCAGATTTTGTTGGGGCTACTGACGCTCTCCCCTACTTCCGGCGTTTATCTGAAACGACTTCCGGCGTTTCAGATTTCCGGCGTTTATTTTACAAAGGTAGGAAGGGGAGAGACTGGATGAAATATTTCGTATGATCGTAGCAACCGTATCTCCCAACTTTTGGGACAAGCCTACGCTCATGGATATGGGTGTGTTTGTCTTACGACGTAAGCTCTGTTCCTTTCCTATAGACACTGGACCTAAAACCGGGATGGGTGGCTGCTTATACCTCCAAGATTTGCTCACGGTAGTCTTTAAACCCGGAAACAAACAAGTAATGGAGTTGCTTTTCTGCATCTCCTTCAGACTCTCGCGTCCTTGTCTTGAGAATTTCAAACAAAAAAGAAATGAAAACCTTCCCCTGTGGAGCAGTGTCTAAGCGTTGGCTTCTGATCATTCTTCGGAGGTAGGTATGGGTACGGATTCCGGAGAGGCATGGGTGTTGTATTTGTCTTATGGCAGTGACTCTCTTCCCTCCCTGGAACTTAGCAGCTCTACATTAGGGACAGGTGACTTCTTATAGCCCATAGAGTTGCTCACGGTGGTCGTTAGAACACCATTTCTAGGGGGGGGGGGCGATGAAAACCATTAGTTTCCAGCAGAAATATCCTTAATTCCATGGAAAAGCATCATCCAAAAACTAAACCACTGTGAGGGTCGGCACAGAAGGGTCGGAATTCCTTGAAGTGATACCAAAACCATAAACAGAAGGAAAACAGGCGCCATCTCTGTCTCTCTCTCTTGCTGGTGCAATGCTATGCAACTAATAAGATCCCATTAAAACGACACCTAGGGATAGGTCTAAGCGGAGCCGCAAAGAAACTACAGCATACAAGCTGCCTTCAGTGTTAAATCGTAAATCTATTCATAATTACTTTCGGTAAAAATCTCCCTACCACGCGACTGAAAATTTTCTGAAACACCTGCGTAGTCGGAAATCGCTGAAAATATTTCTGCGGTCTTTCTGAGTGCATGAAGCAACTTTGGTTTCCCACACAGTCCAAGGTGGGAGCGCAGTTGTCATGGTTATTCTTTTAACTACCGTCAGATTAATCAATGAAGGAAAAAATATTCCTCATGATACATGGGAAATTGATAGAATATTCAAAGCAAATAGAATATGAATTCTGAATTTGCTTGTACCATTTACTTACTGGTCATCCATGTAACATCTCTCAGAAAAACTTGAAAATTTCATCACCCAGGAGCAGGAATCGAACCCGCATCTCCCGATTTCCATTCGAGTATGCTAACCGTTACACCACCCAGGACAGTGAAGCTCCAAGCAACTGAGACTAAGCAAACTTAGCTTAGGAATCTGAACATCCTCAGATTTTCCGAAATCGAAGCATCCTTGCTTTCTCAGATTCAAAACTTCAGATTCCTAATCTAAGTTTGCTTAGTCTCAGTTGCTTGGAACTTCACTGTCCTGGGTGGTGTAACGGTTAGCAGACTCGAATGGAAATCGGGAGATGCGGGTTCGATTCCTGCTTCAGGGCGATGAAATTTTCAAGTTTTCCGAGAGATGTTACATAGATGACCAGCAAGCGGTACCAGTGAATTCATATTCTGTTTGCTCTGAATACTCCCGTCAGAGACAAAGAACGAAGAGCAATTTTGTAGACCTGCAGTTTAGTGTAACTACGACACCCAAATCGCTAGTCTGCAAAAAATACGAAAAGATTCAACATTCGCCTTCTCTAATTTGCTTCACTAAAATTCTTCAAGGTGTTGCAGTGAAGCCTGTTGGCAATTTCCAGATTCTGTGAGTTGAAAGTTGAGAATCTGATTTTACGGAAACAACAATGATAATTCGTTTTCCTTTTCTTTTTTTTTTCTTTTTTTAACTGAGAAGAAGTTTCAAAGAACGGCTAACTGCTTTAGTTCATCAATATTTAATCATTCCTTGTACAACCAAACTACCAACCTTAACCGACGTCGAGCTTACCTGCAGCATCGAGTATTCACTAAACGAGGGAGGAGGAGGGGGGGCAGCCCACAAACACAGGGGGTGACGGAAGGTGAAATTCGTTGACTGGGCCCGAAATTTCGATCCGTAATATAAGACGTAGCAACGGCGTTAATTTTATTAACGTTAAATTTACATTTCATTGCAGTAATTGCTAGCCTTTACTGCGGAGTTTTATCTAATTTTAGAGGTCGCTGTCTCGTATTTGGCTGCTGAGAGTTTGGCTTAGGGAGCAGTAACAAGAGGAGAAGGTACTTCATCGTTTAAGAAAAGGAAAACAAAAAATAAAAAGCAGTTCGTAAGATAAGTAATCCTGATGTAGTCAATGTATTGACTGCATTAACTACATCAGGATTACTAAAGATTTCCTTAATTTTTTAAATATTGTAAGTCAACAATCGCTCTGTACTATTTTACTTTGCTCTGTCATTGTAGTTTGAAGTGAATATAAAATTAAGAAGACATTTGATCACTAACCCCTCCCCCTTCGACCCTCCCTACGTGAGCTCTACTCCTATCTTGACTTGGGAAAATCTAGGCATGGGTGTGTTACGACATTAGAGAAATTTGAGCGTTACTTCTAATATCTCAAAAATGTATGCCATCTTCTAAACCACTCAATTTACCAAAAACACACGTGCATTAAAAAATGACTGTATGTAAAATGAGCGTGACAACAACCATGCGCACATTTAAAAAAAAGGGGGGAGGGGGGTCAGAAGTATTGACTGGGCCCGGCTCGCTCAGGGCGGTTCGTCCGCATATACTACTCATACAAGTGAGTACCAGAAATTTAATATGTAACACGCATTTACAGTTTCCTTAGTCGACGAATTTATTCACTGACGCTGAATATTGCTATTTTGAAAAATTTCGTTTACATTTTCCGTTTGTGGCAGTATTATGTATTATCAGTACGCACCCCCCCCCCCGTCTTATGTGTTTTTATCTCTCGACAAAACATTTCAGAAATTCACTAGAAAAATTATGGTATGTGGGATAAATAAAAGTCCCTAAAACGCTTTTTATTTCTATTTTTACCCGACTTAGAATTTTCATGCTGGTGATTTTGACACACACAATGATTTTGTGTGTGTGTGTGTGTGTGTGTGTTAGAGCTGAGTTCGGGCTCAATTTTCGGAGCCCGAGTCCACCCGAGCCCGAATTTTATATTGAAAGATAGAGCCCGGGTCCGAACGAGCCCGAAAACTGGCTAACCTGTTCAACCATTAATTATAACGAAGTATATTTCTCCGTCATTTCTGTCCACGCCAGGATTCGAGCCCGGATCCCTTCATTCCGGAATAAGTCACTCTACCAATTGAGCTACGCGGACGTTTGTTCTGATTGCTATGTGCCTTTATATCGTGTGCGTCCTGCTGGCTGGTACGTCACATCTCCCCCCGAAAGAGGGCCGGGGCATGGCCCACGGGTCAGCCGTGACCATGAATCGTTGCAGGCAGCCATCCACTGTAGAACGTGCACTTGAGAACTCCCAGTCAATCTGGTGTGTGGAATGCAACGTCACACACATTTATTTTTCGAAGCGCTGGAGAAGGGATTCTCTGATTTTTCCTATCTCGCGGTGTGGAAAGAACATCACACCATTGCGAGATTTTGAACGGTCGGGTCATCCGGATAGTTCGGGCGCCAATATAACGAAGTATATTTCTCCGTCATTTCTGTCCACGCCAGGATTCGAACCCGGATCCCTTCATTCCGGAATAAGTCACTCTACCAATTGAGCTACGCGGACGTTTGTTCTGATTGCTATGTGCCTTTATGTCGTGTGCGTCCTGCGGGCTGGTACGTCACATCATAAAAAAACATCTTCTTTTCCACACTTGCATTCTCTCCTCCTCCTGCAATTAACCAATGTATTTCTCAAATAGGGAGTGGGAAAGGGACCTCTATCTATTTTTGCAGTTGAACTGTACGATTTTCTTCGACCGTTCGTTTTCATCTGAGTGCTTCGGGCGGCCGGCCATCCAAAATGATTGCGCGGTGCTGCAATTGTATGTTGCTCAAATAATACTAATATTATGGCGCCATAATGCGCTGAAATATGTATTTTGCTAATTAGGATTAGCAGGGAGCTACTGCATGGAGATAGGGGCTAAATTATCGTCGGCATGCTATCAACTATCCAATATCTCTAGTTCTTGAAAAAGCTTCTTGTCTGCAGAAACACACTAATTCGCGGTCTATGTCATTTTCTACCCAAGCTCGGAATAAATAGCCATCTCGAATGCGTGCTCCCCAATCAGAACCAGTTGCCGAAGAATTCCCTTCTTCGGCAACTGGTTCTGATTGGGGAGCACGCATTCCCTCTCTCTAAGAGGGAATGCGTGCTGCTCTCTCCTCTCTCTAAAAGCCCGAGCCCGCCCGAGTCCGAACAGCAGTAAATATCCTACAGCCCGAGCCCGATTCGGGTCCGGGCTCTACTTCGGGATTTCGGGCTCGGGCTCAGCCCGTCTCAGCTCTAGTGTGTGTGTCTGTGTGTGTGTACAGTCAGTAGAATCTGCTCGTAACGAGGAGCTCGGGACAGGCGGAAATCTTCGCTAGATCTGAGCGCTCGCTAAATCAGTTATGGGGTGAAAAATCCCACCATGTGCAAATATGCATACGCTATAATATGCCTGTACGTTCATATTACATATTCATAACAATTAAATACACTTGAAATATTTAATTAACTAACTACAGTAATACAAATGACGTATAATAAAATAAGAACTTACATTAATACACAGTGGCAGCGAATCCTGAAACAGACATTATGTGGAAACATTTTAAAAACAAGAATCTAATGTTGATTTGTTTTGCTTTATTTTGTGTTCCTTTAATTTTTGCAGAATGGAACTTAGTGCATTAAATAACTCATTATCGCTATACCCTTTTGCTTCAAAAAAAAAAAAAAAAAAATGTTCGAGATTTTTTGCAGTCAGTGGCTATTGCGTAAAATGGTGGCAGAGTGTTCTCCTCTTCGCTTTCTTCACTCCTCTCAGCAGTTTCTGACGACTTAACTGCCTCAACAATGTAGTCTTCAGAAAGGATGCTAGATGGGACGACAGTGCCATCTATATTAACAAAGTCGTCAATGGCAGGAACACCATACCAATGTGTTATGTTCCGACGTCGCAACCAATCAGAGAGCGAAGATCACCCATTGCATCATCACAAGTTGGATGAGCTATCCGACCTAGCTTTTTAAAAGCAATTTTGGATGCAAAACTGTGATACGCGTTTCTAAGCATCAAATATCAAAGCAAGAGTCTCTTGCAAAACACGCTTCTTCAGCATTTGACGTACTCCCTCTCATTGATTTTCTATCAACATTCTTCCATTAGCACACAAAGATTTTCCTGCGCAGTTGCAATTTGAAAATCGTCTGTCAGAGGACTTGATTCTCAAGTTCTTTAGCAAGATCGGAGTATAGCATATCGCTTGAAAATTTGGTTATTGTGGCAGAGAACATGTCTTTCCCTCCCCTTTCTCCCATTTTATGTACCAGCTATTGTATGTTGTGTTACCATAAAAAACCATGTACTTAAATCATTGTATAGGTTTTTGTATGATGTCTATGTTACATAGACATTGCACCAGCCTGTTTACTCCTTAAGACAAAAGCTATTACAGCTATCAAGAGTAAATTTGATAATTAGGAGTTTTGTGAAATAATACTATTAAGCAATAAACTTCACCTTTTCTTAAAGATGATTGAAAGTCATTGTCAGTTTAATAAATCTCAAGTTCCAAAGCTTTTTTCTGTTTCGAAAAATATCGATGAAAAAAATACGTACTTTGTAATAAGTCTTTCTAAAAAAATAAAAAAAATATTACAAACCTATTCATAAAAATAATAATTTCCTACAGAAAATAAAATGATTAATTCCCTCACATTAATAACAAAAAACATTTCATCATCGCGCACTTATATTAAGTTCTACCTTATACGTGACAGTAATACATTATGGGTCTTTCTGGCTCAGCGGTAAAAAAAACGCGGTTCACGTAGAAAAGGTCGCTGGTTAGAAACCCACTAGGGACAAAATTCGTAAAACAGCTGAAGAAATTCAAGTTTTGGGGAAATTTCTGTATAAATTCGGAAAATCCTGATAAACGGATGCTGATTTTAGAAGAAGCAGGAACTTTTTAAAAACGGAAATTTTGTCAAAAGACGGACACTTGCCGGCAAATATGCTGCTCGTTATTTTCAGGGATTTTCGTGAATTAACAACATTTATTTTTTTATAGTGAAGCCCTACTAGTTGCTCTTGGTTTTCGTTAAACCCCCGAGAAAAAAGAAAGTTGTCAAGGGAAGTACCCTAAACAGATCTAAATTTTTCTTAGTGATCAGGAGAATTACCCTCAACAGATCTAAATTTTTTGTAATGATCAGGAGAATTACCCTAAACAGATCTAAATTTTTTGCAATAATCAACAGAATTACCCTAAATCCTTAGAGGAAAATTTTATTACCCTAGATCTAATTTTTTTGTAATAATCAAGAGAATTACCCTAAAGATACTTAAATCTTTTAGTAACTACCAAGAAAATTACCGTACACACATTCAAAACTTTTAATAATTATAGTTATGATTATGACAATAAGTTCTTAAATAATTACACTCTGTACGTTAAAATAAACTCCCTACTTGTAAGGCTGCACGTGTCAATGAACGTATGACTACTTCTGAATGTAACCTAACAATTGGATTGCGTTTCTGTTTTCTAATTTCCTTCTACAGTGAGTTTTCGTAGAAATTCCATTTCAAAAAGTAACTAAACTCGGGCATACCTCATACGAAAAAAAAATTTGCGGATGCCGTAACCAATTTGGAGTCACTTCTTAGCATTAACGAGGGGTGTTTTTTTCTTTTAGTAGTTCGATAGCTACGTATAATATACACAACGCGTCATCTAATTATCCTCAAGAAAATAGAAGGACCATTTCTTGGAAATTCTGAAAACATGAAGAGTAAAACTAATGGAACAAAACCACTGATATGCGCTACTTTCCAACAAGATTCTGGAATTCTCTTATTCCTTCAATTACTCCAAGGAGTTTGATTAGGCCAGACAGGTTAAAATCTCATGACAACCTCTTTCCGGCGGGGACACCAAATTACAGGTCGAAGTTCAAGTTCCTCGAACTTTTGCAGAGGAGTCTACCGAAGGTCGCGAACCTGCGAACACTTTACATCGCTTTCACAGAATTCATTTCCCATGGCTTTAGAAGTTCGCCACAAACTCACAAAAATCGATTCGGTAGACCCGTGTCTTATTATTAACTTATTTCCTGAAAAAAGAAAAAAAAAAAATTAATGCCCCACGTTCAGTTAAATTACAACCCAACTCTCCTGAAAGGCGAGAATATTTAAAGGTATAAATTTACTCCTAATGTGTCTGAATGGTGCCGTTCTTCGAAAATTCAGGGGTATACGGGAAATGGTCATTAATCGCTTTCTGTGTGAGTATGATTTTCGAGTTTCATCTGTGACAGTAAAATTTACATTAAAAATAAATTACTTTCCATTTCAGACAAAATATACAATAAAACATGTTTTGAAGAGAAAATGACGTTTTAATATTCGTTTTAATATTTAATGACGCTATAATATTCGAGCTTATTTTTTCAATTTCCCGCTTCCCGATGGATTCCAAACCCAAGTCGAATAAAAACTTTATCGGTCTGAATTTGAATGGCAATTTATCTATTGAATCTTATTACTCTACATGCTGAAATGTATTGACCTACTATTGTGTAAACAGCTATGGGATACACCACAGAGAAAAAAGAAAGAAATAGTAAATAAATCAGATCGTTACGATTTCTTCACATATTGACTTACTGTGGGTACTGCCTATGGTGAAACTAAAACATCGTAAGGAATATATGTATTTTTAAATGGACTAGTTAGTATTTATCTATTTTCTTGGAAAAGCTAAGCAAATGTAACACATAAAGCAGTACTAATATATCTTAGGGTTCTATTTTCTTCTTCTTTTACTTTGCTGAACGCAGTAATATCAATTTCGTGTTCTGTGAGTTCATCTTTAATCCCACTCTTTTACTCTTCACAACAAGTTCTTGGATAATACTTTGCAGCTTTGTACGGGGTACTGGCAAAAAGATGGGTTAAACTATCATAATTATTAATTATCTCCCTTTTGACGATTTCTTTAATTAACACACAACCTAAAAATTGTTATCCGGACACCGCTGGGATCGAACTTCAGATCTCTCGATAACCAACCGAGTGCACTCGCCTTACGCTACGGTGGCCAACAATCCACGGAGCTATGTGTGTTTATCTATTCACATTGTCTCTACGTATTTGGAAGATTTTCATTATCTCCCTGCTTCTCAGAAGTTCAATGATTGAAAGACATTCTGCAGTGTGGCACTGAAGAGCTTGAGAGATATGGAACTCTGACATACACATGTAGGTGCTATTATACTTCAGATCGGGGTCATAACTTTGAATATTTCCACCAGTATTTGAGGAGACAGGGCCATACGGTCAAGAATTCTCACAAAAAACACATCCAGACTTCAATTCTTATCGTGCTCCTTCTGCAGCATTACTGATCTGGCATCTAAGTGTGGAACGTTCCTAATCAATTTGGTCTTTCCTTATTTCAGTTTTTAAATTATATTGCTTCATGCCGTTGTATACAGTTTCCACAACTGATTTTGAGCTTTCTTTCCTGTGCCCAATTTCTAAGCGACTTTTTTTTTGTTGTTTGTTCCCTTCTCAATACAAATCCATAGCAGCGAAATTTTTTTTCTCTGGACTTTCTCCGATCTTCAGTCAGTTTGAATAAAATTCTTATCCTCATATTTCTAATAATGTTCTTTCTGATCTAAGCATTTTCATTTCTGCGTCAGTTTCTTTTATTCTCCGGAAGTCTAGCCATTGCCAAATGGCTGGTTTTACTATATCTTGCAAACTTGGGTTTTCGTTCTCATTAGCAAACATCTGTCAAGTGTTATTCCTAATATTTTCCATCTGTTACTCCATCCTGTCTGCCCTCTGTTATTTATTTTCATGCTCATACCTCTCCACTTTCCCTCAAGCAAGGATATTAAAATTTCGTCACTTTGTGACATATCACCTCTAATTTAACCTTCCTTTTGAGCTTCTGTGTTTCATGTAAATTTCATTACTTCTTGGTTCAAGATTTTCTTACTGAACGGCACATTACTTTCCCTAACAGCTTATACGTTTTGGCAACGCTGACAATGAGTCAGAAATAAATAAAGTCTGCACAGAATGTAAAGAAGTGACATAGGTAATATACGAGAGATGGAAAGCTTGCTGCAGATATATGAATAAAGTGCTGTAACAATATGTTTGAGATTTCTATGTTTATATATGAGTTTGCTGTTAAGTGTCATCTGACGACTTACGAATCGATTAGTGTTGGCTATAGTGTATTGGTAACTGTAACATCTTATGCGTTACAGCTTCATGGAAACCAGTTTCCTGTTTACGTAAGTACGAGGGGGATTCTGATAAGTTCTCGGCCTCACCAAGAAGGAAATGGGCTAGGCCATGAAACTTACAGACTATTCCACATATTCACTTTGAAGTTCAACACACTTAGCACACTGTTTCGGGAGTGATCACTCAAATACTGCTCTGCTGCTGATATTACCGCAGAATCATTCGAAAAATGCTTCCCTTTCAAACTTTTTTTAAGGTTTGGGAACAAGAAGCAGTCCGATGGAGCAAGGTCTGGTGAATAGGGTGGATGGTCTATGCACTTAATCCCCAGATCGCTCAAAACATCCATTGTCTTGTCAGCCTTGTGAGCCGGCGCATTGTTCAGCAAAAAGAGAACACCTTTGCAGAGTTTTCCTCGCCTTTTTTATTTCAACGCCTCCTTTAATCGGCACAGCAAGTTGTAATAGTATTCAACACTTATTGTTTGGTCCTTTGGGAAATAGTCAGTCAGTAAAACGCTTTCCGAATCCCCCCCCCCAAAAAAAACATTGCCATGACCTTTGATGCAGACCTTTGAGCCCTGAATTTCTTTGGCCACGGAGAACCCAAGTGCCGCCACTGCAGGGACTGTTGTTTCGTCTCTGGATCGTAGTGATGTAACCACGTTTCATCAACAGTGACAAGTCCCTGCAAAAAATTATCACCAGATCGCTCAAAATGCTGCAAAACCGATTTAGAAGTGTTCACTCGTTTTCGTTTGTTATCGGTGTTCAAACATTTCGGCACGCACTCCGCTGACATCTTCTGTATATCCAAGTGCTCATGAATTATGAACCCAACACTTAGTTGGATATCTCCAGTGTCTGATCTATTGTTTTAGCCGAGATTCGCCGATCTGACAAAATCAAGTCATGAACACGATCAACAATTTCGGGTGTTGTCACTTTTGAAGGCCTACCAGATCTTGCTGCATCTTCTGTCTCGAAGTCTCCACGCTAAAAGTTGGAACACCATCTTTTCACTGTGGAATATGAAGGGCACTTGTCACTTAATGTTTGCGTCATACACTCATATATTTCCTTTGCAGTTTTCTTCCGCAGGAACAGAAATTTCATGACAGCCCGGAGTTCCACATTCGAAAATTCAACACTTTGCATTGACGATGATTCAATTCAGGACGTCAAACATCTGCAACAAAAAGAGCTATAAGACTAAAAATTGGCACTTTACAATACAAAAGAACACTCTTTCGAGCTGCAGTAACAAAATAATGCTACAATTAAAGGAAGTGGGTTAGGCCGAGAACTTTTCAGCATCCCATCGTACTGATTGTTTTCACTCAGGCCGTTTATCTTTAATTATTTACTTAGTATGCTATATGTGCTCAACGAGTTAGCTAAGGGCACTAATTAAGCAATTAATTAGCGTTCAATTACTAAAAACATCAAAACTTCTATTTGAATATACTAGTAGCGTCCCAAATTAGCTTCTTTCTTTTCTGGCTGCAGTACAAAATGTCTGTCCTTTTTCAGTTCTACTTACTTTCAACCCTGACTTCTATCTTTACAGATTTTTTGTTGCTGATATTTTATTTTGACACTCCATCGTTTGCTTTACACCCTATTCTCTATCTCTATAAACCAGGTCAGGAAAATAAACAAATTGTACGTTAGAAATGCAAAGTTCCCTTAATTTAGTAATACTAATACTGGATCGCTCCACATTTATCTAATTATCAAATTGTTATCAGCGTATGATCCGTTGATCCGGTCCCGCAGTCATCTACGGATTTGAAACAAGTGGTTTATATTCAGTGATTTACGAGCCGGGTCAAAGTATGGTACCTGTGGATCATTAATATAAATCTGCATGACAGCAACTAATTGATGTCTGTTGCTGCATGCCGGTTCTCATTTTCTTTTTTTGCAAGAGCAGAGAGAAATATCCTTTCTTCATGACTACAATGCTAGAGTGTCCTCCGCAAACACAGAGTAGTTTCAATGGCATGTAAAAGTGAGCAAATTAAGTACGTCTGTCAAGCCATGCTTGTTTTAAGTCATTAGAATTTTCCTGCTTAGAAATCCGGGAAAAATTTATGCATGTTTCCTGCTTCGTCTTTTAGAGAAAAATGTTCTGTGCTACAGATATTGATTTTAGGCCCCATATTCAGCGGCCAGCTTCCGAGACATGTAAGAATTAGGTGTGCAACTTAATTATTGGCCCGCCGCCCCGGTGGCGCAGTGGTCTAAGCGATGGCCTCTGATCATTCGTCCGAAAGGGGTCCGGGTTCGAATCCCGGTGAGGCATGGATGTTGTGTTTGTCTTACGACACTGGCTCTCTCCCTTCCCTGGAACCAGTGACCCTAAATTAGGGACGGGCGACTGTTATAGCCCATTGAGTTGCTCACGGTGGTCGTTAAACCTTCAATCAAAAAAAAAAAAAAAAAAAATATCGGCCCCTAACCGCAAGCGATCGTAGAACGTTGGCAAATGTAAATAGCTGTGTGCGATAATGGCTAATTGCAGCGCCATCGAACAGCTTTCCAGGCAACCGTAACCGCTCACAGCTGTACTGACAGAAGGAACGAAAGCAGACGGTGAAAACAACCTGTTTGCGTTTCAGCTGAAAAAAAGGGGTCGCGGAAGCCCAGCAAATGATATGTGCTGCTTTGGGTGAGGCTGCTGTGTCCTACAGTACGTGTAAAAAGTTGTTCCAGTGGTTTAAGCAGGGAAATTTCGATCTCCGTGATGCATAACGCCCGGGACAGCAGCAGAAAGTTGACGATGAGGAACTGGAACAACTGTTGGACGCGGATCCCTGTAGCATACAGTCAGAGCTCGCCCAAAAACTCGGAGTAACAAGGCAATCCATTGCAAAGCGCCTGCACAAGCTTGGGCTGATTCACAAGGAGGGTCGTTGGATGCCCCACCAACTCACAGCTGCGAACAAGTTTAGACGCTACGGTGTTGCCGTGTCCTTGCTCGCCAGATTCAAGAAGAAGGATTTCCTCCACAAGATTTTGACCTGTGATGAGAAGTGGATCCTCTACGGTAATCCTAAGCGGCGCAAATCGTGGGTTTATCCAGGTCAGCCTACCACCAGTACCGCCAAACCGAATATCCATGCCAGGAAGTTGTTGCTGTGCATATGGTGGGATCAGCGTGGTGTCGTACACTATGAGTTGTTCAAACCTGGTGAAACGGTCAATGCTGAGTGTTATTGTCAGCAAATCATTCGTGTGAGTGACGCAATGGAGGCGAAAAGGCCATACACCGGCAAGGGTAGAAGATCGGTCCTGTCGCTTCAGTATAACGCGCGTCCTCACACCGCGAAAACGACTTTAAACACGATCACCGATCTGGGATGGGAGATTTCGTCCCACCCGGCGTATTCTCCAGACTTCGCCCCGTCGGATTATCACCTCTTTCGCTCCTTGCAGCATCACCTGAGTGATACGCACTTCCCTTCTGTCAAGGAGGTCCACACAAGTAGTGATGACTTTATCAGCTCGACACAGCCCTCTTTTTTCCGCAGTGGCATTCGGCAGCTCCCTGACCGATGGCTCAAATGTATCCAAAACGACGGGGATTATTTCCCTGATTAGGTACATATTCGATTTGTAATAATGTGCTGTCAACGTGTCGTGCCTATGGCCGAGAATTAAATTGCACACCTAATAATATCCTCCTTATCTTCCGCAATGACAATAACGAGTTGATCATCCGCGCACAGCAAATGATGCAATAATGTATTGCCGTCCAGCTGTGTCCTAAGTTCTTGTAGTAATGAAACTTATCGACGTGACATTGAGAGAAGAACTGGAGGAGGCAGGAAGGTAATCTCAACGTTATGCCCAGTCCTCTGGAGCAGAAACATTTTCCCAAGAAGTATAACGAAGTGAATTTCTCCGTCATTTTTATCCGCGCCAGGATTCGAACCTGGGTCCCCTCATTCCGGAATAAGTTGCTCTACCAATTAAGCTACGCGGACATGTATTCTGATTCCTATCTGCCTTTATGTCATGTGCGTGCTGCTGGCAGGTACGTCACATCTCCTGGTACGTTACATCATCTCCCCCTTATTTTTCTTTTTTTTCTTTCGAAGTGCTGCTCATATTTTTCCTATCTCGCGGTGTGGAAATAACATCACACCAATGCGAGATTTTGAACGGTCGGGTCATCCGGATAGTTCGGGCGCCATTATAACGAAGTGAATTTCTCCGTCATTTTTATCCGCGCCAGGATTCGAACCTGGGTCCCCTCATTCCGGAATAAGTTGCTCTACCAATTAAGCTCCGCGGACATGTATTCTGATTCCTATCTGCCTTTATGTCATGTGCGTGCTGCTGGCAGGTACGTCACATCTCCTGGTATGTTACAGAAGTAAGAAACAAATTTTTGGGACAACTGTCCAAAATATTTTTCAGATAGGGCAGAAACTTGGGGAATTCTTCTTTCATTTTAATATAAGGAAAACAGTTTTATAAATCCGGTTATAAATTAACGTCCACTGTAGTTTTGCATGTAACCCTGGTCCTTCATCCTCACTAGATGTGTTTATTTCTTGAGACGACTGTTGTTTGTTTCACGTGTCACATGGTGGTTATCGCTTTTAACATGTGATTTCCAAATGCTTGAGAGATATGGCAATGAGTTGGGATCATTCACCCGGAAAGAACGGTTTCGAAAAATATAAGGCTTCTAAAAAGCTAAAATCAGACACTGATCCAGGTCTTTCTAATAATTCTGCGTCATCGAACAAAAATCGGTGGTTATTCGCCCAAGCAGTGCAGGGCTATGGAAGATTTATTGAACACACATTTGTTAGCATATGACAGTGCAGAGTTGGAAACAGATCAAAAACTTTGGACCCGGACCCGACCCGGACGTCACATAATTGGACCCAACCCGTAAAAATCTGCCTGAACTGAAATTCGAAACTCCACAATGGACATCAAAGGTTATACAAAACTCATGTAATTAATGCATTACGGAAACGTATAAATTACTCACTTACAAAAAGTGTTGAAACTCTCGTTCTTCACGTAGCCTAAGTGTTTTACACATGTTTTTAGACACATCTGCGAGAGTCAAAAAGTTCCTCCGTCGTAATGTTAAGGCTGTTCCACTTAATTTTGATGGTGCTACAGTCAAAATGTTTGAATTACGAAACTTGTTATATATTTAATTTCAGTTTTTGTTGTTTTCTTGGTAACATACCAAGCTTCAGAATATGTTTCACAGCAACAGTTTTCACAAGTTTATGATGAGTTGAAAGTTACCAAAATGTGGATGCTCATTTCATTATTGCCCCTCAGAAGGAAGAAACATTCACGAAATTCACATTCCCAGTTTGGAAACTCTCAACTCATCACAATCTTGTGAAAATTTCTGTTGCTGTGAAACACTTTATGGTTTCTTTTAATGAGACGAAACATTTTCCAGCATTCACTCTTTCCATTTTTGTTTTCAACATGATTGCATTTGTTGGCCTCGACGCCTTCTTCAATCTCCTTAATGTTAAATTCATCCATATTAACAAATAACGCATCAATTCCGACTCGGCGTGCAAGAGAACGGGATGTTAGCACGTCAAACGAAAACCTCTGAACGCCCACTGCAAAAGATGAAATGCGAGAAGTAACACTCAGACTTACAATGCGACACGCGCGGTGTGAGAGAGTGTATTACCAGAGAAGCAGACGACAGGCATTTACCTATACCTTTTCCGGACAATCGCATTGAAAACAAACGCTAAGAAAGTATTGTTTTACGATATGGTATCGTCGGTCGGGGGAAATATTTTTTGCTGTAAGAACGGGAAGGCAATGTTTTTGTATCACAAATCATTTTTCACTCCGCTGGCAGCAGCATTAAGCACAAAATTCCACAGTACGCATTTTTCTTTGAATTTTTTTTTCTTTACGAAAATGAAACGGAAATAAAACCGGGTCAGAAACAACTTAACCCTACCCGTTTGACCCGCAAGAATTTGTCGATCCGTTGACCCACTGACCCGTTTCCATCTCTGGAAATGTGTTCTTTTACCTTGTATCTAAGTGATCTTCGTATCTTACCTTAATACAATAGGCTACACTGGACGCCATAGATTCCCCAAGCATTTTTGTCAAGAATTGGGTCTTTTTTCTTTTTTTTTGTAGAGCAAATCATATTTAAATTACTTTGAAATTTGATGACCTAAGGATATTAGCTATTTTGAAACAATTTTCAGGGAAGAATATCAGTGCCTGTCTTGACATTTTAGAAGCCGTTCTTCCCTGGTGAATACTTGGAACACATTGCCATATGTCTCAAGCGCTTGGAAAGCACTGGCCAAAACCGATAAATACCACGTGACATGTGTCACAAAACAACAGTCGTCGCAAGAAATGAACACCCGATAGTTTTGCTTTCAAAAGTGAACTCCCATAGTCCTGCTTCACTTCGGAGGCCATTCAGAAAATCGGGTTTGAAGTTCTTGTACGCTCTACCTAGAAGCCCAGATTGACTTTTGCTTCTTTTCTGCTCTCAAGAGACATCCGAAAGGAATTCAGTTTACCTGTAACTAAGATGTTCAAGTCACTACGAGGAAACTGTTCTGAGATTTTTTCAGACTTGAAGATTTTTTCAGGCGGGTTTAAAAAAAACTTGTTAAATGTTGGCATATCTATATCGAGCGTGAGGGGAAGACTATATAGGAAAATATGTGTAAAGTAGGAATTTCTGAGCCCTGTTCTTGTTTTGTTTCAATTGAATAGCTTTCCACTGGGCTTGTATATAAATATGGAGGCATTACATTATGAACGCCCTCTGTAACTATATACACGGTCGAGTCACATTATTCTGGCCACCAGCTAATATTCAGAGTAACCGCCGTGTGCAGCGCGGAAAGCAGCTAGATGGGTTGGGAGTGACTCAGTAAGATGCTGGAAGGTGTTCACAGGTATGTGGAGCCATGCTGACAACAGTGCATCTGACAGCTGCTGGAGGGTGCGTGGTGGAGGATCCATAGAACGAACAACATGATCGAGGTTGTCCCACAGATGCTCAATTAGGTTCAAGACTGGAGAATTAGGGGACCAGGGAAGTACTATGAAGTCTTCATCGTGCTCTTCCACCACTCTCGGACATTTCTAGCTGTGTGACACGTCGCATTGTCGTTCTGGAAGATCCCATCTGCCCCAGGGAAGACAATCAGCATGTATGGGTGTACGTGGTCTGCAAGGATGGATTCATAACGAATTCATTCCATAGTGCTTTCCACAGGTATGAGTGGACCCAGGGAATGCCACGAAAACATTCCCCAGACTATAATGCTGCCCCCATCAGCTTTTGTTCTTCCAGCAATGGTTGAAGAGGGTTTCTTCTCCGGTGTTTCTCGCCTTATACGTCAACGTCCATCTGTTCGACGAAGTAGAAAACGTGACTCATTGGAGAAAGCAATCCTTTGCCAATCAGCGGATGTCAATTCCGATACTGCTGTACAAATGCAAGCCCTTTCTGCCGATGCACCTTCTTAGCATAGGTGCAGTGACCATCCGTCTTGCATCAGAGCTCCATACGCAGCAGGGTTCGCTGAACTGTCGTTTTAGACACACTTCCTGTAGCTCCCTAGTTCATTTGGCCAGTGAGTTGCTCCACTGTAGCGTGCCGATCTGCCCTCACGCACCTTCGAAGCAGACGTTCACCTCTCACATAAATGACACGTGGTGTTCCTCAGTTTCCACATCGCTTATTCGCAATGGTGCCATTTCTCCAATATTCGCAATGGTGCCATTTCTACATACACTTTAACCACAGCAGCACGCGAACAGTTCACAAACTGCAACTGCGCTGTTTCAGAAATACTGCCACCCTTGGCCCGAAAGCCGATATTCATACCTTTTTCTTCGTACAACTGCTAAGAATAAGTTACATGGCCGCCCCGGTAGCGCAGTGGTCTAAGCGATGGCCTCTGATCATTCGTCCGAACGGGATCTGGGTTCGAATCCCGGTGAGGCATGGATGTTGTGTTTGTCTTACGGCACTGGCTCTCTCCCTTCCCTGGAACCAGTGACCCTAAATTAGGGACGGGCGACTGCTTATAGCCCATTGAGTTGCTCACGGCGGTCGTTAAACCTTCAACCAAAAAAAAAAAAAAAAATAAGTTACATGATTTGAAATATAAACAAAAGATAAACGTAACAAAAATTAAAACAATGGTCATGAATCTACTTCCGCGTGCATCAAATGCTATTGCTTGTTATGCATTCTTTCTGCGATGTCATATATTTGATTTTAAATTTCTGAATACAATGGATGAAATGTTATTAAATAATAAGTTTCTACACATTAAATTTATTATTTATTAACATCGACTGTATTAAAAAACTTGAAATCAGATATGTGACATCGCTAAAAGAACGCATAACATGCAATAGCATTTGATGCACGCGGAAGTAGATTCATGACCATTGTTTTAATGTTTGTTATGTTTATCTTTTGTTTATATTTCAAATCATGTACCTTATTCTTAGCAGTTGTATGAAGCCTTGAAAAAGCCCTCCGCAAAAGTGCGAAAGCTCGGCTAATAGAAAAATAAATAATTAGTTACACCTAAATACGGGTTATTTATTAAAGCAAACAGTGGCGGGCATAGATCTGCCCGCCACTGTTTGCTTTTGTTCATTATGTAAAATGACACGATCTGACTTCCGAATAAGAACGCTTTCAAGATGTTCGAGTGTATCGTTCCGCTTTGTATGAAACCTGATCACACCCAACGTGAGAGAAAGTAGTTCACGATAAATGTTTTAGGAATTTTTTTATTGGTATATAAAATGACACTATAAATAGCAAGAACCTACTTCTTCACTTTTTAATAAAATTTTAACTGTTTAAGAAATTTATAAAAGAAAAAATTATACAATATAAGAAAACAAATGAAAACTAGTAAGGTACAAATTAGGTACCAATATCACTGCGGGGGGGGGGGATACGCTACGATATATTTCATAATTTCTAAAAATAAATCGTCATTAATTTTCAATCTTTTTCGCCACATAAATTCACATAATTCCAGAGCGCAGACAAACGGTTAAAAGAAAATTCCTTCCGAATAACCACACATAATTCCAGAGCGCAGACAAACGGTTAAAAGAACACTCCTTTCGAATGACCACACATAATTCCAAAGCGCAGACAAATGGTCAAAAGAATGTGATCACTGCGCATAGGTAGTACGCATAGAGAAGCATGTGATCACTGCGCATCTGCTGCCAAAGGCTCTGTGTTCTACTTTCGAAATCGGGAACTACTTGAATGCGTTCTTATTCGGGAGTCAAATAGTGGGCAGATAACAGGAAAGGTCCCATGTTATTACAACATTTTATCTTATTCGAGTTTGCATTAAATATTAAGATAACATTTCTGATTGGCCTTTAGGTGTAACTATATGTACATATACGACACTCCGATGAATCCAACAATAAGGTTCCAAGGAGGAAGGTACAAGAGACAAATGAAGACAAAGTAGTGCAAAAGGCTCATTCTAAAAGGAAGGGAGGAGGCTGAAGGGGTCGCTTTTCGTAAGGGAGGGCTGATGGTGGAATCACATTGTCCGCATTACATTACATAAGGGGATTAGCGGAAAGCTGATATAAACCAGACGAGCATGTTTTTGGACTAAACTGGAGTCCTTGTGAAAAATGTATTTACAGTCTTGCATTCTTAAATGAACTTCAGCCCCTCGTGTTTTTATCTGATTACTTTCTTCCTTGAAGATTTCTCAGTCTTTTCCCACCTTAATCCTCCTCGACTACTTGACACGATCTCTCCTTTTCTTACTTTAATCCCTGGAATTTTTTTCCTGAGCTTACTTTTTATTTGTGAAACTGTATATATTTTGTTGGAGGCGTGGGGGTTGAGTGGCGGGTGGAGGAAATCGTACAAATGAAATCACTGTCCAACCAACCACTCCTTTTTCTATGTAGCCACAGTGTCTTCACTAGAGGAAACATTCTTTTTACTTACAACCAGTGGATACAAAATCTCCAGCTCAGGAAAAAGCACTTATCTCAACTTCTGGAAAAATTCCTTTTGTCCATGGACACAACATATCCATTCCAAGAAAAATTATTTTTGTCCATGGACAGAATATGTAGGCTTTCACAAAAATTATTTTTGCTTGTGAACGGAATATCTCCATTTCTAGAGAACATCCGAAATTTTGCTCGAAGCTTCTAGCAAAATTTCGAGTGGGAGGCTGGAGCGGATAGCTTTTACAAGGCATTTTAACAAATTTGAGGGCTGCAGTGTGAAGTCCGAAATAGGAATGGATGAAGCAGATTTTTACAAGGACCCCAATAGCAGATTTCTGCTATGAAGTTTTTTCTATCAAGGACTCCAGTAGCAGATTTCTGTAAGATCAAAGACCTCAGCGTAGTGAGGTTGACAAGTGAGGAGAGCAGAGGAGATCCTTGAATCATATTTCTACAAGATTAAGGACTCAGTAGTAGATTTCTACAAGATTAAGGACTCAGTAGCAGATTTCTACAAGATCAAGGGTCCCAGCGTAGTGTGGGTGACAGGGAAAGAGACCAAAGGAGACAAACGAAGAAGATTTTTACAAGATCAAGGACCCCAGTAGCAGATTTCTACAAGATCAAGGACCCCAGTGGCAGATTTCTACAAGATCAATGATCTCAGCGTAGTGTGGGTGACAGGGGAGGAGACCGGATTGGATCCATGAAGCAGATTTGTACAAGAACAAGGACCCAGTAGCACATTTGTACAAGATCAAGGACCCAATAGCACATTTGTACAAGATCAAGGAACCAGTAGCAGATTTGTACAAGGTCAAGGACCCCAGTATCTGATTTCTACAAGATCATAGAGCTCAGCGTAGTGTGGGTGACATGCAGGGAAGGAGACCGGAGGAGATCCATGAAGCAGATTTCTACAAGATCAAGGACCTCAGATCTGATTTCTACAAGATCAAGGACCTCAGTATCTGATTTCTACAAGATCAAAGATCTTAGCGTAGTGTGGGTGAGAGGGGAAGAGATCCACGAAGCAGATTTCTACAAGATCAAGTATTCCAGCGTAGTGTGGGTGACAGGGGAAGACAACAGAGGAGACCCGCGAAGTAGATTTCTACAAGATCAACGACCACACCTAAATATGTGGGTGACAGGGGAAGAGACCGAAATGGTTACGCAATACATTATATATATAAAAAATATATATAAAAAATAGATCGTAAAAACAATATTGCTTACGTTGAATATTTAAATGCAAAATTTGGAGGCAAAGGTTTCATTACCATGTTAAAATCAAGCAATTTTATTGACAAATATAAAAATTAACGATAAAATGAAGTTACCAAATTATGCAAATTGCGAGAAAACGATATTTAAAATTTTTATTTCAATGCTAAATTTTAAATAATACACGTGCTAAAAAGTTTTCACTTGTTCGTGAAAACATGCTGTGAAAAAAAAAATCTATGACTAATTTAAATACGAGATTAAAATTTGAAGTAAATTTTTCACTTTAAAATACTTTTACTAGGAGTATCGGATTTTATTTGGCCCTGAGCGTGTGATGTTTAAGCTGGACTCTGGTTACTAGTTTAAACAGCTACTCCGCAAAATTCCCTTGGAAAATTCGTATCCTATTCGACGGAAAATTTATTTATTGTCGGTTTAAAGGTTAATGTTGCACCGTCGCGACCCATATATGGTTGATGTTTATACCGTTCGGAAAAGACACTTTGTTTCTGTGTATTTTAGATTTCTTATTTTCTCCTAGAAAACTCCAAAAGTAATATCAAATGTACTTTCAAGGTGCGGCAGTATTAGCCTTTAGCCAGCACCCTGGGAAGTTTATCCCCGGAAATTTTCACACAGTGCCAGTTAAAGGGTTATTAGAAACTGTTGAAGATACTATAAATTCTCCCTTATCCAGAGTTTGTGTTGTTGCAATCTTTGGGTCGATGCCCTGGACGATGAACAAAAGCCCCTGGCTGTGAGAAACGTGGTCTCCGAAGTCGTATGTAGGTGGAGCTATAATTCACCGTGCTGGAGCTCAAGACAGCCTATCCAAATGTGGAGATAGTCAATTTACAATTCTTTGATGTCATGGGGATTGAAAAATAATCAAGCGAATCAAAGAGAAATGTGTTTTTGTATGACTTGCTCACTGCGAATGCCGAAATTTCACGACGCATATATGCAAGTTCTATTACTTGCTGGTATCATGCCGAATGGTAGGAATTTTAAGAGCGACTGATTTTAAGGGGAGGATTTCGGCGATCAAAGACTTTTTTTAAGAGCAGTATTTTTCAGATTGTTTTTATACAATCAACTCATGTTACGAAATTCTTGTTTGCAATATAATTAAATCAGTCTTTGCAAGATTGTGATATTAATCAGCTTAACAGGAATTTAATAAAGGGATTTAAGTATATATATTGTATAGCACGCTTCCGATAGACTTAGAAATCATTTACCACCACATCACGTTTGAGGTAGAAACAAAGAGAAGTGCAGTCCTGCGAAGATTGAATGTTTTTCGATATGAATTCGGGTTAATTGGTCATTTTCTGTAAGAGATCATTACTTTTTTGAATAAGAGTACAATTCAAATTTTGAAGATGACAATCCGATTTTTGGCGTAAATGTGACAAGGATGGTAAGTCAGATAATATTTGAAAACTTGAAAATTTTCATCGTCCTGGAGCGGGACTCGAACCCGCGTCTCCCAGAAAACGCCTAGGTATGCTAACCACTACACCACCCAGAACGACCAAGTTTCAAGTTTCCGATCAATTTGAATTTAACCATCACAGGTTAAATTCATCGTCCCGCTCCAGGACGATGAAAATTTTCAAGTTTTCAAATATTATCTGACTTACCATCCTTGTCACATTTACGCCAAAAATCGGATTGTCATCTTCAAAATTTGTATTATATGGCGTAATCCCGTATTTCTTCCATGATTTATCTGCTTCTCCGGGCAAACACGGGATAAGATTCTTAACCTCCAGATTCGCTAAACATGAATGCCGGTTGCTTCGACTAGCGAATCCTGTGATGGTTAAATTCAAATTGATCGGAAACTTGAAACTTGGTCGTTCTGGGTGGTGTAGTGGTTAGCATACCTAGGCGTTTTCTGGGAGACGCGGGTTCGAGTCCCGCTCCAGGACGATGAAAATTTTCAAGTTTTCAAATATTATCTGACTTACCATCCTTGTCACATTTACGCCAAAAATCGGATTGTCATCTTCAAAATTTGTATTATATGGCGTAATCCCGTATTTCTTCCATGATTTATCTGCTTCTCCGGGCAAACACGGGATAAGATTCTTAACCTCCAGATTCGCTAAACATGAATGCCGGTTGCTTCGACTAGCGAATCCTGTGATGGTTAAATTCAAATTGATCGGAAACTTGAAACTTGGTCGTTCTGGGTGGTGTAGTGGTTAGCATACCTAGGCGTTTTCTGGGAGACGCGGGTTCGAGTCCCGCTCCAGGACGATGAAAATTTTCAAGTTTTCAAATATTATCTGACTTACCATCCTTGTCACATTTACGCCAAAAATCGGATTGTCATCTTCAAAATTTGTATTATATGGCGTAATCCCGTATTTCTTCCGTGATTTATCTGCTTCTCCGGGCAAACACGGGATAAGATTCTTAACCTCCAGATTCGCTAAACATGAATGCCGGTTGCTTCGACTAGCGAATCCTGTGATGGTTAAATTCAAATTGATCGGAAACTTGAAACTTGGTCGTTCTGGGTGGTGTAGTGGTTAGCATACCTAGGCGTTTTCTGGGAGACGCGGGTTCGAGTCCCGCTCCAGGACGATGAAAATTTTCAAGTTTTCAAATATTATCTGACTTACCATCCTTGTCACATTTACGTCAAAAATCGGATTGTCATCTTCAAAATTTGTATTATATGGCGTAATCCCGTATTTCTTCCATGATTTATCTGCTTCTCCGGGCAAACACGGGATAAGATTCTTAACCTCCAGATTCGCTAAACATGAATGCCGGTTGCTTCGACTAGCGAATCCTGTGATGGTTAAATTCAAATTGATCGGAAACTTGAAACTTGGTCGTTCTGGGTGGTGTAGTGGTTAGCATACCTAGGCGTTTTCTGGGAGACGCGGGTTCGAGTCCCGCTCCAGGACGATGAAAATTTTCAAGTTTTCAAATATTATCTGACTTACCATCCTTGTCACATTTACGCCGAAAATCGGATTGTCATCTTCAAAATTTGTATTATATGGCGTAATCCCGTATTTCTTCCAAGAGTACAATTGTTTTATTTTTTCTATAGGAAAACTTATCATTAATTAGAATTTTTTCATCATGATTTTTCGAAGCAACAGAATATTCTGGAACTCGAGATTCTATAAAACAGACAATGACTTTTAATTATTTTTAAGAAAAGTTGAAATGCAGTACTTCTGGGACGTACTACAGCGATAAAGCACGTGTCAAGACGACAAATCTGCAGAATACATTTCGTCCGTGTAGCTTAGTTGGGAGAGCATCTTACTCCGCAGTGAGGGGGTGCGGTTTCGATCTCCGTCACTGACAAAAATGTGTTTTCACACTGGCGCCCGAACGTATAAATGGATGTACTGGCCGATGAGTTCTTAGAAAAATGTGTGATGTCTGTTTCACACATCGTTTAGAATTAATGAAAATTCGTTGTTCGCTTCAAAAAGAAAGAAAAATTAAGAGGGAGATGATGTGACGCACTACAGATGTAAAGAATTCTTTATATTTATTGCTATTTTTTTTTAAGTTTTTGCGGCGCGAGGCCTAAAATATATTTTTATGTTTTTTTTTAATAATATCTCTCCCTCTCACTTTTTTAAACCTTAAGGTTTCCCACATTCGTGAAATAGCAAATTAAATTTCACCACATTTTGCGACTCCCTACTATTGCGCAACAATTTGTGTGTAAGCCAGACACTGAAATTAAAAAAATAAATAAAAATAATAATATCAAAGTTGTTTGGGGGTTGTATATGGAGGCCAGTTGTTCAGTGACTTTAAAAAACAGTACTGGAAATAAAAAAATAAAAAAAGCAATTTTCATACATGAGCGCATATAAAAAGATACAAAAAGTCACTAATTTGTCAGTTATTTCACTTTGCATATGGAACCAATCATTAAAACATGTACCAGGATATATATATATATATATATATATTCTATAAAGAAGATACCTAAGCAAAAAAATACCCCACCCTCACTGCCCCCCAGCGTCTAGGGAGTGGCGGAAGGGGTCAGCCATGTTCTCCTCTTGTGAGGAGAAAAGTTTTTGTCCCACAAGAGGTAAGCTCTCTTCCTTGTTTTTGGGTTCTAGGTTTTATAAGTTCAATGTTTGTACTTTATGTACCTTTTCTCTGTCGTTTTTTAGCTTTTCAGCTTTTAAGCATTGGTTTGTCTGTTAACATTTATGCGGGTTTTAACTCTTACTTTTCTTTGTAACTTTGAGCGTCTTTTGGGGTACCTAGGAACAGAAGAAGGCTAAGCTTGTTCCTTTTCTATGCGCTGTCTATGCGCTGTTTTTTCAAAGTAGTTAAGTTCTTAATAACTAATTAATTATGCACTTAGAGCACTGCTGAAATACTTTGTACATATTGCAACTAACTGTTTAAGGTATATAACTTTCACAAAGTTTTCTTTAGTTAATTATTATCTTTAACTTATTCTCGTTTTCGTGCTGTCATAAGTTGTAGAGTAGGGGGTTTTAGACTCAAGTTTTCTTTCAAAAATCTGTTCGTTATAAATTAACATTTCCTTTTTTAATTGCAATGTAAAATTTGGATTTCTTTTGCATTGTTTTTCAGGTTTAAATTCTCTCTCAAACGAATTTGGAATTTCGTTATAGCTGAAAATCATTTCTATTTATTATGTCACTCTCAAAGCTTGAGTTCTCTTTAATCTTCTTCTCTCTGTTTAATAGTAACAGATGAAGAGCATGGGTCGGGCCATGAAGGTTAATGGATGCAAGCGAAATTGTTAACTAGTGCTAGGTCATGCTACTCTACGGAGGACATGACTTATATATATATTTTTTAAACTATTTTAGGTGGGAATGTTACTTGCATCTATGGCCTTGCAGAAACCCATTTCCAACTAGGTCTTTGTGGAAGTGAGAAAATGCAGAGTTTTTGCTGGTCCTTGATAAAGCCAAGGCTCAGTATTCTCGACACCTTCTACATTCAGTTGTTTTATTTTATTTTTTTATCTTTTCTCCTTTTACTCACACAGGTAGATACATAACCTTTTCTATGTTGTATTAGGTGTGAGTCTAAATTATATATGTATTTTTTTGCTTAGGTATCTTCTTTATAGAATGTGAATTCTGAATTTTCAAAACTGCTGCGTTGCGCGTTTTGATTTTCAGGTTATTTTGCACCCTTCGTTTTAAATTCTAAAATTTTTTCCTTAGTCTTCAGTTTTGCTCTTAAGTATATATATATATATATACACACAGTTAGGGAAAAATTAATAGCAACTCTGGAAATTTCTGACGTTTTTGGGTTTTCAGTGTTGCTACAAAAGTAAATATCCAGATAATACTCACAATATATACGTATATCATTTTAAAGCACATTTCATGCGCTGCGAAGGAAGAACACTTCATTATGGGAAATGTCATCGTCGTTGCTACAAGCCGACTGAGCTTGCTTGTACGTCCTGGTACAGGCGATATAAAGAGCAGGCGATGTGCGCGGGGTTATTTCAGACGTTTTCGAAGTGCATGTAGGTAGTTCGTTTGCTTTGGTGAGTATGTAAGTCGTTACTCCTGTGGACTGCAATGCAAATATGAAGTTTACAGTGCATTTCGTTTATTCTGTGCAAACTGTTTGCAGTTATGGGAAGATGAGGTGACATTTCACCACGAAAAGCTTTGCGAAAGATGACTTTAGGGGAATTCGGCAAAAGCAATGCCGAAATTGCCCCGGATAACTGGGGTGTACAAGAGTACAGTTGGACGGCAGCTTGGACGGCAGCTGGAGAAGATCCGTGATATGGGTGGAATCAAGAATGGCAGGCTGCGTGAATGTGGCCGAAAAATGAAACCAACTCCTAGAAGTAACAACGCGTTGAAACGCTTTTGTCTGCGAAACAGGTTCGTCTCATCAACAATTCTTGCCAAAGAATTGCGGGAGAGCTGTGGTACTGTTGTTTGTTCTCGAACAGTGAAGAACAGGTTACGTTCTATGCTGGTCTGACGTCTCATAGGGCAGTAAAGAAGCCATTGCTAACCAATGTACAATGCAAGAAACGTTTAGATTAAGCAAAGGAACATAAGGAGTGGAACACTGATAAATGGCGTCAAGTGGTATTTAGTGATGAGACAAAATTGAACATCGACGGTAACGGCGCGGGGTGCCGAGTGTTTCGACGAAATAACGAGGCATTGCATCCCTCTTGCACACTTAAGACAAGAAAGTATCCATGCAGTGTTGTGATTTGGGGATGTTTCGCTGCTGCTACAGTGGGCAGAATCCACGTGTGTGAGACCACTGTTAATGCACAGGTGTACAAAAGTATCCTCCAGGACAAGATGTTGCTTTCAGGACGCGATTTGTTCCAAGGTTACCAATGCATCTTCCAGGTCGATTCGGCCCCATGCTACTGTGCAAAAATCATTAACGCTTATGTGACGTCTTTAGGCAATGTTGTGCCTCTTCCTTGGCCTGGTAATTGGCCAGACTTGAACCCGATTGGGGATTTGTGGCGCATTCTGAAAAGAAAAGCGCACAAACGACACTCCACGAATAAAGTGGAACTGGTTAACGCAATTACTGACGTTTAGCACAACTGTATTTCATCCGATATGTTTCGTACGTTGGTTGACTCCATGCCCAAAAGGTGCGCAGCCGTTGCTAAATCAGAAGATCACCCAACGAAATATTAGGTACGTAATTGTATTTGAATATGTTGCTTTGCCATGATTTCCGTTTCGCAGCACATTTCTGTTCAAAACTTGAGTTCTGTTAAAAATATTCCCATTCTGTAAACTGATTTGGTTTCTTCATGAAATGTGCTTTAAAATTATATATATATATATATATTGTGAATATTATTTGCATTTTTACTTTTGTAGTAACACAGAAAACACAAAAACGTCAGAATTTTCCAGAGTTGCTATTAATTTTCCCGTAACTGTATATAATAAACGAATTTATTTAAGAGGGATCTTTATTATTCGCTAAGCAAAAATGTTTGCTATGGAAAAAAGATTCGTTATGCAGATTAGTTAAAGTTATCTTTTTATCATTTTGTGAGAAAGTTTTTATAAAAAATCACAATGGAACCTAAACCATTCTCCCCGGAAATAAAATCATAGACTTAAACACTTTTTATTCTCTCTCTCTCTCTCTCTCTGCCCCGCTCTTCCCGTCTCTGTCTCTGTCTGCCTCTCAGTCTTTCTCTGTTTCTTTCTGCCTATGCCTCTCTGTCAGTCTCTCTATCTGTCTCTCTCTGAATTTTCAATCGATATTATGGTCTCCTTCTTAAACTCAAAGTAATTTGAGGTAATCATTTTCTTTATGAAAGTTTTCGTGTGTTATCCCTTTTCACGCAACGGCTTTGTTAAACTACAGGATTCATTTTCTAGGGCCGGCAATGAAATTTCCCTCGGGACCCGCTATGAAATTTCACCCCGGGCCCCACAAAAGTTCCATCCGGCCCTGGATATTTTTGAACTTTTTTTTTCTCAGGGTGAACGGTGTTTCTGCTTTACACTTTTTTCTCCTACTTTCGAGATCCAAATGGTGCATCTTAATCTCTTCCACAGAGACACTATTTCCTAGTCAACCTGGATTTTCTATATAACGCAGAAAAAACTGGGCAGAAATATTTATACCCCGTTATTTGTGTTGATCGGTCCGCGTTTTGACGAAGAAATTGGTTGAAAAATTATCTTCGTGGTTAAAGGAATCGAAGCAAAATAGAAGTGTTTTAATTTGATTCTTAAAAAGAGTGATATGAAATAAAATATATTCCAAATGCAATAGCATCTGCATTTACTCCTCCCATTCTAGCGTGAAAGTTGTGCATCGGAAAAACGTGAGGGCCTGAATCATTTTCACAGTCCAGCCTTCCGAATGAAAAGAAAATTTTTCGAATCCGAATAATAGGTGAAGAGATACGGTGACCACAGGCAGAAGGACATAATGACATTATAGCACATTTTCTTTTTTAAATGATGGGCAGGAAAGGGAAATGGAGGTAAAAAAATGTACGACAATATCAGCAAATTGACAAACTGGCCTCTTCGGATATTGCTATCATTGGGCAACTTTAAGCAAAATTATTTTATTGGAATGAGATTTGAAATAAAATCGATCAAATGTTATCTTTACTCTTTGGTGCATCCCTAATTGGTTTCAAGAAACCATTAAGCTTTGATTAGTTGGTAACTTGTGGTTTTGTGGCACAAAAGTCCTTAACTCTTATAGACCGCTAGCCACAAAGATTTAATTTCAAAACAAGCCACTACAAAGCTTTCAACGTGAATCAGCAACCTGTCTCACGATGTTAAATTTATAACGATACCTTTTGCTACAAATAAATTATTCAAAGCGCTTTGATAGCAATGCAGAGGCAATAAAATCCACGAACATTTCAAATAATTCAACAAGCAACAACTCTGTCCGTATTCTCAGAAAGGGACCGCATGGACGTCTTCGGGCGGTTTTGGAAGGGAGGGGAAGGGGGAGGGGGATTCATCAGGTTCTGCAAAACACCTCCATCGTAGCATTACATGCCTTCAGTCTTCCGGTTTACAAGGAACCTTCTCTTGGAAAGTGATAAAGCAAATTCCTGATAAACAGCGCGATAATCTCTTTCAGTTTACTGAAATATAACGGCAACACGGTTCTGGCTTAACATTTTAATTCTGTGTGCAAAAAATTCCTGCACCGTTTCAGCTAAATCTCCAAAGGGACTGTATCTGAATACGCTAAGGCAGTAATGCAAATAAGTATGAAATGTTTAGTGGCCCATTAAAAAAACTGGTGGGCTAAATTGAAATTTGCTTTCACTTTTTACCTATTTAACAGGTGCTGCATAGCCATTTACAAGATTAGAATTGTGTGTTTGAATTTTTTACAAAAGAAACAATATAGTAAGGTTTTTCTTGAGCCAAGCTCAAGCCATGCAAGTTTTTCATAACTTTGGATCGCTCATTTACCAGTTTTCTTGCGTTCAAATTCCTTTTTTTTTATTGGATGGTTTAACGACCACCATGAGCAACTCAATGGGCTATAAGCAATCGCCCGTCCCTAATTTAGGTTCACTGGTTCCAGGGAAGGGAGAGAGCCAGTGCCGTAAGACAAACACAACAACCCTGCCTCATCGGGATTCGAACCTGGACCCCTTTCGGACGAATGATCAGAAGCCATCGCTTAGACCACTGCGCCACCTGGGTGGCAATTCCTTTCTTTCTGTACACTGGTTCGTTCTGGAACTAGGGACTACATGACTGAAATTTTCACCGCTGCTGGAATCGCTGATTTTCCACTCATCATGTTTATGTTCAGAACAGAGGCGCAACTCGGCATTTCTACGCCCGGGGCAACCATAAAATATTGCGCCCCCATCTTCATTTCTCTCTTATGTAAATGTATTACCCCAATTTAACAGTTCTCTCTCTCTCTCTCTCTTTCTCTCTCTCTCTCAAATCAAAATTGATGTCATATCAAACTCTTTCTGTCAAATCAAACTCAAATCAAATTGACGTTATATTAAACAACTTTTGATAAATGTTCGGGAGTTAGGACTTTCGGTACCACATCAAACGAACCTAATGCAACTCCTGGCTCAAAGCCATGGCAATGATCAAAACTCCCCCAGAGAATCATCAGCAATGTGAACATCCTTATCTTGCAACATACCCAACTAAAGAAAACCCGCAGGCTCCATTGTTGTTGACGAAGGCTGTGGTTCTTCGTCTTTAGTTGAAGGTGAAGAACAATATGTTTTTCGTGTAGTAATTAATGTAGAACGAATAGAACACACACAGTCTTTACACGGTTTAAAAACTTGATGAACTCCTAAAGTTTACACAAGTTAAAAATTAGTTTAATACTAAAAAGTTTGAAATACATATGAACATAAGACCTTTCGAACCCACAGTGGGTTCATCCTCAGATGTTTACTATATTACAGGCGGAGAGTAACGAGTTTATATTAACTTGATGAAAGTCGTTGTGATGACGTAGGAGATAACGTACGTCATCATATGACGTCAGTCTATAACTTCGGTTGAGAGCCATTATTGGATGGAGAATTCTTCATGGGATCTTGAAGAAACTTGCAAAGCAAGGATTTCCAGGGGTTGGAATATACAGTATATATCGGCTTTAATTATAAAAAACCGCGATTCAATAAAATCTGACCATAAGTGTGGTGTCTACTGTGACGTATATTCTAAATTAACTTTCCTTTTTAGTTTCTTTCCCTATGTAAATTTTGAGTTTATTCTGTTATCCTTCACTCTTAACGTGATATCTTTCTCTCAAACGAATACGTTTGAAACACAATTGAGTTTGAATGCACGTGACGTATGCCTGAGTTTTGATAAGAACAAGAGGTAAAAACGACGATTGATCTATTGCTTCAGAGCGTTGTAAGAGAGAGCGTTGGGTTGTAAACTGATTATTGATAGGAGTATTGTGACAATGTGTGGTGTGTGGAGCGTTCACTACAATATGATATGTTACGATGTGTGTGCTACATCCTGAATAAAGCATCTTTCCCGTAAGTTGACTTCTGTTATTTACATGTTTCGTCTGGCCGTTAAGGTTTCTTTCATTTAGGAACTATTTCTTAGTATGTTGATGTGTTAAAACAACGTAGAAGTAGAAAAGACTTTTACGCTATACTACATTATTCCTTTACAAGCTACAGACACCGAAGAACCATCTAAAATATACATAGGATCTACAAAACGGAACTTAAAGACGAGAATTAGTGAACATAAGTATTATGCAAAGACAGCCTCCATGTCCTTTGCTCTTTCAAGACTCACCATTGATGGATCATACCTACTCCTATGGAAAAATTGATCTATGCTTGTAACACCTCAAAATAAAGCTCTTTTACAATTTACAGAAAGTATATTGCATCTACCATTATGGTTCATTGTCTTGCAATGACAATATTCCTTTACTAGGTGAAAGCCCGTCAATAATGACGGGGAAAAATAAAATTTTTGATACAGAAATTATTGACATTTATTTACTGTGTTTTCGAGTTCCGCGTCAGTAGATGGCGACGTTGGCTCACAGCTTTCTGAAAATTTCCCGAGCTGTCAATTATTAAATTTGATACGACGGGCTGTCTGTTTGTTATGTGTTTTGTATAAAACCTTTAGTCCCTATTTCGTCAACACTTCCTGGTACACAACATTTTTCGTATACACTGACTGTGAACCCTGTATCAATTTCCGATGTTCTTTTCCGTGAACTATTTTTATTTTGACGTCGTCAAAGCGTCGTACTCTTAACGTTGCCACATACAGATGGCTAAACACCGGTTCAGGTTGTGAACAAAAATTTCTGATGTAAAGTTTTCGTATCTCTAAAGAGCACGGAGGTTAGAATAAGATATCTGGAGATGCCCTTGTTAACGGAACAGTACCACTTTGCGTGAAGCCTATAATCGCAAGAGACGGTCGTCAAAGTGTGGGAAACTGATGGTTTTCAAGGCTATTGCAATGCATTTTGTGTTGGCCGAGTCGCCTTCTTTCGTCGCAAATGTTTCCAATTTCGCATCGTAACTTGCTGCCAATGCGTGAGAAAATGCTGAATTTAAAAAATCCTTATTTATTTTGAGGCTTCTTCCCATTTTTATTTTAAACCGAAATACACGAACGTAAGTGCGAATTCTAAACAAAACATAACGTCAAAATTGAAAACTTCACTCGTATAAGAAGTATAATTCCTTCCGGTTTTATATTAACACGGTTTCCGCAACCCAAACCACACTATTTCAAAATACACACAGTTGAATTTACATAGGTGTAATGTAAACAACGTCAAATTCCCACAGTTTGCGGCTTCACGGTTAAGAGACTCAAGACATCTCAAGAAGTATTATTCTAACCTTCTTGCTAAAGTGTTGACCGTGTGACGTAATGCGCACTTCTGACGTCATGTGAGAATAATTTGGATTAGATGACGTCACATCAGCAGCTGTGTTCTTTGTTGCTATGACAACAAAACAGGGATTTTCCCCTTAATCTGTGCGCGTGTAGGTGATGACGTCACCTACACGAAAAGCTAAGCGTGACGTCACAAACATTTGTTTCTCGGTTGTTGCTACGACGACTTAAAAAGTAGCACGGTGGAGGATGACTCTAGCAAATTATATATTAGGATACATTCCAATCCCCTGGAAATTCTTACTTTGCAAGTTTCCTCAAGATCAAATGAAGAACTCTCCATCCAATAATGGCTCTCAACAGAAGTTATAGACTGACGCCATTTGATGACGTACGTTATCTCCTACGTCATCACAACGACTTTCATCAAGTAAATATAAACTCGTTACACTCCATGAAATAAATACGGGATTACACCAAGTAATACAAATTTTGAAGATGACAATCCGATTTTCGGTGTAAATGTGACAAGGATGGTAAGTCAGATAATATCCGAAAACTTGAAAATTTCATCGTCCTGCAGCGGAACTCGAACCCGCGTCTCCCAGATAGCGCCCGGGTATGCTAACCACTACACCACGCAGAACGACCAAGTCTCAATCCCGTATTTATTTCATGATTTTTCTGCTTCTCCGGGCAATCACGGGATAGGATTCTTAACCTCCAGATTCGCTAAACATGAATTCCGGTTTCTTCGACTAGCGAATCATGTGATGGTTATATTCAAATTAATCGGAAACTTGAGACTTGGTCGTTCTGGGTGGTGTAGTGGTTGGCATACCCGGGTGCTATCTGGGAGACGCGGGTTCGAGTCCCGCTCCAGGACGATGAAATTTTCAAGTTTTCAGATATTATCTGACTTACCATATCCTTGTCACATTTACACCAAAATCGGATTGTCATCTTCAAAATTTGTCGTTACTCCCCATCTGTAATATAGTAAACACCTGAGAATGACCCCACTGTAGGTTCGAAAGGTCTGATGTTCATATGTATTTTAAACTTTTTAGTATTAAACTAATTTTTAACTCGTGTAAACTTTGGGAGTTCATCAAGTTTTTAAATCGTGTAAAGACGGTGTATGTTCTATTCGTTCTACATTTAATTGAAGGGACTATACAAACGCGCCTTCATTCCTTAATGTAAGCAACTAACATTGCCTAAATATTTTGAAGAAGAAATGCGGATTTTACGTTGTAAAGACTACCGAAACTGGCGAACCGTTCATACTATGAACAAATTCTGTAAATGGACAAATGACAAAGTATGGAGCTAAAAAAAAATGTACCAGAAACTGGTGCAGAAGTTTCAAATTACAGTTTTAATGAGAGTGCAAGCAGTGATTTTTGCGCCCTACCTTGAACTGCGCCCGGGTCAGCCGCCCCGTCTGCCACGCCCTAGTTACGCCTCCGGTTCAGAATGTAAAACGAGTCTCAGTTGAGTCAGATGATCACGTGGAACAAAGTTTGAACTGCCTGGAGTTTGCACTTCACTCACGACAAAATCGTCAATCATTGTTTTTCTTCGAAAAAAATAAGAACAAATTTCTTCGAGACAATCGGAAGACGCTTTTCCGATTATGCTTCCACGGTAACTGGATTAATAAAAAAACCGTTCTGCTAACTGAGGTTCTCTCTTCTGTGAATGAGTAATCCGTTCGGTAGCAACAGGGCCAATTAGGCTCATCTATTCACCTGTGGTATTGGTGACATCATGCCCCCACGATGTCCGCCGGTGCGCAAGGTGGAAGTTCACGGGATCACCGCTTAAACCTCTTAGTGCCTTAGATCTGACGCCAAAGATGTATGGAGTCCGCGAAACGGCCGCCGTAAATCGGTATTCGATCTCTTCAGGTGAAACTTCGTCCTTACATTAAAGTATACGTAAGCGTGTTCTACAAAAATTATTCAGGAAAAAAAAAAAAAAAAACACACGGAACTTTATCATTAGCCTTCTTCAAGAAAAAGAAAGCTGAAAAAACTCAGTCGCCATTGGCGACCGGGTGACCTCTTATTTTGCATCCGCGCACTAAGGGACGATCATGTTTGGACTGCATTTCAACTTTTGCATTTAATACATAACTCTTCAGCGATTTGAGATAAGCTTTGAGCTTTAAGAGTCGGTAATTCATAATTTACTGCTTGGGTTAACACTTTATTCTAAACACTATAACTCCTGAAAAATTTAGATAATTGGTTTATCTTTAACACACATGAACTCTTGAACTCTAAATCCAAAATTTCTGAGAAGAAGTTGTCTTTCAAAATCTATCTGAAATACATAACTTTTTCAGAGCATCGTGAGGACGTTGTATTTTGAACATATACTGTTAATAATTTTGTAGTAGGTTGCACCAAAAAGTGGTGAACCACTTTTAGACAAAAGTAAACATAGTGTGATGCATGAAACATACATAAATATAGTGCAATGCGTGCAAATTCGTACCATTCAGGTAGGATACTATACCGTGGTGAATAATTCCATCATGTTTTAATACATTTCGTTTCATTTATTTATTCCTCCAGTTGCCGCATTGTCTTACACATAATGCTTTTGTCTTACACATAATGCTTTATCTGTAAACAATATACACTATCTACCAACAAGTAATTGGACACTCCTGCAATTGACGATATCTGCGGTCCTGATATACGTCACGGCCGCCGCCGTTAAATATCGTGTGGGAAACAACAACGCAACCAGTCGCATGCAAGATGCCACGCAGTTCGGAGCTCTCTGATTTCGAGAAAGGTGTAAATGTCGGGTATCGCAGAAATGGCAGATCCATACGTGACATATACAGCGAGTTGAAGTACCCAAAATCGACAGTGGCCTACGTGATTGGCAAGTGGAAGATAAGAGGTGACTGTCGGAATGTGCCCGACCCGGCAGACCCACAAAACTGGGAGTTAGAGGCCGACGGGTGCTGGCCAGAGAAATTCGGAAGAACCGTACCAAAATCGATGGCCACATCCGCGAGGAGTTTCAACAGGCATCCGGGAGTTTTCTTTTCGATGAATACCATCCGTATAGGGAAGCCCATCTGCTCGGTTATCGTGTACGTGCTGCCGCCCACAAGCCTTTGATCACCAAGTCCAATAGCGCTGCTCGGCTAACGTGGTGCAAAGAACGTCGACAGTGGACCGTTGAACAGTGGAAACAAGTTCTTTGGAGCGACGAATCAAGGTTCACCCTCTACCTTTCGGATGGCAGGGTGTGGGTTTGGCGTCTGCCTGGAGAACGCCTCCTGCAGGAATGTATTGTGTCAACTGTGAAGTTCGGCTGCGGTGGAATTATGCTATGGGGGTGTTTCTCCTGGTATGCACGGGACCCTTGGTCGCAATTCCTGGTAGACTCAACGCTGAGACCTACTGCACCATTTTGGATGACCATGCTCTTCCTACGTTGTGGCAGTTTTACGGGGTGGACCCATGTTACTTTCAGGACGACAATGCTACCTGTCATGTTGCAAGGTCCACCATGGCTTGGTATGGAGACAATAGGGTTAATCGAATGGACTGGCGTGCGCAGAGCCCGGACCTTAACCCTATCGAGCAGCTCTGAAGGGGTGCCCCCACCGTCCGAAATCGGTGAAGCAACTGACCTGTCTTCTCCAAGTCGATTGGAAGAAAATACCGCTAGCCGTCGTACAACGCCTGGTTGAGAGTATGCCCCGGAGGGTAGCAGCTGTAATCGCCGCTCGTGGAGGCTCCACCAACTATTGAAGGTGAATAAACTTCGTTTTCTTTTGCTATCACAGGTGTCCAATTACTTGTTGGTAGATAGTGTATATACTGCAGCAACTAAGAAAAGGAGGGAAACGGTCGTAAGGCCTGACATAGCCCTCATCTCACTAGAATACAAAAAAAAAAAAAAAAAAAAACCCATGAAGCTTAACAAAAAAGACAAGCCAACACATATATGGAGGTTAATATGTAAATAAAACAGAAACTAGCTCATAGCCAACATATACTGTATATCAATACGTTCCATCATTAATAACCTTCATTATATTGTAGTTAAATAAACACCAAATATCGTTTGCACCTCACTCTATAATCACATTAACCGACATTTCTTCAGTTTTACTCTTTTTAATTAGTCTTGGCAACTATACCTGTATCCTTTTACTTTATATTAGAGTTATCATCCTTTATCGTATCCCTTTTCCCATGCAACATTATGCGAACCGTAGGGTAGCGTATTGAATATATACAGCTTACAGTCCACTACCCAGTATCATCATCCATTCAATCAATCAAAATTGCCTATTGTTTACTAATTATTTCATAAGATATGCATTTAATTTTATTTTAAATAAGTTAAAATTATTAATAGATGTTAGTTCTTGGGGCAATGAGTTCCAGAATTTTGGGCCACTATAATTTATGTTCATTTTAAGTTTCTCAGTTTGTGGAAACATTGGAATTAGGTGTGATCTATTCCTAGTATTGTGGTAATGAGTATGTATATTTAGTGTTATTATTTCATTGGGTAAATCATTTTTAATTATTTTATACATTATGTTTCCTAAGTTATGATCACATAACTACTTTATTGTTAAAATATTATATACATTGGGGTTCACTTTTGAACAAATAAATGAGATTGGTTAAAAATTATTTGATGTTTTAAGGTCTATTAGTCTTATAAATCTATTTTGAAAAACCCGTAGTTTATTGATATTATATCGTGTAGTTTGTCTCCAGGTTAAAATACAATTATTAATATGTGTTTGAATTAGTGTATGATAAATCGAAATTAATGTTTTTGGTGTTAATTTTAGCAAGGTACTACTGACCACCCCGATATTTCTAGAAATCTTGTTACTTAAATTTTCAATGTGTTTGTTTGCATCATCCAATGGTTTACCTTTTCCCCAAAAATGGTGAAGCTGGTGTAGCACCACTCTTTGATGCAGCCTACTACAAAATTTTTAAGTGTACAAAAATGCGATCTCCAGATAATTTTTTGAGTTTAATAGGAATAGAGAGAAAAACGCAACAATTGTCATTAAATGCTTAACCTGCATTTTTTAAATCTCAAGAGAAAACTGTTCATCTAAAGGAAACAGTGGTACATTTAACCTTCCAACCTTGAACAAAATTGCAGTTTGAGACATTTTAGATTGCTTACACTGATTTTATCACTTTCATTTTGTCTTTAGGACATTCTATTATGAAGCTGTTATTTCAGAAGTCAGAAAATTATGTATGTGCCACTGGAAACCTGTAACTAGTTTTGTGATTTTGGTCAAAAGGTATTTTTTGATAAAATTAAAAATTATATGAGAATTCAGTGGTGACACAGAGCACATCTAAGGCTGGACAGTATTTTGGGGCCCTAGTATTAGTGGCACATCTAGGATTTCACTATGGGTGGATGAAAAAATATATACCCACGAGAAAATGTTTCCAAAATATGATGAGGAAGCCATAAAAATATCCCCGCCGTACTGAAGAATGTATTCCATGGTTCATGGATGAATCAGTGGTAGCAAGAAAATGTGAAAATGTATGGCTGAAAAATGGATACCATTTCAGTTCTGCTTTAATCATTCCACCTCAGGGTTCAGCTTGTTGAAATTATATCGAAGTAATGGGCAAAATAATATGATCCAAATATCATGATTCAAACGAATTCTTAATGAATTAAAAATTTTCCCCAATTACAGATGTGTACAAAAAACATCTGCAATGCTTTCGAAAGATTTGAGGATGGGCTAAGGGCGACTATATTTTTTTCGAACTTCTCCTAAAAATGCTAAAAGAAATATAATTTTTTTCACAAGGCAGTTTCTTATGGCTTTTGCTGTGCTATCTGAAAAAAAGCAACAACAACAAAGAAAAAAACACACACCCTAATAGAACTCTGTTAATTCTTCAATGAAGCATTCTGCACAATTCTGGGGCCCCTTAAAAGTGTTCCCTGCCCACCCTCTTAAATGAGCTCTGCGGTGACATAAATAAGAATTTGTGTGTTGTGTGAGTGTGTGTTATTCGTGTCAATGCTGTGGTTCAAACGATAAAAAAAGCAATAAGTTTACAGTTGAAGGAGAAGAAAAACTTCTTTTTCGTGCTATTAACATTTTCCATGTTATATCTCTTCTTAGATTTTAAACAACTTAAATGCCTACAACCTTGAACACTACAATAAATGCATACATTCATACAAAATTCAAGCCAGCACTCATCTTTTCTCTCGGTGTTGGTGTGTGCGCCTGAAGGCTGAAATTGTAAGTACAATAACAAATTTATTCCACATGACGCCATTACGTAAAGCACGTCGAAGTGAAGCGTCCGCAAAAACGTTTCAAGGTTGAGACACAGGGCCGTCGGAAATACAGTTTCATCAGGTCGGCAGCGTGGTTTCAACGGTACATATAAAATAAATTATAACGTGAGAAATCGTTGAATGATTGGAGTATGGTAATCTCGTGGATGATTTTGCCTCAGTTAAAGCAAGAATGTTACATTTCATTAAAAACAAAGAAAAACACATTTAGAATTCCGAATTTTAGTGGGGTTTCACATCTTTGTTTGATGTAACATAAACTATCTTATACATGACCCAGTTTTCTTTTCAAAATTAGGTAGTCTAAAATTGCATAATCTATGTTTAAATTCACTCACATCGCAGCAGTTATAGCAGGGAGGCATTGGCTGTAGAATAATTCATACCACGGAGAAACCTCAAGTTCGATTCCAGGCAGGTACGAACGCTCAAATCACTAAATATCCGCTGAGCGTCGGATGGGCACGTTAAGCCGTCGGACCCCGGGTAATGGCCTACCGGTAATAAATAAGAGCGTTTTTCTCCTCCTTTTTACCTCGCTTCCGTGTCACTTTCCTATCGGGCATTCTAGTCCAAATCTCCTAGCTTCCTATTTCTAAGGGCTGTTTAAGACCTGGTGTCAGACACTCCCTTCCTATAATCCTCTGCATGTGATCTGATCTGTAAAACTACTCCGCCGTTCAAAGGGCTGGTCAATTTTAGCTATAGGGAAAAACGTAACAGAAGCTTCTTTCGCAAATTTCCGAAGTTGTTTCTTCAGAACACTGCGAAAATTCTCCGAGGGTTATCTGGTGAATATGTAGGATATTAATCTTATTCCGAGAGTAGACCAAATTCCTAATTTAATAATGGAAATATCTTATTCAAAAATCTTTATGCAGACAATTTTCAACATAAGTTTCATACACGCTACTTTTGTTTAACCGTTTGATTGCCTTTAATTTTCTTTGTATTATTGTTACAAAAAACGATTTATGTCTCGTTAGATGCTTAATTTCCTTGATTTTGTTCTATGGGAGAGCTTCATTGACATTCATCCTCCCAAGTAAGGGTCCCCCGCGGATTGGAGCAACGGTCTTGGTTACGGGTCATCTTATAATATTCAAATTTATTTGGCTGATATCAAGCATTAATAGTTTTAACAAAATAACAATCTGCCATTAAAAGAATGGCTAAATGCCTTACGATACGAACGACTGAACATCGTCGTTCTACGCTTCAAACACAATTTGCTTACAAAAATTATTTATTTCCATGAAGTAACCTGAGACGCCATTTGGATAAACTTTTTTTTTTTCTTCTTGGTTGAAAAACATTGATTTTCAAGTATACGCGGAAGCCTGTTATAACGTGGGTATACGGTTACAAGGCGATAACGACATTATAGATATACCGGCGGTATATCCAAATCTGAGTATGTGTGTATTCGTCTGTGTATGCATTTTGTTTGGAGGACACAATCGGACCCGCGTTATATCCGATTCCGCGGTATAACCGACAGCTTTATATCCGGCTTTCACTGTAGATACATTCTTCCTCTACCTTGCCTTCTAGAAATTGATTGGAATTTGATATTTTTTTTTATCGGACTGTTCTACTTTTGACTCTTCACTAGTAACATAGAAATTTTCAGAGAAAACAATGAATCCATTTTTCGTGAACACCTGAAAAAGATATAAGTATGCAGGGGAATAAGTATCAGCTAGTCCGACACACGGAACTACCTGTCTTTATATTCGGACTAGAACCAAATATTTTTATAAGCCCGGGACTACCGTTTAAAAGTTTGTTTTCCAGTGGCGCTTAAATCGGTGTATTTGCTCAGATATTTTACATGCTTTATTTTTTTCATAAGGTACACGCACACAGAGCTGATGTTGAACCTTATAAGTTTTCATGTCTAACATTTGTTTTCAGGAACCACATTTGTTTTCAGGAACCACACCTGCTGTGGTGGGGAAGACAAGTGTTGTGGGGGAAAGGCAGTCAGGAGAAAAAGAGATAGATATTGATCTAGGTTGCCTGCTTTCCGGTGTTGGTCAACAGAGACAGTGAGGAAAAAAGGAACAAAACAGCTCTTGAGGTTAGATTTAGGCGGACTCTATCGGAAGGGCAGATAAATAGTGTTTTGTCTGCATGTCTAGTTTGTATAATTGGCATTTCCTAAATTTGACCTTTACTTTCTTCTAATTTCCTTGGGATTAGATCAAAGTAGATTGGGACTTGTGAAGTCTCATTTCAGTTTGTCAGGGACTATGTGGGGAAAACTAATTTTCGACCTCTGGCATGCTTCTTCTCCTCCTCCTCGGGTTTGACGACTCCATGAGTACCTACGTATAACGAGTCTACCATTTCTTATTTCGAGCCATTCACTGTTTTCAGAAAAGTAAGACGACCCCATCCTGAAGAAAAAACACAGCAACCAAGTGCTGGCTCCGGATTCGAACCCAGAAGTACGAGAAGTCAAAAGACCGCTCTCTGGACTACTAGGTTACGATTTTATTATTGAATGAAAGTACATCTTATCATTCATAAAAATGCTTATTCCCGACTGAAAAAAATGCTGACGATATATGTTCCGATAATAATTTTTTTTTGTTTATAGTTTTGGGGTTTAACGACCACCACGAGCAACTCTAAGGGCTATAAGCAGACACCCGTCCCTAACCCCAAACAGAAATCGTCGGTCTTTCCACATTAACAAGTGAGTATCGGAAAAATTCTCATCCACCGCCACTGGGAAACGAACCCATGGCCTTCCAGTTACGCGCCGGACATGCTACCGCAGCAGCCTCAAATTCTCCAGACTCACAAGTGGCATCGAATTCACCACAGCGGCCTCGAATTCTCTAGACTCCCGGAGGCGGCAGATGAGAATTTTTCCGAGACTTACTTATTAACGTGGAAAGAGCGATGATTTCTGTTTGGTGTTCTTGATCCACGTCAAGTTTTTGAATTAATTACCAGTCCCTAATTTGAAAACCACTAGTTCCAGGGAAAGGAGGGAGCCAGCACCGTGGCTGATGTATTAGATCAGTATATGAAATTTCCTTACAAGTCAAATATCGTGCTGTTTCCATACAACTGGATTAAAACTTTCTAGCGAAGTACAGGTTTAAAGACGAGGAGTTATAAAAGGAATGTGCCTACAGGGACAGAGGGTATAGGCTGTGAGCAGCCTAGTGATTAGGGCAATCGCTCTCTAACGAGATGGTCGCAGGATTGATACCAGTAGGCTGAGATACTCTGAACCACCGGACACTTGTCATGCATAGGATGGGAACGCTAAACCGTCGGCCCTGGGTTATTGGACCCCCTCCCCTCCCCCGTTACAATTAAGGTCACGTGTTCCTACCCTTACCTCCTACACATCTCTGTACCTTCAATCTGACACTCCTACTTCTTTGTCTTTCTACAATGTGTCATATCTGAGCCTCTAGGTTCAATTGAACGTAACTTCGTTTCTGAAACACAGCACAAGAGTCCCACGGAACATAAGGTAGTTGCGTCTAAACCTTCCCTGTGGATGTGAACGCTACGATAAATTGCTCGGTGCCGCCTCCTCCGCGCAAAGGGCGATTCCCTCTCGCAAGAGATAGGAAAGACGGAACTAAACCTTGTTATTGTTCCTCGTTCGTTCAGGCATAGTGTGATCTTTAAGGAGTAAAAAAAAAAAAAAAAAAAAAAAGAAGAAGAAAGAGAACCAGTCAAAATACTTCTAAAGGCCTTTGTATGTATCATATTTTGCAAGGCGTATACTAATTTTTATGTATACTCATTTTTTTCCTCAATTAAAATATTCAATTATAATATACAGTGTGGACATATAATCGAAGAAATCCTTATGCTACTTGTTTGAATTAAGGACGAGCTGATTTTGTAAATATTGAAAATCGAGTAAGCTGCTTTTTCCAACATGAGAAACCTATTTATTCACGCACATTATATTTTGCGTACAGTGAATTGGGGGCCTTGATAAACAAAAAACAACAACAACAACAACAAAACAACCAACGATGTCTTTACTAGTACAAAACTTTAAACACAAACTACTCTACATATACTTTAACATTAAAGGCGGGAAACTATTAATAACTTCATAAATTTTGCACATGTCAGTCAATACTACGGCAAAAATCTTTTGTAGAAATCATTATGTTCAAGACAAAAGCATATTTTTAGTTCTTTCTTAATGCTTGTGAAATTATTTTCCTTTCTTTCTTTCTTTTTTTTTTTTTTTTAAAAATCTCTGGACATTTATTTCGTAACGTGATGGCCCAACAGAACAATGTATTTTCATATTTTTCAGTTCTGGCAAACGGTATTGTCATGTTATCTAAAATCTAATATTATATTTTATTAATATCAACCATATATATCTACATTAATATTCTTTTATGAATTAATGTATATCTGCCAATATCACATATACATCACCCTTCCTCTTAAATCACTTCGTTAGGAACCTGTACGGAACCCTTTCTCCTAAACCCTATACGGAACTTGCACTCAGATAGGAATTTTTAATCTTGTACGAAAATAGCACGGTATTCGAAAGTCACCTGCTCCAAATTTAGGAACACGGTTTTCGTGGGAGAGACTATGCTCAAATAAAGACAGCAGTCAGGTTTTACCTGGTTTTGAACCTAAGCCTGGCAGTAGGAGAACTCAGAAGCCCACGTTCTTGACTACTCAGTCACTGGCGAATAACTCAAGTATTCCGACACTAGCTGCAGATAGAACACTGAAATCCTTCAATAAGTTTTATTAAAAAACAACATATCATTTACTTATCGATTAGATTCATAATGAATTTTCCAGCTGAGTCTCAGAGAAGTGTCAGACCTGTAATGGGTATTGCATAATCTTTATTGCCAAAAACATTAATTCTGAATAAGCATTCTCAAATTCTGAATATCAGGAGATATTCCAGAATGACATCATACCTTCAAAAAAGTTTCAAGGCAACTATGATGAATCCCTTTTAACCTTTCTCAGACTTTGAATATTCCGAAATAATAAAAAATTTCTATTAACCTTTCTCAGCTCTTGAATAATCAATCAGAATAACGTCAAACCTTTGAAAATCATCAGAGCACAACGGCAATAAAATTCATAGAATTCACACATTCTGAATGATAGGAAATATTTAAAAAAAATAACCAGACACCTCTAAAAAAATAATTTCGAAGCAAAGACGAAACAATTTGCGCTGAACTTTTCAGAATTTTAATGCCCCGAAATGTTCCAGAATACTGGAAAACCCCAGGAAGCTTCAACGACGACGTAAATATTCACATTAAACATCTTAATGTTTGAATGTCCTGGCTGCAGAATTGCATGAAAGCGAAAAAAAAAAAAAAAAAAAAAATTCTAATAGGATAAATTTCTTCGAGTGTAAAAAGTACAGTCATGCGTATTTCTAGAAGTATTTCAGAATGACATAAAACCTCTAAAAATCCTCAAAGCAAGGACAATAATATTAAAATTATACGTTCTCAGATTGAAAACGTTCTGAAATGTTCATGAATAATGATAAACCTTCAAAAATCTTCAAACCAACGATGATAAAGTACATAAGCAACATTCTCAGATTTTAAGTTCTCAAAAATATTCCAGAATGAGATGAAACTTTTGGAAAAAAGCAACGACAATAAAATTCCTAATGTCAGCTGAGCTATTGATGAAGATAACTGTAATTCGTGCCGTAAGTAACACTAAAAACACAAGCCAGCTAAACTTATGTTCCTGTGGTGGCTGTACATGATATTATTCAAGATAAATAGCTCTTTTTAGGACATAATCCCCTAGAAGTTCAATCCATAATTGCTGCATTAAAATTGGTTCTAAAACGTTCTTTCTTCAAGTTCGATAACACAATTTATAGGAAAACGGAGGAGGGCCCCTATGGGGTCCCAACTATCTGCTATTCTATAGCGGAGATCCTACTTCAGCATATTGAGGATAAGGTACTTTGTGACTTTGAACCACGTCCATGTTTTTATATCAGATACGTGAACGATGTCCTGTTATTCTGGGATCACGACCTAGCAGAATTGAGTATTTTTGCTGAACACCTGTAATCGCAGTTCCCTTCTATAACATTTATTGTTGAACTTGAACAGAAGGGCACCCTCCCTTATTTGGATTTAAAGATTGAAAGAGATATCAACACTGGCAAAATGCACCACTCTGTGTATTGAAAATCTTAAGCCCTTCCAGCTATTATGCCACAGTTTTCCGCGTACCCTGCCTAATACAAACTTGCTTCAATTATCTTTATGATACGACGAGCTTACACCCATTCGTCAAACATCCAAAGACGTAATAGCGAGCTTTCAAGGATTTTTAGCATTGCTATGGATCATGGTTTTTCTAGGTTAATCCTTAGAAAAATTCAAAGGAACTCTTCAACAACCCTTACAAGGGGTTGTTGAAGAATTCCTTTGAATTTACCTCAACGAAAATTCGTGGGCTCAATGACTTATCATCCAACCATTACACCCCTTTTAAAAAATTATGCTGGCGATTTGGAATTAACTTTGGCATACGAACAACTAATCTTGCAACATTGCTTAGGGACGATCGCGACCTTGTGCAAAATTCATTTAGGGCAGGAGTGTATAGTATTCCCCTCAGAGGTATTAAGGATGACGTATACAACAGTGTTTATATTGGCTCCACTCAACGTAATTTACTTTCACGATTGAAGGAGGACCAATACGACGCTAAAAATGGATTACTCAGGACTTCACTAGCACGCTTAGTAAGCAAGGGTATGTATTCCCCCATCTGGGACGAAGCAACTATATTGATAACCCCAACTACCAAATCTTCTTTATTGATTACTGAAAGTTTGGTTATCCTCGACAAAGGAAATCTTTGTTGCAATGACAACATACCAACCTACGTACCACTCCTGTAGAAACAACTACTTTTACCAAACCAGCCATGAGGTTTTTTACCGGGAATCGTAAAGGACATGATTCTTACAGGTAAACTGTTAAAAGTGACCCACACTTCTATGCCTTCATACTGAAAATAAGGGACTTTACTTGGTACGCACATAAAATTCCATATCATGTACTATTTGTGATTTACTGACCTTCATCTACTTAACAGGAATATTGCATATGTTTTTTTTTCATTCAGGACATTTCCTTTGCCTTTATTTTCTACAACAGCCGACGTATATTATGGATAATTATGACGGACTTCATTTGTAATTGTGTTTCTCATTTTCCATCATTTGCATTTCTTAAAATGTCACTATTTAACTGCATATAAGACACCTCATTTATTTTGTCGAATTGCTATGTCCACGGTGGGGCTGTCTCTGCCCGCTGATATGTCACATCATTATTACTGACGACGTGACTATATATATATGTCACCTCCATCAGGACTATGTCTTTATGTCACCTGATGATGGGCTTCTATAGCAAGCTCTGAAGATCTAATGATTTTAATGTTTTGCTTTTACCATCAATAAATGATTTTAACGACTGGCGACGGTTTTAAACTAGTCATTAGTGGTTGGAAGTTTTATAATCGTGCATCAAGTTTAGCTGCCTGGTGTTTTAAATGACAATAAAATTCTAAACATTCTCAGAATTTCAATTCTCCGAAATGTTGCCAAATGGCGTAAAACCATAAATAAATTAGTAAAAAAAAATGTACCTTTCAAACCAATGACAATAGAACGTTTACTAAATATTCTCAGAATTTGGAAATTCGAAATATTTTAGAACAACGTAAAACCTCCAGACGATTTCAAGTCAACGCTGATGATTAAATTCAGATTCAGTATCTCAGATTTCTCAGTATTCTAAAATATTGCAGCATGACCTGAAACCTAACAAAAAAAAAAAAAAAAGAAAGAAAGTCAGAGAAACGGCTACAGAGTTTACACTAAAATTTCTCAGACTTTGGATTTTACAATATATTACAGAATGACGCAAAAGCTGTTAGAATACTTCAGAGAAGCGCCGATAAAATTCCTACTATAGACATTTTCAGAACCTGACTGTTCTTGGAAAATTGCTGAATAAAGTGACACCCTCTTGAAAACTTAAAAGCAACAACGCTCAAATTTATATAAAACATCACAGTTATTGAATTATAAATTTCAATAGCGACTTGAGACCTGAAAAAATCTTTAAAGCAACGATAATAAAATTTATATTAAACATTTTATATGTTTAATATAAATTTCATCATCGATACTTCCAAAATATTATATGTATAATATAAATTTTATATATCGAACTTTCAAAAATATTCCAGAATAAAGCAAAGCATCAACTTTAAAAAATATGTACGAGCATACTTTCAAGGCGCTATTCAAAATATCTTCATAAAATATCGTTAAGGACATGACTGTATTTTGAACAGCGCCTTACACGTCTTGAGCAGTAAGATCAACGTATCATATTTGAAGGTTTCGGTTCACATATTTATTTTAAAGTTCTGTAGAACATAGAAAAAATCAAAGTATTCCAGAATAACAGCAATTTTTGCAATGCGCACGCACAAATTTTTTTAGAAAAGTATGTAAATTTCGAAGCTTGATAGGAGTCCGTTTCCAGGAATTGCGTAATGTTGCTGAGGGCGGTGTAATACTTCGGAATGTTTTACTATTAATTTATTTGGTGTACGGCGCCATGAATAATAGCTTTCTTCAGAATTTTTGTGATGGTTCAGGCTTGCGTGCAACTTTTCACAAAATTACAGATTATTTGACGAAAGGCTAATGTTTAGTTGAATATTTCAAAGTTCAGGGAAACTTGAAGTATTTTAGCAATACTAGTTCCTTTCACTAAGAGACATGAAAAACGTTTACGGCAAATTTGTTTATGCAGTGTTTCGGAATTTCATTACATAGTTTTTCTGAATACTTGTAAGTCACTTTCTTTGATATGAGGAGCATTTGCATCTTTCCTTATCACGTTTCCGAAATTGTCCATGTAAATATATTGTGGAAAGTTCCACAAAATCAGCCTGGCACAATGTTACAGACTTCTTCAAAGACGTGTGAAATTTGTTTGGGATTTGTTGCATAACGTTTGCAAAAGTACTGAGGCAGCTAAGTATCCCCTTTTTCGTGTGTGCACTTTTTTCGTCTTTTACAGTGTAACGCTTCCATCACCATGATTCCAGTTGCGTTCCATTTTCATAAGTTCCATAGAATACTAGAGCCGTCAAAAAAAAAAACAGATATGCTGGCAGCATCCCATAAAATCGATTGTTCACAACATAAGAAGCTAAATGATTGTAACCATGGGCAGCGAAACCCAATAATTACAGGGGAGGTCCACATTTTCCGAGAGTTAAAACAATAGAAAAATAAAGAAAAGAGAACAAAACCGTAGGATCTGTATGTGTATATACCGTACATATCATCATCAACCGCTGGCTTATGACCGTTTGTCCGAGATGGGTCCGTGTTCGAAACCCGTGAGGCATGGATGTTGTGTTTGTTTTATGGCACTGGCTGTCTCCCTTCCCTGGAACCAGCGGATCTAAATTAGTGACGGGTGACTGCTTATAACCCACTGAGTTGCCCCGATGGTTGTTAAACCCTAAAAAAAAATATCAATCTACTGCTGGGTGAAAGCCTCTCTATCTCTTCCGCAACTTTCTGTCTTTTGCACATCTCTTCCAAGTCTCTCCGGCATGCTGTTAAATCACGTGGTTTTCTTCTGGCTCTTTCCCTGATCCTTGGTATCCATTCTAATATTTCAGTTGTCCATCGGTGATCAGCTTTTGTAATATATCCAGCCCATTGCCACTTGAAATGTACGATGAGAACCGACTTCAAATGACTGCGTAAAACAAAAGACAACTTCTACGAGCACATGAAATATCTGCCGATTCTTGTATTTGTTAAGATCCAGAAGGGGTAATCACGGGCAGTATTTTATTTTGCGGAGGCTCATGTCCATAATTTTACCCCTCACGTAATTCATCACTTTGATTTCCTTCTGAAGCTCTAGATACATGAATTGAAACACTAAACTTACTGTATTGCGGAATTTTACGCAAAGCTTTTGGTGTGTTTACAGCTTCTTTAGAAAACTGGGGAAATTATGGGGCCTTATTTCGGTGATTGGTGTGTTTAGGACCCCTAAACTTTGCCGTCAAAAAATCATTTCCTCAGATCAGCTTCCTCTTGAGCTCAGGAAAAGGCAAAAACATCTTAAGCGCTGCAGGGAAAACAACTTTTCCTTGCAGTTATGCTATAGCTCAAGAGCGCACAGCCCAAATGTTGAGAGTTTATGGAAATCTTTCTGTGAATTTATAAAAAGGTGAGCACGCTGTACAACTTTGTAATTGGATTTTTTTCCCTAACTTGCTTTGTTTACGAGACAGCTCTCCGGGCCCCCCGATTATGGGGTTTTGGGGGTCATTCATATATCCGTTAAGTAGACCATTTAGTCTCTCATCAATACCCGTTGACTCTCTTTTCCTGCTCAAAATATGTATGCCAAGCTTTATATCAACGTATATCAATGTCTAATCTCTCTCACTTACCGCTTACATATAGTTTTCGACAACTTCACACCATTGCATTCAGTGTTGATATTATTTATCTCTGACTCACTGTCTCAGTGTTGCTAAATTATAAATGCAGTTCGAGGAAGTAATGCGTCGTTCAGTGAGGAAACTTTAACCAAGAAGTAAATAAATATACATAAGAAAATGAATTCAAAAGCAAGTCACAAAAAAGATGACTTCCTCAAAGTCAATCAAATTACAGTTAATATGACACCGTGGCCGAAGTGCTCATATTTGCTTATAGAAGTATATACTGTATTACACATCTAAATGTCCTGCTGAAAAAAATTATATATGAAAAATCTCCATCACGTGTAAACGTGATGGAGATTTATTCATGCATTTCGTAAAGTAAGTTTTATGATTGTAATCATGCACCATATTGCGGTGTATGGTATGTTCCTAACTTAATATAAAATGCTGAGTATTTTTTAACAAGAAACACAGCATCAAATTTTTTTCATCTAAGGTTATAACTACTCCGAATGCATGTTCTCTGACAAATTGAGAAGAAAATCAGTATTTGAACTCGTTGTAATTTAGTTTTACAAAATTGTCACTAGAAAATATTTGTTACCAGGAATATAACACAATTGTAGGTTCCTTTGTCACCATCTGCTAAGTCAGCAAAAGGAGAATTTTACAACGGCTATTAAGTACCCATCAGCAGCCATATCTGATAGTCATTAGTGACCACTCAGCAGCGATTCTTAGAGCATCGAGCGTTGTCCATTAGAGGTGGTCTTACAGATAAGAAGTTAACTGCACGAGTAATCAGCATTGTGACTCTAGCTAAGGCAGTCACCAAGGAAAGCGAAGTGGTTCCAGACAGTAAGTAATGTTTTTACAACCTCGACAACGAAGCTGAGAAATGCTTGGAATCGAATATCCGAAGAAAAAAACGATTAGGAAATGGCGAAACGGATACAGGACAGCGGAGAAAATCGGTGAGATTGAATACTGAGGTGAGAGGAGGAAAGTTTTGACGCTCCCGAAAGTCGAATGCGAGCGACGATGATTAAGTACGGGAAATGAGGGTGATTACGAAAGGATGACAAGAAATAGAAAGTCAAATAATTGTAAATTTGGTGCATATAGCTAAGATAATCTAGGGAAAATTCCTAATTGCCTAACACTAAGCTTTAATTGATAATAAACATACTGTCTCCATTGCTTTTTCTTATAATATCCTTTAGTCGAATAAAGAGTTCTGAATAAATCGACCTAAAAGTAGAAGGGGGTGAAACCTCGCGGACAAAATAAACCCACAAACCAAAGCAGTGTTATGTTTTGTCAGATTTGACGCTATATCTGCTTGGAACTGTGTCATGTAGATCCAAAGAAAACTAATTAACACACAACAATGAAACCCTCTGAAGAGAAGTAGAGAACTGGATTTAAGATGATATTAAGTATTAATAAATTAATTTCCACCTGTATTAATTTATTACTAGCTTTTGGTTGTTTTTTTTTGGGGGGGGGAACAACTTCCGGCGCATATTCCAATCAACTTCCTATTGATGCTTTCATTAATCAACGTATGCTAACAAAAATGTTATTTATGCATTAATGAGTTTCTCTTGAAAACAAAAACAAAAAGTCAAACCAATCACTGATTTAAGACTACAAGGTAGAGGAAAACTGGGCATATAGAAAAATACTGCGTCAATACTTTCAATAAGAATTCCAGCGTGACGTATTTGAACTAGCAAAAAAATATCAGCACCTTTATCTCATGATCACTGCGACAGGGGCGTCACTAGACTTCGAAATCAGGATGGGCGACGGGTGGGCGAGCATTATTTTTGCTGGGGCAAGCTTGATAGCAATCCTTTTTTTACGAAACATTGAAAAAACAAATTTTTAATGCTTTTTTTTTCTTTTTTTTTTTTTTTTTTCTTATTGAAGGTTTCACAACCACCGTGAGCAACTCAATGAGCTATAAACAGTCGCCTGTCCTTAATTTGAGGTCACGGGTTTCAGGAGAAGGAGAGAGCCCGCGCCGTAAGAAGAGAAACTCAACACCCATGCTTCACCGGGATTCGAACCCGGGCCCTTCTCGGACGAATGGCCATCAGTCAGCGCTCAGACCAATGCGCCACCAAGGCGGATTTAATGCTTTTCACTACCGGCTACACAGGAATTCGTGCAATCCCCAACCCCTTTACTTGAACACACATACATACACGGATCTAACTATTGATAGAAGTGTTGGCCTTCAACTTTTTGCTTGCTCTGAATGCATTGCCTTAAATTGCTTTTCAAAATTTGGCATTTTTGCTAACGAAAATAACACTGTACTTGAACAATTTATTTAAAAGGAAATGTCGTTTTTATTTATGTAAATAAAATTTTAACGTCGTGGCACGCAGACATAATACCTCTCCCATCCTTAACTACCTTTCTTCAAGCCAGCGACTTTGTCTTGCACTCCTCTCCTACGAAGCAGTCTTGGGCTACTTCCTGCACTTTCACTGTCCCGGGCAGTCCTAAGAGCGCTAGTGTAGTTTTAGACTCCATTTTCCGTGTTGAAATATCCTACTTTGTAAAGAAAACAAACAGAGCAATTAGAACTCCTCTCCACTCTCCTCATTAGCCCCCTGACTATACAAACAGGAAAAATAGGCTATTTTAATAACCTTTTTTGGACACGTAAAAAACGCACTTCCTTACGGGAAAATACGATGGGCTACGTGAAATACACAATACTTATTACTTGGCAAAGTCCAGATTATATTTTAAAGTTAAATATACTGAAAAATGGCACATTTTAAACAGGGTGGGCAAGACAGGTTTCAGGGTGGGCTCAAGCCCTCCCTCGCAACCCCTTGGTGATGTCTCTGCACAGGGATATTGTTGCTTTTTTGAAAGGAAGGAGGTTTAACGACGACCGTGATTTGAGGCTACTGGTTACAAGAAAGAGACAAAGCTTATGCCTCATCCGGGATCTGAATCTGCGCAAAACTTACGAATGGTCAGAAGCCAGCTTTTCAGACCACTCGGCTACCGGATGTGGTTTTGTAAGTTGCTACAGATGCAATGAGGGAGGTCATGCTCCCCCTTTGAGAGTTTACCAAGTTAAATTTTAATATATCTTATTTTATTGCAATTTACAGTCCCGTGATCGAATGGTCAAAAATGGTCAACAGCTGGCTACTGACCATTCATTCGAGATGGATTCCGAGGGGAAGACCGGGCGGTACTGGTCTTCCCCTTAAAATTAGAGGATACTGCTTATAGCCTTTATAGAACTGTTCATAGTGGTCTTTAAACCTCGGAGAAAAGTAAACCCTTCAACTTGTCTACACTGAAGAGCAATTGAATTAGAGACAGCTGGCGTTATGCAAATGTGACGCTGTGGGCGGCCCTGTAAACGGAAACGACATGGCGTATGCAGCGATCCGACAATATAAGGAGTGATGCGACGGGAATCAGTAAAAGTCGGACGCAGTATGTGTAAGACGAAGGATCTAAGCGCATTTGATCGTGGGCAAATTGTCGGGGCCCGACGAATGGGTCACTCCATCTCGGAAGTCGTGCAGGCACTGCGATTTTCACGAGCCACTGTGTCACGGGTGCACCGTGAGTACATCGAATCCGGTAAAACCATCCCTGCAAGGGCCAACTGCCGTGGACAACAGCGTGTGGTTGAGCTGGGCCATCGCCGGCTAGCTCGCATTGTAACAGCAGATAGACGGGCTACAGTGCAAGAAATCACTCGGGAATTTAATGCTGGTGCACAAAAACATGTAGGCAGGCACACCATCCAGAACCATCTCCTCGCTATGGGGTATAGAAGCCATCGTCCCACGAGGGTAGGGCTGCTGACCGCACATCACAGGGTGCAAAGATTAGTATGGGCGCGGGAACATCGCCATTGGACCTTAGACACGTGGAAAAATGTTGCCTGGACTGATGAGTCGAGATTCACGTTGGTACATACGGATGGCAGGATACGAGTACGGCGCAAACCACATGAGCCAGCAGGGCACTCTTCAAGCTGGTGGGGGTGGCATTCTCGTCTGGGGACTGTTTACTTGGACTGAAATGGGAACCCTGGTACGTGTGACATCGTCCCTCACAGGTCAACATTACCGGGATATCCTGGACGACCATTTGCTCCCGTTTGTGCGTCTTCAACATCCCACTGGGAACTTCATCCTGCAACAAGACAATGCACCGTGCCATCGCTCCCGAATTATATCCGAATGGTTGGATGAACACTCCCCCGACGTGACCTCGCCTCCTTGGCCAGCTATGTCACCGGACCTCAATCCCATCGAGCACATCTGGGGTGCCATCGAGAGAGATGTTCGAGGCTCTGATCCCCTCCGTCAAATCTTCGTGAACTGTGGGAGCTTGTTCAGGGGTCGTGAATCCGTATGGCTTCCCAACGCTTCCGGTGTCTTGTCGAGTCCATGCAGAGACGAATCGCCGCCGTCATCAGGGCGAAAGGTGGTGTTACACGTTACTAGACAGGTATCTCTAATTCAATTGCTTTTCAGTGTATATTACACTTATACTTGTTGCGATGATTTTAATTTTGATTGTTCATAGCCTGCAAGAAAACTTACTATTCATCTGTAAAATGCATTTGTGTTCAAACGGTGTGCATTCCGTATTTCATCACATAGTAATTTCATTTCTATGAATTTAAGTTGCATTTTTATGGGCTCTGCCTTGGAAATTTTCTGCGTCTCGGTGACGCAGAAGGGGTTAAGCTCAGCTTAACGGCGCTAAAGCTTTATTTTTCGAGGTTTAGCGGCTAAGGCACTTTTTGTGGTCAGATGGAAAGAAAAGCATCGCAAAGTAATTTATTCAAATGATCGTGTAACCAAAAATAGGGAAAACTGTGTTTTAGGGGTCTGCACGGGCCGGGCCTTTTTTTTAGTTTAGAGAACAAACCAAAGGGCCGGGCCTAATATACCCACTCTTTTTTATCGGAATGGTAAAGAAAAAAAAAGTCATGTTCCCCGACTTTCTGGAGTGTTTAACTGTTTCGCTGGCTTTACTTACTTCCATGACATAGCCCAGGGCGTGATCAGAAGAGCAAGGAGAGACACTCACGGTGTTTTTACCAATCTGTTGCTATTAAGATGGTAAAACCATTTTGTGGCTTGTTGACAGCAAAGAAATTCGATCCCTAGCGAGTGTCTGTGTTGTGTAGAGTGCGGGACGGAAGGTGTCTCCAGTGGGACGAAGGTGTGTGTGTGTGTGTTTGTATGAGAGAGTGGGACGACATAGATTTTTTCTTCTATCCCTAATCTGTATAGGGATTGACTTTTGTAGTATGACCGCTTACTAGTTCAGGGAAAGGGAGATTGTGAGCGCGCTTAGTCTTCCTTTTTCTCTCTTTTTAAAAGTTATATTTTTCGATAATTGTCAAAGTTTAATTAATATTTTTAGGCTTACATTCAACTAAATATTTTCAATAATATCTGATTTCATTATTTAATTTTCGTATTTTAATAAAATACAAAAGACAAAATAATACCAAATTGCACATCACAGGCCGGGTCGAGCCTAAGTAAGAGCTTCAATTGACGGGCCCTGGCCGGGCAGAGTGTCTGATATTTGAAACGGGCCGGGCTGGGCCTTAAACGCACGGACTTGGGCCGGGCAGGGCTCACCAAATTAGGCCCGTGAAGACCTCTACTGTGTTTTGCATGTAAACATACTGACTAGTATTTTAGGCTTCTTAATCGAATGTTCATGCTGCAGGGATGTCAGCCCGGGATCGATTACGAGCTGAGCTCAGACGGGCCTGGGCCCGAACCCAAGGCATGGCTGGTGTGTTTGTCTCGTGGTGCAGGATCTGTCCCTTCTCAGGAATCAGTGTTACGAAATAAGGGACGGATGACTGTTTACAGCCCGACAAGTTGCTCATGGGAATCTTATAACCATTCAGGTTGCTTATGGTGGTCTTGTAGCCATAAAAGTTGCTCACGGGTCTCTTATAGCCAAACAAATTGCTCATGGGGTCTTGTAGCCATACAAGTTGCTCATGGGGGTCTTATAGTAATACAAGTTGCTCATGGTTGTCTCATAGCCATACAGGTAGCTATAAAGGTGGTCTTATACACTGTTAAAAAAAATCTACTTAAAAATGAGAACCTGAACCTACTCATTTTTTTAAGTACAATCGTATCGTAAACGAGTACGTGACATGCTCAAATATAAGTAACCATACGTACTTACAAATAACTGCATCAATAAATGTTAATATAATATCGCATTACTTCATTTTAGATATTATAGACTTCAACAGAAATTGTTTAATAAATGTGTAAAGTGACACACATAAATAATTAGTACAACAAAGTCACTGATCACAAGTAATTTAATTATGCATAAAATATCTTTGCGTCCGTTTTTACATTAACTATATTTGTGTCAATCTCATAAATAACATATTGTCGCTTCATCACTATATTTGTCATAAAATTGTGCGGTCCATTTGCCCAGCATGTGACAACGAGTATATCTATTATCCCAGATATGCCATCGAATAATATACTTCCAGTTGATTCTATGAATAAATGAGTATGTATGGAGTACACGTATCCCAAATTTGTAATCGAGCCGTGGATGGATTAGTGGTTAGAGATTCAGACTGCTCATGCAGGGACCCCAGGTTCAAACCTGGCGTGGTGGTGTGAATTTCTAACAATCGCTGAATATCCGCCGTGCGTCGGCCGAGCACGTTAAGTGACGGCCCCCGGGTAGGAATCCCCCGATTAAAGTTCCTAAGCCCCCTTCCCCCTAATTTCTCTCTGCCATCTACGTGTAAAAATCGTACGCTTGTACAGTGGCGCCATCTAGTGTGCTCTCTCTCACTTACAAACTAGCCTGTCTGAATCGATAGATTCATTTTTGAGTACATATATTTGAAATATATGTACTCAAAAATGAGTACATATATTTCAAATTAGGAATACCAGATACACTCACTATTGATTCCCTATATGTACTCAAAAATAAGTACGTGTCTTTTTAAAAAGTGAGACACAAGTACTTGGAGCTATAAGCTCAGAATGTATTCAAAAACGAGTACATTTTCCTTATTTCTAAGTACCAATTTTAAACAGTGTAACCATCAAGTTGTTCATGTTCACAAAAGTTAAACAAGGCAATATATATATATATATATATTGTAGAGCTGTGACGATACAGTCGGATGACGCAGTATGGGGTCTCACGAATCATAAGGGTTCTAGTGCAAAGAGAATATGAACTGCTTTGTTTTGACGGCAGTCAGAACAAAGGAGGAAGTGACTATTCTGCAGGTGTAAGATTGCACTGATTGAAGAGAAAACAACAGAGAAAAATTAAACTACCGTGAAAACTACGTGTAAAGTGTTTTACCGTAGTGAAGGGCATTTTTACTGAACTCTTCACCACTGGCTATGGACTCTAATAATAGTAACTCTCTCATCTCACTCCGATTCCTTCTGGGTAACAGAAAAATCTACATCCACCTCATAATCTTAGGCAAAACAGCATGTTAGTCACACTGAATTAATGTGACTTGTTGTGACATTCTGTTCAATATAACTAATATGTATTATTCTCAGTAGAGGAATCGTGTTGAACGATAGAGCTGTGCTTAAATAATTTGATGTTTTCAGGGTATGACTCTCATGTAACATACTTTTATTTAAAATTGCTCAGACTAATCAATATTAATATATACTCATGAAAGTAACTGGTAACGAGAATTTAATAAAATATACCAAATAATAAGAACAACGAATCAGATTTCACGTGGTTTTTGAAAATTTGGAAGGATTCATAAGCATTACTTTTTCCTAATCCATTAACCGCCCAGATATTTTTTCTATTTAGAAATATATCATTGCTGGATCCGCTTTTGCTTTGCATTTTATACAGATCATTATTGTTGAATTTCATGGTGTTGCATTTAATTACGCTCAGCATAACTGATTTATTTCATCTAGAGACCACAATTTCATGTAGATCGATTTTTGGCACTCCGGAATATATTGACCACTGAAGATCTTTAGGAAGAGTTGTTCTATGATTTTGGAGTTAAGCAGCAGAAAAACTTTAGGAGGTTATGAGCCCAAGACACTAAACAGCTCTCTCACATCACGCACACACACACAGAGGCATAGGATAAACTAAAGAGGCTGCCCAGGGGATGTGCTTGGGCAACCCATAATCGTTCAGTAAATAAATAAATAAATGCCGTTATGGTTACGTGTGTCATATGTTTTTTCATTTTTATGTACCAGAGTATCGGTTTTTACCCGGCATCGGTTTTACCTGGCTCTTCATCGCCGCCGTGAGTCCCGTTTCTTAGTTCCAATAGTTATTGCTAATAATTACAATTATATAAAATTATAAAAAAAATATCAAACTAACGATCTTTTGATCGCGTTGTGATGCATTTCGTAGAATTCGCTGAAATCTACGCAAACAAAACTTCTGGGTTTCAATATTACATTTTACATTCTTTAAATTAGCAAATTTATCAATTAAAATTGATATATGCATATTTTTGTTGCTTCTATTCAAATAAATAATCAAATGCACGCTCGCCCCCCCCCTTCCCTAATCCCCGGAACCCCGTAATACTTTAGTCCAGTCTCGTCTTTGTCCACAAATTCGTGCAGTCATTAAATTGCCTAAAAGAAAGGTACAAACGGTTTTTTCAAAAAGCAAAGAAATAAAAGTAAAATAAAAAAACAAAAAAACCAGCAAGTTTTTATGGGATTATGTTCATTTGTGCATAACGCGATTTAGGAACAGTATTCACACGAAACAAATTAATAAACTAGTTCTGGGGGTAAAAGGTACATTGCGTCCAGTTCATTAGATAGATAGATAGAAAGAGGGGGAGGGAGAGAGAGAAAGAGTTAAGATCGTGTAGAAATGAAGTAACCACAAGGATACTATCCCCACGTCTACGGATAACCATCCATGAAATTGCTTGAGTAGTTTTTATTCCATCCAGAATTTCGTTTTTTCGGACTTAATCACCCTCTTGAGAATCTAGTCCTATAGGATTCGCTCTTTCTTAATTTGCGACTCACTGGTTCCTGTGAAGGAATAGAGACAGCTCCACCCCAGAAATCTTATGCCTTTGACTACTGTACTCCGAGTCAACCTAAGAGCGAACCACTATGAAGGGTACGAAACAGCTATCTCCGCTACGAAAAATAGTCCCTACCGTTTAGAGCGAACAGCATCAGAATTATTGCTTAGAATCCATTTTTGTTTGTTCAACAGTTTATCAGATAAAATTGCTATCTAAAAAAAAAAAAAAAATTCCAGGAGTTAGAGCGCTTTTAGAAATAAATTTGTTGTGAGAAGTTGCTGAATTAAATGCTTCGCACTATCGGCTATTTCTGCCCACTTGGGATACAACTCGGACAGGGGGAAGGAGTGGAAGACCTCTTCCAACATTAACAACACAGAGACAATAAATTGACAATCAGGGAAACTCGAAGGGTGCGTTACTTAAACAGGCAGTAGGGGAAGCAGTTCGGCCTCCACCAGACCCCACTCACAATCCCCACTCCTTGTGAGATGTGTGGGTGGGTGGGGGGATCAGAAAGGAAACAGTAGAAGAGCATATTAACGCGGATGGATACCGTTCTTGCGTTCCACGACGAGTCGTGGTAAGGCTCTCCCACCTTTACCAATAGTACACTTTTAGGGTGAATTGGAGTATAGGCACAGAACGGCTTTAGAACTTGTCCTGTGAGAGATACTCGGTCGTTATATCTAATCCATGCGCTGTGAACTTTTCACATGCAACTACACGCGTAGTGTGCTCAATGTGTTCTTACTTATCCTCTCTCGCTCTCTATTCCAAAGCCTTAACTACTGTAATTGCAATTAGAATGTCGGGAACTGCTTGAATAAGACAACAGGCGACAAGATGGAAAAGTGTGAAGATTAAACCTGTAAATCTAAGATCTCAAAAATATGTGAGAATATAGTCTCCTTTCAAATGGATCTCTTTGAGACATGCTCACTTAATTCATCACTCCTGTCAGTGCTCGGAGAAGTACGTTTGAATTTCAGTTTCTAGAATTATTGTTGTTGTCTACTTTCTCAGCTGATGCCGGAGAGCAAAAGGTGAAAATATTCATTTTAGATCTGGAAATTCAGAAATTTTTAAATTATGTGGCCGCTCTGACTAACTTTTGGATTGGGTGAAGAAGTTTCTGTGGCAATCCTAATTCCCCGAGATTTCTTAGAAAATTATTAGATACCACTGCACTTGCCGAAATGTTAACTGGTACGATCTGGATTCCACAACCTGTTGGATTCCAATAGCAGGTTTATATATTTGAAAATTTTCCCAGATACTATTCTTTCGATGTTTTCAGTAAGTGGAGCAGCTACATCTTTTAGTTGTGTCTTCAGCTTTTTGTCTACAATTACAATGCCAAGTCGATTGTGGCTAATCGTCTTATCTGTAATGATAGGATTGTTCCAGTACATGATGTAATTCCGATTTTCGAAAATACGTTGAGGTTGCTTCTTGTAACAAGGTGGAGGATAGCCTCAGATCACGGGCGGATCCAGAAGTTTACTCTAGGTGGGCGGTATTTCGGGTATAAGAAGGGGAGGGGGAGAAGCCATTATGAAAGGGTTTTTTAGATATACATTATACATATTGGCGTTGCCGCTCCTACCCGTCGTTCCTTTGCAAGGTCTTTAAAACACTTTCACTTGCTCCAGGAATGTTAAATCGTTAAATACCTGAACGAGAGCAAGCAATAGGTGAAAAACCACAATTGTTTCAGTGCGATCGATTGCACGTTCCCCGAAGAAATGAACTTTATGCTTTTTGAAATCGGCACAGACTACGTCTGAATGAAGTTATAACGAAGTAAATTTGTCCGTCATTTCTGTCCACGCCAGGATTCGAACCCGGATCCCCTCATTCCGGAATAAGTCACTCTACCAATTGAGCTACGCGGACGTTTTATTCTGATTCCTATCTGCCTTTATGTCGTGTGCGTCCTTCTGGCAGGTACGTCACATCTCCTGGTACGTTACAAAGTCCTTCAAAATTAAGCCCAAGTCCTTATATTCGGAGTTGACTAATTTAATAAAAAAATTTTTTTAGTGATCTCCACCTGACATATTCTTATACATTAAAGTAAATACACGCCCGATTTCAGCCAAAACACAATGAACACACGGTTTAGTCATAAAATCGCTAAGTACAAAACACGGTAACTGGAATTTTGCTCTCCCCTTACCCCTTCTTTGTTTTTACTGTGCCGGACGGCGACAAAAAGAATCATTTTCAACTTCTTTTCATTGGTGATGAATTAACGAAATACTTCCATTGGAAATTAATGTAAAAAGGGAAAAAGAAAGCTGTTCTGATATCAGTTACTTTACGTACACGAATGAAAACTCCAATGAAGGACGGAAGACACACGGGCGTACTCAGTGGGTGTTACAATCACACTTGTACAAAAATGAGATGAAGACAACATAGTTTTTCTTTTGAAAAACAAAATTCCCCTAATCTCGTTTGAAGAACTGAAAAATTCCTTTAAATGAGTACGTAATGTGAAACTAAGTAGACAGTGCCCCCTGATATTCGACGATTACCAAATTTAAACAGCTTGGAATTTTTACAATATTATTAATCTTTTCCTGCGAAAATTTTAGAGCACCAAAATTCCCAAAAGCTAATAGAAAGTTAGAAAGTTTCCTTTTTTACGATAGTTCAGAATAGACTACTATCTTAATTACAATTTAGAGACATATTAACTTTCATGAGGAAAATCAGTAGGTTTGAATTATGGATTCAGGTTTGTTTTAAAATTTTCAGACTTTTTCGAGACGTTACAGATGCTGGACAATATGACAATAGCAAAGAACTAACAAATACCCCCATGCTTTATCTCTCTCTCTCTCTCTCTCTCTCTCTCTCATATTCCATTCCCATCTCTTTCATTTTTTGCTGAAGCTAAATAAATGTAATACGTATTTTAAAGCCAATTCCATAGTAAGTTTAATTCTTAAATTTATTTTTAGAAAAACTGAAAACAAAATATGCAAAGTACGAAATATGTATTTACGATCTTCGCTACTTTAAACGTAAAACTTCGTTAGGGTTTATGGGGGGGGGGAATCGCCCCCGCTAGATCTGCCAATGCCTCGGATAAGGCCGTATTTAACGCCAAGCTCTTGATGTAGAATCTTAACTCATTGGTCGTGTCTCTTAAGGTATTGTTTTGTGCAAGGAGATAGCAGCCGGCAAAAATGCGCTCCATAGTTTTATTGGCTTTTCCACACATTCTCCTTGCACAAAACAATACCTTAAGAGACACGACCAATGAGTTAAGATTCTACATCAAGTAGCTTTCAATATGAGTTTACGGTAGTTTTGGATTGCGATAACGCGGCTTCAACCCCAATGAAGAATCCCCCGGTTTCTGCATAAAGCTGACCTTTTTTTAGGCTTAGTAGTGAGAGGAGATTTTGTTAATGTTTTCCTGATCTAACAAGTTTGGATACTTTTATTATTGCTGGCTTTCAAAGCATCGATTTTTGTTTTTTGAGGTTTCTTTTACTTAATGAGCCACAGGACACCAGCCGTGATCTAATAAAAAAAATTGCATACGTTTCAATTGACTTTTGCACATTAAACTAGTCAAAACCCTTCTGTCAGCATGTCGTGGAGAAAGAAACGCTTCTTTTCTATACCTGCAATTCAAATGGCCAGACATGAATCATAAGGAGTTTCAACCTCTTCAATCAACACACGAATCATAAGGAATTTCAACCTTTTCAATCAATCACATGAACCATAAGGAACTTCAACCTCTTCAATCAATCACATGAATCATAAGTAATTTCAACCTCTTCAATCGTCATTCAATCATTTCACCAGTGGTCAAGTTTTTGCAGTTTTACAGTTTTACGCTTCGGAGTTAATCACTTCAACTGACTGATTTCAGAACGCTTGTTACCTTTGGCAGTTATTGTGCTTTGTCTTTAAAACGATAGAACAGCTTAGAAATTAGCTCATGGTTTCTTTTCATTTTTAAAAGAAATGTATTCAAAATAAGAAGAAGAATTTCCATTTTCCTCTAACTCTTAAGCTTCGCGAATAATTTTATATTCTCGAACATTGTCCACATAGGGCCGAATTAAGGCCTTAGTGGGCCCTCAGAGAATTACGACGGGAATCATAAAACACATTAAAATAGGAAACTGTAGCAATATCCTTGTGATAATTAAAACGTAGTGCATTCTTCAAACTAATAAATTATTTGCAGAGTTTTCATAATAAGTCACTCTATTTTCGTTGTTCTGTAACGTACCAGGAGATGTGACGTACCTGCCAGCAGGACGCACACGACATAAAGGCAGATAGTAGTCAGAACAAATGTCCGCGTAGCTTAATTGGTAGAGCAACTTATTCCGGAATGAGTGGACCCGGGTTCGAATCCTGGCGCGGATAAAAATGACGGAGAAATTTACTTCGTTATAATGGCGCCCGAACTATCCGGATGACCCGACCGTTCAAAATCTCGCAATGGTGTGATGTTATTTCCACACCGCGAGATAGAAAAAATAAGAGCAGCACTTCGAAAAAAAAAAAAAAATAAGGGGGAGATGATGTAACGTACCAGGAGATGTGACGTACCTGCCAGCAGGACGCACACGACATAAAGGCAGATAGTAGTCAGAACAAATGTCTGCGTAGCTCAGTTGGTAGAGCGACTTGCTCCGGAATAAGCGGCCTGGGGTTCGAATCCCGGCGTAGACCAAAAATGACGGAGGAACTTACTTCGTTATAGTTCTCATAAAACCTTAAGATTCCTAGATTTTGTCTTGGTTTCTAATAATTTAGCATTATATACTTTCTCAGTGCATCTTTTTTGTTACGCGTTGTGAAGCCACAGGAGATTTCGACCGTTAATGGTTCCAAGTACAGACTGGGATGTGTGAATGGATGGTAGTGAAAAATCTGAAACTCTCTCGCCGACCCCGCCCGCTGTACAGAGCGACATGGAACCTTTAACCTTGGTGAGTCACTGCGTTGAAATCAGTTCGTCTTCCGTCCTCTGTCTCATACGATTTCCACTTTTTCAGAAATAAATTAAAACTACTTTATAAATCTTTCTCGCTATCTGTCTATCTATCTATATGATTATTTGCCCAGATATGCTTCCTGTGCCCTCGGTCATGGTGGGCCCCAAGGCTATAACTCCAGTTGACCCCCCCCCTAATCCGGCCCTGGGTCCAGCCCTAAATGCTCTGAATTTAAAAGAGCTATAATATGAGCCACGGACGTGAAATAATATCAAATCTTGGAAACTTCTATTTAACGCCTCAATAAATTCGGATTACTAGTGTAGTTGTACTATTTCAAGTGAAGTAATATGTTACGCGTTTAAAACACATCCCCGCGCAACTGTTCTTATTTGTCAAAGTACTCAGTGAATTCTATATTTAATACATTTGAATCCGTAGTCGCAACATACTCTTTCAGTCACCATGAAATACGGGATTACATCAGTATACAATACACATTTGAAGTAGTGTTTCCGTCTATTGGTGTAAATAAAGACACAAGTGGTAAATCAAATAATATCCGAAAACTTGAAAATTTCATCGTCCTGGAGCAGGAATTGAGCCCGCGTCTTCCGGTTTGTACCCGAATATGCTACCCACTACACCACCCAGAACGACTAAGTCTCAAGTTTCCGAGTAATTTGAATTTAACGCAACACAGGAATCGCCAGTCGAAGCAACAGCATTCATATTTAACGAATCTGGATGAATAACATGGGAGACGCGGGTTCGATTCCGGCTCCAGGCCGATGAAATTTTCAAGTTTTCGGATATTATTTGACTTACCACTCTTGTCATTACTTACACCAATAGGACCGAATCACAACTTCAAATTTGTATTGAGATCCCAAGTAGCCATGTGATTGTGAAATAAAGGTGAAACTCCTTTTTCGATGAAGAATAGAATATCAGTTGCGTAGTAGCAGGGATTTATCCAGAAATTTCAAATTGGTGGGAGAGGTGAGGAGAGGATTAAAAAAATTGGGAGGGGGTTGGATGAAATCAAATTTTTCGAAGGCTAGAGTTTTTTTGTAGTGAAATATTTAGGCTTCAAACCTAGGACTAAAAATAGGAAAAACTTCAAAAGAATAGAAAACTGTTGAAATTTTTTTTTTAGTTAAGAATGGTTCAAACCGGCAATCTTTTTCCCAAAACTACACACGGTTATTCTGTTTTCTTGCGTTTTTTTTTTTTGTTTTTTTTTTCATTTGTGTCTAAATGCTTCCCTTACTTAAACAAGGCAAAAGTAAAGAAGCATTAACGTGGGTTTCTGAAACAGTAAATACTGATATTTTCTCAAATCTTGTGCATGTTGAAATGACTAAGTACATCTGCGAAATTTGTAGCAGACGAAAATGAAGAAATTGGTACATACTTCTTGTCGTAGCAATGACTGACTTTAAACAAGAAAACTAAAAAAAGAAACAAACTGCTTTATACATAGACTTTAAATTAAAAAATAAATATATGTGTGTGTGTGTGTTACGGATTTTCAAATGGAGCGATGCCGAGAATTTTTTATGGAGTGCCCGCAAAAGTTGGGCGGTTGGAGTAGTATGGATCCCCGGAGAGGGGGGGGGGGGGGAGGCTAGTGCTCCATTCGTTGAATTTTTTTCGAGTAAATTGATGGGAAAAAAGCAAAATTCTCACAGATGAGACGCTGATATCCTTTTTTAGATTTGAAATATAATTTTTTTTAGGAGTAATTACGGGAAATCAATGAAAAACTTTACAGGGTTGATCAAAACCGCAAGAAGCCCATGGATAGTTGTAAAATGACCATAAAAATATCCTAATTGTCACCAGAAATCTTTCCTTTTTTCAATTTCAATAACACCCGAACACAACTTTCCCCGTGCAGTAGGCATTTTTTAACTGCCGTGTCAGAACAAGTGAGCCGAGGGTACCAGTTACGTAAGGAGATAATGGAAGTCGTACTCACCGGTGAAAGGATCATGATATCAGCGGAGATGACCGTAATCGTCTGCCGCCGCCGTTCGGCAGGTGCGCCGGAAAAAACGCCAAACACGACCGCCACCAGTAAGAGTGAACTGATGCTCCTTTCTCCCTTGTGCGATTGATTCGTCGCCGGCGGCCGGCGGGCGGATCCTCCGCTAGCCGTAGGTGGGCCACTCCAGTGGGGGAAGGCAAGGAGTGTGCGTGCAGGGGGGATGGCAGAGAAGGGTCTGTGGGCTGGTCAGTTCTCCGTGGGAAAGCTCGCCTCGTTTACCCACTGACACCACCTTGAAAGCCCAGGATTGCAAGGAGGCAGGTGAGATAATCGTCCCGTAACCTAGGCAACCATCCGCACCCGCATCAAACGGGTTTAAGGTCGGTACAAAGAAAAATTTCGCTCTTCCCTCCCTTCAATTGTTTATTTGTTTCGGCATGAAGGGGCGTGAAATTTCCTTTTCGAAAGCGAATTCTTTTGCAACACGTGATTGCACGTTTTGCAAAAGCACCGCACAGACCATATGGGATTTTCATTATTGCCGATGAATCCGCAGCGTGAAAAGAGCATTTCACGCGCAGCAAAACTGACCTTTAATTAGTTTTGCTTATTTATTTTATCTGGAAATTTTATGGCAGCCATCTCTCAGTAAAAATTAAGAGTCGTTGATTCTAAATTGGAACACTCGAGAGAGGTAAAAAACACAGCCACGTCAGTAGAAAATGTGTTTCTAGAGAAGTGGCAGCCGAGAGAGGAACAAAAAAAAAAAAAAAAAAAAAAGAAAGTGTAAGTAAAAAGAAACTATTAAAGGGGAAGTTTGCTTTGAAGCAAATTGTTTGACTTCAGTAACAAAAAACACTGGTTTACACGAGACAAAAATGGGTCTCTCTTTTTTCCAGCTTTAGAAATCGACTTGAATATCAGAAATTTAAGAGTTTCCTTTTAAAACGGGAAACTTTTAGGATGACATTTCCATTTCGTAACATATCGCTCGGTCCTATTTGGTTGTTGCAGATGTAATTTCGGATTTCGCGGATTTTCATTTGTTGCATATCACTGAGTCATATTACGTTGTTGTTGATAAAATGTCGGATTTTGCGGATTTTCATTTGTTGCATATCACTCAGTCCCGTTAGGTTGTTGCAGATGAAATGTTGGATTTTGCGGACTCATTTGTTGTACATCAATCACTCAGTCCTATTAGGTTGTTGCAGATGAAATGTCGGATTTCGGGGTCTTTCATTTGTTGCATATCACTCCGTTCTATTAGGTTGTTGCACATGAAATGTCGGATTTCACGGACTTCCATTTGTTGCATATCCCCTGTCCTGTTAGGTTGTTGCAGATGAAATGTCGCATTTCGTGGACTTCCATTTGTTGCGCATCACTCGGTTCTATTAGGTTGTTGCAGATGAAATGCCTGATTTTGCGGACGCGAGCATTTAACGGGTAATTTTTGAATTAACACATCGTGCAATGTGACGTGATATGCAAACTTAAAGCGTCAAAAAAAAAAAAAAAAAAAAAGCAATAGCCATTTCGCCTGTGGCATCAATTCCAAGGGGATTGTACAACAGTGAAGAGGACGATGGATCAGAGCCACGTTCGTGTCATTTTTCCTACATAAGTTTAAACTTGGACACCGTTAATCGGAGGCAGCCCGCAACATCAATATCGTGTTACGGAGATATAGAGAATTCATTCGCTTCAAGGAATAGTTGGGAATATTCAGCAATGTCTTTTTGTCCTCATAATAGAGAATCGATGGCGTCTTTAAGATGCTATCCATTAGGTTGGCAACGGTCATAGAAATTAAGCTTAGTACGTTGCTAAGTGTTTGTTAATATAGTTTTGGTGCCTTCCGCAGCAGTCATGTGCATTTGATCTGAAGGCGCTGTCAGACGGCATAATGACTTTATTGCTCTTGGAGGCGACACCAGAAGTTTTTCTTGGGAGCAACGGATAGCGAGGGGTCAACATAAGGGAGTCACGCGCAGAAAGGAACGGACTCAGGGGTTTGTGAGGCGAGAGAGAGAGAGAGAGATAGGATCGCAGCTCGTGTTTGAGCGCGATAGGGAATGAATTGATGCAGGGGAAATGAATAAGATGAGGAATAGAGAATAAGTAAGTAGCGATATAGTTGAAGCTGAGGACAGAAGTTAAGATAATAGTCAGTAAATCACAGCATTTAGATAATGCTAAGACAGCCAACGTAATAAGTTTAAGCAAATAATAAACAGATTGAATACCACAAGTGTTTTTAAAACTTTGTTACAAAGTAATACAAGAATTTTAGGCAAAGATATTAAATCTCATTTCGCAACTTTTATTTCGCTTTCATGCTCCATTTCCTTTGTTTCCACGATGCGTGAGAAAATTTTGCTTTTTCACCCCGGCATAGAAACATCGGAAACACTGTTTATTCAGAGACGCCAGGCTGTTGCATTTTAAGGATCTGGGCCTTTGCATTTCGTAGACGCATTGGTATTATCGAGCTAATTTGGCGCTTTTACCTTCTTTATTTCAAAGCAGCCGACTGAGGGCGCAAGCCCTCTTAATTTCAACCTTCAAATTTTGTGAAACCGACGCCGGCGTTTCCCATGATTTTTGTGGATGGAAGGGGGTGAGTTTGCATGGGAACAAGGGAGAAGCTACGACAGTCGACTCGAGGAATCGAAAGCAACAGGTCACAAGAGCAGGCGAGGAAATGCCTTAGGTGTTGGCCAGCACGTCTTTAGCTAGGGCTCTTTCTCCACGTGCGCGAGGGATAGACGAGGGAATTACCGAAAAGAGGAAGGTAACAAAAGTGATTTAGGGAAGGATATTTTGGTTTCCGAGGAACAGGGTGGAAGAATTGCAAAGCTGAGGACAACCTTCTGCGATTAAGTAAAGAATATAAGAAAGTGCTTTAGGAGATCTAAAAGGATTGCATAAATATTATTGTTCATAGTTATTATTATCTTCAACCGCGTAGGATAATAATAATATGGTTGGAGATAATAGTTGCTACGTTTCAACATAATCCCCCTGGTTTGCGATGCACTTGTGTGAGCGGTCCGGAAGCTTGCGGATGCAGCTCAGAAAGAAGTCTTTTGGTTGCCGGTGTATCCACTCCCGAACAGCCTAGCCTGTAACACATCCTCATTACTGCCAAACCTTTCCCCGCCCTGATATGCCTTTAGATGGCCAAAGAGGCGGTAGTCCGAGGGCGCAAGGTCCGGACTGTATGCAGGATGAGGTAGAACGTTCCTTTTCAGTTTCTGGATAGTTTCCATGGTCCGAGCAGCCACGTGTGGACGGGCTTTATCCTGGAGAAATGACAGATGTTTGCGCCCTTTTTTCGCTTGCTCCTGATGGGTGTCTTTACTGGCCCTTCGAGAAGTGTCGCGTAATATTCAGCGTTTATTGTGCGACGATCTGTGAGGAAATCCACGTAGAGTACATCTTTAGCGTCCCAGAGGAAGGTGACCATAATCTTCCCAGCAGAGAACACGGCGCTCATGAGGTTCATTCTGCACCATTTCCCTTCCATTTTTAAACTCACTGCTCCACTTATAGACACTCGTTTTTTGGAAATTGTATTCTCACCGTACTGTCTACTCAATCGTGAACGGGTTACCGACGGTTTACAACCTTCTGTTTCTTTAATTTATGCCTCATGTCCGACACTTACAAAAGGTCGGCGCATGAGGGACTGTTAAAGAACTGTTTTAGGAAACTCTTACTCTTTTACCTTATTTTAGCATTTATTCACACATTCTTGCAAACTTTTAGTAAAGGATAATATTTTGTGTTATGTAATAGTGGTAACTGTAAATAACCTTTAATAATAGCGTAATGGAACGGGAATGTTTATTTCATGAAATGTAATGTAATGTAAATATCTTTTAATTGTTGAATTTTAACAAATACGTAAATAATTAAGAATCCTTGCAGTTTAAGAATGTTTTAAAAGTAATCGTGGGAAGCTTCTAAGGATATGATTTTTGAGTTGGATTTAGAGGAAGAGCCAGTAAGTCTCCGGAAACGATTAGTTATCGGCGAACTTCCTGGAGTAGACAAAACACAGGATTTCGTGGACTATGAAGGCTATAAGGGTCGCCCGCAATCAAACTGTCAATTATGAATTTATTTAATTTTAATATTGTGATGAACGTGCGGACGGACGTTTTATTCCGCAATTTTGTTGTTTCAGATAAGAACTGATATTCTTCACCACCCACGTGGTACAATTTTAATTCTATGTGAGATTAAGAGAGGGGTGCATGAACACCTGGGGCACCTGACCTTGAAGAGTCAGCTGCTCGAGTGCTTCTGTTAAGCAAGTTGTCATACCGCTTTTGTATACGTGCAAGGTTGTAATCGCCTGCGGGTATCCGACGGCATTCCTGAGTTCAGGTATTTCACGTGCTGACCGGGAAGACCAGTTTTTCTTGCGCATGCGTGGTAGAGGTCCAAAAGGGCCGAGATAATTTAGTGACACAGTTGAGCTTCGGTCGTCAAGGAGAGAGGCTCCTAGTTTGGCCACCGGTTTTTGACAGAAAGGCTGCGGGTATCGCAGAAGTGCAGCGTGGTAAACGGGAAGGAGGATTCCTTCGTCCACCGGGTATCGCAGAAAGAATTGTGGAAAGGAAGCACGTGGTCAGCACGGGAAACTGAGCGGGAAGTCATCGGAAACCCGTGAAGCAAATGTTATCGGAATAATAAAGTCTTGCTGTTGTGTTTATTTCCGTGTACTGGACTGAGTTTTGTCGAGGTAATTATTCTTCTACACAAGGACGCCTTGATAGCCAGATCGTATAGTAAAGGCGAGGCGGTAGCTCGCTATACGGCGGGAAATAAAAGGTTTTATCTAAGAATTGATATGTCTGGCCCTACAAAGGCTTTTTTAGAGTTAAGAAGGCTTTTTTAGAGTTAAGAAGGCTTTTTTAGAGTTAAGAAGGCTTTTTTAGAGTTTTAAAGCGGCTCATTAGGAAGGACTCCCGTTCTCAAGGAAGACGTGTCCTTCGGGGAGGTGATTAGGAATGGAGTTGGAGACAGAATGGGAAGAAGGTGTTCGGACAGAGGCTTCAGGCTCGTTTTTTTAAAGTAGTGCGGAAGACAATAGGAAAACGAGAATTCGAGGGTAGGAATGATGACGTGTGTTAGAGGGGAAGGCGTCTGACGTGCATGGAGAGAGCGAAGGCGGCGGGACGTTGAAGGGAAGGAATAAAATTTTGAGAGGGGAAGTTGTCTCCGCGTACGAGCGGTAACCATGAATGAATAGCGAGGAGTTATGGAACATGAGAGATGGTCTAATCACAGGTTACCAGGAGTAATCATTAAATTAGGCAAAATTACGACAATAAAGGATTTTATCAAATGTCAACTCTCTTCTGTTAAATGATCTAATAGTACTCTATTAATGTGTACAGTGTTCAAGGAACTTGTCAATCTTCTGATTCAAACCTATTTCGGTAACATAAGGAAAAAGATAAAACAGCACTGTGACAGTTAAATAACTTTTTAAATCTCGAAATATAAGATAATCATAAGTGGATCCTCTAATAATAAACATTTTCATATACTTCCATACAGAGCAGACAACCAACTGGGGACGTGGGAGCCTGCGCAAGAGTTACCGCTTGCCACAGGAAGTATACAATTTATTTAGAAATCACCTCTTTGAACACTCTACATAAACTTAGTAAGAGGTTCGAGTAAAAGGTATTTCAGGTAAAAAAAACTAATAAAATTTAGAGAAAAAGAAATAAAATTTGTACATGAAAGTAAAGGAAAGTGGTATGACACAATAGAACAGGGAATATAAAAGATAATTTAGAATAAAACACCAAAGGATACTACTTTTCTTAAGTTTTACTATATGTGACTCTTTTATGTTTTATATATGCAACGATTTATTTGAAATAACCATTTTCTCTATTACATATCCAATTTTGTGAAAAGTATTAATTTTATTCATTAAATTGTTTGAATCCTATCAATATGATCAAAACTGAATTTAGAATTATATTTTAATTTTTCCAACAAACTACTGACATTATGTCGCAAATAGATATTATGTGTCCAGGTGAATTTCTTTTATTATAACTTTTAAGATACTATGAATATCAGTTTTTTAGTATTATTATTATAATTTTTAAAACTCTATTCTGTAATTTTATTGAGTACTCTTGTACCTTTTTTATATATTATTGGAGCTAAGGATTTCCACTTATTATACGATTTTTACAGCCTCCTTTCGTTAGGAATTGGGTTATAATGCGTTGTTCCACGTTAACGTGTACCTTCGCTTCGCTCATCTTCCTCCCAACTGACCAACGGCGCCGTAGCAAAGAATATAAAGCTTCGCTTGAAGAACGTCAACTCTAGTTGAGATAACGTAAAGCAGGCGACAACAGCGCCCCCACAAGCTGGGATGTTATATGCTCTGCCAGAAAGCAAACATTCAGGAATAAAAGGCGTTAGGGGACTACGGCAGTAGAGCTTTTCTTTGATCCACGATTGTTTCCTTCGACCTGATGACTATCTGCTTACAGCAGTTTTGGTTGTTGTTGTTGTTATTTTTTCCCACCCGTCCCTTATTTTGGTGAAACAAATATACAATAACAATAACATTTTAGCAAATATTATAGTTACGCCTAAGAATTCGTACAAAATGCAGACAGTCCGTAGTATTTGGCATTTCTCAAAATGCTTCTGAAAAACTGAAGAGCAAACAAAAGCCTTAACTAACCCGATTGGCGCAAGAAAACTAACATATCCGATTTGCGAAGTTGTTATGCTACCGAAAAGGTAACAATCACGTGCTGTGAGTAGCTCGGCTGACTGTTCTTTACCAGAACTGAAGTCAGCACAAACACACATACGCAGTCTGCTCCGGCATCAGCCTGCTTGTTGGTTTTTGTGCACTGCATCTTGTATCTCAGGATATGTCGCCGCTAGTTACGTCTCGCCGAGCCTTAACTTCTTCTCAGTTAGATATACTTTGGCCGTAACACACACGAGGTGAGTGAAAGACCTTGAAACAGTGCTGTCACCTGCCACGTATTACCGTTTCCAACGCACCACGCTGCGCTGTATTGCTGAACTACGAACAAATTATAATTCATATTTTCCCGCACCTTTTACTTCAGGCTCGGACGGAATCGGGCTCGTAAAATTGAGCCCGGACTCAGTCTTGGAGAAGACAAGACCACGCGGAAAAATAAGGATGTACCAGAGTCAGGGAAATACGACAAAGTAATGTTGATTAGGGAAAAAGAATGAATAGCAAAATAAGAGTGGGCGAAGATAATTCCAGGGCAACTCTATTAAGCCGCATGATAACAAGATTTAGCTGGCAATAAAGAGCAGTCTAGGAGGGCAGTTTTCATTCTAAGTCCACGTAGCAGCAGATTAAAGGTCACAAGTAATATACAGTCGAACCCGGATTTAACGAATTATTGCGTATTTCGAACTTTTTAAAATCACTGTCAAAATAGCCTGAAAATAACGTGTAACGCATTTTTCTATACCGAACGAGTTGAAGCAGCATTACTGTATATATCGAGTTTTTCTAATAAAACTCCTCACAAATTTTCTCAGAAACAAATCTTGTCCAGCAAGATCCCTTTTTCAGCGTAAGTGGGAATTCCCCTTGATGAATTCCTGACGCTTCCAAACTGGAAGCAGTCGGACTGATTATGACCGATTATTTTATGCCCTAAAGCATCGTTTCTGGTAAGACATCCTTTTCTGTCATATTTTTGTGCATCCTGTCTTTAAATTGATCCTGTAATTCTATTCGCAATTTATAATACATGAGTAAATAATCTTAGTTTTTGTGTGTTCACCTATTGTGCCCACCAGACCACCACTGAGAGTGGTAGGGCGGTAAAATCCGTATATCGAATTATTGTGTATATCAAACCATCGAGTTATCCCCTTCGAATTCGATATAAACGGGTACAGTTGTGTTTTTTTGTGAAGACAAGAGTTGCATCTAAATCGAACCCGAAGCGGGAAGACAAGTTCCGTTAACAACCTACTGAAATGTGTAAAATTGTTCAGTACAATTAAAGAACAAAGTACGTAAGCTTCTAAAAGTACAATTAAGAAAAAAAAAGTACTTTTGGCATCTAAAACATTAATTACATTACCTTTTTCAAAAACTTTACAAAACAAATACAAATTCATACATAGTGTTGAAGCACTTTGTACTGTAATGCAGTATGTATACTGCCGTACATAGGTATGAAAATTATTTTTACAGTACATTCACTGAGAACTCGATCCTCCTAAAAGCTCTGCCCTATGTTTCCAATGGCAAAAACGTCTGCTGTATATTTTCTTAGTAATTAACGTATTTTGAAGGATGAAAATTTGCAGATCGATAAAAATAACTTAAAAGTATTGCATGACATACTTAATACACGGTCGAGTCACATTATTGTGATTTCCAGCTAATATCCTGAGTAACCGCCATGTGCAGCGCGGACAGCAGCTAGACGGGCTGGGAGTGACTCGATAAGGTGCTGAAAGGTGTTCACAGGTACGTGGAGCCATGCTGACTGCAGTGTGTCTGATAGCTGCTGGAGGGTGCGAGGTGGAGGATCCATAGAGCGAACAACAATATCGAGCTTGTCCCACAGATGCTCAATTGAATTTAAGTCTGGGGTCCATGGAAGTACTTTGAAGTCTTCATCGTGCTCTTCCAACCAATCTCGGACATTTTTAGCTGTGTGACATGTCGCATTGTCGTGCTGGAAGATCCCATCCGTCCCAAGAAAAACAATCAGCATGTATGGGTGTAAGTGGTCTGCGAGGATGGATTCATAACGAAATCGGTCCATAGTGCCTTCCACAGATATGAGTGTACCCAGAGAATGCCACGAAAACATTCCCCAGACCATAACGCTGCCCCCACCAGCTTCTGTTCTTCCAGAAGTGGCTAAAGAGTGATTGTTCTCCGATCTTTCTCGCCTTATACGCCAACGTCCATCCGTTCGATGAAGCGGAAAACGCGACTCATCGGAGAAAGCAATCGTTTGCCAATCAGCAGAGGTAAATTCCGAAACTGCCGTACAAATGTAAGCCTTTTCTGCCGATACACCTTCGTTAGCATAGGTGCAGTGACCATCCGTCTGCATCGGAGCCCCGTGTACAGCAGGGTTTGCTGAACTGTAGTTTTAGACACAATTCCGATATCCCCCTGGTTCATTTGGCCAGTGAGTTACTCCACTGTAGCGTGTCGATCGGCCCTCACGCACCTTCGAAGCCGACGTTCACCGCTCACATCAATGGCGCGTGGTACTCCGCAGTTTCCACATCGCTTATTCTCAATGGTGCCATTTCTCCAATCACGATGCATTTTAACCACAGCAGCAGCACGCGAACAGTTCCCAAACTGCGCTGTTTTTGAAATACTGCCACACTTGACCCTAAAGCCGATAATCATCCCTTTTTGCAAATCTGATAAATCGCTCCTTTTATCCATGACAGCAACGAGTGATATGTTTTCAGGTTGCCTGCAGCACACCTTATATACCCTCTAAGCCTGCTCACGACACGTGTCTTCTTTCATTGGCTACGCGCTGTTGATATCAAAAGTAGGAGGTCGTCACAATAATGTGACCCGACTGTGTATTTGCCAAAACTTAACAATAATTATATTAAAAATCACTAATTTTATTTTGGGTAATATTGAGACCTGCTAACAGATAGCGCGACCAATACGTTTATGACGTCAGTGGACAAAAATTGTTTGATAGTTTATTTTGGAATTTTTCAATAATTTTATTAATTTTCGGAATGGAATCAAAATTTGAGTCTATCCATGCAATTGTCTGTAATATTTAGAAATATTTAATCCCCTTAGCAATGTTCTGATAACAATTTAGCTGAAAATTTCAACCGAACTGTAGGTACTGCAGATTTCTAATTCCGAAATACAGTAAGCCATGAAACACTTGTTTGTCCACTGACGTCATGGATGTACAGAGGTTACGCCATCTCTTAACATGTCTCAATATCACCCAAGGAAAAAGTATTGTTTTGTAATATAATTATGGTTAACTTTTAGCAAATATTAAGTATGTTATGGTATAATTTAAACCCATTTTTATCGATGTGCAAATTGGGAATGCATTAATTGCGAAGAAAATGTCTACGGAAGTTTTTATCATTGAAAACACAGGGCAGAGTTTTTAGGTGGGTCCACCTTTAATTCTTTGACTCCACTTTTCGGGTTAATGACGTCGTCCACAATTTCGACATTAGTCAAAATGTCTGAAGTGACGATATTTTCATCCCAAACTTCTATATTTTAAATCCCAAGACTTCTCTTTCTTTGATGGGGATGAAATTCAGCCTAAGCAGATCACAGGGAGAGAGATTCACATTCGGCCGAAAGCTTCACGCTTCTTGAAATTCCACCTCTTGTAGAGTTTTGGTTCATATGGTTGAAGATATTTGTTAATTGTTTATGTTACACTGAAAGCCCTATACAACTTCACAGTACACTGTAAGAAATAAGTGGTGTGAATTCACGGAAAATTTCCTAAAATAACGTACATTCCTTTCGTTTTAGAAAAGTCTGTTTCAAGTTTTCCCGTATTTACACACAAATTTTGCAAAATCCAACATACTTAATATTTCGGCCATTAAGGCAGAGAATCCTTTTGCGCAGGTGGTGGCCGTTTGGGTTGAATCCGCACGTCTTAACCACTGAGCCAGAAAGTTACAGGAATCAGACTCACGTTCATGGTAAAACTAATTGGGCGATGTGATTTTTTTTTTCATCAATGCGATTGATTTAGTAATTTTATTTTCTATTAAAGCTTGTTGTCTTTTTTAATACGTTTGTAATAATTTTATTTTTTCTGTAGGAGGTCTTATTACAAATAACGTATTTTTTTCATCTTGATTTTCCGAAGCTACAGAATGATTTGGAGTTTAAGATCATTGTTTTAACTGATAATAACTTTCAATTTTTTTTAAGAGATGGTGCAACGTTCTGTTTTGTAATATTATTTCACAAAGCTTCTAAATATAAAATTTACTCTTGATAGCTACACTCATGGAGAATAAAATTTGTGCACCAAGAAAGAAGCATCAGATTGAACTGAAATTTTATGGACGTAATGATACAGATGAATGATGCACATGATGGCAAAAACAGAGCTGCAGGACAATTACAGAGGGATCCGTGGCACGCAGTCCGGTCATCTTCAATAGCGCGTCGCACCGTCTCGTGCGGTGATACATGTTGCAATACGGTCCGGCAATGAGACGAACAGACATCTGATGTTGTCCTGCGGCAGACAGGCTCACACGTGTTGGACGGTGGGCTCCAAATCCCGGATAGTGCGGCACGGTGGCAGCTGGTGTTTCAACTGGTCCCACACGTGCTCGCTAGGTAACATGACCGGGAAGTGTCCATGCTATGGAAGTGTCTGGACATGACGTAGGCAGACCTGGGCAACCAGAGTCGTGTGCGGGCGGGCATTATTCTGCTGGTACACAGAGAAAAACATTTTGTTGAATCAACCAAAAAATGTTTATCGATATGCAGTCAACAAAAAATGTTTATCGATATGCAGTCAACAAATTTTTTTTATCGATATGCAGTCAACAAAAAATGTTTGTTTAATTTACAAATGTATTTCACCGAAAATTATTGTTGATTCAACAAAACGTTTTGTTCATTAAACAAAATGCCTATGTCAATTTTTGGGAATTTGTTTGATCCAACAATATGTATCGTTATCGTGATAAAACGTTTAGATGAATTAACAAAATATTGCCAACGAAAATTTTTTGTGTTGCCAATAAAACATTTCCGATGGAGTTTGGCTAAAGGAACAAAACAAATCGAGAAAATAGCTCAACAAAACCATTTTGTTGCTTCAAACAAACTTTCTTTTTCTCAGTGTTATAGCGCACCTGGAATCCCGGCCAGGAATGGGAGCACATGGGGCCGTAGGATCTCATTCACATACCGCTGGACCGTCAATGATCCACGTACCACTACTAGAGCTGATCGGCTATCGTAGGCTATGTCACCCCCAGACCATAATGCCTGCAGTAGGGGAGGTGTGGCGCTCGATAGTGAGGTTGGGATTGTGCCGTTGACCCGGGGACCTCTACATACGGACACGATGATCATCTGTCCCCAAAACGAAGCGGTACTGATCGCTAAACACCACAGGTCGCCAGTCTCTGGCCCGGCACCACTACACACGGAGCCGGCGATGTTGTGGTGTTAATGGCAGCACACGTAAGAAGAGCTGGGATCGCAGATTCGCTTTCGCGAGGCGTCGGGAAGTGGTTCTTGAGCACACAGGAGCCGCTACATCTGCCTGTATATTGGACCGGGTTCCCGTGGGATCCGTTCGTGCCTGGCGCACGATCGGTAGTCCTCCTGGTCCGTCCGAAGCCGCTCCGCCGTGTGGAAGTGCCGTTACGTGTCCACTGCTCCTAACACAGTCGGACGGTATGGTTAGAACGATCCACGTGGCGGGTTATACAGCGCGACGACCACCCTGAGGTTTTTAGCCTGATTATCAGGCCTCTCTCAAAACCCGTAAGTTGCGTAAATCGACGTCTCTGGCACCTACCCGGCATTGTTGTCACTCCGTACTCTTGCTTGCGTCGGCCGGTGCTTTTCGCTTTTATGGGGCATCGACTGCACGCCAGTTTATAAGGTTGCCGGTTCGTGCTTGCAGTTTTATTGAAGTTACCATCTTTGGTGAATCCCCAGCATTGTGCGGGGCTCCAAGAAGCTACCTGCCAAATTGGCTTGGCAATTAACGTGTGTGAGTCCGGAGGAATTCGAGGCCGCTGTGGTGTAGCGGAAGCATATCCGGCGCGTAACTGGAAGACCCTGGGTTCGACTCCCGGTGGCGGCCAATGAGAATTTTTCCGTGACTCACTTATAAACGTGGAAAGAGCGAAGATCTTTGTTTGATGAGCATTTCTTTGAATGACGAATAAATTTTGTTAAGTTTGAAAACTTTGGATTCCTTTCAAGGTCTGTCTGTTCGTAATTCATTCACCTCCCCTCCCTTGATTAGCAGATCTTAATATAATAGTAAAGCTGAGGGAGGAAAGCGCCTGTTTGACCAATTATTATAAATTATTGGTTGTTTAAGTAGCATGAACCTTGGCCTATTGTCTGTGGGGTGCGTGCTCCGGCGAACGAACTTTGATTATAGAGCCTTGCAGGACTTTAGATTACGTAAGGCAGGGGGAGCATTTACGTTCGCCCTTACAGTAAGTGTGTAGTTGTTAGCAATACTTAACATGCCGTTCGGGTTCGGTATTTAAGCCTAATTGCAGCACGTTGAGGATGTTACGAAAGAAATATATTTCACAGAAAGTCTTAAAAGTGATTGCGGTGTTAAATCTGTTCTTTGTTACTAATTCCCTTTTTTTGTTTGCACTGGAACTATCTTGAAATTGAATTAATTATGGCTACTTTATTTTCCACTCGTCGCACGCTCTATCAAATTTCCATTCTATTTCATTTTCTTATCATTCATGCTTCCCACTTCGGAAGCCGTCTTCCCTAACCTCTTTCCCAGTTCGCTGTCCGAAATTCTTCTCTGCTCGAAACACCTTTCTTCTCCTCGCTCCAATTGTTCTCCTCAATTCCTCTTTTTCCCGCGTTTTTCTGACGCCTCGAAAAGCAATCAACTCATTTCATAGTCGGGATGCCTTCGGATAACAATGTATGGGCAATAAAATAATCGGAGCCTTCAGCCCATGTACTAAGTTCGATTTGCCTTCGGAAACGCTGCTTTATAACTCTAAGATAACCTTTGCCGATAGCATCGTCCAAGACTCCCATGCTGACTTACAAAAGAAAGACCTACTGCTGAATATTCCCTACTATTCCTGAAAATGGATTCATTCTAAAACGTTTTAAAAACCTCCGTAAAAAAACGTAGTGTTAAGATTAGAAAACACTCAAAGAGAAATAAAGTACAGGAACCAAGAAGGAACTTCCTGCACGCTTATGAAAATACGTTTACATAAGAGTACAGGAGCCAAAAAGCAAAGTTAAATTAGAGTATACTTTACAACCCCTTTCTTCAAGTAGGAGAACTGACCAAGGCGACTTTTTTTTTTTTTAGGTTGGAGGTTTAACGACCACCGTGAGCAACTCAATGGTCTATAAGCTGTCGCCCGTCCTTAATTTAGGGTCACTGATTCCAGGGAAGGGAAAGATCCAGTGCCGTAAGACAAACACAACATCCATACCTCACCGGGATTCGAACCCGGACCACTTTTGGACGAGTGATCAGAGCCATCGCTTAGACCACTGCGCCAACGGGGCGGCCCAAAGCGACTTCACCCCACAGTAAGTATTCTAGCAAAAAATCCAGTCCACTATCCCCTTTCAACGATTTGAACAGTCGGAACAAAAGACGAACGAGGTGCCCAAGTGGATTTCAAATAAAAATGAACGGGACCAAGCAGTAGTAGTTCATAAAATTTTCACTAAAATTCTTTCACACCGCTTGAAGGTAACACTAGACATGGCTCAACCAACAGAACAAGCTGGATTCAGGAGTGGCTACAGCACAATAGATCATATCCACGTACTGAGAGAACTAACTGAAAGAACAAGAGAATAAGAATTCCCATTATGCATGGATTTTATCGATTATGAAAAAGGCTTTGATTCGGTGAAACCATTAGCAGTTACAATGGCTTTAAAATCCTACGATATTGAAGATGCATAAATTAATATTATTAATAACATCTACGAAAATGCAAGTGCAAATATTCAGCTATTTGAGAATACAGCACCCATAAAAATTGGAAAGGAGTGAGACAAGGTGGCACCATATCTCCCTAACTCTGTAATGCCACATTGGAAAATGTCTTTCAATCACTGAACTGGGAAAACAAAGAGATGAAGATTAATGGAGATTGTCTAACTCACCTCCATTTTGCTGATGACGTAGTCATTTTTGCAACTCCCCCAATCAGCGCTACAGAGTATGGTCCAGGAACTTGCTGACAAGAGTAAAGAAGTGGGATTAAAAATGGACTTTTAGAAGACAAAAGTGATGTACAATGCTTTTACAAGGAACGAATACTTATCGATTGATGGAGAAAGGCTGGATATAACAGATACGTACGTTTATCTTCGACAGCAGATATCAAGTGAGGGTCACATTGATGAAGAAATTAATCGGCGTACAAAACTTGCCTGGAGAGTTTTTGGAAGAAACAGCATAATTTTCAAGAGCAATATGCCATTATGTCTTAAAAGAAAAGTGTTTGATCAATGCATCCTTTCAGTGCTTACGTATGGTGCAGAGACGTGGACCTTAACTAAAAGAAACATACGAAGACTGCAGACAACTCAAAGTAGCATGGAGAGCTGCATGCTTGGTGTAACCAGGAGAGATAAGAAAAGGAATGTATCAGAAAAATTACAGGAGTGGAAGGCATCATTGATCAGAGTAAAATCCCTGAAATTGCAATGGGCTGGACATATTCCGAGAAGGGCAGACCATCGATGGACTGCCGAAAATTTAGACTGGATTCCAAGGCACAGGAAAAGACCCAGAAGAAGACGACATGGGAGATGGGTGGATGAAATTCGAAAGCATGCGGGAGTAACATGGAGGAGACTGGCACAAGAGAGACCCGCTGTGGAAGAAACTTGGGGAGACCTTCATCCAGCAGTGGATTGATAATGATTGATGATATACACTGAAGTGACCGAAAAACTGGTACAGACGAGCTTATGCAAAATACATATAAACGTCACCTATGCGCGTACTCAGTTGCGTCCGCCAGTGCGTTATAAAGCGATAGACATCTTTGCCAGCTGTCAGAGCTGTTTTCGGCATGAAAATGGCAAGTAATAACGATTTAAGCGATTTTCAACGCGGTGTCATAGTTGGCGCTCGTGAGATTGGCCATAGTATTTGGGAGGTAGAAACCAAGTTCGGATTTTCACGGACGACCATTGCAATTGTGTACCGTGAATACAAGAATTCCGGCAAAACCTCAAAGCTATGATACCAGTGTGGCCGGAAAAAGACATTGGGTGACCGTGACCATCGTTGGCTGTCAAGAATCGTTTCACGCGATAGGCATGCAAAATTCTCGCAGGTATCATCGGCATTCAATGCTGGAGCCTCAACAAGCATCAGCGTCCGGACTGTGCAACGTACCCTGCGCGATATGGACTTTGGGAGCCGACGCCCAACTCGAGTCCCCTTGATGGGTGCACGACACAGAGCTATGCGCCTCGCTTGGGCACGGCAACACCGCCACTGGACACTTGATGACTGGAAACAAGTAGCCTGGTCTGACAAGTCGCGTTTCCAACTCTATCGGGCAGATGGAAAGATCCGTGTGTGGCACAAACCCCGTGAGGCCTTGGATTCCGCCTGTCAACAAGGAACTGTACCGGCTGGTGAGGGGTCCGTAATGGTATGGGGTGTGTTTAGCTGGACTTCACTGGGACCTCTGGTACGTGTACAAACGTCTGTGACCGGCCAACGTTATGTGCGCATCCTTTCTGACGAGGTACACCCGTTCATGTCCTGCATTCATGCTGATGGGTTGGGCCTGTTCCAACAGACAATGCACCTCCACACAAGTGTCGGGACGCCACATTATGGCTAGAGGTGCATTCATCTGAGTTTGGGGTGTTGCCATTCCATCCCAACTCCCCAGATCTGAACGTGATAGAACACATTTGGGATGCCATGCAACGCTTTATCGAACACAGGAATCCGATACCTCGGAATACACCCGAATTGTGGAACATTCGGCAGGAAGTATGGTGTGCATTGCCTACATCATATTTCCAGAAGCTAGTAGAGCTCATGCCCCGTCGTATTTCTGCAGTCCTGCGCTCTCGTGGGGGACCTACCAAGTATTAGACTGGTGTACCAGTTTTTCTGGCACTTCAGTGTATATAAGTGGAAAGTTCCTCAGACAGAGCTGCGCGACTCGTTATTCAACTGTCAAAAAGATACCAGGAGGCTCAGATTATTGAAACCCACGTGCCCACCAAAAAGATTTTGAGGAAGAAGTTGAAGAATTTTACGAAGAAATTCGGCATCTAATTAATAGAGACCAGCAGCACTTGAAGATCATTATGGGTGATTTCAATTCAATAAATACTGGGCAACTGCAACAGAATGAAACTTCCATAGGTAAATTTGGGCATAGCAACAGGAACCGGCGTGGAAATACTCCCGTAGAGTTTGCAGAGGCAGAAAGGTTTTTCATCATGAACTCCTTTTTCAAGAAAAAACCACAGAGGAAACGGACATGGAAGCATCCCAATGGAATGACAAGGGAAACTGTTTTTATTATGTGTAAGAAGAAATTTGTAGGGTGTACTGAGCAGGTTCATTACAGGGAGTGATCACAGAATGGTGAGATGTGTAATATGCATCGCAACACTAAACGCGAGCGTGGCAAGCTCATAAAATAAACAACCTGTATAAACATGACCAACCTTAAAAAACATCATAATACCTTCGAACTGGAACTGAGGAACAGATACTCCGCTCTAGAAGATTTAACATCAGAAGAAATAGACATCTCTGAAGTTAATAGAAAACTAATCAAAGCTCTTATGGAAACAGCAACAAAAATAGGTGGTACTAAGACAAGTTGCATATGAAGAAAATATCAAGAAAAACAAAAATGCTGACGCAAAAGACAAGGCAGATGAGGACAAATAAAGAATATGTCAGCCAGTTCCAAAGTGTACTATATAGAGCTATAGGCTACAAGACAGTACGAAAAAGTAACACCGAAGAAGTAAGAAAATTTAAATGCAAACTACTGAGAAAAGCAATTGAAAACAACCAAAGCCTTAAGAGAGCAAAGGATCATCTCAGTAAAGGAAGAAAACAGATTATGGAAATGAGAAAAGAAGATAGCACCGTAACAAGAAATAAAGGCAAAATTTTGACAAGAGTAAAAGATTTCTACTCAAAGATAAATATAGGAAAGAGATGATACATCTTCTCTAGACATTACGAAAGTTTGCAGTACCAAAGTCCCTCCAGTGGACATTATACAAGAAACAAGTGCAGAAACTGAAACTAGACTCGCCAAAATGTTCATTAAATGTCTCAATGAAGGGAAGATTCCTGAGGATCGGAACAATACTACAAATATCTGTTACATAAAAAAAGTGTCACTGAGGATCCCAGGAACTACAAGCCCATCAGCCTCCTATCAGTGGTATATAAAATGTTCACTAAGGTTCTTTCATATCGCTTGAACATAACACTGGACATGGCTCAACCGAGACAACAAGCTGGATTCATGAGTGGCTACAGCACTATAGATCATATCCATGTGCTTACAGAACTGATTGAAAGAACGAGGGAATTTGAACTCCCATTATGCATAATTTTTATCGATTATGAAAAGGACTTTGATTCAGTAAAACCATCAGCAGCTACAATGGCTTTGAAATCCTGCGGTATTGAAGATGCATGCATTAGTATTACTATGTAGTATCTATGAAAATGCAAAGATTCGACTATTTGAGGATACAGCACCAATAAAAGTGGAAAGGGAGTGAGACAAGGTGACACCATATCTCCCAAACTCTTTAACGCTACATTGCAAAATGTCTTTCAATCATTGAACTGAGAAAACAAAGGGATAAAGATTAATGGAGATTATTTAATTCACCTTCGTTTTGCTGATGACGTAGTCATTTTTGCAACTTTCCCTTAAGAACTGCAAAGTATGATCCAGGACCTTGCTGAAAAGAGTAAAGAAGTGGGATTAAAAATGAACTTTTGAAAGACAAAATCTGATGTACAACGGTTTTACAACAAAAAATGAAGATTTATCGATTGATGGGGAAATGCTACAGATATCCGATGCCTACATTTACCTTGGAGAGCAGATATCAAGCAAAGGTCACATTGATAAAGAAACTAATCGACGTATAAAACTTGGTTGGAGAGCTTTTGGAAGAAACAGTATAATTTTTAAGAGCAATATGCCATTATACCTTAAAAGAAAAGTGTTTAATCAATACATTCTTCTAGTGCTTACGTACGAAGCAGAGACGTGGACCTTAACTAAAAGAGACATATAAATACAAAAACTGTAGACAACTGAAAGAAGTGTGGAGAGATGCATGCTTGTGGTATAACCAGGAGATGTAAGAAGGGGAACTCATGGATCATGAAAATGACAAAAGTGGAAGACATCATGATCAGAGTAAAATCCCTGAAATGGCAATGGGCTGGACATGTTGCCAGAAGAACAGACTACCGATGGACAGCTGAAATTCTAAACTGGATTCCAAGGGACAGGAAAAGACCCAGAAGAAGACCACATGGGAGATGAGTGGGTGAAATTCGAAAGCATGCCGGAGTGACATGGAGACTGGCGCAATATAGACCGTTGGGGATGAAACTTGGGGAGGCCTTCATCCAGCAATGGATTGATAATGGTTGACAATGATGATGATTGTAGGGGCGAGAATTTATGCAAATCGGTGTATTATGTGATAGACATTTGTCGGCATAATATATTTTGATCGAAACTCTTTAAATTCATGTGATGGACATTAAATTACATTAATCTTATAAGAATGAACTGTTTTCATCAAGACCTGAACCTTTGATGTCAACTATTATCAAGTGTATTAAGATCTTCCTTAGGACGGATGTGAAAAAGCAACGGAACCTGAAATAACGGATGTTAAACCTTGTAAATGTACTAGTAAGGCTACATTCCAATGTGCCTATTGTAATGACGATGCACTCGCGGAGGCACCGCTATTGTTCCTGGCCGGGGGGATGCAAGTTGTGGGATACACGGAAGGTGCAAGGTCAAGGTGTGGGGAAGGAAGGTCAACGCCGGAATTCACAGGTCAGGGAGAAAAAGGGTGGGGGCGCAGAGAGGCAGGCGGGTCGTCTGCTCGACGCGTGCTCCCGCTCGGAAAAAGGGTTAACGCCTCTGGCGGAGAATGCAGGAGCCATTCAGGAGGCGAGGAGAGATTACTAGCGAAAAACATCGAGTTAGGAAAGGACAGTTAGTGATTGGAGTGGAGCGTGGAAGGTGCTGGGGGCAGCACGGAAAGGAAGTTGGTCGTAGGAGACGTGCCAGATATAGCACGGGAAAAAGTTCGTTGTTGGATGAGCCGGAGGGAGACACCGGTTGTCTGTAACGAAGTACGGAGAAAACTACCTACGAGGACACGTGTTCGGGAACAGAACATGATTCTTAGCTTTCCAAACAAAGCAAGTGTAAGGTGCGCGAAAGATTCCGGCCAATAAAGAGTTTCACGTTCGCGATAGCAAAAGAACTTACAAAGGTTTATTTGCAGAAAAGTGTATTCCGTTAATGAATAGGGACTCTGACATTTTCCGCGGAACTACAACTTGCAGGAGCTCGTGTTACGGAACAATAGCTGCCAGGATTGATTATCTTTGATTAAACATTTTTGTTAAGTTTCAAACAAGCCTAATGCTGAACTCATGCCTTGAATGTCTTGCCCTTAATTTTACTTCCCCTGTCCCGAATACCAGACGATTTTAGTAAAGCTGGGAGAGTAAGAACGCCGGGCTGTCTTCAGCTTTTCGTTGATAGAGAGTTTCCACACAAAAAGAACCTTATAAATTTTTACTTCCTGCTGTGGGGAATTTCCGACAGCACGGGAAGCCAGGATCGTTTTGCTGATAAGCAATAATTAACAAAATGAGCTTCCACACCTACAATGATGATGATGATGATATGCATATATTTCAGGTTAAGCGTGTTCATGTTAAAAGAATAAACAAACACTTATAATATGTGAAAATGGTCAGGGACAACATATGCATTTTCTTTCAGTTTTGAATTCCTGTGATTGAGGGAAAAATATGTTTTGATTGCAAATTGATTACTTAGCAGGTTAAGAAGCATGCACGTTCTTCAGAAGAAAATACAATTATGGGCAGCCAGATCTTCGTCTAGGGCCACCGAAGAACTAAAGCCAGCCTGATAAGTTCTCTCAAAAGAAGTTCCTGAAAAAAAAAGAAGAAAAGAAAAAACCTTTAATTTATCTGTCATTTGAATCGACGTGATGATTACTTTGGAAAAATTGTGTTCTTTCATGTATGGGAATTGTAGGGTTTGTATCACTTGCTGACGAACGCTGGTCTTCATCTTACTTTTGTCACACTTTTCACCATGACACGGCTTCTCAAACAGTCATGTCATCCATTGATAGCTGACAGATAGACATGGACTCCTGCTGAGAGACGAACATCGAGTGATCATTCGAATAATCGACGTTTTTATGTCACATCACACCTGGAAGTAGGAAGAATGATGGTGGAACAACTTTATATACCAATATTTCAAATTGTATTTGGACAACGTCATAACTTCTTCCTCTCAAAAAAAGGGGGGGTTGCCAAAGAAAGATTTGTTATTGATCAAGGAACTGTAGTGTAATAATTACACCGCTAGTTTATGGAATTTGAAGGATGTGGTGGAGGTTGGTGGCCCCGCAAATATGATACCACAAAATACTGTCACAATAAAAGTTTACGGTAGACAATTTAAAAATGCTCTCTCTGATCCTAATTTGATTTATGCCGAATATATGAATTTGACAAAAACTGTACCTGAGAAATAAAAACAATTAAATGAAATGAATTCGCTTAGAGGAAGTAACGGATGTAGGTAAAGATACCACAGGGAAAAAATACCCCCGGAGAAAATACCCCTGAACACTGAAAAGCTGGAAAAATGCCCCCGGAAAAAATACCCCCAGAACAAACGGTTCACTGTAAACTGCCACACAGGAACACTGATGTGTGGCAGCGTTCCGGTGTGGCAATTTACCGACAACCCTGCCACACATCTTTGTCTATAAAGATTGCCATTTCTGGGCTTATATTGAAAACTGAATTGGGAACTCTAAACGAATTTCACGAAAACGTTCCATGTAAGCCAAGCGAGAATTGTACTTTAATTTGAAGAAATAAATTGCCGAGGATACGAGGTACACTCGGTTGGGGGGGGGGGGCTCCACCCCGAACTTCCGTATTATTATATTCTGGGCCGCTGGAGTCTTTCAGTGTATCCGGGAAGATCCCCTTGAAGTGTCCGCGAGGTCCATGAGCTGGGGGGGGGGGGGCTTTCCCTAAAATGTTGAAATGGACGTAGAGCTGTAAACATTAGTACCATGCTTTATATAATGATTCTGTACACGACCACGAATTTTCAGGAGGGTGGGGGTTTTTTAAGAGCTATTCAGGGGTAACATCGAGGATACACTGACCGACTTTAGAAGTCCAGAATATAAAATTACGCAAGTTGGGGGTAGAGCCCTCCAAACCAAGCACCTCGAATCCCTTTCACAGGCTTCACCAAATTTCTGGGGGAGTGGTGAAGGGCATACATAGTTTGCCATTAAACACAACATGAAGCATAGAAATTGCGAGCAAATACCTTACCTTGAACACTTGTCTGCGCTTTTAGAAACTTGGGGGAGGGTGAATTCACCCCATCCTCCTGAAAATTCCTGGTCGTGTACGGAATCATTATGTAAAGCATGGTTCTAATGTTTACACCTCTACGGCCAATTTAACATTTTGGGAGAACTCCCCCCCCCCCCCAAAAGCTCACGGACCTCGCGGACGCTTCAAGGGGAACAACCTAGATGCACTGACAGACTCCAGTTGCACAGAATATAATATTACGGGAGTTGGGGGTAGAGCCACCCCCCCACCAAGTGTACCTCGGATCCCCGGCACTTTATATCTTCAAATTAAAGTACAATTCTCGCTTGGCTTACATGGAACGTTTTCTCGAAATTCGTTTGGAGTTCCCAATTCAGTTCTCAATATAGGCCCAGAAACGGTAATCTTTATAGCCCCCCCTTGAACTTTTGTGGCCAAGTTGCTGAAAGATGTGTGGCAGGGATGCAGGTAAATTGCCACACCGGAACACTGCCACACATTAGTGTTCCTGTGTGGCAGTTTAAAGTGAACCGTTTGTTCTGGGGGTATTTTTTCCGGGGGCATTTTTTCCGCTTTTCAGTTTTCAGGGGTATTTTCTCCGGGGGTATTTTTATCGTTTACCGGGAGTAACACAACATTCACTCAGTTTGTTCAGGCTTGGCTGAGCATCTTTTAGCGAAGTACATGCATAAAAATATGATAAATGGAGAGTGAAGCACAGGAAAGCCCGCCGGCGGAGTTCAGTTGGAAGAACAGCTGCTCCAGGATAGGAAGATGTGGGTGTTACGAGGATATAGTATCTTAAAACATTTTTATGTTAATCCATTTCTTCAAACAAGAAATATTCCGGCGGTAAACTTGACTATGGCTATCTAAGGCGGTATCAGTAATTACACTTGTAAAAGCGAAGTTCACAGGGAATCGGGTTTTTTTCCTGTATGGAAGGTCGTTTTAGAAAATTCTGAGTGCCTAATCGTTTTATTGGCATACGCCGAAGTCAGGGGTATTGTCATCCACAAAGCGTTCGAGACTACTTAATTAGTTAATTGCATCAGTGACGCCATAGACCTTGAAGCCAGAAAGGACACATGAGGGGTAACTAAAATATAAGCAGGGGGCATAAAAAGGGTCTAGAGGCGATAGAAGTGACACTTGGAGAGAGGAGAACGAGCAAAGGAGGTGGAGTGGAATAGAAGAGGGCTTCTGCACCGAGAAGCGAGAATGGTAAGTAACAGGAATAGAAGATAGATTAAGTAGTACGTACAGATGACAGGTGGAAAATAAAGTAATCAATGAATTCAGTAATTAATATAATTTCAGGACATACACAAAAGGCACATTAAATATTATTAAAGAAGTAATTCAGCTGTTAACAAGTTCGTTCTTTTCTTTATTTTAGTTGTTAACTTCATAAACATTGCGTGGTTGAGTTGCTAAGTCTTATATAGTTGAAGATGATAGTAAAATTGTATGCAAATAATTCTTGCGATTCGAAAATATGTCTAGGAAACTTTTATTCTTTTCTTCATTTAATTGCCTGGAAAGGTTGCCCGTTAGCTGTGCTACATTTCCTAAACCTCCCGCTTTCGATCATCTCTCGCGCTGTTGTGAAATCCCCCTGACCTCCAGGTCCACCTAAGACCTTCTCGGCCTCTCCTGGAGCAATTACCTCGTTGTACTTTTCGTGACAGCTCGCTTCCTAAACCTAGAGACAACTGCCCTCTCGCCTCCCTCTCTTGTCTCCAAAAAAAAAAAAAAATGGCCTTAAGCATATCCTAATGTTCCCCGAGAAAAAGAAACACACCGCTTTCGGTGAATCTTAAGCCTCAAAGTAAAATGTGAGGGCTAGTGCATTAGTCGGCACCATTGAAATTGAAACCCGAAAAGCATCAAAAGAGACGCGATAGAGTTAATCTCCATTCAACATACAAAGTTCAAATACTACGCATGGACAAAAAGTCGTCTTAGTAAATAACCGTGCATCCGGTGTCTAATGGGGAACTGACTCTGAGAAATTTCTCACACGCTTTGTAGAGACAAAGGAGGTAGAGCACGAGATGGAATAAAAGTTGCATTTTGAGATTTTATATGAAATCCTAAAACCCCGTATAAAATCTCTGTAACACAGCACCGCAAATGATCTTGATACTTTCGTGTATAACAATTCTTTTAAGTATCCTCAAAGAGTTGCTATAAGACACAATAAGCGAACCCCGTAACAACTGTACTTTATTTTCATACGAACGACCTCATAACATGGGTTCGAATTCCGATGTCGGCTAAATAAAGGCTAAAGAGGCGTTTCAACAAAAATTGCCGGCCAACGCGACCCTGGGAACCCTTGGCCAAATGTGGTTTATCAATCTTTGGGACAGTAGCAAGAGCAGCACAGTTTCGACACGTGAAAGTTCATAATAGAACCAGTGATACTTGTTAAAAATTCGTACGTATAGGAGATAATTACTTAGAGGCGTGCTGTCATTTACAATAAAAGACATGATTTTAAAATATTTAAAAAATGGCAAGATCTTTCGGGGCTACAATAGCACCCGTCCTCAGGCCACCCAACAGTGCCACAAAGCATAGGGAAGTGCCGCAATATATAACCAGTCTCCCCGCGAGACCCACAATACATTTGTTCAAAACCGCAGGTGATGCCAATTGAGAAAAACAGCAGAACAAAAGTAATATGTACAAATAATATAATCGATTAATTAAGGTCCTCTTCTTCAGTTTTTTGAATGGGAGAAGTAATTATTTTTCTCCATTGTCTAGGAACAAAAACAGGTAAGTCCAAGTTACAACAGGTATTACCATAAGAGATTATATACAGACTCTCGGTAAAAAAGACAGTTTGTTTGTTTACATTGGAGGAGAGTACTATTGTATTAAGCCAATCGGGAGAGTAACCTCCCTGGCGAACAGCTGTAGTAAATGAAGTAGAAATGCAGTCAGTTCGAAGTGCATATTTATGTTCAGACAATCTAATGTTCAGACTTCTAAGGGTAGAACCTATGTAGTATTTGATATCTTCGTTAGGAGCCGAGGGAAGCAATGGGATACGATATATTCCTGCTTTATTCAAAGTGGCAACTTTATCTCTGTCGTTACGTATGGTAGAAAAAATGTTTTTGGTGCAAATTCCAAATTTAATATTATATTTATTACATACCTTCCGCAATATAGAAACTACGGGAGGGATGAAATCAACTTTACCAACGTATATAGGGAACGACTTCCCTTGACAACGTCGTAAATCTTAGTCTTTCAAATTTCTGTAGAAGTTCCCGAAAGAAGCAGGCGGGATATCCAAATGATATGGCCATGTTCTGTATAAGAGCTAGTTCGTCCTGACGTATCTTACGGGTAGAGGAATGAGTAAATGCTCGTTTAATTAAAAAACGTAAGGCTGAAGCTTTGTGTTCCGGGGGTGCGAAGAGATAAAAGGTATCAGACAAGGTGTGAAGGTCGGTTTTCTATAGACGGATAATTTGATAAGGTTAGAAGTCAAGTCACGAGTTAATAAAATGTCCAGAAAGGGTAATATACCATTTTGTTCAAGTTCCATCGTGAAGGTGATAGTAGGATATTACCACATGTCTGTCCAACCAATATCCTACTATCACCTTCACGATGGAACTTGAACAAAATGGTATATTACCCTTTCTGGACATTTTATTAACTCGTGACTTGACTTCTAACCTTATCAAATTATCCGTCTATAGAAAACCGAACTTCACACCTTGTCTGATACCTTTTATCTCTTCGCACCCCCGGAACACAAAGCTTCAGCCTTACGTTTTTTAATTAAACGAGCATTTACTCATTCCTCTACCCGTAAGATACGTCAGGACGAACTAGCTCTTATACAGAACATGGCCATATCATTTGGATATCCCGCCTGCTTCTTTCGGGAACTTCTACAGAAATTTGAAAGACTAAGATTTACGACGTTGTCAAGGGAAGTCGTTCCCCCTATATACGTTGGTAAAGTTGATTTCATCCCTCCCGTAGTTTCTATATTGCGGAAGGTATGTAATAAATATAATATTAAATTTGGAATTTGCACCAAAAACATTTTTTCTACCATACGTAACGACAGAGATAAAGTTGCCACTTTGAATAAAGCAGGAATATATCGTATCCCATTGCTTCCCTCGGCTCCTAACGAAGATATCAAATACTACATAGGTTCTACCCTTAGAAGTCTGAACATTAGATTGTCTGAACATAAATATGCACTTCGAACTGACTGCATTTCTACTTCATTTACTACAGCTGTTCGCCAGGGAGGTTACTCTCCCGATTGGCCTAATACAATAGTACTCTCCTCCAATGTAAACAAACAAACTGTCTTTTTTACCGAGAGTCTGTATATAATCTCTTATGGTAATACCTGTTGTAACTTGGACTTACCTGTTTTTGTTCCTAGACAATGGAGAAAAATAATTACTTCTCCCATTCAAAAAACTGAAGAAGAGGACCTTAATTAATCGATTATATTATTTGTACATATTACTTTTGTTCTGCTGTTTTTCTCAATTGGCATCACCTGCGGTTTTGAACAAATGTATTGTGGGTCTCGCGGGGGAGACTGGTTATATATTGCGGCACTTCCCTATGCTTTGTGGCACTGTTGGGTGGCCTGAGGACGGGTGCTATTGTAGCCCCGAAAGATCTTGCCATTTTTTAAATATTTTAAAATCATGTCTTTTATTGTAAATAAAGTTTTTTATTGTACAGTCAGAGATGTTGGTTTGATGATATCGTACGGAGACAGCACGCCTCTAAGTAATTATCTTATATAGAACCAGTGGTTCTGATTTTCTCCAAGAATTGAAGAGGTTGCTACAGTTAAAACAGGAGAATCAAATCCTCCTATGTAACATATAATAAATGCAGGATGCTCATCGCTCAACAAGAACAGTGCTAATATTCCCGCATGAATGCGTGAAGGGTAAACGTATAAATTTTACGTATTACTCGATGTGCATCAAAGATCAGCCATTCTCCATCGATATTTTAATCGATGTGGTAACACAGAACTAAACATGGTCTGAATGTTTACTGAAGGCGATGTAGCTTTGAATAACGAAGAAGTAGAAATAGAACAAAACCAAGAAATCTAGAGAAGAACGCTTAATGAAGGAGTGATGAAAATATGGAGAATCATAATACAAGTATGCATAGTAAAGAGAAGGGAATGGTCCGGCGGCAAAGTTTTCACTGAAGTAGAGATAATTTTGTTTATCACTTTAGAACAAATGCTCGGCGTACAGTATATCATACACTGCTGGCCACCCAAAATGCAACACCAATAAGGAAGCATCCGATTGGCCTGAAATTCGCAGCATGCGTCACCCGCGAGAGGACATGCAAACGCTTAGCATTGCAGGGCATATGCAAATCATGTGCGCCAGGCACGACACCGAGAAGCACTATAAGAAGGGTGCACAGAAGGCGGGGTGTAAGTAGTGGAAGTGTGTTGTGCTGCCGGACCTGTGCGTGGGAAGCTTCCTGATGCCTCGTCGCAGAATACGGCAGTCATTCCAGCACGTTTCGGAGTTCGACAGAGGACGAATAATGGCTTATCGCGGCAGCGGTTTATCGTACCGAGACATCGGCGCCCGTGTGGGACGACATCCAGCCACAGTGAGGCGAGTATGGATTCGGTGGGTGCAGCAGGGACGGACGGACCGACGTGAGCGATTGCCGAAGCTGCGGCACACCACCGAACGAGAGGACCGGCATGTTGCGCGGCAGGCATTGATGGCTCGCACCCCCACATCACGAACGTTAGCGCAGGAATTAGGGTGTGTTGCGCAACAACCTGTGTCAGCACGTACTGTTCGACGTCGTCTGCAGGAGCGGGGACTTGTCGCACGGCGCCCATTGCTCCGATTACGACTGACGTTACACAACTGGCGAGTGCGGCGGCAGTAGGCCGTTGAAAGCCGCACCTGGACTACGGAATGGCACGACATTGTCTTCCCCGACGAATCCCGCTTCTGCCTGCAACACCACGATGGTCGGATCCGCGTGTGGCAGCACCACGGCGAGAGGCTGTATGACGCCTACATTATGCATCGCCATACCGGTCCGTCGCATGGCGTTATGGTTTGGGGCGCAATTGGATATGACACCCGAACCCCTCTGGTACGCATCGCCGGTACACTAAACAGCCACTGCTACATCTCAGACGTTTTGGAACCTGTAGTACTCCCTTACCTGCAGAACCTGCCAGCGGCCACGTCTCAACAGGACAATGCGCGTCCGCACGTGGCACGCATCGTGCAACACTTCTTCACGGCCCACCAGGAGTCACTGCTGCCGTGGCCCGCCTGTTCTCCCGATTCGTCGCCCATCGAACACGTCTGGTCGCTGATCGGCAACCGAGTGTCCCGGCAAGCACCACCCGCGTCTACGCCTGATGAACTGTGGCAACGTGTGGAAGCAGCCTGGACCGAAACACTCCAAGCCCACATCCAAAGCCTTTTTCGTTCGATGCCGCGGCGTGTAGCGGCCGTTATTGCCAGCCATGGGGGCCACACGAACTATTGATGTCTGCGTGTTCCGCAAGTCGCACGGGCCTGTAAACTCAATCGTTTCATCTTTGTATATGTTGTTATGTGTCCAGTAAATCTGGCTTTGCTATCTCGTGTCCTTCTTGGTGTTGCATTTTGGGTGGCCAGCAGTGTAGATAGAATGGAATACCATTTTTTCTTTTTTAAGACAGTAACATTTTAGATAGGTAATACTTGTATAAAACTCAAATGAAGTCAAAGATTCTCATTCATAAGTACCAAAATAATTATTCGTTCTTTCCACCAATTCAGCCAAAGAGGATGAGAGAAATACTGGGCAATTTTTCGAGTGGTTCCGCGGAAAACGGCCAACTATTTCCCGATGAAACGACTAGCCTACACGAGAAATATCCGTGTGGACCAATCCGTCCCTTTACGCAGTCTAGAGTTCATCGTTGACAGTCTGGACAATGACGAACGCATCCTAGAACGTACGCAAAGCGATGCTTCATGTGTAAGCTGTAAGGTAAGGTGAATCGGAAAAATGTTATCATATGGAGTTCAGAAAACTCAAATGTTGTTTTTAATCATGTTGGAAATAGCCCGAAAAGTTAATCTTTGGTGCGGAATAATGCATAATCATGTCATCGGTCCACTTTTTGTTTTCAAGGAAACCTCTATCAACGCCAACATTTACCTGTGTATACTGTAAAAGTTTGCCATTCCACAGGTCGAAGACTTTCAAGTCTGTCATTTTCCAGCAGAATGGTGCCCCACCCAACTAAGGGGCCATCGCTCACAGTTTTTTAATACTATGCTTGATGAACGGCGCATCGGCCTAGATGGTCTGATTCCGTGGCCAACCCGCACTGTGGACATAACGGCGTCAGCTTTTCTTTTTATGGCAGTTTGTAAAGGACGCAGTTTGAAACGATGGCCGACAGAAAGTGAGCGAGAACCTCGTGAAGAGGTGAACTAGCCAGAAAGCGAGCGAGAACCTTGTGAAGAAATGAACCAGTGTGAACATAATCCAAATATCTGAAGGTGATGGCACACCATGTAACCGCTTATACCAGCGGAAAATAAGATAACATCCGGTTAATACCCGAGTATTGCAGCTAACCAAATGATCCCTGTAGTATTACCCTTCTTTCCTGCGTGTGGTCATATATTTATAGATGACAGTGAAGCAGCACATCTTTCCAGACTCGTGAAAGAATGGTGTAAAGGGTACGCGGACGACTTCCGCCTTCTCTCTTGGTTTACACAGTCCCCTGATTTCAATCCTATTGGAAATACTGTATAAAGATGTTCAGCATCTATGTCCTCTTCAGTGTGCACTGACCCAGTTACTTAGTATTTAGCAGCAGTAATGGCTATCTTTTGACCGAAACGGGCTAAGGCACGTCATAGACTCCACGAAGCGTCGCATACTTATATTACATAAATTATACACCGAAGAACCAAAACATTATGGCCACCTGCCTAATATGACGTTGGTCATCCTTGTGCCGCCAAAACTGCTCTTACCCGGAGAGGCATTGACGCTACCAGATTTCTAAAGGTGTGTTGTGGAATTTGGTACAAACGCATTGCCAGTAAATCCTTTAGTCTTTTAATAAGTCCTCAACCCCTGCTTCTGTGTACCAGCAGCTCTTCGCTGAGCGCCGTGCCTTTAATTCTGACTCCACTCTTATTTTCACTGATGGCTCCAAGATGCATAGAGTCGTTGGATCAGCGGCTGTCTGTGTAGATGACGTTTCTATAGCGCGGATCCCAGCTGGGGCCACGGTGTTTTCGGCGGAGATGCATGCTGTGTATCTCGCCGTTCTTCATGTTCAGTAGAGTTCTCATCATCGTGCTAGGGTCTATACGGATCCCTTAAGTGTCTTGTAGTCTTTGTCATCTGCAGATTGCCGTGACCATTCTTTTCTCTCTGATGTGAGACAGTTGCTTCGTCGTTTGCTCGAGGCCGGTTTTCATGATCAGTTTTGCTGGATTCCTGAGCATGTTGGAATCTCGGGTAACGAGTGTGCTGATGCGGCTGCTAGATCTGTTTCCTCTTTGGTCGTCACACCCTTGCCATCTTTCACCGGGATTTCCGCTTTATTGTTGACGACCATATCAAGCGAACGTGTCAGGGTCTGTGGGACCAAGAGGTGGAAAATAAGCTGCATCGTATTAAACTTAATCTTGGAATCTGGAAATCCTCATATCGTCGGAACCGTAGGGAGGAAGTGGTGCTTGCGCGTCTCCGCATTGGGCATTGTCGTTTCACTCACCGCTTTTTGCTGTGTGGTGCGCCAATGTGTGAAGCGTGCAAATGCCGACTCACCGTTACGAATCTTCTGTGTGGCTGTGTTCGTTTTCGTGATGTACGTTTTCATTTCTTTCATTCTCATTTGCTGACCGAGAATGCCGCTGCGCTGTAGCGGCTCCTAGGTGGCCACTGAGATACTGTCGCTGTCTTCTCATTTTTAAAACAAATAGACTTTTTTAAACTTATCTAGATTTTAGCCCTATCATCATTCTCATTTTTCAGTTTTACTGAATCAGCTAGATTTTAATCATTGTACCGTGTTTTTAATACTGTTTGTTTCATTGTCTTTTTAGCCCTTCCATCATTCTCATTTTTCAGTTTTACTGAATCAGCTAGATTTTAATCATTGTACCACGTTTTTAATACTGTTTGTTTCATTGTCTTTTGAGCCCTTCAATCATTCTCATTTTTCAGTTTTACTGAATCAGCTAGATTTTAATCATTGTATCATGTTTTTAATACTGTTTGTTTCATTGTCTTTTTAGCCCTTCCATCATTCTCATTTTTCAGTTTTACTGAATCAGCTAGATTTTAATCATTGTACCATGTTTTTAATACTGTTTGTTTCATTGTCTTTTTAGCCCTTCCATCATTCTCATTTTTCAGTTTTACTGAATCAGCTAGATTTTAATCATTGTACCATGTTTTTAATACTGTTTGTTTCATTGTCTTTTTAGCCCTTCCATCATTCTGATTTTTCAGTTTTACTGAATCAGCTAGATTTTAATCATTGTACCATGTTTTTAATACTGTTTGTTTCATTGTCTTTTGAGCCCTTCCATCATTCTCATTTTTCAGTTTTACTGAATCAGCTAGATTTTAATCATTGTACCATGTTTTTAATACTGTTTGTTTCATTGTCTTTTTAGCCCTTCCATCATTCTCATTTTTCAGTTTTACTGAATCAGCTAGATTTTAATCATTGTACCATGTTTTTAATACTGTTTGTTTCATTGTCTTTTGAGCCCTTCAATCATTCTCATTTTTCAGTTTTACTGAATCAGCTAGATTTTAATCATTGTATCATGTTTTTAATACTGTTTGTTTCATTGTCTTTTTAGCCCTTCCATCATTCTCATTTTTCAGTTTTACTGAATCAGCTAGATTTTAATCATTGTACCATGTTTTTAATACTGTTTGTTTCATTGTCTTTTTAGCCCTTCCATCATTCTCATTTTTCAGTTTTACTGAATCAGCTAGATTTTAATCATTGTACCATGTTTTTAATACTGTTTGTTTCATTGTCTTTTGAGCCCTTCCATCATTCTCATTTTTCAGTTTTACTGAATCAGCTAGATTTTAATCATTGTACCATGTTTTTAATACTGTTTGTTTCATTGTCTTTTTAGCCCTTCAATCATTCTCATTTTTCAGTTTTACTGAATCAGCTAGATTTTAATCATTGTACCATGTTTTTAATACTGTTTGTTTCATTGTCTTTTTAGCCCTTCCATCATTCTCATTTTTCAGTTTTACTGAATCAGCTAGATTTTAATCATTGTACCATGTTTTTAATACTGTTTGTTTCATTGTCTTTTGAGCCCTTCCATCATTCTCATTTTTACGTTTTACTGAATCAGCTAGATTTTAATCATTGTACCGTGTTTTTAATACTGTTTGTTTCATTGTCTTTTTATCCCTTCCATCATTCTCATTTTTCAGTTTTACTGAATCAGCTAGATTTTAATCATTGTACCATGTTTTTAATACTGTTTGTTTCATTGTCTTTTTAGCCCTTCAATCATTCTCATTTTTCAGTTTTACTGAATCAGCTAGATTTTAATCATTGTACCGTGTTTTTAATACTGTTTGTTTCATTGTATTTTTAGCCCTTCAATCATTCTCATTTATCAGTTTTACGGAATCAGCTCGATTTTAATCATTGTACCATGTTTTTAATACTGTTTGTTTCATTGTCTATTTAGCCCTTCAATCATTCTCATTTTTCAGTTTTACTGAATCAGCTAGATTTTAATCATTGTACCGTGTTTTTAATACTGTTTGTTTCATTGTCTTTTTAGCCCTTCCATCATTCTCATTTTTCAGTTTTACTGAATCAGCTAGATTTTAATCATTGTAAAATGTTTTTAATACTGTTTGTTTCATTGTCTTTTGAGCCCTTCCATCATTCTCATTTTTCAGTTTTACTGAATCAGCTAGATTTTAATCATTGTACCATGTTTTTAATACTGTTTGTTTCATTGTCTTTTTAGCCCTTCAATCATTCTCATTTTTCAGTTTTACTGAATCAGCTAGATTTTAATCATTGTACCATGTTTTTAATACTGTTTGTTTCATTGTCTTTTTAGCCCTTCCATCATTCTCATTTTTCAGTTTTACTGAATCAGCTAGATTTTAATCATTGTACCATGTTTTTAATACTGTTTGTTTCATTGTCTTTTGAGCCCTTCCATCATTCTCATTTTTCAGTTTTACTGAATCAGCTAGATTTTAATCATTGTACCATGTTTTTAATACTGTTTGTTTCATTGTCTTTTTAGCCCTTCCATCATTCTCATTTTTCAGTTTTACTGAATCAGCTAGATTTTAATCATTGTACCATGTTTTTAATACTGTTTGTTTCATTGTCTTTTTAGCCCTTCCATCATTCTCATTTTTCAGTTTTACTGAATCAGCTAGATTTTAATCATTGTACCATGTTTTTAATACTGTTTGTTTCATTGTCTTTTGAGCCCTTCCATCATTCTCATTTTTCAGTTTTACTGAATCAGCTAGATTTTAATCATTGTACCATGTTTTTAATACTGTTTGTTTCATTGTCTTTTTAGCCCTTCCATCATTCTCATTTTTCAGTTTTACTGAATCAGCTAGATTTTAATCATTGTACCATGTTTTTAATACTGTTTGTTTCATTGTCTTTTGAGCCCTTCAATCATTCTCATTTTTCAGTTTTACTGAATCAGCTAGATTTTAATCATTGTACCATGTTTTTAATACTGTTTGTTTCATTGTCTTTTTAGCCCTTCAATCATTCTCATTTTTCAGTTTTACTGAATCAGCTAGATTTTAATCATTGTACCATGTTTTTAATACTGTTTGTTTCATTGTCTTTTTAGCCCTTCAATCATTCTCATTTTTCAGTTTTACTGAATCAGCTAGATTTTAATCATTGTACCATGTTTTTAATACTGTTTGTTTCATTGTCTTTTTAGCCCTTCCATCATTCTCATTTTTCAGTTTTACTGAATCAGCTAGATTTTAATCATTGTACCATGTTTTTAATACTGTTTGTTTCATTGTCTTTTTAGCCCTTCCATCATTCTCATTTTTCAGTTTTACTGAATCAGCTAGATTTTAATCATTGTACCATGTTTTTAATACTGTTTGTTTCATTGTCTTTTGAGCCCTTCCATCATTCTCATTTTTCAGTTTTACTGAATCAGCTAGATTTTAATCATTGTACCATGTTTTTAATACTGTTTGTTTCATTGTCTTTTTAGCCCTTCCATCATTCTCATTTTTCAGTTTTACTGAATCAGCTAGATTTTAATCATTGTACCATGTTTTTAATACTGTTTGTTTCATTGTCTTTTGAGCCCTTCAATCATTCTCATTTTTCAGTTTTACTGAATCAGCTAGATTTTAATCATTGTACCATGTTTTTAATACTGTTTGTTTCATTGTCTTTTTAGCCCTTCCATCATTCTCATTTTTCAGTTTTACTGAATCAGCTAGATTTTAATCATTGTACCATGTTTTTAATACTGTTTGTTTCATTGTCTTTTTAGCCCTTCCATCATTCTCATTTTTCAGTTTTACTGAATCAGCTAGATTTTAATCATTGTACCATGTTTTTAATACTGTTTGTTTCATTGTCTTTTGAGCCCTTCCATCATTCTCATTTTTCAGTTTTACTGAATCAGCTAGATTTTAATCATTGTACCATGTTTTTAATACTGTTTGTTTCATTGTCTTTTTAGCCCTTCAATCATTCTCATTTTTCAGTTTTACTGAATCAGCTAGATTTTAATCATTGTACCATGTTTTTAATACTGTTTGTTTCATTGTCTTTTTAGCCCTTCCATCATTCTCATTTTTCAGTTTTACTGAATCAGCTAGATTTTAATCATTGTACCATGTTTTTAATACTGTTTGTTTCATTGTCTTTTGAGCCCTTCCATCATTCTCATTTTTACGTTTTACTGAATCAGCTAGATTTTAATCATTGTACCGTGTTTTTAATACTGTTTGTTTCATTGTCTTTTTATCCCTTCCATCATTCTCATTTTTCAGTTTTACTGAATCAGCTAGATTTTAATCATTGTACCATGTTTTTAATACTGTTTGTTTCATTGTCTTTTTAGCCCTTCAATCATTCTCATTTTTCAGTTTTACTGAATCAGCTAGATTTTAATCATTGTACCGTGTTTTTAATACTGTTTGTTTCATTGTATTTTTAGCCCTTCAATCATTCTCATTTATCAGTTTTACTGAATCAGCTCGATTTTAATCATTGTACCATGTTTTTAATACTGTTTGTTTCATTGTCTATTTAGCCCTTCAATCATTCTCATTTTTCAGTTTTACTGAATCAGCTAGATTTTAATCATTGTACCGTGTTTTTAATACTGTTTGTTTCATTGTCTTTTTAGCCCTTCCATCATTCTCATTTTTCAGTTTTACTGAATCAGCTAGATTTTAATCATTGTACCATGTTTTTAATACTGTTTGTTTCATTGTCTTTTGAGCCCTTCCATCATTCTCATTTTTCAGTTTTACTGAATCAGCTAGATTTTAATCATTGTACCATGTTTTTAATACTGTTTGTTTCATTGTCTTTTTAGCCCTTCAATCATTCTCATTTTTCAGTTTTACTGAATCAGCTAGATTTTAATCATTGTACCATGTTTTTAATACTGTTTGTTTCATTGTCTTTTTAGCCCTTCCATCATTCTCATTTTTCAGTTTTACTGAATCAGCTAGATTTTAATCATTGTACCATGTTTTTAATACTGTTTGTTTCATTGTCTTTTGAGCCCTTCCATCATTCTCATTTTTCAGTTTTACTGAATCAGCTAGATTTTAATCATTGTACCATGTTTTTAATACTGTTTGTTTCATTGTCTTTTTAGCCCTTCAATCATTCTCATTTTTCAGTTTTACTGAATCAGCTAGATTTTAATCATTGTACCATGTTTTTAATACTGTTTGTTTCATTGTCTTTTTAGCCCTTCCATCATTCTCATTTTTCAGTTTTACTGAATCAGCTAGATTTTAATCATTGTACCATGTTTTTAATACTGTTTGTTTCATTGTCTTTTGAGCCCTTCCATCATTCTCATTTTTCAGTTTTACTGAATCAGCTAGATTTTAATCATTGTACCATGTTTTTAATACTGTTTGTTTCATTGTCTTTTTAGCCCTTCAATCATTCTCATTTTTCAGTTTTACTGAATCAGCTAGATTTTAATCATTGTACCGTGTTTTTAATACTGTTTGTTTCATTGTCTTTTTAGCCCTTCAATCATTCTCATTTTTCAGTTTTACTGAATCAGCTAGATTTTAATCATTGTACCGTGTTTTTAATACTGTTTGTTTCATTGTCTTTTTAGCCCCTCAATCATTCTCATTTTTCAGTTTTACTGAATCAGTTAGATTTTAATCATTGTACCATGTTTTTAATACTGTTTGTTTCATTGTCTTTTTAGCCCTTCCATCATTCTCATTTTTCAGTTTTACTGAATCAGCTAGATTTTAATCATTGTACCATGTTTTTAATACTGTTTGTTTCATTGTCTTTTGAGCCCTTCCATCATTCTCATTTTTCAGTTTTACTGAATCAGCTAGATTTTAATCATTGTACCATGTTTTTAATACTGTTTGTTTCATTGTCTTTTTAGCCCTTCAATCATTCTCATTTTTCAGTTTTACTGAATCAGCTAGATTTTAATCATTGTACCATGTTTTTAATACTGTTTGTTTCATTGTCTTTTTAGCCCTTCCATCATTCTCATTTTTCAGTTTTACTGAATCAGCTAGATTTTAATCATTGTACCATGTTTTTAATACTGTTTGTTTCATTGTCTTTTGAGCCCTTCCATCATTCTCATTTTTCAGTTTTACTGAATCAGCTAGATTTTAATCATTGTACCATGTTTTTAATACTGTTTGTTTCATTGTCTTTTTAGCCCTTCAATCATTCTCATTTTTCAGTTTTACTGAATCAGCTAGATTTTAATCATTGTACCATGTTTTTAATACTGTTTGTTTCATTGTCTTTTTAGCCCTTCCATCATTCTCATTTTTCAGTTTTACTGAATCAGCTAGATTTTAATCATTGTACCATGTTTTTAATACTGTTTGTTTCATTGTCTTTTGAGCCCTTCCATCATTCTCATTTTTCAGTTTTACTGAATCAGCTAGATTTTAATCATTGTACCATGTTTTTAATACTGTTTGTTTCATTGTCTTTTTAGCCCTTCAATCATTCTCATTTTTCAGTTTTACTGAATCAGCTAGATTTTAATCATTGTACCATGTTTTTAATACTGTTTGTTTCATTGTCTTTTTAGCCCTTCCATCATTCTCATTTTTCAGTTTTACTGAATCAGCTAGATTTTAATCATTGTACCATGTTTTTAATACTGTTTGTTTCATTGTCTTTTGAGCCCTTCCATCATTCTCATTTTTCAGTTTTACTGGATCAGCTAGATGTTAATCATTGTACCATGTTTTTAATACTGTTTGTTTCATTGTCTTTTTAGCCCTTCAATCATTCTCATTTTTCAGTTTTACTGAATCAGCTAGATTTTAATCATTGTACCGTGTTTTTAATACTGTTTGTTTCATTGTCTTTTTAGCCCTTCAATCATTCTCATTTTTCAGTTTTACTGAATCAGCTAGATTTTAATCATTGTACCGTGTTTTTAATACTGTTTGTTTCATTGTCTTTTTAGCCCCTCAATCATTCTCATTTTTCAGTTTTACTGAATCAGTTAGATTTTAATCACTGTACCATGTTTTTAATACTGTTTGTTTCATTGTCTTTTTAGCCCTTCCATCATTCTCATTTTTCAGTTTTACTGAATCAGCTAGATTTTAATCATTGTACCATGTTTTTAATACTGTTTGTTTCATTGTCTTTTGAGCCCTTCCATCATTCTCATTTTTCAGTTTTACTGAATCAGCTAGATTTTAATCATTGTACCATGTTTTTAATACTGTTTGTTTCATTGTCTTTTTAGCCCTTCAATCATTCTCATTTTTCAGTTTTACTGAATCAGCTAGATTTTAATCATTGTACCATGTTTTTAATACTGTTTGTTTCATTGTCTTTTGAGCCCTTCAATCATTCTCATTTTTCAGTTTTACTGAATCAGCTAGATTTTAATCATTGTACCATGTTTTTAATACTGTTTGTTTCATTGTCTTTTTAGCCCTTCCATCATTCTCATTTTTCAGTTTTACTGAATCAGCTAGATTTTAATCATTGTACCATGTTTTTAATACTGTTTGTTTCATTGTCTTTTTAGCCCTTCCATCATTCTCATTTTTCAGTTTTACTGAATCAGCTAGATTTTAATCATTGTACCATGTTTTTAATACTGTTTGTTTCATTGTCTTTTTAGCCCTTCCATCATTCTCATTTTTCAGTTTTACTGAATCAGCTAGATTTTAATCATTGTACCATGTTTTTAATACTGTTTGTTTCATTGTCTTTTGAGCCCTTCCATCATTCTCATTTTTCAGTTTTACTGAATCAGCTAGATTTTAATCATTGTACCATGTTTTTAATACTGTTTGTTTCATTGTCTTTTTAGCCCTTCAATCATTCTCATTTTTCAGTTTTACTGAATCAGCTAGATTTTAATCATTGTACCATGTTTTTAATACTGTTTGTTTCATTGTCTTTTTAGCCCTTCCATCATTCTCATTTTTCAGTTTTACTGAATCAGCTAGATTTTAATCATTGTACCATGTTTTTAATACTGTTTGTTTCATTGTCTTTTGAGCCCTTCCATCATTCTCATTTTTACGTTTTACTGAATCAGCTAGATTTTAATCATTGTACCGTGTTTTTAATACTGTTTGTTTCATTGTCTTTTTATCCCTTCCATCATTCTCATTTTTCAGTTTTACTGAATCAGCTAGATTTTAATCATTGTACCATGTTTTTAATACTGTTTGTTTCATTGTCTTTTTAGCCCTTCCATCATTCTCATTTTTCAGTTTTACTGAATCAGCTAGATTTTAATCATTGTACCATGTTTTTAATACTGTTTGTTTCATTGTCTTTTGAGCCCTTCCATCATTCTCATTTTTCAGTTTTACTGAATCAGCTAGATTTTAATCATTGTACCATGTTTTTAATACTGTTTGTTTCATTGTCTTTTTAGCCCTTCAATCATTCTCATTTTTCAGTTTTACTGAATCAGCTAGATTTTAATCATTGTACCATGTTTTTAATACTGTTTGTTTCATTGTCTTTTTAGCCCTTCCATCATTCTCATTTTTCAGTTTTACTGAATCAGCTAGATTTTAATCATTGTACCATGTTTTTAATACTGTTTGTTTCATTGTCTTTTGAGCCCTTCCATCATTCTCATTTTTCAGTTTTACTGGATCAGCTAGATGTTAATCATTGTACCATGTTTTTAATACTGTTTGTTTCATTGTCTTTTTAGCCCTTCAATCATTCTCATTTTTCAGTTTTACTGAATCAGCTAGATTTTAATCATTGTACCGTGTTTTTAATACTGTTTGTTTCATTGTCTTTTTAGCCCTTCAATCATTCTCATTTTTCAGTTTTACTGAATCAGCTAGATTTTAATCATTGTACCGTGTTTTTAATACTGTTTGTTTCATTGTCTTTTTAGCCCCTTCAATCATTCTCATTTTTCAGTTTTACTGAATCAGCTAGATTTTAATCATTGTACCATGTTTTTAATACTGTTTGTTTCATTGTCTTTTTAGCCCTTCCATCATTCTCATTTTTCAGTTTTACTGAATCAGCTAGATTTTAATCATTGTACCATGTTTTTAATACTGTTTGTTTCATTGTCTTTTGAGCCCTTCAATCATTCTCATTTTTCAGTTTTACTGAATCAGCTAGATTTTAATCATTGTACCATGTTTTTAATACTGTTTGTTTCATTGTCTTTTTAGCCCTTCCATCATTCTCATTTTTCAGTTTTACTGAATCAGCTAGATTTTAATCATTGTACCATGTTTTTAATACTGTTTGTTTCATTGTCTTTTTAGCCCTTCCATCATTCTCATTTTTCAGTTTTACTGAATCAGCTAGATTTTAATCATTGTACCATGTTTTTAATACTGTTTGTTTCATTGTCTTTTGAGCCCTTCCATCATTCTCATTTTTCAGTTTTACTGAATCAGCTAGATTTTAATCATTGTACCATGTTTTTAATACTGTTTGTTTCATTGTCTTTTTAGCCCTTCAATCATTCTCATTTTTCAGTTTTACTGAATCAGCTAGATTTTAATCATTGTACCATGTTTTTAATACTGTTTGTTTCATTGTCTTTTTAGCCCTTCCATCATTCTCATTTTTCAGTTTTACTGAATCAGCTAGATTTTAATCATTGTACCATGTTTTTAATACTGTTTGTTTCATTGTCTTTTGAGCCCTTCCATCATTCTCATTTTTACGTTTTACTGAATCAGCTAGATTTTAATCATTGTACCGTGTTTTTAATACTGTTTGTTTCATTGTCTTTTTATCCCTTCCATCATTCTCATTTTTCAGTTTTACTGAATCAGCTAGATTTTAATCATTGTACCATGTTTTTAATACTGTTTGTTTCATTGTCTTTTGAGCCCTTCCATCATTCTCATTTTTCAGTTTTACTGAATCAGCTAGATTTTAATCATTGTACCATGTTTTTAATACTGTTTGTTTCATTGTCTTTTTAGCCCTTCAATCATTCTCATTTTTCAGTTTTACTGAATCAGCTAGATTTTAATCATTGTACCATGTTTTTAATACTGTTTGTTTCATTGTCTTTTTAGCCCTTCCATCATTCTCATTTTTCAGTTTTACTGAATCAGCTAGATTTTAATCATTGTACCATGTTTTTAATACTGTTTGTTTCATTGTCTTTTGAGCCCTTCCATCATTCTCATTTTTCAGTTTTACTGAATCAGCTAGATTTTAATCATTGTACCATGTTTTTAATACTGTTTGTTTCATTGTCTTTTTAGCCCTTCAATCATTCTCATTTTTCAGTTTTACTGAATCAGCTAGATTTTAATCATTGTACCATGTTTTTAATACTGTTTGTTTCATTGTCTTTTTAGCCCTTCCATCATTCTCATTTTTCAGTTTTACTGAATCAGCTAGATTTTAATCATTGTACCATGTTTTTAATACTGTTTGTTTCATTGTCTTTTGAGCCCTTCCATCATTCTCATTTTTCAGTTTTACTGAATCAGCTAGATGTTAATCATTGTACCATGTTTTTAATACTGTTTGTTTCATTGTCTTTTGAGCCCTTCAATCATTCTCATTTTTCAGTTTTACTGAATCAGCTAGATTTTAATCATTGTACCGTGTTTTTAATACTGTTTGTTTCATTGTCTTTTTAGCCCTTCAATCATTCTCATTTTTCAGTTTTACTGAATCAGCTAGATTTTAATCATTGTACCGTGTTTTTAATACTGTTTGTTTCATTGTCTTTTTAGCCCTTCCATCATTCTCATTTTTCAGTTTTACTGAATCAGCTAGATTTTAATCATTGTACCATGTTTTTAATACTGTTTGTTTCATTGTCTTTTTAGCCCTTCAATCATTCTCATTTTTCAGTTTTACTGAATCAGCTAGATTTTAATCATTGTACCATGTTTTTAATACTGTTTGTTTCATTGTCTTTTTAGCCCTTCCATCATTCTCATTTTTCAGTTTTACTGAATCAGCTAGATTTTAATCATTGTACCATGTTTTTAATACTGTTTGTTTCATTGTCTTTTGAGCCCTTCCATCATTCTCATTTTTCAGTTTTACTGAATCAGCTAGATTTTAATCATTGTACCATGTTTTTAATACTGTTTGTTTCATTGTCTTTTTAGCCCTTCAATCATTCTCATTTTTCAGTTTTACTGAATCAGCTAGATTTTAATCATTGTACCATGTTTTTAATACTGTTTGTTTCATTGTCTTTTTAGCCCTTCCATCATTCTCATTTTTCAGTTTTACTGAATCAGCTAGATTTTAATCATTGTACCATGTTTTTAATACTGTTTGTTTCATTGTCTTTTGAGCCCTTCCATCATTCTCATTTTTCAGTTTTACTGGATCAGCTAGATGTTAATCATTGTACCATGTTTTTAATACTGTTTGTTTCATTGTCTTTTTAGCCCTTCAATCATTCTCATTTTTCAGTTTTACTGAATCAGCTAGATTTTAATCATTGTACCGTGTTTTTAATACTGTTTGTTTCATTGTCTTTTTAGCCCTTCAATCATTCTCATTTTTCAGTTTTACTGAATCAGCTAGATTTTAATCATTGTACCGTGTTTTTAATACTGTTTGTTTCATTGTCTTTTTAGCCCCTCAATCATTCTCATTTTTCAGTTTTACTGAATCAGTTAGATTTTAATCACTGTACCATGTTTTTAATACTGTTTGTTTCATTGTCTTTTTAGCCCTTCCATCATTCTCATTTTTCAGTTTTACTGAATCAGCTAGATTTTAATCATTGTACCATGTTTTTAATACTGTTTGTTTCATTGTCTTTTGAGCCCTTCCATCATTCTCATTTTTCAGTTTTACTGAATCAGCTAGATTTTAATCATTGTACCATGTTTTTAATACTGTTTGTTTCATTGTCTTTTTAGCCCTTCAATCATTCTCATTTTTCAGTTTTACTGAATCAGCTAGATTTTAATCATTGTACCATGTTTTTAATACTGTTTGTTTCATTGTCTTTTGAGCCCTTCAATCATTCTCATTTTTCAGTTTTACTGAATCAGCTAGATTTTAATCATTGTACCATGTTTTTAATACTGTTTGTTTCATTGTCTTTTTAGCCCTTCCATCATTCTCATTTTTCAGTTTTACTGAATCAGCTAGATTTTAATCATTGTACCATGTTTTTAATACTGTTTGTTTCATTGTCTTTTTAGCCCTTCCATCATTCTCATTTTTCAGTTTTACTGAATCAGCTAGATTTTAATCATTGTACCATGTTTTTAATACTGTTTGTTTCATTGTCTTTTTAGCCCTTCCATCATTCTCATTTTTCAGTTTTACTGAATCAGCTAGATTTTAATCATTGTACCATGTTTTTAATACTGTTTGTTTCATTGTCTTTTGAGCCCTTCCATCATTCTCATTTTTCAGTTTTACTGAATCAGCTAGATTTTAATCATTGTACCATGTTTTTAATACTGTTTGTTTCATTGTCTTTTTAGCCCTTCAATCATTCTCATTTTTCAGTTTTACTGAATCAGCTAGATTTTAATCATTGTACCATGTTTTTAATACTGTTTGTTTCATTGTCTTTTTAGCCCTTCCATCATTCTCATTTTTCAGTTTTACTGAATCAGCTAGATTTTAATCATTGTACCATGTTTTTAATACTGTTTGTTTCATTGTCTTTTGAGCCCTTCCATCATTCTCATTTTTCAGTTTTACTGAATCAGCTAGATTTTAATCATTGTACCATGTTTTTAATACTGTTTGTTTCATTGTCTTTTTAGCCCTTCCATCATTCTCATTTTTCAGTTTTACTGAATCAGCTAGATTTTAATCATTGTACCATGTTTTTAATACTGTTTGTTTCATTGTCTTTTTAGCCCTTCCATCATTCTCATTTTTCAGTTTTACTGAATCAGCTAGATTTTAATCATTGTACCATGTTTTTAATACTGTTTGTTTCATTGTCTTTTTAGCCCTTCCATCATTCTCATTTTTCAGTTTTACTGAATCAGCTAGATTTTAATCATTGTACCATGTTTTTAATACTGTTTGTTTCATTGTCTTTTTAGCCCTTCCAATCATTCTCATTTTTCAGTTTTACTGAATCAGCTAGATTTTAATCATTGTACCATGTTTTTAATACTGTTTGTTTCATTGTCTTTTTAGCCCTTCCATCATTCTCATTTTTCAGTTTTACTGAATCAGCTAGATTTTAATCATTGTACCATGTTTTTAATACTGTTTGTTTCATTGTCTTTTGAGCCCTTCCATCATTCTCATTTTTCAGTTTTACTGAATCAGCTAGATTTTAATCATTGTACCATGTTTTTAATACTGTTTGTTTCATTGTCTTTTTAGCCCTTCAATCATTCTCATTTTTCAGTTTTACTGAATCAGCTAGATTTTAATCATTGTACCATGTTTTTAATACTGTTTGTTTCATTGTCTTTTTAGCCCTTCAATCATTCTCATTTTTCAGTTTTACTGAATCAGCTAGATTTTAATCATTGTACCATGTTTTTAATACTGTTTGTTTCATTGTCTTTTTAGCCCTTCAATCATTCTCATTTTTCAGTTTTACTGAATCAGCTAGATTTTAATCATTGTACCATGTTTTTAATACTGTTTGTTTCATTGTCTTTTTAGCCCTTCCATCATTCTCATTTTTCAGTTTTACTGAATCAGCTAGATTTTAATCATTGTACCATGTTTTTAATACTGTTTGTTTCATTGTCTTTTTAGCCCTTCCAATCATTCTCATTTTTCAGTTTTACTGAATCAGCTAGATTTTAATCATTGTACCATGTTTTTAATACTGTTTGTTTCATTGTCTTTTTAGCCCTTCAATCATTCTCATTTTTCAGTTTTACTGAATCAGCTAGATTTTAATCATTGTACCATGTTTTTAATACTGTTTGTTTCATTGTCTTTTTAGCCCTTCCATCATTCTCATTTTTCAGTTTTACTGAATCAGCTAGATTTTAATCATTGTACCATGTTTTTAATACTGTTTGTTTCATTGTCTTTTGAGCCCTTCCATCATTCTCATTTTTCAGTTTTACTGAATCAGCTAGATTTTAATCATTGTACCATGTTTTTAATACTGTTTGTTTCATTGTCTTTTTAGCCCTTCAATCATTCTCATTTTTCAGTTTTACTGAATCAGCTAGATTTTAATCATTGTACCATGTTTTTAATACTGTTTGTTTCATTGTCTTTTTAGCCCTTCCATCATTCTCATTTTTCAGTTTTACTGAATCAGCTAGATTTTAATCATTGTACCATGTTTTTAATACTGTTTGTTTCATTGTCTTTTTAGCCCTTCCATCATTCTCATTTTTCAGTTTTACTGAATCAGCTAGATTTTAATCATTGTACCATGTTTTTAATACTGTTTGTTTCATTGTCTTTTTAGCCCTTCCATCATTCTCATTTTTCAGTTTTACTGAATCAGCTAGATTTTAATCATTGTACCATGTTTTTAATACTGTTTGTTTCATTGTCTTTTGAGCCCTTCCATCATTCTCATTTTTCAGTTTTACTGAATCAGCTAGATTTTAATCATTGTACCATGTTTTTAATACTGTTTGTTTCATTGTCTTTTTAGCCCTTCAATCATTCTCATTTTTCAGTTTTACTGAATCAGCTAGATTTTAATCATTGTACCATGTTTTTAATACTGTTTGTTTCATTGTCTTTTTAGCCCTTCCATCATTCTCATTTTTCAGTTTTACTGAATCAGCTAGATTTTAATCATTGTACCATGTTTTTAATACTGTTTGTTTCATTGTCTTTTGAGCCCTTCCATCATTCTCATTTTTCAGTTTTACTGAATCAGCTAGATTTTAATCATTGTACCATGTTTTTAATACTGTTTGTTTCATTGTCTTTTTAGCCCTTCCAATCATTCTCATTTTTCAGTTTTACTGAATCAGCTAGATTTTAATCATTGTACCATGTTTTTAATACTGTTTGTTTCATTGTCTTTTTAGCCCTTCCATCATTCTCATTTTTCAGTTTTACTGAATCAGCTAGATTTTAATCATTGTACCATGTTTTTAATACTGTTTGTTTCATTGTCTTTTTAGCCCTTCCATCATTCTCATTTTTCAGTTTTACTGAATCAGCTAGATTTTAATCATTGTACCATGTTTTTAATACTGTTTGTTTCATTGTCTTTTTAGCCCTTCAATCATTCTCATTTTTCAGTTTTACTGAATCAGCTAGATTTTAATCATTGTACCGTGTTTTTAATACTGTTTGTTTCATTGTCTTTTTAGCCCTTCAATCATTCTCATTTTTCAGTTTTACTGAATCAGCTAGATTTTAATCATTGTACCATGTTTTTAATACTGTTTGTTTCATTGTCTTTTTAGCCCTTCCATCATTCTCATTTTTCAGTTTTACTGAATCAGCTAGATTTTAATCATTGTACCATGTTTTTAATACTGTTTGTTTCATTGTCTTTTTAGCCCTTCAATCATTCTCATTTTTCAGTTTTACTGAATCAGCTAGATTTTAATCATTGTACCATGTTTTTAATACTGTTTGTTTCATTGTCTTTTTAGCCCTTCCATCATTCTCATTTTTCAGTTTTACTGAATCAGCTAGATTTTAATCATTGTACCATGTTTTTAATACTGTTTGTTTCATTGTCTTTTGAGCCCTTCCATCATTCTCATTTTTCAGTTTTACTGAATCAGCTAGATTTTAATCATTGTACCATGTTTTTAATACTGTTTGTTTCATTGTCTTTTTAGCCCTTCAATCATTCTCATTTTTCAGTTTTACTGAATCAGCTAGATTTTAATCATTGTACCATGTTTTTAATACTGTTTGTTTCATTGTCTTTTTAGCCCTTCCATCATTCTCATTTTTCAGTTTTACTGAATCAGCTAGATTTTAATCATTGTACCATGTTTTTAATACTGTTTGTTTCATTGTCTTTTGAGCCCTTCCATCATTCTCATTTTTCAGTTTTACTGAATCAGCTAGATTTTAATCATTGTACCATGTTTTTAATACTGTTTGTTTCATTGTCTTTTTAGCCCTTCAATCATTCTCATTTTTCAGTTTTACTGAATCAGCTAGATTTTAATCATTGTACCGTGTTTTTAATACTGTTTGTTTCATTGTCTTTTTAGCCCTTCAATCATTCTCATTTTTCAGTTTTACTGAATCAGCTAGATTTTAATCATTGTACCATGTTTTTAATACTGTTTGTTTCATTGTCTTTTTAGCCCTTCAATCATTCTCATTTTTCAGTTTTACTGAATCAGCTAGATTTTAATCATTGTACCATGTTTTTAATACTGTTTGTTTCATTGTCTTTTTAGCCCTTCCATCATTCTCATTTTTCAGTTTTACTGAATCAGCTAGATTTTAATCATTGTACCATGTTTTTAATACTGTTTGTTTCATTGTCTTTTTAGCCCTTCCATCATTCTCATTTTTCAGTTTTACTGAATCAGCTAGATTTTAATCATTGTACCATGTTTTTAATACTGTTTGTTTCATTGTCTTTTTAGCCCTTCAATCATTCTCATTTTTCAGTTTTACTGAATCAGCTAGATTTTAATCATTGTACCATGTTTTTAATACTGTTTGTTTCATTGTCTTTTTAGCCCTTCAATCATTCTCATTTTTCAGTTTTACTGAATCAGCTAGATTTTAATCATTGTACCATGTTTTTAATACTGTTTGTTTCATTGTCTTTTTAGCCCTTCCATCATTCTCATTTTTCAGTTTTACTGAATCAGCTAGATTTTAATCATTGTACCATGTTTTTAATACTGTTTGTTTCATTGTCTTTTTAGCCCTTCAATCATTCTCATTTTTCAGTTTTACTGAATCAGCTAGATTTTAATCATTGTACCATGTTTTTAATACTGTTTGTTTCATTGTCTTTTTAGCCCTTCCATCATTCTCATTTTTCAGTTTTACTGAATCAGCTAGATTTTAATCATTGTACCATGTTTTTAATACTGTTTGTTTCATTGTCTTTTGAGCCCTTCCATCATTCTCATTTTTCAGTTTTACTGAATCAGCTAGATTTTAATCATTGTACCATGTTTTTAATACTGTTTGTTTCATTGTCTTTTTAGCCCTTCAATCATTCTCATTTTTCAGTTTTACTGAATCAGCTAGATTTTAATCATTGTACCATGTTTTTAATACTGTTTGTTTCATTGTCTTTTTAGCCCTTCCATCATTCTCATTTTTCAGTTTTACTGAATCAGCTAGATTTTAATCATTGTACCATGTTTTTAATACTGTTTGTTTCATTGTCTTTTGAGCCCTTCCATCATTCTCATTTTTCAGTTTTACTGAATCAGCTAGATTTTAATCATTGTACCGTGTTTTTAATACTGTTTGTTTCATTGTCTTTTTAGCCCTTCAATCATTCTCATTTTTCAGTTTTACTGAATCAGCTAGATTTTAATCATTGTACCATGTTTTTAATACTGTTTGTTTCATTGTCTTTTTAGCCCTTCAATCATTCTCATTTTTCAGTTTTACTGAATCAGCTAGATTTTAATCATTGTACCGTGTTTTTAATACTGTTTGTTTCATTGTCTTTTTAGCCCTTCAATCATTCTCATTTTTCAGTTTTACTGAATCAGCTAGATTTTAATCATTGTACCATGTTTTTAATACTGTTTGTTTCATTGTCTTTTTAGCCCTTCAATCATTCTCATTTTTCAGTTTTACTGAATCAGCTAGATTTTAATCATTGTACCATGTTTTTAATACTGTTTGTTTCATTGTCTTTTTAGCCCTTCAATCATTCTCATTTTTCAGTTTTACTGAATCAGCTAGATTTTAATCATTGTACCATGTTTTTAATACTGTTTGTTTCATTGTCTTTTGAGCCCTTCCATCATTCTCATTTTTCAGTTTTACTGAATCAGCTAGATTTTAATCATTGTACCATGTTTTTAATACTGTTTGTTTCATTGTCTTTTTAGCCCTTCAATCATTCTCATTTTTCAGTTTTACTGAATCAGCTAGATTTTAATCATTGTACCATGTTTTTAATACTGTTTGTTTCATTGTCTTTTTAGCCCTTCCATCATTCTCATTTTTCAGTTTTACTGAATCAGCTAGATTTTAATCATTGTACCATGTTTTTAATACTGTTTGTTTCATTGTCTTTTGAGCCCTTCCATCATTCTCATTTTTCAGTTTTACTGAATCAGCTAGATTTTAATCATTGTACCATGTTTTTAATACTGTTTGTTTCATTGTCTTTTTAGCCCTTCAATCATTCTCATTTTTCAGTTTTACTGAATCAGCTAGATTTTAATCATTGTACCATGTTTTTAATACTGTTTGTTTCATTGTCTTTTTAGCCCTTCCATCATTCTCATTTTTCAGTTTTACTGAATCAGCTAGATTTTAATCATTGTACCATGTTTTTAATACTGTTTGTTTCATTGTCTTTTGAGCCCTTCCATCATTCTCATTTTTCAGTTTTACTGAATCAGCTAGATGTTAATCATTGTACCATGTTTTTAATACTGTTTGTTTCATTGTCTTTTTAGCCCTTCAATCATTCTCATTTTTCAGTTTTACTGAATCAGCTAGATTTTAATCATTGTACCGTGTTTTTAATACTGTTTGTTTCATTGTCTTTTTAGCCCTTCAATCATTCTCATTTTTCAGTTTTACTGAATCAGCTAGATTTTAATCATTGTACCGTGTTTTTAATACTGTTTGTTTCATTGTCTTTTTAGCCCCTTCAATCATTCTCATTTTTCAGTTTTACTGAATCAGCTAGATTTTAATCATTGTACCATGTTTTTAATACTGTTTGTTTCATTGTCTTTTTAGCCCTTCCATCATTCTCATTTTTCAGTTTTACTGAATCAGCTAGATTTTAATCATTGTACCATGTTTTTAATACTGTTTGTTTCATTGTCTTTTGAGCCCTTCCATCATTCTCATTTTTCAGTTTTACTGAATCAGCTAGATTTTAATCATTGTACCATGTTTTTAATACTGTTTGTTTCATTGTCTTTTTAGCCCTTCAATCATTCTCATTTTTCAGTTTTACTGAATCAGCTAGATTTTAATCATTGTACCATGTTTTTAATACTGTTTGTTTCATTGTCTTTTTAGCCCTTCAATCATTCTCATTTTTCAGTTTTACTGAATCAGCTAGATTTTAATCATTGTACCATGTTTTTAATACTGTTTGTTTCATTGTCTTTTTAGCCCTTCCATCATTCTCATTTTTCAGTTTTACTGAATCAGCTAGATTTTAATCATTGTACCATGTTTTTAATACTGTTTGTTTCATTGTCTTTTTAGCCCTTCCATCATTCTCATTTTTCAGTTTTACTGAATCAGCTAGATTTTAATCATTGTACCATGTTTTTAATACTGTTTGTTTCATTGTCTTTTTAGCCCTTCAATCATTCTCATTTTTCAGTTTTACTGAATCAGCTAGATTTTAATCATTGTACCATGTTTTTAATACTGTTTGTTTCATTGTCTTTTTAGCCCTTCCATCATTCTCATTTTTCAGTTTTACTGAATCAGCTAGATTTTAATCATTGTACCATGTTTTTAATACTGTTTGTTTCATTGTCTTTTGAGCCCTTCCATCATTCTCATTTTTCAGTTTTACTGGATCAGCTAGATGTTAATCATTGTACCATGTTTTTAATACTGTTTGTTTCATTGTCTTTTTAGCCCTTCAATCATTCTCATTTTTCAGTTTTACTGAATCAGCTAGATTTTAATCATTGTACCGTGTTTTTAATACTGTTTGTTTCATTGTCTTTTTAGCCCTTCAATCATTCTCATTTTTCAGTTTTACTGAATCAGCTAGATTTTAATCATTGTACCGTGTTTTTAATACTGTTTGTTTCATTGTCTTTTTAGCCCCTCAATCATTCTCATTTTTCAGTTTTACTGAATCAGTTAGATTTTAATCATTGTACCATGTTTTTAATACTGTTTGTTTCATTGTCTTTTTAGCCCTTCCATCATTCTCATTTTTCAGTTTTACTGAATCAGCTAGATTTTAATCATTGTACCATGTTTTTAATACTGTTTGTTTCATTGTCTTTTTAGCCCTTCCATCATTCTCATTTTTCAGTTTTACTGAATCAGCTAGATTTTAATCATTGTACCATGTTTTTAATACTGTTTGTTTCATTGTCTTTTTAGCCCTTCAATCATTCTCATTTTTCAGTTTTACTGAATCAGCTAGATTTTAATCATTGTACCATGTTTTTAATACTGTTTGTTTCATTGTCTTTTTAGCCCTTCAATCATTCTCATTTTTCAGTTTTACTGAATCAGCTAGATTTTAATCATTGTACCATGTTTTTAATACTGTTTGTTTCATTGTCTTTTTAGCCCTTCCATCATTCTCATTTTTCAGTTTTACTGAATCAGCTAGATTTTAATCATTGTACCATGTTTTTAATACTGTTTGTTTCATTGTCTTTTTAGCCCTTCAATCATTCTCATTTTTCAGTTTTACTGAATCAGCTAGATTTTAATCATTGTACCATGTTTTTAATACTGTTTGTTTCATTGTCTTTTTAGCCCTTCCATCATTCTCATTTTTCAGTTTTACTGAATCAGCTAGATTTTAATCATTGTACCATGTTTTTAATACTGTTTGTTTCATTGTCTTTTGAGCCCTTCCATCATTCTCATTTTTCAGTTTTACTGAATCAGCTAGATTTTAATCATTGTACCATGTTTTTAATACTGTTTGTTTCATTGTCTTTTTAGCCCTTCAATCATTCTCATTTTTCAGTTTTACTGAATCAGCTAGATTTTAATCATTGTACCATGTTTTTAATACTGTTTGTTTCATTGTCTTTTTAGCCCTTCCATCATTCTCATTTTTCAGTTTTACTGAATCAGCTAGATTTTAATCATTGTACCATGTTTTTAATACTGTTTGTTTCATTGTCTTTTGAGCCCTTCCATCATTCTCATTTTTCAGTTTTACTGGATCAGCTAGATTTTAATCATTGTACCATGTTTTTAATACTGTTTGTTTCATTGTCTTTTTAGCCCTTCAATCATTCTCATTTTTCAGTTTTACTGAATCAGCTAGATTTTAATCATTGTACCATGTTTTTAATACTGTTTGTTTCATTGTCTTTTTAGCCCTTCAATCATTCTCATTTTTCAGTTTTACTGAATCAGCTAGATTTTAATCATTGTACCGTGTTTTTAATACTGTTTGTTTCATTGTCTTTTTAGCCCTTCCATCATTCTCATTTTTCAGTTTTACTGAATCAGCTAGATTTTAATCATTGTACCATGTTTTTAATACTGTTTGTTTCATTGTCTTTTTAGCCCTTCAATCATTCTCATTTTATCAGTTTTACTGAATCAGCTAGATTTTAATCATTGTACCATGTTTTTAATACTGTTTGTTTCATTGTCTTTTTAGCCCTTCAATCATTCTCATTTTTCAGTTTTACTGAATCAGCTAGATTTTAATCATTGTACCGTGTTTTTAATACTGTTTGTTTCATTGTCTTTTTAGCCCTTCCATCATTCTCATTTTTCAGTTTTACTGAATCAGCTAGATTTTAATCATTGTACCATGTTTTTAATACTGTTTGTTTCATTGTCTTTTTAGCCCTTCAATCATTCTCATTTTTCAGTTTTACTGAATCAGCTAGATTTTAATCATTGTACCGTGTTTTTAATACTGTTTGTTTCATTGTCTTTTTAGCCCTTCCATCATTCTCATTTTTCAGTTTTACTGAATCAGCTAGATTTTAATCATTGTACCGTGTTTTTAATACTGTTTGTTTCATTGTCTTTTGAGCCCTTCCATCATTCTCATTTTTCAGTTTTACTGAATCAGCTAGATTTTAATCATTGTACCATGTTTTTAATACTGTTTGTTTCATTGTCTTTTTAGCCCTTCAATCATTCTCATTTTTCAGTTTTACTGAATCAGCTAGATTTTAATCATTGTACCATGTTTTTAATACTGTTTGTTTCATTGTCTTTTTAGCCCTTCCATCATTCTCATTTTTCAGTTTTACTGAATCAGCTAGATTTTAATCATTGTACCATGTTTTTAATACTGTTTGTTTCATTGTCTTTTGAGCCCTTCCATCATTCTCATTTTTCAGTTTTACTGAATCAGCTAGATTTTAATCATTGTACCGTGTTTTTAATACTGTTTGTTTCATTGTCTTTTTAGCCCTTCCATCATTCTCATTTTTCAGTTTTACTGAATCAGCTAGATTTTAATCATTGTACCATGTTTTTAATACTGTTTGTTTCATTGTCTTTTTAGCCCTTCAATCATTCTCATTTTTCAGTTTTACTGAATCAGCTAGATTTTAATCATTGTACCGTGTTTTTAATACTGTTTGTTTCATTGTATTTTTAGCCCTTCAATCATTCTCATTTATCAGTTTTACGGAATCAGCTCGATTTTAATCATTGTACCATGTTTTTAATACTGTTTGTTTCATTGTCTATTTAGCCCTTCAATCATTCTCATTTTTCAGTTTTACTGAATCAGCTAGATTTTAATCATTGTACCGTGTTTTTAATACTGTTTGTTTCATTGTCTTTTTAGCCCTTCCATCATTCTCATTTTTCAGTTTTACTGAATCAGCTAGATTTTAATCATTGTACCGTGTTTTTAATACTGTTTGTTTCATTGTCTTTTGAGCCCTTCCATCATTCTCATTTTTCAGTTTTACTGAATCAGCTAGATTTTAATCATTGTACCATGTTTTTAATACTGTTTGTTTCATTGTCTTTTTAGCCCTTCAATCATTCTCATTTTTCAGTTTTACTGAATCAGCTAGATTTTAATCATTGTACCATGTTTTTAATACTGTTTGTTTCATTGTCTTTTTAGCCCTTCCATCATTCTCATTTTTCAGTTTTACTGAATCAGCTAGATTTTAATCATTGTACCATGTTTTTAATACTGTTTGTTTCATTGTCTTTTGAGCCCTTCCATCATTCTCATTTTTCAGTTTTACTGAATCAGCTAGATTTTAATCATTGTACCATGTTTTTAATACTGTTTGTTTCATTGTCTTTTTAGCCCTTCAATCATTCTCATTTTTCAGTTTTACTGAATCAGCTAGATTTTAATCATTGTACCATGTTTTTAATACTGTTTGTTTCATTGTCTTTTTAGCCCTTCCATCATTCTCATTTTTCAGTTTTACTGAATCAGCTAGATTTTAATCATTGTACCATGTTTTTAATACTGTTTGTTTCATTGTCTTTTGAGCCCTTCCATCATTCTCATTTTTCAGTTTTACTGGATCAGCTAGATGTTAATCATTGTACCATGTTTTTAATACTGTTTGTTTCATTGTCTTTTTATCCCTTCCATCATTCTCATTTTTCAGTTTTACTGAATCAGCTAGATTTTAATCATTGTACCGTGTTTTTAATACTGTTTGTTTCATTGTCTTTTTAGCCCTTCAGTCATTCTCATTTTTCAGTTTTACTGAATCAGCTAGATTTTAATCATTGTACCATGTTTTTAATACTGTTTGTTTCATTGTCTTTTTAGCCCTTCAATCATTCTCATTTTTCAGTTTTACTGAATCAGCTAGATTTTAATCATTGTACCGTGTTTTTAATACTGTTTGTTTCATTGTCTTTTTAGCCCTTCCATCATTATCATTTTTCAGTTTTACTGAATCAGCTAGATTTTAATCATTGTACCGTGTTTTTAATACTGTTTGTTTCATTGTCTTTTTAGCCCTTCCATCATTATCGTTTTTCAGTTTTACTGAATCAGCTAGATTTTAATCATTGTACCATGTTTTTAATACTGTTTGTTTCATTGTCTTTTTAGCCCTTCAATCATTCTCATTTTTCAGTTTTACTTGATCAGCCAGATTTTAAGCTTTATACCACGTTTTTAATACTGTTTGTTTGTCTTGTGTCTGACGCTTTTTGGCCAAACATGGCCCTTGCGCCATTAAAATCAAACAACCAACCAACCAACCAACCAACCAACCAAATCCTTTTTGGTCTTGTAAGTTATGCGGTTGAGCCGCCGCAAATCGGATTTGCTATTCCATCACAAACGACAGATGCTTGATTTAATTGATGTCTCTAGAATTTGGTGGCCAGGGCCACGAACGCGCCGTGCGCCAAATTTCAGGGGCGGCAGGAGGCCTCAATTACATTTTACGGTAGATAAGTTAACATCAGTGACGTGGGAGGTTAAGAAAATGTTTTACTGTGAGAAATCGTAATGCTACAGTGACACGTTTGTTTGTTTAGTAAAAATAATTCATTATATAATTCAATAGGAAACGTTTTGAAATCAGAGAATAATGTTTCTTGCTTTGTTCAGTAACAGATACCGCGGGAAAAGGATTAATTTTTTTTTCCCTAAAACTTGTTTAAATCTTGAAGATTTCAGCATTCATGATATGCGTGGCCAGCTCTATGACCATAGGGCCAATATGAAGAAAAAACACAATGGACTTCAGAAAACATAATTTTTCGACCTAACACCCTTATACATTTTATGTACTTTGAGAGACTCATACTTTAACTCTGGTCGTAAATAACGACGAAAACATTCCTCTACAGATCGTGAACATTTTCAGCATTGTTCAAGAAATATACGCTTTCTTTTCTGAATTACCTTACCGTTGGCAAATTTTAAGGAAAGAGTTTCCAGCGTTGACCGTAAAAACAGTGCTCGGAAACAATGTGGGGGAAAAAGGATCGATGCAATAAGGGTAACATCGTCGTCAACCATTATCAATCTCCTGCTGGATAAAGGTCTCCTCAAGTTCCTTCCACAACGGTCTGTCTTGGACCAGTCTCCTCCATTTCACTCCCGCATGCTTTCGAATTTCATCCACCCATCTCCCACGTGGTCTTCTTCTGGGTCTTTTCCTGTCCCTTGGAATCCAGTCTAAAAACATTTCAGTTGTTCATCGGTGGTCCGTTCTTCTGCCAACATATCCAGTCCATTGGCATTTCAGGGATTTTACTCTGATCGTGATATCTTCCAGTCTTGTCATTTCCGGTATCCACGAGTTCCTGTTCTTATCTTTCTTGGTTACATATATTAGGTGTGCAACTTAATTCTCGGCCACAGGCACGACACTTTGATAGCAAATTATTGCAAATCGAATACGTACCTTATAAGGGAAAAAATCCCCATCGTGTTGGATACATTTGAGCCATCGCTGGGAGCTGCCGAATGCCACTGCGGAAAAAACAGGGCTGTTTCGAGTTGATAAAGTCACCAATACTTGTGTGGACCTCCTCGACATAAATAAAGTGCGTATCGCTCAGGTGATGTTGCAGACAGCGAAAGAGGTGATAATCAGACGGGGCGAAGTCTGGAGAATACGCCGGGGGAGACAAAATCTCCCATCCCAGGTCGGTGATCGTGTTTAAAGTCGTTTTCGCGGTGTGAGGACGCGCGTTATCCTGAAGCAACAGGACTAACCTTCGCCCTTGCCGGTGTATGGCCTTTTTGCGTCCATTGCGCCACTCACACGAATTAGTTGCTGACAATAACGCTCAGCATTGACCGTTTCACCAGGTTTGAGCAATTCATAGTGTACGACACTGCGCTGATCCCACCATATCCACAGCAACAACTTCCTGGCATGGATATTCGGTTTGACGGTACTGGTGGTTGGCTGACCTGGATAAAACCACGATTTGCGCCGCTTAGGATTATTGTAGAGGATCCACTTCTCATCACAGGTCAAAATCTTGCGTAGAAAATCCTTTTTCTTGAATCTGGAAGGGAAAGACACAACAACATCGTAGCACCTAGACATGTTCGCAGCTGTGAGTTGGAGGGGCACCCAACGGCCCTCGCTTGGGAATCCGCCCAAGCTTGTGCAGGCGCTTTGCAATGGCTTGCCGTGTTACTCCGAGTTCCTGGGCGAGCTCTGACTGTGTGCGACAGGGATTCGCGTCCAACACTTGTTCCAGTGCCTCATCGTAAACTTTCTATGGCTGTCCCGGACATTCTGCATCACGGAGATCGAAATTTTCTTGCTTAAACCGCTGGAACCACTTCTTACACGTACTGTAGGACACCGCAGCCTCACCCAAAGCAGCACAGATCATTTGCTCGGCTTCCGCGGCACTTTTTTTCAGCTGAAACGCGAACAGGAGGCAGTGCCTCATATGTTGTTTTTCGAACGACATTGTTTTCACCGTCAACTTTCTTCCCTTCTGTCACTACAGCTGTAAGCGGTTACGGTTGCCTGGAAAGCTGTTGGATGGCGCTGCAATCATACATTATCGCACACAGATATTTGCATTTGCCCACGTTCTATGATCGCTTGCGGTTAGGGGCCGAGAATTAAGTTGCACACCTAATATACACTGAGTGGCCACTTTATTATGACCACCGCTCAGTACTTCGTTGGGCTGCGTCGATTCTTCGTGGCATGGACTCCACGAGATGTTGATAGGTGGTTTGTGGAATTTGAGACTGTGCTTGATGAATAGCACTTTCCAGGAGTGTGAGATTGCAGGGTTGTTGATCCAGCTGTCTGATGGATCGTTCAACTTCATCCCACAAATTCTCAATGGGGTTGAGATCTGGAGATTGTGGGGGCCACCTAAGCAAAGTAAACTCCCCGGCATGTTCCTTAAACCAATCCTGTACAATGCGAGCACTATCTTGTTGAAAGTAGCCATCGCTAATGTGATAAACTATCCACATGACAGGATGCACTTGGTCCGCAACGATGTTTAGATGTGATCTGCCAGTCAGACGTTGATCAACACGAATTAAAGGGCACAAAGCATGCCAGGAAAATATTCTCCAAACCATAACGTTGTCTCCACTAGCTTGAAGGGTTGTAGCAATGCATTTGGGGTCAATGCTTTCGTGCTGTTTCCCCCAAATTCTCACTCTGCCATCGGCATGGTGCAACTGAAAATATGATTCATCGGACCACATAATTTGTTTCTAGTTATCGACTGTCCAATCCTTGTGCTCTTGTGTGAACTGGAGACGTTTTCTCTTGTTAACTGCAGACAGCAAAGGTGTTCGAACAGGCCTTCGGCTGGCATATCCCATCCGATGCAGTGTACGGCGAACAGTGCGTACAGAGATCTTTTGAGGGGATCCTTTATTAGGTTAGTCTGTAATTTGCTGCACTGTTGCCCTTCTGTTGTCTGTTACCAGTCTTGACACTCTCCGTTCCGCCCGAGCAGTCACTAGTCGATGACGACCACACGCTGCACGTAGAGATCCAGTTTTTTGGCTGACAGTCTAGTCTTTAAACACTTTAACAACAGCTGCTCTGGAACATTTCACGAATGCGGCGGTTTCGGTGACACTCGCTCCATGGCTCCGAGCTCCTACAATCATCCTACGTTGAAAGTCCGTCAAATGGCATTTTTTACCCATCTCGTCACCCAAAAATCACTTCTACTACTGTCGCAAGCACTAAGCTTTCCCTTTTTATACCAGCCTCCCCTTTGGTGGCAACAGCGTGCAGCCATAGCTCATTTGCTTAAAATTGTCAGGTGGTCATAATAAAGTGGCCACTCAGTGTATAAATTAAATCGTGTTTATAAATCTATCTATCTATCTATCTATCTATCTATCTATCTATCTATCTATCTATCTATCTATCTATCCAGAGAGAGAGAGAGAGAGAGAGAGAAAGGAAGCTGACTTCTTGGACTATGTCATTCGAACTAGAGTTTTACAGATTTTTTTCCCCCTTTAGTTTTATATGAGGTAATTGTGTTTTATGAAAACTCTTCATTTACGGGAAATAGAAAATAATGTTGCTAAATATATTTATTTCATGTAAAAAATGAATAAAAATTGAAAAAATATTATCTTATAACCGGGCGGCAAATGCCCTAGGCGAGTCCCTGGCTAGGGCAATACCTGGAGGTTTTCCTCAGGCTCCGCGAACCATTCTCGAACAGTCTGGGCAGTGTGGCATGGTATATTATCCTGCTGAACGAAGACACTATACTAGATGAGAATATCGTTTCCATGAAAGGATGTACCTGGTCTGCAGTGAATCTTAGGTAGGTGGTAGACGTCATTGTTTCCTGCACATGAATTACTAGATCCTGGATTTCCCAGCGGAATATTGCGCAAAGCATTACACTTCCTCCATCCGGTGTCGCATGATTGGTTGAATGACGATTGGTCGACAGTAACGATTCGTCCGCAGCACGATTGGTAGACATAACGATCAGTCGACCGTAACGACTAGTCGACCGTAACGACTAGTCGACAGTAACGATTGGTCGACATAACTATTGGTCGAGATAACCATTGGTTCAGAGGATTATTTTTTACATTCGCAGCGGTACCTCTCAGAACATACTGATCTCTCAAAAGGTAACGTTCCTTTTTGGAAATAATATCTTTTAGAATGCAGTTCTCAGAATGTACAGCATTATAACATATTATTTCCAAATAGGCTCCCGTGTCATCTTTTGCACTCTAAGTGAAATCTATATAGAGGGCCTTCTGAACGATGTTATTTCCGAAAGGGCCCCGGGGCATTTTAGGTATAGGCACCTTGGGGAAACTGCCACACATAATTCTGAAACTCGGAAAATTGCCCCACCGGAAAATTGCCACACATTCAAAGCGTTTCTCGGACGGACGGCGATTTGTGCTCGTCCCCTTAATGAAAACCATGTGGCAATTTTCCGGTGGGGCAATTTACCGCCAAACTGTTTGCACTTATTCAATTTTTTTTTCCAAGTTCTGTTGACCATCTTATGTCGACCAATGTCGACTAATCGTTATATCGACGAGTCGTTAGTGTCGACCAATCGTTACTGTCGAATAATCGTTACTGTCGACTAATCATTACTGTCGACCAATCGTTATGCCGACCAATCGTTACTGTTGGCCAATCGTTATGTCGACCAATCGTTACATACCCCCCTCCATCGGCTTATTGTGGTTCCATGGGGCATTCTGGTGCCAGCACTTCCCCAGGTAAACAATGCACGTACGTACCAACCGGCCACATGATTTAACAAGGAAACGAGATTCATCGGACCAGACGACCTTTTTCCAGTCATTCAAGGTCCAGTTTTGATGCTGGCGTGCCCATTGTAAGCGCTTTCGGGTGGTGAACCGAGGCTAGTACGAGGACTCGGAGCAGCCTGCGACTCCATTTTCAGCAAGGTTCAATAAACTGTGTGTTGTAGCACACTACTCTCGTCATCGGCATTCAGATTACCGGAGAGTTGCGTCACAGTATCCCTTTTATTGGCTTGTAACACATTACTCTCGTCACCGGCATCCAGATTACCTGAGAGTTGCGTCACAGTATCCCTTCTGTAGGCTTGTAACACATTACTCTCGTCACCAGCATCCAGATTACCGGAGAATTGCGTCAGAATATCCCTTCTGTTGGCACCTACTATACGGGATATCCTTCGCTCACCTCAAGCATCGATGAGCCGTAGTCCACCCATACCTTGACGGCGGTTCGTCTGGCCTTATCTTTACTCCGAGCATTTTTTTTTATTGGAGGTTTAACGACCATCGTGAGCAATTCAATGGGCTATAAGCAGTCGCCCGTCCCTAATTTAGGGTCACTGGTTCCAGGGAAGGGAGAGAGCCAGTGCCGTAAAACAAACACAACATCCATGCCTCACCGGGATTCGAACCCGGACCCCGTTCGGACGAATGATCAGAGGCCATCGCTTAGACCACTGCGCCACCGGGACGGCAGAAGAGTATTTTTTGAAGGCACTAACCACATAGAAAATAACAAAACTCTACTAGTAATCCGATTTATTGGGATGGGAATATATAAATAAGCGTTTCCAAGCTTTCGCAACATCAACCACATGGTTTTTTCAAGGAAGTCAGACAGAAACTGCAATCACGATAATAGTACGCTTTAACAATTTGAACGCGGTTACTTGACTTGACAATAAATATTGGATTGGTGCGAATGAAATGTCCAGCAAAGGACCAGAACACGTGGACGACGATAACGGAAAAGTAGGACAACTGACCTAAGCAAAATAATCCCCCTCTGCATCGACACATAGTTGCCTATCTGTCTGGCAAGGCCATGATCCCGGAACGAAAAAAGCCATGTGGCTGGTACCCGAAGAAGTCAACTGCACGTTGAACCTTGTTGTCTGTCGTGGACTGTTTCCCAGACAGGAAGTGATCCAGGAGACGAAACAGATGATAATCTGTCGGAGAGAAGCTCGGAGAATAGGAAGGATAAGGCAGTGCTTCATAGCCCAAGGCACTTAGTGTCAGCATCGTTCGTTGTGCGACATGAGGGCAGGCGTTGTCCTAGAGAAGAAAAACACCATGGCTGTTGGGCAAAGCCGGTTGTTTCTGCAGCAATTTCAGGTGCATCTGGTGTAATTCAGCTCAATAACGTTCTGCAGTGATGGTTGGCCTCTTGCCAAGAAACTCCGGTGCATTATCCTGGCTGTAGACCACCAAATAAGGAGCATCATCTTCTTGGTGTGTAGGGGTGGCTTAGGATACCGTACAGCAGGTTGTGCCTTGCTTAACCGTTGAGAAGATTGTTTCCGATTATTATAAAACACCCACTTCTCGTCGCAGATGACGATTCGATGCAGTAGAGGTTCCTGTTTATTCCTGGCAAGCAGCGATGTGCAGACTTCCAAACGCCTGTTCCTGTTGGCAGTTGTCAACTCATGCGGCAGCCACATGTCCAGCTTTTTGACCTTACCCAGCGCAGCCAGACACCGAACAACTGTCGTGTGGTGGACACCTACCTCTGCCGATATCTCACGACACGTTTTTCGAGAGTTTGACTGGGAGACCAAGAATTTCATTTTTGCAACAGATTTAGTATGAGTTATCTCGGCAGTAACATATAACAGTCATTATTTTAATTTAAGACAAAAGTAATATCGTCCGTACATTATTACTCTCCATTAGACTGCTCCATTACGGTTATTACTACAGGTTATTCCCAATTACTACTATTACACTCTTCACATTCCGCGATACCTGAAGGGCTACTGAACAGTTATTATGATTGTCGGTGGCCCAAGCTTCTGACCACACGGTTACCGCACCGGATACCTCATCACCTGTCCGTCTTCTAGGTAAGTCTCGTTACATTCTGTGATTCTTAAAATACTCCTGAAACGTTAATAAGGGTATATCACTCGCGTCGCATTTTTCGAGATTATACATTACTAAATCCTCATCCAAAATTATTCTGCTTTCATCGGTAACACTTCTTTGAGACGAATTTCCTGCACGTTTGGAATTGTTTCTAGTCACATGATCGTGATTGGCAACTTATTTCAGCACTTTCCTTACAAACACCAAAAAAATCTCAGGTTAGGAATTTTTCATTGCTTTTCCTAAAGAAAAAAGGGGAGAAAACACCAAATACAGAGCCAGATCAAGGGGCATCTGTACCGGCATAACCTTGGGGCTCACCCTTACCAAGGGCCCAGGAGGCATACCTGTGCAAATAAGAGAGAGAGAGAGAATATATATATATATATATATATACACAGGGTGTCCCGGAACTTCGTGTACAAACTTGGAGGGGAGGTAGAGAACAGCGTTAGGAACCATAATTAAATAGGAAAGCATGGGCGGAAACGATAGGCGCCGCTGTACGCGAGCTCGCAAGGTCGGCACGTGTGGCTTCCTCATTGTAGACGCGGACTGCGTGCGATCAACATGAATCGTTTCACACACGCCGAGTTGACGGATATGCACTTCGTCTATGGCCTAACCAACGGAAATGGACGCGCTGCTGGTCGGTTGTATCGGGAAAAATATCCAACGAGGCGCCAACCAAATCATCAAATGTTCGCTCGGGTATATCAGAACATTGCGGAACGTGGATCCTTCACAGCAACGATGCAGGATACCGGGCGGTCGCGAACAGCACGAACACCCATATTGGAAGAGCGTCTGCTGCATGCTGTGGACCGAAATCCCGGGATCAGTGTACGGGCGCTTGCCGCTGCAGCCGGAACGTCTCGATCAACTGTCTGGCGCGTTCTGCAGAACGAAGCTTTACATCCTTTTCATCTTCAGAGAGTTCAATTACTGCAGCCGGATGATCACCCACGACGTGTCGCGTTTGCACAGTGGTTTCTGCACCAAAGCGTGGCCGACCCGCAATTTCCCAGTTCTTTTATGTTCAGTGATGAAGCAACATTTTCACGTGACGGGGTGTTCAATACGCACAACGCGCACATGTGGGCCGTACACAACCCACACGGAACCCGGCCACGAGCCGCACAACAACGCTTCACTGTTAATGTGTGGGCGGGTATCGTGGCGGACAGTTTAGTCGGGCCATACATCTTACCACCTCAACTGGACGCTCGCAAGTATCTCGTCTTTCTTCAGGAGGTTCTTCCGGAAATGCTGCACGATGTCCCCGCACATGTTCGACGCGGAATATGGTTGCAACATGATGGGGCGCCATCTCATTACGCAAGGTGCGTACGTGACCATTTGGACCGGACATTTCGAACCAAGTGGATTGGGCGTGGCGGTCCCGTCGAATGGCCACCCGGATCACCTGATTTATCTCCTCTTGATTATTATCTCTGGGGTGCCATGAAGAGCATCGTGTACGACACGCCAGTAAATTCTGAAATGGGCCTGGTGGCACGAATCTCCATCGCTGCTGCTACGATCCGCGAAACGCCAGGTATCTTTGACAATGTTCGCCAATCCATGTCGCGTAGGTGTCATGCGTGTATCCAGGCCAATGGGCGCAATTTCGAACACTTCCTGTGATGCCTGTAAGTCCTACATTGTACTCTTTTGTTGTGTATTAAAGCGTTTTACGATGCTTTCTGTATTGTGGCCTTACTGTGTCTTTGTGTCTCTTTCTCACGTGAGGGTGACGTTTCCGCCCATGCTTTCCTATTTAATTCTGGTTCCTACCGCTGTTCTCTACCTCCCCTCTAAGTTTGTACACGAAGTTCCGGGACACCCTGTATAGAAATGAAGATTTATCGATTGATGGAGAAAAGTTGGAGATAACAGATACGTACGTTTATCTTGGACAGCAGATATCAAGTGAGGGTCAAATTGATGAAGAAATTAATCGGCGTATAAAACTTGCCTGGAGAGCTTTTGGAAGAAAGAGCATAATTTTCAAGAGCAATGTGCCATTATGTCTTAAAAGAAAAGTGTTTGATCAAAGAATCCTTCCAGTGCTTACGTATGGTGCAGAGACGTGGACCTTAACTAAAAGAGACATACAGTAGCGAACATAAGTATTTGGCGAAACACTTTTTCGACCATAATTTTTTTTCTGCTGGACCAAATCGCGTCATTTTGGGATATGATATGTGTTGATTCGTGGGTTACAATGCCGCCTAGTTTCTATTTCGCTCAGAGCGAATTTGTTGTTCGAAATGGGCCATATTCAAGAGTCGCCAATTATTACCCATTTGTTTGCTACATGTATTAATGTTTTTCTTGCGATTTTTGTGGGTTTTGTGATGTGTAGTATGATAATAAGTCAATCTTAGGTTTTCAGAAATGGGTAAAAAAACAGATTTCCCTGTTGGAGCTCTCCAGGCGGCCGTGAACATGATGGAATCCGGAATGCGCGTCACCGACATTCCGAGGGCCCTAAAGATCCGACACCAGTCCATTTCAGCAATCCTGCAACGTTATAAGAAGACTGGGGCCGTCGAGAACAGTCCGCGATGTGGTAGCCCTCGTTCCACTACGTTGCGTCAGGATAGACGCATCCTCCGTCGATCTCGTGCTGATCCCACCTTGACTGCTGTGGACATCGCCACCGAATTCCGCGACAGCGACGACCTGAACGTCAGCCGAATGACCATCTCCCGTCGTCTCATTGCTGGTGGATTGAATGGAATACGCCCCGCCAAGAAACCCCTCATCGCAGTCAAGAATCGACGAGCAAAATCTCGTTCGCGCGCGGTCATCGACACTGGACCGCGGCGGACTGGAGCAAGGTGCTTTTCACTGAAGATAGCAAGTTCAATTTGTTCGGAAGTGAGGGCATCCGATACGTACGACGGCCGTGTGGCCAGAGATTTAACCCTCAGTTCATTCAGCCGACTGTCAAGCATGCACGGAGGGGGATCGCTCATGGTTTACGGCACCTTCTCTTGCAATGGAATGGGCCCAATCATCAAGATTGACGGAATAATGACTGGCCAGAGCTACAGGAACATGCTCATCAACGATGTCTTCCCATGGGCAAACCAGAACATGCTACCCGGATGATCATGCAGCAAGACAACGACCCGAAGCACACCTCCAGAGTAGCGAAGGCAGCCTTCCAGCAGCAACAGGTCACACTTCTAGACTGACCAAGCCAATCTCCAGACCTCAACTCCATCGAGTACATGTGGGAGGAGCTGGAGAGACGATGTGCGAAGAAAACCTGCCGGAATAGGGCCCAGAAGTTCGACCAGCTGTCTGCAGAATGGGCGCGAATTCCGCAGGTCACCGTCGAGAAGCTAGTGGACTCGATGCCGGCCCGTTGTGCAGCTGTTATTAAGTCTCGTGGTTATCCCACTAAGTATTAGTTATTGTTTTGTAGTTTTCTCGTACTTGTTTTCTGTTATCGTTGCATTAAATGAATGTGATACACACCTACTTTGTTGGTCAATTTGTATGATCTTTGCGATTAAGCTCGGTACCTGATCTGTGTTAAGGTTTCCGATCCATCTACATATGGGTCATGTTTACAACTGAATAACACATATCATATTCCAAAATGACCCGATTTGGGCCAGCAGAAAAAAAATTATGCTCGAAAAAGTGTTTCGCCAAATACTTTTGTTCGCTACTGTACAAAGGCTGCAGACAACTCAAAGCACCATGGAGAGGTGCATGCTTGGTGTAACCAGAAGAGATAAGAAGAGGAACTCGTGGATCAGAGAAATGACAAGAGTGGAAGACATCATGATCAGAGTTAAATCCCTGAAATGGCAATGGGCTGGACATACTGCCAGAAGGACAGACCATCGATGGACAGTCGAAATTTTAGATTCGATTAAAAAGGACAGGAAAAGACCCAAAAGAAGACCACATGGAAGATGGGTGGATGAAATTCGAAAGTATGCGGGAGTAACATGGAGGAGACTGGCACAAGACAGACCGTTGTGGAAGAGGCTTGGAGAGACCTTCGTCCAGAAGGGGATTGATAATGGTTGACAATGATGATGATGATATATATATATATATATATATATATATATATATATATATATATAGAGAGAGAGAGAGAGAGAGAGAGAGAGAGAGGAAGAGATAGAGATAGAGAGAGATAGAGAGAGAAGGGGGATGAAGAGAGAGAGAGAGAGAGAGAGAGAGAGAGAGAGAGAGAGAATTACAGGTACATATGCTGGAACTTGTGCCCCCCCCCCCCCCTCCTTCCCGAAAACAATTTTTTTTCGTCTGTAGAACCGCCACTGCTCTGTTTATAAACTTTTCCGAAATGTTAGGAAGATATTTTCTCAAAGAGCCCTGTTTCAGGGTCTGTTCTAGATCGCATTGATCGGCTTCTTGGAATCTCCAGGCATTTTGCAGCCAATTTAAGAACACAATGGCCCTTTTGTCCGCTTCCGGCTGACCGCAGAGGCAGCTTACGTGTGCCAATGACCACGGCGAGTTGGTTGCGGCTTGGCTTATTTGCGTTGTAACCACAAACGCCCACGGTTGATACCGGAAACCGCCGTGAAAATCAGGAGAACATTAGCGGTTTCAAATATGAACCCGGAGACAAGTCGTTAGCTATCAATATCTGTTCCTTTCCTGTGGAGGTGTAGCGCGCGCTGTTGCGGTCATTTAGATTTAAAAACTACTGCTTGGTAGACAGAATACAAACCGTGTGAGAGGAATGCTATGATGCACTTTTCTAAAGCGCTAGTTCCTGCTTGTGGAAAAGAAATGTTCCCGGACCTTTTGCGGCAAGAAACTTGTGTCCGTCATTTCATAGCCACAAAATCCTGTAACTGAAAAAATATTATCTAACGTTTCACATAACCATGAGCCCGGAAAATGATTCCATGGAAATTATAAGAAAATCAAATATGTACGCATTTTAGTCATGAGGCTCATATGTATACATTTTACAGTGAATCTCTGGATATTCGCAACAATAAAAAAGCTTTTATAAACGGATATCCCAAGTAAATTACAGGCTACGGAAATTTCGTTAGCTGAATATTTTGTGCACGGAATAAGCAATAAGAAATTTTTACATACTGTATTATGTGCCTGAGCAGAACAAAATCTAATACTTTGTTGTCGTAATAATGTTGCGATGTGGCATACGATGTCAATGTTTTATGTTCATGTGTGAAAACGCACTAATGTAATGTAAGAGAATTTGTAATCATCAAAATGTTTTTACATGTTTGTTTGCGTTCAATGCGATTAAAAACGTCGTAATCAAATTAAGTAAAAAATACACTTCTCAGTAAGAGAGAGAAGGGGGGGGGAGATTGAGAGAGAAACTGTAGTAAAATATCCACAAAGCAAATTTTAGTGTGTCTGCTACACTATGAGGTACCAAAAAAAAAAAAAAAAAAAAAAGCTGGTATAGGCGCTACCATTTTCATTACATGCCACCACACTCATTAAGGAAATGTTATTGTCCGCAAACGACGTACACATAGAGGCAGATATCTCTGCAAGCTCATGTCACAGTGCTGTTTTAACTCTTTCCTTAATTACCGAAATATGTTACAATCAGAAGATTGCAAGGTTCCTTGAGCATTGTAAACATCAATAGAGTAGTAATAGTTCATTCAACAAAAGCGATTTGACGTTTGACAAAATCCTTTATTTTCGTGATTTTGCTTACTTAATTATTATTCCGAGTCAGCTGTGATTAGACCAACTCTCATGTTCTACAACTCCTCGCTATACATTCATGGTTACCGGTCGGGCGCGGAGAAAACGCACCCCCTCTCTAAATCTCTCCTTGCTCCGAAAACCCTCTCAACGTCGCTCTACAACCGTCAGTCACATTCTCCCCTTACACAGGTCATCATTCCACCTTCAGAAGTAGCGTTCTCCTCATGTGTCTGTAACTACTTCTCAAAACGCGCCTCAAGCCTCTTTCGAACACCTTCTCAAATGTGTCTCCATCTCCATTCCTAATGGCCACCCGAAGGAGGACGGAAGTCCATCCTAATGAGTCGCTTTAAAACTCTAAAAAAAGTCTTCTTCTATAATAGCTATCTATACACGAAATCCTGTGTTTTGTCCTCTCCAGGAAGTACGCCGATAAACTATCGTTTCCGGTGACTTACTGACTTTCCCAAATCGAACTCAAAAATTATATCCTTAAGAAGTTTCCCACGATTACTTTTAAAACTGCAATGATTCATAATTATTTACATATTAATTAAAGTTTAACAATTAAAAGATGCTTACATTACATTACACTTCATAATATAAACATTCCCGTTCCATTACGCTATTATTAAAGGTTATTTACAATTACCACTATTACACTCAAGTAGCACCATTTGCAGTTTAGATGGCATCTTATTAAAGCGATTTCGAACGTGGTATGATAGTCTGCCCCCGGGAGATGGGACGCCCTGTATCGGAAATCACCACGGAATTTGGATTTACGCGGTCAACAATTTCAAGAGCGGACTACACAAACTCGGAGAAAACATCCAGAGTGCGAGATCGGTATGACCGTAGAAAGGTCCTGGACGATCGTGGACAGTGACGTCTGGGACACAACGTAACATCCGCCCGGTGTGTAACATTGCCGCAAATCACAGCGCAATTAAATGATGGGGCCAGTAGTACCATCAGCGTTGGACAATGCAATGTTCCCTATTTTTTATGGGGCTCCGGAGAGGACGGCCTACCTGGGTGCAATTGCTGCCCAACGACACAAGGCTTGTGACTCGCCAGTTCTCGGAACATCGCCATTGGACGCAAGATGATTAGGAACGTCTGGTCTAGTCCGACGAATCGCAGTACCATCTGTTTCGGGCAGATGGTTGACTCCGGATATGGCGTCAACACCAAGAGACAATGGATCCCGCATGCCTACAAGAGAGAGTGCAGGTCGGCGGTGGCTCTGTTATGGTGTGGGGTGTTTTCAACTGGCCCTCATTAGGACCCCTAATACGTCTGCAGACCGCTCTGACCTAGGGAGGCTACGTAACCATCCTTGGAGATCATTTGCACCCGATCATGTCACGCAACCAATCCGACTTGTGCGACCTCTTTCACCACTACAATGCGGCACCGCACACGTCCACAGTCGCCCGAATATGGCTGGAGAAACATTCCACGGAGTTTGGCATCCTGACTTGTCGTGTTCGTTTGCTGGATTTAAATACCATCGAACACATTTGGGATGCTGTTCAACGTGCAGGCAAAACCAGGAATCCTCCACCGGTGAATATTACGGAATTGTAGGAAGTTCTTCAGGAAGCATTGTGTGCACTAGTACAACAGAGAGAGAGAGAGAGAGAGAGAGAGAGAGAGAGAGAGCTCGTGGAATCCATGCCCCGTCGTAAGGTAGTGAATTCAACAAGCTGTGTTGTGGAGAGTTGAAAATTATTCCCTGCGGAAAATAAAATACGGGATAGTGAATTTCATTACTAGAAATATCAATAGTATAACTATACTAGGAATCTAAATTTTTTGCGTAGAGTAGAAATCAAAGTTTCCAAGCTTTCGCACATCATATGGGATTTTCTCGATAACGCTTTCAAGGACCTATCTGCGACGTATTAATCATTAGTAAGAGTTCAAACAATGTTCCTCAGACGGAGCAGAAATTTTATGTAAGGGGAGCTTTTTTTTTCTCTCTCTCTGTCACTGGTGGTTTAAGTGCAGTAGTTCAAAACCATGCTCCTAGCAACGATCAGTAACGCGATGAAAGAAAGCGTACACCTACGTAATTATTTTATTGCTTTCGAGGTGTCAGAGTGCCTTTTTCTTAAAAGCTACTGCAGCTAGAGGGAGGGGGGGGGGCAAAGCGGGAATAAATCAGAGTTGGGCGCAGAAGTCGAGAGAGAAGTTTCGAGGGAACGAAGGACAGCTTACACGTCACTTTGGCACGCGAAAGAGGACGTAATGATGCAACAAGGAAAATGAAAAAAAGGAAGAAATTACGAGTATAGATATAACGTTCCGTTGAAATTGTAAAGTAAAGCAATAGTAAATAATTTCATAATGAAGACCAATTCCAAAACACGCATCATAATAAGCATGAGCTAAATAATAAACAGCAGAATCAACACGGCAAATACAGCTACAGTATTCTTCGTGATATATCTTTTATATATATTAAGATAAAGCATTGAACATCACTTTTGTCTTCTGAAAGTTCACTGGAGATAACAGACACGTACGTTTATCTTGCACAGCAGATATCAAGTGAGGGTCACATTGATAAAGAAATTAATCAGCGTACAAAACTTGCCTGGAGAGCTTTTGGAAGAAACAGCATAATTTTCAAGAGCAATATGCCATTATGTCTTAAAAGAAAAGTGTTTGATCAATGCATCCTTCCAGTGCTTACGTATGGTGCAGAGACGTGGACCTTAACTAAAAGAGACATACAAAGGCTGCAGACAACTCAAAGCAGCATAGAGAGGTGCATGCTTGGTGTAACCAGGAGAGATAAGAAGAAGAACTGGTGGATCCGAAAAATGACAACAGTGGAAGACATGATGATCAGAGTTAAATCCCTAAAAGGGCAAGGGCTGGACATGCTGCCAGAAGGACAGACCACCGATGGACAGCCGAAATTTTAGATTGGATTCTAAGGGACAGGAAAAGACCCAGAAGAAGACCACATGGGAGATGGGTGGATGATATTCGAAAGTATGCGGGAGTGACATGGAGGAGACTGGCACAAGACAGACCGTTGTTGAGGAAACTTGGGGTGACCTTCGTCCAGCAGTGGATTGATAATGGCTGACAATGATGATGATGATGATGATGATATATTAAGAGTTGTAATTAGACGAGAAGAACGAACCCAAGCGGGGAGTAACAAAAGCCCCGCCAACAACTGGCTTCCATCGTACCACTAACAACTGGCGTTCAACGTACCCATAATAGCTGGCGTTCAACGTACCCACTAACAACTGACGCCCAACGTACCCACTAACAACTGGCACCCAACGTACCCACTATCAACTGGCGTCTAGCGTACCCACTATCAACTGGCGTCTAGCGTACCCACTATCAACTGGCGCCCAACGTACCCACTATCAACTGGCGTCCAACGTACCCACTATCAGCTGGCACCCAATGTACCCCCTAACAACTGGCGTCCAACGTACCCACTAATAACTGGCGTCCAACGTACCCACTAACAACTGGCGCCCAACGTACCCACTAACAACTGGCACCCAACGCACCCGCTAACAACGTACCCACTAACAACCGGCGTCCAACGTACCCACTAACATCTGGCGCCCAACGTACCCACTAACAACTGGCGCCCAAAGTACCCACTAACAACTGGCACCCAACGCACCCGCTAACAACGTACCCACTAACAACCGGCGTCCAACGTACCCACTAACATCTGGCGCCCAACGTACCTACTAACAACTGGCGTCCAACGTACCCACTAACAACTAGCGTCCAACGTAAGCACTAACATCTGGCGCCCAACCTACCCGAAACAACTGGCGCCCAACGTATCTATTTGCAACTGGCGGCCAACGTACCTATTAACAACTGGCGCCCAACGTAACCACTAACAACTGGCGTCCAACGTACCCACTAACAACTAGCGTCCAACGTACCCACTAACAACTAGCGTCCAACGTAAACACTAACATCTGGCGCCCAATGTACCCGCTAACGACAACGTTCTTCCCCCAATCCACTCCTCTCAGATTATGAGTCCCATGCTCTACTGATGGCCAAATGATTTATATTAATTTAATTTTTGAATCCTATGAATCTAAGACACTCCCTGATTTCAAATGAAAGTAATTTAGTTTACACACTCAAATTAAAACCGACATTTGTGTTTTTGATTTCCTATCTAAGGTTAAGACGGCGTGCTTCAGAATTGCGTGGTCAAATTATATATATATATATATATATATATATATATATATATATATATATATATATATATATATATATATATATATTGTATTAAATAAATTTGGCAGCTGCAAGAAATATTAAGCATCTTAACTACCACACCAGATATCCTAACCTCAAGATAATTGGGGCACTAATGTCCTAGCATGATAATAATGGAAATCGGAAATAAATTCCCTGTGTTGATAATGGAAATTGAAAAATAAAAGGGAGCAAATTTCTCTACTTTCTGCCTTGTCTATAAGCTAGTCGTCTAGACCTCTTAAGTAGGAACTATCATCTTGTATCGAAGACGACGGAAATAACTCGGACGTCGTCTTACGCATAACAGATAACATCATCTTCTACGCCCTACAGAGTTATTGGACTTCAGTCGCCTTCCACTTGCACTCGTGTTTTCCAGACAGGGAACTTTCCAGAGATGACTATCGTTTTGTATACCGAACGCCCATCCTATTTTGGGACAGTATCTTTGAGGTATGTGTTTATCAGTTCATATGTGTCTGTAGTACCTCATACTTGTAGAGAATGTACCATGATCTGTAGTGTGATATTAACTGACAATTATGTTTTTGAACTACGCAGAATTCCATCTTCTGTGTTAACTTTGGACGAGCTGTGTCTTCGTTCTAAAGTATTTTCAAGATGAAGGATCAACACTTCTCCTCAAACGGTATGGCGACACTATCTTTCTCCCGTGTTAATTATTTCTTTTTATATCGCCGAAACTGAAATTCTATTATACGATATTTCTTTTCTGCGGGAATTCTAAGGATATTGCAGTTGCATTAGCATTCTGCCTTCTGGCCATTTACTCCCTCTTTTCGACTATTCTAAAGTACTAATAGCTATGCCCTCAGTTGATTTACCGTAGGCTTCTGTTGATACATAATTAGTGCCAGAATTCAGTCATTTCTGAGAGAGAAAAGTGCAAATCTGTGAGTGCCCGCGCGCGCGCCTGTCTGTGTGTCTTCTGGAAACAAATTTTTTGATGACGGAATTCGAACCTCCTTACTACGGAGTCAGTTGTTCTAACTGACTAAACTACACCAACGGAATATACAGGTGCAGATTTGTAATCTTCACACGTGCTTCACATCTGTAGAACGTCACAGAGCAGATTATGTATACGCGTGCGTGTGGTATACAGCATATGAATATACACGATATGATCAAAAGTATTCAGACACCACAATGTATTGGGACAAATGGCTTTATTACAGTAATTAGTCAGTCCACCTTTTGCTTGTATGACCCGGAACAACACGTCGAGGCATACTATCAATAAATTTCCGGTAGGTCTCGTCAGGAATCTCACGCCTTTCGTCCTGCAAAGCTACTGCGAGAGTGGAGAGCGAAGACGGTCGTTGTGTTCGATTTCATATCCGTCTCTGCAGTTCATCCCATAGGTGTTCTATGGGAATAATATCAGGACCCTGACCAGGCCAATCTAACAATTTCACCTCATTTTCATGAAACCAGTCCCGCACACAATGTGCAGTGTAGCGGGGACCTCGATCGTGTTGGAAGAGACAACGGTCATTTCCATAATACTGCCACATTGTTGGTAGGGCAGAATTATCCATAACGTCGAGGTACACTTCAGAGTTCATAGTTTGTGGTACAGTAACCAACGGGCAGAGTCCCGTCCTCGAAAAACAACTTCGTGCTGTGAGGTGTCTCCACCAGTCCGACAGAAATTATTCGCCGGGCTGTCGTCAAATCCAAACACGCACATAAGATTGGAAGAGTGAAAAGCGTGACTCATCTCTCCAAAGAACAACTTTCCAGTCATCCACAGTCCAGGAACGACAAGAGATACACCACTTAAAACGGCGCTTCGTATTCACGGTAGTGATGTGTGGCTTGTGTGCCGCTGCTCTACAATAATAATAATAATAATAATGAGTGATGCGATGCTAATCAGTAAGAGTCGGACGCAGTACGGGTAAAACGAAGGATCTAAGCGCATTTGGTCGTGGGCTAATTGTCGGGGCCCGACGAATGGGTCACTCCATCTCGGAAGTCGTGCAGTCAGTGGGATTTTCACGAGCCACTGTGTCACGGGTGCACCGTGAGTACATCGAATCCGGTAAAACCATACCTGCAAGGGCCAACTGCCGTGGACAACAGTGTGTGATGAGCGGGGTCATCGTCGGCTAGCTCGCATTGTAACAGCGGATAGACGGGTCACAGTGCAAGAAACCACTAGGTAATTTAACGCTGGTGCACAAAAATGTTTAAGCAGCCACACCATCCAGAACCATCTCCTCGCTATGGGGTACAGAAGTCATCGTCCCACGAGGGTACCGTTGCTGACCGCACATCACAGGGTACAAAGATTAGCATGGGCGCGGGAACATCGCCACTGGACCCCAGACATGTGGGAAAATGTTGCTTGGACTGATGAGTCGAGATTCACGTTGGTACATGCGGATGGCAGGATACGAGTACGGCGCAAACCGCATGAAGCGATGGATCCTTCTTGCTAGCAAGGTACTCTTCAAGTTGGTTGGGGTGGCATTCTCGGCTGGGGACTGTTTACGTGGACTGAAATGGGACCTCTGGTACGTGTGACATCGTCCTTCACAGATCAACGTTACCGGGATATCCTGGACGACCATTTGCTCCCGTTTGTGCGTCTTCAACATCCCACCGGGGACCTCATCCTGCAACAAGACAATGCAGCTCCCGAATTTTATCCGAATGGTTGGATGAACACTCCACCGACGTGACCTCGCTCCCTTGGCCATCTAGTTCACCTGACCTCAATCCCATCGAGCACATCTGGGATGCCATCGAGAGAGATGTTCGAGGCTCTGAACCCCTCCATAAAATCTTCGTGAACTGTGGGAGCTTGTTGAGGGGTCGTGGATCCGTATGGCTTCCCAACCTTCCGGTGTCTAGTCGAGTCCATGCCGAGACGAATCGCCGCCGTCATCAGGGCGGAAGGTGGTGCTACACGTTACTAGACGGGTATCTCTAATTCAATTTCTTTTCGGTGTACTTTCAGTATTGTTAGGTCGATGTCGGTCCGTCTGATTTATCAGCAGTGAAATATATGATAAAATCAAAAGACAAATGCGGGAAATGTTATTTCATTTTCGACATAGTACGAACAATTTGTATGTTCTCGAAGACGTTCCCACTTTTCAAGTACGTTTTAGATATAACTGGGCAAACTTGTGTCCGGGAATATTTATTGTGCGATGTATACCTCTAATTTGAACTTCCTTGAGTATCCTTTTTTTTTTTTATTGTAAATTTTGGTACTTCACTGTTTAAGAATTTCTTACTGAGCTGCACATTACTTCCAAGTGCTCGTTCGACATCTTCCCGTTTGGTGAACCGCTGTCCGTCTAGAAAATGCTGCAGCGACCGGAAAAGGTTGTAGTCGCTTTTGGCAATGTCTGAGGAACAGGCTGGGTGCGGTAGCAGCTCCCAGCCCAGGTCCCTGATTTTGTGACAGATCACCCGTGTTATGTGAGGTGTCGCTCCATCCTGCCGTAGGAGGACGCCCTTGCGGTTCAGCAGTGCTGTTCGTTTCGACGGGAGTGAAGGGTGTAGATCGGCGAGCTGACGGCAGTACACATCGGCAGTGATAGTGGTGTCGTCCTGCAGCAGCTAGAAAAACACGACATCCCGCATATCCTACCAAACAGACAACGGGACTTTACGTGGGTGTATGCCGCCCCGATGGCGCAGTGGTCTAAGGTATGGCTTCTGATCATTCGTCGGAAAGGGGTCCGGGTTCGAATCCCAGTGAGGCATGGATGTTGTGTTTGTCTTACGGCACTGGTTCTCTCCCTTCCCTGGAACCAGTGACCCTAAATTAGGGACGGGCGACTGCTTATAGCCCATTGAGTTGCTCACGGTGGTCGTTAAACCCCCAATAAAAAAAAATACGTGGCAGTAAACCGGCTTTGAGGGTCAGCATGATCTTCTGTTTTGGTTCCAACCACTGTTTCTCGGTGCTGACATACAGGATACATTTCTCGTCACCTGTTACGAATGTAGTTTAAAAACGGTTCGAGTTGGTCACGTGCAAGCAGGGAAACCCTTGCACTCATGCGGTTTGCTTTCTTCTCAACTGTGAGTTGATGGGGTACCCAAACTCCCCTCTTGTGTATTTTGTTCACATTTTATGAATTATTTTAAATATTTTTGTTCGTGCCGGAAGAATTCAAAAGATGTGCACATTACAACAGAAAATTCTGGTTCATCTTTCTTGTTTGTTGTCTCAACGACTTCAAAAGATTCCATTGATAAAGATCCGAAACAATTCACACTCTAAAAGAAATTGTAATCAATGGCGGGCAAATCAGTGGTGGGGGAACAAACAGCACAAAAGGAACGCTGACACTCCTAGGAAGTCTGAAAGTCACAAAGGGGCAGCCCTGTTTAATCTCAAAAGGAAGGAGTCAAAGTTCAAACCGCCGCAAAGGCGACCACTTCTGTTCGGCCAACTCCCGCGTGGTCACACGTGGATCAGTCTCCACTAAGGCCTTCAGCATCTCCATATCCAACTCCCGCGTGGTCACACGTGGGTCAGTCTCTATTAAGGTCTTCAGTATGTCCATATCGAACTCTCGCGTGGTCACACGCGGGTCAATCTCCACTAAGGCCTTCAGTATGTCCATATCCAACTCCCGCGTGGTCACACGTGGGTCAGTCTCCACTAAGGCCTTCAGCATGTCCATATTCAACTCCCGCGCGATCACACGTGAATCAGTCTCCACTAAGGCCTTCAGCATCTCCATATCCAACTCCCGCGTGGTCACACGTGGGTCAGTCTACACTAAGGCCGTCAGCATGTCCATATCCAACTCCCGCGTGGTCACACGTGGGTCAGTCTTCACTAAGGCCTTCAGCGTGTCCATATCCAAATCCCGCGTTTTCACACGTTGGTCAGCCTCCACTAAGGCCTTCAGCATGTCCATATCCAACTCCCGCATGGTCACACATGGGTCTGTCTCCCCTGAGGCCTTCAGCATGTCCACCATTGCGGGTCTTCAGGCTTTGGGACGGTCTGACAGGCCAAAATTTTCCTCTCGAAGCCCGTTCAAACCGACGACAGCACTGATGATGTGATATGGCGTTAGGGTACACGCTGGTAATGTTCCTTACAGTACTTGCGGAAAGAGGCATAATTAGCCATTTTTGCTCCTGTGGCAAACCTCAAAGCATTGCGCCCCTCCACCGAAGTTGTTAAGACGAAAAAGCTTTATTGCCTGAAATATTATAATCATGCATACTCATTGGGAAACAAATTTCCCCGAAGAAATAATTCTTCATAAATACATGGTACGCATTGTAATGCTGTTATTGGCATATTTTTACTGTATTCCATGTAACCACTTTTTTCAGAAAACTTTAATTTCCATTACATGGAATACAGTAAAAATATGCCAATAACAGCATTACAATGCGTACCATGTATTTATGAAGAATTATTTCTTCGGGGAAATTCGTTTCCCAATTGCATATGACGTAGTTTGATCACTAGAATTTGTGACCTACATCCGACACTGGATGTGAGAAAAGGCCGTGAAACGCTACGAAGGGGCAGGAATAGCTTCGCCTAGCCCAAAAATCTGAAGGTTCTCTGATATCTACATTCAGTTGCTTGGAATTTCCTTGTCCTGGGTAGTGTATTGACTAGCATGCTCGGCCGGAAATCGGGAGGTGCGGGTTCGATTTCCGCTTTATGACGATGAAAATTTTCAAGTTTTCTGAAGGAAGTGGCTTCATGGAATACAGTGAAAATATGCCAATAATAGCATTATAATCCGGCTTGTTGCATGAGTTTTAGGGTAGTTAAAACTGGTCTGGTGTGTTGAAGCACAAATTTGCATTATTTAGTATTTAGTACCCACACGCATATGCAATTACATTAAAAAAAGAAAAAATACAGGTAGGCTCAGTTCGGATTGAGTCTTCAGATTGGAACGGAGGACTACGACTTTTGCAGATCGGAGAGTTGAAATGATCTAGTCGAGTACGGTTTCAAAGCGTTTGTTTAATTTGTTATAGCTAACATAGGTCTATGTTATGAAAAGTAGCTTACATAATTTTTACAAATAATGCTGGATACAACAAAGTAGATCGATACACGAATTGCCGAACTTGGTGCTCTGTCTTCTTGGGCTTCTTACATTCCTCATCACTTGCTCTTGCCTCTCGTTTTGATTTTTCTCCACTTTCGCTTGCTTTCATTCTGCGAATTCCACGGCATTGTCGAAAATGATAACCCTTTCACACGAAAACTATTTTAAACATTTTTAGTTTTTTTTTTTTTTTTTTTTATTGGAGGTTTAACGACCACCGTGAGCAACTCAATGGGCTATAAGCAGTCGCTCGTCCCTAATTTAGGGTCACTGGTTCCAGGAAAGGGAGAGAGCCAGTGCCGTAAGACAAACACAACATCCATGCCTCACCGGGATTCGAACCCGGACCCCGTTCGGACGAATGATCAGAGGCCATCGCTTAGACCACTGCGCCACCGGGGCGGCAATTTTTTTAGTTTAAACCACTTTGATATGTTCTTTATATATTTGAACAGATCTCGTCAAGAGCTTTAAAATAAATGACACGAGGCACAGTCGTTTTGCACTCACGGTTGTCCAAATAAACCACGATATTGTCAAAAGCGTCCACCGATTCAAAGGAAAACAATTTTTAAAATGTTTAGTTCAAACCACTGCGAAATGTTTTTCATATATTAGAATAGATCTCGTCGAGAGCTTTAAAACAATACCACGCACAGCTGTGTTGCACTCACGGTTGTCGAGATAGACTGCGTCAAACGCAGCGACACCCTCAGAAATATTGCATCATCTCCCCCGCGCACAGGAAGCGAGGGGAGGGTCGTACGCACGATGTATTGCGCAGTACGCGAATTGGACTCCATGCTGTTTACGAATATGCTAACACGATTAGTGTGCGGCACGTATTTTTAACGCTATAAGGATTTCAATTGGAACTTATTTTTGTCACAGGGGGTCGGCCGTAAGTCGCCCCATACTATCTGCGGAGTTAGACATAGTCCTACGTCAAAAATAAATAAGTAAATAAATAAATAAATAAAACCTAACACTGGCCATCGGAATTTGCTTCTGGCATTTCGCTGCACACTGAATTTTATACTTTCTTTTTTATAATATTCTCTTGTAGTTAATTGTATGCATACGTCATTTCGTTTCCGTTTACAGGGCCGCCCACAGCGCCACATTTGCATAACGCCAGCTGTCTCTAATTCAATTGCTCTTCAGTGTATATGTTACATGTTATCTAATCTATTTCTGTTAGACAAGTTTTTGATTGTTGATTTGTGTGTGTGTGTGTGTGTGTGTGTGGAGAAGAAGAATTACAAGCCCCAGAGCGTCTGAAGCTGTGAAGAGTTGATTGTCCCTAGTTTGGGTTGACTGGCTCCAAGAAAGGGACACAATCACCACTGTAGGACAAACGCACACCCAAATTCTTCACCAAGAACTTGAATCCGGACCAAATCGGGCGACTAGCGAGAAGGAATTTTGCTAACAACACACTCCTATTCTGTATCTTTTTCGAAGCAGTGCTAATCCCAATGCTGCTCCTTATTACCATAAATGGTTCATCCCCAGAACGCCTTGAAGCAGGGATTTACCTCCTCCTTTACACCATTTTCGGCTCCCTTTCACTCCTCCTCTCATTTCTCTTTATTCATAACACTTACTCACTTTCATATTCTCTTTTTAACCCCTCTCCTTCTGACTTCTCTATTTTTCTAATTCTGGCTTTCCTTATTAAACTTCCTATATTCTTCTTTCACCTCTCAGTGCCCAAAGCCCACGTAGAAGCGACCCTAGAAGGAAGAATAATTCTAGCAGCTGTTTTACTAAAACTTGTTGGTTATGGTCTCATTCGAATCGTCCATATTCTTTCCAACACAGGAAAGAATATGGGCGATATTTACCAACTTGTCTCTTTCATGTAAGAAAATTCACAGCTACAAATTCTATGTTATAAATCATTTTCTATTAAAAAAATACTTTAAGAAAATAACCAACAGCGATTGAAAAGATAATATGAAAGTGAGTAAGTGTTATGAATAAAGAGAAATGAGAGAAGAAGTGAAAGGGAGCCGAAAATGGGGTAAAGGAGGAGGTTAATCTCTGCTTGAAGGCATTCTGGGGATGAACCATTTATGATAATAAGGAGCAGCGTTGGGATTAACACTGCTTCGACAAAGATACAGAATAGGAGTGTGTTGTTAGCCAAATTCCTTCTCGGTTGTCTCCCGATTTGGTCCGAATTCGAATTCTTGGTGAACAATTTGGGCGTGCGTTTGTCCTACAGTGGTGATTGTGTCCCTTTCTTGGAGCCAGTCAACACAAACCAGGGACAATCAACTCTTCATTTTCAACACAGTACGAACAATCTGGTCTCAAAGACGTTCCCACTTTTCAAATACGTTTAAGATATAACTGGCCAAACTTGCGTCCGAGAATATTTATTGTGAGATTTATACCTCTAATTTGAACTTCCTTTCGAGTTTTTTTTTTTTTTTTTTTTTTTTGTATGTAAATTTTGTTACTTCACTGTTTAAGATTTTCTTACACTAAGCGGCACATTACTTCCAAGCGCGTTCGGCATCTTTCCGCTTGTTGTACCGCTGTCCGTCCAGGAAATGCTGCAACGACCGGAAAAGGAAAAAAAAAAATACTTTAAGAAAATAACCAATTGTGGCAATCATCCGTTTCTAATTGAACCAGAGAATACGAAAAGCTCCGTTCTTTTCTTTTAATCTCTAAACGAAGATCGCTTGTTAAACGAACAGCATTTTATCAACATGAAAGTTCCTTCAATCAAGTTTTTAAGAAATATGACTCTGCTATTACAGTGTTCGATAAAAATCGATTGATGATTGCTTTGTTTTCCCTGTAGTACTCCTTGTAAAAGTATAGTCATTTGCTTTGACATCAATAGTAATTCCATCTGACACTTCTTCCCACCTTTCAGTAAAGCTGAATAACCTATATTTATGTACATAGTTACAAATCAAGGTTGACAGTAATCGTCTCAAGTGAAATAAATGTGTTTTCGCCAGGCGGGTTAATCAGTCGGGTAGATCGCCAATAATTACTACTTAATGTTAATGGCATCATCAACAGATGCCTTAGAATTTCGCTAACTTTCCGCAAACTCTACCTCAAATCGTTTCCTGTTTATTTATTTACTTGCTTTTTCTTTCCTCGGGTGTTTTTGCCCTGTTGAATTATGAGCTTATGTGTGCCACTTGATGATTACCTTCAGGGCAACTAATTATTTTTTTTAGATAATTATAGCCATATTTTATCCGATTATATCAATTCTTTCTTTTTCAGCTTAGGAAGAAACATTTTGCAAAGGCGATGGAACGGATGAAAAGAGTTCATGAAATGAAAATAATATAAATTTTTAATAACGTGAGTAACAGGTGTTGATACTCCTATATATACTAATATAGTGGCATCGAGCGGCAAACACTGATATTTCACACGCACATTTCCTTTGAAATACGAACAGCACGCAGTTTCTTTGCGTTGTCAGAGGCAGATATGCGTGTTTCCTTTATAATATGAGTAATGTACACAGTCGTGTCAGAATAATATGACCACCATCGGAATCATAGTGTACCCGCCCAGGTACGTCACACAGTGCACGTGAAAAGATTGACCACACGGAGATATAAGCGGCCGGCCAGAACAGGTGAGCCATAGTGCGTAACGCGAGCACAATGGACAGAGGTAAAGATCTGGCGGACGTTCAAATAGGAATGATCATCGCCTATCGCGCTAAGGGTGGAAGCATCTCAGAAGCAGCAGACTTCGTGAGCTGTTCGCAAGGTGCTCGATGTTTGCGAGAAGCTCGATAGAGTAAGGGTGTACCAAGAATGGACCGCGGGCACACCGAGCACAGCCCCTATCGACGTCATAGCTGTGAAGCCATAAAGGCCATCGACCTCAGAGGAGAACGTCGCCTCTGTCGACTGGTAAAGGGCAATCGACGCGCAACAGCGCAGCAATTGACACCACGCAAATGAACGCTGGGGCACCCAGGTAGTGTCTCCGATAACAGTAGAGCGAACTCTGTTACGCATGGGTCTCCACAGTCGACATCGGCAACAACACCTGCAGTTCACATGGGACTACTGGACAGTGGAAGAGTGGAAAAAGCTTGCCTTCTCCGATGAATCGAGGTTTATTCTCCATAGAAGTGACGGGTTGTGGCGGATACGGCGTCAGATACACTAAAACCAACACCAGGACGCTCTTGTCGGTCAAGTGCAGGCCGGCGGTGGCAGTGCGCACGCGTGGGGAATATTTTGCTGGTAAGACCTGGGACCGCTGGTACCACTGGATGGGTTCCTGAACGCCAATGGGCACCTGTCCATCTTCGCTGACCACATGCATCCCTTCATGTTGGACGTTTACCCTGGTGGTGATGGTGTCTACCAACAGAGCAATGCGCCGTGCCACATCGCTAAGGGGGTGCATGACTGGTTCTAGGAACACAACAGCGATATCTCCTTTCTCTCTTGGCCGACAAAATCGCCCGACCTCAGTCCCATAGAGCACTGGGACTATTTGGATCGGCAGGTTCGACGTGCCGACCCACAACCACGTCATCTCCGGGACCTCCGTACTCTGCTGTAGTCCGAATGGGCACGTGTGCCTCGGGCAACTTCCAGGGCCTAATTGCGTCCATGCCACGCCGTCTCGCCGCTGTCATCCGGGTCAAGGGTGATTATTCCCATTATTAGGTAGGTGGTCATATTATTCTGATACGACTGTGTAAACTTGGATACACTTTTAATAGAGTGCGAGACAAATATATACGACTTCTCTTTAATACGAGTGGCAAACATGGTAAGTTGCTACAACATGAGTGGCAGGTATGGATAATCCCGTTACATAATACGATATGCAGGAATGAATATTACTTTTAGCCGCCCGGTGGCGCAAGTGTCTAAGCGCTGGCTTATGACCATTCGTCCGAGATAGCTCCAGGTTGGAATCCTGGTGAGGCATGGATTTTGTTTTTATTGGCATCCAGCATATTCGAGGAGCCCAGAGAATGCACAAATAAAAGTTAATTAAATATACAAATAAAAGTCCATTATCAACGGTATTAAGATATGTCAATGCTTTCGGTGCGAAAAAAACACGAGCGGATTTGCTTCTTTCGATTATGAGAATCAGTCTGGCGAGCGACGATCAACGGCATCAACGTAACGCAAGTGGGTCTTCGAGAACTTCGCTGTTCTGATGCAAAGAGCTTCAATACTATCTCCTGCTAGCATTTCCATGACAGCATGAATGAGTTACGGAGCTCGTGAGTGGCCATTGCTTTGGATAAAGGTTCGCTGAGAAAAACGAAGACTTCGGACTACCTCAGTCCCTCCACGCTTCCAGCGCGTGTTTCGCAAGAGTTGTTTCAGTTTGTGTGAAGTGTCAATGAATTAAAATCAGTGATATCATTTCTTAAATTCGTGGCTTTGTTGGATTCGAACTGTTTTGATAAATTTTGTGAAAGCTTCCCTGAACATCTATTATCAGAGCTTAAAGAACTCTATGCTTTAAATTTTGATACAGTTCGATTACAAAATGAACTGAAGGTGTTCGATTCCCTTGATGAATACAAAACAAATCAGTAAGAAATATTACTTATTACATAAAGTTGAATAATTGGACATTGTGTTTATTGAGGTGTACAAATTAACAGATCAATATTAAACTGTTCATCAACAATAGCAACTGCCGAAAGAAATTTTTCCGTATTAAAAAGAATCAAGATATATCTTAGAATTACACAAGGATATGCACATTCGAGCAACTTGGCTGGTTTGTTAATAGAGAAAAAACATTATTTTTAAATATGAAAAAGTGCTCGGAAGAAACGTTTTTGTAAAAGAATAAGGCTCAAGTTCACACAAAAGGAAAGAAGAATGGAGTTCGTGTACAAATAAGTGTTCAAATCCTAATCCTCATAATTATTTGGTATCATGTTGGCAATAGCATGTACCTAAAATTTAGAAAAAAATGTTACTTCTATTACTTAACAAAAAAAAATAAACTTCGCAATTAAAAAAAAAACAGTTCTGGAGGGGGGGGGTGAGATGACCCAGGTCTCGGATACCCCAGATACGCCACTGGTTGTGTGTGACTCACAGCACTGGCTCTCTCTCTTCCCTGGAACCAGTGACCGTAAATTAGAGACGGGCGACTGCTTATAGCCCTTTGAGTTGCTCACAGTGGTAGTTAAACCCACAAACGAAAAAAAAAAAAAAAAAACATAAACAAGAAATATAACACTGAATTTTCGAGTATAATAAGCACGTCTTTTGAATCCGGTCTGACGCAAATTAAATTTATCAAAGCTATTTAAAGTCAATGGAACCGGTATGGAAAACAATAATATCAGACGAAAGAAAGAAGTTTTTCAATAGATTTTTAATCCCTCAGATATTGCTGCAAACGGAATCATGAGCTTACGCCCTCTGGTTGCAGACTTGTACTTTAAGAAAAACATGAATTTATATAAGAAACTATTTTGCACCGGAAACGCTGCAAATCAGTTATATGACAAACTATTTTGCACCGAACACCGAAATAATTTTTCAAATCGAACTTCTAGAAACAGAGATATTGACAAAAATAAGATGTGACTTTACGTCCCCTGGTGGGAAAACCATGCAATATTTTAGGAAGAAAGTATTCTCAAAAGGTTTCTCCATATTAGCCCTATCGGTCCAAGAAAAAAAAAATAAAAAAAAATTGAGTCGAGTTTTCAGGAGCCCAGATTTTGCTACAAATACATCAGAAGCAGAAATTAACACTTATGCACCCCTGGTGGCCAAACCATTATTTACCAAACATTAGAAATTATGTGAAAAACATTTCCCACCAGGTCTTGTAGGCGATACAGGAAAAATTTTTCAAATCGGAGTTTTAGAAGCAGAAAAAACGCAGAAAACACAATTTACCTTTGGCTCCCTAGCGGAAAGTCGATGAATTACTTGAAAATTTTGAATTTATAAGAAAAATATTTCGCATCGGAAACACTATCCAACAAAGGAATTTTTCAAATCGGACTCCTAGTAGTAGAGCTAGGTCCAAAAATAAGATATACATCTACGCTCCCTGGCGTAGAAACCATGCATTATTTCAAGAATAAAATTTTTCCTAAAAGGTTAGTCGACATGAGTAGTATCGGTCAACAAACCACATTTTTTTCAATCGAGATTTTAGAAGCTTACGCCACCTGGTGGATAAACCCTTTCTTACAAAATTTAGAAATTATGTGCAAAGGATTTCCCATCAGGAGCTATATCCGGTGCAGAAAGAATTTTTCAAATCGAAGATTTTTTTTTTTTTTTTTTTTTTGATTGGAGGTTTAACGACCACCGTGAGCAACTCAATGGGCTATAAGCAGTCGCCCGTCCCTAATTTAGGGTCACTGGTTCCAGGGAAGGGAAAGAGCCAGTGCCGTAAGACAAACACAACATCCATGCCTGACCGGGATTCGAACCCAGACCCCTTACGGACGAATGATCAGAGGCCAACGCCTTAGACCACTGCGCCACCGGGGCTCGGAGATTTAGAAGGAGAGATATAGGGGGGAAGGCAATTTACCTTTACGCCCCCTAGCGGAAAGGCTATGAATTAATTGAAAATTTTGAAATTATATGGAAAACATGTTACACTGGAAACACTAACCAACAAAGAAGGAATTTTTCAAATCGGACTTCTAGAAGTAGAGATATTGACAAAAAAAAGATATATATCTACGCCCCCTGGCGGAGAAACTGTGGAATATTTTAAGAAGAAAATATTCCAAAAAGGTTTATCGATGTGAGTGGCATCAGTCCACGAAATAACTTTTTCAATCGATATTTTAGAAGCTCAGATTTTATGGCAAATACATCAGAAGCAAAAATTAACACTTACGCTCCCTGGTGGCTGAAGTATTCTTTACCAAAAATTAGAAATTATATGCAAACGATTTTCCATTAGGATGTGTATCCGCTGAAGGAAACCTTTTTCAAATCGGAGTTTTAGAAGAAGAGTTATTGGGAAAAATGTAATTTACTTTTACGCCCCCTAGCGGAAAATCTATGCGTAATTTGAAAAAGTAACTATATCTAAACTACTCTTCGACATAAATGGAATCGATAGATAAAATAATTTTTTCAATCGGATGTTTTGAAGCAAATATGTGGAATAAAACGTATTTTTGAATTCGACATCATCTGAATTTACTCCCCCTAGCGGCGAAATTTTACATCGTAAAAAAAACAAACTAAATAAAGGATCATCATTTGCATATTTTAAGCTTCCCAATGCAAAAAGAATTTTTCATATCGGACTAATAGTTGCAAAGATATCGTGGGTAGAGACGGGCGGACAAACCGGTAACATAAGCACGATCTTTTTTACGCTTTCCAACCGTAGGTTGAAGAAGCGTATATGCTCCAGCTTTTTCCGTCCGTCCGTCTGTCTGTCGGTACGATAGCTCACGTAAAAATGGTTCGATTTCGATGAAATTTTAGTATGTGGTAGGGGGCGAACCCTATTGAAAATGGGTGAAGTGGGGTCAAAGGTCACGCCATAAGAGCAGGATCCATTCAATTGCCCTAATGCGTCATAACTTGCGTACATAAAGTTCGATTTCGATGAAATTTTAGTATGTGGTAGGGGACCACCAGGGAACAAACCCTATTGAAAATGGGTGAAGTGGGGTCAAAGGTCACGCCATAAGAGCGGGATCCATTTCATTGCCTTTATGCGTCATAACATGCGTAAATTTGGTTCGATTTCGATGAAATTTCAGTATGTGGTAGAGAACTACCGGGACACAAACCCTATTGAAAATTGGCAAATTGGGGTCAAAGGTCAGGCAGGGCATAAAAGCGGGATTGATTCCATTGCCCTTATGCGTCATAACTTGCATAAAAACGGTTCGATTTCGATGAAATTTTGGTATGTGGTAAGGAATCACTTGGGAACGAAACCTATTGAAAATGGGTGGAATGGGGTCAAAGGTCAGAACATAAAAGCGGGATCCATTTCATTGCCTTTATGCGTCATAACATGCGTAAATATGGTTCGATTTCGATGAAATTTTAGTATGTGGTAGGGAGCCACTGAGGGCGAACCCTATTGAAAATGGGCAAAATGGGCTCAAAGATCAGGACACTGGAGTGGGATCCATTCCATTGCCCTTGTGCATCATAACTTACCAAAAAATGTTTCGATTGCGACAAAACGTTATCATGTTGTTCCGGAGGTATAGTGAACCGGTTCTGTTGAATATCAGCGAAATGGGGTCAAAGGTCAGGACACAGGAGCGAGATTTATTCCACAGCCATTATCCTCATAACTTGAGTAATAATTTCTGGTATGTTGGAAAGCGTATCATAATCAATGCATTGCATGATTTACCAACTTGTATTGTATGCAAGTACTGTTTAATTGTAGAAATTTTTCAAGACGGATTTTTCTTGAAATTCTTTTCTATTTCGTTTGTTCAAATAAAAGACTCTACAACTAAAATTCTTTTAAACCTTAGTTGTTAAATGAACTTTTTGGTAACCTTGTATTATTTTACAAAAGACGTGCTACAAATAGAGAGCACCCTGGTACTCTTTGAAGATAATTTATGCTATGAAGCTTTCGCATGCCAAAGAAAAAAAACGAGTGATTCGAGAGTACACGTTTATTTACGTGCAAGACATTGCATTTATTCGCGTCACTCACGACCACAGCAGGACACGCTCTGGTACATACTAAGTGGAATTAAATCGTAACAACAAACAACAGGGTTTACTAATTCCTGACATTGAGTGGTATTACTCGTAGGTTGGTGCATTGATGAATTTTTTTGTCGTAAAACCAATGAAGAAGATATGCGAGTCATAAAAGTAAATATTTACTAATACGACTTCTTGTTACTAAACTATGGCTGCGGCAATAATAAGTATTTCGACTGTTTAGTTTTCCAAAAACGATACTTATTATTATTATTATTCAGATTTAGACGAACGTAAGGAAAGACCCTGACACCGATGAAACGTTATGCAGCTACGAAAGTCCGTCTGCGCATGCACAAGCTAAAATCTGACATTAAGATATAAAGGAAAGCTGAATCGCAAGTGTGTTAGTGAGAGGGATAGGTAACTTTTGGTCTACAGTGTCTACTGGTTACATACACCCCTATCGTGTTACATTACACTGGTGGGCAAAAATTGAGGACGAAGAGGAAAAATTAGCATAACAGCGGAACGAGCAGGCAGAACGGACTGAAAGACCACTCAGGAGATAGACTAGGGTCCGGTACGGTAGGGCATGCGCATATATGCAGCATGACGTAGAGAGGGGGAGGGGGTAGTCGGAAGGGTATAAAGCACACGGGCGGTGTACGCTCAGCAATTCGGTGAAAGCTATTGCACGGTGTACATCGGTTTGAACGACGTCGAGTTGCTGCCACCGTGTGATATGGCCAACAGGCAATCCAGTAGACGACTTCTGGATAACTTTACCCGAGGTCGCGTCATTGGGAAGTCGGAAGAAGGTCGAAGTGTGACTAATGTGGCCGAGGAGTTCGGGATCGCTCACAGCATCGTTTCACGAGCTTGGACAGCATTTCAAACGACAGGAACACCTGTCCGAGAGTTTAGCAGTGGTCGTCAACGAGCAACCACGGCGGCGGACGACCGATATATCGTCCTACAGGCGAGAAGATACAGACGGCAGACAGCGGGAGAAATCGCAAGGCACATGCAACAGACGACTGGACGTCCGTTATCGCGTTTTACCGTGGCCAGGAGGCTGCACAAAGGTGGTCTATTTGCACGACGACCAGTACGGTGTGTGCCATTAACGCCTGCTCATCGGAGACGGCGGTTTCTGTGGTGCCAGGAACACAAGAACTGGACACATCAGCAATGGGGTCGAGTTCTCTTTACAAATGAGAGCCGATTTAGTCTGACGAGCGATTCTGGACGTATACACATCTGGAGAGAGCAGGGAACACGCAAACACACTTCCAACATCATCGAAAGGGACCGGTTTGGAGGTGGCGGAGTTCTCGTTTGGGGCGGTATCATGCTTGGTAGCCGTTCTGACCTCCCCATCTTCCGAGGAGGTTCAGTCACTGGTGACCGCTATTGTACCGTGGTTCTCCTGCCTCACGTGCGTCTGTTTAAAGGTGCTGTGGGTACTGAGTTTCTCTTCATGGACGACAACGCTACACCTCATCGTACAGTGACTGTCGCATAGCTGTTGGAGAGTGAAGATATTTAACGCATGGATTGGCCTACTAGGTCCCCGAACCTAAATCCAATCGAATACGTGTGGGACCTTCTCGGGAGACGCTTGGCAGCACGTCACCCGCCGCCAGCAACGATTCCGCAGCTGCGATTGGCGCTACAAGAGGAATGGGCCGCGATGCCTCAACAGCTCCTTGACAACCTCGTCCTCACCATGGACAGATGTTGTAAATCCTGCAACGCAGTCAGTGGTGATCATATCCCCTACTAAAGACTGGATTTTTCTTCGCAGCCTCCTGTCACATGGACGTTTCTGTCTTCTGTCCAGTTGTGCTCGAAGCTACCTTTTCAATAAACTGCCTTTGTATCCTTTGGATTCCTTGTTTGTACAGTTTTGCTGACTTGTCCCATATTCTTACATCTTGGGGATCTTATGGTATGATTTGAGTCGATGTGGAGCACTTCTGCAAGACGTTACATTCGAAAAACCGTCTCGTCCTTAATTTTTGCTCGCCAGTGTATTATAACATTTTTATAATAAATTTTGCAATTAAAATGCTATAAATAGTAACACTGTACTAGTGGTCCGATTTATTGGCGTAGAAAGTAGACACATTAGCGTTTCCAAGCTTTCGCACATCAACCAGATGGCTTTTTCAAGGAAGTTAGACAGAAACTGCAACTGAAAAATAGAACGCATTAACAATTTGAACGCGGAAACTTGACTTGACAACAATAGATACGATGTTATATTCATTTAAAGATATGGCGCATCACGTTGGTTGCACGAGCGGTATCCTGGTAGGCAGAGGCTTTACTTGAAGAAGTGGTTCCAAATTCGTGGCAACTCGAATGAGGCGCAATCATTGCAAGCATCGCTGTTGGTAATGATTTCCAAGGTTTCCCGAATGGCTGTACTTTTAGGGGTAGAGTAGGTAGCTAATTTCTTTATATCGTCCCACATAGGAGTAGCGGACTTGAATTTCACTTCTCTGGATAGAGCCGTGGCTACTTTACCGTATTTTGTGTCTCTTTTATGTTCGTTGACTCTGACTCCAAACGAAAGCTTGGTCATTCCAATGTAGAAACGTTTAGAGCCGTCCGGATACTGTAGGGGGATCGCATAAACACCTGCTTCGCAGGAGAGAGGTGGTTTTTCACTACTTCCCTTTAGCATAGTATATAAAGATGCAGGAGACCTGATGCCGACGCCATAGTTCATCTTCTTCAGAGCGTTTTTGAGTTTGTAAGACACATTTGGTATGTGGGGAATTAAGCCTAAATAACGTATCTGCAGCACAGGAAGATTAGAATGTTTGACCCTGGCTGTTTTGGATAAATTTACGTATCTGATTCAACGAATATCCTGCATCAGTAGCTAACTTGATGACACTTTCAATTTCGTGTTGTCTAGAATGGGTATCAGAAGGAATGGCGAAGGCTCTTCGAATTCGAGAACGGAAGATAGCTGTTTTGTATTCTGTGGGACAGAAAGAGCTGCGGAGCATCAGGTTGGGGACGGACGTGGGTTTGTAGTAGACTTGTGTACCGAGGCGGTTGTCAGGCGATTTTCTCAAAAGAACATCCAGATAAGGTAAAGCGATGTTGTGTTCAAGCTCCATCGTGAAATTGATCGTTGGATGCATATCATTGATTTTATGCAATGATTGCGCTTCATTCGAGTTGCCACGAATTTGGAACCAATTCTTCAAGTAAAGCCTCTGCCTACCAGGATACCGCGCGTGCAACCAACGTGATGCGACATATCTTTAAATAAATATAACGTCGTATCTAATGTTGTCAAGTCAAGTTTCCGCGTTCAAATTGTTAATGCGTTCTATTTTTCAGTTGCAGTTTCTGTCTAACTTCCTTGAAAAAGCCATCTGGTTGATGTGCAAAAGCTTGGAAACGCTAATGTGTCTACTTTCTACGCCAATAAATCGGACCACTATACAGTGTTACTATTTACTACTTAATTGGTGTACTGTTCCTTGTTATCAGTTTAAAATGCTATAAATAATTTAAATTTCACTGGAAGAAAGAGAACTCAGATGCTTACGTATTATGTTATAAACACTAGCTTAATTTGAATACTGCATTCGAAAGGCTTCCTCGATTAAGCGAATTTTTCGATTTTACGTACAAGACTGTTGGTTCCTTGAAGTTCGGTAAATCGAGGTTTGACTGTAATATATTCTTCCCTAACGAGGCTTTGGATTTTGGTGACAGATCTCGACATTTTAGAAAATATATCAGTGTTTACTACGTCTCTCTCTCTCTCTCTAGTTCCTCTCCTACACCAAGTATGTATCTCTCCAAGCTTCTTTCAGTTGTCAGCAGCCTTTCTATGTCTTCAATTAAGGTCCATATCTCTAGTCTGTACTTAAGAACTGGAAAGGATGCATTAATTAAACATTTTTCCTTTAAGACATAATGGAAAATTGCTCTTGTAAATTGTACTGTTTCGTCCAAATACTTGCCAACCAAGTTTTATGCGGTAATTACTTTCTCCCTAAATGTGGCCCTTTTTTGATCTTTGTTGCCCAAGGTAAATGTAGATATCGGTTGTCTCCAGATTTCCCCATCAGATGCCGAATCTTCGTTTCTTGTAAAAAACATGGTACATCAGTTTTCTTTTCTAAAAGTTTATTTCTAATTTCATTTCTTTACTCTTGTCATTCCATTTCTTTACTCTCTCTATATATATACACTATATTGACAAAAGTCACCGGATACCCCTTTAAAAGCAAATGAACGGATCCGGTGCGTTATTAAGATGTGTAAAAACAAGCCTGCAGCCGACCGCGATCATATCGCACTGTGAGGTTGAGTGAAAATGTCGCAGCGGGAGAGAACTGACTTTGAAAAAGGAAAGATTGATGGGTGTTATATTAGTGGGTTGTCCATAAGAGAAACCGAGAGGCGTTTAAACATACCTAAGTCAACTGTTTTGGTTGTACTGAATAAATGGAAGACACATGGCGTGCCTGAAGCAGCAAAACGTACCGGCAGACCAAAGAAAATCAGTGATAAAGGACGTCGAAGAATCAGGAGAGTCGTTACAGCTAATCGACGGAGTGGTGCACAAGACCTCAGTGTACAGGTGAGTAAAAATGCTGAAACCTCTGTATGTACTCTACCATTCGCAGAGAACTTCATTCCATGGATTACCGTGGTCGTGCGGCTGCTCATAAACCTTTCATCTCCACTCGGAATGCTACTCTTCGTTTAGCATGGTGTAAAGAACTTTTATCGAGGACTGCAGATCAATGGAAACTAATCCTATGGACTGATGAATTCAGATACACGATTCATCAGTCTGATGGCCGTGTGTGGGTATGGCGGTAGCCAGGGGAACGCTATTTATCACAGTGAACTGTTCCTACGGTCAAGTTTGGAGCTGGCAGTGTACTCGTGTGGGTATGTTTTTCGTGGTATGGTCCCGGCCTATTGGTTATCGTGGACAAACCTGTTAACCAGCAAGTCTACCTCGATATTCTGGACAATTATGCCCTACCAACTCTGTGGCAATACTATGGAACCGAGCCTTTTTGGTACCAACAGGATAATGCGCCGAGCCACAAAGCAAGGACTGTTACGGCGTGGTTTGACGATGATTCCGTACCTTGTATGGACTGGCCGGCACAGAGCACCTATGGAATGAATTAGAGCGACCCATAAGAAGTTTGGAACCAAGGCCTACTACTAAGCAACAGTTAGCGGCAGCATTATGTACTGAATGGAAGCGCATACCTATCGCTGTGTTCCAAAACCTTGTCGAAAGCCTGTCTCGAAGGGTCAGAGCATGCATTTAGGCCAAAGGTGGACAGACACCGTACTAAAGTATGTCAATAAATGCTATGTTGTGTTTCTCTTTTAGGTGTCCGGTGATTTTTGTCAATATAGTGCATATAGGGGTGCAAGGTCAGGTGATGCGCAAACACATAGCCTCTCCTTGTCAAACGTCAACCCCGCCTTCTCGTGGTGCATCCTGCTTTCATTAAATGGGATCTGACGACCGGGATTAGAGGAAATGCTATCCCACACTCACCAATCTGCTTGGCCAGCGCGTGAGTTATGCCCCTTCCCCTTTCTTCATGATTCCACAACTTAAAACTTGGCCCTCAGTTACAGGCAGGTGGACCCAGCCAAGGCAGCGGCCAGTGCGACAAATGACAAGAGTGGAAGACATCATGATCAGAGTAAAATCCCTAAAACGGCAATCAGCCGGACTTATTGCATGAAGGACGGACCACAACCGAAATTTTAGAGACTGGTTTCCAAGGGACAGGAAAGGACCCAGAAAAAGACCACATGGAAGATGGGTGGATGAAATTCGAAAGCGTGTGTTGAGGAGACTGGCTCCAGACAGACCGTTGTGGAAGAAACTTGGGGAGACCTTTATCCAGCAGTGGATTGATAATGATTGACAATAATGATGAGAGAGTGTGATTGGTAATGGTTGACAATAATGATGATGATCATAAGCGTCATGTCGGCATATAACATTTAATCGTGTTTCAACATACCAGAATCTAAAACGTCTCGAATTACACCAAAATACCACATGTCACTGCAGCCACCTTTGTATTAGTTTCACAGACACATCACAAGGTTCACAAGCCATTGATCGCAAACTTGCCCTCGACAGAGATGGGTCATGGGTCATCAGCTTTTGCGGCTGCTCAGAATCCCAGTGGGAGGACGAAACAGGACAAGATTCATTTTTGACGATGTCCCCACCCTCCCGAGAGTTATTACCGTTCTGGGCAGCTTTTTCTCCGTGCTGCTTTTGTATCATCTTATAAGTGTTTCTTTAATAGACATTATCACAACTTAAAAAGCCCCTTTCTCTACAGAAAAAGGCCCACGGTGGTGTTTGGTTAAACTAAATTTCCGAGAGTGAAAGAAAGAGAGATGCTGCAATCCAGTCAGAAGTTCAAGCAAAGTGCGATGCCATTAGAAAACATCTTAGAGTAAGCTGGGGGTGGAGGTGGGTAGGGGGATCGCAGTCCGCTTATAATTGCGCGGCGGCGAATTCTCTTGCTCTTCGGTGTATCGTCCTTTCCTGAGCAATATTCGGAGATAGGATGGTCACAGCGTGGGAAGCGATGGGAGTCGAAAATTCGTGAGGGTACATTGAAGAGTGGAATGTCGGGCAGGCAGCGCCCCCAGGCGCAGGAGACCAGTAATTTTACTTCTCCGTCTCCCCCTCCCTCTACATTGATTCACTCAGTGTCTAGCGGAGTGCGAGATGCATCAAGGGGGGTTAGGTGAATTGGGCGGGGGTTGGAATGGTGAAATACCGCTTCATAAACGGGGGTTGCTGTTCAACACCTGACCTTTGGGCCACCAGAGTGATTTGTCTGAGGAAAACCTATCTCGCGGGCCTTACAAGAAGAGCTCTTTTAGCTGCTGGCCCATTCACTGCCTTGTTGGCTTCCCTATTGGTTTTTGTAGTAATTGGAAATTATGCAACAAAAGCCATAGTTTAAGTTGAACAAGAGCCCGAAATTGAACATTTCGACTTCCTATATACATTATAAGATGCCATCAACGCAATAAAGGGGGAGGGAGGAGAGGAGGCCAAAACGGGCAGAGTTGTAAGAATGACAAGAATGAATTGGGAGGCTGGGGCTGTCGAAGAATGCGTGGAATGGCAAAAAGAAGAAATGAAAGAAAATAAGGAAAGATGCTAAAGACTCAAAAGTCAAGAATCCGAACCACACACAGATTTAAACAATTCAGGCTTTCTAGTGATTTGTAAATTTAATCAAAAGTAACGTAAACTTATTTTTAACGAACAGGGAGTATACGGATCTACAGGCAATATTATAACTTAATCTTCTAGGACAACATATACAATGTTTGTTCAGATATCATCAGCCATTATCTACCCACTGCTGGATGAAGATCGTCCCCTAGTAGTTTCCACAACTTTCTGTTTTGATCCAGTCTCCTCCATGTCACTCCGGCATGCTTTCGAATTTCATCTACTCATCTCCCATTGGGTCTTTTCATGTCCTTTGGAACTCACTCTGGCATTTTAGTTGTCCAACGGTGTGGCCAATTCTCCCAGCAATATGTCCAGCCCATTCCCATTTCGGGGTTTTTACCTAGATCATGATGTCATCGACGTGTGTGTGTGTGTGTGTGTGTGTCCCACGAGCTCATTTTCCTTACCTTTCTTGCTTATGCTAATCATGAATATCTCAACGCTATTTTGTGGTTGCCAAGAGTAAGAACAAAAATAACTAGAGCTGGAAGAACACATAAAATAGAACAACAACAAAACAATAATAACTAGAACTGGAAGGATGCATTCATTTTACACTTTCTTTTAAGACATAATGGTACATTAAATAGAAGTCATCGCTATTTCCACGTTTATAAGTGAGTCACGGAAAAATTCTCATTGGCCGCCACCGGGAATCGAACCCAAATCGAACCCAGGGACCTTGGGTTCGATTCCCGGTGGCGGCCAATGAGAATTTTTCCGTGACTCACTTATAAACGTTGTAACGTATACTCTAGATTCAGTTTCCTTTTGATTTTACTATCTCTGGTTATTTTATTTTCCTATGTAAATTATCTTCTTACTTAGCGAGATGTTATTTCTCCCGCTGAATGATATGTGGCAATGAGTGTAAGTCATGACGTGGTGGTAGGCAGTATAAATAGGCGCGTTCAACGATACCAGGCAGAGCTTTTGTTTATATGAGGAGAGCGTTTGTTTATGTGCGTAGAGAGAGCGTTTGTTTATGTGCGTAGAGAGAGCTTTTTGTTGATGTGCGTAGGGAGAGCTTTTTGTTGATGTGCGTAGGGAGAGCTTTGTTTTATGTGTAAAGAGATCTTCGTTTGGTGTAAAGAGAGCTTCGTTTATGTGAGAGGAACTTCGTTATATGTGAGAGCGAGATATCGAGTAGTTGTGTGACCTGTGAAGTATGTGTGGATAATATCAGGAGTTTCCCTAATAAAAGGTTTTCTTAGTAAGTACGTTTTTCTCAGTTCATAGTAGTTTTGTCAGACCTCTGTCTGGCTGTTAGGTCTCTTTCATTAAGTGTTACTATTAACAACCAGCATAAGACTTTCGTCATCATAAATAACTACTACATAACAACTACCATTATAAAAGCTTATTCATTATAACGTGGAAACAGCGATGACTTCTATTTAATGTACCTAATCCACGTCAACTGTGTATTTATCATTCATTCGACATACTGGTAAATTGCTCTTGAAAATTGGACTGTTTCTTCCAAATGCTCTCGAGCCAAGTTTTATAGCCCCCACTTGTTATCAGTTGTCCAAGGTAAATTGTAAGCATCGGTTAGTTCTAGATTTGCTCCATGTTCTGATGTATAAGATTATTTAAAATACAGTAAGGAGTGTAATGATGTAAAGGGAGCAAACATGATTTTTCAACAACTTATCGCCTGTTTGAATGTCAGAGAAAAGTTACTACTTTACGATTTCTGGTTTTAGTAAAGGGACGGAATCAGAATGAAAAGTTACTACTCTATGAAATCTGACTACAGCAAAGGGATAGAATCAGAATGAAAAATTACCGCTTTGTGGTTTCTGGCTACAGCAAAAGGATAGAATCAGAATGCAAAGTTACTACTTTATGGTTTCTGGCTTCAATATGGTGATAGAATCAGAATGAAAAGTCACCACTTTATGGTTTCTGGCTTTCAATATGGTGATAGAATCAAAATGAAAAGTCACCACTTTATGGTTTCTGGTTTCAATAAAGACAAATAGATTCTGAATGAAAAGTTATCACTATGAATACTGGCTTCAGTAAAGGGATAGAATCAGAATGAAAAGTTACGACTCTATGGATTCTGGATACAGCAAAGGGATAGAATCAGAATGAAAAATTACCACTTTATGATTTCTGGCTACAGCAAATGGATAGAATCAGAATGAAAAGTTACCACTTCATGGTTTTTGGCTTCAGTAAAGGTATAGGATCAGAATGGAAATTTGTGATTTCTGGCTTCAATAAATGGATAGAATCAGAATGAAGAAACACATGCCATGTGTCTCGAATCTTTGTCATGAGAAAACTGTGTCTCTCTGTGCATGTATATGCATGTAAATTAAAAAAAAACTATAGACTTCTCAGCTTTCTTAGCGTATAGGTACCAAAAGAAATTAGTGAAAACTTTATAATAGGAGGAGCAGACTTAAACGTCTAACCTGATTTGAATTAATTAAATTTCCATCGAACAAATTTCAGTTGGGGACTGTAGAAATAATTATACATTAGTAATTAAGTTTGCACAGGAATTTTTCGAAGTATCTCTTTTGGTACTTAGGTGTCAGTATTCATAATTTCAATGCTGCATGAACAGACCTTGAAAAAAAAAAAAAAAGAAAAAAAAAGAGGGTGCAATTTCATTTAAACAGCATCGTTCCTCACTAACGTGATCTAATTGGTTACAACAAGCCAATCAGAGCATGAGACAAAAAAAAAAAAAAACGTGTTGCTTAAACTTGGAAGATGTCGATAAAATGATAGAGTACTGGTTTTTGCTTAGGCATTTCTCGTGAAAACAGAAACCGACTATAAGCACGTAATGACGGAAATGGAAAATCAATACAGGTGATTAATCAATCATCATCAGCAGCCATTATTAATCCACTGTTGGATGAAGGTCTCAGCACATTTCTTACGAGCCAATCTCCACCATGTCACTTCAACGTACTTTCGGATTTCATCCCCCATCTCCCGCAAGGTCTTCTTTAGGATCATTTCCTGTCCCTTGGACTTCTGTCTAGTGTTTCAGTTGTCCAACGGTGGTAACTTCTTCTAACAATATGTCCAAGCCCATTTGCATTTAAGGGATTTTTACCTTGATCATGATATCATCACCACCCATCATTTTCCTGATTCATGAGCGACGCTGCGGGTGAGCTGGGTGGACATTAGAACATATATGTCTGGTGCAACCGTCTAAGATTTTAGGGAACTTGGTAAACGTACGTGAATTTTTCGAATTAACAGAAATTTTGTTATATAAAATGAATTTTTTGTTAAATTTAGTGTTTGCATTTTATGGAATATATAGTGTTTGCATTTATGGAATATGCCTTTTCTAAGAGAGCAGTAGAATCACAACATTTTTATAATTATAGTTTAAAAGAGAGAGAGAGAGAGAGAGAGAGAGAGAGAGAGAGAGAGAGAGAGAGAGAGAGAGAGAGAGAGAGAGAGAGAGAGAGAGAGAGAGAGAGGGGGAGAGAGAGAGAGAGAGATTCCTTGTCTGGTTACAATGTTAACAGGTTTGTTGCTATCTTTGTAGCCTGTTGTTAACTTGTAATTGTTAATAAGTCCGTAGTGGATGAGGATGATAGTAATTAACACGTAATAAGCAAATAATTCTTGCGATCCGTAAATATGTCTGAGAAACCTTTATTCTTTTCTTCACTTAATCCCCTGAAAAGGTTGTCCGTTTGCTCAATTAATATTCCTCCCTGTTCCGCTTAAAACTCCAATTCGTTTTCTTATGTCCTGCTTTCCCTCATCTCTCGCGCTGTCGAGAAATCCCCTAACCTGCCGGTCAGTCTAAAACCTCTCAGCCTCACCTGGGGCAATCACCTCGTCCTGCTATGTGCGACCGCTCGCTCTCGAAGACCAGGTCTTCTCGTTTCCTTCTCCCCTGTCTCCAAAAATGCCCTTAAGCATATCCCAAAGTTCCCCGTGGGAAACAAACACACCGCTCTCAGTTAATCTCAAGCCTAAAAGTAAAATGTCAGCGGGATGGGTCCCTTAGTCGGCTGCATTGAAATAGAAACCTGTAAAGCATCAAAAGAGGCGCGATAGAGCTAATCTGCATTCTACATACAATGTGCAAATACTAAACTCCTACAATCTGCTGTACAAAATGAACCATGCTTCCTGTGTTTAATGGGGAACTGATACTGCAAAATTTCTCTCACGCTTTGTGGAAACAAAGGGAGGGGAGCACGACATGGAATAAAGTTGCATTTTGAGATTTTACATGAAATCCTAGTATAAAATCTCTGTAACAACAAACTAAAATTCATAAATAGCCTTGTGACAGAAAAAAGAGAGAAATACGTAAGCTAAAATTGCGAAGAAATGGTAACTTGCCCTATAGAGATTCGTATCCATGGTTTCTCAAACATTACAGCCTCGGATCAAATCCTCATGAACAGATTTTTGTTTTTCCAAAATTTCGGTCTAGCACTTCAAAATTTATGGTCTCCTACCCATCATTCTCTTATTACCCCCCCTCCCCGTTCCCTCCAATAGTCCATCCAGTTCTGAGCGGCTGGCGTCTCCACTGCCTAGCATGCACCTCTCCATACTTTTTTCAGTAGTTTGCAGTTTCTGAATGTCTTTTTTAGTTAAAGTCGACGTTCTTATCCATAAGTAAGAACTGGAAAGATTCACTGATTAAACACTTTACTTTTAAGATGAATGTATTACATGTTTTGTTGGGAATCATTGTGTCTTCCGGATGAAACATGGGTGATTGTTCTATCCCTTCCCTCGACTCTGTACCATAAATTAGCAACAGGCGCCCCGTTAAATGCTCACGGGGTTGGTTATAAATCTCTTACACTCAAAAAGAAACTGATAATCAAGATTTATACCAACATAGTCGCATCTTCAAAAAAAAAAAAAAAAAAAAACACAAAAAAAAAAGCAAGTTAGTAAAATTATGCAATGCATTGATTATAATACGCTTTCCAACATACCAGAAATCATTGCTCAAGTTATGAGGATAATGGTTGTGGAATAAATCTCGCTCCTGTGTATAAAAAAGACTGCTGACGTTTGACCCCATTTCGATAATATTCAACAGAATCAGTTCAGTATATCGCCGGGACAACATAATAATGTTTTGCCGCAATCGAAGCATTTTTACGTAAGTTATGACGCATAAGGGCGATGGAATGAATCCCGCTCCTATGTCCTGACCATTAACCCTCTTTTGCCAATTTTCAAATGGGTTCGTCCCCAGGTTGTCCTCTATGACATACTAAAATTTCATCATAATCGAACTATTTTTACGCGAGTTATCGTGCGGACAGACAGACTGACAAAGCTGGAGCATATACGCTTCTTCAACCTACGGTTGGAAAGTGTATAAAAAAAGACTGCAATTGTGTTATAACTGGGAGTGATTTAGTCTAAAGGCTATAAACTGAGACCGGAACGGTGCCAATGTTATATTAAATATTTGAAACCTATCATTCAAAAATGCGATGTGGTATATATAAACCAGTGTTCTCGATAACCTGCGACCTGTAAAAAGCAAAGAACTTCACATATGCCTACATACATATACTTAAATTTCCCTAAATAAAAATAACCCCTTCACATGTATAATGAACGTACAAGAAAATAGCGCGTTGTGTTTCACTCTAACTCCATCACTAGTGTGAGGATATAAAGCTACCGATTGTAAATTTGTACTAAAAAATAAGTTGTAATTTAAATTCTGTATTCCCTTATGACCCTTAGTGAATATTATGCCTTAAGAAAATGCGACATTCACCCGGAAATAATGTTATGATTCATGTTTAACAAATAATGACTTTTTAAATTTTAATATCGGTAAAGAACTAGAACACTTAGTATTTGTTGTGGAGGAAACCGAATGTTAACAAATTACATCATTCTTCTTAATCCTCAAATTATATTTTAATCACCAATTAAAATTAGATTATGCCCTAAGACAGACGACTTTGAAATCCACCGGGAGATGCAGCGAAGTGTCGCGGCTACGATTGCTGTCAGGCACGGCAGCTATCTTTGCTGACGACCGTCGACTCTTGGAACTCTTACGGGGCCAATTTGCAAATTACATTTTTAACAGTAACCTAGGAAACACAGCCAGGATGCGATCCATTCTTCTCTTTTAAACATAGCACAAATAGGTATAATACACTAATACCAAACGCAGCGTGTACCATAAAATACACGCACGCTGATTATGAAAACCTTAAGTTGAAAAGTAGCTCTATTTTCTCTAGTGCCACACTGTTTTACCTGCTGTCAGGGAAATAACATTTAATAACTTTTTCGGTATTAGCCCAAGGTCCACTCCGACAGTGTATTTCAGATAGCACTTGTCCTAAGCTTTTAAAATAAGTGGTGTTACGTTTCTGTATCTCCATTAGTACTTGAGATAGCCATTTAGATTTATTTTCTCTAGTTGCCTCACCGTTTTACCCGCTGTCAAGGATATAACATATAATAAATGTTTTGGTATTAGCCCAGGGTCCACTCCGACCACGTATTTCAAATAGTACTTGCTCTGAGCTTTAAAACAAGTGGTGTTACATTTCGGTATCACCCTTCGTTCGGGAGATAGCCCGTGGTGTCAGCTCATTTGCATACTCCTTGGAACAAACTGCTTTAGTCGGCACCATGCACGCATTTAGTGATACACGCTGCCTTTGGTATTAGTGCATTAAATTTAAGTTTAAAAGAGACAAGTTAGTAAAATCATGTAGTGCACTGATTATGATACGCGAACATACCAGAAATCATAGAAAATGTCTTGGATTTGAGGGCACTAAACTATGGTATAACATTTGAGGTTCACATATATCAAAATTAAATCTCTTTGTGCCCGTGTTACCTATTTCTATTATCAAGAGCTACCACACATAAGGCGTTTTATTTTTAAAAATCCCATTTAATCGGGCAATTTTCACTGAAGTTATCGTGCGAAAATTATGGCTAACAAATCTAACGCATGCGCACTGCCCGCAATTGTCGACAAAAAACATTTTTGGCGAGACTGTTTCCAAAGTCGTCACGGAACAACGTATTGTATTTTGTCGCAATGGAAGCATTTTTACGCAAGTTATTTCTCAAGTTATGAAGATAATGGCTGTGGAATAATTTTCGCTCCTGTTCCCTGACCTTTAACACCATTTCTATGATATTCAACAGAATTGGTTCAGCATACCACTGGAACATTATACTAAAGTTCTGTCGCAATAGAAGCATTTTTAGTAAAGTTATGAGTGTAATGGCTGTGAAATAAATCTCGCTCCTGTGCCCTGACCTTTGATTCCATTTCGATGATATTCAGCAGAAGCGGTTCAGTATACCTCCGGAACAACATGATAAAAATTTTGCCGCAATCGAAGCATTTTTACGTAAGTTATGACACATAAGGGCGATGGAATGGATCCCGTTCCTATGTCCTGACCTTTGACCTCATTTCGCCCATTTTCAATAGGGTTTGTTCCCGGGTTGTCCCCTACCACATACTAAAATTTCATCGAAATCGAAACACTTTTACGGGAGTTATGGCGCGAAAAGACAGAGACAGACAAAGCTGGATTATATACGCTTCTTCAATGTACAGTTGGAAAGCGTAAAGAAATGGATTTAATCTTGGCTGTGTTTCCTAGGTTACTGTTAAAAACGCAATTTGCAGACGGGCCCGTAAGAGGAGGAAGAGTCGACGGTCGTCAGAAAAGATAGCTACCATGTCAGACCGCAATCTTCGCCGCGACACTTCGCTGCATCTCCCGGTGGACTTCAAAGTTTCCTGTATAAGGACATTTCCTAAAATTATTTATCAGCTACGTAAATACAAAATGCTATTACATTTCATCACTTAAAAAGTACGTGAAAAGTCCATTATCCATCTTTACTTTTACATGCAATCAGAAACCTGTACTACCTAACATTACTTATATTCTCCTAACCAGGACCGTAGCAAGCTTTTCTTATTTATGAGGGAGACTTCAAATTACGCCCCTTAGAGTTCAAAATTGCGCCCCTATGAGTTCCACTCAAATAATACGTGGTTTTTACTTCCTCGCCCGATCGCCGTTATAGGGAAGTATTATGATCGCTCAAAAAACGCGTTTCAGATCTTTGATATAATTTTATTCAAAATGTAAAAACTAAGTAAATACCCAAGAACAATAACCACACAAGGCCGGATGGAGCTTCTGCGGTGTCAGAGGGCAAAATTACATTGCGGGGCCAGGAGTAAAATTTCATTGTGGGCACTAGAATATAAATCTTGTATTTTAATAAAATCGTTACGTGAAAACTTTTGTTCGTAAAGAACACACAAACGAAACCTTTCAAAAAGACAAAATGATTATCTCCCGGAAGTATTTGGTTTAAGCTTAAGAAAAAGACCATAATACAGATTGAAAGTTCAAAGAGAGAGAGAGAGAGAGAGAGAGAGAGAGAGAGAGAGAGAGAGAGAGAGAGAGAGAGAGAGAGAGAGAGAGTAAAAGTGTTAAAAATCCACGATTTTCTTTCTGGAGAGAGCGGGGTTGAGGTTGTATTGTGACTCTCATTAAAACTTCTTCGCAAAATGATAAAAAGATGCATCCGTAGTGAATATTTTTTACATTCATTGCAAACATTTTTGTGTGGGAAATAATAAGGATCCCTCTAAAATAAATTCGTATAAACTGTTTTTTCCCCCTGATGCATATTCAGTGACCGATTTTTAATGCAAACTAGACAAATTAGTGACTTTTTAGACTTTCATACGCGCTCATACATGGATTTTTTTTTTTTTTAGAATTTCTAATAATGCTTTTAAAGTCACTGAATAATTACCCTCCACATGTTGCCCGAAACCAATTTTGATATATTGCTCTTTTTCTTTCTTTAAATTTAAGTATCTGGTTTGCACACAAATTGTTGATTATGCACTATCTACCAACAAGTAATTGGACACCCCTGCAATCGACGATATCTCCGGTCCTGATACACGTCACGGCCACCGCCGTTAAATATCGTGTAGGAAACAACAACGCAACCAGTCGCATGCAAGATGCCACGCAGTTCGGAGCTCTCTGATTTCGAGAAAAGTGTAATCGTCGGGTATCACAGAAATGGCCGAACCATACGTGACATATCCAGCGAGTTGAAGTACCCAAAATTGACAGTGGCCTACGTGATTGGCAAGTGGAAGATGAGAGGTGGCTGTCGGAATGTGCCCCGACCCGGCAGACCCACAAAACTGGGAGTTAGAGACCGACGGGTGCTGGCCAGAGAAACCAAATCGATGGGCCACATACGCGAGGAGTTTCAACAGACATCCGGGAGTGTTCTTTTGATGAATACCATTCGTAAGGAAGCCCATCTGCTCAGTTATCATGGACGTGCTGCCGCCCACAAGCCTTTGATCACCAAGTCCAATAGCGCTGCTCAGCTAACGTGGTGCAAAGAACGTCGACAGTGGACTGTTGAACAGTGGAAACAGGTTATCTGGAGCGACGAATCAAGGTTCACCTCATGAAAGAAATACGGGATTACACCATATAATACAAATTTTGAAGATGACAATCCGATTTTTGCCCCTCTACCGTTCGAATGGCAGGGTCTGGGTTTGGCGTCTGCCTGGATAACGCCTCCTGCCGGAATGTATTGTGCCAACTGTGAAGTTCGGCGGTGGTGGAATTATTCTATGGGGGTGTTTCTCCTAATATGGCACGGGACCCTTGGTTGCAATTTCTGGTAGACTCAACGCCGAGACCTACTGCACCATTTTGGATGACCATGCGCTTCCTATGTTGTGGCAGTTTTACGGGGTGGACCCATGTTACTTTCAGGATGACAATGCCACCTGTCATGTTTCGAGGTCCACCATGGCTTGGTATGGTGACAATGGGGATAATCGAATGGACTGGCCTGCGCAGGGCCCGGACCTTAACCTTATCGAGCATCTCTCGGATGAGTTGGAGCATCGACTTAAGGGGTGCCCTCACCGTCCGAAATCGGTGAAGGAACTGACCTGTCTTCTCCAAGCCGAGTGGAAGAAAATACCGCTAGCCGTCGTACAACGCCTGGTTGAGCGTATGCCCCGGAGGGTCGCAGCTGTAATCGCCGCTCGTGGAGGCTCCACCAACTATTGAAGGTGAATAAACTTCGTTTTCCTTTGCAATCACAGGTGTCCAATTACTTGTTGGTAGATAGTGTATAACAGTAGAGGCCACAAAATGATGAACTTTAATTTGCTATTTCATGAAGGCGAAAAATATTAAGATCGTTACAATAATCATTTGAAATCTGCAAATCTTAGTATCTGTATACGGCGATGGGCCTATTCGGAAATAGGGGGATTGGAAACAAACAAACAAGAGAAAAAAGACTTTTAAAATATCTGTTTAAGGACTTCGCTCCCCAAAACTTACAAAAAAAAAAAAGAAAAATAATTAATATAAAAATTCTACCGAAAAAGATTTTACTTTGTTCTTTCCTAAACTGCGGGGCCTCCTGAAAGCGCGGGGCCCGGGGCGACCGCACTGTTTGCCCCTATGGTCCAGCCGGCCCTGGAACCACAGGTTGTAAATACTAAGTAAAGCGGAAACATTATGTTAACGCTGACAAGACAACACTCCACAGTTTTGCACAACAAAAAACAAACTAGCGCAGAACGAATGAGTATCGGATAGTGAACGTAACAATAGGAAGAAGTTTTAGGGCTAGGGCTTGAAAAATTCCGTTCAAGGTTAAACGCTCAGAGAACTTTCTACGACACAGATTAATTAGCTCTTCATTCCAACAACAAGTTCGGAAAGGTCATGGAGGTTAGACACGTCAGCATATTGTTTTCTATGTCTCCATTCACTGTTTTTTGGAAAATTATCTTCGTGGATATGAAATGTTCAAATCTCGCAGTGTATATTACTTTGTGCTCTGGAAAACAGCATGGGATACTGTACGAGACTAACCAAAGTCCTTAAAAAGATAATACTGAAGGATGTAACTTATTTTTTTGTTACAATTTCTATTTTATACATCCTCCAGAGCATGAATTTGTGCCCTTGGAATGACCATTCTGAGAGGGCAACCGCCTCTTTGCCCTCCCGGTAACTACGGCCCTGCTCCTAACTCTGGCTTTTCCCAAACGATGAATTTTACTGGATTTCACGAATTTTAGTTTTAGTTCATTTAAAATTCCAAAACCAACTTACTGGATCCGATATTGTTTGAAATGACAATCCCACTCCAGCTATCAGCAAAATGAAGGACACGAATCAGAGCACACGAAAATCTTGAGAAAGGAAGAAAGGAAGAATACTAGACCTTTTTTTTTTTTTTTTTTTTTGGTTGGTTGGTTGAAGGTTCAACGACTACCGTGAGCAACTCAATGGGCTATAAGAAGTCGCCCGTCCCTAATTTAGGGCCATTGTTTCCAGGAAAGGGAGAGAGTCAGTGCTGTAAGACAAACACAACATCCTTACCTCACCGGGATTCGAAACCGGAGCCATCTCGGACGAGTGATCAGAAGCCATCGCTTAGAAGACTGCGCCACCGAGTCGGCCTGGATTCTTGATCCATGGGTCTTGGGTCCATGAGGGCATTACGCTTCGTCAGTTTCTTGAGGGTGTAACTATAGTGTCGCAGGATTCCGTCATTTTATCATAGGGATCTAGCCCCTTTTAGCTAATTTTAACAACTTCTCATCCTCTTTCCCTTGCTGTTCTGGACTCGATTCGTGGAGGAGGGGCGGTAAATTCTTTTAGCATATCGGGCTGACTCTCTCTCCATCCCAACTTCTGTCATTGGTTTTAACCCTCTCATGAGAGTAAACCGCTTTACATACAATAGTCCCTACGTACACCTTTGGCGCCCGAGGGCCGCGGGTGGCCTAGTAGGCAACGTTCGTGACTGCCACGGAAAGGTCCTCAGATTCGACCCCAGGGAGGTACGAACGCACGATCCACTAAATATCCGCCGTGCATCGGATGGGCACATTAAGCCGTCGGAACCCGGGTACTGGCCCCTCGGTAATAAATAAGGGCATCTTCCTCCCCCTTTCTACTTCGCTTTCGTATCACTTTCCTATCGGGCGCTCTAGCCCAAATCTCCTAGTTTCCTATTTCTAAAGGTTGTTTAAAACCTGGGGTCAGACACTCCCTTCCTAAAATCCTCTACATATGATCATTTTTGACGCCCGATGCCTCTAGCTAGCAACCATGCTTCACCAAAAAGTCACAGCCGTTATCGACTTGCGATATTCCCTAGTATATCACTGATGCTTATATCAAAGAATTGACATAATCCTCTCGTAGCTCGGCGTCAACATGTCTGTTCCTTTTCGGGTGGCAGGAAGCAACGTGCATTTTCTAAATAAGCAATTAATTATACTTTGTTTCCTTTTTGAACCGCAGAGAAATATCGGGATATCAGAAAAGTCGACTCGTATGTAGCAGACCATGTTTCTATAACAAAGGATTTTTTCTTTGTTTCCTACATAAATTCAAAGCCATGTTGTGCAAATTTATATTAATAATATTTCATACATTTGCTTGAAAAAGTTATAAGATGCAAAAAGAATTTTTCAAGTCAGCCTTTACGCGGCGGAAATGCTGTAAACTTTAACATATGCACTTAAAGGACAATTTATTATGCACATACGTCACGCATCAGAAAACCTGTCTCACACCGTCACGATAATGCTACCAACAGAAACTCTTTGAGGGCAATAAGTAGTTCATATACCCTCCTACTGTATAGCTTACTTGTGACCGTGATGATGGCTAAGCACAGCCGCCTAAAAGAGTTCGATCGTGGGCAGACGATCGATATGAGGAAGATGGAGGGTTCTATATCTACGACTTCCACGTAAGATCGTTACACTTGTTTATAAGGACTACATCAAAACAGTCTACCACTGCTGGTGGAAATGTGCCTGTAAAGGGGCCGTTTACCGAGATGAGCGGCGTTTCTCCAGCATTGTTACGTCGAAACGGACGGTCACGACTGAGAGAATATCATCGTCATTTAACGATGAGGCACCTACGAAGGTTTGTGAAGAGACCGTTCGACGTAAGACGGAACGACTCAACTATGGCAGTCGAAGCACGCATCGAGTACTCTTATTAACGGCACGTCACCTGGCTATCAGGCTGCAGCGAGTGGCGGAATATTGATTGACACTGAACTGTGAAAGTCTGGAAACTAGTAGCTGAGTCTGATGAATTGAAGTTCCAGCTGCAACACATCGAAGGGAGGGTGTATGTGTTGTGTAGACTACATGAGACTATATATGAATCCGAACCGTAAAGTCGGTATGTTACAGGCCAGTGGGGGGCCGTGTAATGTTGTGTTTACGTGGTCCAGTTGTGAGCCCCTTTTACCTACCGAGAACATCACCGAAAAATTACTATTAGCTTACTTACCGACCACCAACATATTATTCATCGCTATCCATTACCTAGAGAGAGAGAGAGAGAGAGAGAGAGAGAGAGAGAGATGCCTTTCAACAAGATAACCACTCTTTTCATAGTTCCCGTTTGGCCAAGGACTGTTTAGGAGAGCAAACCCTCAAATGTCTCTCTCACTCTAGGATTCTGAACCCAATTTAGCATCTGTGAGAAGTCGTTGAGTAATGCATAAGAGTCCGAAACATACCATCGGCAACTCTCGGCGCTTTACGGAAGGCTGTTCTGGAATCATGGACCGCAATACCACCCGAAAGCTTCCTACAACTGGTAGAGTCCACGCAATGACATTTTGCTGATGATGTGAGGGCAAAAGGTTGGCCCACACGTTATTAGGTGGGTGTGTATAGCAGATTGTCCTTTCTGCACATTTGCTCCTGATTGTGGAACGTATATTTATACCATTTCGCTACATACAAAGAATACCAAACTTGCTACACTTACATCTCAGGATCCGTCACGTTATGAGGTTGAATCAGTTAGCTGACGTCGTTTTACTATTTTTTTATTGGAGGTTTAACGACCACCGTGAGCAACTCAGTGGGCGCGCGTCCCTAATTTAGGGCCACTGGTTCCAGGGAAGGGAGGCAGCCAGCGCCGTAAGACAAAACAACATCCATGCTGCACCGGGATTCGAACCCAGACCCATCTCGTACGAATGATCAAAAGCCACCGCTTAGACCACTGCGTCACCGGGGCAGCGCCGTTTTACTATATCATCCCAAGTAAGCTCAAGCGGAGATAGATCCGGCAGGTTGACCGTAGTAGTACGCGAAATGCTTGAGGACACTGTTGAGTAAAGCGTGCGGTACGCTGCACTCACTTTTGTGCTGAAATGTGGCGTTTGGAATGCTCTGGTGGTGTAGTAAGACCGCAGGGCGGGGAATTGTGCACACATACACAGTGGTATCAGAATATGACCACCTGTCTAATAATGGGAAATACCACCCATGGCCCGGATGACAGCGGCGAGACGGCGTGACATGGACGCAGTAAGGCGCTGGAAGGTTGCCCGAGGCACACGTGCCCATTCGGACTGCAGCACAGCGCGGAGGTCTCGGAGTTGACGTGGTTGTGGGTCAGCACGTCGAACCTGTCGATCCAAATAGTCCCACAAGTGCTCCATGGGATTGAGGTTGGGCGATTTCACCGGCCAAGGGAGAACGGAGACATCACTGCCGTGTTCCTGGAACCAGCCTCGACCCCCTCCCCCTTAGCGACGTGGCACGGCGCATTGTCCTGTTGGTAGACATCATCACCACCAGGGTAAACGTCCAGCATGAAGGGATGCATGTGGTCAGCGAGGATGGACAGGTAGCCATTGGCGCGCAGGGATCCATTCAGTGGTGCCAGCGGTCCCAGGTCATACCAGGAAAACATCCACCGGGTATGCGCACTGCCACCGACGGCCTGTACGTTATCGACAAATGTGTCCTGGTGTTGGTTCTCGTTTGTCTAATGCCGTATCCGCCACATCCCGTCGCTTCTGTGGAGTAGAAATCTTTATTTGTCGGAGGAGGCAACCTTTTCCACTCTTCCACTGTCCAACGACGGTAGTCTCATGAGAACTGCAGGCGTAACACAGCGTCGACTACGGAGACCCATGCGCAACAGGGTCCGCTCTACGGTTATCAGGGGCACGTACCTGGGTGCCCCAACGTTCATTTGCGTGGTCAATTGCTGTACCATTGCGCATCGATTGCTCTTTAGCAGTCGAAGAAGACGACGTTCTCCTCTGGGGTCGATGGCGTTTGGGGTTCCACAGTTATGACGTAGGGAGGTACTCAGTGTGCCAGCTGTGAGATGCTGTTGTTAGCTGGTACACCCTAAATACAGCACCTCCCGAACAGCCCACGAAGTCTGCTGTTTCTGAGATGCTTCCACCCTTGGGTCGGTAGTAGATGATCATTCCTTGTTGAATGTATATTAAATCACTACCTCTACCCATTGTGCTCACGTGACACACTACGGCTCATCTGTCCTGGCCGACCGCTTATGTTTCAGTGTGTCGACCCATCTCTGTGACGCGCCTGGGCTGGTACACTGTGATTCCGGGTGTGGTCATATTATTCTGATACGACCGTGTGTATCTCGACCGCTAAATTCCCTCGATGCCTGTGAGACATGACTGACTGTTGTAAGAGAGATGACGCTCAATGCCAAGATCCCAGCAACGGGCTTTAAATGGCGTTCAACGATACGCGATATGGAAGTTGTTTCGTCGATACATTGCAACAAGAGACAGAAGCCGTCGTTATGTGCAAGAAAGATTCAGATCTCATCACTGAAGACAATATTTCTCCATTCATCACGCCACTCGTCTCATTCATTACACCATTGCAATCTGGAATTAATGTGGCTTCGAGTGCCCAATATTTAAAAGGCACCTTCTTCACATGACAGTTTCGTGTAAGCGTTGGTGAATGGTACTCACAGGTACCGATAGTGTTCCATCAGTAGTTCTATCATTCGATATCTGTGGAGCAGTTGCGTTTACACCACAGGCATGATGCAGTTGTTAATCGCCAGTGTCGTTTCAGTGTGGTAGGCGGCTTTTGTGGGTTCCATTTCCCGTTGCCGTCCCTATAAATTGAGGATTTCCCAGGGTTTTCCTCTACTGTAACGCAAATGCGATTATGGGCTCCCGAAAATCGGTCCTCGACTTTTGAGCTTCTTTCGGAAGTTGCCGCTGCGATTTGTACCTTTTCCTCTGCAATAGGCTGGCCACCTAGAGTGGTGCACTCCCGGCCGAAAATCCCAATGGAGGTCACGGCTCCATTCGGCGGCAAGGGATCTTGAGGATCTGTTCTTTCATATGAAGAACATGTCCCACGCTCACCCATGGAGTTGTATCGTTACACTGAGCAGTTGTCTATTGTATAATCTTGTCCAAAACTTTAAGGACGAAGTACATTTTAACCAGTCAAAATCGGAAAAAAGTGCTTTTAACCCTTCAGGTGGCAGGAGAATTGGGAGAGGCAGTACGAAAATTTGTCACATGTATAACAGGAGACTCCCATAAGAGCGTCCTGTCTTTCTGTAGTATTCGTCGTCGTTAAGATGCGCATATATGCGTTATCGCCGCTTTTGAACAGGTTTTCGATGAACGTATTATTGCGTCGTCGCTGTTTTGGGCACAGAAATATCCGAACGTATATAAGCGTTCTTGCCACCTGAAGGGTTAAAGTTGTAAGTCGTATCCATGGTAATAGCAAAAGTAAAATGAAACAAATATAATCAAAAATCAGGAGTAGTAATGTTGCATAAAATAAATCATGAGTAATATATGTATCGAAACGGAACAAAATGTTACGAAGCAGGTACAGGCTGATATCTTCCCATCACTCGGAAAACATAAGAATGGGAAAGTTCAGAAAATAAGGGGGGAGGACTGGGAGGAATGAGATACGTGGCCAGCTTGGAATGTAAGGACTCTGTCACTCTGACAAACTGTTGTGATTCCAAGCTTCGACTTTCTTTCTTCCTTTTAAATCTCAGTCCAAGACATTTAGTAAAAGCCTTATGTTATTGCTTAAAGCTTTTTTGATGCTACGCATCCTTTTTGACAGTAGTAAAGTAAATCTCAAGTAAAAACTTTCGATGTAAAGAAAATAGGTAACGGCAGTAGACGTAACAATGCTGACCTTCAAAAACTAATATCTAAAACTATATCTGTGAAGAAAAATCATTTCCTAATTATACTTCTTTGTGCAATGACAATACAGAAATCTCATGGAGGAGCGTTTTGATTAGGTCGTTTAAAAACACGAAAGAGGGCAATGGACAAGCTTTGGTTTATGCAGCTGTTTCTCAAGTTAAATCACTAGAAGCTCTCTCCATTACTTCACCGTCGGACGATCACGTCTTCTATCACGACATGAAAAACGAGACGATTTTTCTTTTGAGAGGGGGAGAGGACTGGGGGATGGGGGAGGGGCTAACGACCACTGTGAGCAACTCGATGGGCTATAAGCAATTGATCGCTCCTAATTTAGGTTCACTGGTTCCAAGAAAGCGAAAAGAGCCAGCCAGTGCCGTAAGACAAACACAACATCCATGCCTCATCAGGATTCGAACCCGGACTAACCTCGGACGAATTGTCAAGAGAGTCCAGCGCTTAAACCACTTCACCACTGGGGCGGTCTCTCCACGGTTGCATTGAGAAATGAGTTCTCAAGATTAAACGAACATAAGTTATATACCGTTCAAGTCAGCGTGCTGGATTTTATACAGGATCGGAAAATGCTTTCTCGCCGCCGCTGTGGCGCAGTAGTCTAAACGCTGGGTTCTGACCTATCCGTCCGGGATGTGTCCAGGTTCGAATCCCGGTGAGGCATGGATGTTGTGTTTGTCTAAAGGCACTGGCTCTCTCCTTTTCCTGGAACCAGTGAACCTAAATTAGGGACGATCGCAGCTTGTAGCCCATCGAGTTGCTCACGGTTGTCTTTAAACCTCCAAACAATAAAAAACAAACACCCTGTATACGTTCAATTGCAAGAGTTTAAAAGTGTACGTCGCTGACTTGACTGATGCCGTCGTTCAGAAACGCAGCATATGAGTTCTTCTTTCAGAGACCTAATTGGCTAACAACGATAACATAAAAATTCCGCGATTCGAATATATCGTTAAATATCGAACACACAACGTTAGCAATGGTGGTGTAGCTATTTTTCAGAACCGCGGCCAAGCGCATCTTGTAACTCCTCACATGGACATTGTTTTTCGTCAAGTTCAGGGATCAGAGTTTCTATAAGACCCAGAGGTGATATAGTTCTTGCGGAATGCACGATGTCTAATGACCAAAATTTCTTATCGATTTTTTTTATTGGAGGTTTAACGACCACCGTGAGCAACTCAATGGGCTATAAGCAGTCGCCCGTCCCTAATTTAGGGTCACTGGTTCCAGGGAAGGGAAAGAGCCAGTGCCGTAAGACAAACACAACATCCATGCCTCACCGGGATTCGAACCCGGACCGCTTTCGGACGAATGATCAGAGGCCATTGCCTTAGACCACTGCGCCACCGGGGCGGCTCCTATCGATTGTGTTATACACATCTCTGGGTAATAAGATCGACGACATTACGGAATTTGTTCAATTTGTACTTCTTCCATACACTATATTGACAAAAGTCACCGGACATCTAGAAGAGAAACACAACATAGCATTCATTGACATACATTAGTACGGTGTCAATCCACCTTTGGCCTTAACGCATGCACTGACCCTTCGAGACATGCTTTCGACAAGGTTTTCGAACACAGCGATAGGTATGCGCTTCCATTAAGTACATAATACTGTAGCTAAGTGTTGCTTAGTAGTAGGCCTTGGTACCAAACTTCTTATGTGACTCTCTAATTCACCCCATAGGTGCTCTATGGGATTAAGATCAGGTCTCTGTGTTGGCCAGTCCACACACGATACGGAATTATCGTCAAACCACGCCGTAACAGTCCTTGCTTTATGGCTCGGTGCATTATCAAGCTGGTACCAACAAGGCTCGGTTCCATAGTATTGCCACAGTGTTGGTAGGGCATAATTGTCCGAAATATCGAGGTAAACGTGCTGGTCAACAGGTTTTTCCACGATAACCAATGGGCTGGGACCATACCACGGAAAACACCCCCACACGATTACACTGCCAGCTCCAAACTCGACCTTAGGGTCCGTACACTGTGGTAAATAGCGTTCCCCCGGCTGCCGGCATACCCACACACGGCCATCAGACTGATGGATCGTGTATCTGGATTCATCAGTCCATAGGACCTATTTCCATTGATCTACAGTCCACAATAAATGTTCTTTACACCACACTAAACGACGAGTAGCATTCCGAGTGGAGATGCAAGGCTTATCAGCAGCCGCACAACCACGGTAACTTATGGAATGAAGTTCCTACGAAAGGTACGTGTACATACCGACGTTCCAGCATTTTTACTCACCTGTACACTGAGGTCTTGTGCAGTACTCCGTCGATTAGCTGTAACGACTCTCCTGAGGCTTCGACGTCCTCTATCACTGATTTTCTTTGGTCTGCCAGTACGTTTTGCTGCTTCAGGCACGCCATGTGTCTTCCACTTATTTAGTACATCCAAAACAGTTGACTTGGGTATGTTCAAATGCCTCTCGGTTTCTCTTCTATGGACAACCCACTAATACAGCACCCAACAATCTTTCCTTTCGCAAAAACGGTTCTTTCCCGCCGCGACATTTTCGCTCAACCTCACAGTGCGATATGATCGCGGTCAGCTGCAGGTTTGTTTTTATACCGTTTGCAGCGGTACCGCGCATCTTAATAACGCATCGGATCCGTTCTTTTGCTTTTGAAGGGGTGTCCGGTGACTTTTATCAACACAGTGTGTACTATTATGAAAAGTTGCAAAAATTATCACTTGATGCCAATGATATTAGCCAGGTATTTTAATATTAGCTTTGCTAATCCAAAATCTAAATCCTTTGTGGATTTTCTAAATGAAGAGTTCGGTCTGACAACCACTCTTGATTTCAGTGCTTCTATGACAAAGGGGAATACTACAATCGATACTGTTTTGCAGGGACACTTGGGTAGCCCAGAATCACAAGTGCACATATCATTCTTTAGTTATCATGAGCCAATTATTGTATGTGCTTTACTTGAAAAGAATGCATTGAGTTGTACGTAAATAAATGCATAATAAATTAATAAATGCATACTCTCGAATTACTTGTTTTATTTCACATTATCAAAGATTTTGCCATGAGAAAGATGCATAGTATAAATTATCTAAAAATAGTATCAGGCCTACACTCTCGACCCCCCGACCCCCTCACCCCGGTAGCGCAATAATCTAGATGCTGGCTTTTCTCCATTCCGCCGAGATAGGTCTGTATTCAAATCCCGGTTTGGCATGGATATTGGTATGCCTCTCTTACGGGCTACGGCACTGGCTCTCTCCCTTCCCTGGAATCAGTGTCCCTAAATTAGGGACGGGTGACTGCTTATAGCCCATCAAGTTGCTCACTCAAAAAAAAAAAAAAAAAAAAATATTTAAGCTATTTTGAAGAATTCAAGGTGAACAGCGCTCTTTCTTTCTCTCTCTCTCTCATTCACTCCGAAATATTGATTCCATTTCAATCTTAGTATTGTATCCAGATGAATAGCAGGGCCGTAGCAACGTAGGGTAAAGAGGGCACAGGCGCACCCATAGGGAAGGCGGGTTTCGGGGCTTACCCTCCCTCCTTAGGCCTCGTACGTCAAGTCTTTTATTTATCTACTTAATGTATATCTGTCTGTCTTATGCACTACATGTACATATCGTGTATTAATACATATATTGAATATATATGGAGAAAAGTTTGAGACAACCGATTCCTACATTTCTACATTTATCCTGAGCAGCAGATATCAAGTGAGGGTCACATTGGTGAAGAAACTAATCGGCGTATAAAACTTGCATGGAGAGCTTTTGGAAGAAATAGTACAATTTTTAAGAGCAGTATGCCATTATGTCTCAAAAGAAAAGTGTTTAATCAATGCATCCTGCCAGTGCTTACGTATGGAGCAGAGACATGGACCTTAACTAAAAAAAGATATACAAAGACTGCAGCCAACTCAAAGAGCCATGGGGAGATGCATGCTTGGTGTAACCAAGAGAGATAAGAAGAGGAACTCGTGGATCAGAAAAAGGACAAGAGTGGAAAGCATCATGATCAGAGTAAAATCCCTGAAATGGCAATGTTCTGGACATATTGACAGGACAGACCACCGATGGACAACCGAAATTTTAGACTGGATTCCGAGGAACAGGAAAAGACCCAGAAGAAGACCCCATGGGAGATGGATGGACGAAATTCGAAAGTATGCTGGAGTAACATGTAGAAGAAAGGCCCAAGACAGACAAGAGTGGAATAAATTTGGGGAGACCTTCATCCAGCAGTGGATTGAAAATGGTTGTTGTTGTTGATGATGATTATTTATATATTGTATGCACACATACATCATAATTATTGTCAACCATTATGAATATACTGCTGGACGAAGGTCTCCCCAAGTTTCTTCCACAACGGTCTCTCTTGTGCCAGTCTCCTCCATGTTACTGCCGCATACTTTCGAATTTCATCCACCTATCTCCCATGTGGTTTTCTTCGGGGTCTTTTCCTATCCCTTGGAATCCAGACTAAAATTTCGGCTGTTCATCGTTGGTCTGTCCTTTTCGGAATATGTCCAGCCCATAGCAATTTCAGGGATTTCACTCTGATCAGTGATGCCTTCCACTCTTGTAATTTTTCTGATGATTCACGGGTTCCTTTTCTTATCTCTCCTGGTTACACCAAGCATGCACCTTTCCATGCTACTTTGAGTTGTCTGTAGTCTTTGTATGTCTCTTTTAGTTAAGGCCCACGTCTCTGCACCATACGTAAGCACTGGAAAGATGCATTGATCTAACACTTTCCTTTTAAGACATAATGACATATTGGTCTTGAAAATCATACTGTTTCTTCCAAAAGCTCTCATATATACACTATCTACCAACAAGTACTTGGACACCTGTGATAGCAAAGGAAAACGAAGTTTATTCACCTTCAATAGTTGGTGGAGCCTCCACGAGCGGCGATTACAGCTGCGACCCTCCGAGGCATACTCTCACCCAGGCGTTGTACGACGGCTATATTTTTTCTAGCACTCGGCTTGGAGAAGACAGGTCAGCTCCTTCACCGGTTTCGGACGGTGGGGGCACCCCTTAAGTCGACGTGCTCGATAGGGTTAAGGTCCGGGCTCTGTGCAGACCAGTCCATTCGATTAACCCCATTGTCACCATACCAAGCCATGGTATACCTCGCAACATGACAGGGGGCATTGTCATCCTGAAAGTAACATGGGTCCACCCCGTAAAACTGCCAAAACGTAAGAAGCGCATGGTCATCCAAAATGGTGCAGTAGGTCTCGGCGTTGAGTCTACCAGGAATTGCGACCAAGGGTCCCGTGCCAAACCAGGAAAAACACCCCCATATCATAATTTCACCGCCGCCGAACTTCACAGTTGGCACAATACATTCCGTCAGGAGGCGTTCTCCAGACAGACGCCAAACCCAGACCCTGTCATCCGAACGGTAGAGGGTGAACCTTGATTGGTCGCTCCAGAGAACCTGTTTCCACTATTCAACGGTCCACTGTCGACATTCTTTGCACCACGTTAGCCGAGCAGCGCTATTGGACTTGGTGATCAAAGGCTTGTGGGCGGCAGCACGTCCATGATAACCGAGCAGATGGGCTTCCCTACGGATGGTATTCATCGAAAGAACACTCCCGGATGTCTGTTGAAACTCCTCGTGGATATAGCCTATTGATTTGGTGCGGTTCTTCCGAATTTCTCTGGCCAGCACCCGTCGGTTTCTAACTCCCAGTTTTGTGGGTCTGCCGGGTGGGGGCACATTCCGACAGTCACCTCTCATCTTCCATTTGCCAATCACGTAGGCCACTGTCGATTTTGGATACTTCAACTCGCTGGATATGTCACGTATGGATCGGTCATTTCTGTGATACCCGACGATTACACCTTTCTTGAAATCAGAGAGCTCCGAACTTCGTGGCATCTTGCATGCGACTGGTTGCGTTGTTGTTTCCCACACGATATTTAACGACGGCGGCCGTGACGTGTATCAGGACCGCAGATACCGTCGATTGCAGGGGTGTCCAATTACTTGTTGGTAGATAGTTATACACTGACGGAAAAAAAGTCCCAACATGGCGGCAATACATTTGTATAGGTAACATATTTAATCGATTAAGGTTTCAAGATCACAGCTTATTGTAAGCGCGAGAAGAGCCATTTTAAATGTAAAATGCTGGTACATTAATAACCGGTGTAACCGCCAGAATGTTGAATGCAAGCACGCAAACGTTCATGCATTGTGTCGTACAGGTGCTGGATGTCAGTTTGTGGGATGGAGTTCCATGCCTGTTGCACTTGGTCAGTCAATACAGGGACGGTTAATGCTGGTTGGAGATGACGCTGGAGTTGTCGTACAATGATGTCCCATACGTGCTCGATTGGTGAAAGATCTGGTGATCTAGCAGGCCATGGCAACATGTCGACACTCTGTAGAGCATGTTAGGTTACAACAGCGGTATGCGGGCGAGCGTTATCCTGTTGGAAAACATCCCCTGGAATGCTGTTCATGAATGGCAGCACAACAGGTTGACTCACCAGACCGACGTACAACTCTGCCGTCAGGGTGCGTGGGATAACCACAAGAGGGCTCCTGCTGTCATAGGAAATTGCTCCCCAGACCATAACTATAGGTGTAGGTCCAGTGTGTTTCGGCCGCAGACAGGTTGGTTGGAGGCGCTCACCTGGCTTCCTTCTAACATACACACGGCCATCACTGGCACCCAGGCAGAACCGGCTTTCATCAGAAAACACAACAGATCTCCAGTCCGTCTTCCAATGAGCTCTAGCTTGACACCACTGACGTCGCAAACGGCAGTGGTTTGGATTAAGTGGAATGCACGCCACAGGGCGTCTGGCTCGGACCTGTCCTTCAAGTAACCTATTTGTAACAGTTCGTTGTGTCACTGTGGTGGCAACTGCAGCTCGAATTGCTGCCGCTGACACGGTACGATGCGCCACGGCCATACGCCGTACACGGCGGTCTTCTCTCACAGTAGTGCCACGTGGCCGGCCGGAACCCGGTCTTCTTGAGGCAGTACCTTCCCTTGACCACCGCTGCCAACAATCATGCACAGTGGCTACATTCCTGCCAAGTCGTTCTGCAATATTGTGGAAAGAAAATCCACCTTCTCGTAGCTCTATTACACGACCTCGTTCAAACTCCGTGAGCTGTTGATAATGGCTTCTTCGTCTTCTTAAAGGCATTCTTGACTAACATCAACACCCTACGTCGAATCTCAACGATAACTAACGCTCACGAACGTTACAGCGCGTATTTACAGCAAACCTGCTTTGCATGTTCCGAGGGGCGCTACTAGCGCCACACGTATGCGCCGAGTGCGAAATTTGCATAGACGTCATCTTACAGATGTACTCTCACCGCCTACCAACTGTCGTTTATCTAACACAACCCCTTCTTGGTGTTGGGATTTTTTCCGTCAGTGTATATATATATATATATATATATCTTATCGTTAAAGTATGAAATCCGTTATTTCATAGAATACCTAGTTATTTCATGAAATAACTGATCAAGTCAGTTAAAGCGTAAAACTCACTTGTATTCTATGGTTTAACTAGTTATTTCATAGAATAACGATCTACACCCTGTTAAAGCGTAAAATAACCGAGTAAATAAATCCCAAATTCAAAAGGCTGTAAAATGAGGACCACTCGTCAGAAATAGCACACCACTTTCAACACACTATAAAGTGTTATATAATAATAGTGATATTAACTTTTATGTTTCGTTTAACTTTTATGTTTCGTTTTGTTATTTATAAGTTCTTTCGGAAATAAGTTGTACAGAAGATCTGCAAATTGTGTTTTAATGAACTGAATGTTCAGAGGGAAAGAGAAAACTCTAAAGAATGTTTGGAAATTCAAGCTAAGAACATGAAATTAATGTCAGATAAATGTCATTCTGAAGCCTCTGTGGGGCTCACAGTCCGTATCCCAGTACCTGAAGTTGACAAAGGAAGGGGCGACGCCAGATCTATTTTAGCGGTTATCATGAAAATAACCGAAGAAGGATTTTTCAATTGGGAACAAGAAACGGCCGCATAAAACAGCTATATTCCTGATCCCAGTTCAGTGTCTGTGAACAAAAACTAATTCAGATCAAAGAAGTGCCAGATATAGAGAAATCGCTCCGGTCGGAGCGATTTCTCTCTATATATTTATTGTCTTTACATAAATAACATTTTGTATGCTGTACAATTCAGTCAAATTGTTTATTTTACACTTTAACTGTCTATCATTAGTTGATTTATAGAATACCTAGTTATTTCATAGAATAACTAGTTAAAGTGTGGAATTATTAATTTATTACACGCTTTAACTAATTTGATCAGTTATTTCATGAAATAACTAGGTATTCTATGAAATATCTGAATTATACACTTTAACGGTAACATGTACATATATACTATGTGCGTACACACATACTACACATACATTTAGCCCCCCACACACACACACAGGAATTCCTGGGTGCGCTACTGAGGGAGGGCGTCAGCCCTCCCAGAATAGTCATTCGAAGGGCGTAAAATCATGCTCTGGAGGATGCAAAAAATAGAAATTGCAACTGAAAAAGAAAGTTACATCCTTCAGTATTATCCTTTTAAGGACTTTTGGTTAGTCTAATACAGTCTTCCATGCAGTTAACCAGGGTACAGAATAACATACACTGTGAGGTCTGAACATCTCATATGCATGAAGGGAATTTTACAGAACACTGAATGGAGACATAGAAAACAAACAATATGCTGATATGTCTAACCAACATGACCTGTCCGAACATGTCATTGGGATTAAGAACTAATTAATAGTCTGTTCTCTGTCGCAGAAAGTTCTCTGAACGTTTAACCTTGAACGGAATTTTTTTCTAGCCCTACCCCTAAAACTTCTTCCTATTGCTACGTTTACTATCCGACACTCATTCGTTCTGCATTTCTGTGGAGTGTTGTGTTGTGTTGTAGGTGTTCACCTAACGTTTGCGCTTTACTTGGTATTTAGAACCTATGGTTCTTGGGTATTTACTTAGTTTTTCCATTTTGAACGAATTTATGTCATAAACCTGAAATGTGATTTTTGAACGTTCATACCGTAATACTTTCCTAATAACGGAGGTGTGTGAGAAAGTAAAAACCACGTATTATTTGAGTAGAACTCGAAGGGGCGTAATTTTGAACTTGAAGGGGCGTAATTACCGTGTCCTGCCGTCTTAGATAAGAAAAGCTTGCTAAAGCCCTGATGAATAGTATGAAAAAATATTACTCCGTGCTGAACTGGCGAATGTCGGCTATAAGGTGTTTTTGATTCGAACGTCGAATTTCACAATCTATTCCACCGAGTTGTTGTAATTTTAGAAAACGGTTCGGGTGAACTGAACCAGCTACAAAGCGCACCTGCGTTTCATGATGAACTAAAATTCGAAAACACTACGTTAAGAGATTAAAAATAAATTCTTCCTGAAATAAATTCTGCCGGAAAGGTGAAATTAAGGTGCGTTTGCCAAAAGTTCATAGTTTTGCGCCACTCGACTTTAAATAAATGCCCCTCTCGATTTTAATGAAATTATCTTTGTATAATTATTTGTGTTTGAACAGCAGCGGCACTCGGTTTTAATAAAGGCCCCATCTGACTTTAATTAATGCAAGGACGTCAGTCATGTCAATTTGATTTTTTACTTTTGGGTAGTTTTCAATGCAACGGCGCTGCTGTTCAAACACAAATAAATTCACCCATAAAGATGTTTAACTCTATACAGAACCAACAGATGGCAGCACAAAGCTCATTAGATAAGGTTTCCCAACACCTACATAAATTTTTACAGATTTCTGATTTCTCTTTTTTTCTTCTTGATATGGATAGAGACAGAGGTCGAATTAGGGGGAGAGAGAGGGATCTCTCCATTTCAAAGAATAAAGAAAAATAATTTCCCCTGGTTAGAGGAAAAGAAGTATCCCCCTTAGTTAAACTTTAACTATGGCTTTCCCCTAGTTAAAGTTTGCCAATTCAACAATTACATATAGACCGCAGACTTTTTCATACATAATTATGTAAAACGTAAGAAAATTAAAATTCTGTTGATCATCATATAGTTAGTATCTATACCCCCACATATTCAAAAACTTTTGCCCTACACTGACAAAAAAAAAAAAAAAGCGGGCGGGAGAAGGCACGTCAATTTTACAAAACGTTTTCTTTTTTTATGTGCCCTATCAGGGCCGGATTATGGCATGCTGCGACCCGAGACTGGCGCTGAATTGCGGCCCTTTTACAACCGCGAAGCTACGGGTGGGCTGGGGTGGGCTTTAGCTCAGCCAACTTTTCTTTGAGCCCACCCTTTAGACCCCCCTCCCAATATTTAAGCAATTAGAGCATATGGCTGGTGCAACCGTCTAAGATTTTAGGATACTTGGATAAATGTACCTGAATTTTTCGAATTCACAGAAATTTTGTTACGTAAAATGAAGTTTTTGTTAAATTTAGCGTTTGTACTTCTGGGAAATGGAGGAAGTCCTCTGAACAAATTTCTAAGAGAGTAGAAGAAACACACTATTTTTATAATTATAGTTTAAAAGATGAGAGAGAGAGAAAGAGAGAGAGAGATTCCTTGTCAAGTTACAAACTAAAATTCATAAACAGCCTTCAGGCAGCAAAATAAATAAATAAAAAAAAATTAAATAAAGGAAGAAAAAGAAAAAACGACGTAAGCAAACTGAAATTGCGAAGAATTAGCAACTTGCCGTAGGCATTCGTAAGCATGGTTCCCTTACTACATACGTTGAATAAATACTATTTACGTACAGTATGCACCTGAAAACTTTTTGACTAGGGATAACATTATCAACGTCGGGTAAAATCCGCATGAACTCAATTTTTTACCAAAATTTTTACCTAGCAATTTATGCCCCCCACCATCATGCTTAACCTCCCTAATAGCCCACCCAGTTCTGAGGGGCTGGCGTCACCACTGCCCCTTTAAGAAAACTTTTGCAATTTCTGTAAGATATTCTGCTATTAATTATTTTTAGTAAAACGTAAGATTATCTTTGTTAAAGAAGAAATCATTGCATCGCTATTCAGCAGAAGATCCAGCAAGGGCAACGCCCTCCTAAAGCAGATTCTTTCTTTTTAAATGGCCAATATCTAAATAATTTACGCATTTAGTTTTGTACAATTATAGTAATAAATGTACAGGTTTTGGTAAATGTTTTTATAACTAAAATTTGCTGCAAATTAGGAGACAAAATGTTCTGTCCTAGCTTCAGCAGAAAACGAACTACAACAAAAAAAATTAGAGATTCAGAAACAGAAAGATATGAGAGCGGAAGTGAAAAGAGATTTTATCTGATCATGAAAGGCAAGTGGTGATGCTTTATTCTGCTTTTTAGTATTTATTGTCTTGCCTCATTAGTGGTTGTGAGGAGAGAAATGGGGTAGACTTTGAAGTATGTGTGAAACAGCGTGTGTGACAGAGCAAACTACGTACCTCGATTGGGCCGTAAGCCAAACTAGCCACAAATGGAAAATTTTTCTATTAAATTAACCATTTGAATAGAAGAGATCAAACCTTATTTTGAAAAATTGAATCCAGAAGCAGTGAGATATAAAAAACATTAAGTTGGTTTCCTCGAAATGCAGGCAATCGAACGTCATGAAAATAGTGTTGATTTTTTTTTTAGTTCTCGTTCGCAGTTGGTGATTTAAAAATTTAGAATAATTTTTTAACGGAAAATTAAAAAAAAACCTTGCGATGCCACGAAGTGCTGCAAGTTTATACTGCGTGTGTGTGTGCGTTCCACAAAGTTCTCTCCTTTTAATTTAAACCGGTGCAACCGCCCCTTATAGTGCGATAAACAATAGACATTATTTTTACTATTGCTAACGCACATTCTGCTTTACCTAACTAGCGGTCTATATATTAATTGTAATTTTATTTGTTTTTCATAACCACACTAAATAAATCAATCGCTTTTAACTACAATATTCCTTCAGTCTCTGGCTTTGACGTGTCCCGTTCAAAGCTCAGGAGAACACACTGGACATTAAGGGTGTGTTTAGAGGTGGGACCAAGGGGCCTTGCTCCCCCCCCAAATGTTTTATTTTTTGGTTAAAATGCGACTTACATTAGAAAACATGCTGTAATTTAATAATACTGCATCAACTTACATTAAATAATAATTCTTTAATTTTTTCTCTATTTTTCATTAACTTTGTCCTGAAGTATTTTTTCAAAAAAATATTTTCTGTCCCTTCCACCGAAAAGCAATTTCATATACGCCCCTGATGGACGCAAAAAAAAAGTTACGGTGCGGATCCAGAAAACCATGTTTTTTCATACCTTTGCGTTCGTTCATGAGAAGCTGCATAACAGAAGTGTGTTGTTTTACGGTTTTTTAGAAGCCATCGCCAGAAGAAAGGAAACGAAATAATAATCCTTCAATATAAAAAAGACGGGACCAAATTTCGAACAACCAGATTTTTTAACGCTAAAGTAAGGGAGAAAAAATTATCTAGCTTGCTATTTGCAAGTTATTTTAAATCCATGTGAAAGTTAAGCGTAAGCATGGGAAACGCAAGGAATAAAATTTAGTTTTAAGTATAGGAGGAGTGGGGGGGGGAAGGGAGACGAAGAGAACAGGTGTTCCCCAGCTTAAGCAAATTTAAATGCAAGGGCAAGTCTACGATGGAAGTGCAAGTATGAATAGGAAGAGGCGCTATTAATTTCAAAGAACAAGCAGCTTTACACACACACACATTCACTTTACACTGAAGAGCAATTGAATAAGAGACAGCTGGCGTTATGCAAATGTGGCGCTGTGGGCTGCCCTGTAAACGAAAACGACATGACGTATGCAACGATCCGACAATATAAGGAGTGATGCGATGGGAATCAGTAAGAGTCGCACGCAGTATGGGTAAAACGAAGGATCTAAGCGCATTTCATCGTGGGCAAATTGTAGGGGCCCGAAGAATGGGTCACTCCATCTCGGAAGTCGTGCAGGCACCGGGATTTTCACGAGACACTGTATCACGGGTGTACCGTGAGTGCATCAAATCCGGTAAAACCATCCCTGCAAGGGCCAACTGCCGTGGACAACAGCATGTGGATGAGCGGGGTCATCGTCGTCTAGCTCGCATTGTAACAGCGGATAGACGGGCCACAGTGCAAGAAATCACTCGGCAATTTAACGCTGGTGCACAAAAACGTGTAGGCAGCCACACCATCCAGAACCATCTCCTCGCAATGGATTACAGAAGCCATCGTCCCACGAGGGTACCGCTGCTGACCGCACGTCACATGGTGCAAAGATTAGCATGGGCGCGGGAACATCGCCACTGGACCCTACACATGTGGGAAAATGTTGCCTGGACTGATGAGTCGAGATTCACGCTGGTACATGCGGATGGCAGGATACGAGTACGGCGCAAATCACATGAAGTGATGGATCCTCCTTGCCAGCAAGGTACTCTTCAAGCTGGTGGGTGTGGCATTCTCGTCTGGGGACTGTTTACGTGGACTGAAATGGGACCCCTGGTACGTGTGACATCGTGCCTCACAGGTCAACGTTCCCGGGATATCCTGGACGACAATTTGCTCCCGTTTGTGCGTCTTCATCATCCCACTGGGGACCTCATCCTGCAACAAGACAATGCACCGTGCTATCGGTCCCGAATTGTATCCGAATGGTTGGATGAACACTCAACCCACGTGACCTGGCTTCCTTGGCCAGCTAGGTCGCCTGATCTCAATCCCATCGAGCACATCTGGGATGCTGTCGAGAGAGATATTCGAGGCTCTGACCCCCCTCCATCAAATCTTCGTGAACTGTGGGAGCTTGTTGAGGGGTCGTGGGTCCATATGGCTTCCCAACGCTTCCGGTGTCTTGTTGAGTCTATGCCGAGACGAATCGCCGCCGTCATCAAGGCGAAAGGTGGTGCTACACGTTACTAGACAGGTATCTTTAATTCAATTGCTCTTCAGTGTATATAAAGGGGCGCAGTAGGATGTCGGCTATCACGTAGCGGTGCCATAGTCGCAGATGAAACAGCTGCTGTGGAGTAATTGTCGACAACTCCAGATCTCAGTGACCTCAGAAAAGGCATGATAATTGGTGTGTTCGTTGCAGGGGCTTTACTAATTAGAACGGTAGAAACAGTAGTGTAACACGAGGAATTGTATCGAAGATTATGAATATATATCAAAAAAGATATGGGGTTGCCTCCAAACGTGCAAACTGTGGACGCCATATGTGACGTACCTGCCAGCAGGACGCACACGACATAAAGGCAGATAGTAATCAGAATAAAACGTTTGCGTAGCTCAGTTGGTAGAGCGACTTGTTCCGGAATAAGCGGACTCGGGTTCGAGCCCCGGCGTGGACAAAAATGACGGAGAAATTTACTTCGTTATAATGGTGCCCGAACTATCCAGATGACCTGACCGTTCAAAATCTCGCAATGGTGTGATGTTATTTGCACACCGCGAGATAGGAAAAATCAGAGAATCTCTTCTCCAGCGCTTCGAAAAATAAATGTGTGTGACGTTGCATTAAACACACCGGATTGACTGGGAGTTCTCAAGTGCACGTTCTACAGTGGATGGATGCCTGCAACGATTCATGGGGACGGCTAATCCGTGGGCCATGCCCCCGGCCCTCTTGGGGGGGGGGGAGGCGACGAACCGGCCAGCAGGACGCACACGACATAAAGGCAGATAGCAATCAGAATGAACGTCTGCGTAGCTCAGTTAGTAGAGCGACTTGTTCCGGAATAAGCGGACTCGGGTTCGAGCCCCTGCGTGGGCAAAAATGACGGAGAAATTTACTTCGTTATACATACGAAGATGTCAGATAGGGATAAGCGAACGTTTGTACGGATTGTACAACAGAAGCACAAAACCAACTGCGAATAGCAGCAGAGTTCAACACAAATCGGAATGATCCGTTTCCATCATAACTCTTCATCAGGAACTCCATCGTGCCGATATTTATGACCGTTCTGCAATCTACAACCTCCGATTACCAACATCAATGTACCAAAATATGTAAAGTGGTACATAGCACATAAACACTGGGATGCTCCAGACTGGAGACGTATCATCTGGTCTGGTGAATCGTTCTTCACATTGTTTCCTGTGTCAGTACGTTAGAGTGTACGTCAGGCAAAAACCTGAAGAAGCGTACCGACCTGACTGATTCTCACTATGAAGCACGGAGGTGGATCTCTGATGTTGTTGTGTGCCATATCATGGCCTTTTCTTAGAGCCATTGTTTGTTCCGCAGGGTCGTGCAACATTTGCAATGTACTAATCCATTCCTGCCCAGCACCTGCACTCATTGTTGAACGCATGGTTACCTAACGGTCACCGCTGGTTTCAAGCAGATAATACACTCGTGCATTGTGCGTCACGTGTCAGATTGTGGTTTGCAGAGCATATAAATGAGGTACAACAACTGTTCCAGAAGTCAATATTATTATTGAACATTTGTGGGAATATCTGAGTCCATCCCACTTTCCACCTTCAACTTCGCTGGTACAGTTGGGATATATTTTACAGGAAGAATGGTCTCAAATTCCATTACCGTATTGCATGACTTAATGAATCTATTTCGTATCGAATTGCTTCCATTCTGAAACCCGAGCTGGGCCTATAGTTTATAAAAAAAGGTGTTCTCTTCAAACAGCAAGTGCTTCCATTATTTTGATAAACCCCCTGTACATATATATATATATAAGTTCTTTCACACCGCTTGAAGGTAACACTGGACATGGCTCAACCGAGAGAACAAGCTGGATTCAGGAGTGGCTACAGCACAATAGATCATATCCACGTACTGAGAGAACTAATTGAAAGAGCGAGGGAATATGAACTTCCATTGTGCATGGCTTTTATCGATTATGAAAAAGCCTTTGATTCGGTGAAACCATCAGCAGTTACCACGGCTCTGAAATCCTGCGGTATTGAAGATGCATACATTAATATTATTAATAACATCTATGAAAATGCAAGTGCAAAGATTCGGCTGTTTGAAAATACAACACACATAAAAATTGGAAAGGGAGTGAGACAAGGTGACACCATATCTCCGAAGCTCTTTAATGCCACATTGGAAAATGTCTTTCAATCACTGAACTGGGAAAACAAAGGGATAAAGATTAATGGAGATTATCTAACCCACCTTCGTTTTGCTGATGACGTAGTCATTTTTGCAACTACCCCATCAGAGCTGCAGAGTATGATCCAGGAACTTGCTGACAAGAGTAAAGAAGTGGGATTAAAAATGAACTTTCAGAAGACAGAAGGGATGTTCAATGCTTTTACAAGAAATGAAGATTTATCGATTGATGGAGAAAACTGGAGATAACAGATACGTATGTTTATCTTGGACAGCAGATATCAAGTGAGGGTCACATTGATGAAGAAATTAATCGGCGTACAAAACTTGCCTGGAGAGCTTTTGGAAGAAACAGCATAATTTTCAAGAGCAATATGCCATTATGTCTTAAAAGAAAAGTGTTTGATCAATGCATCCTTCCAGTGCTTACGTATGGTGCAGAGACGTGGACCTTAACTAAAAGAGACATACAAAGGCTCCAGACAACTCAAAGAAGCATGGAGAGGTGCATGCTTGGTATAACCAGGAGAGATAAGAAGAGGAACTCATGGATCCGAAAAATGACGAGAGTGGAAGACATCATGATCAGAGTTAAATCCCTGAAATGGCAATGGGCTGGACATACTGCCAGAAGGACAGACCATAGATGGACAGCTGAAATTTTAGATTGGATTCCAAGGGACAGGAAAAGACCCAGAAAAAGACCACATGGGAGATGGGTGGATGAAATTCGTAAATATGCGGGAGTGACATGGAGGAGACTGGCACAAGACAGACCGTTGTGGAGGAAACTTGGGGAGACCTTCGTCCAGCAGTGGATTGATAATGGTTGACAATGATGATGATGATGATGATGTATATGAGCTCTTCCCCGTTTCATGTTCTTAACTGCATGCGCAAGTTCTACCAGTAGTCTCTGCAGTCCTGGTTCATGTTGCTCATACAATTATGAACACAGAACCGGGGAAGAACTGAAGAACTCCAGAAGAGGATGGAATTTCTAGGGGTGTTGTACATGAAGCCAATGAAAACACAAACTGCACTGGCCCCAAATTTTCACTAAATGCCTCCGAGGAGGAAATATTCCTGATGACTGGAAGAATGCTTCTTTGATTCTGACACATAAAAAATTGGACCTTGATGATATCAGGAACGGCAGACCCATCGGCCTCCTATCAGTTGTTCCCTTCATTTTCAGGAAGACACTGTCGCATCACTTGAAAGAAAAGTGGACTTCACTTAACTAAAAGACCAAGCTGGATTCAGGAAGAGCAGTTGCACTATTAATCATATACACGTATTGAGAGAAATAATTGAAAGGAAGAATGAATATGAAATCTTGGCTTTTACTGATTATGAAAAGGCTTTTGATTTTGTGAAATCATCAGTAGTTTTGACATCTTGGAAATCCTGCGGTACTGAGGATGAATACATAACCTTTATTAACAACATCTACGAAAATGTAAGCACAAAGGTTCGACTGTCTGAGGACACAACACTTTTAAAAATTTGAAAGGGAGTGAGACAAGTTGACTACACATATAACAAACTCTTCAATGCCATTTTTGCAGAATGTGTTTCAGTCATTGAACTGGGAAGACAAGGGGGAAAAAGATTAATGTAGATTATTTAACCCATTCTGGCTTTGCTGATGACATAGTCATTTTCGGGAGTACCCTCTCAGAGCCGGAGTGTATGATCCAGGAACTTGGTGACAAGAGCAAAGAAGGGGTTTACAAATGAACTTACATTTGACAAATTCATGTACAGTGCTTTTACAAAAACTGAAGATTAGGAAGTTGATGGAGCAAATCTGGATATGGCCGATACCTACATTTACCTTGAACAACAGATATCAAGAAAGGTCTACATAGAGAAGAAATGCGAAGGTGACTCAAAAGTTTGTTCCGTTTGCAGCTAAAAAGCTGAATTATGCAGAATAGCCATACATGCTCACCTCAATCTGCAAAGTACAGTCCGTTGTCCTACACTTCTTTGCCAACTTTCCACCAGAGCCACATTCCCATGGTGGTACCACTCGACAGGTTTCGAGAACAGAAGCTGCCTGATGTGAGATTCCACATCATCCAATGAAGCGAAGTGCCTTCCTCGTAGGAAATAGTCCACCGATCGAAACAGGTGCCATTCGGATGGGGCCAAGTCAGAGCTGTATGGAAGATGAAGTAGTATCCCAATCCCTTCCAATTCCTATAGTTTCAAGCGGACCATTCTGTAAGTGTGCCTTGGGGGTATTATCCACGGCCGCTTTCTATTGATGAGTTCTGGGTGGCGGCAGTTGTTTCGCATAGAGATTCCGTCCGGAGGCTGAATATCTTGTACAAGTTCTCAGTGTTGAGGATCCTCAGAATTACACCAAATGCACAGCATGACTTTCCACTCGAGGTTTCTTCTTTGTGCCACTGGCTGTGCTTCCTGGTGTGTCTTCACGCACTGGTGCCCAGTGGTAGGATAACGTACGATTATACACTTTTCACTGCCTGTGGCGATAGGACGCCGAAACCTATCGTCCTGTGGATTCGGCAACAATCTTCGACAGAGAGCAACACCTTGTTTTTCCTTCTGGAGTGTCAATGCATGGGAACCATTCGTTGGCACCGGGAGGAGAAAACAAGCTTGTGAAGATGACGTATAAAAATTCATTGGGAAGGCACCACCTCATCTGCCATTTGTCATGTATTGGTACCGGGGTGCGCTGTTACAACTTCCGCCGTGGTGTCGGTGTTGGTGATCGATGGACTTCCTGATCTCGATTTGTGTTTGAGACTGATGTCCGCAGCGTTGAAACGCCGGGACCATTTTCGTGCAGTGCTGCTGTCCGCTGTTTTGTAGCCTTCAAGTGCGGACATTTGTCTAGCTGCTGCTGCGTTTATCCCATTTTTCCAACAATCGCGCAATTGAACACAAACAGTGCGTCTATCGACCTCCATCCTCAGCTTACCTGATAACGCAAAGGGGCTCAGTAACAAACGCACGTCATTAGTCTCTTGTGTTCACGTCACCGACGCACGCAGTCGACGGTGAAGCGAGTTTGGCACAGGAATGGAGCCCAACATTATATGGAGCTCAAAATGGAACGAACTTTTGACTCCCCCAGGTAAGTAGGCGTACAAAACTTAGTTGGATAGCATTTGAAAGAAACAATACACTTTTCAAAAGCAGTTTACTATTATTATGTCTTAAAGGAAAAGTGTTTAATCAATGCATCCTTCCATTTCTTACTTATGGAGCAGAGACATTAACCTTAACTGAAAAGGACATACAGATGATGAAGACAACTCAGCAAAACGTGGAAGGGTGCATGCTTTGTTTAATCTAAATAGGAAGAGGAACACATGGATTAGGGAAAGGGACATTTTTGATGACGTCATGATCAAAGTGAAGACGCTCAAGTGACAATTGGCTGGGCGTATTGCTAGAAAAACTGGCCGTGCTTGAGCAAGTGAAATATTAGATATAACACCAGGGGCAGGAAAATACGCAGAACAAGACCACATGAAAGATGGGTGGATGAAATACGAAAGCCAGCTGGAGTGACTTGGAAGAGACGGATTCAATTGTGGAAGGTACTTGTGGAGACCTTCATCCAGCAGTGGATTGACAGTGGTTGATGATGATGATATGTAGGAGTATATGCTCATCTACCCTACGTTGTTTTATTTCTCTTTCTCTCTCTCTCCTTACTTTTTTAAAATTGTTTTCGCTCTCGGAGCAGTTGGACCCCCCTGAAAATATTAGGTTCTGCTGCCGCCCAGGCTTACGACACGGGCTGTCTCCCTTGTCTGGAACCAGTGACCTTGAAATTAGCGACGGGCGACTGCTTATAGCCCATTGAGTTGCTCACGGTAGTAGTTAAACCTTCAATCAAAAAAAAAAAAAAAAAAAAAATCGTTAAACATTTGTTCTTTCGTGTTTCGTAAGATAAGCAAGTTACAATAATTAAGCTTGCCCACGAAAAATAATGCTCGCCCACTCGTCGCCCATCCAGATTTCGAAGTCGCCCAGCCAGATAAAATTTCCTGTCGCCCATCCAGATTTCGAAGTCGCCCAGCCAGATAAAATTTCTTGTCGCCCATCCAGATAAAATTTCGTCGTCCATCAGATAAAATTTCGTCGCCCATCCAGATTTCGAAGTCGCCCATCCAGCTAAAATTTCGTCGTCCATCAGATAAAATTTCGTCGCCCATCCAGATTTCGAAGTCGCCCATCCAGATAAAATTTCCTATCGCCCATCCAGATAAAATTTCGTCGTCCATCCAGATTTCGAAGTCTAGCGACGTCCCTGATCTGGTAGAGTCGATGCAACGATGTGCACAGTAGAGCTGAGACGGGCTGTAGAATATTTTATGCGGTTCGGGCTCGGGCTCGGGCTCTGAGGGAGAGCGAGATAATTTTTTTTTTTTTTTTTACGTATAAATGTGATTTTATATGATTTAGCAAATGAGACACTTTATAGTTGGTAAAAGGAATCCTTCGGGAACTGATTCTGATTGGGGAGCACGCATTCGAGATGGCTATTTATTCCGGTCTTGGGTAGAAAATGACATAGGCCGCGCATTAATGTGTTTCTGCAGCGAAGAAAAAGCTTTTTCAAGAACTATAGGTAAGGGATAGTTGAGAGCTTGCCCACCATAATCTACCCCCTATCTCCATGCAGAAGCTCCCTGCTAATTCTATTTAGCAACGTACATATTTCAGCTCGTTATGGCGCGATAATATTAGCATTATTTGAGCAACATACAGTTGTAGCACCGCAGAATCATTTTGGATGGCCGGCCGCCCGAAGCTCTTCAGGTAGAAAGGAATGGTCAAAGAAAATCGTACAGTTACAAAAAATAGATAGAGGTCCCTTCCCCACTCCCTATTTGAGAAATATATTGGTTAATTTCAGGAGGAGGAGAGAATAGAAGTGTGGAACGGGAGATGTTTTTTTATTAATAGTTAAACAGGTTAGCCAATTTTCAGGCTCGTTCGGGCCCGGGCTTTATCTTTCAATATAAAATTCGGGCTCGGGTGGGCTTGGGCTGATATACCACGGGCACGGACACCGAAAATTGAGCCCGAACTCAGCTCTAGTGCACAGTAACGGCGTGTATTCACACTAGAGGAGAACAACACGCTATTAGTTAGGTATCTATGTAAATCGACGAAAGTGGGTAAACGTTCATTTAATTCACGAAAGTGAATAAACGTTCATTTAGATTTCGACCCATCCACGGTCCCCAACATCCCTGTGGAAGCTCTCTGGGATGTCATGGAGCAGAATATCAGACCAATGGATCCTGGACCGACGCCCGGGGGTGGGGAGGGGGTGTACACAATGCTACAACAGGCACCTCCAGAAACCGTCCTGTATCTGGTGGAATCGACGCAACAAGCGTGCACAGGCTTTTATTCGCACTAGGGAAGTTTCAACATACCGTTAAGTAGGTATCTCTAATGTTTTGTCCATTGTGTGTATATAGCTACTGCTATCGAATCACGTGACAAACGCTGATTCAGTAGCTATAAATTTTTATGTCATACCACTGGGGCGCTAGTCAAAGAATGCGAGTTTTATGTCGTACGACTGGGGCACTCGTGAAAAAAACGAGAGTTGAACTTCTCTCTTCTCCGAATATTGTGTACATAGTGGCCTAAAAATTACCAAAATTTCAGTGACAAAGAAAATCCTCGCACATTCGCATACAATCATGTAGACTCCACAAATTTGCATACAGTAATGTGACGCTCACTTTTCGTAAATGCCCATGAGACGAAAAACCAATCAATGATACCTTTTTTTTTTTTTTTTATTTTCTTTGAATATTCGAACTGGAATGTTTTCTTTGTTCAGTAATGAAGTCTTGGTTGCGATGAATAATGATATCAAAGCTAAATAAAAAGTTGCATTTGCTCATGACGTTTAATATTCTTCGAGTGCTGTAAATGTTGTTTAAGCCTATCTTTTAAGAGGTGGGCGAATAAATCCTGAAGATCCAAGTGGAGCGTACAATTGTGAGATGCCAACATCGAAAGGCTTCCGACAACACAGCAATCATATACGCGAATTATTTTCTCTTCCTTCCGCGGGATAGCTTGCATATTAAGTAGTTTAAAGAAGCCCGAGCAATGAAAAGTAAAAAAGAGAGAGACGAAAAAAGAAAAAGTAGGGAGGGGATCCAAACTCTTTAAAAGCTTGGCAAATAAATCTTTAAGTTTCAGGGATGCACTTCGCCAATTTATATATATACTTTTCGTAATCTTTCTCTCTCTGAACCTGGCAATAATACGGCATTTCGGCGAAAATAATAGTCTTAGTAATCCTCCAGCATTACTGATAAATCTTGATGCTTCTTGGGGAATGTTAAGACTTTGTCTAGAACTATGATGAGATCGAACGCTTCTGAACCCATAAAACGAGAAGAATTTTTGCCTTAGACAAATGCACAGATGACGATTCTCATACTCAACAAAAACACAGGAATAAGACGTGGGAGGCAATGGGATGGCATTTGGGCAAAATAAGCGCAAAGAAAATTGAGACAGAAGAAATAATCGAAACCTCTTTTTTCTCTGGTACCCTTTTTTTTTTTTTTTTGTTTATTTTTTCTTTCGGGGTTTGTGTTTAGCATTTTCCTGCATTAGCAGCGATGAAAATTCTGCGGCTTCGGAGGATGGATAAGAGTCTGAGAGTGAGAAAAAAAGGGGGAAATATTCAGGATTAGGGCTTCGAGGTGTGAAAGACTTAATCGTTGAAAAAAAGAAAAAAAAGTAGTAGGAGAGAGAGAGAGAGGGAACGTCCCTTCTTTGCATATTGATGCGTCGCCATTAGGCAATCACTCCGCTGCTTTTTAGGCTTCATTTTTCTAGTGTGTTAATCCTCTTTTGTGTATTGATGTCTCGTGTGCTTCACGGAGTTCGTCCCCCGCATCGTAAAATAGGAAACCTAATGAAACGGTTCGCCAAGACAGTCACTTAACCGCAACCTGTCTAATCGCACGAGCTACAGGAAGGTTTAATTTAAATATAATTAGAAATAAATCTTAATCAATCCTGTTAAACTGAGATTTAATCTTGTCTTTACACTGCGCTTTGCAAGAAACGCGGAAGCGCCGATATTTAAAATCCCCACAGAATCTTTGTGTCTCAACAGAATATTTTCCTGTCTCTACAACAGGACACGATACGAAATATTAATATTGTCAAAAGAGGTAAAGATAGTAACAAAAGTCAGCATACGCCATTAAAAAACTCCATCGTTAAAAAAGATAGACGACACAGAATTATTGAGTGTAACGAGCACGTCTTTGAATCATTTGCAACGCAAAAAATATTTTCAAAGTGGATGTTTGAAAAAAAAGAAGAAAAAAATCAGCGAAAATTAATGCATTTAAGCCTCCTGGCAATGGACAATGTAAGTAGTGTTCTTTTAATAAACTGAACCAGTTCTAAAAAAAAAAAAAAAAAGAAATCAACCGTATTTCTACACAACCGGTAAAACATACACAACCGGTAAAACATTCACATACAGAAACAATTACTTTTGGACACTAGCGGGAATGTGAAAAGACATAAATTGTGCGGCAAAGCATTTATCATAACGGAAGATATTAAACGAAAAGGGGATTTTTCAAACCGAGTCCTTAGAACCGAAAATACAGTTCCAAGTATGGTACAAATACAAATCCCACTCCACAAAAACTGAGAGCAATTTTTTTGAGTTGGCAACAGTGCGAAGGGGAAAAATAACCATGCAGACGACTAACTGAATTAAGCAAGTATCTATGGCAACAGTAATTTGCCGTTGCAGAAGATTCTGGTTTTGTTGTTTAAGGTACGTCTGCATTTCGTCATACAGCTATAGGGACGATAGATTCACAGTTAAGAAGTGAAAGTATAACAAAGTAAATTTCTCCGTCATTTCTGTCCACTCCAGGATTCGAACCCGGATCCCCTCATTCCGGAATAAGTCGCTCTACCAATTGAGCTACGCGGACGTTTTATTCTGATTCCTATCTGCCTTTATGTCGAGTGCGTCCTTCGGGCAGGTACGTCACATCTCCTGGTACGTTACATCATCTCCCCCTTACTTTTTTTTTTTTTATTTTTTTTTTCGAAGTGCTGGAGAAGGGATTCTCTTATTTTTCCTATCTCGCGGTGTGGAAATAACATCACACCAATGCGAGATTTTGAACGGTCGGGTCATCCGGATAGTTCGGGTGCCATTATAACGAAGTAAACTTCTCCGTCATTTCTGTCCACGCCAGGATTCGAACCCGGATCCCCTCATTCCGGAATAAGTCGCTCTACCAATTGAGCTACGCGGACGTTTTATTCTGATTCCTATCTGCCTTTATGTCGTGTGCGTCCTTCGGGCAGGTGCGTCACATCTCCTGGTACGTTACAAAAGGAGTTGTTCGATAAAAATTTATTATTGTTTGGGTAAAACGGCTTTAGAAAGAGTCGATTTAATGAAAAAAGCTTAAAAAAATTAATGTTTGGGTAAGTCAACGATTTTTAGATGGCACCATGATTTAAAAAAAAAGGTATTTGTCGGCAGAACTCGCTCTTAGGCCTGGTCGACCTGAAAGTGTTGTTACGGAGCGTATTAACACTGTTTGGGCAATCCTGCAAAAAGATCAACGAATGGCGTATAAATGCATAGAGGCGTCAACTAATATTTCAAAAACGTCGGCATTCCGCGTTGTACGCGACAAATTGCTTCTGCATCGTGTGTGTTCCAGATTGGTACCAAATCACCTGACGAGAGAACAATTGTTAGCCAGAGTTCAGGCGTGTCATGAGTAGAAACAAATTATTGTAAAGGATACAAACTTTCTAAATACAGTAATAACTGCCGATGAAACATGGGTCCACTATTTCAACCCCTCACGAAGCGCACAACGAGTGTCTGAAAACACACAGACTCGCCTCCTCCAAAAAAAAAAAAAAAAAAAAAAAAAGTCAGCCAAACCAAATCAGCTGGGAAGGTGATGATAATTTTCTTTGATCAAGCCTACCAGCATGCTGTGGCTCCACAAATTACTTTCAATGCTGAGTATTACATTTCAGTCTTGAAGCGCCTGCGACGACACATATCGATTAAGCGACCGGAACTGCTGGGCAATTGGACCATACACCATGATAACGTCCGCCCACGTGTGGCTGTTTGTGTTCCACAGTTTCTTACAAAATGCAGCATTAAAATCGTGCCACAGCCTGCCTACAGTCCTGACCTCGCCCCGTGAAATTTCTGGTTGTTTCCAACAATGAAGGAAAAATTCCGTAGCGCAACATTCGACACAGGTGCTGACTTTATTCAAGCTGTACAGGGGTTGCTACAGCAGCTTCCACAAAATGCCTTCACTGCATACTTTGAAAAATGGACTGAACGATGGGACCTCTGCATAACATCAAGTTACTATGAGAAAGAATAACATATATTTTGCTGTACCTTTTTTTTTTTTTTTACATTTTGCGTGATTTTACTCTCAGTTTTTATGGAACGACCGTTGTAGAAATATCTACTTTCGGTCACTAGGGGCTGAAATGTGTTCTACGAAAATCACAAATGGTGCGCAAAAAATTTCTCATAAGGGAAGACATCCAAAGCAAAGGGGATTTTTCAAATCGGGTCCTTAGAAACGAAGATACGGTTTCCATTACGGCACAAATAAAAATAAACATGTACACGTCTGGTGGCAAATCTGTGTGGTACAAAAATTGGCAAATACATTAAAAATATTTCTCGCCACAAAGGCGCTCAGCAGCAAAACGATTTTTCAAAATACTATTAGAAGCAGAGATATCATCATTACAGAAATTAATGTTAACGCTTCATTGCGGGAAAACTAAGCATTATTTTGACAGAGATATAAAAATAAAAAGGTACTCATAAATGTTTTTTCACGGCGAATTAGGCATCTGACTAAAAAAAAAATATTTTAGTTAGATTTTTAAAAGCGAAAATGCGACTGCAAACATGTTAAACACAGAAATATGCACTTATATTTCAAGTGGGAAAGCATTTTGTTACAAAATATCGCAAAATGTTCATCGATGTGATCCTATGGAAATGTAATTTTTAAGTACGATATTTAGAAACAGAGATTTCGGGATAAACGGAGATGCAGTCCTGAAAACAGAAGTGGCCTAGATCTCTGAAGACCAACTCAGGCGTTATCGACTCCACCAGTCATGCGGAGGAGGGAAAGGGCGGGGGGGGGCAACGACATTTTGAAAGCTAATGTACGTATGTACATATATATATATCATCATCATCATCATCATCATCATTGTCAACCATTATCAATCCACTGCTGGACGAAGGTCTCCCCAAGTTTCCTCCACAACGGTCTGTCTTGTGCCAGTCTCCTCCATGTCACCCCTGCATACTTTCGAATTTCATCCACCCATCTCCCATGTGGTCTTCTTCTGGGTCTTTTCCTGTCCCTTGGAATCCAATCTAAAATTTCGGCTGTCCATCGATGATCTGTCCTTCTGGCAGTATGTCCAGCCCATTGCCATTTCAGGGATTTAACTCTGATCATGATGTCTTCCACTCTTGTCATTTTTCGGATCCACGAGTTCCTCTTCTTATCTCTCCTGGTTACACCAAGCATGCACCTCTCCATGCTGCCTTGAGTTGTCTGCAGCCTTTGTATGTCTCTTTTAGTTAAGGTCCACGTCTCTACACCATACGTAAGCACTGGAAGGATGCATTGATCAAACACTTTTCTTTTAAGACATAATGGCATATTGCTCTTGAAAATTATGCTGTTTCTTCCAAAAGCTCTCCAGGCAAGTTTTGTACGCCGATTATTTTCTTCACCAGTGTGACCCTCACTTGATATCTGCTGTCCAAGATAAACGTACGTGTCTGTTATCTCCAGCTTTTCTCCATCAATCGATAAATCTTCATTTCTTGTAAAAGCATTGAACATCACTTTTGTCTTCTGAAAGTTCATTTTTAATCCCACTTCTTTACTCTTGTCAGCAAGTTCCTGGATCATACTCTGCAGCTCTGATGGGGTAGTTGCAAAAATGACTATGTCATCAGCAAAACGAAGGTGGGTTAGATAATCTCCATTAATCTTTATCCCCTTGTTTTCCCAGCTCAGTGACTGAAAAACACCCTCCAATGTGGCATTAAAGAGCTTCGGAGATATGGTGTCACCTTGTCTCACTCCCTTTCCAATTTTTACGTGTATTGTATTTTCAAACAGCCTAATCTTTGCACTTGCATTTTCATAGATGTTATTAATAATATTAATGTATGCATCTTCAATACCGCAGGTTTTCAGAGCCATTGTAACTGCTGATGGTTTCACCGAATCAAAGGCTTTTTCATAATCGATAAAAGCCATGCACAATGGAAGTTCATATTTCCTCGCTCTTTCAATTAGTTCTCTCAGCACGTGGATATGATCTATTGTGCTGTAGCCACTCCTGAATCCAGCTTGTTCTCTCGGTTGAACCATGTCCAGTGTTACCTTCAAGCGGTGTGAAAGAACTTTAGTGAAGATTTTATAAACTACTGATAGGAGGCTGATAGGTCTGTAGTTTCCGAGATCCTCAATGTCACCTTTCTTATGTAGCAGGATCATTGTAGCGGTGTTCCAATCCTCAGGAATCTTTCCTTCATTAAGGCATCGAGTGAAAATTTGGGCGAGTACTGTTTCGATTTCTCCACTTGCTTCTTGTATGATGTCTACAGTAATTCCATCTTCTCCTGGAGCTTTTCCTCGCTTCATGTTCTTGATTGCATGTGCAACTTCTGCTGGAAGGACTGGAGGAACTCTGGTACTGGTATCTTTCATGATGTCTGGAGTGCATATATCATCCCTTTCATATAATTTGGAGTACAAATCTTTCACTCTTGTCAAAATTTCGCCTCTATTTCTTGTTACAGAACCATCTTCTTTTCTCAGTGCCATAATCTGTTTTCTTCATTTACTGAGATGTCCCTTTGCTATCTTTAGGCTTTGGTTGTTTTCAATTGCTTTCCTCACTAGTTCACAGTTGAATTTCCTTACGTCTTCAGTGATACTTTTTCGTACTGTCTTGCATAGCTCTATATATTCCACTTTGGAAGTCACATCTTCTTTAGTTGTCCTCATCTCTCTTCTTTTTGCATCAACATTTTGGTTTTTCCTGATAATTTGTTCACATGCAACTTGTTCTTAGACCCAGCTAATTTTGTTGCTGTTTCCATAAGAGCTTTGGTTACTTTTCTGTTAACTTCAGAGATGTCCACTTCTTCCGATGTTAGGCCTTCTAAAGCAGAGAACCTGTTCTTCAGTTCCAACTTGAAGGTATTATGGTGTTTTTTAAGGTTGGTTATGTCAATAGATTTTGTTTGTCTTATGAGCTTGCCACGTTCAAGTTTAGTGTTGAGGTGCATCTTACATCTCACCAATCTATGGTCACTACCTGTGTTGAACTTGTTTAGCACACTGCAGTCTTCTATGACGAATTTTTTGTTACACATAATAAAATCAATTTCACTTGTCGTCCCATTTGGATGTCTCCATGTCCATTTCCTGTGTGGCTTTTTCTTGAAGAAGGAGTTCAAGATGAAAAACCCTTCTGCCTCTGCAAACTCAAGGAGAGTATTTCCACGCTGGTTTCTGTTGCCATGACCGAATTTACCTACTGAAGTTTCATTCTGTTGCCGTTGCCCTATTTTTGCATTGAAATCTCCCATAATTATTTTCAAGTGCTGCTTACCTTTATTATTTAGTTGACAAATTTCCTCATAAAATTCTTCAATTTTTTTCTTCAGCATGACTTGTGGTGGGTGCATAAGTTTGAATAATCTGAGCCTGGTATCTTTTCGAGAGTTGGATAACAAGTCGTGCAGCTCTGTCAGAGGAACTTTCAACTTCTACAACTTTATCCTTCAGTTTCTTGTTTATTATAAATCCAACACCACTAGTTCTGCCAGTATCTGTCCCACGATAGTAGAAGAGATGTCCACTTTTCAGTTCGATGAGATCTTCTCCTTTTCTCCTTACCTCACTTAGCCCCACGATGTCCCACTTGATCCTTTGTAGTTCCTCTTCCAATTCAAGAAGCCTTGAATCAGAAGATAGGGAGCGTCCATTGTATGTAGCCAAGGTCAGCATCAGATGGCAGCCTAGTCCGGTCCTCCGGGGATTCTTAGCACCCTCTGCCTTCATGTCGCACTGGCTGCTGCCTTGGCCAGGTACATTCCAGCTGCCGGAGACTGAGGGCCAAGATTTAAGTTGTGGAATCATTTTGGAGGGGTTTGGCCATAACTCACCACGCTGGCCAAGCGGGTTGGTGAGTGTGGGATAGAATTTCCTCTAATCCCGATGGTATAGTTATATCGCTATGGGCGGTCGTCAGAGCCCCTTTAGTGGGAACAGGATGCACCACGAGAAGGCGGGGTTGACATTTGTCAAGGAGAGGCTGTGATGTTACGCATCACCTAACCTTACATCCCATATATATATATATATATCATCATCATCATCCTTGTCAACCATTATCAATCCACTGCTGGACAAAGGTCTCCCCGAGTTTCCTCCACAACGGTCTATCTTGTGCCAGTCTCCTCCATGTGCCTCCCGCATACTTTCGAATTTCATCCACCCATCTCCCATGTGGTCTTCTTCTGGGTCTTTTCCTGTCCCTTGGAATCCAATCTAAAGTTTCGGCTGTTCATCGATGGTCTGTCCTTCTGGCAGTATGCCCAGCCCATTGCCATTTCAGGGATTTAATTCTGGTCATGATGTCTTCCACTCTTGTCGTTTTTCGGATCCACGAGTTCCTCTTGTTATCTCTCCTGGTTACACCAAGCATGCACCTCTCCATGGCTCTTTGAGTTGTCTGCAGCTTTTGTATGTCATAATGGCATATTGCTCTTGAAAATTATGCTGTTTCTTCCAAAAGCTCTCCAGGCAAGTTTTGTACGCCGATTAATTTCTTCATCAATGTGACCCTCACTTGATATCTGCTGTCCAAGATAAACGTACGTGTCTGTTATCTCCAGCTTTTCTCCATCAATCGATAAATCTTCATTTCTTGTAAAAGCATTGAACATCACTTTTGTCTTCTGAAAGTTCATTTTTAATCCCACTTCTTTACTGTTGTCAGCAAGTTCCTGGAACATACTCTGCAGCTCTGATGGGGTAGTTGCAAAAATGACTACGTCATCAGCAAAACGAAGGTGGGTTAGATAATCTCCATTAATCTTTATCCCTTTGTTTTCCCAGTTCAGTGACTGAAAGATATTTTCCAATGTGTCATTAAAGAGCTTCGGAGATATAGTGTCACCTTGTCTCACTCCATTTTCAATTTTTATGTGTATTGTATTTTCAACAGCCCGATCTTTGCATTTGCATTTTCTTAGATGTTATTAATAATATTAATGTATGCATCTTCAATACCATATGATTTCAGAGCCATTTTAACTGCTGATGGTTTCACCGAATCAAAGGCTTTTTCATAATCAATAAAAGCCATGCACAATGGAAGTTCATATTGCCTCGCTCTTTCAGTTAGTTCTCTCAGTACGTGGATATGATCTATTGTGCTGTAGCCACTCCTGAATCCAGCTTGTTCTCTCGGTTGAGCCATGTCCAGTGTTACCTTTAAGCGGTGTGAAATAACTTTAGTGAAGATTTTATAAACCACTGATAGGAGGCTGATAGGTCTGTAGTTCCTGAGATCCTCAATGTTACCTTTTTTATGTAGCAGGATCATTGTTCCAATCCTCAGGAATCTTCCCTTCATTAAGGCATCGAGTGAAAATTTGGGCGAGTACTGTTTCGATTTCTTCACTTGCTTCTTGTATGATGTCTACAGTAATTCCATCTTCTCCTGGAGCTTTTCCCCGCTTCATGTTCTTGATTGCATGTGCAACTTCTGCTGGGAGGACTGGAAGAACCCTGGTACTGGTACCTTTCATGATGTCTGGAGTACATGTATCATGCCTTTCATATAATTTGGAGTAGAAATCTTTTACTTTTGTCAAAATTTAGTCTCTATTTCTTGTTATAGAACCATCTTCTTTTTTCAGTGCCAAAATCTGTTTTCTTCTCTTACTGAGATGTACCTTTGCTATCTTTAGGCTTTGGTTGTTTTCAATTGCTTTCCTCACTAGTTCACAATTGAATTTCCTTACGTCTTCAGTGATACTTTTTCGTACTGTCTTGCATAGCTCTATATATTCCACTTTGGAAGTCACATTTTCTTTAGTTGTCCTCATCTCGCTTCTTTTTTGCATCAACATTTTGGTTTTTCCTGATTATTTGTTCACATGCAACTTGTTCTTAAACCCAGCTAATTTTGTTGCTGTTTCCAAAAGAGCTTTGGTTACTTTTCTGTTAACTTTAGAAATATCCACTTCTTCCGATGGTAGGCCTTCTAAAGCAGAGAATCTGTTCTTCAATTCCAACTTGAAGGTATTATGGTGTTTTTTAAGGTTGGTTATGTCAATACATTTTGTTTGTCTTATGAGCTTGCCACGTTCGAGTTTAGTGTTGAGGTGCATCTTACATCTCACCAATCTATGGACACTACCTGTGTTGAATTTGTTTAGCACACTGCAGTCTTCGATGACGAATTTTTTATTACATATAATAAAATCAATTTCACTTGTCGTCCCATTTGGATGCCTCCATGTCCATTTCCTGCGTGGCTTTTTCTTGAAAAAAGAGTTCAAGATGAAAAACCTTTTGCCTCTGCAAACTCAAAGAGAGTATTTCCACGCTGGTTTCTGTTGCCGTGACCGAATTTACCTACTGAAGTTTCATTCTGTTGCCGTTGCCCTATTTTTGCATTGAAATCTCCCATAATTATCTTCAAGTGCTGCTTACCTTTATTATTTAGACGACCAATTTCCCCATAAGATTCTTCAATTTCTTCTTCAGGGTGACTTGTGGTGGGTGCATAAGTTTGAATAATCTGAGCCTGGTATCTTCTCGAGAGTTTGATAACGAGTCGTGCAGCTCTGTCATAGGAATTTTCAACTTCTACAACTTTTTCCTTCAGTTTCTTGTTTATTATAAATCCAACACCACTAGTTCTGCCAGTATCTGTCCCACGATAGTAGAATACATCCCCTTATATGAGAAGGTGAAAGTTATCGGTGTGGGGTTTTTCTTAGCCACAGAAGAAACTGTGGGAGTTGTACTGGATCTGTTTTTAGGTTTCTTTCTATGTATTAGCGCCCTTAAAACACGTAGGATTCTGGGAGATTGGTACCCACGAAGTTTCATCTCTCCCTGTTCAATTTTAATGTCTGAATTTCAGGCTTTAGCACCATCTTCACCCCTTATAAGTATTCCGATACAATTTCTTTCTTCAAATTCGTAAATTATTTCATGTATTGAAGCAATCACGACATTTTCCTATAATGGAAGTTTAGAAAACTCCTACCTGGGAGATTGTCACTCGGCATATTCGTACACGCGAGATTGGTACCCTTCTGTTGCTGCGACGTCACGGGGGCATATACAAATTGCATTAATGGAAGATTAGGAAGATTATTCCTCTTTTGGTGATTGTCGTTGCGGAGAGCTGTTCTTTTGGAGGAAACTCCTATGCTTTCCCCCACCGCTACGAAAACACACCGCGGGAAACTCTTATACCTCATAAAAGGGAATGTGCACAAATTGCATTTCGTACGAGATTTGTCAAAGTGCAGGAGTTTTTCTAGTGGCATAAAATGATAATAGGAGATTTCTAGTGACATAAAATAGCAAGCAAAGCAAGAATTGTACTTTAATTTGAAGAAATAAATTGCCGTGGCTTAGTACACGTCGATAAACCTTCACGTCATTTGTAAAGAAAGATCGTGCTTATGTTATCGGTTTGTCCATCTGTCTGTAGACATCATATCTCTGCAACTACAGTATTAGTCAGATTTGAAAAAATATTTTTCCATTGGGAAGCTTGAAATATACGAATGATGATCGTTTATTTCATTTTTTTTTTACGGTGTACAATTTCGCCGCTTGAGAGCGTAAATGTAGATACTGTCGAATTCAAAAATACATTTTATTCCACATATTTGCTTCTAGACATCCGATTGAAAAAATTATTTTATCTTTCGATTCCATTTATGTCGAAGAGTATTTTTGGAATAGTTACTTTTCCAAATTATGCATAAATTTTCCGCTAGGTGGTGTAAAAGTAAACTACGTTTTCCCTGATATCTCTTCTAAAACTTCGATTTGGACGTTTCTTGGCACTTTGTTGAGAATTGAATCGAGAAAACGTTCCCAGTAAAACAAAAGACAATTATAGTTGAATTTGGGGAAACAAAAGTGTATTCGTGAGTGCAAAAAAATTACAAAGTATACATATATTTCTTAAACCTACGGGTTTCAACGAAACAAAACAATTACAGCAACCCTCATAATATGTTCTGAAAAGGACGACAAGGTGGGATTTTTTAATGACGCTGCACTTTTACTTAGACACTAGATATTTACATAACAAGTTATTAGTACTTCCCTTTTACTTACATAAGCACTAAATATTAATTTCTCTGCTTCATTTGTACGCAATTTTGATAGTTTTTATTCAATCGATGTCCTAACGTTTACCTATCAAGGTATAATTATATTGTGCTCTTTTTCTGAGACACGAAATATCAAATCACAATCCCTAGGCCTTTTCAACAGTTTTTATAATAACCATGTCATATTAATAAAGAGTACTTATCAAGTCAAGGTAATAATATTGCGCTTTTACTTAAGCACCTAATATTATTTCATAGGGCCTAGGCCTTTTTAAGTTCTTATTCTGTCGATGTCATATTCATAACGATTACGTATCAAATCAAGTTAATAATATTCCTTTTTTACTTAGGCACTAAATATTCATTCATAGGCCTTTTCAACAGTTTTTGTTCTACCGATGTCATATTCGTAACCTTTACGTATCAACTCAAGTTAAAAATATTGGGCTTTTACTTAGGCAGTAAATATAAATTAACATACCCTATGCTCAGGCCTTTTTAATAGATTTTATTCTACCGATGTCATATTCATAACCTTAAAAAGCTAGAGCCTGTGAAATAATATGTAGTGCTTAAGTAAAGGCGCAATATTGATACATAATCGTTATGAACATGACATCGGCAGAATAGAAACTGTTAAAAAGGCCTAGGTCCTATGAAATAATATTTAGTGCTGAAGTAAAAGCGCAATATTATTATCTTGACTTGATACGCAAATTTATGAATATGACATGGTTATAATAAAATCTGTTGAAAAGGCCTAGGCATTGTGAATTGATATTTCGTGTCTCAGAAAAAAGCACAATAGTTGATAGGTAAGTGATAGGTAAGGGTTTGGGCACCATTTGAATAAAAACTGTCAAAATAGTGTGCGGATGAAGCATAGTAATTAATATTTAGTGCCTAAGTAAAAGTGCAGAGTTATTAAAAAATCCCACCTTGTGGTACTTTTCCGAAAGTAGTATGAGTTCTGATGTAATTGCTTTGCTTCGTTGAAACCTAAAAAATGTGCTATGTTTTTTTTTTTTTTTTTGTATTCACGAATGCACTTTTGTTTCCCCAAATTCAAGTATAATTGTCAGTTGTCTTGCGGTGAACATTTTCTCGATCAAATTCTTACTATAGGGCCAAGAAACGGCAATTGTTATACAGCCCCTTACACATTTGTGCCCAGATATCCGACTCGTCTTTCTGACAGAAAATCCCAAATATTTCTTAATTTTTTTAATGATAATGAGATATGGGTGAAACCAATTTTGTGCACACCACTTGCTCAAGTAGGGATAAATACAGGAACACTATAGTTTTTTACGCAGCGCAATTTCATGGCCCTAAAAGTGAATGTGCTCAGTTGTCCGTGTGCCCAAATGTCCGGTGCCTCTTAGGAATGTCCACGGCTACTTAGGAAAGCTCTGGCTTGTTGTGCCCAAATGTCCTAAACTCGATGCTGAGACATTAAACAGCAATTAAATTTCACATTTCAGGTCGTTGTGAAAGCCCGTTTAAATTGAACACCTGTCGTGGAGAAGATGTAGGAATTAAAGAAACGTTCTATGCGATCGTCAGTCACTTCTCAACTGCTATTTTTAAAGAAGCTGTCTTTTTGTTAAACTCGTATTGTGTGGTACTAAAATGGTCAACATTACAAGTGAGAATCAGTGTTGGTGAATAGAAGATAACCCAGCTGGGCAACAGCCAACTAACAGATGACTTGTGAGAGCAGTGGTTCTCCAAGAAGGCACTTTTGCAAACGGACAATAAGACGACGGGGAGAAGGGGAGGGGGAGCCGAGGGGAAACGGCCGCAGTGTGGCTTCTGTAGGAGAACTCCCACACGTGCTGACTCGAGAGGCCTGTGTGTTTAATCCTCATCGACGTCTGTAATGCTGGGGTCTAATTGTCGGGTTCTTCCAGCTCTCAGCCATCCGTGGTCGGACCAACAGATGGGGATGAACGTGTGAAGGGTAAACACGTGCTCGCGCCGCTCGTCGTCACCTGTTTCAATATGTGTCGTTGACTCAAGTACTCTGGCTTGGCTTGGGTTTCTACTTCTGCTAGCCACTTATCGGACTTGTATCTCTTGCTTTTCCTCCTATCTTCTCACTGACTCTGGGAATCTCACACGAGGATGGGATAACATAGCCCTTCTTTCTTTTACTGCTGTATTCCTATAGGAACGATTATGGAAGCAGGAAGAGAAGCTTTAGGAGGAGTTTAGCACAAACGTTAAAAAGGAAACTAACCAAAACGGAGCCACTAAACGCAAAGACGCCATTACCAAGTGGGTCATCACAGCGACATATTAGGCTCAAATCTAGGTACATTTTCCGAAGTATTGCTGTTGAAACAATGTCTTAAGAGTTCTTCTAAGAAGTTCCGGCTACTTAGGAAAGCTCTGGCTTGTTGCTCCAGATGCGTTCTCAATTAGGAATTTCTGTCGATTGCACGGGGATTAAATCGTATGAGAACGGGGAAGGGACATGCCCCCTCAACTTTTGGCTTCAATTTGATACCCAGCATACCATCCCTTCTAAAGTTTTCAACTTCAAGAGCTCATTGCTTCTAATCTAGAATTTAATTTAAAATTCAGAATAATTGAGTGCTACTACATTTTTTCAAGCACCAAATGTTTTTGTGAAGTTATTTTTGTATTCATACTAACGAGAGTAATGTAATCACATAGTGACGGAATTTGCTGGATAACTCAGGTGGGCAGGTCATGGTCCGACCCTCATCCCTCCGGCATTATACGCTACCTAAAATTTTTTGCTTGTTCCGGATATCTTATGAAATGTGCGGACAAAGAGTTGTCCTTCTAATTCTATGGCATGCCATTCAATTAGCCGCCACCCCATTCGATGATCTTAACCTTTAACCTCAGTTCAGGCACTTACACTCTTTAGCATCTGAACGAAACAAAATATTGCTCTGACTTCTTATTAAAGTTATAATAATTACAGTAAGATTGTAATGAAAAGTAATTTTACACACACACACACACACACACACACACACATGTATATACACTCAATGGGCGAAACATTAGAGTTACCTACCTAATAGCGTATTAATAGACTAGATACAAGCCCGTCAATAAAGAGGGGAAAAATGAAATTTATGGTACAGAAATTATTGACATTTATTTATTGAATTTTTGAGTTCCACGTCAATAGATAGCGACGTTAGCTCACAGCTTTCTGAAAATTTCCCGAGCAGTCGATTATGAAATTTGATACGACGGGCGGTTTGTTTGTTATGTGTTTTGTAAAACCCTTTAGTCCCTATTTCGTCAACACTTCCTTGTACTCAACATTTTTCGTATACACTGACTGTGAACCCTGTATCAATTTCCCCTGTTCTTTTCCGTGTACTATTTTTATCTTGACGTCGTCAGATCGTCGCACTCTTGACGTTGCCACATACATAGATGGCTAAACGCCGGTTCAGTTAGTGAACCAAAATACCTGATGTAAATTTTTTGTATCTCTAAAGAGCTGACGGTGTGACGTAACGCATATCTGACGTCATATGAAAATGATTTGAATTAGATGACGCCACACCAGCAGCTGTGTCCTTTGTTGCTATGATAACAAAACAAAGTGATATACGCGTGGACTGTGCGCGTGTAGGTGATGACGTCACAAACATTTTTTCTCGGTTGTTGCTATGACGACTTAAAAAGTGGCAAGGAGGTGGAGGAGGGCTCTAGCAAATTATATATTTGGATTTTAGAGCGGCCAAGACCTAATATCGTGTTATATATTGTACAATGCATACACTCTCGTGACAAAAGTCACCGGACACCTGGAAGAGAAACACAACATAGCATTTATTGACATACATTAGTACAGTGTCGGTCCACCTTTGGCCTTAATGCATGCACTGACACTTCGAGACATGCTTTCGGCAAGGTTTTGGAACACAGCGATAGTTATGCGCTTCCATTCAGTACATAATGCTGCCGCTAACTGTTACTTAGTAGTAAGCCTTGGAAACCACGCCGCAACAGTCCTTGCTTTATGGTTCGGTGCATTATCTTGCTGGTACCAACAAGGCTCGGTTCCATAGTATTGCCACAGAGTGCCACAACAAGGCTCGGTTCCATAGTATTGCCACGGAGTGCCACAACAAGGCTCGGTTCCATAGTATTGCCACAGAGTTGGTAGGGCATAATTGTCCTGAATATCAAGATAGAGGTGCTGGTTAACAGGTTTGTCCACGATGACCAATGGGCCAGGACCATACCACGAAAAACACCCCCACACGAGTAAACTGCTACCTCCAAACTTGACCGTAGGAACAGTACACTGTGGCAAATAGCGTTCCCCGGCTGCCGCCATACCCACACACGGCAATCAGACTGATGGGTCGTGTATCTGGATTCATCAGTTCATAGGACCCGTTTCAAACGATTTACGGTCCACCATAAATGTTCTTTGCACCATGCTAAACGACGAGTAGCATTCCGAGTGGAGATGAGAGGATTATAAGCAGCTGCACGACCACGGTAACCCATGGAATGAAGTTCTCTGTGAATGGTACGTGTACATACCGATGTTCCACCATTTTTACTCACCTGTACACTGAAGTCTTGTGCAGTACTCCTTTGATTAGCTGCAATGACTCTCCTGAGGCTTTGACGCCCTCTATCACTGATTTTCTTTGGTCTGCTGTTACGTTTTGCTGCTTCAGGCACGCCATGTGTCTTCCATTTATTTAGTACATCCAAAACAGTTGACTTGGGTATGTTCAAATACCTCTCGGTTTCTCTTCTATGTCATCATCATCATCATTGTCAACCATTATCAATCCACTGCTGGACGAAGGTCTCCCCAAGTTTCCTCCACAACGGTCTGTCTTGTGCCAGTCTCCTCCATGTCACCCCTGCATACTTTCGAATTTCATCCACCCATCTCCCATGTGGTCTTCTTCTGGGTCTTTTCCTGTCCCTTGGAATCCAATCTAAAATTTCGGCTGTCCATCGATGATCTGTCCTTCTGGCAGTATGTCCAGCCCATTGCCATTTCAGGGATTTAACTCTGATCATGATGTCTTCCACTCTTGTCATGTACAACCCACTAATATAGCACTCAACAATCTTTCCTTTCTCAAAGCCAGTTCTCTCCCGCCGCGACATTTTCACTTAACCTCACATTGTAATATGATATAGGTTTGTTGTTATACTGTTTGCAGCTGTACCTCTCATCTTAACAACGCAGCGGACCCGATCATTTGCCTTTGGAGGTGTGCCCGGTGATTTTTGTTAATATAGTGTATATTGTCCAATACATCGTGCTATGGGTTTTGGCCGCCCTAATATCTACACTGGCGGAAAGTGAAAACAGAACACCAAGAAGGAGACGTCTGATACCAACGAAATTTATACAGCATAATAACGGAATACAGAGGATCACGTGATCAAAACATTATGGCAAAATACAGCTGTATTTGCTGGTAAACTGAAAAATAACATTTCCATGTAACATGGTTACTACGAGGTTGAACCGCCATGAACTGCGTCACACTGTGCAATTCTGGCATGGAGTCTGTCGTACAGATGTTGGATGTAAGTTTGGGGTATTGAGTTCCAAGCATCCTCAACCTGGACGCGTAAATCGAGGATGGTCGTGGCTGGCCGTGGAGACCGGATAAGTCGTTGTCCCATAAAATCCTACACGTGCTCAATGGGGGACAAATCCGGTGAACGTGCAGGCCATGGAAGTTGTCTCACACCCTGAAGTGCATGCTGCGTTGCACGTGCCGTGTGTGGGCGTGCGTTATCTTGCTGGAAAACACCACGATGGGCCGACCTTACAAATGACACAACAACGGGCTGAATGACGTTATTGATGCTGGAGGTGCTGTTTAACGTACCCGGTACAAACACTAGTTGTGAACGGGAGGGATAGCTGATCGCTCCCCACACCAGGAGACCAGTTGTAGGCCCTGTGTGTCGCTGGCGGATGCAAGAAGGCTGGAGACGCTCCCCTGTGCGTCTGCAAACACGCATACGGTCATCGGAGGCTCCCAAGAAGAATCTGCTTTCATCGCTGAACACCACAGATCGCCATTGCATTCTACAGTGCAGACGTTGGCGACTCCACTGCAGCCGTTCCTGACGGTGGGCTGGAGTTAGAGGTACACATGCCAGAGGCACACGTGCACGTAGTCCTGCATCCAGTAGACGGTTAAGGATTGTTCCCACAGTCATCTCAGGTTTAACTGCAGCTCGGATTTGCGTCGCAGTGGATGTTCTGCTTGACAACGCCGCTCATCTTATGCGTCGATCGGTCCGCTCATCAGTCCGTCTGTGACTCCCGGTTCCACGTCTTCTCGTGTGGGAATGTTCCTCGGACCATCTACGCCACCATCGTACCACCACCGATATTTCCCGTCCGATTCGCTCCGCAATACGACGACACGACCACCCGGCCTCGCGGAGTCCCACTAGACGACCTCGCTCAAAGTCCGATAACTGCTGAAATCGCACACGTCTTCCATGTCCAGACATTGCGGCTTCTTCAGGGTCTTCGCACGTGAACGTACGCCGACGACTGATTACATTCACTTCGCCGTACTCCTTAAATACCACCGACGATAATTTGCATATTATGCCGTGCTGTGGCGTAAGCGCTCACCGGTTGATCCCGAAATTAACATCACACCTACGTAAACTCGACCCCATTAACATATGTAAATTTCATGATCGTCCGCCAATTCCTTCTTGGTGTTCTTTTTTCACTTTCCACCAGTGTATTAATACAAGTTTGTAGGAATAAGTAATGATACTAACATTGCATAATAGCGTGTTGATCCCCCTCTTGCGCAAATAGCAGCCTCTACACGTCGAGGCATCGACTCCACCAGAAGCTGGAGGGTTTCCTGAGGTAATGCCAGTCATGCCTGTTGCAGCATTGTCCCATAGAGCTTCCACATGGTTTAAATCCTGGGACCTTGTGGGTCACTGGATGCTTCCGAACTCAGATGTGTGTTCCTCGAGCCATGCCTAGGTGGCAGTGTACGGCTGTAATAGACGCGCGAGTCCATGAAAGCGTGTAGGCAATGAGCCAGTACATGCTGGTGGTGCGTAGTTGTTAAGGACCTCTCCAGACATACTATAAGAGAAGTAATGTGTCCAAATGAGATGGTTCCCCAAACCATCACAGAGCCTCCGCCACTTTGAACAGAGCCCACTTGGCAGCCTGCCGTCAGCTCGGTACAGCTGAAAACGGGATTCATCTGACTAAATGACAAGGCGCCACTCTGTAGAAGTCTGGTTTTAATGTTCCTGGAAACAGGACGAGGCGTACTTTCCGAGGACAAGCAGTCACCAGTGTGACACAATTCGGGCATCGGCTTCCGTAGCCCATGGTATGCATCGTGCGCCGCACCGATTGCTCAGTATTGTTGTTGTTTGGGCCTCGGATATTTAACCTGGATGTGCTTTGCTTTCCGCCGTGGCCAAGCGCTCCAGCCAGGAGAGTCTACGTCGACCATGGTCATCAATGGCGTGTCGTCGGCCACCGGTTACTCTCTGGGAGGTGGTACGTCCGTCAATGGTGTACTCACGGTACACCCTTGTACGGCTGCCCTCGGGAACCCTAGGGCGCTTAACATTTAGGCGATAGAATGACCCATCAGTGTTGAGCCCACAACGCATCCATGATCAAAGTTGCTCAGATCACCACGTTTACCCTTGTTCGTCGATTGCGATACACTGTTCGAAAACCCTGCTGCCCGCCTATTTACCGCTTGCGTTTGGTTTGGGTTTGCTTCAATCCGCGCGAGGGATACCCATATCAACTGATGCCCATCATCCCTATCGCTAATGTTTTGTCCATCCTGTGTGTGTGTGTGCGTGTCCTCGGGCGGCGGAGCGTAATGATTTCAGAGGGCGTACTTCTTGGAGAGCTAAAACAATGAAAGAAAGAGTATGTATATAAACCGATGAGCCATTACAGTATGACCACCTACCTAATAAGCTCTATAGGACCCCTTTTAGCCAGTAAAACAGCAACCACTCGACGCGGCATCAATTCGATGAGGTGGCGATAGGTATCCTAGGTTATCTGGTACCATAATGTCAACAGCAGGTTCTCCAGTTTCCATACATTTCTGGGTGGTGGTGATTTAGCGCGAACCTGCTTTTCCAAGTTGAACTACAAATGTTTCGATTGGGTTCATTTCAGGTGAATTTGTAGGCCAGAGCATTAACAGAAAGTCACCAGCATGTTCCTCGAACCACTCCTGGACGATTGTGGCAGTGTGGCATGGAGCATTATCCTGCTGGTAATGGCCATCACCAGCAGGGAACACAGTTGCGATGAATGGGTGAACTTGGTCTGCAACGATGTTCAGGTACCCGACAGTTGTCAGGGATGGTGCTATCGGGAAAATGGGGCCTAAAGTGTCCCAAGAAAACATCGCCCACAGCATAACACCGCAGCCTCCGTTCTCTTTCTCCCCAACATTGCATCCAGGTGCCATAGCCTCCGTTGGCACTCGGCGTATCCGCGCTCGGCGGTCTACTTTATGCACCAGGAATCTTGATTCGTCAGACCAGCCCACTTCTTCCAATCATCCACTGTCCAATCTCGATGATCTTGGGCCCGTTTCATGCGTTGTTAGAAATGACGTGAAGTGAGCATGGGGACTAAGCTAGGTCTTCCGCTACGCAAGCCCATACGATGAACTGTGTGCTGTGACTCATTGCCCTGATCACCACTGTTGCAGCTGCGGTTGATTTGTCGCACTGTGGTCCTGCGGTCGCTGTGCACAATGCGCGACACTCTCCCTCCCCTCTGGCATCAATGAGTTGCGGACGACACACAGCTCGACGAGGTTTCGTCGTTTGGCCATCTGTGCACAACTTCTGTTACGTACTCACTACAGCGTCACGTGACCAACCCACAAGCCGGGCCGTTTCCGAGATCGTAGTTCCGAGGAGCCGTGTCATCGCTATTTGCTGTTTATCAAACTCCGATAAATCGGTAGCCTTTCCCATTTTGACTTCGAAAGCTACTATCCGAAAGCCAGTCCTCGGGTTGTATATAAACTTGGTCCGCAACATACTATATACTGCTCTGTGAATTTCACATGTGCCACCGTTCTGTCTCCAGACACGATCATTTCTGTGGGCTGGAGGTGGTCATAATGTAATGGCTCATCAGTGTATATGCTATCCGACCTGGCAAATATAGACACTATACCGACAAAAGTCACCTGGCACCCCTTCAGAAGAAAACGAACGGATCCACTGCGTTGTTAAGATGGGCGGTACAGCTGCAAACTGTTTAAAAACAAGCCTGCAGCTGACCGCGATCATATCGCACTGTGAGGTTGAGTGAAAATATCGCGGCGGGAGAGAACTAACTTTGAGAAAGGAAATATTGTTGGGTGTTATATTAGTGGGCTGTCCATGAGAGAAACCGAGAGGCGTTTAAACATACCGAAGTCAACTGTTTTGGATGCACTGAATAAGTGGAAGACACATGGCGTGCCTGAAGCAGCAAAACGTAACGGCAGACCAAAGAAAATCCAGTGATAGAGGACATCAAAGCCTTTGGAGAGTCTTTACAGCTAATCGACGGAGTACTGCACAAAACCTAGGTCTACAGGTGAGTAAAAAGGCTGGAACCTCAGTATGTACACGTACCATTCACAGAGAACTTCATTCCATGGGTTACCGTGGTCGTGCAGCTGCTCATAAGCCTCTCATCTCCACTCGGAATGCTACTCGTCGTTTAGCATGGTGCAACAAAGAACATTTATGGTGGACCGTAAATCGTTTGAAACGGGTCCTATATGGACTGATGAATCCAGATACACGATCCATCAGTCTGATGGCCGTGTGAGGGTATGGCGACAGCCAGGGAAACGATATTTACCACCATGTACTGTTCCTACGGTCAAGTTTGGTGCTGGCAGTGTACATGTGTGGTGGTGTTTTTCGAAGTATGGTCTCAGCCCATTGGTTATCGTGGACAAACCTCTTAACCAGCACGTCTACCTCGATATTCTGGACAATTATGCCCTACTAACTCTGTGGCAATACTATGGAATCGAACCTTGTTGGTAACAGAAGGATAATGCACAGATCCATAAAGCAAGGACTGTTACGGCGTGGTTTGATAATAATTCCGTATCGTGTGTGGACTGGCCAGCACAGTGCCCTGATCTTAATCCCAAAAACCACCCATGGGGTGAATTAGAGCGCCGCATAAGAAGTTTGGAACCAAAGGCCTACTACTAAGCAACAGTTAGCGGCAACATTATGTACTGAATGGAAGTCGCATACCTATCGTTGTGTTCCATAATCTTGTCAAAAGCATGTCTCGAAGGTTCAGTGCATGCATGCATCAAGGCCATAAGTGGACCGACATCGTACTAATGTATGTCAATAGATGCTATGTCGTGTTTCTCTTCTAGGAGTTCGGTGACGTTTGTCAATTTAGTGTTGGTTGAGCATCCTATATTTGAAAATTCCAGGGGCAAGATGTTTTCCAAAATTCGAATTTTTTTCCCCATCGCCGACAAACCATAATCGGCACTACTTCGCTTATTCTGCAGTGAAAACAACATAGCGGGTGACTGAAATGGATGAGATTCAATCACGGAAAGGTAAAATACCGATTTTGAAATTTCATTTCGTTTTAAAAAGAGGAAGGAGGTGGGAAAAATGCTTTGTCCAGATAAGTTTTGAAGAAGAAAATGTTAGAAAGAGAAATATGCATTTCATTAAAAAAAAAAAATCTTAAAAACTACGAAGTCGCTGTTTTTTACTGTTACCAAAAAAATTATAGAAACTAGAACATGATCAGAAAAATGTAAAAAAATGAGAACCTAATCAAACAAACAAACAAAAAAAGAATATGTCAGAAATATTCGAAATTCCGAAAATCATGAAGCATATTTATTTCTGCTGGAACAATAATTTCCTGCGGTTCCAAATATTTTCGGTTAGCAGACGAGATGACAGGACAGCGATTTTCGTACAGTGACCAACGAGAATGGAGAAAGGAATTGGCGGAAATTTCCGAAGAAAAAAACAACTAAAAGATGAAATTTCACCTGCCGCCTATTAACTGAGCAAAGCAAGCAGTCGAAGAAGTCCAAAGTACAATGAACTTCCAGGAGTCAATCTTCTTTCAAGAGTAAAAATTAAATTTGCCGCCCCGGTAGGGCTGTGTCTAAGCGCTGGCTTCTGATCATTCGTCCGAGATGGGTCCGGGTTCGAATCCCGCTAAGGCATGGATGTTGTGTTTGTCTTACGGCACTGGCTCTCTCCCTTTCCTGGAACCAGTGGCCCAGTCGCCCATTGGATGGGCGACTGCCTAATTTAAGGCAGTTGCCCATCATTAAGTTGCTCACAGTGGTCGTTAAACCTAAAAAAAATAAAAACATTTCAGGAGTTTTCCAGCAGTCTTAGAAGAAAATAAGGAGAAAAGAAAAGTCCATTTAAGGAGTTCTCCAATTCTTAAATTCCAGGAGGCGTAAAGAACCCTGTTACGAGACACCAAATCTCTACACCTATCAGTCCCATTTGAAAAATACTTTTTGTATTGGGAAGCTTAACTGTGAGTACGACCATCCTTGCATTTTGGAGGTTTCTCCATAGCATACTCGCCACGCGGGTGGCCGAATGGTCATAAACCTCGGTTGCTTTTTCGTTAGTCGTCAGAGCTGAGCGCTGGTTTGAGTCCTGAACTGAAGAAAGGATGGTGAGCTCGCCCTACCGCGTTAGCTCCCTGCCCTCTCCGGAACAAATGACCCCAAATTAGGAATGGATGAATACCTCTACCGGCCATGAAATACTCTTTCCTCTCCTCTTCTCCCCACCAGCTTCCAAATATGCGATTGAAAAAATTATTTCTTTCATTCGATATCTTTTAAAACGGAAACCACTGTGTTCAGTTTTCGTCAAATAATGTACAGTTTTCTCTCCAAGAGGGTAAGTATATACTAAATTTTTCGCGATATCTCGGCTTCTAACAGTCCGGTTAATAAAATCCTTTGTCCGACATTATTCTTTGTGAGAAACATTTTGTACGAAATTTCTAGTTTTTCCTAACGCACAGTTTTGTCAACAGAGGAGGTTCGTGTATGTTTCTGTTTGCAACACACAGTGCCGGACATATAAAATGCCACACCAGGAATTATTAGTCGGTGAACAACGAAAATCTGTGGATATGTGTCGACATTTAGGTTACGTAACTGATCTCATTTGCGAACCAACCACGTGTTAGGTGAGACATAAAAGAGCAAAATGGCTTGGCGTACCTAAGTCGGGTTGTCATCAACTGGGCGTGTGGACCACTACATCCGCGAGATGTCGGTGGCGAAAGCACATGCAAGGAGTGACGTCTTCGGAAATCTTACCATCACCTTTACCACAGGGCTACCAATGGCTGTTTGGTTCCTGCATCGCATCGAGATATAACTGTAGGTCGATTACGGCGACTGTAGTTGGGGGAAGGAACGCGCGTAGGCGTAGTCGGACTAGCGCACGTAGGTAGACGTCTGAACGCCCCGATGGCCGTATTTGACGGAAGCCGTAGCAGTCCCACAATCCATTCCAAACAGCTTTCGACGAGATGTACAAGCAGCTATGACACGGACTGTGAATCGCAGATTGGCTAATCAAGGCTTGCGATCTCGCCAGCCATAGTCACTCAACGTAACATATCGTCGCGCAAGATTGCAGTGATGCGATGCCAGAAATGCTTGGCTGATGAATGAAACCATATCGTGCTTAGCGAAGAGTCTCGCTTCTGTCTCAGCGCCAATGTTTCCGATTAAGCATCCGAAGACTACATGGTCTCCAGCCTCATCTTGTTGCAATCCGTGAGCGTCATACTGCTCCTCAACCTGATGTCATAAAACCGATAAATCCTCAGAACATGCATGCTTGCATGTTTTTAACATTAGCAATTATTACTCTATTTTAAATTTTGTACTATACTTATTAAAATAACTGTATGTTTAAAGAACAGATTTTTTTATCGTAATGTATATACATTTTTAATAGCATAAAAAAGTTAAGCGAAGCCCTCCCGAAAACGACCATTTGCCCCCCCCGGAAACATTTTAGGTTACCGAGCCAAATGTTAATAAATTCAGGCTATGATGAAAAAGAAATTTTCGTTTCTTTTTTATGCTACAAATATTTCTACAATTATATTATTTTTAATATTTGTTCTAGTATTATAGTTTATTTTGCTAAAAAGTTTACTACGACGCATGCTATTCTTCAAAATATAATAAGTAAACTAATCATACCTAATTGTTTGGGAATCGTGCTTCAGGATCAAGAGTGTGTTAAATGTATTTTATAAGATAAAAATTTCAAGCCCCCTAACCTCCTCTCGTTTAGCTGAAAAAAGTTTATTCTTGAAATGTTTGAAGAAGTAATTACTGTGTATACAGAAATTTTCTGGGGGTCGACGAAAATGGAAGTTTTGGGGAATCCACCAGAACAAAATTTAAGTTAATGAAAAATAGAAGAAACATTAAAGCATTTGTTTCTAATGTAATTTGATACATTTTTATTAAATTAAGGCATTGTTTTCTAATGTAATTTGATACATTTTTATTAAATTAAGGCATTGTTTTCTAATGTAAGTCGCATTTTAACGAAAAACAAAGAAAACGAAACACTTTCTGGGAACCCAAGGTCCCCCTGGTCTCCTCTAAATGCGCCCCTGTGTGAGATATATAATAATTAATTCTATATATATAAATATAGTATATAAAACTTGCCCCCTCTAAGGCTTCATTTGCCCCCCCCCGTTTCAAAAATCCTGAAGGAAACACTGTTCACGGCATACTACACAAGAACTGTATCAAGCTAGGATTAATGAAATTCAATAATATAAAAAAAAATATCACGGTGGTCAGCACTAAAACTTTATCGCGATTCATTTTTTCTCACTACAATAAATAAATAAAAGAACGTCTCGCTGCACTTAAGTATTGCGTTCTCATAGCTATGAATATTTCATAGCTATTCTGTAAGCAACACGTTGAGAAGAGCATGTATGCAGATAAGTATGTGCGTAAATTTGGCGAAAACAATACCATAGGTTTATATTTCGGTTGTAAAAATAACATTAGAATATTTTTTTACAACTATGCCAAGGGGCTTGTATTAAGTCCCTTTTATTATGATTATTATTATTATTAATTACATGCTACGATGTTTACGATTGCGGATTCCTGGACTCGGTTAAAGTTTTCGAAGACCCGCTATTGGCCATCGCATCCAGTATTAGTTCTTCTTGCCCTCCAAATTCTCCCCCCCCCCCCCCCTAAACTTCATTCTCATTCCTTGTGTTGCTCCGAAACGCAGATGTACCTTTTAGACAGCTTCGAAGTACGCAAACGCACACTTTAGCCAATCACTGCATTCGGAGTCTGTGACGAAACGTAGTTTTCGTCACTTGGCGAACTGTACCATTCCCCTATTTAATGCATATTATTGGCGCCTCCGGTGAAGATTAAACAAAACGTCATATATTAGAGGCTTATCCCATCTCTTATTGATCCAGTTCTCCTCACACTTAGCAGGCAAGTGTGCGTCCCGGAGGGGTGGGGGGATTGCAAAGGGACAGGAGGCTTTCTTTCTCAGTATCGCTCTCAATGGGTTTTGGAACACGTTGAGTGTTTAGAGGGAGGGGGGGGAGAAAAACAAGGACGAATGCCCTTCGTGGTATCACGACCCGGTTCTGAATCTTGGGGGTTGCTGCAGAAAGTTTTCGATTCTTCAGTTTTGTTTTCGATGGCAAATGACGAACACCAAATGTAATTTGTATTTCGCGAAGTGTGCCTAGATATGTACAGTCATGTTCCTTCCCCGGTAAGCTCACGTTTTAATTACGTTCATTAAGTTTACTTTACCGTAAGTGTGTGTAAGACATTGTTTTAATTGTCCAGAAAGGAATATTCGTTCGTGAAGTACAGATACAAAGTTTGGAAGTAATCGGGACCCGAATTTTTAAATAACAGGAATAAATTTATATTTCATTTAATTTTGCGCTATGATAAGCAATGCTTAAAATGAAAATTTTGAAGTCCCGGTATGCCTATATTTAATTCAAAATCATCCGAAAAAAATACCTTCGCCAGAAAATCTCCAAAATTGAGAAAGTAAAAAAAAATTCGGGGAAGAAAAACACCTCTTTTTGAAGTGTGAATCCCAGTTTTTTTTTTGTTTTTTTGTGTGTGTAAATATGACATGGATGGTAAGTCAGATAATATCCGAAAACTTGAAAATTTAGTTGTTCTGGAGCGGGGATCGAACCCGCGTCTCTCAGATAGCGCCCGAGTATGCTTATCTGCTCCTCCGGGCAACAGAGCTGAGACGGGCTGAGCTGGAGCCCGAAAGCCCGAAGCGGAGCCCGGGTTCGAATCGGGCTTTAGAATATTTACTGTGGTTCGGGCTCGGGCTCTTAGAGAAAGAGAGAGCGAGATAATTTTTTTATATAAAAAGGGGATTTTATGTGATTTAGCAAGTGAGACACTTTATAGTTGGCAAAGGGAATTCGTTGGCAACTGGTTCTGGTTAAGGAGTGGGCATTCGAGATGGCTATTTATTCCGGGATTGGGTAGAAAATGCCATAGGCCGCGCATTAGGGTGTTTCTGCAGAGAAGAAGAAGCTTTTTTAAGAATTATAGATATTTTATAGTTGAGAGCTTGCCCACGATAATTTACCCCCTATCTCCATGCAGTAGCTCCCTGCTAATTCTATTTAGCAACGTACATTTGCAGAGCATTATGGCGCGATAATATTAGCATTATTTGAACAACATACAATTGCAGCACCGCAGAATCATTTTGGATGGCCGGCCGCCCGAAGCACTTCAGGTGGAAACGAGCGGTCAAAGAAAACCGCACAATTGCACTATAAAAATAGAGAAGTCCATTCCCCACTCCCCATTTGAGAAATACACTGATTAATTGCAGGATGAGAGAGTGTCAGTGTGAGAAAGGAGATGTTTTTTTATTAATGGTTGAACAGGTTAGCCAGTTTTCGGGCCCGAGCTCTATGTTGCAATATAAAAAATTCGGGCTCGGGTGGGCTCGGGCTGATGATATATCACGGGCTCTGACGGGTTCGGGCTCTGAAAACTGAGCCCGAACTCAGCTCTGCCGGGCAATCACGGGATAGAATTCTTAACCTCCAGATTAGCTAAACATGAATGCCAGTTGCTTCGACTAGAGAATCCTGTGATGGTTATATTCAAATTAATCGGAAACTTGAGACTTGGTCGTTCTAGGTGGTGTAGTGGTTAGCATACTCGGGTGCTATCAGGGAGACGCTGGTTTGATTCCCGATCCAGGACAACACAATTTTCAAGTTTTTGCATATTATCTGACTTGCCATCCATGTCATATTTACACCAAAAAAAAAAAAAAAAAAAAACGGATTCACATCTTAAAAATTTGTATTGTATGCTGTAATCTCGTATTCCATTCATGAAAAACACCTTTGTTTGAAAATGTAATTGCCAATTCGTGGAGTATTATCGCATCACAAGTCAGAAACGATGGCAGTCGATTTCAGTTAGTTGGCTTGTAGATCCAGCGGGCGCCACTTATGCTACACCGAGGATTGGGGTTAGACTTGCTTAGAACGAGGAGTCTCTCTCCCGGGAGCAACGGATTAACGAGACTTCCGAACCTCGGTTGATCCTTAGTGATTCAGCTGGACTTGAGGCCAGAACTTCAAGTTCCGGAGCCGAGAAGGCAAACCCTTTCCGATAGAGACTTTCTTGAAGTAGAAAGTCGAGCAGTTAGAATCTTTGCAATCAGAATGAATATTCACTCTTAAATTAACAGTAATCTCTCCATCTTAAAGAAAAAAATAAAAAAAAAAAAAGCACGAAGTGGAAAAATGTATGCTCATTGTTGCAAAACTAAAATTAATTTTTGTTTGATAAAATTAATTTTTGTTTAATTTTTGTTTGTTTAGCTATTACTTCCAATTCTTCATTCTTTTGAAGAACCTCTTCAGATTGAAAATATTAAATTAATGATATAATAAAAATTACAGACATCTTTAGTGGAAATTACAGACATCTATGGGTAGCTTCTTTTCCATCCTTTGAAGGATTGAACTTGTAGCTCATGTGTACGCCACTCCCCTAGCCTTTACGGTTCCCACACAGCTATTTCTCAAGTTTACGTGACACATAAGGTTTCTGTGTTTAAGAACACGCGCTCGTGAGGTAGGGACAAAAAAAAAAAAAAAAAAAACATTTCTGCAGTTTCCACTGTTGAAATTAGTGCTGGCATGTAAATTCCGGGTAAAAAAAGTGCCGGTATGAAATACTAGGAAAAAAGAAGTGTCGGTATGCCATACCGGGATATACCGGCCCATTTCGAACACTGATGATAAGAGTTAATATTCGTTCTGATCTTGGAAATTATTTTTTCTATCACTTGTTATGATATAGGCAAATTTCGTCCATTGATAATTTTGCTCCTAAACAACTAGTATTTCTGCTTCGAACTAGACACGTATATTTTTCTCTGAAGTGTGGATAAATCACGGTTAGAGCACTGTACACAAGTGAACTGAAAAAAATCTTGATACAGTAAAGAAGAAAGTAGTAAATCTCATTAATCAGCCATCACTTAAAACCACTTTTGCGCAACTACAATTATCGAAAGCTTCTCGCTATTTTCTCACATCCACATGCCAAGTCCAATCATCTTTTTTTTTTTTTTTTGATTGAAGGTTTAACGACCGCCGTGAGCAATTCAATGGGCTATAAGCAGTCGCCCGTCCCTAATTTAGGGTCACTGATTCCAGGGAAGGGAGAGAGCCAGTGCCGTAAGACCAACACAACATCCATGCCTCACCGGGATTCGAACCCGGACCCCGTTCGGACGAATGATCAGAGGCCATCGCTTAGACCACTGCGCCACCGGGGCGGCGCCCAATCATCTTTGGCTAGGGCCGTAGGAATTCAAAAATTATGGGAAGGGGCTCAAGTTGTTTCATACACAAACACCGAAAATAATTGCTAATCTGGATAATAAATTAATAATTAAACATTAATTATCAGTAATTCATTATTTAGAATAATTATGTAAATTCATCAATAAATTAACAATTTCATTGATAATTAAATACTGATTTACAAAAATTTGATACAAAGCCTTATGTAATGTGGAGGGCTATATATTTATTAAATGTGGTGAATGCGTGAAAGAGTACTTCTCTCTCAATTCAATTTCTCGGAGTTATGTAAAGTTTTGCTAGTACTTTGATAAAATTGTAATTACATATCTTAGCATTATTGTACAGGATTACTGCGCTTCGCCGCTATTGCCTTCAAAATGTGGATCCTGTATTTACTTCTACTTCTCGATGAATGTTCAGCAGTGCAAGTCCAGAAAGTAAAGAATTAGACATTGTGTTTCGTAGATACATTTTCTGGCGCCTGAGAGTAGAAAAAGAGTAGATAATTTCCGGAGAGGCTGTTGAGACAAGAAGCGTTGATAGAATTTTTAGTAATTTCTTGATATTGGGCTTAAAAAAAATAATAATAATAACAGCAGCAGCTTCACTTGATAAGGATTCTATCGCAGTGGTTGGTCTTTCCTTTTGCCTTATCGTTAATAAAGGCATCTTCCCGGGGTGAGAACGACAGCGAGTGAAACTTGACGTTGTGTTGCTTGCATCTGGAAAAATGCGCCAATTAAACGAATTCAAAGGGATTCGAAAAAATCCGCGATTTCGTTGGAAAAAAAAAATGTTTTGAGTCAGTTTATCGGTTTTCCAGCTTCATCTTGATAGTTTTAATGAACAAGATTTACAAATCGGCTTTAAAAGAGAAAAAGAAGTCATATGATTCGGCGTTCAAGAGAGAAAAATAGGCCTTGATATCCAACGGGGGAGCCCCCATTCCTACGCCAATGCCCTTGGCAACAAAAACTCAGCGCCTTTCACAGTTGCGTATATCACGCGATACACATATGTTCGGATACAGACAGTACCGAAAAAGAACTTGATTTCTTTAAACGTGTCGCAGTACAGCAAGGATATAACCCTTCCATTATACACAAGGCTCTAACGAAATTCTAGAAACCGAAGCCTATCTCTACGTTAACTCCTGTGATGCGCCCATTACGAGAGAATTTTGTCATTATTCCATTTACACGTGACACAGTCTTCAAAATTTCCATAATTATCAAAACCTTTAAAAATGATTTTTAAACCCATAAACAAAATGAACTTTTCAGGATCAAATGATTATGTTGAAGATAAAAACTCATGAAGAATTTATCAAATTCCACGTGAACGTGGCGCTTCGTATTAGGACAGACCAGTAGAGCATTGTGTTTTCGACTGAAGAAGCACAAGACCTCTACCTAAAGAAGTCATCGATGGCTAAACACTGTTACGAAGAGGAACATAAATTTCTTTTTGAAGAAGCAAAGCTAATTGACAAGCCCGATTCAACCACCAAACTAGATTTTTGGAAGCTTTCCGTATATATCAGAATTCTTCGCAACTTGTTAATGACATGGATCCACACCACTTTTATCAAGCGCGTGGAAGCAACTAACCGAAACCCGTGAATGTAAACACCATTTATGATATCATGTACAATTTGAATATTTGCTTGCTATTCGTCCTGATGAAGCTAGGTCGGAACCCAGCGAAACCTAATATATATATATATATATATATATATATATATATATATATATATATATATATATATATATATATAATCGTCCAGGGCGGTATCCAGGGAGGGCCGGGCGGCGCCCGACCTACGTTTGCTTTTGCCCGTCCTAGCGACCCACACAACAGTATAGTTCCCGACCTCTTTTACATCTTTTGACGATCTCCTTTATATTCTTCGCCCGATCTCAATCATCAGCGGCCCCTCGCAACTTGCTTGTCTGGCTGTAGGCCTGTAATCGTCACAAGACTGTAGTCTCTGATTTCAAGAAACTTTTGCGTCCGCAGCAAGATGTAAATAGGTGTCGGAATCTCATTGTGTATATTACATACAGGTTTTCTCCGCTGGCATTTCTCGCGAAAGTGGTCAACAGCTGCCACACGTCCTACAGTCCAGGAATTTCAAATTGGGGAAACGTCGGATGACATCAAATTTTTCGAAGAAAGAAAATTTTTGTTTTAGGCTTCAAACAAACCTAGGAAGAAAAATAGGGAACCCTTTAAAAACGGATAAATATCGAAATTTTTTATAGCTAAAACTGGTTAAAACAGGGAATTCTTTTTTCTAAAACTACACACGATTACTTTGTTTTCGGACTGTTTTCATTTTTTATCTCTCTTGTCTAAATGCATTCATAAACAAGGAAAAAGCAACCATGAGTTGCTGAGACACTAGATATTGATATTTCCACACAAATCTTGTGCATACTCAAATGATTCTGAACTATATCTACAAAATTTGTAGCAGACTCAAATGGAGAGATACGTTTTGCGGTTGCAATGACAAATTTGAAAGCATATACTTTTACCAAGAAAAACTAAAGCAAAAAACATTAGACTGTTATACACACAGGCTTCAAATTAAGTAAAAAAGAAAACTTTTTGCATTACGGAAAAAGGTACTTCAAAAGTAAAACTGAGAAGTTCGTGTAAATGCTAACTGCTGCTGACAACAGTGCTATATGATAATGAAAAAAAAACAAATACTAAAAATTAAAAAAGTATATATGCGTGCACACTTAAAATACAGGGTGTTGGCTTTTTTTTTTTTATATATAGGGGCTGTTTGAGGAAATTTAGGGGTTGTGTGTGTGTGTGTGTGTGTGTGTGTCAGGGACGTCGCTAGACTTCGAAATCGGCCCGGGAGCTTTGTTTTTTTAAGGGGCAAGCTTGATAGCAATTTTTTTTTTTTACGAAACACTGAAACAACTAACTTTTAATGCTTTTACTACCGGCTACAAAGGAATTCGTACAATGCCCCCCCCTCCACCTGGACAAACACATACATACATGGATCTGACAAGTTATGCCACTGGTGTAAGATGCAAGTGTTGCTAAAATGTCGCCTTCAACTTTTTGCTTGCTCTAAATGCATTGTCTTAAATTACTTTTCAAAATTTTGCATTTTTGCTTACGAAAATAGTACTGTACTTGAACAGTACTATTTTACCCTCCTTAACACTCCCTTCCTTCAAGCCAGCGACTTCGCCTTGCACCCTTCTCCTACAAAGCAGTCGTCAGCCACTTCCTGCACTTTCACTTTTCCGGGGCAGTATATTATACTTCACTTGCCCCCTTCAGAGCGCTACTGTATTTTTAAACTCCACTTTCCGAGTTGAAATCCCCTGTTTTGTTAAGGAAAGAAACAGCAGAGCAATTAATATAGAGACCCCTCAGTTCATTTCTATCCACCCACCTCATCATCACCCCACCCCCCGGCCATACAAACACGAAAAAGAGTCTTAAACTAAGAAATTAGAAAAGTGGAGGACAATTGAATTTTCATGGCCCTACGAAGGCTATTTTGTACTCCAAACATCTTGAAAGGTACCAGTACAAGAGTTCTTCCAGTCCTCCCAGCAGAAATTGCACATGCAATCAAGAACATGAAGTGGGGAAAAGCTCCAGGAGAACATGGAATTACTATAAACATCATAAAAGAAGCAAGTGGAGAAATCGAAACAGTACTCGCCCAAATTTTCACTCGATGCCTTGATGAAGGGGAGATTCCTGAGGATTGGAACAACGCTACAATGATCCTGCTACATAAAAAAGGTGACGTTGAGGATCTCAGGAACTACAGACCTATCAGCCTCCTATCAGTGGATTATAAAATCTTCACTAAAGTTCTTTCACACCGTTTGAAGGTAACACTGGACATGGCTCAACCGAGAGAACAAGCTGGATTCAGGAGTGGCTAAATCACTATAGATCATATCCACGTACTGAGAGAACTAATTGAAAGAGCGAGGGAATATGAACTCCCATTGTGCATGGCTTTTATTGATTATGAAAAAGCCTTTGATTCGGTGAAACCATCAGCAGTTACAATTGCTCTGAAATCCTGCGGTATTGAAGATGCATACATTAATATTATTAATAACATCTATGAAAATGCAAGTGCAAAGATTCGGCTATTTAAAAATACAACACACGTAAAAATTGGAAAGGGAGTGAGACAAGGTGACACCATATCTCCGAAGCTCTTTAATGTCACATTGGAAAATGTCTTTCAATCACTGAACTGGAAAAACAAAATGATAAAGATTAATGCAGATTATCTAACCCACCTTCGTTTTGCTGATGACGTAGTCATTTTTGCAACTACCCCATCAGAGCTGCAGAGTATGATCCAGGAACTTGCTGACAAGAGTAAGGAAGTGGGATTAAAAATGAACTTTCAGAAGACAAAAGTGATGTTCAATGCTTTTACACGAAATGAAGATTTATCGATTGATAGAGAAAAGCTGGAGATAACAGACACGTACGTTTATCTTGGACAGCAGATATCAAGTGAGAGTCACATTGATGAAGAAATTAATCGGCGTACAAAACTTGCCTGGAGAGCTTTTGGAAGAAACAGCATAATTTTCAAGAGCAATATGCCATTATGTCTTAAAAGAAAAGTGTTTAATGAATGCATCCTTCCAGTGCTTACGTATGGTGCAGAGACGTAGACCTTAACTAAAAGAGACATACAAAGGCTGCAGACAACTCAAAGTAGCATGGAGAGGTGCATGCTTGGTGTAACCAGGAGAGATAAGAAGAGGAACTCGTGGATCCGAAAAATGACAAGAGTGGAAGACATCATGATCAGAGTTAAATCCCTGAAACGGCAATGGGCTGGACATACTGCCAGAAGGACAGACCATCGATGGACAGCCGAAATTTTAGATTGGATTCCAAGGGACAAAAAAAGACCCAGAAGAAGACCACATGGGAGATGGGTGGATGAAATTCGAAAGTATGCGAGAGTGACATGGAGGAGACTGGCACAAGACAGACTGTTGTGGAGGAAACTTGGGGAGACCTTCGTCCAGCAGTGGATTGATAATGGTTGAAAATGATGATGATCACGGATGCTATTTTGATAACCTTTCTACGGAGAAGTAAACAACACACTTCTTAGGGGAAAATACGTAGTGCAACATGAAATAAAACACAAGACTTACTACTTGGCAAAGTCCAGATTATATGTTAAAGTTAAATATACTGAAAAATGGCCCATTTTAAACTGTTCGGGCGGCATAGTGGGCTGAAGACCACCCTCGCACATCCCCCTTCCTTTTTTTTTTTTTTGTGTGTGTGTTTGTGTGTATCCCTCAGCTCGGTCGTGGTTGAACATCACAGAAACTATGATTTCGGAAACGCAGTTACTACGTTTTTTGAAAATGAAGGAACAAAATGTTACCTCCATAAAAATCATTAAACCGATTCAGTATTTTGGCTTCTCTGTTAAAATCACATGATATCTAGATGAAGGGCAGGATTTGTGGGGGGGGGGGGAGTCTAGGAGCTATAGCCTTGGGGCCTACCATTACCAAGGGCCCAAGAGGCATGCCTGGGAAAATAAGTGAGATTTATAAAATAGTTTCATTTTTGTCTCGTATGATTTCCACTTGGTCAAACACTGAGGCTGGAAGACGAACAGATTTCAAGACGGTGACTCACCAAAGGTAATGGTTTCATGTCGCTGGGCACAGCGTGGTCAGCAAGACAGTTTGTTTTTTCATTGCCCACATTTCCCAGTTTGAACTTGGAACCGTTAATGGTCGAAGTTCCCTGTAACTTCACGTTGCACAAAAAAAAAAAAAAAAAAAAAAAAAAAAAAATCACTAAGAAAATCATACATTGCTACATCATTAAAAAATCCATTTCTTGGAAATGAAGAAACAAAACCAATAAATGAAATCCATTAAACTTGCTATACAGAACTGATATTTCCTGGATCCAGCCCAGAATCAAAATAACACAAGTTTCTGGCGAGTCACTGAAAAAATGATACAAAGTAACTTTATTTGGCATACTTGTAATTAAAATTATAACACTGAACTTATGGACTTACAGGCTGCTTACCAAATCATTGCATGTTGCTAGAATTTTTTAAATGTATTGTATATATCTAATATTTGGAAATATAAACCTATTTCTTTTTGTATATAAGGTTTTAACGAGTCATCCATATTCGGTATCCATAACGTAAGTAACAGAAATTATAAGCAAATACACACTGTGTTTTACGTAATAATAAAAATACCAAATAAGTTTTTTTTTGAACATCAGTGTTACTATTAATATACAAGAAAGATGACACCGAATTTTCGGGTGTAATGAGCACGTCTTTTGAATCCGTTCTGACGCAAATTAAATTTAACAAAGCTATTCAAAGTCAATGGAACCGGTATGGAAAACAATAGTATCTGATGGAAGAAAGAAGTTTTTCAATAGGGTTTTTAATCCCTCAGATATTGCTGTAAACGGAATCGTGAGCTTACGCCCTCTGTTTGCAGACTTGTGCGTTAAGAAGAACATGAATTTATATGAGAAACATTTCTCACCGGAAAGGCTCTCTAACACAGAAAGAATTTTTCAAATCGGACTATTAGAAACAGAGATATCGACAAAAATAAGATGTGACCTTTACGTCCCCTGGTGGGGAAAACCATGCATTATTTTAGGAAGAAAGTATTCTCAAAAGGTTTTTCCATATGAGCGGTATCGGTCCAAGAAAAATAAATAAATTTGTCGACTTTTCAGGACCGCAGATTTTGCTACAAATACATCAGAAGCAGAAATTAACACTTATGCCCCCTGGTGGCCAAACCATTCTTTGCCAAACATTAGAAATTATGTGAAAACTATTTTCCATCAGGTCTTGTATGCGATACAGGAATAATGTTTCAAATCGGAGTTCTAGAAGCAGAAATAACGCAGTAAACGCAATTTACCGTTATGCCCCCTAGCGGAAAGTCTATGATTGACTTGAAAATTTTGAATTTATAGGAAAAATATCTCGCATCGGAAACACCATCCAACAAAGAAGGAATTTTTCAAATCGAACTCCTTGAAGTAGAGATATTGACAAAAATAAGATATACATCTACGCCCCTGGCGTAGAAACCATGCGTTATTTTAAGAAGAAAATGTTTCTAAAAAAATTGTCGACATGAGTATTATCGGTCTTCAAACGACGTTTTTTTTTAATCGAGAATTTAGAAGCTCATATTTTGCTGCAAATACATCAGAAGTGGAAATTAAGATTTACACCCCATGGTGGCCAAAAAATTTTTTTTTACAGAAAGTAGAAATTATGTGCAAACGATTTCCCATCAGGAGCTGTATCCGGTACAGAAAGAATGTTTCAAATCGGAGATTTAGAAGCAGAGATATAGGGGGAAACCCAATTTACCTCTACGCCCCCTAGCGGAAAGTCTGTGAATTACTTGAAAATCTTGAAATTATATGAAAACATGCCACACTGAAAACACTATCCAACAAAGAAGAAATTTTTCAAATCGGACTCCTAGAAGTAGAGATATTGACGAAAATAAGATATACATCTACACCCCTGGCGGAGAAACTGTGGAATATTTTAAGAAGAAAATATTCCAAAAAGGTTTATCTGTGTGAGTAGCATCAGTCCACGAAATAATTTTTTCAATCGATATTTTAGAAGCTCAGATTTTATGGCAAATACATCAGAAGCAAAAATTAACACTTACGCCCCCTGGTGGCCAAAGTATTTTTTACCAAAAATTTGAAATTATATGCAAAATATTTTCCATCAGGAGGTGCATCCGCTGAAGAAAAAAGTTTTCAAAACGGAGTTTTCGAAGAAGAATTATCGGGGAAAATGTAGTTTACTTTTACGCCCCCTATCGGAAAATCTATGCGTAATTTGAAAAAAGTTACTATATCTAAAATACTCTTCGACATAAATGGAATCGAAAGATAAAATAATTTTTTCAATCGGATGTTTAGAAGCAATTATGTGGAATAAACGTATTTTTGAATTCGACATCATCTGCATTTACGCCCTCTAGCGACGAAAGTGTACATCGTAAAAAAAAAACGAAATAAAGGATCTTCATTCGCATCTTTCAAGATTCCCAATGCAAAAAGAATTTTTCAAATCGGACTAATAGTTGCAGAAATATCGTGGGTACAGACGGACGGACTGACAAACCGGTAACATAAGCACGATTTTTTTTACGCTTTCCGACCGTAGGTTGAAGAAGCGTATATGCTCCAGCTTTGTCCGTCCGTCTGTCGGCACGATAACTAACGTAAAAATGGTTCGATTTCGATGAAATTTTAGTATGAGGTAGGGGACCACCTGGGGACGAACCCTATTGAAAATGGACGAAATGGGGTCAAAGGTCACGGCATAGGAGCGGGATCCATTCCATTGCCCTTATGCGTCATAACTTGCGTAAATATGGTTCGATGTCGATGAAATGTTAGCATATTGTAGGGGACCACCTGGGGATGAACCCTATTGAAAATGGGTGAAGTGGAGTCAAAGGTCATGGCATAGGAGCGGGATCCATTCAATTGCCTTTGTGCGTCATAACTTGCGTAGATATGGTTCGATGTTGATGAAATTTCAGTATATTGCAGGGGAGCACCAAGGAACGAACCCTATTGAAAATGGGTGAAGTGATGTCAAAGGTCAGGACATAGGAGCGGAATGCATTCCATTGCCTTTATGCATCATAACGTGCGTAAAAATGGTTCGATTTCGATGAAATGTTATTATGTGGTACAGGACCACCTGGGAACGATCTTATGACGTCACAATGTCGCACTTGAGATGTTGGCGCGCGGTCACGCCATCTACCTCATTACGTCACGCATTGCGTGTGGATCCTATTAAAGTTTTATGACGTCACAATCTTGCGAGCAGATGGTCGCGATTCCATTGCCTCATTACGTCACGCGTTGTGTGCGTATGTCCGTCCGCACGATAACTCGCGTAAGAATCGTTCGATTTCGATGAACTTTTAATATGTGGAAGGGGATCACCTGGGAAGGAACCCTTTTGAAAGTGAACGAAATGGGGTCAAAGGTTAAGACATAGGAGCGGGATCCATTCCACTGCTCTTATGCGTCATAACTAACGTAAAAAAGGTTCGATTTCGATTAAATTTTAGAATGTGGTAAGGGACCACCTGGGAACACACCCTATTGAAAATGGGCGAAATGGGGTCAAAGGTCAGGACATAGGAGCAGAATCACTTCCATCGCCATTATGCGTTATAACTTACGTAAAAATTCTTCGATTTGGATGAAATGTTAGTATGTGTTAGTGGCCTTCCTGGGAACGAATCCCATTGAAAACAGGCGAAATGGGGTCAAAGGTTGGGACACAGGAGCGGAATCTATTGCATAGCCCTTATGCATCGTAACTTACGTAAAAATGCTTCCATTGCGATAAAACTTTATCATGTTATTTCGGAGGTATACTGAACCGGTTCTGTTAAATATAATCGAAATGGGATCAAACGTCAGGGCACAGGACCAATATTTATTCCACAGCCGTTATCCTCATAACTTGAGTAATGATTTCTGGTATGTTGGAAAGCGTATTATAATCAATGCATTGCATGATTTTTCTAACTTGTTTTGCAAAAGACGTGCTAAAAACGCAAACAGCCTTTAAATGGTTCCATAAAGAAAACAACAATATCGTTCTATACAATATGGGGGGTATGATAAATTTTATTTATGTATGTATATTCACAAAAGCCCATCAAGCCTAAGTGAAAAATATGTGAACCCATAGATAGTTGGTTCATGAACTGTCAAATGTTTTCAATAATTGTATTCTGATAGAAACTTGTCTGACGGATTTTTTTTTCACATCAGTTACCCTATTTACCATTTTATGTAAATGGATGTCTCGTTAAACATGTTGCGATATAGCTCTGTTTTCCTATCTTTCTATTGTGTGTGAGTTTTCGGTAGTTGCTTAAATGGAGTATTAAGTAAAGATGTCGAACCAGCCCTTAGCTATCACATTTCTAAAAATTGAAAGCAATGCATTCTAATTGTAATCAATATATTACATGAAAGCGTAGAATAACGGAACTCTTCTACTATAAACGTCTGGAATTGAAATTTAAAAATAAGAAAAAATAAACAAAATTCTCTAACAGTCACGATAAGAAGTACCTATATAAGTTCTTCCCCCTTTTTTTTTTCACTTCCTTGCTCAACTCGTTATTTTTTTTTTTTTTACTTTCATTGTATAGCCTATTTAACACCTAAAGCCACCAAAGCCTCAGAACCTACTCTATTTTATTTAAAGTTTCTATTTTTATATATCATTTCTGAACCAATCAGGTGCGACACCTACCCAGCTTTTCCTTGAGCCCCCCTTTAGCCCCCCTCCCCAATATTTAAGCTGTTAGCAATTGTCTAAGATTTCAGGAAACTTGGATAAACCTACCTAAATTTTTCGAATTCCCAGAAATTTACTATATACTCTGTAAAATGAATTTTTTTTTAAATTTAGTGTTTGTACTTCTGGGAAATGGATGGAATCCTCTGAGTGAATTTTTAAGAAAGTAGTAGAAACACACCATATTTTTAGTTATATTTTAAAAGATGAGAGCGAGAGAGAGTGAGACAGAGTGAGAGAGAATGAGAAACGAGAGACAGAGAGAGAGAGAGAGAGAGAGAGAGAGAGAGAGAGAGAGAGAGAGGAGAGAGCGAGCGAGAGAGAGTGGGAGAGAGAGAGAGAGAGAGACAGACAGAGATAAATAGATATTTCTTTTCAGGTTACAAAGTAAAGTTCATAAACTGCCTTATGACAGAAAAAAAAAAAAAAAAGAAAAGAAAAAACTTGGTAAGTAAGCTGAAATTGCAAAGAAATAGTAACTGCCATAAATATTCGCATTCATGTTTCCCATACGACATACATTGAATAAATACTACGTAAAGTATCAGGGCCCAGAGGTGGCTCTTAAAAAAAGGTAGGAGAATTGCGTAAATGACGCTTTTTTTTTTTTTTTTTTTTTGCACTAAAGCGTCGAAATGCTGCCTCAAAATTTAAAAATCTTTGTTCGACGCCTCACCGCCTCATCCCACCGCCGGGCACTGTACAGTATGCTCCTGAAAACTTTTTTTGACTAAAGATAACGTTATCAGCGTCTGGTATTCGCATGAACGGATGGTTTGTTTTGCCAAAATTTCCGCCTAGCACTTCAAAATTTACGCCCCCCCAACAAAGCTTAGCCTCCCTAATAATCCACCCAGTTCTGTGCGGCTGGCTTTGCCATTGGAACCAATGCACATCAAGATTTTGATGAAAAGAATATGTTAAATAAATTACTCAAATCAAAAGATAAATCAGCAGTTTTTTTTGCACTGTATTCGTCATCTCCGAGTAAATGCATGATTTACCAAGGAAATTAAAAAGTCTTTTCCAGAGTAAAATTTATATAAAAGATACTTTAGATTTCTATATTTATACGTAGGTATTCGGTACGTTTCATAACACAAAAATATGTCAAACGGAAAAATGCTGGTAACTGTTTTTCAGCTTTCATTAGTAGTTGAAACGCCCTTTATTAATTCAACTGCCAAACAATAATATTGTGAAAATAATTCAGAATATATTACTTTTTTTAGCGAGTCTTTTGTAAAAAAGATCGTGCTTATGTTACCTGTTTGTCCGTCCGACTGTGGACACCATATCTCTGCAACTATTAGTCCGATTCTAAAAATTATTTTTGGATTGGGAAGCTAGAAAAGTGCAAATGATGATCCTTTATTTCTTTTTTACGGAGCACAATTTCTCAATATGTCATTTTTGCAGCGTCAACGCAGATTATATCGAATTCAAAATACATTTTATTCCATATATTTGCTTCTGAACATCCTATTGAATTTTTTTTACCTTTCGATTCCATTTATGTCGAAGACTATTTTAGGTATAGTCACTTTTTCAAGTTACGCATAGATTTTCCGCTACGGGGCATAAAAGTAAATTGCGTTTTCTCTCGATTTGAAAATACTCCGATTTGAAAAATTCTTTCTGCAGCGGATACTGCTCCTGATGGGAAATCTTTTGCATATAATTCCTAATTTTTGGTAAAAATAGTTTGGCCAACATGGGGCGTAAGTGTTAATTTCTGCTTCTGATCTATTTTGCAGCAAAATATGAGCTTCTAAAATTTCGATTGAAAAAATTCGTTCATGGACCGATACCACTCACGTCGATAAACCTTTTCCGAATATTTTCTTTTTAAAACAGTGCATGGTTTCTCCGCTAGGGGCGTTGATGTATATCTTATTTTTGTCAATAACTCTGCTTCTAATGGTCCGATTTCAAAAATTCGTTCTTTGTTGGATATAGTTTCAGGTGCGACATGTTTTTCATATAATTTCAAAATTTTGAAGTAATTCATAGACTTTCTGCTTGAGATCGTAAAAATAAATTGTGTTTCCCCGATATCTCTGCTTCTAAAACTCCGATTTGAAAAGTTATTTCTGCGCTGGATACAGCTCCTGATGGGAAAGTTTGGCATATAATTCCAAATTTTTGGTAAAAAATGGTTTGGCCACAGTTAAGTCTTAATTTCTGCTTCTGATGTATTTGCAGCAAAATCTGAGCTCCTGAAAACTCGACCGAAAAAATTATTTCATCCATCGATACCGCTCACATCAAAAAAACCTTTTGAGAATGCTTTCTTCTTAAAAAAATGAAAGGTTTTTCCGCCAGGGGGCGTAGAATCATATCTTATTTTTGTCAATATCTCTGCTTCTAAGAGTCAGATTTGAAATATTATTTCTTTGTTGGGGAGAGTTTCCGCTGCAAAAATTTTCTCATATAAGTTCAATTTTTTTAACGCACAAGTCTGCCACTAGAGGGCGTAAGGTTACGATTTCGTTTACAGCAATATCTGTGGCACTAACAACCCGATTGAAAAACTTCTTTCTTCGGTCAGATACTACTGTTTTCCATACTGGTTCCATTGACTTTGAATAGCTTTGATACATTTAATTCACGTCAGAACGGATTCAAAAGGCGTGCTCATTGCAACCAAAAATTCGGCGTCATCTTTCTTGTTTTACTTTTTGGTTGGAGATTTGACGACCACCACCGTGGGCAATTCAATGGACTATAAGCAGTCGCTCATACCTAATAGAGGGCCACTGGTTCCGGGGAAGGGTGAAAGAGCCAGGGTCGTATGCCAAACACAGTATCTATGCCTCACCAGGATTCTAGCCCAGATCTATCTCATATAGTCAGAAGCCAGCGCTACCGGGACAGCATATAGTACTTTTAAAAGTTCGGTCTCAACATATCTTTATGGCAGCTTTACAACGATTTGTCATAAAGTTTGGCATAGTAGAGGCATAAGCAAACCATGTAAATCAAATTCGTCAAAAAAAAAAAAAAAAAAAAAAGAGACTTGAGTAATAACGTAATACTTTTACTAAATAATTTGAATTAAGATAAAAATGGAAGCTCGGAATCACAACAGTTATTACACCCCGAGCTGGCCATTTACCTGATTCATTCCACCCCCGTTTTCAGAACTGGCCCATTCTTATGTTTTCCGACTGATGAAAAGATGTTAACGCAGATACCTAGCAAAAATTTATTGCCAAGCTGATAATTTGTCGAAAAAAAAAAAATACTCAAAAGACTTACAGTAACATTCAGACATACTCTTCATGAAGTTAATAGGGAACTTCCCGCCCTTTACTATCTCCGAGAATATGAGCTGTTATAGTCACTACCATTAAGCAAGGTAAATTTCTAACATCCATTTTGGTACCATGTACTGAAAGTGTCATTTTGTTTAATGAAAGAAAAAAAACTACAGGACCGGCTGCTAGAGTTTTTAGAGGTGAACAGGGCTTCCACTCTGCACTTTTTCCCTTTTAAGGAGAAAAATTTCCCTCCCCCTTTCCCCCTGAAAACAGAAATATGTGGTATATTTCTCATTTTTTCCTACACGAGAAAAGGTATTTTTTATTTCAAAAAGCAAAACTGAGGTTTATTTTGTATGCTGTTAAAAAGCATATTTTAAGCAAAGAATAAGTGTCCTGTGATATGGCCAATTGTGACTTATCAATACGGTACGATACCAAATATTTGTGATGCAATCATAACCTGAGACAGAAAATTACTCAGAATTCAGCGCTAATTCTGTGAAGATTAAAATCGAAACCATATATTTTGTCGTTGTTATTGTTTTATATGAAACTAAATATAGAAACAAAATGATTACTTACAAGTTGCAAAATGAAACGCTGAATATGTTGCACAGGTACCTGAATACATAACAAAAAGTAAGAATGTCAGCCTCCTAAAATCGAAAAACAATCTTGAAAGCAGCAAAATATAATGTCTCGCGCAGTGAGAGAGGAGGGAGGGAGGGAGGGAGAGAGAGAGAGAGAGAGATGAAAATAAACTAATGGTAGGTAAGACAGGAAACTGCAAAGAGGCTGAGCGAAATATCGAAGCGAAATACAGAACATAAGTGGGGAAATAATTAAGTAACACACAGTTAAGAATTGTGGCACAAAAAAGTAAAACTACTTAAATTATTTATTATTGAATATAAAAAGCACACTTAATATAATGCTACAAGATTTTGTGCAAAGTGTAAATTTTTCTCTTGACTCTAAATTACACAGGACTGCTTCACCCCGCGATAACACCTTTCAGTTCATTATGTTCTGTAGTATGCGTGGTTAAGTGCAAACAATTGTGTTTATATTACACCTTATCCTCATTCGTAAAAACTTTTCATCCATTGAAGTAACATTTCTTTCACATTCTCTTGTTAATATGCATGTATAGAAACTACTGCTGTGACTGAAAAAATGGGACTCAGGTCTTTTGAAATAATTGCTTTCCCGTCATCCAGTTTTTCTAAATTTTAACCGCGAAAAAAACAATAGCCAAAACTTACGTTTCTTTATAATACTTCTTTCAAAGGTGCCGTGAAAATTTTCTGGTTATTCCTTTATTCATATCAAGTTTCCGCAAAGGATTCAATAAAATGTTTTTCCTGAGGTTAGAGGCCCTCTAGCCGTGAGCTACCCCCATCCGCAATGCATGGTTTGCGGGGGCTATCAGTTCGCGCCTGTAAAAAGGCGTAACGCGTAAATCACAAGCGGATTAGTATTTCGACACAGAAGTGCTGTATTTAATTATTTATCTGGAGTTATATAAAAGTTTGTTGGATATTTGTAAATATGAAGCATGTGGTTATCTTTCCTAGTTATCTAAATCGTAGCGAAAACAAATACAGTGGAGCAAAACTGTTGTAAATGCTTGGTCCTGGTTCTAATAGTTATATTCTCGAGCCTTTGCCAAAGTGAGACATAACTATCATTGCTACGAGGGTGTACCGAAACTAATGCAAAAGTGGGCATAACTCTTGATTAACTGACACAGGTCGTTCAAATTGCACATGTTGGTAGAGTAACTCTTCCTCTATAGCAACCCTTCTTCTTCATTGCAGATAAATAATGGATTCCAAGCAGAACCAACGTGCCGTCATTGAGTTCTTGACGAAGGAAAGGAAGCTGTCCGACATATACCTACAGAATGTTTACGGAGATGACACCATTGACAAGAGCAATGTGCACAGATGGATGAAGAAGTTTAAAAGAGGGAAAACTGGCATTGAAGACAAACCACGCAGTGGGAGACCATCATCTGCGACCACTGTCACGAATTGTCAGAGGAGTGATGAACTGATTCGCGCGGAGAGACGAGTCGCAATCTGTGAGCTTGCACAACTGGACTTTAGTCACAATTCCATACAGAAGGTGGTGGAAGACTTAGGCTATTGGAAAGTGTGTGCGAAGTAGGTACCTCGGCAGTTGACACCCGATTTGAAGGAGAGAAAGGTGGAAGTCGGCTCTGATCAGTTGGAAGCGTTTGAAGCCAATGAAGACCTCTTTTTTTCCCGATCTGGTGACAGGGGATGAAACGTGGGCGTATCTTTGCTATCCGTAAGCGAAGAATGAATCCATGGAATGGCTTTACACCTCTTCCCCAAGTCCTAACAACTTCAACAGCCAGTGATCAGCACAAAGTCATGGTGACTATTTTTTGGATGACCGGGATGTTATTCTCCTTGATTTTCTGGAACGTGGTCGTACCGTTATCAGCGAACGGTACATTGAGACACTCAAGAAGCTCAGAGAAGCCATAAGGAGGATGAGACTGAACAAGAATCTGAAAAGGATCCACATTCACCATGACAATGCGATACCACACTCATCTTTGGCAACAAATCAGGCGATCGGCAAATTAGGATGGTCGGTGGTCTCCTCCACCGTACAGCCCAAATCTGGCGCCCTCCGGCTTCCACCTGTTTGGTCCAATGAAGGACAGTCTCCCGGGGGCAAAGATTTTATGACATAGACGAGGTGAAAGTGGGTATGAAGAAGTGGGTATAACAGTCTACACCTGAATTTTTTCAAAGAGGATTCGAGAGTTGGGTTTAACGATGGCGCCAATGCATCACTTGTGATGGAGACTATGTTGTGGGATACAGATTTAAGATCTGGCTCTTGTGTGAAAGTGTGGTATTGTCTTTTTTTGGCTGTTCCCATTGTTTTTATATTCGTACGTGTATATATGAATATAAAAACAATGGAATAAAAATATCTGATGAAGGCTGAACTGCCCAAAGATATAAAACTTCTAAATATATAGCACGCTATAATCTTCAATAGTTTTGGAAATCTCTCTCTCTCTCTCTCTCTCTCTCTCTCTCTCTCTCTCTGAGATGAAAAAAGTGTGATAAACATTTCTTGAAAGGCCTAGTAATTAAGTGTCTGTCATGTGTTTAAAATTCACTTTCCAACATTTCGCAGTCCCGAAAGCCTCTGCTTTAAGCCATGGCGTTGACACGTGCATGTTGCTTTTGCAAATATTTAACACTATATAGCGGGGGTACCCGGCGTTTCCCGGGATAAACATAAAGTTTGTTTTTAAGTAACAATGTAAATCGCACTATAAAAAAAAATCCTATCATGATGAACAACGCTCACGTCGGGCCTCACGCTGTTCCAAGGCCTCTGCTGCCCTAGAAACACTGGCTCTTTCCCGTTGAACCATAAGTCTTCGATCACGTTGTTCGGTTGTCTCACTCTCTCGAAGTAATTTTACTTTCTTTGCTTTCTGCTGAACTTGTCCGATGGGTCTGCGATTTTTTTGGAGGCATTTCACCACACTTGATGAACATTTTATTATAAAAATCACAATTTATAAGGGCCGTTCTGAGCCCTCTGGGAGGTTGAGGCATAGTATGATGACCTCCTGACGTATGATACTTTTCAATTAATAACGGAGATTGAAAAACAACGTTCTATTTTCTTTTCTTTTCTTCTCCGCCCTCAAGGTCATAATGCAATTGGCAAACAACACTTAACAAAAAACATGTGTCTTTCCGCTTTCTTTCCCGCTTTCTTTACATGCAACCTAAGGTGCGAAAATAAGTAGTTCACCTTAAATTTGACCCATTTCTTTTTCAGCACGTCTTTTGTAAAAAAAGATCGTGCTTCTGTTATCGGTTTGTCCGTCCGCCCGTCCGTCCGTGTGTACCCACGGTATCTCTGCAACTATTAGTCCGATTTGAAAAATTCTTTTGCATTGGGAAGCTTGAAATATGCAAATCATGATCCCTTATTTCGTTTTTTTTTACGATGTACAATTTCGCCGGTAGAGGGCGTAAATACAGATGATGTCGAATTCAAAAATACGTTTTATTCCACATATTTGCTTCTAAACATCCGATTGAAAAAAAAAATTATCTTTCGATTCCATTTATGTCGAAGAGTATTTTAGATATAGTTACTTTTTCAAATAACGCATAGATTTTCCGCTAAGGGGCGTAAAAGTAAATTACATTTTCCCAAATAACTCTTCTTCTAAAACTCCGATTTGAAATATGTTTTCTTCAGCGGATACATCTCCAAATGGAAAATCTTTCGCATATATTTTCAAATTTTTGGTAAAGAATACTTCGGCCACCACGGGGAGTAAGGGTTAATTTTTGCTTCTGATGTATTTGCCATAAAATCTGAGCTTCTAAAATATCGATTGAAAAAATTCTTTCGTGGACTGATGCCACTCACATCGATAAACCTTTTCGGAATATTTTTTTCTTAAAATATTCCACATTTTCTCCGCCAGGAGGCGTAGATGTACACCTTTTTTTTGTCAATATCTCTACTTCTAGGAGTCCGATTTGAAAAATTTCTTCTTTGTTGGATAGTGTTTTCTGTGGGACATGTTTTTCATATAATTTAAAAATTTTCAAATAATTCATAGACTTTCCGCCAGGGGGCGTAGCGGGAAATTGCGTTTCCCCCTATATCTCTGCTTCTAAATCTCCGATTTGAAAAATTCTTTCTGCACCGGATACAGCTCCTGATGGGAAATCGTTTGCACATAATTCCTAATATTTGCAAAAATTGTATGGCCACCAGGGGGCGTAAATCTTAATTTCCGCTTCTGTTGTATTGGCAGCAAAATACGAGTTTCTAAATTCTCGATTGAAAAAAACGTCGTTTGTTCACCGATACTACTCATGTCGACAAACCTTTTAGAAGCATTTTCTTCTTAAAATAGTGCATGGTTTCTACTCCAGGGGGCGTAGATGTATATCTTATTTTTGTCAATATCTCTACTCCTAGGAGTCCGATTTGAAAAATTCCTTCTTTGTTGGATAGTGTTTTTAGTGTGACATGTGGTTCACATAATTTCAAAATTTTCAAGTAATTCATAGACTTTCTGCTAGGGGGCGTAAATGTAAACTGCGTTTCCTCTTATATCTCGGCTTCAAAATCTCCGATTTGAAAAATTCTTTCTGCACCGCATACAGCTCCTGATGGGAAATCGTTTGCAAATATTTTCTAATTTTTGTAAGAAATGGTTTGGCCACCAGGTGGCGTAAGTCTTAATTTCCGCTTCTGTTGTATTTGCAGCAAAATATGAGCTTCTAAAATCTCGACTGAAAAAAAGTCGTTTGTTGACCGACACTACTCATATCGACAAACCTTTTAGGAAACTTTTTTCTTGAAAAATGCATGGTTTCTACGCCAGGGGGCGTAGACCTATATCTTATTTTTGTGAATATCTCTACTTCTAAGAGTCTGATTTGAAAAATTCCTTCTTTGTTGGATAGTGTTTGCAATGCGAAATGTTTTTCTTATAAATTCAAAATTTTCAAGTAAATCATAGACTTTCCGCTAATGGGCACAAAGGTAAATTGCGTTTTCGGCGTTATTTCTGATCCGAAAGCTCTGATTTGAAAAATTCTTCCTGTATCGCATTCGAGACCTGATGGAAAATATTTTTCACATAAACTCTAATGTTTGGTAAAGAATGGTTTGGCCACCAGGGGTCATATGTGTTAATTTCTGCTTGTGAAGTATTTGTTGCAAAATCTGGGCTCCTGAAAACTCGACTAATTTTTTTTCTTGGACCGATACCGCTTATATGGATAAACCTTTTGAGAATACTTTCTTCCTAAAATAATGCACGGTTTTCCCACCAGGGGACCTAAAGTCACATCTTATTTTTGTCGATATCTCTGTTTCTAAGAGTTCGTAAGCTCACGATTCCGTTTACAGCAATATCTGAGGGATTAAAAACCCGATTGAAAATCTTCTTTCTTTCGTCAGATGTATTGTTTTCCATACGGGTTCTATTGACTTTGAATAGCTTTGATAAATTTAATTTGCGTCAGAACGGATTCAAAAGACGTGCTTATTACACCCGAAAATTCGGTGTCATCTTTCTTGTTAGAATTACGTTAAAACAACGTTCTATTTTCTAGCTCACAACGTCGTCACAGTATGATGACCTTCTGACGTATGACACTTTTGAATTAATAACGCAGGTTGAAAAACTACGTTCTATTATATTTTTTTTTTCTTCTCCGCCCTCAAGGTCATAATACAGTCGGCAAACAACGCTTACAAAAAAGGGCGTAATAAATGTATTTACGAATGAAAATAGTCGTAACGGAATTCTAAAAAGAAACGCCTAAAATTTATGGTGAACTACTTTTCTGCACGCCTTAACGTTCGGTGTGATCAGGTTGATGTCAACAAAGCGATAAGACACACTAAGATCGGGTAGAAACGCGTAACATTAAATAACTAAAAATCAAATTCAAATAAAAAAATCGCTTCTAGGTGCACCAGAAGATGTCTACAGGTACCTTCATAACAAATTTCGTCGCTCAAGTTCGCCTAATTCTATGTGAAATCCGACCGACAGACACACACTCAGTCTGTTTTATATAGAGAGAGAGACTGACAAAGTCTCATCTACAAAATCACAATAAGTTGTATTCCCAAATTAAAGTTCAGTTTTGTTACAGCACCCTAATGCTATTCAACAAGGTAACATTTCCGTTGGTACAGGAGTAGCTGATTTATTTTGATTTTCAAAATAATCCTGATTCTGTAAGTGACAATGACATTTATCGTGCTCGCCAGATTTACACAAAAAATACCATTTTTCTTATGTAAGGGAAGCGGCCTACACAAGAAAAACGAAAAAATAATCAAGAAAATTCAAATTTTATACCGATACCAAAAGCGTATGCAGCCTATTTTTCTGTGGCAATTCCCTCCCCCTCCCCCTAAACTCGGACTGTAATGGTAAGCGTAATTTTATAAAATCTTTCCTTATATTTTTATCCTTTCATATACATCTGGTGCAGAAGGCTCCCATCGTCTTCTTGAGATTTTAATTCTTTATAATTCTCTTCTTGGCTTTATTTCTTTTAAATATTTCGTTTACATCCGAGTCTGATGATTCACATCACACTGTAAAAATATGTGGAACGTTACACAAAAAAAAGGGGAAGCTTAGCTGCCTCAACATTTTTGAAAACGTTATGCAAGAAATCCTGATAAACGTTCCACACATTTTTGAAGAAGTCTGAAACATTGTCCCGGGAGGATTTTGTGGAGCGTTCCACAATAAGGAGAGGAACCTTTCCAACAAAAGTGATCAACCTTCCACACATTATTGAAACATTCCGTCCCAGGGTTTATGCATCATTATGAGGAACGTTCCACAATAAACTTGAAAACATTTCGCAAAAGCGGAAAGCCTCCTGTGGAACCTTTTCAACAACTTTGAGGAACTTTACACATGCTACTGAAAAATCTTGAAACAGGCTGGCAGCCTGATTTTGAGGAACATTCCACATTAATCTTGAAAACATTTCACAAAAGCGGAAAGCGCCCTGTGGAACCTTTTCAACAACTTTGAGAAACTTTACACATGCTACTGAAAAATCTTGAATCTTGAAACAGGCTGACAACCTGATTTTGAGGAACGTTCCACAGTAAACAAAGAAAAGTTCCAGAAACATTTGAAGTCTTCAGGGAACAGAAATGTGAAACATTTCTAACAAATCTGAACAAGGTTTTGCATAATATATCTGATAAATAATTCTCTGTAAAAGTGTTCCTGAAAATTTCGTTTGCACCAGGATGGATAATTTTTTACCATTTCCATAAATTACTTTTAGCATTTCAAAAATGAACTCCACTAAGGACAATTCATGGTGTACTAGTTAATTCCTGATAAACATGGGTAATGTAGTAATAGCCCTTATTGAAACTTATGCTTACTGAATGAAGAAAGATAAGGACAATTTACTCATGAGTTTTCTCAGATTTTAAAAGAGAAGTTATAAGAATGAAATATTCATGAAGAAACACTGTTCTTAACAAATGTTAATTGTGTGTTACACATAGACACTACATCTTTTGTAGCGAATGCACCTGTACAAACAAATGCGTTCGAGGAATTCTACCTATGGCACATACAAAACCAATTTTCAGTTTACCCAAGCTTGACTGAAAAATCAATGATTTTTATATTCGAGACACTTTAAATTTATATAGTATGGTGACTTCTCAAGACATTAATTACTCACTGAACAAACGATACAAGATAGAACTTACCCTGTATCATGTGTTACACCCAGTTAGAACTCATATAACTTATCCTGTATTCTTTCACACACAGCTAGAACGTATTTACCTGCAGTGATCATCAGAAGTGATGACTTAATCATTTTTAACAAATGTCCAGTAATCAGCTTAATTGTTGGATGATAGCTTCCTTTGCTTGTTTCATTTATTTTCGTTGAACACCTGCTGCAAGTTTGCATTTGTGAGTTTCGGTTCGTGCTTGCGTGGATGCCGACAGCCAGCAGCTGGTTACAGAGAATTATGGGATCACGACCCTGGATTAGTTGGAATGACGTCGCGGTGATGTGCGGGAACTCGCTGTTTGTTGTTATTACAAAAAGTGCTCGAAAAGAGCCCATGCATTACGATCACCGAAAAGGATTTTCACTCGAATATAAACTGTTTTGTGTTAAGTAATAAATGGATAACAATTCAGGGTAAGGCTGTTTAAAATAGACTAAATAGAAAGTGTGGAGTCGTTGTTTAGTAACTCATTCATTCTATGTTTGTATTAACAGTGAACTTACATTCGCATTTTAGTTGTGTGATTATTCAAGAATAAATAACGACAAATTATTTCAGGAGTCTGTGGATTATGAGCATAGTTACCGTTGCAAATCATTTGTTAGTTTTAACTTACACCACCATTAATTTCATGTGCAATGTTTATAATGGAGGAGGGGGGGCACAACTTAATTTTGAAATATAATTGTGGGAATCACGTATCTAAACTCAGTATACGTTAATCAAACTTAAATGACATGGAAGCGAGACACCAAATATTTGCAGGGGAGGAAAAAATGAAGTAATGAATGTATAGATGTGTTCCGACAATTAAAAAGCAAATAAGCAATATATCAATTAAAAAAAATTAGTGCTAGAGATAAACGTCCTAGGTGTAGCCAGTAGTAGTGACACCACAGTTTGTAGAGGAAGTTGGCCATCATTTGTTGCGATCTTCCCGTAAATAATTGGGGAATTTGTCAGAAGTAAGAGCATCTTATTCAACCATTCACAGGGCTTCCAGAGGTTAGAAATTACAGTCATACAAAGTCAGGATACTGCAAGAGGTGTGCCCGTTGGATGTAGACATAAATGATCACCATTGCCATTGGTTCAAGAGGTTCACAAGAAAACAACGTCATAGTGCTGTACACATTTATAATAGAAAAGACCTGATTTCATTTAAATGGGAGCATAACTTCTCAAAAAAAAAAAAAAAAAAAAAAAAACATCAGCTTTTGAAAATCGTCAGGAAGCACACCAGGCTGTTTCCAAAGAGAGAACTGTGCAACAACATTTTTTTTTGAAGAGTCTACTTTGACCTTAGCTATCAACGCAAATATTATTACACAGTTTGTGGCTTTGCTGCATGAGGATGAACGCTACTGTCGGTGCCAGCTAATGAAGCAATTAGGCACACATCAAATGAATCCATGGAGATACTACTGTACATATTCCAGAATTCACTCGTTTTCTCCTTCAGATTTCTTCCTGTGAGGGGAATCTAAAGGAAACTGTACAAACATGACCCTCATACGCTGGCGCCTCAACCATAAATTTAACAATGCCTTTGCAAAGGAAAGAGCTGCACTAATGGGAACACATTAGGTTACAAAGAAAGTCTTGTCTTTTATCAATATCAATCATTAAAAAAACAGAAATGCAGTTAATACAAAATACCTGATTTTTTTCAGTTTCTGAAAGGTACAAACTAAAACTGACGTCTTAATTTTGACATACGCGTAGTACACTGAAAATGAAAAGACTGTCAAGCTTTGAACTGATGGACCGCAAAGACTATCAGCAAACTCGAAAAAGACTTTTGAATCTGGCAGATTAGAGCTAAAGTTCGCCTTAGCATATTTGATTACAATTCACATTAATTGAGAAATAATTACAACATTCATCTGATAAAACATAAAATTCTCAAAATAACTAGAAAAATATAGAATGCTAGGAAACGGATAAAGCCATTACATTGAAATTCACCATGTGCCTTTCACCAAACCATCACAAATTTCTTTAAACACTAACATCAATCATTAAAAAAAAGCAGAGATACATTTAATACAAATACCTCTCATTTGTTTTCAGTTTTTAGCATGTTCACAATAACATTGACATCTTAATTGCTGATTTTTTTCCTTACAATGTACATTAATGAAAACACTGTAAAGCTCTGAACTGATGATCTGCAAAGAAGACTTTCAGCAAGCTCCAAAACAAAAAAGCAAAAAAAAAAAAAAAAAAAAAAAACGTTTGAAACTGGCAAATTAGAACTAATCTTTGCTTCAGCATATTTGCTTACAATTCACATTAGTTGAGAAATAGTCAAAACATTCATCTTACAAAGCATGAAATTCTCAAAATAACTAGAAAATTATAGAATACTAAAACACGGATATGGCCATTTCATGGGAATTCACCAGGTGACTTTTATCAAACCATCACAAATTTCTAAGATCCCTTTCCCCAAGAAGATATCCCAATAAAAGACAATATAAGAATTTGTTCATTTTTAAACTTAGAGAAAGCACAGGAAAATGATAACGTGACTAATTTAGCAGCACGAAAACTGATCTTTAAAATTTTATCATTTTATCCTCAATCGGTCTTCATTTTTTTTTATTTTAGCTTATTTCTGAAAATACGAAAACAAAGCTATCTGCATATATCCACTTGTCCATCCCCCACCTCCTGTTTTGAACTTGTACATTGAGGAACAGATAAAAAATGTAGTAAAAACTTGGAGAGAAAAATTAGGGAGCATTAGAAGTTTTTGAGAAGAGATTTTTTTTATGGATGCATGGTACTTCAACCAAATGGGCTATGTATATCTGACTAGCTAAGTTTCAATATAATCAATTTTTATATAGTTATTATGTTGCGACTCATGAATTGTTTGAATTTTGCTCCATTGATGATTGATTGCAACTGAGATAATCTAAAATAACTAGTAAAATTCCTAGCAGCACATCAGTACTTGAAAAAGTTTCACTCGATTATAAACACGTAAGCGCTAAGAAAGAAAGAGAGAGAGAGAGAGAGAGAGAGAGAGAGAAAAGGCAAAAATATTATAAGGGCTATTTAAAACTGAGCATAGCAACACAACAGTGCAAGGACCTTGTGCAATAAATATTCCATTGAACATCTACCAGCCACCGCGGTGGCGCAGGGGTCTAAGCGATGGCTTCTGATCATTAGACCGAGATGGGTGCGGGTTCAAATCTCAGTGAGGCATGGATATTTTGTTTGTCTTACGGCACTGGCTCTATTTATTGTGATACTGATGGACATTGCATGAGTGGGAAGTCATTTTTGGTTTACTCCCCCCCTCCCCCCAACATTCAAGCCAGAAAACAGGAAGCACCTTCTTGTGATAGTGATGCTTTTGTCAACACTGAAGACTTTAAAATGTGATGCATAAACACTTTAGAATGTGATCCCAAATTTGAATGCACACAAATTTAGGATCAGGTACTTGTTAAACTTAGAGAAAATGGAGGCTCAAAGGCACAAGATCTATTCTCTGTTCTAGTTTGTTTAATTAAAATCAGTTAAGCCAGAAAAAAAAAATAACACCCCACTTATTTTGTACTATTCAGGCATATACAACGTGAACATAGCTGATATCTAGTGTAATAAAAGAAAAAAATATCCGCTTTAGAAAACAGTTCCATGCTTCAGTCTACTTCATTGTATTTCAGCAAGCAAGATACTACATCTGGGGTTCATTACATTTTTTCATTAGAATCTTTCTTTTTTTTTCCAAGTTATTAGATCCTGAACATTTCTTCTCGTACAGATGTCCTGATAATTTTAGGGGAGTAGTTCATTTATATGGTAGCATGCTCACTTCATACAGTCACTGTTCAGAACCTTCTAGCATCAAACTGCACACACCGTACTTCAGAATGACTGAAATCCCAAACCCCAAGGAATTGTTTTCAAATGAAAGCTGTATGCTTCATTTTTCATTCATTGAGTGTACTGCTACTATTACTGATTGTTAGAGGACACCACGAGTCAGGCTCACATACAGGGCAGGATTGAACTTTTGCGGGGCCCAGGGCGAAATTTCATATAGAGGGCCCTATGAAATGAATCTCATAGTTTAATGAAATAATTGTATGAAAAATGAAAATAGACAAAAATTATCATAAAGGAAAATGATTATCTCAAATTATTGTGAGCTTAAGAAAAAGACCATCATATGGATTGAAAATTCAGAAAGAGAGAGAGAGAGTAAACAGTTTCTTTATGATAAAATTCGTGTATTTTCATTTTTCAGAGACAGACAGACAGGTAGAGTGTGAGAGAGAAAGACAGGCCGACAAACAGAGTGAGAGAGGGAGACAGACAGACATCGAGTGGGAGAGAGACAGATAGACAGAGAGTGAGAGAGACAGACAGACAGACAGAGTGTGAGAGAGACAGACAGAGAGTGAGAGAGATACAGACAGACAGAGTGAGAGAGATACAGACAGACAGAGAGAGAGACAGACAGACAACAGACAGATAGACAGACATTGAATGAGAGAGAGACAGAGAGACGGGCGGACAGGCAGACAGACAAAGAGAGAGGAAGAGAATAAACAGTGCTGACATCTACGACTTTCTTTCTGGAGAGGAGGAAGTTTAGGTTTCTTTATTACCTTAACAAAAACTTTCCTGCAAAATGATAAAAAAGATAGCTTTAACTAATCTGCGTAGCAAACATTTTCCATAGCAAACATTTTTGCGTATTGAATAATAACGATCCCTCTTAAATAAATTCGTATATATATATATATATTTCCTGGTACATGTTTTAGTGATTGATTTTTGATGGAAAGTGGAGTAACTGGTAAATAAATTACTTTATTCACCTCTTCTACGCACTCATGTATAAAAATTGCCTTATTTTTTTTTATTTTATTTCCAACACTGTTTTTAAAGTCACTGCGCGATTCGCCTCCATATATAGCCCAGATACAACTTTGATATTGTTCTTTTTATTTTTTTTAAATTTCAGTACCAGGTTTACACACAAATTGTTGAGTATATAATAGGGAGTCACAAAATGTGATGAAATATAATTTCTTGTTTCATGAATATGGAAAATTTTAAGGTTTAAATAAGTTGAGGGGGAGGGGGTATAAACTGAAAAAAATTATAACAGGTTAGTAAAATCATGCAATGCATTGATTATGATACGCTTTCCAACATACCAGAAGTCGCGCGCAGACAAACTCTCCTCCCAACCCTAACTATTGATTTGTTCAGTATACCTCCGGAACAACATACTAAATAAAGTTTTGTCGCAATAGAAGCATTTTTACTCAAGTTATGAGGATAATGGCTGTGAAATAAATCTCGCTCATGTGCCATGACCTTTGATCCCATTTCGATGATATTAAAAATAATTGGTTCAGTATACCTCTGGACCAACATACTAAAGTTTTATCGCAATAGAAGCATTTTTACTCAAGTTATGAGGATAATGGCTGTGGAATAAATCTCGTTCCTGTGCCCTGATCTTTGATCCCGTTTCGATGACATTCAGCATAACATGTTTAGCTTACTTCCGAAACAACATGATAAAGTTTTGTCGTAATCGAAGCATTTTTACGTAAGTTATGACGCATAAGAGCGATGGAAGGTATCCCGCTCCTATGTCATGACCTTTGACCCCATTTCGCTTATTTACAATAGGGTTCGTCCCCAGGTTGTCCCCTACCACATACTAAAATTTAATTGAAAGTGAATAATTTTTACGCAAGTCATCGGGTGGACAGGCAGACGGACAAAGCTGGAGCATATACGCTTCTTCAACCTACGGTTGGAAAACGTTAAAATAAATTTTTGAGGGTCTTGCGCCCCAAAACTTAAAAAACTAACAATAAATATAGAGAATTCTAGCAAAAATAATTTTGTTTTTGTTTTGTAAAGAGCGGGACCCCGGTTGCCCCATGGTCCAGCCGGCCCTGCTCACATATATCATAACACATTCATAATAGCAGTGTGTGTGTGTGAAGGAAATTTGTATTTGGGTCATCTGGGGTGCATGTAGTTGAATGGCATGAACTTATGTTCCTTCTTCACACACATATCACACAGTGTATGAAGGAAATTTCGATTCGAATAATCTGTGAAGCAGTTGGGTGGCATGAACACTACTTTAAACAAGATGGTGATAGAGCCCACCTCATTTTCAATCGAACTGGTGGGATCAGTGTTTGATGATACGGTGACTTATAACTGGCAGTGGCCACTATACCTTACTTTTGTTAGAAATTCTTAAAGGTTCGCGCGTTGATCTCAAATGACGGATTCAACAAACGAAAGAGAATTCTTGAACTCACAGAACGAATGGTTGAAATCACAAAGAGTACTTATCACCTTTAAATAGATAATCCTTTATTCTTTAATCAAATGAGTATATTCACATCACATCACACTGAACATCTAAGAACAATGTAGGTTGAAAACACAAGCTATCCAATTTTATATCGGTTTTTGGAACAACATCACATACGCAGTACGTTCACACACAACTACATCTTTTTATTTTCGGTTCTCACGGGAACAGTTTTTCTTTTCTCATGTCGAAGGTCAGCACTTCACTTCTTGCGTATTAGTGAGAATGAGATTTTTCTTTCTTTTTTCAAATAGGTTCGCTTAACGCAGCAACTGTTCCTTTGTGTGGAACTTGTACGGACACATCGCACTCTTTCCAACAACTTTTACTTCGGACTTACCTGCAAATCGAACTATAACGTTTCCGAAACCCCAGTTGTTCAGACGATCTCGTATATTAGACATTTCCATGCACAAATGAAGTCGTCGGTTTCTTCCAAATTATTCTTTCAAATTTCTTTAGAGAGCACGACATACACACCGCACCACAACCAGTTAGATATTCTTTGCCACAACAACAGACCAGACCGCCCATGAGACCGCCATCATGCTGGAATTCATGGACGATTATTAGTACATTTAGCCAAACTTTCTTCGCGGTACTATCGTTTTCAGCTGTTACCATCATCTTGAATTTTGCTGAATATTACAGACACGTTTGCTGCAGTTACTCATTTTTTTATGGCAGCTGGTGTGGCTGACATAACAAAAGCATTTGGTTGTTTCAGCAAAGGGATTCGTACGGTCAACGAAATTTCTGCTGTAGTAAGTAAATTTCCGTCAGCAAAAAAAAAAAAAAAATTGCTCAAGTACCTGAATAGGCTAGCAAAATACAGCAAAATTGGTTTTGCTGCTCCAGCTTAGTTTGTTTTTTCAGTGCGAGCTTACGAAACAACTTCAGTTGTAAATTTTTTGCTTTTGTTAGGGAAGGGGGAACTACAGTTGACACGGTTTTAATCTTAAAGTGTATACTTAACGGACATTTATTCCGTAACACTCAAACGTTTCAGGCGTCCTAATTTTTAGAAAACAAAAAGGACACGAGTAAACAGTCTCTTTGCGAGATCGTTTATACATTAGGCCTAACGATCAGCAATTTTGTTCGAACACAAAACGCAATTAATCTAAAGCTAGGGTGAGACATTTCACATTTGCATATAACATGAATTAATTTGTCTTTTGTTAACCGAAAGAAAAAGTACTAACCTTGATTTCAGAATCCACGCCGCCACAATTCGGAATCCACGTCGCCACAAACCACAACATGCTGCGATGACCAGCAAAGCAAACACAGCTTTAGAATTTCACGGTGCATGCCCTAAATCTGAGACGCAGCAAGCGAACAGCAATAAAATTCCGAAACATTACACCGATATTGAAAACATTACACAATTCTTAGAAAAATACGTATGTACATTTAATCAAATTCCAAAACGTTACACGGAACTCCGAAACGTTACACGGAACTCTGAAACGTTACACAACCTCAGAAAACTTTGCGCATGCGCATTGAATAAATTGCGAGTATTGTGGAATGTTACACCAAACTCCGAAACATATTACACAAAGGCTAGAGTTTTCCCATGTTCCACAGAATTTTTCAAAAAAAAAAAATGTGTGAACTTATTCAAATAATCTAAAAAACGTTACACAGATTTCTAACAGTGTACTGTAAGTCGCATTTTAACCAAAAACAAAAAATTAAACAGTTTTGGGAGTCAAGACCCTTTAAATGCGCTTCTGTCTCACATAAATTTCTAAAGGTATTTTTTTACATAGCTGTTATTTTGCTTACTTTCATTACTTTTTAATATTTCACCTTGATACGTCACAAATTTTTCTTTCTTGAGGTTTAATTGACCACCAAGAAGCGCACTTCATAAGGCAGTCGATAAAGCAGTCGCCCCTTTCTAATTAGGACCACTGTTTCCAGGGAAAGGGTAGAGACAGCGCAATAAGACAAACATAGAACCAATTCCTCTTTCGGGCTTCGAACTTGGACGCCTATCGGATGAATTGTATTAGGTGTACAAATGAGTTTTAACGCGTTTTTTGTGTGACGTATACCGCTAATTTACATATCCGACATTACCCCGCGGTGTTGTCATGTGACCGTAACTGGTCCAGAGTATAAAATGTGACACAGAACTTTGGTCAACAGTCAAACGCACTTGTACATTGGTAGATGAAAGATGGCAAGCGATACTGCATTTATTCGACACTACATTATTCGTTACAAATTTCATCAAGGAAAAAGGGCTGCAAAAGCATGTGCATCGATATGTTCAGTTCTGGGGGAGAATACTGTATCGAAAAGCACGTGTGAGTTTTGGTTTAGACGGTTTAAAGCAGGTGATTTTGATGTTAACGATCGAGAACGTAGCGGCGCCCCGCAGAAGGTTGCACATGAGGAACTGCAATCATTGCTGGAAGAAGATTCGTCTCAAACGCAAAAAGAACTATCTGAACAACTGTGGGTAACTCAACAAACCATTTCCAATCGTTTACGCACAATGGGAAAGATTCAGAAGGAAGGAAAATGGGTGGCACATGATCTGAGCCATAGGAACAAAGATGAGCGTGTCATGAAGTGTTAGAATCTGTTGAATAAACAATACAGAAAGTCTTTCCTGTAAAAAATCGTTACGGGTGATGAAAAGTGGATATGGTACGACAATCCCAAACGCAAAAAGCAATGGGTAGACCCCGGTGAAGCAACCACTTCGACACCGAAACACAATATTCACTCCAAGAAAGTTTTACTGTGCATCTGCTGGGGATATGAAGGATGTGCTCTATGATGAACTATTGGAACAGAGTCAAACTGTTACTGGTGATCGCTACAAGCAACAATTGCTGCGATTGAACAAGGAAATCTGCTGGAAACGTCCATTCACAGGCAAAGGATTGAGTCCCGTAAAATTACTGCATGACAACGCTAGGCCGCATGTCGCGAAATCAGTCAAGGAAACGCTATTGACGCTTGGCTGGGAAGTTTTGGAGCACCCGACGTATAGTCCCGACATAGTCGCTTCAGACTACCATTTGTTCCAATCGATGCAATATAGTTTGTCTGCTGTATGGTTCCAGACAATGTGACGAAGTGCAAAAATGGGTTGACGACCTCATCGTGTCATACGACGAAGTATTCTTCATGGCTGGAATCCGTCAGCTGCCCGACTGATGGCGGAAGGTGATAGATAATGACGGCATATATTTTGATTCGTAAAGGTATTGTTGTTTTCTCTCAAATTACATGTTGCGTTGTCTTAAAACGTTTTGAAACTTATTTATACACCTAATAAGAAGCTAGCCCCTCAGACGACTCTGCCATCTTCTAAAGATGCCATTCCTTTACATAGTTATTTTGCTTTCCTCCATTATCTTTTAATTATTCGCTTGCATCTTCATCTCATAACTCACATTATGTTTTAAAGATATTACTCCTTTACACTGTTGCTCTTTTAATTTCTGTCTGTTTCTAATTTCTCGATTTCTTCTGCATCTGACGCCTCATAATATCTTTTAAAGACGCTGCTTTCCTTATATACTTGTTCTCCCACACTCTTTCCTTTCCATTTATGCTATCGCTAGTACCTGAAATTTGCAGTTGTCCCCTCTTCTTAAGACATTTGTTTAGATATTTGGAGCTTTGTTTTCTCCCATCCCCTATTTTTTTTTTTTTCACTCTTTCAGCCAAATGAGTGTCAGGCATCTCAGACCATCTTCTGAAAATTTCACCTCTTGACATATTTTTGCTTCGGTTACAGCATGGCTGTTCCGGCGGCCAAGTGGTTGGGAAGTAGGTTTCTGGATATTCGAATCTCAGGTGAAGTGCATTTCCTAATATTTTCCCCGTCCCCAATTTAGGGAGAGGCGACTGATTATAGCCCTTAGAGTTGCTCATGGTAGTCGTTAAACCAAAATAAAAATAAAATGATTCACATAGTAAAAAATTAGGAGATGCATGCCGTACGTTGGCATTCTTTGTAAGTGCTTTCCCATATATGGTTTCTTATATATCGAGTTACTCTACCCACACACAAGAATAACTGTGACTGATAAAATTTAACTGTATTCAGTTACCCTTGAATTACGCATTATACTTAATTTTACGACAAATGTACACCAGTGCTCAAAATTAGGACAACAACTGACAAAGTAATCTGGGCCCGATTTACACAGAATCGGACCCTTGGCACAGCACAGACCTTGAGGGCGTAGGCATAAATCAGGCTCTGAAAGTAATTAACATAAGTAAATGCACTTTATGTATGCTGTGTGGTACTGATCACATTTGCTTATATCTTAGCCCATGTGGTTTCGCAAATGTGTCAAAATTATAGGCCTGCGAAAAAAATAATCAATGAAATAAGGCATGAAATGATATCACATAAATAATTAAAAATTCATACCAGAGTCTTCAATAAGAAATATGATCACCATGGAAAGCAATGCAAGCTTATGATCATGATCATATGTAAAGGATTTTAGGAAGAGAGTGTCTGACCCCAGCCAGGTCTTAAACAACCCTTAGAAATAGGAAGCTAGGAGATTTGGGCTAGAGTGCCCGATAGGAAAGTGACACGGAAGCGAAGTAAAAAGGGGTAGGAAGACGCCCTTATTTATTGCAGGGGGGATGGGTTACCCGTGGTCCGACGGCTTAACGTGTCCATCCGACGCACGGCGGATATTTAGTGGTTCGAGCTTTCGTACCTGCCTGGGATCGAACCCGAGGTCTTCTCCATGGCAGTCACGAACGCTGACTACTAGGTCACCCGCGGCCCACAGTGTTCGAAAGCTCTGCTGTTCGCCTATTTTAGCTTATCATCGCCGGACCATGCTTTAAATGAGGGTGTCCACAAGAGACTATGGGATTAAGTCCCATTCTTCCAGAAGAGCACACCTAAATCCTGTAAAGCTGTAGCCGGAGGGGAGAGAACAGTAATTCGTCGACCTAAAGAGTCAAACAAACTCCATTGGATTGAGATTCGGTAACCCTACCGGCCTTTCCATACTTGCAAGGTATTTGCTTTCGAGATTTTCATTGACCAGCAACGCTCCCATGAGATCGGACGTGGTCGTCCATTAACATGAAATCCTGACCCACTGCACCTTTAAAATGACAAACATGAAGATCCAGGATGTGTTGCGATATCGGACAACCGTAAGACCTCGAGGGTTTTCCATGGATGACACACGTGGAAAGGCGAGCGACTGTTATACAAATTCCTGCCCGAACTAATTACCACCATCTCATAAATGGTTCCGCACCCGAACGTTCATCGGCTGATATCATGTCCCATATTGTTCTCCGAGAATCGGGTTGCAAACAGGATCTGCTTTCTTCGGTCAAGAGTATGCGTGCCCATTTTTTTATGGGTCCAATGAACACGTTGGTGACACCATTCAAAGTGAGTACGAAATTTCGGAAACTTTCAACTCATCATAAACTTGTGAAAATTGGTGTTACTGTGAAACATATTCTGAAGCATGATATGTTATTAAAAAAACCCAGCAAAAAGTGAAATTAAACATACAACAAGTTGCTTAGTTCAAAAATTTTGACTGTAGCTCCATCAAACGTTTAGTGGAACAACCTGAACATTACTGCTGAGGACTTTTTGACTCTCACAGATGTGTTTGAAAACATGTGTAAAACAGTTAAGTTATGTCATGCAAATGAAGAACGACACTTTCAATACTTCCTCTAAGTGAATAAATTATACGTTCCTATAATACATTTGTTTGATTTCCATATAACCTAAGATCCCCACTGCGGAAAGACTTTTTGAAAGCCCTATTATTATAGTTCAAAGCAGATTTGTCTGGTTCGGGGTCAGTTACAGATTGGGGTCGGGTCCAATTATGTGACGTAGGGTCCGAAATGTTTGACCCGTTTCCAACTCTGTTTGGGAGAACAACTAGCTCTGGAACGAGGAGGCGTGGGTTCGAATCCCACCACCGGAAAAATGGGATTGTTTCACAATATGTCCTGAAATTGTTTCTAGAGGTGAAAGGCAACAGATTGATCCGCATTTAACATCTGTCCACTTAATCTTCTAATCTCCCTACAGCTCTTCATCGCATCCAATCATCTAAACGAACGCTCTGAAACACAACTGCATCTTATTACTGCACCCAAAGATTAGTCACACATTTGAGTACAAAAGTTTGAAGACTTTAAAAATACAGTTTGAAAAACATGCCACGAATTGTAATAAAAGAAAACTGCTTCCATCAGATTTTTTGGGGCCCAAAACTGCTGATTGATTTAATTAAATAATGATCGATAAATAAATGAGATTTGAAATTCATAGTGCAACAAATTTTATTGTTACGTACGAATGTTTAGAACATGCATCGAAATGCGTTCATTGTATAAACTGTATTTTAAAATGAAAATATTGTACATGTAATGTATATATCCACACGTGTTGCATTGTTTTTCCCTGTAAAGCAATAGAGAAAAAATAAAACATTTAATCAAAAAACATGTTAATACAGATTGTGAATACTCAAGAGACGCATTTGCGTATTAAATCCGTTTATTTTTGGTGTGTAGTAAGCACAAATATTCGCCGAGCTCACCACTGTGAGGCTTTTAAAAGGCAATGGTAGACATAAAAATGCAGGGAATTGAAACACTCTTGATGTCCCCCACGTTATTTTCAAAAATCATCTTTGTTCCTTACGTGGTTTGGCGAATGTTTGTGCTTACTACACTACAAAAATAAACGGATTTAATACGCTAACGTCTCTTGAGTATTTTAATTATACGTTATGTTGCACCAGTAGAGTTCCGGAAAAAATTTGCCCTCCCCCCGCCCTCGCCAGCAAGAAAAGGCTTCGAAGCCCTTTTTTGAAAATGTATTAGCTTTCAATTACTGAAGTTTCTAAATTCCACATTATTAACCAGGTTTTATGGACGTTTTAATAATTAAACTTACAAGCATTTTCCGTAAAACTAAAGTTATTGCGCTTTATTGGGTGTAACACAAATTTGCACTTTGTAATTAACATGATTGCCATACTTTTATACCATTACGAAGCACTGCAAAGCATTTATCCAAAGTTGATCGTATCATGCAAATTTTATTCTTTTAGAGAACTAAGAACAGCGGCATCTTTGAAATGGCTCACGATCACCACACAAAACACCTAAGTGTCGCGTGATAGTGTCTAATGTCATGACCTTTGCAGATTTGAACGAAAATACAGAACACAAGCAATCAAATAAATAAGTAAGTAACAATTTATTGTGCCACAAAAAAAAAAAAAAAACTTAAATTATTTACTCTTGAATATAAAAACGAAGCAGTCGTATATGCGACCGGGGTTGAAATGGTAGTAAAAGCGAAATGCGACCGGCTTAACGCAGAGGGATGGGAAAAGAAAGATGGGAGGTCAGATGAAAGGGGGTGGGGTGGAAAGAGAGTGAGCTGCTGCCGATGCGGTGTGACGAAACGGGTACTATTTGCGACCATCATGTGAAATACGGAAATGCGTTTTCTCTACACCGTAAAAGAAGTTGCTTTGTTCCAAAATACGTACTTCAGTTTGAACGCTACAGAACATCAGTGTTTTGAACGCGTGCCTGGGAACTCGCGGTTTCTCCCACATGAACTTTAGATCTCCAGAAAATATTAAATAATAAAAATGGCTTTGATTTATTTGTCATTTTTAAGAATAGCTTTTTGATGCTCTGACATAAAGGAATTAATTGAATAAACAATTTTTTACAGCCACATAATAAAAATTGGTTAGAAAATGTAGAAAATATCATTCCCCAGAAATCATTCCTATCTTCATGCATTGCTCTTTTAACTCCTCATAGATTATTTTACACGTACCCGGAATTATTATTCCTAAAAAATCGGCAGAAATAGCTGTTGTAAATTTCAGATCTTCATACGAACGCTCAGTTGGATTGGCGATCCATAAACAGTCCTGCAAGCAGATTTTTTGCGGCTTACTGTTTGCACAAAATATCCAAGTGCCCCAAACCTAAAATTAACGGTATGCTGACATCACCATTTCCTGTTTAATAATCTTTTTTTAGCAAAAATCTGAATATTATTGTATTGTTTGTATTTACAAAATAAGGTTTTGCTGATGTTTCTGGACTGCAGCTGAAGATACCCCTAATCCAAATGTTCCCAAATGTCATTTTTTTCAAGACTGTGAAAAACGAGGTAATTACAAAAGCATCAAAACATCGATGACAACATTTAAAAGTTCTGTTACTGCAATAATTACAATGGTAATTCATACATAAAGTGAGAAATTAAAGAGTGCAAAAATTGTTTATTCAATTAATTCCTAAAAACGTGATCTGCTCGGCCCTGAACCCATCTACCATCTGAAAGACCCCGGGTGGTCAACACCTAAGTTCCCCACTCTGCCTCCCACCTGTCTTCCACAATCCTCTTTGCCTCTGCCGGTCGCATATGCTACCATTTAAGGGCCGCGGGTGGCCTAGTGGTCAACGTTCGTGCCTGCCACGGAGAAGACCTCGGGTTCGATCCCAGGTAGGTACGAACGCTCGAACCACTAAATATCCGCCGTGCGTCGGATGGGCACATTAAGCCGTCGGACCTCGGGTACTGCTCCCCCCGGTAATAAATAAGGGTGTCTTCCTCCCCCTTTCTACTTCGCTTCCGTGTCACTTTCCGATCGGGCAATCTAGCCCAAATCTCCTAGCTTCCTATTTCTAAGGGTTGTTTAAGACCTGGGGTCAGACATTTCCTTCCTAAAATCCTCTACATACGATCTGATCTGATGCTACCATTTCAACCCCGGTCGCAAACGCGACGATACCAACATAATACCCCAATATTTTGCAAAAGGTAAATTTTTTTCTCTTGACTCCGTTATACAAAAAATAAATAAATAAATAAATAAATAAAAAATAAAAAAATCACACAGGTATGTGTTTCTTCGTCCCAGCAATGAACACTTTTTAGTTCATTATATTCTGAAGGATGCGTAGTTATGTGCAATTAACTGAAATAAGCACACCGAAAAAAAAAATTAATCACCCCTGTCAGAACATACCTAATAACGGGTGACATCGCCTCTTGCCTTGATAACAGCATGAATCCGGTGTGGTAGAGACTCCACGAGGTTGTGGATGTATTGAACATCGATTTGCAGCCACTTTTGCGTCAATTGGTCCCGAAGTTCCGCCAGAGTACGTGGGTGTCTATTGCGGCGTTTCACCTTCTGTTCCAAACGATCCCACAGATTTTCAATAGGATTTAAATCTGGGGAGTTGGCGGGCTAGTCAAGGTGAGACAGTGTTGCTGATTGTTCGTCTTGTCACTCAGACACAGTAAGACAGGCGTGGCAATGTGATGCTGCTCCTGGAGATGTAGAACAAATGGCAACACTTCGTCATTCAGAATGCCAAGGTACGTATGCAGGTTCAAATTCATCGTCACTGCAACGAGAGGGCTTATTTCGTGGTACGAAAAACATCCCTGAAACATCACAGAACTCCCTCCAGCTTGAACAACACCTTCGACACAATCAGGAATAAAAGGAATCATTAGGCCTGCGATGTATTCGTCGCCTCCCATCATTGAAGTACAAACAAAAACGAGACTCATCAGACCAAATTACTCGTTTCCAATCCTCCACAGTAAAGTTTTGGTGCCTCTGAGCCCATTGATAACGTGCGGCTTTGTGACTTGCAGTTAAAAGAGGCTTCTTCCGTGGTGCTCTGCTCCAGATGTCCATCGCATGCATTTCTCGTCGCAATGTCCTTTCGGAAATTGGTTGGAGTGGACTTTCATTGACTGTGTATAGAGCGAGCAATTGTTGCCTGGTTTGAAACCGATTTGCAGTTACCAGGCGTGAAACAAGGCTGAAGTCTCTGTTGGTGAGAATCGCTTTTCGGCCACAGTTACGCCACAGACTTTCAGTTGACTGTGAACTGCACCACTGTTTGTAGACCCGCTGGACAGTACGCTTCGACACACCAACAAATTAGTCGACTTCATTCACTTTTGTGTCCGTGGGCACGGTCAAACACAATGGCTCCTTTTTGCCACTCAGTAACGTCTGCCTTACGACCCATATTGCAGACTAAATTCAACACACACGTTGCTCTTCACCACTGCACGAGACAGAAATGATCCTGTAGACTACGTCAGTGCTATTTACCTCCCAACAATGCTATCACGGGGTCCTCTGTGCAACTGGTAACTTCCTACTGTCATTTCTGTTAGGGGTGACTAATTTTTTTGTCCGGTATGCTTACATAACACCTTATCCGCATTGGTACAAAAATCTCATTCATTGAACTGATATTTCATTCACATTCTCTTGTTAATTTACATGTATAAGAACTACTGTTGTGGTTTTGAAAAGGGCCTTAAGTCCTGTAAAACAGCTGTGCTTTCTCGTTATCGAGTTTTTATAAAAACTAAAACCGCGAAAATTATTTCTAAAGGTTTTACTTATTTGCTGACGAAAAAGCCTACCAAAAGTGGCTTTTCTTAATACAGACATTTGACGTGGACTAGGAACATCAAACAGTAGTCATCGCCCTTTCCACGTTTATAAGTGAGTCACGGAAAAATTCTCATTGGCCGCTACCGGGAATCGAACCCAGGGTCTTCCAGTAACGCGCCGGGTATGCTTCCACTGCACTACAGCTGCCTCGAATTCCTCCAGACTCACATACACTAACTGCCAAGCCAATTGGCAGATCTCCAGCATCGTGCGGGGGCTTCAAGAAGCAATCTGCCAATTGGCTTGGCAGTTAGTGTATGTGAGTCTGGAGGAAATCGAGGCTGTTGTGGTGCAGTTGAAGCACATCCGACGCGTAACTGGAAGACCCTGGGTTTGATTCCCGGTGGTGGCCAATGAGAATTTTTCCGTGACTAACGTGGAAAGAGCGATGACTTCTGTTTGACGTGGCTTTTTTTTTAATATTTCATTCAAAGCTGCCGTGAAAATTTCCTAGCTATTTCTTCAATAAGTTTTATACGAAGTTTCCACAAAAAAAAAAAAAAAAAAAAAAAAATTACTCAGGCTAAGAGGCTTTCTTAGCCTTGAGGCCGCACCACGAGGCCGGGGCTTTCAGTGCGCCCCTGTATTACACGTACGATTTAACATGAAGTTTTTCACATTGTGAGCCAAGTTGGGCTCAGATGTCAATCTCCCGAATAGTGGACACCTCCCAGTAGAGGACAAGTATTAAAATTTCTGTGGTTTCCCATATTCAGAGGTTCCTACTCTACATATATACACTGTAAAAAATAAGTGGTATGAATTCACGGAAATTTTTTGAAAATAACGTGTAGCAAAGTTGCCGATAGGTTTCCGTCCGTTTTTAAAAGTGCCCGTTTACTTTAACTTCCGTATTTTCACAGATTTTCCGTAGTCAGAAATTCCGTTTATTTCAGAAAACTCCATTCCAGGTCTTTCGTATTTAAACTGAAACTCTGCGAAATTGACGATCCTGCATTTTTTCAGCCCTTACCCCAGATAACCCTTCTGTTGTAGGAGTCGTTTCGGTTATTTCAACAAGTAACGCGCGCCTTTAACCACTGAGCTACAAACGCTCTCACCTATATCGTAAAACAAATTGCGAGACGATTTTTTTGGTCATTTATACGAGTGACAGTCATTTTATTTTCTGTTGGAGCTTATTGTTTTTCGGAATAGGTTTGTAATATTTTTTTTTTTTTCTCTGTAGGAGGACTTTTCACAAATTAGGCATTTTTCATCGTGGTTTTTCGAAGCCACAAAATGCTTTGCAACTTGATTTTTTTAAACTGACAATGACTTTCAGTTATCTTTAAAAATGGTGTACTTTTTTTATAGTGTTATTTCACAAAAAAAGCCCTAAATACAAAATTTACTCTTGATAGCTATAAATAGCTTTTGTCTTAAGTTGTACAGACTGATACATAGACACCGTATAACCATCTGTACAATAAGTTAAGTACCCGGTTCTTACAGTAACACAATATATATAATAATAAACAGCTGGTGTGCAAAATAGGGAAGAGAAGAAGAAATATCCTGTGCCACAATAAACAAAATTCATGCGATATGCTATCCACAATATCCGATCTCGCTACGGAATTTCAAAATTCGACAGACGATTGAAATTTAGTTTAGTCAAACATCAAGTATTCTCACCAATCGCACCTATTACCAGTAACTTTTCTTCATACGTATACGGAAAAAGGAAGAACGGAGTTTTTCCGTTAATATAAGAAAGGAATTGAGGAAAGGTTTCTGAAAATTCAGAATCTTCCCGTGGTACGAAAAATCAGTGAAATCTAGGTTTCTTTTGGTCATTTTATGGAAAAGGTTCTATCAGAAATATGCTCCATTAATTCACGAAAGAAATGACACAAAGTAGCTCGTGAATTTCAGAAATTATTTTACAGTGTACACATACAGGGGTTGTCCAAAATAATGGAAACACCTTGAAACAATAGGTGTTACGCACCTAATATGGTGTGGGAGCACCATTGCCATTTAAAACTGCTTCAATCCTCCTTGGAATGGACGCATACAAGTCCTGGATGGTAGTAAGTGGTATGTTGTACCATTCTTCCTGCAGAAAGTGCTCAAATTCCTTGAGAGACGCCGGAGGAGGGCAACGGGATCGCACTCTGTTTTCCAACACAGACCACAGGGGCTCAATGATGTTTAAGTCCGGTGATTGTGAAGGCCAGCGAAGGTGTGCAACTTCATCCTCATGTTCCTCAAACCATGATTCGAGTTCTGTGAATCGGGACATTATTGTCTTGAAAGGTGCAGTCCCCTGACGGAAAGAATGTCTGCGCCATTGAATGCACATTGTCAGCCAAAAGAGTGACATAGTCACCGCTAGTGATCCGTCCGTGTAAGGTGATAATGTGACCTGCTGCAAACCATTAAAGAACCGCCCCCATGCTTCACTGTAGGAAGGAGACAGTCTGGGTTGTAGGCTTCTGCAGGGCTTCTCCACACCTAAGCCCGTCCTGTGGGTGGGGAAGAGTGAGAAACTTGATTCATCGGAAAATAAGACATGTTTCCATTGGCCCGCAGTCCACGTTTTATGTTTCTGGCACCACTGTTGTGTCCGTTTCATATTCACCTGTGACACCGGGGGTTTTGCAATCGCAGCTCTGTCGTAAATATTGTGCTTATGCAATTCCCTTTGCACGATATGGATCGACACTGGGTTTTGGAGATGTGCATTAAGCTCAGCAGTCACTTTCGTCACCGTGGTCTTCCTCCTTGCGGTCACAATCCTCTTCAATGTCCTCCTGTCTCTCGCAGTGAGTTTGGTTTTCCATCCACAGTTGTGTACGCGGATGGTGTTTTGCCGTGAACATTGTATGCTGTCATGACCTTCGACACGGTACCTCTCGATACCTCCAATACCTGTACCACTGTAGTTACCGACTCACCAACCAGACGGGCTCCTACAATCTGCACTCTTTGGAACTCTGACAGGTCACTCATTGTGCCTTCACCTGGAACGAAACTATGCACACACCGATTTACAATGCAAGCAACACTTTTTTACAAAAAAAAAAAAAATTGTAGCTACATGTTCGTTTTACTGTTTTCAGCGAAGTGTTTCCATTATTTTGGACAATCCCTGTATATCGCATGGTAAGAATAAATTTTCGTCAATCGCATATACATCAAACAGGCTTTGATCTCTTGGCCTTTGAACTTCCAGTGAGTGGAACAACAAAAGGAAGAAGTTTTCGTTATATGTACGTCTTGTGCTCATTCTCTTTACCTGGCCGCTAGTATACTTAGTTATTCAAGAAAATAATGCGAAATTATCTAAAAATTACCAATTCAAAGTTTCCAATGTTTTGCCATTTAACCAGATGCTCTCTGCCTTTCTTGAAAAAGCCATCTGGTTGATGTGTGAAAGATCGGAAATTTAGAATTTTATTTTACGCCGATAAATTCGGATTACTAATTTAGTTTTATTATTTTAAGCCATTTAGTTAATCCCCTATAACATACACAGCTATCAAAAACTTGAAACTCTACAGTACAAGTTCTGACACATTTGACACAAATACATCTCTCCTTCTGGAAGCCGAATTGAGAAAATTCTTTTTCTTGGAATTATTGCAACATTTTAATCATATCAAAATGTTGCAATAATTTCGAATTTTGTATCGAAAGTTTATATTTGTATTTCAGGGTTTTTTTTTTTTTACATTCAGGAAGGGATGTAAAAATAAGTTCATACAGTCTTCAGTTTTTAATCATCTGTTGGTTGCATACCTTGAAACACGCAAAAATACCTTTAAATAATAAATTGAAATACCAAAAACTACCTTTAAATAATATATTGAAATACCAAAAACTACCTTTAAATAATAAATGAGATCTTTTGTAAAATGGCATGTTCATTACACCCTAGAATTTGCCAGCATACTTTTCATGTTTACTAGTTAAAAAAATCGTAGAGTGATGAGATAAATTCTATAAACCTTTTCAAATGTCTACCATATTCTATAAATATATAATTATTTTTTCATATAACGTGTTGTTTTTAATTTAATAGGTGCTTTAAGCAATAATACAAAATTTTCAGTTTATTAGTTACTCATTGCAATACAACTCTCAAATATCACTTCATTAAAGCGTTATCCTTTTGCGTTTTCAGTGCACGAAGTTTGACCGTTTTTCATAGCAAAGTGAAAATCGTGCTTCTTGGATGAATTTGTCCTAACGTGTTTCTACTCGTACGTTTAATTGCATTGATGTAAACCGATGCCTTCACACAGGGCCATCAAATAGGAAGAGTCCGATTGGTTGACGACCCATCAGATTAGCCTCCACAGTGGCCGAGTGGTCAGAGGTGCTGGCTTCTGGCTAAACCTCCGAATTAGGACGAGTATCGGATCAGGCATGGGTATTGCGTTTCTATTACGGAGCTGGCCCTCAGCTTTCCCTGGAACCACTAGCCCTAAATTAGTGATGGGTGGCTGTTTATATCCTTTAGAATTGCTGATGGTGATCGTTCAAATTCCGAAGCAATAAGAAAATAAAGAATGGTTTAGCTTATTATACACTATATTGACAAAAGTCACCGGACACCCTCCAAAAGCAAATGAACGGACCCGCGTTGTTAAGATGCGCGGTACAGCTGCCAACGGTATAAAAACAAGCATGCAGCTGACCGCGATCATATCGCACTGTGAGGCTGAGTGAAAATGTCGCGGCGGGAGAGAACTGACTTAGAGAAAGGAAAGATTGTTGGGTGTTATATTAGTGGGTTGTAAATAAGAGAAACCGAGAGGCGTTTAAACAGACCCAAGTCAACTGTTTTGGATGTACTGAATAAGTGGATGACACATGGCGTGCCTGAAGCAGCAAAACGTACCAGCAGACCAAAAAAAAATCAGTGATAGAGGACGTCGAAACCTCAGGAGAGTCGTTACAGCTAATCGACGGAGTACTGCACAAGACCTCAGAGTACAGGAGAGTAACAATGCTGGAATCTCGGTATGTACACGTATAATTCGCAGAGAACTTCATTCCATGAGTTACCGTGGTCGTGCGGCTGCTCGTAAGCCTTTTGATCTCCACTCGGAATGCTGCTAGTCATTTAGCACAGTGTAAAAAACATTTATCGTAGACCGTAGATCAGTGGAAACGGGTCCTATGGACTGATGAATCCAGATACACGATCCATCCGTCTGATGGCCGTGTGTGGGTATGGCGGGAAATGGGGGAACGCTATTTACCACAGTGTATTGTACCTATGGTCACGTTTGGAGCTGGCAGTGTACTCGTGTGGGGGTGTTTTACGTAGTATGGTCCCAGCCCATTGGTTATTTTGGATAAACCTGTTAACCAGCACGTCTACTTTGATATTCTGGACAATTATGCCCTACCAACTCTGTGGCAACACTATAGAACAGAGTCTTGTTGGTACCAGCTGCATAATGCACCGAGCCGTAAATAAACGACAGTTTCGGCGTGGTTTGATGATAATTCCGTATCGTGTGTGGACTAGCCAGCACAGGGCCCTGATCTTAATCCCACAGAGAGATGAATTAGAGCGCCGCATAAGAAGTTTGGAACCAAGGCCTACTACTAAGTAACAGTTAGAGGCAGCATTATGTACTGAATGGAAGCGCATACCTATCGCTGTGTTCCAAAACTTTGTCGAAAGTATGTCTCGAAGGGTCAGTGCATGCATTAAGGCCAAAGGTGGACCGACATCGTACTAATAAATGCTATAAATATGTCAATAAATGCTATGTTGTGTTTCTCTTCTAGGTGTCCTGTGACTTTTGTCAATATAGTGTATGTTGCACACAGCGTGTCTTTTTTTTTTTTTTTTTTTCCTTTTTTTGAATGGGGGTTTAACGACCACCATGAGCTACTCAGTGTACTATAAGCAGTCGCCCGTCCCTAATTTGGAGCTACTGGTTCCAGGGAAGGGATAGAGCCAGTGCCGTAAGACAAAGACAACATCCAGCCCTCACCGTGATTCGAGCCCGGACCCATCTCGGACGAATGGTCAGAAGCCATCGCTTAGACCACTGCGCACAGACGTGTCTAAGAAAAGATGTAAAAAGAAAAGTAGGTCTTTTTATATCTAAATCTGAAAAGTTGATAAATTAGAGAACATAACATGTTAAAAATCAAAAGACATTGTATTTTTTTGTGCCGAAAGTTTTTTTTTTCCATTATTTATTTTCTTTGTTTTTGCGGTAAGAGGGCAAAATGCTTATAGAAATGTAACTGATTAGTTAACGCCATAACTGTGTTAGTTTACCGATACAATTCCTCATGAGCCCAAATCATATGACTTACGCACTCACAACGAAAATTTGTAGCAACTTTCATCTAATCACAGGAAGTTTTAAAAGGCACATTTCAACGGAAGATGAAAAAAAAAAAATACCACATTAAAGGAAAAAATATTTTTAGATTTTAGTACACAATTTGCGAAAATAAATACACCTTAAATGATACAACTTATAATGAATATGCTTTCTTCTAATGCTTGTTGTGTTAATTATATCATGAATAAACTTGCCTGCTAGTAGTGTAGTAATAATAATGAACAAGCTTTTAACTTCTAGTAATGTTGTAGTAGTTATTAAGATGAATAAAGTCTTAATGCTGGTTGTTAATAATAACAACTAATGAAATAAACCTAACAGCCAGATAGAGATCTGACAAAACTATGAACTGAGAAAAACGTACTTACTAGAACAACTTTTTATTAGAGAAACTCTTGAAATGATCCAACATACACTTCACCGGACACACAGCTACTCAATAAAACGTAGCTCCTTGCACATGAACGAAGCTCTACTCACATAAACGAAGCTCTCCTTACGCATATAACCAAAGCTCTCCCTACGCACATCAACAAAAAAGCTCCCTCACGTAACACAAAAGCTCTCTTAGGTATCGTTGAACGCGCCTATTTATACTGGCTACCACCACGTCATGACTTACACTCATTGCCAGATCTCATTCAGCGGGAGAAATAACATCTCGTTCAGTAAGCAGATAATTTACATAGTAAAATAAAATAACCAGAGATAGTAAAAATCAAAAGGAAAGTGAATCTAGAGTATACGTTACAAACTCTCTTGATATTAAGGAAACCCCGGAACCCTGTGTCTTGTATAATGAGAAAAGGATTAATATAATACGTTTTAGGTGGTAAAAAGAAAAGTTTCGTTTTAAAGAAAATAATGAAATTAATATAAACTAGTGCTTATTAACTTAAACATTGGCCTCCTTGGCAGAGGAAAATTTACGCACCGACATTGCTCTGCACAGAAGATGGGAGAATTTACGTAGCTTCTCATCAGCCATTTTGATTTTTGAATCCTTTCCATCCAGCGCTCTTTTCTTGATTTCTGTGTTCTGGAAACACCGTGACTTCATCAAAGCTCAAGAACAAATTGAAATCATGGTTGGTAAATCAGTTTTTTTTTTTGTTTTGTTTTTTCGTCTCTGCCGTTTGTACAAATCAAACCGTGATTTAACTCCAAGTATTTTACGTTTCTTTCTTTTACTGTTACGCTATGCTGTGCTGTTTTTTTTTCTTTTATTACTATTGCTTGAAACAATATTGTTTTGGCACAAAGTAAAAACATGCATAAATATGAGAAGGGAGGGAGTCCCCTAGCTTGGTCTCTGTATGCGCGCCTGACTGTAGAGCTAAGCTCATATTTCTGTTTGCAACAAATTTACAGCTGTATTTATACTTCTGGAAATCCAACTGAATTTTTTTCCCGTTAGACTCCGCTCACTACGAAAGCATTTCACAAGCACTTCCTGTCTAAAATAACAGACAATTTAGTCACCAGGGGGTTCAAACGGAGAATCTGTTTTCCTCGATATCTCTGCTTCTAAAAGTCCAATTAGAAAAATTCTTTTGAAACCATATACAATTTACCTCGTGTAAGATTTTGTACATACATCTGTATTATTCATGATGCATGGTTCTGACGATAAGTTGCGTTACTGTACATTTACGTTTGCAACTGTATGTCCGCTTCTAAAAATTGCATTAAAATTATTTTTGTACTCTACCATCTCGCTACGGTAAAGTTTGAGAATATTATCCTCTTTACATAAAGCACAGTTTTCCAACTAGGGGGCATATACGCAAAAACTTTCTGCCGTTATTTCTGCTTCTAATTGTCATATTATAATACTATTATAATTTTATGCTTTAACCACTTAGTGCACTCACCCGAATTAACTCGTGTTCAAGAAATTGAATGTTTGTCGCTCACCCGAGTAAACTCGTGCGAGCTTGAATTTTGTATTTTGGCATAGATTTCCATCGAATTTATCCGCTAAACTGTTCCTATGCATTTGCACATATTATCTCACCACTGCATTGACCCTTTCACCTATCTTCGTATGTCGTTTCCGGAAAGAGAGGTAAAAATTGCTACAAAAAGATATTTCATCTTCTGGATTTGGCAATATGGAACGCTTTTGTGCTTTACCAAAAATCTGGCGGTAACATGGACTCCCTTGCTGTTCAAAAATATAAAGTTCCAACTACTTCAAGAAGTCGACTTTCATCGGTTATCCCAACACCACTAAGATTATCCGCACGACATACTCCAGCCCTCGTACCACCAACAGAAATTAAAGAAAATGCTACTCGGCAGAGTTTTATCTGCTAAGAAAAAAAAAAAAAAACTTGATGAACGCATTAAGAAAGTTCTAAAAGAAACAAGATGTATGTGCCCTGACTGTGAATAACAATCGTGGCCAAACGTCCTGCACCAGTGGACCGAAAGTTAATTTTTGATGTTTGAAGCCAACTTATACAGCGAAATGGTAAAGTCAGAAATATATATTATACATCATTTTAAAGGAAACTTTATGCTGAAATCAAATATTTTTACAAAATGTCATTACCAGTAATAAAAGTGAAGTTACAAGCAAAAGTACAGCGTCTAGTCATAAAAAGCAAAAAATAATGGAATTTGTGAAATTAGTGTACAATGCATTTAACGTAAAATTAGTGTACAATGCATTTAACGTAAAATTAGTGTACAATGCATTTAACGTAAAATTAGTGTACAATGCATTTAACGTAAAATTACTGTACAGTACATTATTGAGATTTGCAGGACATTTGAAATAACTTACTAACAATCAAATGCGTTTTAATATTTAATTGGATAACCAGGGTTTCTTAGTAACAAAGTGCACCTTCTTGGCTAGAACTAATGAGTTTCTCTAGTTGTCCATTGGTGACAACACAGTGCCAAAATTGCTGTTAAATGTGGCTGTGATCATTCCCCTGTCTTGCGCACCATTAAAAGAACTGCAGAAACTGGATGTGTGGGAAACAGAAAAAGAACAGGTCGACCAAGGTTGTGTACTGAACATGAATATCGCATGTTGATTCGTCGTTCCTTAAAATCAAGGTTTAAAACAGCACTGATTTAAGAAAAGAGTGGGAGAATGAAATAGGCATCATTGCATCTGCACGTACAGTTCGTCGTAGGCTACAAGAAAATTTACTGACTGCAGGAAAAGCTGCAAGAATTGTTTGGGCCAAGGCACACAAGAATTGGACTGTTGATAAATGGAAAAATGCTATTTTCAGTGATGAAACAACTGTTATTATTTCCGCTAATAGTGGAAGTAATTATGTATGTCGTCGGGCTGGTGAAAGATATAAGGCATACTGCACCCAGCCAACAATCAAGCAACCACATTCGGTGATTTTATGGTCCTGTATTTCAGCCAGTGGTGTTGGCCGTCTGCACATTGTTGATGGCACACTGAAAGGATCGGAATATGTAGATATTTTGGAGTTCAAAGTGCTACCATCTGCACAAGACATGGGTTTGCGGAATTTTATCTTACAGGACGATAACGCGCCATGTAATCCGTTTAAGTTGGTTAACGAGTGGTTCAATCGAAATGTCATCATAAAACTTCAAGGGGCCAAGTCACCGGATTTGAGTCCCATAGAGAACATGTGGGTGAGATAGAAGCAAAAGATCGTCAACAAGGACGCGCATCTAAAACAGCATTAATTAAGTTAGTAAGGGCCGTATGGCACCGTGTTATCACCAATGGACAACTAGAGAAGCTCATTAGTTCCATGCCAAGAAGGTGCACTTTGTTACTAAGAAACTGTGGTTATCCAATTAAATATTAATGCGTATTTTGCATGTTGGTAAGTTATTTCAAGTGTTCTGCAAGTTTCAATAATGTACCTTTCAGTAATTTTACGTTAAATGCATTATACACTAATTTCACAAATTCCACTATTATTTGCTTTTTATGACTAGACGCTGTACTTTTGCTTGTAATTTCACTTACATTACTGGTAATAACATTCTGTAAAATATTTGAATTCAGCATAAAATTTCCTTTAAAATGATGTATAATATGCATTCCTGACTTTACCATTACGCTGTAGAAGTTTACTTCAAGTATCAAAAATTGACTTTTGGTATACTAATGCAGGACTTTTGACCACGACTGCACCTCTTCTTGTCCTCCCCTGTTTTAGAATTTATCATACAGTTGCAAATATAGATTAAAACTTTGTTATATTCCACAATTTCTTTGTTGTCCGAGTTAACCCGGATTGGAGAAGTATGTCCACTTCAGTTAACTTTTTTGGAAGATGGTATATGTGTTCTACGATTTGTTTACATAATTTGTTAATGTTGTTGCCCGTAATCAAGAATAAAAAAGATGGTAAAAAAATGCCGCTCTTTGTAAAAAAAAACAACTGGAACATTAAGATGTTAATGACGATTCATTTAAAGTTGAATTGGCGGCGAAAGGAAAAAAAGGCTACAAATTATAATATATTTTGTTACATTGCAAAAGTAATAAAGCCTATTAAAATCAAATTTTTTTATTTTTTTTATTTTTGGACACCTATCTGTCTATAAAAATCGTGATTCTAGATTAACTGAAATCCTCACAACTAAGAATCTGAGACTAGTGCTTTAGAGTGGAACTCATGAAAAAACAGCTTTGGTTTTTTCCGGATCCTGTGTGCATCCATTTGAAACCAGAATATTGATGATAATTTATGATTTTATTCACTGCACCAGAATATGGATGATATATTTGAAAACCAGAATATTGATGATATATTTAGGATTTATTCCACTACACCACGAAACAGAATTTTGGTGATATATTTATCATCAATATTCTGTATAAAATAATTCTACTACACCACGAAAAAAAACAACAGAAAATTGATTATATATTTAATTACCAGAATATTGATGATATATAAAAAACAACAGAATATTGATGATATATAAAAAACAGCAGAATATTGATGATATATTTAATTACCAGAATATATTTCGCATATTGATGGTATATACTGTATAAAAAACCAGAATATTGATGATACAATAAAATATATATTTAATTAGAATAATATATTTTAGAATATTGATGATATATATAAAAAAAGCCAGAATATTGGTGATAGATTTAATTACTAGAATATATTTCGAATATTGATGATATATATAAAAAAACAAAATATCGATGATATATATATAAAAAAACAAAATATTGATGATGTATTTAGGATTTATTCTACTACACCACGAAACAGAATATTGATGATATATTTATCATCAATATTTCTGTGAAATTTATTCTACTACAACACGAAACAGAATATTGGTATATTTATCACCAATATTTCTATAAAAGTTATTCTACTACACCACGAAACAGAATATTCATGATATATATATTTTATGATATATTTGAAAACCAGAATATTGCTATATTTTTTATGATATATTTGAAAGCCAGAATATTGATGATATATTTAGGATTCTATTTTACCACACCATGAAATGGTGGATGTCCAAGAGATTTATCAATTTTTAAATAGCGCATATGTATGTGTGAAACATAAAACGCGAAAACAATTTTTCACCCAAACCGAAAGTAAACAACACACCCTTTTCTGATGGGATCATGGTTCAATTTTGGTTGCACTAAGAAGCAGCACATCAATACCTCAATTCTCGAGAAGTTCTAATATACCGGGTTACGTATAAAAGAATCAAACAGCAGTGCATTTTTAATAATCGGAAACTCAAATTTTAAAGTATAATCGATCGCCCCCCACCCCTCCAAAAAAAAAAAAAAAAGAAAAAAAGAAACCGTACAAATGAACTACGTATAACCGAGTTAAGAAAGCGATAGAAACTACAGTAATGTATCGGAACTAACGCAGAATGGCGTATCAAAGTGAAAAAGGCATAACTGAGATAACCGAGGTTCCACGGTGTACGGAATAAAATTTATTTTGAATTCGATAGCATTTGCAGTTAACCCTCTAGCGGTGAGGTCATACATCGTAAAAAAAAACAAAAAAACAAAAAAAAAACCAGAAAAGCAAGGTCATTGTACTCACATTTCAAGCTTTTCAAATCGGACTATTAGAAATTTTCTTTTTCTTTGGTAAAAATTTACTTTAGAAAATTATTTTCGTGTCGGAAAGAACGTAAAATATGTGCTCACTGTACCCTAGAATTCAGTATCATCTTTCTTGTTACTGCTACCTATACAGTTGCACTACAGAAGAGGGGTGTGTGCGTGAAAATTCACAGGAGTGAAATTCATAGGTCAAGTGGCAAATTCATTAGCCGTTCAGCACCGGAATGGTCAACTAGATGCGGAAACACACAGTAAATGACATTTTCTTTCTTCTTGGAATGAAATTCCTGCTGTGGTCGCGAATTTCTTGCCAAGAACTACAATAAGATCATTTAATGCAAATTTTGAAGATGACAATCCGATTTTTAGTGTAAATGTGACAAGGATGGTAAGTCAGATAATATCCGAAAACTTGAAAATTTCGTCGTCCTGGAGATCATTTAAACTTATAAACTACAATAAAGGTTTTTTATATATATATTTCACACTGAATTTCGAGAAATGCAGAACATTTTCTGTTGTTCAAATTCAAGAACTGAAGTAACTCCTTAAAATAATTGTATTCCAACGAGCGTACAGAATTTTTTTTTTTATTTCTCCTGAAATCTGTTCAACATAATATTCATTTCCAAATTAAGGTGGTTCCACCTAAAATCTCTTCCGTATGTTTCCAATTGTAAAACTTCTTTACATATTTTCTTCGCAATTAATGTATTCCCAAGGATGAAAATTTGCACATTGATAAAACTAATTTTAAATTATATCATGGGATACTTAATACTTGCTAAAACATAACCATAATTATATTAAAAATCAATACTTTTTCTTTGAGTAATGCTCCGACCTGTTAATAGATGGCGCGACCTGTACATCGATGACGTCAGTAGACAAATGTTGGATTGCTTAATTATGGTTATGTTTTGGCCGGTATTAAGTATCACATGCTATAACTTAAAGTTAGTTTTATCGATGTGCAAATTTTCATCATTGGGAATACATTAATGGAGAAGAAAATATGTAAAAAAAGTTTTACCATTGGAAACATTCGGCAGAGATTTTAGGAGGAACCACCTTAACAGCAAAATTTAATTTTTGCAAAAGTTTTAAGAAAAATCCGAAAACAAAGGGAATAAATCCGAAATTGATTATTTATGATCTTGCTTACTTTAAAAAGAAACACCAATCTTTGGAGATATTTGTTACTCTAACCCTTTAACGACCATAACGCCCGAAACGGCCTTACGTTCAGAGTACCATGACCGCCCAAAAACGCCTGTGTAGAGTGAGTACGATTTCTTACCCCAACCTGTGCTTTGACAATGCATCGTCTCTACAGGATTAGCAGAAGTCACTCTCTAAATAAGTGAAGAAGGCGTTGCTGTCTCCCGGGGTGATATTGTTTACTCTCATGACATCTCATGCCTTTTCCGTGGAAGAATGTAGTGATCGACCCCAAGAAAAGTCTGAAGGTCAACGCATATAAAGACTACATTTCAAAATTGCCTTTATTCTTCGACTACAGATCGGAAGTTCCGTGTAGTGAGCGAGAACTAATCCTTCTTTCTTTAAGTTGTAAATGGAAGGGGTGAAATTCTGAAAGGGGCAACAAACAGTTTCGGGTGTTATGGCATTCTAAAAGAGCACACAAGATTTCAGTGCCCTGGTCGTTAAAGGGTTAAAGAGAAGTCAACGTCGAAGGGACCATGCTTACTTTAAAAAGGGGAATCTGCCTCGGGGTGATCTTGTTTACTTTCCAGCAAGAAATCAGCCTTGTAGGGGGAAGGCTTTCTTTCTTTATGGGGATCAACATGGGGGGGGGTCTTAGTTATTTTATAGGGAGAAGTCAGCCCAGACAGATACCTACGCCTCTGACCATCTGGCCACCAGTTTTCGATTTTTCCCAATCTACAGCATGTTTTGCACGGTTTTCTATACGGTGCATCTTTATGGAAGTGCATGTAGGTGATAAAAATCAAAAACCGCAGAATTCATTATAGGCCCTGGAAATTCTAAATATCTGCACTGTGGAATCTAAAAGATATGCTTCAGCTTATATTTGGCGTTCTGTTATAGCTTCAGAAATTCAAAACCTAACTTATAGTAAACTTCAATCGCAGTAGTTTTCTGTATATAGATATATTAAAAATTCCGATATACACTCATAGTCAAAAAAATAGTTGCACCCAGAAAAAAGCAACCGAAAGGGATGAAACTTGGTGGGTAGGTTTAACATCATGAGACATTCAAATGATTCAAGTATCACGCTCGGCCGCGCATGTGACGTCAGCAAGGAGGGGTCACAGCGCTGTGTCTGACCGGCTATATAAGGTCGTCCCGTTGTGCGTGCTTGCCATTATAACTCATATTGTTATGTTGGTTGCATCCTTTGCAAGTGAAGTATGCCTCGGAGAAAAGTTCGGAAGCAATTCGAGCAGTTGGAGGAGTTCGCGAGGGACCACATCGTCGGAATCCGGGAAGCGGGATGGTCTTATCGCCATACTGCGAGCTTGCGGATATCACCATAGCACGCTGTTTGCGGCAGTGGATAGAACAATGCACGCATCAGCGACAGGAAGGGTCTGTGGGAGACCTAGACGAACCACGGAGAGAGAGAGAGAGGACCGACGGGTTGTCCGACATGCGTGGAGTGACCCAACAACCACGACTGCGGATATTCAGCGAGCAATGGTGCCCTCCACGCAACATCCGGTTAGTGCCAGCACCATTGGCAGACGGCTGCACGACGTAGGACTACACTGTCAAAAATTTTGCTGTAGGTTGCACCAAAAAGTGGTGCTTCCCCAGCTGCACCACTTTCTGAGAAAAGATGCACCATTGCGTGGTGCAAACGAAACCCAACAACATGGTGCAACCTACCACAAAATTTTTAACAGTGTACACGCACGCAGACCGTTATGACGACTGTCCTTAACACCACTGCATCGTCGCCAAAAACTGCAATGGTGTCGTGCTAGAGCTAGACGGTCATGGAGCCACGCAGAATGGCAGCGGATGATCTTCAATGACGAGTCCCGCTTTTGTCTTGGAGGAGACTACCAACGAATCCGTGTGTGGAGGCACAATGAACGGTTTGTTGTCGAGCGTCACATATCCAGAAGGCCTGGTGTCATGGTGTGGGGTGCAATTGCTTACGATGCCAGATCACCCTTGGTGTTCATTACAGGCCATTTGACAACCCAAAGTTACGTTAATGAGGCCCTGCAACCAGTGGCCCTACCTTTTCTGAACGTTCACTCGGGGGCGATTTTCCAACAGAACAACGCTCGCCCGCATACTTCTGCTGCCTCGAGAGCTTGCCTTCAAGGCACTGACACTCTGTCATGGCCAGCTGCATCGCTAGACCTATCGCCGACGGAAAATGTGCGGGATGCTATTGGACGCGTTGTCCACACTCCACCTCTACCGCACAATCTGCAGGAACTGCGTAAGAAGATTCAAGCTGCATGGAATGGTTTATCGCAGGACACCATTAGGAACCTGTACAACTCCATGTCGAGACATCTATCATGATGTGTGAGCAAACATGGCTGCCCGACGCCATATCGAGAGACACTACTTATTGGCGTGTAGCTCAATAAATATTGCCCATATCAGTCTCAATGTTTAATCATTTATTGTTCCTCGTAGCCTTTACCTTCCTCCCGAATAGCATTGCAACCCGACACGTCCTTCTGGGTGCAACTACTTTTTTGACGATGAGTGTATACAGTCGTGGCCAAAAGTCCTGCACCAGTAGACCGAAAGTCAATTTTTGAAGTCAACTTATGCAGCGTAATGGAAAAGTCAGGAATACATATTATACATAATTTTAAAGGAAATTTTATGCTGAATTCAAATATTTTTACAGAATTTTATTACAAGAAACAGAAGTGAAGTTACAAGTAAAAGTACAGCGTCTGGTCATAAAAAGCAAAAATAGTGCAATTTGTGAAAGTAGTGTACAACGCATTTAACGCAAAATTAATTACTGTACAGTACATTATTGAAACTTGCAGGACACTTGAAATAACTTACCAACAAGCAAAATACACTTTGATATTTAATTGGATAACCACAGTTTCTCAGTAACAAAGTGCACCTTCTTGGCATAAAACTAACTAATGAGCTTCTCTAGTTGTCCATTGGTGATAACGCGGTGCCAAAATTGCTGTTAAATGTGGCTGTGATCATTCCCCTGTCTTGCGCACCATTTAAAGAGTTGCAGAAACTGGATGTGTGGGAAACAGAAAAAGAACAGGTCGACCAAGGTTGTGTACTGAACATGAAGATCGCATGTTGATTCGTCGTTCCTCAAAATCAAGGTTTAAAACAGCCACTGATTTAAGAAAAGAGTGGGAGAATGAAATAGGCATCATTGCATCTGCACGTACAGTTCGTCGTAGGCTACAAGAAAATGGACTGACTGCAGGAAAAGATGCATTTCCTCACTGAAACAACAACGGCTCAAAAGAATAACTTAGGCCAAGGCACACAAGAATTGGACTGTTGATGAATGGAAAAATATTATTCTCAGTCACGAAACAACTGTTAGTATTTCCGCTAATAATGGAAGTAATTATGTACGTCGTCGGGCTGGTGAAAGATATAAGGCATACTGCACCCAGCTAACAATAAAGCACCAACATTCGGTGATGTTATGGTCCTGTATTTCAGCCAGTGGTGTTGGCCGTCTGCCCATTGTTAATGGCACATTGAATGGATCGAAATATGTGGATATTTTGGAGTCCAAACTTCTACCATCTGCACAAGACATGGGTTTGCAGAATTTTATCTTTCAGGACGATAACGCGCCATGTCATCGGTTAAATGTAGTTGACGAGTGGTTTAATCGAAAAGTTATAAGAAAACTTCAGTGACTGCCACAGTCACCGGATCCTAATCCCATAGAGAATCTGTGGGTGTGATTGAAGCAAATGATCCGTCAACTAGGATCCACATCTAAAACAGCATTAATTGAGTCTGTAAGGGCCGTATTGCACCGTGCTACCATGAATGGACAACTAGAGAAGCTCATTAGTTCCATGCCAAGAAGTTGCACTTTGTTACTAAGAAACCGTTGTTATCCAATTAAATATTTAAGCCTATTTGGATTTTTAGTAATTTATTTCAAGTGTCCTGCAAGTTTCAATAATGTACTGTACAATAATTGCTCGTTAAATGCATTGTACACGAATGTCACAAATTCCACTATCTTTCGCTTTTTATGATTGGATGCTGTACTTTTGCTTGTAACTACATTTACATTACTGGTAATAACATTCTGTAAAAATATTTGAATTGAGCATAAAATTTCCTTCAAAATGATGTATAATATGTATTTTGATTTCACCATTACGCTGTATAAGTTGATTTCAAACATCACAAATTTACTTTCGGTTTACTCGTTCAGGAATTTTGGCCAAGCTTGTATATAAAAATTAATCAAAATTTGGTCACAAAAGCAAATAATTCCCTTATTCAGAACTCCTATTTACCTTCTTTTCCTCTTTTACATCTTTCCTTCCTTCTCATTACTCTTTCTACTTTTTTCTCTCGCGCTAACCTTTTCCTTTCTTTTTTCGTGTAATTTTATTCCTTCAGGCCATCTCATTTCCGTCAGCTCCTTTTCATTCTCTCTCACGCACATTCATCTTCCTCTTCACTTTCTTTCGTTCTGTACTCTCTCACGAACCTCCACCTCCTTTCGTTCCCTCTCACGCACCTCCATCGTCTTCACCACCTCTCATTTTCTATCATCACGTATCTCCATCTTCTTCACCTCTTTTCTACTCTCTCAGTGCCCATCTCACTTCCTTTCCTTCTGTCTAACGTTCCTCCATTTTTACCTACTTTCCTTCTCTCTCAGGTACCTAAATATTTACCCCTTTCATTCTCTCTGATGTACGTGCATTTTGGCCTCTTCGTTCTCTCACGTACCTGCATTTTCATCTCCTTTCGTTCATTCTCACGTACCTCCATCACCTTCACATCCTTTCATTAAATCTCAGGCATCTCTGTCATCTTCACCTCATTTCATTAATTCTCATGTACCTGTCTTCTTCTTTGCCTTCCGTTAATTTTTTACATTCCTCTGTCTTCACCTCCTTTCTTTATTTTCACGTACCTGCATCTTCACAGCATTTTATTCTCTCGCATATAGTCTAATCTTAACTTCCTTTCGTTCCCTTACCGACCTCAATCTTCTTTACTTCCTTTCGTTCTTTCTCACATACCTCGACAGCATCTTCACTTCTTTCTCTATCACGTACCTCCATCTTAATCTTCTTTCTTTACGCCGTTCATACATTCTTTTGCTGCCTCTTCCTATATATCTTTCCTTCAGCAGCATCCTGCCCTTCTCCCATTTTTCTTTCATTCCCATCTTGCTCTGCCTAAGTTCTTCATTCCTCTGTTTCTATCCTCTCCTCTTTCTTAACGACTTCAGAAGTCCTTACAGGTGTTCAATGAGTTATCCTAAAATGCACACATCTAATACAACTGTACTGGAAATATACGCTCGTAGATTTGCCCCTTAGAAATTAGTGCAATATATTTTCCACTGGTAAAGGACCTCACTTTGTCTCACAGTATACCGACGACAACTGCAGTTTTTCAATTTCCCAAATTCAAGACAAAAAAGAAACAGAGAATTCAAAATTCCTCCCCTAGTCGCAGAATGGCAGCCCAAGAACATGTTACTTTGAGAATTACGGTTCTCTAGGCTTTACAAGTGTCCAAAAATCAAGGGTGGGAGCAGATAATTTTTGAAAAATTGTGTGAGTAATACTCATTATTGCTTAAGGGTGAAAAAAAGAATCGGCGACCTGAAAACCTAAACGCACTTCATTTTAGTTGCATGAAATAGGCAAAACATATTTTATTGCGAGTGTCTTAATGCTTCCACAGGGTTCTCATTTTATTATCTATGGGTTATCGATAAAAAATAAAATGCTCTTTGTTGTTATATGTATAACATTAGCTCGTCTTGTAAACGGGAAAAGAAGTTATACGTAAAACGATAGCTCTAGTTTTTATTCCATTTCATTCAAACATATCTGTGCACTGGCTTATAATACCACATCCCAAACTAATGGATCCCCCGGTAATATAGGAGTCAAATTCTTTTTGTTGAACAAACTTTGCGTATGTGGTTAGCAACCAAGATAATGGAGTTCCTGTATTTCTAATGAACAATTAGCAAATAATTTTTGCCTGTATTTACTTACGCTGTTAATGGAAAGCAGTGCAGAAGTCCTACACAAAGTGTACTTATGAGCTAATGGGCGGATATTACATCGTTAATGTGCGGACCTCTTCAAGAGCAACGTAGAACACTTGGCTGTCGGCTTCGTTGCTCTGCCACAAGGGCTGAAGATTTAGCGTTTTGTTCTGTGGCCCGAAAGGACCTTTATATACACACATATCTTTAACAGTCATCCTCTTCAAAACGGAGCATGAATAAGGAACATCATCTTATAAGTATGCATACCGACCGTTCAGATAGGTAATTTAATAAGAAAACTGACTCTTACATAGGACAAACGAGAATGTTTTCTCTCGTGGAGTATCACTTATTCGAAGGAAGTGCATTAACTGAATACACAGTTAGTTACAAGGGATAGCTTCTTTTGGTGGGGAAAACGGCAAAGAACGTGAGCGCGAGATAATGAAAAACTTTCAACACATCCTAGGAAGTTAATGATTACGGCACTGCTTGGCAAATAGACTTTCAATGGTCTGTAAGTGTCGTTATCTAAAGACGAAGTATGGTTAACAAGATTTTTGTCATAAGAACGCACTGCGAGAAAATTTGTGTCACAACTAAGTTAAATTCTTGATCATAGTGGTTGGCGAAATTGATGTCTCATGATGTTCTCTCCTTTCCTTCAGGAATCTTTCCAAGGATACGTGGCAAATTATGGGAGCTTTAACAGCCCTAGAATTCTGCAACACTCTGTGGGTTCAAACTTCGAACCTGTGTTCCGACACGCCCCACCACTTTACTACAATCCTTTTATGCACTGGGTTCCTAGTCCTTACAGCGTGGAAGGTAATATTCAAGCTTTTTCTCTACAGAACTACACTGCATGCCAAAAGTAAAATTTTCCAGGTGAAGAAATTAAATTCTTGTTCGCTATATGTTTAAATAATTTTTACCAGTTGCCTATGAGATTAATCTTTATTTCTGTGTAACCTTCCTTTTGAGTTTGTGTTCTCATGTAAATTTAGTTTTTTCTCGTTAAACGTTTACTGACTGAGTAACACATTATTTTTCATGAAGAGCTTTCTAAGTCCGCATAACTAACAGTGGGTCAAAAGGCAATATAACGTCAACGCTGAGTGGAGAGAGTGTGTATTTTCGAGGACGATGCCTTAGACACGCATTTGTGACACAGTTAGAGAACCTTTGATGTAGCGTCTCGTAAAAATACATTTGATATAGCGTCTTCTTGGAAGTGCATTCAGTATAGTATCTTGTTGGAAGTCCATTTGATACAGCTTCTTTTTTAGAAGTGCATTTGATATCGCTTCTTTTTAGAAAAGCATTTTGTTATAGTGTCTTTTTAAAAGTGTATTTAGTACAGCATCTTGTTATAAGTGCATCTGACATAGCATCTTATTAGAAGTGTATTTGATATAGCGTCTTGGCAGAAGTGGATTTGTTATAGAATCTTGTTAGAAACGTGTTATGATTACGGAGTATTGTGAAGGTCATGCGGAGTGAAGCCAGCAAGTTCATATTCAGGCTAATGCTAAAGTGAATTAACGTCAGTTGTTTCAGCTGCTTCGCATTACCTATGCCGTTAGTCAATTACATATTTAACTACAGTGCTTGATTTTTATGTTCACAAGTTCAGACTTGTTCACAGCTTAAGCCAACGTAAGCATTAAGTAAACCTTTAGAGTTAAACCTTACAGCTACAGTTTAAACTTACAACTACAAAACATTTAAACCTAACCATTGATTAACAACTGTCTTGTTTGATTCTTTTTTTTAAACATAGATGGACGTTATTTATAAAGAGTGCCTTTAATGAAATTTGTATTTATTTGTCTGACAGTTGTTCTCGTATATACTGTCATAGCGATCAAATGCAATTCATCACAGAGAAAGAAGTTTTAATTTTGGCTTTTATTTGAGATCCCATCATTGTTAAAATTCAGATTACCAAATTAGTTTATGCGATGTTGGGTAAATCCATTTAATTTGTGCGTGTATGTGAATGCAGATTAGCGCATTACTGATCCATCAGCTTGCCCTTGTTTGGAACTTACCAACAGTTTTCTATTTAAAATTTTGTTAGAAACTAGTTTTTATTAATTTTCATCAGTTACCTTCGTACGTAGTTTTTGTTATATTATTATTTTTTTTTTTTTTTGGATTGGAGGTTTAACGACCACTGTGAGCAACTCAATAGGCTATAAGCAGTCGCCCGACCCTAATTTAGGGTCACTGGTTCAAGGAAAGGGAGAGAGCCACTGCCGTAAGAGAAACAACATCCATGCCTCACGGGATTCGAACCCGGACCCATCTCGGACAAATGATCAGAGGCCATCGCTTAGACTACTGTTAGATTATTGAAGCAAATGCTTTGCTTATATGAACGATTGTCAATAAAATCTCGGTATTTATCCCTCTGAATATTTTTTATTAGTTATCTTTAATTTTATCCTTTAATATTTGCTTTTTTCAGTCATTTGCCTAATTTTGATTAGTTGCTTTACTAAACAGCTTTTATTACTCGCTGAAATGAATTGTTGTCCTCAGTTACCAATTTTGGGAAAATTTTACCCATTTGCTTTCACTCATTTGTTTGAATAATATTCTTTATTAGCAGTTGGAGTAAATTTACGAGTCATTCCATGGGCTGCTGGTGGCCTAGTGGGCAACGTTCGTGACTGCCACGGAAAGGACATCAGGTTTGATCCCAAGCATGTACGAACGCTCGATCCACTAAATATCCGCGGTGCGTCGGATGGGCACGTTTAGCCGTCGGACCCCGGGTAGGCCTTCTGCCCCCCCAGTAATAAATAAGGGCGTCTTCCTCCCCTTTTCTACTTCGCTTCCGTGTCACTTCCTATCGGGCACTCTAGCCCAAATCTCCTAGCTTCCTATTTCTAAGGGTTGTTTAAGACCTGGGGTCAGACACTCCCTTCCTAAAATCCTGTACATATGATCATTTGATCATCATTTATGAGTCATTCCTTTTTTTAGGCACTAGTTTTCATTTGTCTTCTTGAATAATTTTCTTTATTCACATGCTTCTTTTTCTTCCGTAACCTCTTATTATCGTTACCTCTCCGAATTAACAATTTAATAATTAACTAAACCTCAAGTATTCCAGCGAGTCGTTCCTATTACCGGAATGTTTACGTCATATGGATACGGAAAAAGGGAGAACGGAGTTTTCCCGTTAATATACGAAAGAAATTGAGAAAATGTTTCTGAAAATTCAGAGTTTTCCATTAACACCTTTTAAAGAAACGGCAATTTATCGTTAATATAAGAAAGGAATTGCGGAAAGGATTCTAAAAATTCATAATTCTCCTGACGTACGAAAAATCCATGAAATTCAGACCCCCCCCCCTTCATTTCACGGAAAAGGTATCAGAAATATGTTTCGTTAATTTACGAAAAGAATCACGGAAAATATAATGGCTCGTGAATTTCAGATATTTTTTTACAATGTAGCAAAAGGTTTACCGTGAATACTGCGACACGGGAAAAATCTCCCTGAAATCGGCGATCCTGCGGACGAAAACAGTTAGTGGATCAGAGGGGTCAAAAGAGATTGGCGAGAACTGTGTAAGCGAAGAGAACGGTCTACAACTCTGTAAATCTCTGAGGAATTTAACATTGGTGTGACGCGGATCACCTCCGAACGCCCGACATATCAGTCAATATCGCGAAGGTCTACAACAGCCAACGACCATGTCCAGTGTCGATGGTGTCAGCGCGGAACCCAAAAAAGCACCTCCTGTGGGTTTGGGAGCATCGAATGTGGACCACCGATAATGAATAGAATTCTCCGGCTGGACGTGTAATGCAGGAAAGCCTACGTTAAGTCACGTTAGGGTTATTGAAAGGTTACTTGACGTAGCTAAAGTGTGCTTAATCTTCAAAGTGCTAGAGTTTGTTCAGGTAAGACGCGCACGTGCAATAAATTGTAAGAATATGGAATTTATTGTTTTACTCAGCGTTCCTCATTATCTTGAATATCAGTAATATAACTTCGGTTTCAGTACATTAGTAAGTTGAAGGCTCCTTATTAGAGCGGTAAACGCAATATTCCCTGAACGTAACGTAAACACTCAATGAAAGCGACTTAACGGCCAGACAGAGGTCTGACAATAAAATGAACTAAGTAAACGTACTCACTTTTAACCTTTTATTGTAGAGCTCCTGGTATTACTCAAATACACACTCCAAAATAACACAACTACTGATAGCCCGAACTTTCGTACTATCGTAATATCGTAGAAAAGTAGGTAAATCGCATATCAATAATCAGGAAGAATCTATCACATATAAAACGAAGCTCTCTCGCCTCTTGAGCGCGCCTATTATATGAAAGGGATGATACATGTACTCCAGACATCATGAAAGATACCAGAGTTCTTCCAGTCCTCCCAGCAGAAGTTGCTCATGCAATCAAGAACATGAAGCGGGGGAAAGCTCCAGGAGAAGATGGAATTACTATAGACATCATACAAGAAGCAAGTGGAGAAATTGAAACAGTACTCGCCCAAATTTTCACTCGATGCCTTAATGAAGGGAAGATTCCTGAGGATTGGAACAATGCTACAATGATCCTGCTACATAAAAAGGTGACATTGAGTATCTCAGGAACTACAGACCTATCAGCCTCCTATCAGTGGTTTATAAAATCTTCACTAAAGTTCTTTCACACCGCTTGAAGGTAACACTGGACATGGCTCAACCGAGAGAACAAGCTGGATTCAGGAGTGGCTACAGCACAAGAGATCATATCCACGTACTGAGAGAACTAATTGAAAGAGCGAGGGAATATGAACTTCCATTGTGCATGGCTTTTATCGATTACGAAAAAGCCTTTGATTCGGTGAAACCAACAGCAGTTACCACGGCTCTGAAATCCTGTGGTATTGAAGATGCATACATTAATATTATTAATAACATCTATGAAAATGCAAGTGCAAAGATTCGGCTGTTTGAAAATACAACACACATAAAAATTGGAAAAGGAGTGAGACAAGGTGACACCATATCTCCGAAGCTCTTTAATGCCACATTGGAAAATGTCTTTCAATCACTGAACTGGGAAAACAAAGGGATAAAGATTAATGGAGATTATCTAACCCACCTTCGTTTTGCTGATGACGTAGTCATTTTTGCAACTACCCCATCAGAGCTGCAGAGTATGATCCAGGAACTTGCTGACAAGAGTAAAGAAGTGGGATTAAAAATGAACTTTCAGAAGACAAAAGTGATGTTCAATGCTTTTACAAGAAATGAAGATTTATCGATTGATGGAGAAAAACTGGAGATAACAGATGCGTATGTTTATCTTGGACAGCAGATATCAAGTGAGGGTCACATTGATGAAGAAATTAATCGGCGTACAAAACTTGCCTGGAGAGCTTTTGGAAGAAACAGCATAATTTTCAAGAGCAATATGCCATTATGTCTTAAAAGAAAAGTGTTTGATCAATGCATCCTTCCAGTGCTTACGTATGGTGCAGAGACGTGGACCTTAACTAAAAGAGACATACAAAGGCTGCAGACAACTCAAAGCAGCATGGAGAGGTGCATGCTTGGTATAACCAGGAGAGATAAGAAGAGGAACTCGTGGATCCGAAAAATGACAAGAGCGGAAGACATCATGATCAGAGTTAAATCCCTGAAATGGCAATGGGCTGGACATACTGCCAGAAGGACAGCCGAAATTTTAGATTGGATTCCAAGGGACAGGAAAAGACCCAGAAGAAGACCACATGGAAGATGGGTGGATGAAATTCGTAATTATGCGGGAGTGTCACTCCCGCATACTTTCGAATTTCATCCACCCATCTTCCATGTGGTCTTCTTCTGGGTCTTTTCCTGTCCCTTGGAATCCAATCTAAAATTTCGGCTGTCCATCGATGGTTTGTTCTTCTGGCAGTATGTCCAGCCCATTGCCATTTCAGGGATTTAACTCTGATCATGATGTCTTCCGCTCTTGTCATTTTTCGGATCCACGTGTTCCTCTTCTTATCTCTCTTGGTTACACCAAGCATGTACCTCTCCATGCTGCTTTGAGTTGTCTGCAGCCTTTGTATGTCTGTTTTAGCTAAGGTCCACGTCTCTGCACCATACGTAAGCACTGGAAGGATGCATTGATCAAACACTTTATTTTAAGACATAATGGCATATTGCTCTTGAAAATTATGCTGTTTCTTCCAAAAGCTCTCCAGGCAAGTTTTGTACGCCGATTAATTTCTTCACCAATGGGACCCTCACTTGATATCTGCTGTCCAAGATAAACGTACGTGTCTGTTATCTCCAGCTTTTCTCCATCAATCGATAAATCTTCATTTCTTGTAAAAGCATTCTACATCACTTTTGTCTTCTGAAAGTTCATTTTTAATCCCACTTCTTTACTCTTGTCAGCAAGTTCCTGGATCATACTCTGTAGCTCTGATGGGGTAGTTGTAAAAATGACTATGTCATCAGCAAAACGAAGGTGGGTTAGATAATCTCCATTAACCTTTATCCCTTTGTTTTCCCAGTTCAGTGATTGAAAGACATTTTCCAATGTGGCATTAAAGAGCTTCGGAGATATGGTGTCACCTTGTCTCACTAATTTTCCAATTTTTATGTGTGTTGTTTTTTCAAACAGCCGAATCTTTGCACTTGCATTTTCATAGATGTTATTAATAATATTAATGTATGCATCTTCAATACCGCAGCATTTCAGAGCCATTGCAACTGCTGATGGTTTCACCGAATCAAAGGCTTTTTCATAATCGATAAAAGCCATGCACAATGGAAGTTCATATTCTCTCGCTCTTTCAATTAGTTCTCTCAGTACGTGGATATGATCTATTGTGCTGTAGCCACTCCTGAATCCAGCTTGTTCTCTCGGTTGAGCCATGTCCAGTGTCACCTTCAAGCGGTGTGAAAGAACTTTAGTGAAGATTTTATAAACCACTGATAGGAGGCTGATAGGTCTGTAGTTCCTGAGATCCTCAATGTCACCATTTTTATGTAGCAAGATCATTGTAGCGTTGTTTCAATCCTCAGGAATTTTCCCTTCATTAAGGCATCGAGTGAAAATTTGGGCGAGTACTGTTTCGATTTCTCCACTTGCTTCTTGTATGATGTCTACAGTAATTCCATCTTCTCCTGGAGCTTTTCCCCGCTTGATGTTCTTGATTGCATGTGCAACTTCTGCTGGAAGGACTGGAAGAACTCTGGTACTGGTACCTTTCATGATGTCTGGAGTACATGTATCATCCCTTTCATATAATTTGGAGTAGAAATCTTTCACTCTTGTCGAAATTTCGCCTCTATTTCTTGTTACAGAACCATCTTCTTTTCTCAGTGCCATAATCTGTTTTTTCCCCTTACTGAGATGTCCCTTTGCTATCTTTAGGCTTTGGATGTTTTCAATTGCTTTCCTTACTAGTTCACAGTTGAATTTGCTTACGTCTTCAGTGATACTTTTTCGTACTGTCTTGCATAGCTCTATATATTCCACTTTGGAAGTCACATCTTCTTTAGTTGTCCTCATCACTCTTCTTTTTTGCATCAACATTTTGGCTTTTCCTGATAATTTGTTCACATTCAATTTGTTCTTAGACCCAGCTAATTTTGTTGCTGTTTCCATAAGAGCTTTGATTACTTTTCTGTTAACTTCAGAAATATCCACTTCTTCCGATGTTAGGCCTTCTAAAACAGAGAATCTGTTCTTCAGTTCCAATTTGAAGGTATTATGGTGTTTTTTAAGGTTCGTTATGTCAATATATTTTGTTTGTCTTATGAGCTTGCTACGTTCGAGTTTAGTGTTGAGGTGCATCTTACATCTCACCAATCTATGGTCACTGCCTGTGTTGAACTTGTTTAGCACACTGCAGTCTTCTATGACGAATTTTTTGTTACACATAATAAAATCAATTTCACTTGTCGTCCCATTTGGATGTCTCCATGTCCATTTCCTGTGTGGCTTTTTCTTGAAAAAGGAGTTCAAGATGAAAAACCCTTCTGCCTCTGCAAACTCTACGAGAGTATTTCCACGCTGGTTTCTGTTGCCGTGACCGAATTTACCTACTGAAGTTTCATTCTGTTGCCGTTGCCCTATTTTTGCATTGAAATCTCCCATAATTATCTTCAAGTGCTGCTTACCTTTATTATTTAGATCACGAATTTCCTCATAAAATTCTTCAATTTCTTCTTCAGCATGACTTGTGGTGGGTGCATAAGTTTGAATAATCTGAGCCTGGTATCTTCTCGAGAGTCGGATAACGAGTCGTGCAGCCTGTCAGAGGAACTTTCAACTTCTACAACTTTATCCTTCAGTTTCTTGTTTATTATAAATCCAACACCACTAGTTCTGCCAGTATCTGTCCCACGATAGTAGAAGAGATGTCCACTTTTCAGTTCAATGAGATCTTCTCCTTTTCTCCCTACCTCACTTAGCCCGACGATGTCCCACTTGATCGTTTGTAGTTCCTCTTCCAATTCAAGAAGCTTTGAATCAGAAGATAGGGAGCGTCCGTTATACGTAGCCAAGGTCAGCATCAGATGGCAGCCTAATCCGGTCCTCCGGGGATTCTTAGCACCCTCTGCCTTCATGTCGCACTGGACGCTACCTTGGCCAGGTACATTCCAGCTGCCGGAGACTGAGGGCCAAGATTTAAGTTGTGGATATATATATATATATATATATATATATATATATATATATATATATATATATATATCATCATCATCATCATTGTCAACCATTATCAATCCACTGCTGGACGAAGGTCTCCCCAAGTTTCCTCAAGAACGGTCTGTCTTGTGCCAGTCTCCTCCATGTCACTCCCGCATATTTACGAATTTCATCCACCCATCTCCCATGTGGTCTTTTTCTGGGTCTTTTCCTGTCCCTTGGAATCCAATCTAAAATTTCGGCTGTCCATCTATGGTCTGTCCTTCTGGCAGTATGTCCAGCCCATTGCCATTTCAGGGATTTAACTCTGATCATGATGTCTTCCACTCTCGTCATTTTTCGGATCCACGAGTTCCTCTTCTTATCTCTCCTGGTTATACCAAGCATGCAACTCTCCATGCCTCTTTGAGTTGTCTGCAGCCTTTGTATGTCTCTTTTAGTTAAGGTCCACGTCTCTGCACCATACGTAAGCACTGGAAGGATGCATTGATCAAACACTTTTCCTTCAAGACATAATGGCATATTGCTCTTGAAAATTATGCTGTTTCTTCCAAAAGCTCTCCAGGCAAGTTTTGTACGCCGATTAATTTCTTCATCAATGTGACCCTCACTTGATATCTGCTGTCCAAGATAAACATACGTATCTGTTATTTCCAGTTTTTCTCCATCAATCGATAAATCTTCATTTCTTGTAAAAGCATTGAACATCACTTTTGTCTTCTGAAAGTTCATTTTTAATCCCACTTCTTTACTCTTGTCAGCAAGTTCCTGGATCATACTCTGCAGCTCTGATGGGGTAGTTGCAAAAATGACTACGTCATCAGCAAAACGAAGGTGGGTTAGATAATCTCCATTAATCTTTATCCCTTTGTTTTCCCAGTTCAGTGATTGAAAGACATTTTCCAATGTGGCATTAAAGAGCTTCGGAGATATGGTGTCACCTTGTCTCACTCCCTTTCCAATTTTTATGTGTGTTGTATTTTCAAACAGCCGAATCTTTGCACTTGCATTTTCATAGATGTTATTAATAATATTAATGTATGCATCTTCAATACCGCAGGATTTCAGAGCCGTGGTAACTGCTGATGGTTTCACCGAATCAAAGGCTTTTTCATAATCGATAAAAGCCATGCACAATGGAAGTTCATATTCCCTCGCTCTTTCAATTAGCTCTCTCAGTACGTGGATATGATCTATTGTGCTGTAGCCACTCCTGAATCCAGCTTGTTCTCTCGGTTGAGCCATGTCCAGTGTTACCTTCAAGCGGTGTGAAAGAACTTTAGTGAAGATTTTATAAACCACTGATAGGAGGCTGATAGGTCTGTAGTTCCTGAGATCCTCAATGTCACCTTTTTTATGTAGCAGGATCATTGTAGCATTGTTCCAATCCTCAGGAATCTTCCCTTCATTAAGGCATCGAGTGAAAATTTGGGCGAGTACTGTTTCAATTTCTCCACTTGCTTCTTGTATGATGTCTATAGTAATTCCATCTTCTCCTGGAGCTTTCCCCCGCTTCATGTTCTTGATTGCATGAGCAACTTCTGCTGGGAGGACTGGAAGAACTCTGGTACCTTTCATGATGTCTGGAGTACATGTATCATCCCTTTCATATAATTTGGAGTAGAAATCTTTCACTCTTGTCAAAATTTCGCCTCTATTTCTTCTTATAGAACCATCTTCTTTTCTCAGAGCCATAATCTGTTTTCTTCTCTTACTGAGATGTCCTTTTGCTATCTTTAGGCTTTGGTTGTTTTCAATTGCTTTCCTCACTAGCTCACAGTTGAATTTCCTTACGTCTTCAGTGATACTTTTTCGTGCTGTCTTGCATAGCTCTATATATTCCACTTTGGAAGTCACATCTTCTTTAGTTGTCCTCATCTCTCCTCTTTTTTGCATCAACATTTTGGTTTTTCCTGATAATTTGTTTACATGCAACTTGTTCTTAGACCCAGCTAATTTTGTTGCTGTTTCCATAAGAGCTTTGGTTACTTTTCTGTTAACTTCCGAAATATCCACTTCTTCCGATGTTAGGCCTTCTAAAGCAGAGAATCTGTTCTTCAGTTCCAACTTGAAAGTATTATGGTGTTTTTTAAGGTTGGTTATGTCAATACATTTTGTTTGTCTTATGAGCTTGCCACGTTCCAGTTTAGTGTTGAGGTGCATCTTACATCTCACCAATCTGTGGTCACTACCTGTGTTGAACTTGTTCAGCACACTGCAGTCTTCGATGACGAATTTTTTGTTACACATAATAAAATCAATTTCACTTGTCGTCCCATTTGGATGTCTCCATGTCCATTTCCTGTGTGGCTTTTTCTTGAAAAAGGAATTCAAGATGAAAAATCCTTCTGCCTCTGCAAACTCAACGAGAGTATTTCCACGCTGGTTTCTGTTGCCGTGACCGAATTTACCTACTGAAGTTTCATTCTGTTGCTGGTGCCCTATTTTTGCATTGAAATCTCCCATAATTATCTTCAAGTGCTGCTTACCTTTATTATTTAGATGACGAATTTCCTCATAAAATTCTTCAATTTCTTCTTCAGGATGACTTGTGGTGGGTGCATAAGTTTGAATAATCTGAGCCTGGTATCTTCTCGATAGTTGGATAACGAGTCGTGCAGCTCTGTCAGAGGAACTTTCAACTTCTACCACTTTATCCTTCAGTTTCTTGTTTATTATAAATCCAACACCACTAGTTCTGCCAGTATCTGTCCCACGATAATAGAAGAGATGTCCACTTTTCAGTTCAATGAGATCTTCTCCTTTTCTCCTTACCTCACTTAGCCCGACGATGTCCCACTTGATCCTTTGTAGTTCCTCTTCCAATTCAAGAAGCCTTGAATCAGAAGATAGGGAGCGTCCGTTGTAGGTAGCCAAGGTCAGCATCAAATGGCAGCCTAGTCCGGTCCTCCGGGGATTCTTAGCACCCTCTGCCTTCATGTCGCACTGGCCGCTGCCTTGGCCAGGTACATTCCAGCTGCCGGAGACTGAGGGCCAAGATTTAAGTTGTAGAGTCATTTTGGAGGTGTTTGGCCATAACTCACCACGCTGGCCAAGCGGGTTGGTGAGTGTGGGATAGCATTTCCTCTGATCCCGATGGTATAGTTATACCGCTATTTGCGGTCGTCAGAGCCCCTTTAGTGGGAACAGGATGCACCACGAGAAGGCGGGGTTGACATTTGTCAAGGAGAGGCTGTGATGTTACGCATCACCTGACCTTACATCCCTATATATATATATATATATATATATATATATATATTCTATAAAGATACCTAAGCAAAAAAAATATACAAATATAATTTTGACTCACACCTAGTACAACATAGAAAAGGTTATGTATCTACCTGTGTGAGTAAAAGGAGAAAAGAAAAAAAAAAAAAAAAAAAAAAAAAAAATAAAATAAAATAAAACAACTGAATGTAGAAGGTGTCGAGAATACTGAGCCTTGGCTTTATCAAGGACCAGCAAAAACTCTGCATTTTCTCACTTCCACAAAGACCTAGTTGGAAATGGGTTTCTGCAAGGCCATAGATGCAAGTAACATTCCCACCTAAAATAGTTTAAAATATATATATATAAGTCATGTCCTCCGTAGAGTAGCATGACCTAGCACTAGTTAACAATTTCGCTTGCATCCATTAACCTTCATGGCCCGACCCAACAATTTCGCTTGCATGTTAATTTATAACGAACAGATTTTTGAAAGAAAACTTGAGTCTAAAACCCCCTACTCTACAACTTATGACAGCACGAAAACGAGAATAAGTTAAAGATAATAATTAACTAAAGAAAACTTTGTGAAAGTTATATACCTTAAACAGTTAGTTGCAATATGTACAAAGTATTTCAGCAGTGCTTTAAGTGCATAATTAATTAGTTATTAAGAACTTAACTACTTTGAAAAAAACAGCGCATAGACAGCGCATAGAAAAGGAACAAGCTTAGCCATCTTCTGTTCCTAGGTACCACAAAAGACGCTCAAAGTTACAAAGAAAAGTAAGAGTTAAAACCCGCATAAATGTTAACAGACAAACCAATGCTTAAAAGCTGAAAAGCTAAAAAATACAGAGAAAAGGTACATGAAGTACTAACATTGAACTTATAAAACCTAGAGCCCAAAAACAAGGAAGAGAGCTAACCTCTTGTGTTACAAAAACTTTTCTCCTCACAAGAGGAGAACATGGCTGACCTCTTCCGCCACTCCCTAGACGCTGGGGGGCAGTGAGGGTGGGGCTGATGGCCTCCTCATACAGCAAGAAACCAACGCGCGGAGATTTTAACCAGAGAAAAAATATAAACTTAAGACTGTGGATCTGTATGATCAGAATGAGCAGAATTAACTCTCCAGAATACATGAGAAATATTATAAAATACACGAGCAGTTTATTTAATAATCTTTGCATGTATTAAATCACCTTAGTGAGCTTCTATAGATTAAACAGAATCTTATTAATTTTAATGTTGGTTTTACTATTTTTAGTATAGCTATCCTAGTGATGAATAACTAGTTTTCTTTTTTATTTGTTTTTATTTTCTTTTATAAACAGATTTTTAAGCTTTTTTTGTGATTTTGTTTATATTATTTAATTTTTTTGTTTTAATAGGACCGTCATATCCATAGCACTAAGGTTCCTTTAGGTAGTTAATAGGCATCCTCTAGCCAACTTCCTTACGGCTTTGATTGGTCAGAATCATATTATTAACTGTGTAGAAAATTAAAGCAGATCTGCCAACCTTACTCTATTATTCAGAATAATTTTTCTTAAAGTTCTTTTGATGAAAGAAGAAGGAATTTCGTTCTCTAGAAAACTTTCTAATAGTATATTAATGTGGTAATTGAAGTCCAAATTGTTGCTGCAAATTCTTGAAATTCTTAGGACCTGAGAAATTAGTACATTCTCAATTACTTTGGTTGAAATGTTATTATTCCAGTGTAGATATTTAATTACTTTGAAAGGAAAATTAGCTCTTTTATCAAAGAGGCTAATAGATGGGTTACCTCTGTTGAGCTTAATGCTTAAGTCTAGGAACTCAAGTTCCTGATTACTGTGGTTGGTTTTACATAAGTTAAGAGAGCTAGGATAGATATTATCAAAATCACTCTCTATAACTTCGGAATTATTGATACACAGCAGATCATCAATATATCTAAAAGTGTAAAGGTAGTTATCTGAGCAGGTGGGGTGATTTTTAATGAATTTATATTCCTTAAAGAACAGGAATAGATTAGCGATATTCGTGGACGTTGATGTTCCCATTGGAATACCGTTCACTTGCTTATAGAGAGTATTATTATATAAGATATGGTTATTTTTTATGCAGCAATTGAGATAAGAGTTCCAAGTTCCTACATCAACAAATTGGTTAAGTTTAAATTCTGCATACAGCTCTTTAAAGGTAGTGATTATATCTGATAGAGGCAGATTAGTATATAGGTTTTCAAAATCATAACTATTAATATCTAGGGGACAAACTTTGAGTATAGTAGAAATTACTTCTGCATTATTATTAATTACCCAAAAATCTCTGTACATCAAGTTAGAATCTGTTCGTTATAAATTAACATTTCCTTTTTTAATTGCAATGTAAAATTTGTTTTTCAGGTTTAAATTCTCTCTCAAACGAACTTGGAATTTCGTTATAGCTGAAAATCATTTCTATTTATTATGTCACTCTCACAGCTTGAGTTCTCTTTAATCTTCTTCTCTCTGTTTAATAGTAACAGATGAAGAGCATGGGTCGGGCCATGAAGGTTAATGGATGCAAGCGAAATTGTTAACTAGTGCTAGGTCATGCTACTCTACGGAGGACATGACTTATATATATATATTTTAAACTATTTTAGGTGGGAATGTTACTTGCATCTATGGCCTTGCAGAAACCCATTTCCAACTAGGTCTTTGTGGAAGTGAGAAAATGCAGAGTTTTTGCTGGTCCTTGATAAAGCCAAGGCTCAGTATTCTCGACACCTTCTACATTCAGTTGTTTTATTTTATTTTATTTTTTTTTTTTTTTTTTTTCTTTTCTCCTTTTACTCACACAGGTAGATACATAACCTTTTCTATGTTGTACTAGGTGTGAGTCAAAATTATATTTGTATATTTTTTTTGCTTAGGTATCTTTATAGAATGTGAATTCTGAATTTTCAAAACTGCTGCGTTGCGCGTTTTGATTTTCAGGTTATTTTGCACCCTTCGTTCTAAATTCTAAAATTTTTTCCTTAGTCTTCAGTTTTGCTCTTAAGTATATATATATATATATATATATATATATTGCATACCACCACGTCATGACTTACACTCGTTGCCACGTATAATTCAGCGGGAGAAACAATATCTCGTTAAGTGAGAAGATAATTTGCATAGGAAAATAAAATAACAAGAGATAGTAAAATCAAAAAGAAATTGAATCTAGAGTATCCGTTACACACCGAGCACTATAAAAAATGTCACCTGGACGGACGAATCAATTCTACACCATGCGGATGGGAGGATCCGAATTTGGCACAAGCGATATGAAGAAAGGGAGCCATATTGTTAGGTGTTAAAATTGCTGAACTGTGTGCTAATGTGGGGAGTGTTTTCCTGGCACATATTATTAGGTACTCTTATACCTATCGAAGAATTTCTGAAAGCAACGGCCTATTTTAATATCCAACCTTCATGGTTGCACTTTATCCTCAAGCAGATGGAAACGTGCAGGAGGATAACGCACTCGCTCACAAAGCACCTATCTTCACCGAATGGTTCCAAGAACACGCCGACGAGTTTTTCTACTTTATTGGCCTGCACAGTTCCCAGATTTAAACTCCATCGAGCTTCTCTTACATGGGGTGGGACAGGATGCTCGCTGTGATGCTATATCGTCGTCTAATATGCAGTAAGTGCGCAACTCAATCATTTCCTCAAGGTACATTACTGTATAGCAGAGTTAGGCAGGAATGCATTACAAAGTAATGGAACTACAGATTACGATGAACGTGTAATGCATTGCAAGGTAATTCCAAGTATGGTTTGTGCAAGGTAATGGAATTAATCTGTAATACATGCCATTCAAAAGCAATGGAATTATTTGGTAATGAAATTATTACACACTTTGCAAATAATAATTACATACTAATAGTTTATAGAAATGTACGTGTGCCAAAAGCTATGTCTAGAAAAGTCGGCCATGTAACATAGCAGACAGAGACCGAAGTGTCGTGTAGAATGTTCTAGAAGCGGCAAGAATGGGTTAGACGTTATGTTCTTGTTCTTTGTTGAAGACTAAGATGAATTGTTCTGCGTTGAAGACTAAGATCACATGCAACGGCATTGATCTTTCTTTCATTTTTGTACTATTCTCTAACTGAAGTAAACATCCTTTTCGTACTTACTTCATATGTAATATTTTGTTCAAATCACTTTACTTGTGGCGAAGACGGGGCAACTAATCATGTCATACACGTACAATCTCCAATACCTACATACACGGATTTGAGGTCCGAGGGGTGGAACAATTGTCAAATAACCTACACTACGTGTAAGGGTGTACTGGTTGTTGGTTTATTCACGTTGTATTTTTACCCAAAAGTTATTGGTTAATTACCAACATATAGTTAACCATTAACCATTACGATTATAATGGGTAACTGCTACACGTCATTACAATTACCATGTAAATCTAATGACCAGTTCACCATTACCATGTAAATCTAATGACCAGTTCACCATTACCATATAAATCTAATGACCAGTTCACCATTACCAAGTAATTCTAATGACCAGTTCACCATTACCATGTAATGGTAACGCTAAGTTCTTGTTACCATTACCATTACGCTGCAATGCATTACCGATTAATTCAATTACGATTTTGCCCAACTCTGCTGTATTGTGATTCCACCTTCTGGTATGTTCCATGTCTCGAAGAATTAGAGCTATTGTGCAGACCAAGGACGCCGCAACATACCAGGTAGGCAAGTGTACTTAATAAATTGGCATCTCAGTGTATACCAAGGTAAATACACAACGACTGTCTGGAGCTGAAAGAGCTCAATATGAAAGAAAAAAATACAGGGAAATTCCAGATTTTATTTTACATTCGGAAATTCAGGTGGAAATTTAAGCACCGAAATATAAGGCATCGGGGGGTGGGGGTGGGGTGGGGGGGTGTACGTATGATTGAAACCTGAGAAAAGTTTGGAAAATGGTAAAAGACAAAAGGATCTCCAGAACTGCCGGTGCTTTCCGTATTTTAAGCAGCATCTGCACCGATCTGTGGCCGAGCGGGGCGAGGCGTGGCTTCTGACCACTCCTCAGAGGTGGGCATGGGTTCGAGTCCCGGAGATGGGCCGCGGGTGGCCTTGTGGTCAACGTTCGTGACTGCCAAGGAGAAAACCTCAGATTCGATCCCAGGCAGGTAAGAACCCTTCGAACCACTAAATATCCGCCGGGCGTCGGATGGGCACGTTAAGCCGTCTGACCCCGGGTACTGGCCCCCAGATAATAAATAAGGGCGTCTTCCTACCCCTTTCTACCTCGCTTCCGTATCACTTTCCTATCGCGCACTTTAGCCCAAATCTCCTTGCTTCCTATTTCTAAGGGTTGTTTAAGACCTGGGGTCAGGCACTCCCTTCGTAAAATCCTCTACATGTGATCTGATCTAAGTCCCGGAGGAGTCATGGGTGGTCCTGTCTTACGGCGCTAGCTGAACCCTCCCTGGAACCAGTGAACTCAAATTAGGGTCTGCCGACTTCCGATAGCGCTTAGGGTTGCTCATGTTTCTGCTAAACCGACAGTAAAACTCGAACAAGTTTTGCGATATCACATCAATGAGAGGTAGCCTCTTATATCAGAGTAACCGAGTTTTTTTGCAGGTGCATGTGAGTGAACAAAACTATGTCTGAATACGTATAAAAGCATACTTTGAAAGTTTTGGTAATTCCGTGCTTTCTGATTTCCAGATCTTCGCATTTTACCCACTCAGGCTTCCGGCAAGCACCGAAGAAACAGAACTGCTTTTTCTCAGCAGCAGTTGGCGGCGTTAGAACAAACATTTTCTAAAACTCAGTACCCAGATTTGGACACACGAGATCAACTCTCACGAAGAACAGGTTTACCGGAGCCAAAGATTCAGGTAAATAATCATTAATTGCTTGATATACGTGATTTTATTAAATGGTTTCAGTTTCGTTCGTGTTTGCAACTAATTTCACAGCAAAATTTACCAAAAACAACTCTACACTCCAGATAAGTTGGAGGTTGTAGTTACTGAGACGTTTTAAAACTAAAATTTTATTCAGATTAAGTGCCGTATTTTTCAGCATGTAAGTCGATGTGGAGTATAAGTCGAATGTGATAAATTTATGAATTTCTTTATCTTTACTCATAGACAAGTCGATCCTGAGTATAAGACGAGGCTAGAACAGATACAGTTGATGCTCCGAAATTCTGTAACTATATTTTTAATGTTTCAGATAATATAAAAGGGAAGAGCAAACGAAGTAACTACCGCATATTTCTTTTCAGCAAAACGTTGAATTCTGGTAAATATCTTATATGAACCGAAAAATTTGTGTTTCCGGGTCACACAGTGATTTTTCACACCGAAAATTCGATAGTTACAAATAAATATCTTCACTTATGGACCTAAATACCATTACGTACCTGATAATCCATTGTTGATATGATATGAAGCACAATGTTGGTGCGTGAATTTTCTTTTTTTTTTTTTTTTTGTGGGCACACTGATGAATCCCAAATATGTCGCGATTCTTCCAACTATAACTCCATCGGTAAGTGAAACATCTGGCTTTATTCTCTCATGCATGTATATTATTGCACATTGGTTCCAACACTCCAAATGTTAAAAACTCAATGTACATAAATAGTTACACTATACTAGTGATCCGATTTATTGGCGTAGGAAATATACCGATTTATTGGCGTAGGAAATATTCGATTTATTGGCATAGGAAATATACCGATTTATTGGAGTAGGAAATATACCGATTTATTGGCGTAGGAAATATACCGATTTATTGGCGTAGGTAATATACCGATTTATTGGCGTAAGTAATATACGATTTAGTGGCGTAGGTAATATACCGATTTATTGGCGTAGGAAATATACCGATTTATTGGCGAAGGAAATATACCGATTTATTGGCGTTGGAAATATACCGATTTATTGGCTTTGGAAATATAACGATTTATTGGCGTAGGTAATATATCGATTTATTGGCGTAGGAAATATACCGATTTATTGGCGTAGGAAATATACCGATTTATTGGCGTTGGAAATATACTGATTTATTGGTGTAGGAAATATACCGATTTATTGGCGTTGGAAATATACCGATTTATTGGCGTTGGAAATATACCGATCTATTGGCGTAGGAAATATACCAATTTATTGACGTAGGAAATATACCGATTTATTGGCGTTGGGGGATGTAAGGTCATGTGATGCGTAACGTCACAGCCTCTCCTTGACAATGACACAGCCTCTCCCCGCCTTCTCGTGGTGCATCCTGTTCCCACTAAAGGGGCTCTGACGACCGCCAATAGCGATATAACTATTCCATCGGGATTAGAGGAAATGCTATCCCACACTCACCAACCCGCTTGGCCAGCGTGGTGAGTTATGGCCAAACTCCTCCAAAATGACTCCACAACTTAAATCTTGGCCCTCAGTCTCCGGCAGCTGGAATGTACCTGGCCAAGGCAGCGGCCAGTGCGACATGAGGCAGAGGGTGCTAAGAATCCCCGGAGGACCGGACTAGGCTGCAATCTGATGCGGACTTTGGCTACGTATAATGGACGCTCCCTATCTTCTGATTCAAGGCTTCTTGAATTGCAAGAGGAACTACAAAACATCAAGTGGGACATCGTCGGGCTGAGTGAGGTAAGGAGAAAAGGAGAAGATTTCATTGAACTTAAAAGTGGACATCTCTTCTACTATCGTGGGACAGATACTGGCAGAACTAGTGGTGTTGGATTTATAATAAACAAGAAACTGAAGGATAAAGTTGTAGAAGTTGAAAGTTCCTCTGACAGAGCTGCACGACTCGTTATCCAACTCTCGAGAAGATACCAGGCTCAGATTATACAAACTTATGCACCCACCACAAGTCATCCTGAAGAAGAAATTGAAGAATTTTATGTGGTAATTCGTCATCTAAATAATAAAGGTAAGCAACACTTGAAGATAATTATGGGAGATTTCAATGCAAAAATAGAGCAACGGCAACAGAATGAAACTTCAGTAGATAAATTAGGTCACGGCAACAGAAACCAGCGTGGAAATACTCTCGTTTAGTTTGCAGAGGCAGAAGGATTTTTCATCTTGAACTCCTTTTTCAAGAAAAAGCCACACAGGAAATGGACATGGAGACATCCAATTGGGACGACAATTGAAATTGATTTTATTATGTGTAACAAAAAATTCGTCATCGAAGACTGCAGTGTTCTAAACAAGTTTAACACAGGTAGTGACCATAGATTGGTGAGATGTAAGATGCACCTCAACACTAAACTCGAACGTAGCAAGCTCATAAGACAAACAAAATGTATTGACATAACGAACCTTAAAAACACCATAATACCTTCAAATTGGAACTGAAGAACAGATTCTCTGCTTTAGAAGGCCTAACATCGGAAGAAATGGATATTTCTGAAGTTAACAGAAAAGTAACCAAAGCTCCTATGGAAACAGCAACAAAATTAGCTGGGTCTAAGAACACGTTGCATGTGAACAAATAATCAGGAAAAACCAAAATGTTGATGCAAAAAAGAGGAGAGATGAGGACTACTAAAGAAGATGTGACTTCCAAAGTGGAATATATAGAGCTATGCAAGACAGTACGAAAAAGTATTGTAACGTATACTCTATATTCACTTTCCTTTTGATTTTACTATCTCTGGTTATTTTATTTTACTATGTAAATTATCTTCCTACTGAACGGAATATTATTTCACCCGCTGAATGAGATCTGGCAATGAGTGTAAGTCATGACGTGGTGGTAGCTCGTATATAGGCGCGTTCATCGAGAAGTGTGGTGGCGTTGTAGTTGTGTTGTTGCGTTGGAGTTGTGTAGTGTGTTGCGTTGGAGTTGAGGGTGGTTGGTGTTGCGTTGCGTTGCGTTGCAGTGTGTTGTTATGTAGTAGTGATATATGAGTGCCTTAGTTGACCAGGAGTCATCATAATAAACAAGTTTCTCTGTAAGTTCAGTCTTTCTCAATTCTTAGTTTTGTCAGACCTCTGTCTGGCTGTTAGGTTTATGACTTTGATTACTTAATATAAATAACCAGCGTTGAGACTTTGTTTAAGTTCATAATTAACGAGTAACAACACCCTTTTGGGAATTCATCATTTTGAAGCTTAGAGCATTATTCATTCATAATAATTAGCTTAGCGAAAAGATAAACAAAGCTAATTCATTATAATTGGCGCCCGAACTTTTCTCGAACACGAGATCCTGACTATTATTACCCATGGCTTCCTTACCTGAGACAACTGCAAATTTCCACCTTCCGGCAAGTCTCGAGGGTAATGGTGTTTGTTTGGACAATTTGTACGAAGCCTGTGGCTCTGACTTGGATATGAATAATCTACACATACCCAAGCATTCTTCACCATTTCGGAATGCACCAGCTTCTTATCACTCTGAGTCGCGGGTCGTAGCTGAGGGAATTCAATCCTCTCAGCGAAGCAGAATGCTTGCCCATTTCGTGCCGCATGCAGGAACAATTCATTTCAATGGTTTGGAGGGGTCTTTAAAGTTCCTCGAAGATCTGGAAGACCATTTTGATTTATATAATATTCCGGAAGACTGCAAGGTCCAAATTGCCGGAACTTGCTTGAGAGATACCGCCAAGACCTGGTATCGGCAGTGGCGAGGGTCGAACCCGGATTCTCATTATGAGAATTTCCGTGCAGAATTCTTGGAGGTCTTTCCTTTCGGCCTCAGTCGAGCTAGCCTTGCTCAACAGCTGTTTTCTCGTCAGCAGGGTCCCAATGATAGCCCTGTTGCATTTGCGTTGGAAACTACACGCCTATATAATCTATGGGATCCACATGCCAGTCATGTTGACATGTTGGATACCCTCGTACAGCAGCTCGACCCATTCTTACAAGATTTTCTTGAGGTTCGACACCCTACCACTATTCATGAATGCCTTCGCCTCATACGCACGTATGAAGAGCGACATGGCAAAAATGCTTCAACTCACCATGCTCGGGCACCCCGCGAGGCTTATTCCGAAAACCCTCAGCGGCATAATAGACAAAACTTTCAGCGCGAGCATACACACGTGCCCACCCAAGATTCATACGTTCCACCACACAGAAGAGTGGCGAACCAGCAACGAGTTTCGGAGCAAGCTACGGGGTATCGTCATAATGCACAGTATGCTCGACCCCGTTCCACTCAGCAGCATTCGGAACGTTATCATGCTCAGGGCAATAATAATTTTTCTGCCCGTGCTGAGGGCAGACGTAACGAAAATGAAAATCTCAACAGACACGCGGAGTTCCCGACGCAGGGTGCACGAAATTTTCCTTATCGTGAAAATTTTCCCGATACCCGGCAGGGTCGAGGTTTCCGACCACATGATAACACCACCAGAATTCCTTTAAACTTCCACAGGAAGTAGACGAAGGGTCGGTCCTGCTTCCTGATACCAAACATCCTGACCCTAAAACAGTATTAGTGACTGTTCAAACTCCTCAGTTGCCTGATGTATTCTTGACACTTGAAGACATTATTGTCGAGACAAAGTTCGACACTGGGTCTGAGATTTCAGCCCTAAATACAAAGTTTTGCAATGATGTTTTTTCTGCAATACATGTTCAGCCTGCAACGCAGTATTTGCGAGGTGCAAATAACGAAATCTTCAGTATCGCAGGAACTGTCACATTATCTTTAGGGCTGGGAAAAGCTCGTTTTACACATTCTTTCCTGCTTATAGACGAGCTACCCGTGAAATGTCTCATGGGTATGGACTTTATTAACAAGTTTCAAATCACTTTGAATTTTGTACAACATGTGATTTCCTTTCCGGAACCTGTCGAAATGATTCCGACGGTTCCTGTAGATATTACGAGTTTATTGTTGAGTGACCAATTGAATGAGGGGCAACGAGACCAGCTTTCTCTCCTTTTACAGGAAAGCCCTGGTTTATTTTCGGATCAACCTGGTTTCACACAGGTGGTTTATCATGTTATTGACACTGATGGTTCGAAACCCATTGCGACGAAACCTTACCCTTGTGCTCCACATAAAAAACAGGAAATGCAACGTCAAATTGCGGAAATGATTAAGCAAGGCATAATCAGGGAATCAACAAGCGCCTGGGCGGCTCCTGCCTTCTTGGTTCCCAAGAAACAACCAAATGAATTTCGTTTCGTGACAGATTTTCGCAAACTCAACCAAGTCACAAAAACAATTAATTATCCCCTACCTGTCATGTCACATATTCTAAATGACTTGTCGTCGACCAAATGGATGTCAACTTTGGATTTGGCGAGTGGATATTGGCAGGTGGCAGTACATCCGGACTCGGTCGATAAAACAGGCTTTGTGACTCCTTTTGGGGCCTATGAATATTTACGTATGCTTTTTGGTTTAGCTTCTGCACCTGCTACTTTCCAAAAGCTTATGGACACGGTTCTCAGACCTGTCCTGGGTCCCCATGTGCATGTCTATTTGGATGATATTATTATCACATCAGAGACTTTTGACGAGCACCTTTCTCTGCTCAAACAGGTGTTCCAACTTATATACAATGCTGGCTTGACGTTAAAACCTAGTAAATGCCAGATAGCGAGGGACGAGATTGTATATCTGGGGTTGAAAATTACTCCCCACGGCTTATTCACTGATAATGAAAAAATTAGGCCTATTGCTGACTTTCCTCGGCCTAAAACAGCAAAAGAACTATCCCGCTTTCTGGGAATGACCGGATGGTATCAGCAGTTCGTCCCCGCTTATGCTACAATATGTGAGCCATTGTATGCTTTAAAGCGTAAATACAAGAAGTTTATTTGGACACCTGAAGCTAACGCTGCATTCGAAACACTGAAGTCTGCATTGAATCAGCCTCCGGTGTTGGCTTTCCCGGATCATTCTAAAGAATTTGATATTTATACTGATGCATCCGGAGTTGGTCTTGGTTGCGTTTTGTCACAAGCTGGGCATCCAATAGCTTTTGCGTCTCGTACTTTAGCCAAAGCTGAACGCAATTATTCAGCTACGGAACGTGAATGTCTTGCTGTTGTGTATGCACTGAATAAATTTCAATGTTATCTTAACGAATTGACAGTTAACATAATTACGGATCATTCTGCCCTTCAGTATTTGAATTCTGCTAAACACCTATCTCAAAGACTTATGAAGTGGGCTCTGAAGTTACAAGAGAGCAATATCAAAATTTCGTATCAGCCAGGTCATAAGAATCAATTACCGGACGCATTATCTCGCGTTCCGATTAGTGGGGTCCCCACCGAAACTACTCCTGGATGTCAGCCTTTACTTCTGATAGCTGATATCACATCCAGAGAGCAGATAATGGCAGAATTAATAAATGATCCAGATTTTGGGGATATTTACAATTTTTTGCTTGCGGGTTCGCCCCTACCAAGTGATCCTTCTCTGGCTGGAAGGTCACAACATTTTGAAGTAATAGAGGGTCTTCTTTATTATACAAAGTCTCGGACTACTAGGGCAGAGTTTCGCCCATGTATTCCGCGAACCCTTAGAATGGCTCTTTTAAATGAATTTCATGACAAACCTCTTGCAGGCCATTTAGGTATTCGCAAGACCCGTTGTAAATTGCGGGATGTTGCCTATTGGCCTGGAATGTACCAAAGTGTGCTCGCATACGTTCAATCATGTCACTTGTGTCAGATTAATAATTATCGTAATGTAAGACCGGCCGGTCACTTGAAATCTAGTTCAAGTTCTCATGTATTTGATATTATTTCCATAGATTTATTGGGACCTTATCCATTATCTGTTAAAAATAAAGCTCGTTATGTTTTAGTACTAACTGATAATTTTTCTAAATGGGTTGAAGTTTTTCCCATTAAAGCCGCTACGGCTGAGATTATTTGTAATGTCTTAGTTAATGAAGTATTTTCTAGATATGGTGCACCTAATAAAGTAGTTTCGGATAATGGTCCTCAATTTATTTCTGACATTTTTGAAAGAATGTGTGCGAGATTACACATTAAACACAAATTCATTTCCCCATATCATCCCCAGAGTAATCCTGCAGAACGCGTTAACCGAACGCTAGTGAAAATGATTGCGACTTTCGTAATGGACCACCATGAAAAATGGGATGACCATTTAGAACTTTTTGCGTTCGCCCTCCGCTCATCTGTCCACGAGTCTACTAAAATTACTCCTGCAGAACTTTTTCTGGGTCGCAAAATTAAAACCCCTTTTGAAAATTTAACGGGGATTATCGACGAATTAAACCAGCGACCAACTCCGCAATCAGTACACATTATGGCAGAAAAAGCTCGTGTTGCAATGCTAGGAGCACAAGCGGCTCAAGCACGATATTATAATTCTAGGCGTAGGGAACCAGATCTTGTCGTTGGAGATCTCACTCTCGTGGAAACGCACTTCCAGTCTTCTGTTTCGCATACTTTAGTGAAGAAATTTGCACCCAGCTACGAAGGTCCATATCGGGTGGCAAATGTCTTTGAAAATAATATTGTTCTGGAGAAACCGAACAACAATTTTCAATATGTACATGTTGATCAATGTCGCAAGTATCACGAACGGGATATCGATTTCATTATCAATCCTACTCAACCTTCTGTTCCACAGACTCAAGAATCTATATCTCATGTTCAACCGCCAGAAATTGTGGACGACCCACCGAACATTTTTGACGAATCACCAGTGATTTTTCCTTCACCCTCCCCCTCCAGACGAGTTTCTACAACCGCAACCTGATTCTCCCGTGAGACCAAGGCTCGATTCGCGTTCGTCGAATACTAGTATCGTTCCTTTCCCTCCAACCATTGCCAAGACTATTGCTGCGCCGTTTCCGGCTAACTCTGCACCAACGCGGGATACTTCTTCTTTGAATACCTCATCGGAAAGTATTCCTATAGGCAAATCCAAACATCGCCCTGCACGACCGCTGAGTTACAGCAGCGACTCAGAGGCGTCGGACATTTCGGATTTGTCAGTTATGAATCCAACATTTAATATTCCACACCGTCCAGCACCACCAAAGGCTGGGCGCAAACGTCACTTGTCTCCCCAATCTGCTTCGCCGCAACAGCGACGAAGGCAGAAATCTTTGCATCCGCCCGGGTTTCGCCCCTGGAACCTCCGTTCAGGGCAAACAGGGCCGATGCCTGCTACTACTATCATGCCCCGTGGGCGTAAACGAAAACAAGCGATGTGGCCGGAGACACGTCCCTCCAAAAAGATACTGGAAGGACACAACGGGCCCCAGCATCAAGGGACTTCATATCCAAAGCCTGGGGGAGCCCGTTCCTATCAGCCGCAGCAGGGATTTCCGGACCGCCAGACTTCTGACGTTCCTGACCGTTCTTCTCAGCCGCAGGGATTTCCAGACCGCCAGACTCCTGACCGTTCCTATCAGCCGCAGCAGGGATTTCCGGACCGCCAGACTCCTGACCGTTCCTATCAGCCGCAGCAGGGATTTCCGGACCGCCAGACTCCTGACCGTTCTTCTCAGCCGCAAGGGATTCCAGACCGCCAGATTCCTGACCGACAACAGACCGATGTTCCATTACCGTCCCGGAAGAGATCCAAGCCACCTGATTTCCCCAGTCCCATTAGGCCTGGAAAACGTTTTCGCACTAGAATTTTTTATGCGTCCTCGAGATAAGTAAGTTCTCGTGGACAGGTTCTTTTCTCAGTTATTGTTTTTTCCTGCTCGACCAGTTGGCGTGTCAGAATTTCTTTTTTTCGTGTGGGCCTATGCATTCTTTTTGTGTATATATGTGTGTTTTTTTTTTATATTTCTTCTATGTCCATCTACTAATCCGCTTTTTTTTGTATATATCTATGTGCTTAGGGGTAAAATAATAAAATTGTTACTGTTAGGCAGCTCCAGGTAAATTTCGCTGCTGATACAGTTGTTCTGTATTTCAACGCATGAGGCAAACGTAATTTGAAATGAAAATAATAAAATTGTTACTGTTAGGCAGCTCCAGGTAAATTTCGCTGCTGATACAGTTGTTCTGTATTTCAACGCATGAGGCAAACGTAATTTGAAATGAAAATAATAAAATTGTTACTGTTAGGCAGCTTCAGGCAATCTTCGCTGCTGATACAGTTGTTATGTATTTCAACCAATGAGGCGCACGTAATTTGAAATTAAAAAAGTGATTCCTGCTAGGCAGAATAAAAGGAAAGTATGCCGATGCAGGTTTGGTTTGTTCTACACTACAATTTTCACAGTCGAATACAGATTCGTAAATTGTTATGCCAAGTTGATAATGTAAATACGGCTACCACCAAACAACAAATCAAAAAAAAGATCGAGAAACGTCACTCATCGAAATGTAAGACTTACACTCCAAAATTGATAGGTTTTTCGGAAAAAAAAAAAAAAAAAAAAAAAAGAAAAAGAAAGAAGAAAAATTAAGGGGAGATGATGTAACGTATACTCTATATTCACTTTCCTTTTGATTTTACTATCTCTGGTTATTTTATTTTACTATGTAAATTATCTTCCTACTGAACGGAATATTATTTCACCCGCTGAATGAGATCTGGCAATGAGTGTAAGTCATGACGTGGTGGTAGCTCGTATATAGGCGCGTTCATCGAGAAGTGTGGTGGCGTTGTAGTTGTGTTGTTGCGTTGGAGTTGTGTAGTGTGTTGCGTTGGAGTTGAGGGTGGTTGGTGTTGCGTTGCGTTGCGTTGCAGTGTGTTGTTATGTAGTAGTGATATATGAGTGCCTTAGTTGACCAGGAGTCATCATAATAAACAAGTTTCTCTGTAAGTTCAGTCTTTCTCAATTCTTAGTTTTGTCAGACCTCTGTCTGGCTGTTAGGTTTATGACTTTGATTACTTAATATAAATAACCAGCGTTGAGACTTTGTTTAAGTTCATAATTAACGAGTAACAACACCCTTTTGGGAATTCATCATTTTGAAGCTTAGAGCATTATTCATTCATAATAATTAGCTTAGCGAAAAGATAAACAAAGCTAATTCATTATAGTATCACTAAAGACGTAAGGAAATTCAACTGTGAATTAGTGAGGAAAGCAATTGAAGAAAAAAAAAGCCTAAAGATAGCAAAGGGACAGTAAGGGAAGAAAACAGATTATGGCACTGAGAAAAGAAGATGGTTCTGTAACAAGAAACAGAGGCGAAATTTTGACAAGAGTGAAAGATTTCTACTCCAAATTATATGAAAGGGATGATACATATACTCCAGACATCATGAAAAGTACAAGTACCAGAGTTCTTCCAGTCCTCCCAGCAGAAGTTGCACATGCAATCAAGAACATGAAGCGGGGAAAAGCTCCAGGAGAAGATGGAATTACTGTAGACATCATACAAGAAGCAAGTGGAGAAATCGAAACAGTACTCGCCCAAATTTTCACTCGATGCCTTAATGAAGGGAAGATTCCTGAGGATTTGAACAACGCTACAATGACCCTGCTACATAAAATGGTGACATTGAGGATCTCAGGAACTACAGACCTATCAACCACAAGTTCCTGTGGCCACGAGTTCCTATCAGCCACGATTTCCAGTGGTTTATAAAATATTCACTAAAGTTCTTTCACACCGTTTGAAGGTAACACTGGACATGGCTCAACCGAGAGAACAAGCTGGATTCAGGAGTGGCTACAGCACAATAAATCATATCCACGTACTAAGAGAACTAATGGAAAGAGCGAGGGAATATGAACTTCCATTGTGCATGGCTTTTATCGATTATGAAAAAGCCTTTGATTCGGTGAAACCATCAGCAGTTATAATGGCTCTGAAATCCTGTGGTATTGAAGATCATACATTAATATTATTAATAAAATCTATGAAAATGCAAGTGTAAAGATTCGGCTGTTTGAAAATACAACACACATAAAAATTGGAAAGGGAGTGAGACAAGGTAACACCATATCTCCGAAGCTCATTAATGCCTCATTGGAAAATGCATTTCAATCACTGAACTTGGAAAACAAAGGGATAAAGAATAATGGAGATTATCTAACCCACCTTCATTTTGCTGATGACGTAGTCATTTTTGCAACTACCCCATCAGAGCTGCAGAGTATGACCCAGGAACTTGCTGACAAGAGTAAAGAAGTGGGATTAAAAATGAACTTTCAGAAGACAAAAGTGATGTTCAATGCTTTTACACGAAATGAAGATTTATCGATTGATGGAGAAAAGCTGGAGATAACAGACACATACGTTTATCTTGGACAGCAGATATCAAGTGAGGGTCACATTGAGGAAGAAATTAATCGGCGTACAAAACTTGCCTGGAGAGCTTTTGGAAGAAACAGCATAATTTTCAAGAGCAATATGCCATTATGTCTTAAAAGAAAAGTGTTTGATCAATGCATCCTTCCAGTGCTTACGTATGGTGCAGAGACGTGGACCTTAACTAAAAGAGACATACAAAGGCTGCAGACAACTCAAAGCAGCATGGAGAGGTGTATGCTTGGTGTAACCAGGAGAGAAAAGAAGAGGAACTCGTGGATCCGAAAAATGACAAGAGTGGAAGACATCATGATCAGGGTTAAATCCCTGAAATGGCAATGGGCTGGACATACTGCCAGAAGGACAGACCTTCGATGGACAGCCGAAATTTTAGATTGGATTCCAAGGGACAGGAAAAGACCCAGAAGAAGACCACATGGGAGATGGGTGGATGAAATTTGAAAGTATGCGGGAGTGACATGGAGGAGACTGGCACAAGACAGACCGTTGTGGAGGAAACTTTGGGGAGACCTTCGTCCAGCAGTGGATTGATAATGGTTGATAATGATGATGATGATGATGATTGGCGTTGGAAATATACCGATTTATTGGCGTTGGAAATAGACACATAAGCGTTTTCAAGCTTTCGAACAAAAAAAAAAACGCTCTTTTTATACGCCGAAAAATACGGTTATTTGAAAACGACAATAATTCTCTTAAGAAGTTTCACAAAAGTGATGGAACTTGCTGTTTATTCACATTCATTCACTACTTTATGTACAGCTAGAGCGACGAGCTATTACATTATTGCAACCTCCAGTCTGGAGAAATGAGCGCGTCTAGAGAACGAACGGTGACGCAGATGAAGTTTACAGAGCAGTATATATACAACCCGAGGACCGGCTTTAGGTTAGTAGAGTGTTCGGAGTCAGAATGGGAAGAACTGCCGATTTATCGGAGTTTGATAAAGGACAAATTGTGATGGCACGGCTCCTCAGAACTACGATCTCGGAAACGGCGCGCTTTTGTATTGTTCACGTGCAGCTGTAGTGAGTACGTATCAAAATTGGTGCACAGATGGTCAAACGACGAACCATTGTCCAACCGTGTGTCGTCTGCAGCTCATTGATGCTGGAGGAAAACGGAGACTGTCTCGCATTGTTCACAGCGACCGCAGGGCCACAGTGCGACAAATCACCCGCAGCTACAACAGTGGTGATCAGGCAATGTGTCGTCACAGCACACATTTCATCGCAGCCTTCTGCGCATGGGCCCGCGTAGCCGAAGACCCAGCCGGGTCCCCATGCTCATTGCACGTCATCGCCCAAAACGCATGAAATGGGCCCAAGATCATCGAGATTGGACAGTTGATGATTGGAAGAAAATGGGTTAGTCTGACGAATCAAGATTTCTGGTGCATCACGTAGACGGCCGAGCGCGGATACGCCGATTACCAACGGAGGCTATGGCACGTGGATGCACTGTTGGGCGGATACATGCTGTCGGCGGCGGTGTTATGCTGTGGGCGATGTTTCCTTGGGACACTTTAGGCCCCATTATGCCATAGCACAATCCGTGACAGCTGTCAGGTATCTGATCATTGTTGCGAACCAAGTTTACCCATTGATGGCAACTGTGTACCCTGCTGATGATAGCCATTACCATGCCACACTGTCAGATTCATCAAGGAGTGGTTCGAGGAACATGCTGGTCACTTTCTGTTAATGCCCTGGCCTATAAATTCACCTGACATGAACCCAATCGAGCTTTTGTGGTTCGACTTGGGAAAGCGGGTTCGCGCTAAATCACCACCACCCCGAAATGTACGGGGACTGGATGATCTGCTGTTGACATCATGGCACCAGATACTCCAGGCTACCTACAAATTCACCTGACATGAACCCAATCGAGCTTTTGTGGTTCGACTTGGTAAAGCGGGTTCGCGCTAAATCACCACCACCCCGAAATGTACGGGGACTGGATGATCTGCTGTTGACATCATGGCACCAGATACTCCAGGATACCTACAAATTCACCTGACATGAACCCAATCGAGCTTTTGTGGTTCGACTTGGGAAAGCGGGTTCGCGCTAAATCACCACCACCCCGAAATGTACGGGGACTGGATGATCTGCTGTTGACATCATGGCACCAGATACTCCAGGCTACCTACAAATTCACCTGACATGAACCCAATCGAGCTTTTGTGGTTCGACTTGGTAAAGCGGGTTCGCGCTAAATCACCACCACCCCGAAATGTACGGGGACTGGATGATCTGCTGTTGACATCATGGCACCAAGTACCCCAGGATACCTATCGCTTCCTCAGCGAATATATGCCTCGCCGAGTGGCCACTGTTTTTGCCGGCTACAGCTTATTAAGTAGGTGATCATAATGTAATGGGTCATCGGTGTCATCATCATCATCATTGTCAACCATTATCAATCCACTGCTGGACGAAGGTCTCCCCAAGTTTCCTCCCACAACGGATCTGTCTTGTGCGATTAAAGTACGGATCCTCCATGTCACCCCTGCATACTTTCGAATTTCCTCCGTACTTCCCATAAGGTCAATTCGCTTATCTTTATGGAATTTTAAGACGAAAAGAATTAATTGTGCTGATTTATGAAAGCTATATCAGCTCTTAAAGCCAAAATTACTAACTTCTTCTGTTCAATAAAGAAATGAGCTTGTTAAACCCGGTTAACCGAGCAATTTGTTTTTAAGTGAATGAAGTTAAAGGTCAGAATATTTCCTTTGATTATCAGAATACGCAATAGACTAAGCTATTCCTTCGCATATTTTTGTGTGTCCAACGTAGTGTATTCTTGAAGTGGATCCACCTAAAAATTCTGCCCTATGTTTCCAATGGTAAAAACTTCTGTAGGCATTTTCTTCGCAATTAATGTTTTCCCGAGGTTGAAAATTTGCACAACGATAAAAATAACTAAATTAAAGCCTAGTATACTTAATATTTTCTAAAACTTAACCATAATTATATTAAAAATTAATAACTTTTCCTTTTGGTAGTGGTGAGAACTGCTAATAGATTGCGCCACATGTACACGTGACTAGCTAAATGGAATCACGTCAAAAAAATTTCAACGATTTTATTAATTTCAGAATGGAATCAATATTTGAATCTATCCATTCTATAGTCTGCGATGTTGAGAATAATTTGAGCCAATTAGATTAAATATTCTGACAGTTCTCTGGGTTCGTCTAAGAAGAAATGAGAAGGTATTCTTTCTGGCCGTAACTCGAAGGGACGTAAGCGAAGGGCGGAGATAATGTTAGTTCAAAGTACACCAGATCATTGTGCACAATCAAGAAGCGCTTATAGCGTAGTAAAACAGCGTGTAATGCGCATATAGAATCGCCAAGCTTTCGCTCTTCACTGGGGAACTTTTTCAATTGTCTTGAAAAAGTCTCCTAGTAGAGAGCGAAAGCTTGGCGATTCTATATGTTTATTATACCAGTAAATAAACGGATTTACTACGCTATAAGCGCTTCTTGAAAAGTGGAGGCTAAGGTAGCAAGCCGTCACTTCTTCAGCGACCACGCTAGCAAGCCGTCCCTTCTTCTTTTTTTTTTTTTTTTTGATTGGAGGTTTAACGACCACCGTGAGCAACTCAATGGGCTATAAGCAGTCGCCCGTCCCTAATTTAGGGTCACTGGTTCCAGGGAAGGGAGAGAGCCAGTGCCGTAAGACAAACACAACATCCATGCCTGACCGGGATTCGAACCCGGACCCCTTACGGACGAATGATCAGAGGCCAACGCCTTAGACCACTGCACCACCGGGGCGGCCGTCCCTTCTTCAGCGACGACGCTAGCAAGCCGTCACTTCTTCAGCAACCACGCTAGCAAGCCGTCCCTTCTTCAGCGACCACGCTAGCAAGCCGTCCCTTCTTCAGCGACGACGCTAGCAAGCCGTCCCTTCTTCAGCGACCACGCTAGCAAGCCGTCCCTTCTTCAGCGACCACGCTAGCAAGCCGTCCCTTCTTCAGCGACGACGCTAGCAAGCCGTCACTTCTTCAGCGACCACGCTAGCAAGCCGTCCCTTCTTCAGCGACCACGCTAGCAAGCCGTCCCTTCTTCAGCGACCACGCTAGCAAGCCGTCCCTTCTTCAGCGACGACGCTAGCAAGCCGTCACTTCTTCAGCGACCACGCTAGCAAGCCGTCCCTTCTTCAGCGACCACGCTAGCAAGCCGTCCCTTCTTCAGCGACCACGCTAGCAAGCCGTCCCTTTTTCAGCGACCACACCTGTGTCTGGACGTAGAGGAGACCTCGTAACTGAAAATAAACGAGTTTTCGTAGAAATCGTATTTTTGTTTTGCTTTGGTTTGGGGTGTTTAACGACTTTCCAAATTTAAAGCTACTTGTACCACGGGAAGAGAGAGAGAGAGAGAGAGAGAGAGAGAGAGAGAGAGAGCCAATGCCATAAGACAAACACGGCATCCATGTCTCACCGGGATCCAAGCTCGAGCCCATCTCGATTGAATGGTCACCAGCCAACGCTCAGACGTTTGCGCCAATAAAGCGGAATAAATGTCTTTACTTACTGATTGTCCCTCGTGTTGCTTTCATAAAAACAGTCTTTACTGGATGTCTCAATTGCTTTGTCGTACTGATTGATATGCCTACTTTTTCTTAACAGGTTTGGTTCAAAAACCGTCGGGCTAAGCAAAGAAAGATGCAAAAGTCTTTGGAAAAGAGTTATCCTCTGGCTCAGGATAAGGTGAAAGAAGAGGCGATGTCTCCAAATTCTTCCTCGGTGGAAACTTCCTTTGCACATGAACCTTCCCGCAGATGTTCCAGGAGTCACAGAGAATCCAAAGATGAAACTCTGGAGAATCATACTTTCGGACGCCGTAACGAAACTAGTAAGTTCCATATGAGCATCAGTTTCAATCATTTTTTTCTTCTTTCTTTGACATATTGTTTTGTCATTAACGCGTCAGAGAACGCTAACGGAACAGCAATGCTAATGCTCTCTTAAATGATATGTTCATGATGATAGCAACCATACATTTATAGTTACGACACTCCAAATATGACGTTGCAAGTTCCTTTTCCCCATAGTAAAACAACGAAATTTTGGGCGATTACTGTGAACCAAAATGTTCTTGAAAAAGTTTCGCTGAATAAACGGTTAAGAAGAAATTAAAAGAGTCGCATTTCTGTGAGTCCAAGAATTACGCAAGATTGGCACAGACAGAGTTCAGGTGCGTCGTGAGTGGAACTACAAAGGCCATCCATAAAAACAGAGTAATTTTTTTTCAGTTGGCAGCAGTGCGAAGGGAAAAAATAACCACGCAGACGAGTAACTGAATTAAGGAAGTATCTACGGCAGCAATTACAGTATATATAAGCAAGAAATACTGGAGGACTTTTCGATTTATGCTTCTACGTTATAATCAATTCATTTTTTACTTGCTGCTTTTTTGTTTATTGTCGACATACACCTAGTGATCACTGAATTATGGCTAACCCTATCAAAAGTGGATGCGTTTCGTTGACCACGTGATTTTGATAGATAGCGCGGTTAGTCGACCGACGTAGCACATACACTGAAGAGCAATTGAATTAGAGACAGCTGGCGATATGGAAATATGGCGTTATGGGCGGCCCTGTAAACGAAAAAGACATGACGTATGTAGCGATCCGACATTATAAGGAGTGATGCGACGGGAATCAATAAGAGTCGGTCGCAGGATGGGTAAGACGAAGGATCTAAGCGCATTTGATCGTGGGCAAATTGTCGGGGCCCGACGAATGGGTCACTCCATCTCGGAAGTCGTGCAGGCACTGGGATTTTCACGAGCCACTGTGTCACGGGTGCACCGTGAGTACATCGAATCCGGTAAAACTCTGCAATTTAACGCTGGCGCACAAGAACGTGCAAGCAGTAACAGCATCCAAAACCATCTCCTCGCTATTGGGTACAGAAGCCATCGTTCCACGAGGGTACCGCTGCTGACCGCACATCACAGGGTGCAAAGATTAGCACGGGCGCAGAAACATCGCCACTGGACCCTAGACATGTGGGAAAATGTTGCCTGGACTGATGAGTCGAGATTCAGGTTGGTACATGCGGCAGGATACGAGAAAGGCGCAAACCATATGAAGAGATGTATCCTTCTTGCCAGCAGGGTACTCTTCAAGCTGGTGGGCATGGCATTCTTGTCTGGGGACTGTTTACGTGGATTGAAATGGGACCCCTGGTACGTGTGATATCGTGCCTAACAGGTCAACGTTACCGGGGTATTCTGGACGACCCTTTGCTCCCGTTTGTGCGTCTTCAACATCCCACTGGGGACATCATCTTGCAACAAGACAATGCAGCTCCAGAATTGTATCCGAATGGTTGGATGAACGCTCCACCGTTGTGACCTCGCTTCCTTGGCCAGCTAGGTCAACTGTACTCAATCCCATCGAGCACATCTGTGATGCCATCGAGAGAGATGACCCTTCTCAATGAAATCTTCGTGAACTGTGGGAGCTTGTTCAAAGGTCGTGGATCCGTATGGCTTCCCAACGCTTCCGGTGTCTTGTCGAGTCCATGCCGAGTCGAATCGCCGCCGTCATCAGGGTAAAAGGTGATGCTACACGTTACTAGACAGGTATCTCTAATTAAATTGCTCTTCAGTGTATAAGGTGCAAGTGGAGCAGTAGGTAGTAAAATTCGGAGCGTGATGGGTAAACGGTGTCAGACTTGAAGGATTGTTGAGAGCTCGGAGAGTTGGTGCCTCGATTTCCCAAACGGCTGAACTGCTGTGTTGTTCGCGAACCGCCATAATTAAAGCGTATTAGGACTGGCGTGAAAATGCTCAAACAACGACCCGGAGGAAAAACTGCACAGGACAGCAAAAGGTTGATGTGAGAGATGAGCGCCGGGCCCGACGACTCGTACAGTTCAACAGACGCAGTACTGTACAACATTTGAGTACCCAGTACAACATAGGTCACCCAAGAACAGTATCCGCCATGACCATTCGTCGTACACTCCCACATATCTTCCACAACAGCAGACGACCCCTTACGACCCCCTCTCTTAACAACGGTTCATCGCCGCAAAAGACCCGCCTGGGGCAAGGTTATGCAAGTTGTAGGTCAGATGACTGGAAAAAATTGTGCTGGTATTTTGAGTCGCATTTTTTTACTCTACTTCCTGGATGGTCGTGTAGGTACAAATTTTAAAGACGACAATCCGTTTTTTTGGTGTAAATATGACAAGGATAAGTCAAATAATATCCGAAAACTTTGAAAATTTCGTCGTCCTGGAGCGGAAATCGCGTCTCCCATATTTTATTCAAATTAATCGGAAACTTGAGACTTGGTCGTTCTGGGTGGTGTAGTGGTTAGCATACCCTGTCGCTATCTGGGAGGCGCGGGCTCGATTCCCGTTCCAGAGCGACAAAATTTTCAAGTTTTCGGATATTTTCTGACTTACCATCTTTGTCACATTTACACCAAAAAACGGATTTTCACCTTCAAAATTTGTATGATATGGTGTAATCCCGTATTTCATTCACGATTTATCTCCTCCTCCGGGCAATCACGGGATTGCATTCTTAACCTCCAGATTCGCTAAACATGAATTCCAGTTGCTCCGACTAGCGAATCCTGTGATGGTTATATTTAAATTAATCAGAAACTTGAGACTTGGTCGTTCTGAGTGGTATAGTGGTTAGCACACCTGGGCGCTACCCGGGAGATGCGGGTTCGATTCCCGCTCCAGGACGACGAAATTTTCAAGTTTTCGGATATTATCTGATTTACCATCCTTGTCATATTTACACCAAAAAACGGATTGGTATCTTTAAAATTTGTATGATATGGTTTAATCCCGTATTTCATTCATGATCGTGTAGGTATTTCGCGTAAACAACATGAGGCACTCGATCCATCCTGCATGATCTTCACATTGCAAACCAGTGGAGGTTTGCAATGTGAAGATCATGCGATCCATTGCATGGTGTTAGACATGTTTACCTGGCAGTAAGTTGGACCCCTGGTGTATGTACAACAACGTATGACTGGTGTCTACTCTTGTGAATTGCTTACTGACTCTGTACACCCAGAAATGTTGCACTTTTCTCCAAACTGCGACGGTGTCTTCCCTGGTGACAATGCGCCGAACCACAGGTCCAATGTTATGCAGAAATGATTTGAAGAACACAGTTCAGGCTTCAGCATATCGACTGGCCTCCGAACTGCGATCCCGACAGAGCCCACGTGGGACACTATGGAAGTGCATAACAGGTGTATGGATACGCCAATCACCTCCATACCTACATTGAAGGCTGCATTACACCCAGCTTGGTTGGCCATACCTCCAGGGACAGCACCAGCGGGTGGGCTGGGGTGGGCTAGAGCCCACCCAAATTTTGGTCAGCCCCCCCCCGTCAGCCCCCCCCAGAATTTTTTGGATAAATGAAGAAAATGTTGTACACTTTACTATCGGAGCTATATGTTCTTCTGTGGCAATGGGAGAAGGGTAGCATTATGCAATTATGTTCCTCCAACCACGATCCATGACTCAGACTGGCAACCTTACTTATATGTTGCGCTTCCACTTTGGCACACAGAGGTCGATGACCAGCCGGAAGTTCAAATAACATCGTCAGTCCGATGCCGTGGCTTATGCCACTGGGTTGAAAGTTGAATAAGCATCACTCTGCCAATCCCATCACCGCCCTAGCGTTCTCGCAGTCTTTGACAAGTAGTGGGCGTTATCACGATGGTCGAAAACATCAGACAGTGATCGGCGTCAGTCACCACCAGACAGTGAGCGAAATTTCTCTTGGCTTGTTAGTAGTTACACTCGTTTTCTTTCTCGTTCTGGTGAAAAGTCTCATTTTCCCTGCTTGATTTTTTTTTTTTTTTTTGCACGAATTGTGCGTGATACATGAAAGTGGGGTATTTCTTCCCAAACCAAACTTTAAAATAACATGTCCGCAAAACGACCAATCCATGATTTTTTGGAACAAGTGTTAATCAGAAGAAGAAAAGTAAATTAAGCGATAATGTCTACAAAGCGGATAATGATTATCAGACGGCCACAACTTCATCAACAGCGTGTGGCGAATCATTAGGAATCAACAAGGATTCTTTAAGTGCTTGTAGTGATTCAACGGAAATTTTTTATGAACGCCATGTTTGTGAAAATAAAACACTGGAAGGACCACATGGTCACAAGACAAAAAAAAATGTGGAACTCGGAGAGCTTGATACAGCAACTTATAAAGAAGTAAATTTCTCCGACATTTTTGGTCCACGCCGGGAATCGAACCCGAATCCACTTATTCCGGAAGAAGTCGCTCTACCAACTGAGCTACGCGGACGTTCGTTGTCGCTGCTATCTGCTCTTATGTCGTGTGCGTCCTGCAGGGCAGGCACGTCACATCCCCCCGAAAGAGGGCCGGGGGCATGGCCCACGGGTCAGCCGTGATCATGAATTGTCGCAGGCAGCCATTCTGAAGAATGTACTCTTGAGAACTCCCAGTCAATGTGGTGTGTGGAATGCAGCGTCACACACATTTATTTTTCGAAGCGCTGGAGAAGGGATTCTCTTATTTTTCCTCTCTCGCGGTGTGGAAAGAACGTCACACCATTGTGAGATCTTGAACGGCCGGGTCATCCGGGAAGTTCGGGCGCCATTGTAACGAAGTAAATTTCTCCGACATTTTTGGTCCACGCCGGGAATCGAACCCGAGTCCACTTATTCCGGAAGAAGTCGCTCTACCAATTGAGCTACGCGGACGTTCGTTGTCGCTGCTATCTGCCTTTATGTCGAGTGCGTCCCGCAGGGCAGGCACGTCACAAACTTCACTTTCGGATCAACCCAAACAGCGTATATTAAAACAGTTCCCACAGAAAAATACGGTAAAGAACAAAGAAGCTTCCAGACATATTAGTATAACATGTTTCCATGGCTTACATATAGTATAAAGAGAGATTCCGCCTTTTGTTTTCCGTATAGAATGTTTTCATCGGACGACAAAAAACTCAGTGAGGTTACAACAATTGAAAAAAAAAAAGCTCTTGAAAAGGATTCGGCTTTAAAAAAAACACCAGAACAGGCTTGACCCACAAAATTTACTTGGTGTTGTGGACCTCTTATAAGAAAATGAAATCAAGAAGCGCACACTCATCAGTTGCCACACTTTGAAGTGCTGCATGTTCTGAGGAAGTCAAGCAAAAGCTTTGTTTAGGGTAAGCGACGGCGGTTTTTGAAAATTCTTGACTTTAATTATATATCTATATATGAATCATAATTCGCCCCCCTCCCCAGATTTTAGAGTGCCCCTCCCCCTAGAGCCCCCCTTCCCCGTTGAAAAAATTTCTGGCGCCTTCCTCCTAACTGCTTCCGGCATCTTATTGAATCGATGCCACGTCGGATACCTGCTGCACTGAGGGCGAAGCGAGTACCTACAAAGTATTAGGCACGTGGTCATAATCAGTCAACACCCAGTGCATGTTTGTGATGAAAAATCTGCAAACTACAGTACATCGAAGTTCGATTACTGTAAGAGTGATGACATCAAATGTTACAGGCTAGCTCCCAGTAGTAAGAGGTGTGGTGTTTTGTAGTCTGTCTTGGGACCGAGTTCGAGTCCCGGATGAGGCAAGGGGGAGTTTTTCTTCTACGGTGCTGACTGACTCCCGTCTCTGAATCCAGCGGCCTTGAATTAAAGACGGGCTACTCCCTGAAGTTTTAGATGCGCATGGAAGCTGCTGTTGAACACCGAAACAGAAAAGAAACCTCTCTGGCGTATAAGTCATTAATATGCACTATTTTTTTTCTGGTAAAATGTTTCATCATAAGCGAATCAAATTAAAAAAAAAAGGGAAAAAAAAAACAAATATTTGTTTTTGGTCGAAATTTGTGATGCCAAATCTGCAACTTTATTTTTCGGCTGGAAGGAGAATTTATAAAAAGAGCATAACATTTCATCATAAATGTCGTTATAATCTAACCCTGTGTATATGCACGCACTGGCCAAAAAATTACGAACAGTTATAAGACGGTCAAGGAATTACACACCAATATGGCAGACGTAAGACTCACATGGCTGATGCCAGCGAACAGATTATTCAGTTGCAGTAATGTAATTTCTAAAAACGGGGGGGGGGATATCTTCCGGTATTTGAAAAAGGATTAATCGAAAACGAAAGTGCCACGATACATAAATAAATGCCAGTGTCTCACAAGGCACCATTTTAGATATGTTTAGAAAGGGAAGAACAATCGGATCTTCCATATCAAAAAACAACAAATGTGGCGAGAAAACTGGACTTAAAAGAGCTTGGCCGTCGCACTGTGAAGAGGACTGCGCAGAAGAACAGGATTCCCAATGTACAATAACTACTAAGGCCGGGCGAATTAAACTAAGGCCGGGCGTAGTCCCCTTCGACCAGAACCATCCGTTACAAAAAACTCCAGCGGCAATGGCGACCAGAATACCGTGAAAGGACAGTAGAGCCGTGGATGGTCAGATGAATCATGCTGTGCATTGTTTTGTATCGATGATTGGCGGACAGTGTGGTAAGAAGATCATGAAAACATTGCGAACACAACCCAAGAACTGGGAGTTGGCACCATCTTTTGGGAAATTTCTGCTGAAACGGACTGAGTCCGTTAATGTCAATGGAAGGAAAGGCGACATCCAGGGAATACCGAGTGCCGTAAATGACTCAGTGCACCAGCAAGGTTGCATTTTTTCTTGCATGCGATGGCATCTTTATGGATAACAACGTAATCACACACATGCCAGAGTGTTGCAAGAATGGTTTGATGACCACAAAGAAGGTTTGCATCATCTTCCCTGGCCTCTACAATCATCTGATTTCAACCCTATTGAAAGTGTGTGGTACACACGCTAGAAAGAGCTGTTTGGAGTCGATGCCTTTCATCTACGCAGGAAGAATTGTGCGATACTTACCTTCAGGAACGGCAATCCTTGAACCAAAAAGCACAGGGCACCTCACAGAATCCATACCGCGTTGCATACTTGGTGTCATTCGCGAAAAAGATAGTCCTACTTCACACTAAATAATGATTCGTGTTTTTTGAGCCAGTGCGTGTATATTTGCTGGAAGGAAACTGTTAGCAAATGCTGAGTGGCGACAATGGTTTCGTTTTCACTATCTGCATATCCATGTAGTCTCAGCTGCTGCAAAGGAGAAAAATCGATATCTCGTTTATAATATATTTTTCACATACACCGACGAGCCATTAAATTATGACCACCTACTTAATAAGCTACAGGATACCCTTTAACCGGCACAACAGCAGCCACTCGGCGAGGCATCGATTCGATGAGGTGGCGATAGGTATCCTGGGGTATCTGGTACCATAATGTCAACAGCAGGTCCTCCAGTTCCCGTACATTTCGGGGTGGTGGTGGTTTAACACGAACCCGCTTTTCCAAGTCGAACCACGAATGTTCAGTTGGGTTCATGTCAAGTGAATTAAATCACCAGCATGCTCCACGAACCACTCCTTGACGATTCTGGCAGTGTGGTATAGCGCATTATCCTGAGCAGGGAATACAGTTGCCATGAATGGGCGAACTTGGTCCGCAACAATGTTTTAGATACCTGAAAGCTGTCAGGGATTGTGCTATTGGGATAATGAGGCCTAAAGTGTCCCAAGAAAACATCGCCCACAGCATATCACCGCCGCCGCCTGCCGGTTTCCGCCCAACAATGCATCCTGGTGTTATAGCACCCGTTGATAATCGGCGTATCCGCGCTCGGCCATCTACTTGATGCACCAGGAATCTTGATTCGTCAGACCAGGCCACTTTCTTCCAATCATCCACGGCCCAATCTCGATGATCTTGAACCCATTTCATGCGTCGTTGGCGATGACGTGCAGTGAGCATAGGGAACCGGCTGGGTCTTCGGCTATGCAGGCCGCGATGAACTGTGTGCTGTGACATATTTCCCTGATCCTCACTGTTGTAGCTGCCGGTGATTTGTAGCTCTGTGATCCTGGCGGTCGCTGTGAACAATGAGCGACAGTCTCCGCTCCCCTCCGGCATCAATGTGCTGCGGACTACACACGGCTGGACAATGGTTCGTCGTTTGACCATCTGTGCACCAATTTTGATACGTACTCACTACAGCTGTACGTGAACAATACAAAAGCGCGCCGTTTCCGAGATCGTCGTTCCGAGGCGCCGTACCATCACAATTTTTCTTTTATGAAACTCCGATAGATTTGCAACTTTTCCCATTCTGACTTCTAACACTACTAACCTAAAGCCGGTCCTCGGGTTGTATATATACTGCTCCACCGTTCGGTCTCCAGGGGCGCTCACTAAGCTGGGGGTGGTCAAAATGTAATGTCTCATGGGTGTATGTGGTAAGTGCTGTCACAGAATATTTAAAAAGTTCCTCCGATTGCTCTGTCTCTCTTGAAGTGACAGATCATCCCAGGAGATCAGAGATTAAAAGCCGTAAACCCGGAGATCTGCGCGCAACGTAGTTGAAGCTGGAGGTATTTTCTCCCAATGCTTAGGTTGAGAACATTTGCTGCGAAGTTAATGAAATTCGACAACGTTCCTCGAAATGAATTTTTACAACTTCATATTGCATGATCTCGTGATAGTGTGTCTTCGACTGTGCTTTATGCAGATGCTCTCTGGCTCTTCCACAAAGCGGTGATAATGGCCAACAGCTTAAAGTGAAAGCTGTGTGGGTAAATTCCAAAAAAATTTAATAGCTGTTGTTATTATTTAATAATACATCGATCTATTCCAAAGGATATATGGTGGAGATTTTTGTTGTTTTCTAAAGTCATCGTATTAGACACATTTGGTGAATATATTTCAGATACGTGGAGATGATGTAAATACACATTTATTTAAGTATATCATACAAAGGTTATTGTTTTTAATTTGTCATTCACTTTTTATGGTCTAGAATAAAACAATGCAGGTAGTATTATCTAAAGGAAGTCTTAGTCTTAGGAACTGTATTACCAAAAAAATAATTTTATTCTGACTGTTTTAACCGAGATAGGTATCCTGTTTCTTTCCTTCAGTTCGTTTTAGTTGTTAGATGATAAGTTTTTTCACTTATATAGTTGTTTTTAGTGTGAGACTACATAGAACGCTCACAATTTGGAAGAGCTCCGACAGAAATTAGCAAAGGCATTAAAAACAAATTTCAAATTTTGAAAAAATGGCTATATCCAAACAAAGGAACTGACAGACGTAAACAATGAGACATTGAAATTTTGAGTAAAAAATGTTACATGTAAGAGGAAATTTGTTGGATGTAGTATTCCAATCAAAACCTCGAAAAGTTGGTAAGTATGGTTTAAAATATATAATCATTTTGAATTACCTGCTATTAAGAAGTCAGCGATTCACACCTTGTATCACGAATTACATGAAACTAGTGCTAAAAACACTCGGGATAAATTGAAAAGTGTTCGTGAGAGATCAGATCTGTCAAGTAAACTGTATTTGCTGAGGAAACTTTATAATAAAAAATGCAACGTATGTTTGAATATTTCAATTTACAAATTAAAGAAGTGCGAGAGATTGAGGAACAGCTGAACTACATAGATTAAGGAAACCCATTTGACTGCGATCTTTTTATGTAGAATTTCAAATAGCTACAGTGCCTTACTCGCAGTATTCAAAAATAAATCATAAAAACTAGAATATTTCATTATGTGAAATCAAAGTTCCTGGTTGAGATTGAAAGAAGGCTATACGTTAAAAAAGGGATCAAACCATTTTCAGTCACAACACTTAGCTTTTAAAATCACACACACACACGCGCGAATGTTCCCTAATTCTAATTATCAAAACAAAAAAATATTGTACATATTGCTATAGGCCAAGCCATTATATGCAAAAAAAATTATATATTGCTACAAATCGAGCCTATTATGAACATATTGCTACAAATCAAGCCATTATAAGTGTAAGTTTTGACTTTTGTTTGCCAGGAATATAGCAGGTAGCAGTAATCTAAATCAGCCTAAATTTACTGCAAAGCAGCCAATGTGCAATTACAATGTTCAGAATACCAGTAACACATCACATACGTCGAACATTGTAATAAATATAAGTCACAGAAAGAAGCTAGATAAATTTAAAAAAGTAAATTTCTTTTAAAAATGAAAAAAACAAAACAAACAGCGAATGTATCGCAGTGGTCGCCTAAGAGCTTCTGCAGCGTCCAACGAATGAGAATGAAAAAAGTGAAAAAGATCAACACGAAAACGAACACAACTACAGGGTGATCCATTTAAACCAGTACCATGTGATTTACTTATAACTTTTTTATAAATAACAACAAAATCATACAGTAAGTTGAGAATTATACATGTGGTATTGGAGAATCATTTTATCAAAGCACATGTTGGAATTGTCCTCCATTTTCTTGTAAACACAGTTGAACACGCCGCACCAGCATATTCAGTGATGTCTCATGTAGAGTACGAGCAGTAACATTGCCAATTTCAGTCGTGATTGTTTCGCGCAATGCATCCAATGATTTTGGATGGGTTTTGTAAACTCTGTCTTTTAAGTAGCCCCATAAAAAAAAGTCGGGGGAAGTTAAGTCCGAAGATCGGGGAGGCCATATGTTTTTTGAAATTAATCTGTCATTAAAGAAGCTGGTTATGAGTCCATTGAGACTTTCGATGTGTGACACGTAGCGCCATCCTGCTGAAAGTAGCCCTCTGTCAATTCAATGTCATCAAGTTGTTCCACAAATTCATTGAATATGCGGCAATAAACGTTAGTGTTGACAATCTCAGAGAAAAAAATGGGGCCAATAATTTTCGTAGATGAAACCGCACACCATACACCAACCTTTTGTGAATGCATCGGTGTTTACACACATAACGTGTGGGTTTTCGGCAGCGCAGTATCTGCTGTTTTGCGAGTTGACGTAGCCTGATAGATGAAACCAGGCTTCACCCTTAAACCATGGAAAGAATATCAGATCGCAAATTAAGAAAATTTTGAAACAATTGGCAGTAACTTACTCTCTTCCCTTGTCCGGTTTCTGCAGCTGATGGATTACGTGCACTTTAAATGGTCGAAAATTCGCTTTTTTTGCTGTCCTTTGACAAGTTCCGTATGAATATCCTGTCTGTTGGCTTAATCTGCGCAACGATTTCGTCGGAGATTGAAGTAAACGTTGCCGAACATCGTCCACACGCGTTTGGGGCATCGCAGGGTGATGTCTACCGCTACCGCTGAGAAGAGAACCGGTTTGCTCCAGTTTTTTTTTTTTTTGCCATCGACAGAATTGTTGACTTGCTTGGAACTTTTCGAACTCCAAACTCTCTTCGTTGCGTTTTGATGACAGAATTGGTTACCCAATACGATTTCACTAAAAAAATACGCTCTGGAGCAGAGTACTGCATGTTTCCGAGTGCAATCAAGTGAATGACAACGCAACAACAAACAAATCACGAGCTGAGTTACAGTTACGGTTAACAATCTTCTTCACGGTGGCGGTTTTCATTCTCCAGGAGTTACTGCTTCTATTGAAAAAAATAAGTTCCTTGCGCGATCCCTTGCAAAAATGTAAGGTTTTTTCAGGGTACTGGTTTAAATGGATCCCCCTGTACATAAAATATGAGCAACAGTGAGTCAGCAGTCGCACGTCTCACACATCGGGGCAGTGTCGTCACACAGCAAGAAGCGATAGGTGAAACGACAATGCCCAATGCGGAGAAGCGCAAGTGTAACTTCCTCACGACGGTTTGTTCACAAACTAGATGGCCATAGTCCGATATGTGGTTTGACAGAGATAAGTTTGTTCCCGTCCTGTTGAGACCAGAGGGACTGTTCACCATGCCTCCTGAAATGTTCAAACATTTCAGGAGCCATGGTGAATGTGCGAATGCCAGGACGAAAATCACGAAAGCACCGTGCCAGTCTAGTGACTGGCAAGGAGGATATACGGATCATATGAGTGGTAGAAACAGTGTTTCTTTCAGGACTTTTTGGCAGGAGGGGGGGGCAAATGGAACCTTGGAGGGGGCAAGTTTTCCATTTGCTATATATATATATATATAATTTTAACTACTATATTTATACATATAGAAGTAATTACAATATATCTAGCACAGGGGCGCATTTAGAGGGGGGCCTTCTTCCCCCGGAAAATGTTTCATTTTTTATTTTGGTTAAAATGTTTTCATTTTTTTTATTTTGGTTAAAATGCGACTTACATTAGAAAAAAATGCCTTAATTTAATAAAAATGTATCAACTTACATTAGAAAGAAATGCTTTAATTTTTCTTCTGTTTTTTATTAACTTTAATTTTGTTCCAGATGGTGGATTTCAAAAACTTCCTTTTTTTCGTCCCCCCTCCCCCGAAGAAAAATTCTATATACATCCCTGATATAGTAATTACTTCTTCAAACATTTCAGGAATAACAAACTGTTTTCTGCTAAAATAGGGGGGGGGGGGAGGTTCTGCAGGCTTGAAATTTTTATCTATTAAAATGCATTCAACGCCACTCTTTGTTCCCGAATCACGATTCCCAGTCAATAAGGTGTGATTAGTCTACTTATTATATTTTGAAAAAATACCATGCGTCGTAATACAGTTTTCAATAAAATAAACTATAACTAGTACCATTTGAATAAATATTCAAAAAAATATAATTGAAGAAATATTTGCAGCATATGAAGAAACGAAATTTCCTTTTTCATCATAGCCTGAATTTATTAAAATTTGGCTCGGTAACCTAAAATGTCTTCGGGGGGGGGTCTTTTCCGGGAGGGCTTCGTTCCCCTGGATGTATGCCTGAAAGAAACACTGGATAGAAATATTTTGCAAGAAGCTGACCGAAAATTTTGAAGAAAGTGTTACTATTGCAAATGTCGATCAAACGATTTTGGTGAAGGTGATTTGGACGTCAGTACCCTAAAGGGGTAAGAAACTAAGGTTTTAAGTGTGTTAAATGTTTTGTATTTATCTGAATTAGTGGGGCAATTTGTAATCACTTAGAGCCATGCTTCCCAAATTTTTTAGAATAGCCACCAAATTTTTAAAACTACAGACCACAAATGTGTTCTGACCCATAGTTTGGGAAACGCTGACTTAGAATGCTAAACAGTAAAATATACAAAATATTACACTTGTATAGTCACTAAAGGCGGGGTGGCCTAGGGGTCAACGTTCGTGACTGCCACGGAGAAAACCTCAGGTTCCATCCAAGGCAGGTACGAACGCTCGAACCACTAAATATCCGCCGTGCGTCGGATGGGCACGTTAAGCCGTCGGACCCCGGGTACTGCCCCCCGTAATAAATAAGGGCGTCCTCCTCCCCCTTTCTACCTCGCTTCCGTGTCACTTTCCTATCAGGCACTCTAGCCCAAATCTCCTAGCTTCCTATTTCTAAGGGTTGTTTAAAAGACCTGGGGTCAGACACTCCCTTCCTAAAATCCTCTACATACGATCTGATCTGAAACTTGTTTTGCATGTTTTATCTGCTAATGGCTTATCTGAACTTATTGCAGATCAACGTGAACCTAAACAAGCTAACAGTCGTATGATAACGTTACAACAAAATAACTTGTGCAAACATGATATTTGTGTATACAAATGGGATCTAAAACTACGTGTCATTTAAATGTAATAAATCAAAATGCAGTGACAAATTTTGTCAAAATGCATACAAGACGCCCAAATAATTTTTATTATTGATTCAAGTGTAAAAACTAAAGCTTGCAGTTAAACCGTACTCGAAGAAGGCATATCGAACCAGAGTCTTCAGAATTGGTGCCGCGTCAACTGCAATGCAGAGCACAGACGGACAGAAAAAGTCATCACGTTCACGTATGATATCAGTGGGTACACAGCAGTGTGCATAATTCGTAAGAAAGGTGAACTGTTAGAATTTTTTTTTTTGTCAGCAACCAAATTCCTAGCCCAGAAGTGTATGGGGGGGGGGGGGGGAGGCTGAAACATGCACGGTAGCTAGAGCTCGCCTCACATGAAAGACTGTAGTCTCAACATCTCTCCAGAAGTCTTCCGGTCACTTGTGGATTCGAAGCCACGTCGAGTTGCTCGACTTCACCGGGATAGAGGAGGTCCTACACGTGCGTATCCCATTACTTTTGGCACTTCAGTGTGTATCACTAGGAGAACCCGTACGTTTCGTTTTGGTCAACTAGGAAAGCTCCCAAACTTTGACAAGATCTTCGAACGAAATGCAATTTGTATGTATCCTCTCATAATATGAGAAAGTGTCGGAATTTACCAGTGTGGTAGTTTTTCTGGATCCCGTAGTACCTCCAGAGCACTGAAATGGTCAAGTCAGATTTTCAGTGGGGGTAAGTGGCTCCTCTTGCCCTCCCATGTGAGGGTTCGTGATGGTTACACCCAAATGTTGATTACCTATTCCAGTCCGAAAATTAATAAATTATTAAAAACAAATGAGCCATAATTACAATTAGTAAGCGATCTGTCTAGGGGAAGCCATCTATTAGCAGATCTCAACACTACCAAAGGAAAAGTTATTGAATTTTAATATAACTATGGTTAAGTTTCAGCAAATATTACATATACTTGGCTGTAATTTCTATCGATGTGCAAAAATTTCTCATCCTTGGGAAAAACATTAATTGCTAAGAAAATGTCTACAGAAGTTTTTACCATTGGAAAAATAATGCGGAGTTTTTATGTGTATCCACCTTAAGACAAAAAATTAGCAGTGTGAAGCTAAATTTGTTTTCTGAGGAGGGGATTTTTCATCACGACAATGCTTTCGCGGAAACAGTGTTTTCTGTTGAGAAGCTTTTGGCCTAAAAATAAATTTTCTTGAACACCTTGCTTATTCATCCGATCTCTCCCTGTGAGACGTTTTTCGCTTCTTGAGGCTAAAGAAAGGCCTCAGAATCAAAGTCTTCAGGATCACACGAGTGCGGTTCTAAACAGCATACAGGAAAATTACTTCAAGAACTTTTTTAACAGCTGGAATTCGAGTATCGTTGCAGATGTGAATTATTCCGAAGTTGATTCCCCCATCTTTGTTCCCAATATACACGGTCGAGTCACAGTATTGTGACCACTAGCTGATACCCAGAGTAACCGCCACGCGTGGGCAGCAGCTAGACGGGCTGGGAGTGACCCAGTAGGATGCTGGAAAGTGTTCACAGCTATGTGGAGCCATGCTGACTGCAGTGCATCTGACAGCTGCTGGAGGGTGCGTGGTGGAGGATCCATAGGGCGAACAACACGATCGAGGTGGTCCCACAGATGCTCAATTCGGTTTAAGTCTGGGGAATCAGGGGGCCAGGAAAGTACTTCGAGGTCTTCATCGTGCTCTTCCAACCACTCTTAGGCATTTCTAGCTGCGTGACACGTCGCATTGTTGTGCTGGAAGATCCCATCCGTCACAGGGAAGACAATCAGCATGTATGGGTGTACGCAGTCTTTTTTTTTTTTTTTCATTGAAGGTTTAACGACCGCCGTGAGCAACTCAATGGGCTATAAGCAGTCGCCCGTCCCTAATTTAGGGTCACTGGCTCCAGGGAAGGGAGAGAGCCAGTGCCGTAAGACAAACACAACATTCATGCCTCACCGGGATTCGAACCCGGACCCCTTTCGGACGAATGATCAGAGGCCATCGCTTAGACCACTGCGCCAGCGGGGCGACGCCAATTGAGTTTCTCAAGGTGGCCGTTAAACCTCGAATTAAAAAAAAAAAAGGCAGTTCTTCCGCAGACGGGCGCACGGTTAATTTCTTACAGCTAAGACAGCGAAACGCTAGCACAGCTGCGCGAGCATCAGGTTACTGTTTTCGACGTGGCAACGGATCTGTTGTTTACATTCGAATGCAAACATTATGGGGAGTGACAAAGTGGTTAGGAAGTGACCAGTGCCGTAAGACAAACTCAACATACATGCCTCACCAGGAATCGAACCCGGAGCCTTCACGGACGAATGGTCATAAGCCAGCGCTTAGACCACTGCGCCACCGGGGCGGTCTACGTAGTCTGCAAGGATGGATTCATAACGAACTCAGTTCATAGTGCCTTCCACGGGTATGAGTGGACCCAAAGAATGCCACGAAAACATTCTCCCGACCATAAGGCTGCCCCCACCAGCTTGTGTTCTGCAGCAATGGTTGAAGAGTGTTTGTTCTCTGATGTTTCTCACTTTATGCGCCAACGTCTATTCGTTCGATGAAACAGAAAGCGTGACTCATCGGAGAAGGCAATCCTTTGCCAATCAGGTGAGGTCCAATTCCGATTCTGCCGTGCATTGGTAAGACTTTTCTGCCGATTGCACCTTCGTTAGCATAGGTGCAGTGACCATCCGTCTGCATCGGAGCCCCATACGCAGCAGGATGCGCTGAACTGTCGTTTTAGACACACTTCTGGTAGCCCCCTGGTTCATTCGGCCAGTGAGTTGCTCCATTGTAGCGTGTCGATCGCCCCTAACACAGCTTCGCCGCCGAAGTTCACATCTCACATCAATGGCACGTTGTGCTCCGCAGTTTCCACGTCGCTCATTCGCAATGGTGCCATTTCTCCGATAACGATGCACTTTAACCACAGCAGCACGAGAACAGTTCACAAACTGTGCTGTTTCAGAAATACTGCCACCCTTGGCCCGAAAGCCGATTACCATCCCTTTTTGCAAATCTGACAAATTTTTTTCTTTTATCTATGACAGCAACAAGTGATGTTTCCAGATCATGATTATGAACATATGTAGATGATTTTAGGAAGGGAGTGTCTGACCCCTGGTCTTAAACAACCCTTAGAAATAGGAAGCTTGGAGATTTGGGCTAGAGTGCCCGATAGGAAAGTGACACGGAAGTGAGGTAGAAAGGGGGAGGAAGACGCCCTTATTTATTACCGGGGGGGGCAAGTACCTGGGGTCCGACGGCTTAACGTGCCCATCCGACGCACGGCGGATATTTAGTGGATCGAGCGTTCGTACCTGCCTGGGATCGAACCTGAGGCCCTTTCGGTGGCATTCACGAACGTTGCCCACTAGGCCACCTGCGGCCATGATGTTTCCAGAAGGCATACAGCATACTTTATATACCCTCCAAGCCAGCTCACGACACGTGCCTTCTTTCATTGGCTACTCGTTGTTGATGTCAAAAGTAGGAAGTGGTCCCGATAATGTGACTCGACTGTATATATCTTCCCGGTGGAAGTGGTAAGTTTTGTTTCGTTATTAAATTGTAGGTTATTATGTATTTTCATATTATATAAACAAAGCTTTCTTTTTTCCCCTTTCTTTAGGAATAGAACTAAATGGAAAAGAAGACTCAACGAACGTGGGAGCAGCCATTTCCTTTTCTCAGCCTTCAGCTTCATTCGGAGCGCCATTTTTAGCCACGACACTACCCAGTTACGTCAGCACCTGCGACCAATATGCTTCGCACCAAAGTTTTGCACAGTTACCTTTCATATACCCCCATTTAGCTCCTTCCTGGCAGTGTGGTACTTATAATAATGTATCTGTACCCAAGGTAGAAAAGTTCTTGATTTCACCCACATGTCCTAGCCAAACAAAGATAGCGTCGACAAGTTCCAGCAACTCTCCCGTGACTGTACAGAACACCTGATTTCGACGAAAGATTCATTATCATTTCCGGGAGAATAAAAAAAAAGTGAATTTGTATATAATCCAAAATTTATTTACTTGTTGTAATTCGATATTTATGAAGAACTATATGACCGCTTAAGAAATAAAATAAAAACAATTATTAATTTTTGATACTCCAGGTGTTTATTTTTTTCAGGCTTTCATAATTTTTATTTTTCAGGTTCGAACTTATACGGTTATGCATATATGCATAATATAGTAGTTAAATAAAAGTCATGCCGGAGAAGGATATGTCTGCAAAATGTTAAACACACACACACACGAGGAAAAAATAAAGTTCGGACTCTAGGGCCGGATTACGCGGGGGGGGGGGGGAGCTATAGGGACTATAGCCTTGGGACCCCACCATGACCAAGGGCCCAGGAGACATGCCTGAGCAAGGCAAAAAATAGATAGGTAGAAAGAGAGAGAGAGAGAGAAAGAGAGTTTTGTAAAATAGTTTTACTTTTGTCTCGTCTGATTTCCACTATAGGCTGGGAGACGAACAAATTTCAAGGCAATGACTTATAAAAGGGTAAAGGTTTCATGTCACTGGGAACAGCGGGGTCAGCGAGACCGTTTTAGCTTTTTCACTACCATCCCCCCACACTTCCCAATTTGAGCTTTTAGCTTTTTCACTACCATCCCCCCACACTTCCCAATTTGAGCTTTTAGCTTTTTCACTACCATCCCCCACACTTCCCAATTTGAGCTTTGAGCTTTTTCACTACCATTCCCACACACTTCCCAATTTGAGCTTTTAGCTTTTTCACTACCATCCCCTACACTTCCCAATTTGAGCTTTTAGCTTTTTCACTACCATCCCCCGCACTTCCCAATTTGAGCTTAGAACTGTTAATGATTGAAGCCCTCCTTGGCTTCACATTGCATAACAAAAAAAAAAAAAAAAAAAAAGATGAACTAAAAAGTATGCTATGCTAAATCAATAGAAAATCCAAGACAAAACCTAGGAATCTTAAAATTTTAAATCATGTTCTTAGCAGAACAACGGAAAATACAGTGACTTTTTATGAAAACTCTGCAGATAATTTATTAGTTTGAAGAATGCACTACGTATTAATTATCAATAGCAAACTGCTACAGTTTTGTATTTTAAGGGGTTTCATAATGATTCCCCCTAATAAAGTTCTTTGGGGGCTCACTAAGGCCTTAATACGGCCCTGTCGGAAACAAAAGCACAGATGCTTTTTTTGGGGGAGGGGGGGTAAGAGATAATAAGCACAGCTTCTGAACCCCTTCGAATTTTTTTTTTTTTTTTTTTTTTTTTTGGATTAGGTGTTTAACGACCACCGTGAGCAGCTCGAGTCGTCCGTCCCTAACTTAGTATCACTGGTTCCAGGGAAGGGAAAGAGCCAGTGCCGTAAGACAAACACAACGTCCATCCCTCAGCGAGATTCGAACCAATTAACGCAACAGAACAAAATTAACGCAACAGAACAAAACACGACGATTTGATGTCTGCTCTCTGCTTATCTACAACCGAACGAACGACATTTCGGGGCGCTTTCTTACATGTGCTTATTTTTTTTTTTTTTTTTTTTTTTTGATTGGAGGTTTAACGACCACCGTGAGCAACTCAATGGGCTATAAGCAGTCGCCCGTCCCTAATTTAGGGTCACTGGTTCCAGGGAAGGGAGAGAGCCAGTGCCGTAAGACAAACACAACATCCATGCCTGACCGGGATTCGAACCCGGACCCCTTACGGACGAATGATCATAGGCCAACGCCTTAGACCACTGCGCCACCGGGGCGGCCTACATGTGCTTAGAAACGCATGCTATATGAAAATCGTAGACGTTCGGTGCAACGGTTTGATCGAGGTGAAGCCATAAATAAAACACACCCCGAAGACCAGTGCCGGAGCAAGCTTTGCTTGTCTGGGAGGGCAAGACTTGAAAATATGCCCCTCCCCCTTCGAGTTCAAAAGTTCCTCATCTCTACGCAGTTTTTACTTTCTACCCTTGTTTTAATAAAGAATTATGATCGCTCAAAACTTGCATCTCCCATTATTGACATAATTCTAATAAAAATGTGAAAACTAAAACTAAGTAAATTCTCAAGCCATTGGTTGTAAATGTCATTTTTTTTATTGGTGGTATAACGACCACCGTGAGCAACTCAATGGGCTATAAGCAGTCGCCCGTCCCTAATTTAGAGTCACTAGTTCCAGGGAAGGGAGAGAACCAGTGCCGTAACACAAACACAACATTCATGCCTCACCGGGATTCGAACCCGGGCCCTTCTCGGAGGAATGATCAGAAGCTATCGTTTAGACCACTACGCCACCAGGGCAGCAAATGCCAATTAAAACGTAAGTTATGTAAACGACTCTGCCGAATGAAAAAATGAACCAGCATAGAACAAATCAGTGAACGTAACAATAGAAATACACTTTCGGTGTAGGGCCTGGAAAAATTCCATTCAAGGTTAAGCACTCAGAGGGACTTTCTGCGACAATGGGCAGATGACTAATTAGCTCTTCATCCCTACGAGGTATTCAGAAAGGTCACGGAGGTTAGGCCATATTCAGAAAGGTCATGGAGGTTAGGCCACATTCAGAAATGTCACTGAGGTTAGGCCACATCCAGAAAGATCACTGAGGTTAGGCCACATTCAGAAAGATTACTGAGGTCAGGCCATATTAAGAAATGTCACAGAGGTTAGGCCATAATCAGAAAGGCCATATTCAGAAAGGTCATGGAGGTTAGGCCACATTCAGAAATGTCACTGAGGTTAGGCCACATTCAGAAAGATCACTGAGGTTAAGCCATATTCAGAAATGTCACAGAGGTTAGGCCATAATCAGAAAGGCCATATTCAGAAAGGTCATGGAGGTTAGGCCACATTCAGAAAGATCACTGAGGTTAGTCCCCATTCAGAAAGATCACTGAGGTTAGGCCATAATCAGAAAGGCCATATTCAGAAAGGTCACGTAGGTTAGGTCTATCTTCCTATTGTTTTACATGCCGCTCCGCTGTTTCAGATAATTCCTTTCATGCATATGAGGGGTTCACGCCTCACAGGGCAGGCTACTTTTGTTCAGTAGTCAGATACGCGGAATACAGTATGCGACTAACTTAAGCCTTTTAAAAAGAAAAATACTGAGGTACAGTATGACTTTCTTTTTGAGCTACAGTTTTCAGCCAATTTATTCACGTGTGGTGCATTTCTGTTTTTTTACGCTCTCCAGAGTATGAATTTACGCCCTTGGGATGACCATTCTGGAAGGGCAACCGCTCTCCCGGTAGCTACGGCCTTGCCGAAGACGGTACTCCATCGCAGGAAGACGATGGTCAAAGTTTGTTGGGTTTTTGGGTTGGATGCTTAACGACCATCGTGTGCAACGCAGTCAGATACAAGCAGTCGCCCGTCCCTAATTTAGGGTCACTGGTTCTAGGGAAGGGAGCGAGCCAGTGCATCAAGACAAGCTTAACATCTATGCCTCCCTGGGATTCGAACCCGGACCCATCTCGGACCAATGGTCAGAAACAAGCGCTCAGACCACTGCGCCACCGGGGCGGCCAGTGTTTGTTAGTCCGTAGCTGGTGTGATCCACTCTTTCTTACAACCAGGTCAAAATATTACGGCTGACAGATACGTGTCAAGAACTTGAAATTATGCATGGAAAACTGTCCATCAAACAGCCGGCATTAGTTACTCGCCACGGGGCAAATACTTCTCCATGACAATGCGGGACCCCACGTTGTATGCCAGACGATCCAGAAGCTGCACCAGTTGAGGTACAAGATCTTACTTCATCAGTCTTATTCGTCTGAACTATCCCTAAAGGACTATCACTTCATGCACCTGAACAGATTTCTACAGAGTAAATCGTTTCGCACTGTTCGTTGTGAATTTGACCAGTTGCGGAGACTTTTTTTCAACCTGATTTTCAGAATCGGTAAACAAATTTGCAAGTGTGAAATAGCTGCTTACGCTCACTAGCCGCAGAAATGTACGTCACGAAAGCACGATGTTTGAAGAAGTTTCAGGAAGGGAATGTCCGACCCCAGGTCTAAAATTGCCCTTAGAAATAGGAAGCTAGGAGATCTGAGTAAGGGAACTCAATAAGAAAGACAAACAGAAAATGTAGTGAAAGGAGAGGGTGATCTATGACACCAGTCCGGGTGGAAGGGGAGGGAGGCAAAGGGAACGAAGCACTGCACAACATCACAGAGAATCATACCACCACCCGGCCGCAGACGCACCAGGGAGTGACTGAAACTCAACGATACCAAACCGAATTCCCCAAGCAGAATCCATTTTCATCATCTCGATGCCAATCTGAAAAAGAAGGGGGTGGTGGTCTGTCTAACACCCACCAGTGTTCACCTACTTACTCTTTCTGTCAAGGGGAGTCAGCGATCGCCGCCTTAATTCTGGGATACCCAAGGAATTCGCTGGAATTGTAATCAACCGCGCACCTAACAAGTATATTAGGGTGGGGTTTTGCTTTCTTGAAGAACTTTTGGGCGAGTCTGGTGGAAAACTCGTGTACCTTCTCAATTCCAAGTCTGTTCCTCAGGTTACGAATTGGGGTCCAAGGGGGAGCGCCCCAGTGATCATTCGAAGTGCTCGGCTTTGTACTCTCTCGATTCTGTCTTGCTGATTCCTAGTAATACCAAACCAGATGGAGGAGGCGTAGGTAAGCATCGGCATGACGACAGTCTTGTACAGCAGTACTTCGTGCCGTGTTGTAAGGAAGATTCTCCGGTGGAGTAGTGGAGCTATCTGCCCAAGGCATTGTTCGTGGGTAGGTAGTGTTCGTGCGGTAGGTAGTGTAGGTAGTGTTCGTGCGGTAAGTAGTGTTCGTGCGGTAGGCTTATTCGTGCGGTAGGTAGTGTTCGCCAACGACGAAAGTAGGTAGTGGTAGGTAGTGTTCGCCAACTACGAAAGTCTACAATCTTTATTCGTGCGGTATCTTTATTCAATCTTTATTATATTCGTGAGACAATCTTTATTCAATCTTTATATATATTCGTGCGACAATATTTATTCAATCTTTATTATATTCGTGCGACAATCTTTATTAAATCTTTATTATACCACGAAAGTCGACAGGTTTATTCGTGCGGTAGGTACTGTTCGCCAATCACGAAAGTAGGTAGCGGTAGGTAGTGTTCGCCAACCACGAAAGTAGGTAGCGGTAGGTAGTGTTCGCCAACCACGAAAGTAGGTAGCGGTAGGTAGTGTTCGCCAACCACGAAAGTAGGTAGCGGGAGGTAGTGTTCGCCAACCACGAAAGTAGGTAGCGGTAGGTAGTGTTCGCAAACCAGGAAAGTAGGTAGCGGTAGGTAGTGTTCGCCAACCACGAAAATAGGTAGCGGTAGGTAGTGTTCGCCAACCACGAAAGTAGGTAGCGGTAGGTAGTGTTCGCCAACCACGAAAGTCGACAATCTTTAGGTTTATTCGTGCAGTAGGTAGTGTTCGCCAACCACGAAAGTCGACAATTCGAGCGGTAGGTAGTGTTCGCCAACTATGAAAGTCGGCAATGCGGTAGGTAGTGTTCGTGCGGCAGGTAGTGTTCGCCAACCACGAAAGTCGACAATCTAATTGGAGCCCTAGGTACTTAGTGGAGGTAGCCCAGGGGATTGACTCTTGAAGCATAACGAGTTTCGGTACTCCTTCGAGAGATCCAAAAAACAACAGCGCACTGTTCTTAGACGGATTGATCCTGATCCGCCAGTCAGTGTAGTAAGTTTCCAGCTGAGAGAGAAAGTCCTGAAGGAGCTTCACTGCTCTGCCTTTGTTCATTGACCTGATGACAACAGCTGTATCATCTGCGTACATCATGACCTGCCCTTGTTTGAGTACGTCGTGTAGATAAATGGAGAGCAGCGTTGGTCCAAGAACCGAACCCTGAGGAACGCCAGCCCGAATCTTCTTTTCCGAAGAGAGCTCACCGTTAAGTTAACCTTAACGGTGAAACTGCAGCTGTTGAGGTACGAGCCAATCATATCAACAAGTGGGCGAGGGCATCGAAGCTTCTGTAACTTGTGCAGGAGACCATCATGCCAAACGCGGTCAAAAGCCTTGCTGATGTCCAGGAAGACAGCAGTGAAATACTCGCTCTTATCTCGTCCTTCAGAAACGAATTCTGCAAGTCTGATCAACTACTGGGACGTAGCATGCTTCGCCCGGAAACCACCCTGTTCGTCAGGAATCACGCCATTAGCTTCAAAGAACTCCAGAAGCATAGGGAGGATGACCCTCTCCAGGAGCTTACCCAGGACGGGCAAGAGAAATATTGGACGGTAGTTCTCAGGTAAGGTATGATTAGTTCCAGGTTTGGGCAACACCACTACCACAGCTTTTTTCCAGTCCCTGGGGAAATACTTCAGCCGGAAAGATCCGTTGAAAATCTCCACCAGTACCAGAATCCAGCTCTCAAGGAGCAATTGAACGGCTCTTGCTGAAACTCCATCTCTTCCGGGAGCGTTCTTCACCTTTAGCTTTTTGATGTGTCGAGTTACCTCGAGGTAACTAACAGACGTCTAACTAACAGACCTCGTCTGTATCATCAGGATCGTATGTAGCTATAGCCTCCATGACCCTATCCGTGTGACTAGGATTTTAGTTGTCATGAGGTGAGAACTGCTCCTCCAGGGCACCAGCAAGGACCCCAGCCTTCTCGTCATCACCGTACACCAAACCCTGTGAACCGAGAATGGGCGGTCTGACAGTCTTACTACACCGGAGTTTTCGAAGGATGGTCAACACTTCATCGTGACGAGGTTCAGCCGCGTTGAGAAGGTACTAGTTCCATTGGAGTTCTTTGAACGCGCGGATTTCTGCCCTGACGAGATCGCGACACGAGTTATAACGAAACCTGTTGTCGGCAGATCTCGACCACTGCCAGATCCTCCGGAACTTGTTTTTTTCCCGGATCATCCCGACAATACGTTAAGGAAGTGCATGAGGGTCTCGGGCAAGAGCTGAGGGCTTCCTGCATCGATCCAATACGTCACGAAAGATCACGAATTGCAAATAAAATTTTCCGCTTTGGAGAGAATATACTGAAATCAAAAGGAATTTTTGAACTGAACAGTTTACGGTATGCAAGAAAACGTAATGTAACTGCTCTTCTATATGAAGCGGGAAAAGTGTGTTTTTTGAAGAAGAAAACGGGCGAAAATATACTCTCCAGACTCAAGAATATTCAAACAAAAGATTCCTTCAATAGGATTGAAAATATCGGAGACACTATTGCAAATACACCTAGCGTCAAAACTGTATATCATGAAAAAGTATTAATAGAATATGTACACAAAAAAAATCGGGTAGGCTGTGTCAGGCCACCACCGCCAGGTTTTACGTGAATACGTCTCGTTAGCGCATAGCATTTATTTGGGTCTAACAAAAAAGAAAGAACTCAGTAGTTAAATTCAGTAGTCAATTATAAGTTTATTAATAATTGGTCTATGGTAAGAGAAGTAGGATACAAATGGATACAAGATACATCTACGTTTCTAGCGAATGTTAAGTCCATACAAGTATTGCCGAGTGTAGTCGGAGCAGTCGGTACGTAACTCAGACGAAACTCGCGTTGCATGAAATCAATAGGATCTCGACTTCGCGACACATCAATGTTGAAGTCGCCGGTGATGATGATCGGCGTTTCCAAATCATGCTCCAAGTCTGGGATGATTTTCTTTATACTGGTAGCTATTCTAATCTGGTACTTGTGAGATCCCACGGTGGCAAACCGATCGGTATCGGTGGATACTTGCCTTTTGATCGCGACAACTTCGGAATCTTGTTGTTGTCCAATGATTTACGACACGTACTGCACATCTTGAACTCCGATACATTCTCGCCAGGAAACATGTTTTCGAGCAATTCTACATGCTTTGGCTTCACATCCTTCAGAAACCACAGTCTGTCGCAAACCCTGCACGAATGACCGAACGGATTGCTCACAAACGCGTTCTCGAAACGTTCACTCGCTGATCTCCAACACCTCTCAAACCGCGCCGATCTCTCGAAATCTACTTCCATTTCGTAGTTTCCGTGTTCCAAAGCATGGGCAGAATCGTTTTCATGCTCCACGTTCATGGGCTCGTGCATCGCTGCGCCGCAGCAATTTTCTTTCGCTCCCGATACTTTCTCATGCGTTCTGCCGCGGACATTGCGGTGTTTATCGAAAGCTGACAAGTTGCTCTTCCGCGTAGACTACGTTCGATGTATTTCTGCTTGGTTTTTCGACGAGTATATGCCGGCATTGTGAAATTTTTCTAATTTTTTCAACTGCAATCTAAAGTTTCACAACCAACACTGTATTATATTTCACTTCTAATGATTTAAATAAAGAGAACTCGACGTTGGCTTTCGTTTGAGACCGATTTCGAAGTCGTAGCGCTTCGTAGTCTCGAGTTATACTGACTTGAAGTTTGCACGGCGCAGCGGAAAGCCCCCAAAACCACGCCCCCTTCTTACCGCAGTGCGCAAGCTCTAGGTCACCAACAAGTTCCCTTAGCTATCGAATGACACTAGGTTGGTTTGGTTCGAGTTGATAATATAGAAATTATTAAACAGAACTCGATGCCCATTTTTTCATAACGCTCAACTTTCCGTACTGGCCACCTACTATTGGTCTGATTTTAAAAACGTATTCAAGTCAAAAAATTTTTATAGCGGAAGCGGTGGGATGTATAACGAATTTTTTCCATGCGTCTTCTTCAAGAACAGGAGAAAGTTCACACATATACGCCCCTAGCGAGGAAAACCGGGTTTTTATTAAAAGAGATAATGCTCGCAATCGTGAACACAGCGAATGGCGTACAATGGAGAATTTTTTTTTTTTCCATATCATTTTTAGAAGCAAAGCTACAATTACAGACAAAAATGCGCATTTACGACACCTAGAGAAACGCAAATAAAAAAAAAATATGCAAAATTTGTTTCCAGCAATGAATGGTACCAGACGTAAAAGAAACTTAAAATCGGGCTATTAGAAGAGAGGCCGAGAAAATAAAAATTCATCCCCTAGAAAGAAAGCTGAATTATTTTGAAAAGGGAAGGAACACAAAGTGTTTTGCGTATTGGGAGTTATCTGATCATTAAATGAAAAAAATTAATAAATTGTGTATCTGATCATTAAAAAAATCCAATCGGATTTACGGACACGACTGTTAACAGAAATGTGAACTTTGGCTTCCTCGAGGCAAAATTTTTAATCAAATATATACTGTTGAGTTATATACAAATATTAGTCAAATATATACGCGCTGACGGGAAAGAATGTTGAGTATATACAAACATCTTCACCATCTACGTGAAAATAATTTTTCAAATCGGACTTTTGGAAGCAGAGATATGGAGAGACTGATACACATTTACATTTACATTCCGTAGCGGGGAAACTGCGTATTATTTTGGACAGGAAACATACAAAAAAAAAAAAAAAAATGCTTTCGTTGACCGGTATTAGACGAAAAAAATATTTTCCATTGAGGTTTTAGAAGCGCACATACCTATGTGTTTCAGACACTTTCGACACAATAATGGCAAAACTGTGGATTGTGAAAAACATATCTAATCCTCAGCATGAACACTTTCCGATGCAAAAACAATTTTTGAGATCGAAAAAACAATTTTTACGACCCCTCTAGTGAAAAAACAATTACAGATTGTGTATTGGAAGTAGAAACTATACGAAAATGGTCTGATCTTCGTAGTGAAGGTCAAGAAAGGGGAAAAAATATTTTCAATCGGAATTTTTTTTATTTTTTTTTTTATTTTGTTTGGGTGTTTAACGCCCTTCGTGAGCAACTCAGTGTGCTATATAAGTAGTCGCCCGTCCCTGATTTAGCGTCATTGGTCCCAGGGAAGGGATAGAGTCAGTGCCGTAAAACAACACACAACATCGATGCCTGACCGTGATTTGAACCCGGACCCCATCACGAATGAATGGTCATAAGCCAGCGCTTAGACCACTGCTCCACTAGGGCGAAACAACCGGATTTCTAGAAGCAATAATATACAAGCCATTCGGGAAGTGATTGAACACCTTTATTGAGGAACAATTTGGAAACCTGAAAGGGCAACAAAGGCGATGTTTGGCGATAACGTAATCCATACCTCGGACTCAGTTCGTGCTTACAAATCGATTAGTGAAAGTTGCAATTACGATAAAACAGCTTAGACGATCAGTGTCAGCTGAAGAACGGTATGTTTTTTCGAAGTTTTATCTTATTGCAGTACCCAGAGGGCGTGGCACAAAGTCTTCTGATGACAAGAATAGATCAAACATGTTCTCGTTTGGGGGTTTGACGACCACCGTGAGCAACTGGACGGACTATAAGCAGTCTTCCATCCTAATTTTGGGCCACTGGTTCCAGGGAAGAGAGAGAACCAGTGCCGCAAGACAAACACTACATCCATCCTTCAGCGGGATTCAAACTCGGTCCCATCTTGGATGAATGGTCAGATGCCAGCGCTTAGAATTTTTACGCACCACCGAAGTGGCGAGTAAAAATTCCCTCAAGGAAACGGCGATGCACAACTGGATGAAATGATATGAAGAAGGCAGGACATCACCCAAATGTGCTCCCTGAAGCGCGTGGTAGACCGATTCGACTGATCTCTATTGAATGTAAAGAAATAAGCACAGCCATTTCTTTTCAATTAGTTGTGACAGCGTTTTGCATATTTCTTGCATCTTCATTATATTTTCACAGGTACGTGTTTTTGCCTATACTCAAATGGTCTCCAGAAAACGACCTTTCAGTTGTCTGTATGGGAGTCGGGTGGTTTGTGGAGCGGAGGTTTCTGCTTCTCGTACAACCAAGCCCAGGTTCGAACCTGGGGTGAGACACGGGTGTTGCGTTTAAGACACCAGTTTTACATCCCGTCCTGGAGTCATTGGCCCTGACTAAGGACATGCTACTTCTATTTTTTGCTGCACACGGTGTTCATCTAACTCCCGCAACAAAATTTGAATCGTTCTTCAAAGGACTTCAATCTCTACGTCTTGTTATGGTAGAGTAACAGACTAAGATGCTAAATCTCCTTACAGGTATTACTTCCTTTATGTGTGTTACTCTAAAAGAAAAGATTATTAACCATTCTCAATTCACTGATTGATGAGCAATTCTCTTCCAAGTCACTCCTGCATGCTTTCGAATTTCATCCACCCATCTCTTGCATGGTTTCCCCCTGCCTTGATATCTAGTCTAGTATTTCAGTTGTCCAACTTATAACGAAGTAAATTTCTCCGTCATTTCTGTCCACGCCAGGATTCGAACCCGGATCCCCTCATTCCGGAACAAGTCACTCTACCAATTGAGCTACGCGGACATTTGTTCTGATTCCTATCTGCCTTTATGTCGTGTGCGTCCTTCTGGCAGGTACGTCACATCTCCTGGTACGTTACATCATCTCCCCCTTATTTTTTTTTTTTTTTTTTTTCGAAGTGCTGGAGAAAGGATTCTCTGATTTTTCCTGTCTCGCGGTGTGGAAATAACATCACACCAATGCGAGATTTTGAACGGTCGGGTCATCCGGATAGTTCGGGCGCCATTATAACGAAGTAAATTTCTCCGTCATTTCTGTCCACGCCAGGATTCGAACCCGGATCCCCTCATTCCGGAACAAGTCACTCTACCAATTGAGCTACGCGGACATTTGTTCTGATTCCTATCTGCCTTTATGTCGTGTGCGTTCTTCTGGCAGGTACGTCACATCTCCTGGTACGTTACAAACTGTGTTCAGTTCAACCCGCAATACACTATACTATCAAAAGTATTCTGAAAACACAATGTTTCGGGACAAATGGCTTAATTATCACAATTAGTACTCAGTCGGTTCAACTTTTGCTTGCATAACAGTGGCAAGACGTCGAGGCATACTATCAACCAATTTCCGGTAGGTCTCGACAGGAATGGCTAGTCAGTCGTACTGCAAAGCTGCTGTCACAGTGGAGAGCAAAGACTGTCGTTGTGGTCGATTTCGCATTCGTCGCTACAGTTCATCCCAGAGGTGTTCTATAGGATTAACATCAGGACTGTGAGCAGGTAACAAACAGTTTTTCAAGAAACTAGTCCTCCGCACGCAGTGCAGTGTAGCAGGGAGCTCGATCGTGTTGGAAGAGACAAAGACCATTTCCATAATACTGCCACATTGTTGGTAGGAAAGAATTATCCAGAGTTCATGGTTTGTGGTAAAATAACCACGGGCAGAGTCCCATCCACGAAAAACAACTCTATACCGTGATGGAACCTCCGACGAACTTAACAGTTGGAAGAACACGGTCTGACGAAAATTGTTCGTCGGGCTGTCGCCAAATCCAAACACGCGTATCAGATTGGAGGAGTGAAAAGCGTGGCTCGTAACTCCAAAGAACAGCTTTCCAGTCTCCCACAGTCCAAGAACGACGGAAGACACCACTCCAGACGGCGTTTTGCATTCACGGTAGGTGCGGCTTGTGTGCCGCTGCTCTACCGTAATAACTCAACTGTGCAACTCTTTGCGGATAGTACGGTACTAACCAAGCCATTACAAGCATTTCCTACTTCAGCAGCTGTGGAAAAGGCAGAGGAAGAACGGAATTTCATGACATTTCTTACCATGGCTCATCTGTCACGTTCGGTCAGCTTGTGTGGCCTTCCTGAACATTTTTTTTTTTTTTTTTTTTTTTTTTTTTTGCTGTAGTTGCACCGTTGTGCTTCCATCCCTTCATGACATCCCTTACAGTCGATTTTGGTATGTTTACTTTAGCTGTAAAGCTCCGTATCGAAACGTTACTCAAATGACATCACAGGGAACCTTTTTTTTTTTTTTTTTATTGGAGATTTAACGACCACCGTGAGCAACTCAATGGGCTATAAGCAGTCGCCCGTCCCTAATTTAGGGTCACTGGTTCCAGGGAAGGGAGAGAACCAGTGCCGTAAGACAAATACAACATCCATGCCTCACCGGGATTCGAACCCGGACCCCTTTCGGACGAATGATCAGAGGCCATCGCTTAGACCACTGCGGACGCCCCGGTGGCGCAGTGGTCTAAGCGATGGCATCTGATCATTCGTCTGAAAGGGGTCCGGGTTCGAATCCCGGTGAGGCATGGATGTTGTGTTTGTCTTACGGCACTGGCTCTCTCCTTCCCTGGAACCAGTGACCCTAAATTAGGGACGGGCGACTGCTTATAGCCCATTGAGTTGCTCACGGTGGTCGTTAAACCTCCAATCAAAAAAAAAAAAAAAAAAAAAAAAAAAAAAAGACCACTGCGCCACTGGGGCGGCACAGCGAACCTTCCTGCGCAACCGTTCTTTGCACTTATGTACATATTTGGTAGCGTCCGAATACGTTTGATGATAATATAGTGTATATCCAGTCCAATACCACTTCAAGATCTTTACTTCGATCATGATGTCATCAGTTCCTGTCATTTTCGTGATCCACAAATTCCTTTTACTACCTTTCTTGGTTGCACCAAGAATGCTTCTTATTTTGCCCACATCTTTGGTATGTCTTTTTAGCACGTCTTTTGTTAAAAAAGATCGTGCTTATGTTGTCGGTTTGTACGTCCGTCCGTCTGTACCCACGGTATCTGCAACTATTAGTCCGATTTAAAAAATTCTTTTTGCATTCGAAAGCTTGAAATATGCAAATGATGATCCTTTATTTCATTTTTTTTACGATGCACAATTTCGCCGCTAGAGGGCGTAAATGCAGATGATGTCGAATTCAAAAATAAGTTTTATTCCACATATATATGCTTCTAAATATCCGATTGAAAAAATCTTTTATCTTTCGATTCCATTTATGTCGAAGAGTATTTTGGATATAGTTTCTTTTTCAAATTACGCATAGATATTGCGCTAGGGGGCGTAAAAGTTAATTGCATTTTTTCCGATAACTCTTCTTCTAAAACTCCGATTTGAAAATTTTTTTCTTCAGCATTTCCTGATGCACAATGTTTTGCATATAATTTAGAATTTTTGGTAAAGAATACTTTTGCCACCAGGGGGCGTAAGTGTTAATTTTCGCTTCTGATGTATTTGCCATAAAATCTGAGCTTCTAAAATATCGATTGAAAAAATTCTTTCGTGGACTGATGCCACACACATCGATAAACCTTTTCGGAATATTTTCTTCCTAAAATATTCCACAGTTTCTCCGCCAGTGGGCGTAGATGTATATCTTATTTTTTGTCAATATCTCGACTTCTAGGAGTCTGATTTGAAAAATTCCTTCTTTGTTGGATAGTGTTTTCCGTGTCGCATGATTTTCATATAATTTCAAAAATTTTCACGTAATTCATAGACTTTCCGCTAGGGGGCGTAAAGGTAAATTGCGTTTTCCCCTATATCTCTGCTTCTAAATCTCCGATCTGAAAACTTCTTTCTGCACCGGATACAGCTCCTGATGGGAAATCGTTTGCACGTAATTTCAATTTTTTGTAAAAAATCGTTTGGCCACCAGGTGGCATAAGTCTTAATTTCTGCTTCTGATGTATTTGCAGCAAAATATGAGCTTCTAAAATCTCGATTGAAAAAACGTCTTTTGTGGACTGATACTACTCATGTCGACAAACATTATAGGAACATTTTCTTCTTGAAATAATGCATGGTTTCTACGCCAGGGGTGTAGATGTATATCTTATTTTTGTCAATTTCTCTACTTCTAAAAGTCCGATTTGAAAAATTCCTTCTTTGTTGGATGGTGTTTCCGATGCGAAATGTTTTTCCTATAAATTCAAAATTTTCAAGTAAATCATAGACTTTCCGCTAGGGCGCACAATGATAAATTGCGTTTTCTGCTCCTAAAACTCCGATTTGAAAAATTCTTCCTGCACCGCATACAAGACCTGACGGAAAATATTTTTCACGTAATTTCTAATGTTTGGTAAAGAATGGTTTGGCCACCAGGGGTCATAAGTGTTGATTTCTACTTCTGATGTATTTGTAGCAAAATCTGGGCTCCTGAAAACTCGACTAAATTTTTTTTTTCTTGGACCGATACCGCTCATATAGATAAACCTTTTGTGAATACTTTCTTCCTAAAATAATGCATTGTTTTCCCACCAAGGGACGTAAAACCACATCTCATTTTTGTCGATAACTCTGTTTCTAAGAGTTCGTAAACTCACGATTCCGTTTACAGCAATATCTAAGGGATTAATGACCCGATTGAAAAACTTCTTTCTTTCGTCAGATACTATTGTTTTCCATACCGGTTCTTTCTTTTTTTTTTTTTTGGTTGGAGGTTTAACGACCACCGTGAGCAACTCAATGGGCTATAAACAGTCGCCCGTCCCTAATTTAGGGTCACTGGTTCCAGGAAAGGGAGAGCGCCAGTTCCGTAAGACAAACACAACATCCATGCCTCACCGGGATTCGAACCCGGGCCTCTTTCGGACGAATGATCAGAAGCCATCGCTTAGACCACTGCGCCACCGGGGCGGCTGCCATACCGGTTCCATTGACTTTGAATAGCTTTGATAAATTTAATTTGCGTCAGAACGGATTCAAAAGACGTGCTTATTACACCCGAAAATTCGGTGTCATCTTTCTTGTTTTCAGTTAAAGTCCATCCAAGAACTGGGAGGATGCACTGAAAAAAAAAAAAAAAAGCAGTTAACTATTTTCTTAAACACACAAAAGAAAAAAATGCAGGTAGGCTTAGTTCTGCTTGAGCCCTCAGTTTGGAACGTAGGACTACGACCTGCAGATCGGATAGTTGAAATGAGCTACTCCAGTATGGTCTCAAAGCGTTTATTTACGCTTTCTAACCGTAGGTTGAAGAAGCGTATATGCTCCAGCTTTGTCCGTCCGTACGATAACTCGCGTAAAAATGGTTCGATTTCGATGAAATTTTAGTATGTGGTAGGGGACTACCTGGAGACGAACCCTATTAAAAATGGACGAAATGGGATCAGAGGTCACGGCATAGGACTGGGATCCTTTGCATTGCCCTTATGCGTCATAACTTGCGTAAATATGGTTCGATGTCAATAAAATTTTAGTCAATTGTAGGGGACCACCTGGGAATGAACCCTATTGAAAATTGGTGAAGTCTGGTCAAAGTTCAGGACATAGGAGCGGGATGCATTCCATTGCCCTTATGCGTAATAACGTGCGTAAAAATGGTTCGATTCCGATGAAATTTTAGTATGTTGTACGGGGCCACTGGGGACGAGCCCTATTGAAAATGGACGAAATGGGGTCAAAGGTCAGGACATAGGATCGGGATCCATTCCATCGCCCTTATTTCATACTATTAAAGGGGCAATTCTTGTATGTAGGTACATTTTATTTTGAAAACGGCTCTAAGGATTTTGATGAAAGTCGTTAATCTACCGTTTTCTGGTACTAGAAATCAATTTAGCTTGATCTCGACTTTGGAAAAATTCGCTTTGTTAGTGCGTTAAATAACCACCTGAATTACCACGTGTTTAGTGTCATGGCGTCGCCCCATTAATGTTGCCCATGCATAGAACTCTTATGACGTCACAATCTCGCGATTGAAATGTTGGCGCGCGGTCACGCCATCTGCCTCATTACGTCACGCGTTGTGTGTGGATCCTATTAAAGTTTTATGACGTCACACTCTTGCGAGCAGATGGTCGCGATTCCCATCTGCCTCATTACGTCATGCGTTGTGTGCGTATGTCCTTCAGCACGATAACTCGCGTAAAAATCGTTCTATTTCGATGAAATTTTAGTATGTGGTAGGGGAACACCTGGGAAGGAATCCTAATGAAAGTGAACGAAATGGGGTCAAAGGACAGGAGATAGGAGCGGGATCCATTCCACTGCTCTCATGCGTCATAACTAACGTAAAAAAAGGTTCGACTTCGATAAAATATTAGTATGTGGTAAGGGACCACCTGGGAACAAACCCTATTGAAAATGGGCGAAATGAGGTCAAAGGCCAAGACATAGGAGCGGAATCACTTCCTTCGCCATTATACGACATAACTTGCGTAAAAATGCTTCGATTTGGATGAAATGTTAGTATATTGTAGGGGCCTGCCTGGGAACAAATTCTATTGAAAATGGGCAAAATGGGGTCAAAGGTTAGGACATAGGAGCGGGATCTATTCCATAGCCCTTATGCATCATAACTTACGTAAAAATGCTTCGATTGCGACAAAACTGTATCATGTTATTTTGGAGATATACTGAACCGGTTCTGTTGAATATCATCGAAATGGGATCAAAGGTCAGGGCACAGGGTCGATATTTATTCCACAGCTATTATCCTCATAACTTGAGTAATAACTTGAGTAATTATTTCTGGTATGTTGGAAAGCGTATCATAATCAATGCATTGCATGATTTTCCTAACTTGTTTAATTTGTTATAGCCAACACAGGTCTATGATATGAAAAGTAGCTTACGTAATTTTTACGAAAAATGCTAGATAGTGAATACAATGCGAACACAAAGCAGATTGATACACGAATTACCCAACGTGGTGCTCTGTCTTCTTCGGCTTCTTACATTCTTCATTTCTTGCTTTTGCCTCTCGTTTTGATTTTCTCCACTTTTACTTGTGTTCATTTTGCAACATTGTCTAAAATGCTAACCCGTTAACACGATTTTTTTTTAATTTTGGTTTAAATCACTGCTATATGTTCTTTACATATCTGAATAGATCTCGTGGAGAACTTTAAAACGATGCCACACACAGTCGTTTTGCACTCAAGGTTGTCCAGATAAACTGCAACATTGTCAAAAGTGTTCACCGGTTCACAAGAAAACATTTTTTAAAATGGTTGCTTTCTATTATTCGAAGTTTTAAAACGGGTAACATTGATGAGAGCTTCTGTTATTAGCGATTATTTTCTTTTACATGAGTTCTTTCAAAGATGATTTTTTCTGACTTAAATCTTTAAGTTTCCTTGTTTTTAGCAAGTTTCGATTATTTCTTAAATCTCCGTTGTTTCCTCGATTTTAGCAAGTTCTGATTATTTTTATCAAATTTCTTTCCAAGGAAAGATATTTACTCATTTATTTTGTGTGTGTGTATTTCTAAGGTGAAATATTCGCCACAGTGTGAAAAACACAGGTTTGAATTTTTTAACTTCTTTGCTTTCTTATTTTATTTCGCCTTGCGCAAAACCCAGAGTTTACGTAACTGCTTGTTTATGGTATCGCTGAGCATGTTTCAAATACAAACCATCCATATATTATATCCCATTGCCAAAAGCAGATGTAAGCACATAGCGTGCCATTGTTATTTGCTTCGCTCAAGCTCAAGCGGATGCAGGGAAAAAAAAAAAAAGCGTAAATAACTGATTGTTGAACGGTGATAACTTCCGCAGCAGGCGTCGCAGTCCTAACAGAAATCGCCACACACTGAAGCCAGGTAAGCAAACGTTTTGTTTCCTCGTTTTTAGCATCTTTCTCTAAACAGAACATGACGATTAAGTATGAATTACGGGAAGTGAAACCTTACGCTGTTAAAAATTTTTCTAGTAGTGAAACAAAAGAAATCATTAAATAATTTAAATTCCAACTATAATCATTCAGCACTTAAATTCTAATTTTTGTGGGATTTTTTTCAAGAAAGTTTAAATATGTGTGTTTAAGTTGTCGCAAACTAATAAGCCGAATTCTACTCCGATATCCAGATTTTCTATCTCTTTTCAAGGTTTGCAAGCGAAAAAGAAAGACCTAATACATTCAATATACTTCACAAAAGAATTGAGGAGTTATTTACTCTATTCAAAGGTTGCTCAGCAGACATTAAATCCGCTTATTTTGAGGGGTGGGATATTTGTTAATTTAATCAACTATAAACAAACTTTTCATTTAGTAACTCTCGTGTCCCGAATGAGAGTAACTAAAAATACCTTTGTTAACAAGCTTTCGACATTGTATTTTTCGAAAATATTTGAGTTTATAGAAACGAAAGATGAAACTTAAACGTCTTACAAATTTTGAACATGACAACCCGATTTTTGGCGTAAATGTGACAAGGATGATAAGTCAGATAATATCCGAAAACTTGAAAATTTTCATCGTCTTGGAGTGGGACTCGAACCCGCGTCTCTGAGAAAGCGCCCGGGTATGCTAACCACTACACCACCCAGAACGACCAAGTTTCAAGTTTCCGATCAATTTGAATATAACTGACTCACAAATGATTAACTGCCAAACCACATGGCAAGTTGTTTCACGAAGCCCCGCACAGTATTGGAGATTCACCAAAGATTGAAAGTAGCAACTGAACAAATAACTAGGAGACGATTGAATAATTAATTCATACACTTGACATGGATCAGAAACACCAAACAGAAGTCATTGCTCTTTCCACGTTAATAAATGAAGACCCTGGGTTCGATTGAGAATTTTTCCGTGACTCATTTATTAAAGTGGAAAGAGCGATGACTTCTGTTTGGTGTTCTTGATCCACGTCGAGTGTATGTGTTATGTCTATTTTTGATATTGATTGAATTTTATTAAAGTCTGCAACCATAACCATGCAGAGTTTTTTTTTTTTAAGGAGGATCGATTTTGCCTCACTGGACTCGAACCCAGCCCATTACGACGACGACTCTTCTACTGTACAATGTCATTTGAGTGTAATCTTTTTTTCCTAGGCCCAGTATTTTCTGCGAATTCAAAATAATTCCGAATATCTGCACTAAAGCAAACTCTTTCGTTGTTGTCTTGTTAGTGGCAATACTTGAAAAAATTATACTCTGCAGGTGAGTTAGTGAAGAATGCTTGAAGAAATCATGACATAAGGTGACCTTTCTGGTGAATAAGGAGGATGAAACAGAGCTTCGAAGCCCAATCCTTCAGTTACTACAGCACATTCTTCGAAGCCCAATCCTTCAGTTACTACAGCACATTCTTCGAAGCCCAATCCTTCAGTTACTACAGCACATTCTTCGAAGCCCAATCCTTCGGTTACAACAGCACATTCTTCGAAGCCCAATCCTTCAGTTACTACAGCACATTCTTCGAAGCCCAATCCTTCAGTTACTACAGCACATTCTTCGAAGCCCAATCCTTCAGTTACTACAGCACATTCTGTCAGATTAGAAGCCCAGCATTGTAAGAACGCAGAATCGGTCCAATTCAATTTACCACCGTTAGATGATTTAGCAAATCATCTAACGGTGGTAAATTAAAAAAACAGTAAAACACTGATAACACCAGTCTGCAAATTAAAATTTTTTATCAGATGATTTCTTAAAAATAGCTGTTCCTGAATCAATTTTTGACGCCGATTCTAGAAATGACTTCCATTTTTCTCTATCACCTCAGGTTTTTAAATAAAATAAGAAGTTATGTTTTCAAGATTTTAATTAATGTAAGCACAAAAATGCAAACACAATGTCCCACAAAGACTTTTTTTTTTGCAAAAACACTTGAAAATTACTGTAAAGAACTGACCTGTAACTAGTCTTTAATAAAACGACAAGCAGTGTCCCATTAATTTTCAAACTGTCTTTTTTTTTACTTTCTTGCAGATCCTCTTTTATCTTTACTGTCCCTCTTCAACATCCAACAATAGTCGGCCATCATAGTTTCATTCCATCTCCCCTGATACCTCTTCTCCATCTCCTTAATATTCTGGTGAAAGCGTTCACCGTGTCTTCACAATAATGTCCCAGATTTTGTAGTCGATATGGGAGTGTAGAAAGTGAACTTTTACACTCATGTTACAACCCAACTGCTTAAAATTTCCCAACATTATCATGAAAGAAATACGGGATTACGCCATATAATACAAATTTTGAAGACGACAATCCGATTTTTGGCGTAAATGTGACAAGGATGGTAAGTCAGATAATATCCGAAAACTTGAAAATTTTCATCGTCCTGGAGCGGGACTCGAACCCGCGTCTCCCAGAAAACGCCCGGGTATGCTAACCACTACACCACATAGAACGACCAAGTCTCAAGTTTCCGATTAATTTGAATATAACCATCACAGGATTCGCTAGTCGAAGCAACCGGCATTCATGTTTAGCGAATCTGGAGGTTAAGAAAACCTCCAGATTTCTTAACCTCCAGATTTCTTAACCTCCAGATTCGCTAAACATGAATGCCGGTTGCTTCGACTAGCGAATCCTGTGATGGTTATATTCAAATTAATCGGAAACTTGAGACTTGGTCGTTCTGGGTGGTGTAGTGGTTAGCATACCCGGGCGTTTTCTGGGAGACGCGGGTTCGAGTCCCGCTCCAGGACGATGAAAATTTTCAAGTTTTCGGATATTATCTGACTTACCATCCTTGTCACATTTACGCCAAAAATCGGATTGTCATCTTCAAAATTTGTATTATATGGCGTAATCCCGTATTTCTTTCATGATTTATCTGCTTCTCCGGGCAAACACGGGATAAGATTCTTAACCTCCAGATTCGCTAAACATGAATGCCGGTTGCTTCGACTAGCGAATCCTGTGATGGTTATATTCAAATTAATCGGAAACTTGAGACTTGGTCGTTCTGGGTGGTGTAGTGGTTAGCATACCCGGGCGTTTTCTGGGAGACGCGGGTTCGAGTCCCGCTCCAGGACGATGAAAATTTTCAAGTTTTCGGATATTATCTGACTTACCATCCTTGTCACATTTACGCCAAAAATCGGATTGTCATCTTCAAAATTTTCCAACATTGTTGCAACAATTTTTCTGTAATTAGGATCTTTGTGATTCCCTAGAAAGTTTTCGTGTTACAGATCGGAAAAAAGACACTTATGCGTCCTTTTCTTTCTCATTCATCGTTTTCCCAAAATCTTTGTCCCTCATCAGTTTTTTTATTTAAGGGCCGACAAAAATTCCAGCTTTCAATTTTTCTAGTGTGATGAAGGGAAATTTCATAGAAAGGTACTTGAAGCATGGCCCATCTTGTAGTAGAACCCTTACAAGCTGCTTCGTCAACCCCAATTTGACGTGTAGTGGTGGAAGTAATACTTTTTGGGGGTCTACAAGTGGGTCATGTAGGATGTTTTTAATCCCAGAAACAAAATTTCTCCGCTCTGGCCAAACTCTCATTGTCCAATGCCTTTGCTTTGCCCTACTGTCCCATTCACATAGAAAACAAGGCATTTTCGTGTACCCAGCTTGTTGTCCTAATAGCATTCCTATTACTTTGAAGTCACCACAGATAAACGATTTGTGTTTCTCATACTGTATATTTGTTAATAGTACCTTCATGTTATCGAATGTTTCTTTCATTTTAACTGAGGGGGCCACAGGAATGGGCCCATACACATTCCCATTATGCAGTAACACGCCTTTGAGGCTCCTCTTGGACGAGTCAATAAAATGTCTCCACTGAGTAAGATCATATTCAATGCCATAGAAGTGCATTAACTCGTTGATGTTATTGCAGTAAACCAAGGAATCGTTCTGTGAGAAAAAAGGAAGTATTTCTTTTTCTCTGTTTTGGTACCATGAAAAATGTGTTCCTGGAGCCAGAAGATTCTTACTTTCCAACCGGGAGCCAAGTAGTTCTGCAGATTCCTTAGGCAAGTTCAGATCACGTACCAGATCATTACGTTCATTCTGTGAGAACAGTTGTGGATTAGAGTCGTTTTCCGGCTTGTAGACTTCATCACTATCATCTTTGGAGATTGCATCACGTTCACATTCATCATCTTCTGCCACGTTCTCTAACACAGCTGGAGGAAGAGGGGCAGACAGATCTTTTCCATGTGGAACTAGCCTAATGGCTGAAGCAATGCTTGGATACACAATTTTGTTCTTATTTTTCGAATTGCAGCCCTTAACATTAACTAAGCAGAAGAAACAGTCGTTCAGGTGGTCTTTAGGCTCCCTCCACACCATAGGTATTGCAAACGGCATGCACGTTTGCTTCCCTTTGTCAATAAATTTAACCTCTCAACACAATAGCGGCACACTTTAAGTGGTGTCCATGCCTTATCCTGATCACCAAGATGCACTTTAAAATAAGCATAGTAAGCTTTCTTCGCAAAGTCTGTGATATCCGTTGTTTGCTTAAGCACTACATAATTTCAACAAATGTAACAGAACACATTAGGACAATTTACGCACTTTCGGTTCGACATTGTAAGACTACACACTCGCAATAGAGACAGCAACTTAGAACAGCTGTGTAAACCCGAACAGAAAGAGCAATGAACTGGAAATGTGAGCATCTGATTGGCGGGAATGCTATTTTGGGATTCTTGCCAATTCTCTTTTCAGTCTTTCTTCTACAAGTGGCTAGTTGGCACTACTCTAAAAGTAACCTTACGTTGCTTTGACGACGATTGGCAAAAGAGATAGCTGAAATGCCTCCCGCTAAAATGCCCCTGACTGGCAGATGTAATGCTATCAGCGATAAATCTTCGAAATCAAGTTGGGTCGACTGTGCAAAAACGGTATGTGATAGAAGAAAACTAAGACCAGTTCTGGAATCAGCATGAAAAATTGAGCTAAGCACACGTATTAGTTTTCAATCATCTGATCTCATGCAGACTAGTGTAATCAACTTAAACTGAAAACAAGGCTTAAGCATGTTTTTAGGTGTTTCGCATCCTGGTCGTGGTACAGTGAACAACGTTACAGCTCATCTTAAAGGAAAAAATTCTTTGTTGCGTATTATGAAAGACAAAAACGTATTTTTTTACGGTCATTTGCAAAAAATTAAGACCACCTGTCAATTTATTGAAAATTAAGACCACCTGTCAATTTATTGAAAATTAAGATTTTGAAAGAAATAACTAATTACTAGTCAGAGATATTTGAGAAAATGACACCACAGATGAGTACTTACACTCTTTTGAACACAAAAAGACCGAAATGAGAACTTTGTGTGGCTACTTTTGTTCTTTATAACGGACAGAATACCATGTGACATACTCTCAATGAGGGATTTGCAGTAGTCACTTGAAATGTTTTTGCACCACACGTACTTTATCGAGTCAATCAAAGCTTGGGAATTTGATGGCTGTTTTTCTGCTACCTTGTCTTTTAAAATAGTCCACAAGTTTTTGATGGGGTTAAGGTCGGGACTGTTACCGGGCCAGTCAAACACGTTTATGTTTTTCCTCTGCAGGTACTTATTTACTGTATAATGAATATAATTGCTTTCACTAGCTAATTATCGTGAATATAGCTTCCTTCAATTATAATGTAATGAATTCAGCTTCTTCTAAGCTAACGCTTCTTCTAATGGTTGTTGTGTTATTAATTATGAATAAACTTTCCTGCTAGTAGTGTAGTAATAATAATGAACAAGCTTATAACTGGTAGTAATGTTGTAGTAGTAATTAAGATGAATAAAGTCTTATGCTGGTTATTACTAATAACACTAAATGAAATAAACCTAACAGCCAGACAGAGGTCTGACAGTACTATGAACTGAGAAAGACGTACTTACGACAACAATCTTTTATTTGGTCAACTTCTCGCTCTCACATAAACGAACTCTCTTTATACAGCACCAGCTTTCTGACACATAAACCACAGCTCACTTCGTACAACAACAAACGCTCTCTCTATACAACAACCAACGCTCTCCCTATACAACAACAAACGCTCTCCCTTGGTATCGTTGAACGCGCCTATTTATACTGGCTACCACCACGTCATGACTTACACTCATTGCCAGATCTCATTCAGCGGGTGAAATAACATCTCGTTCAGTAAGAAGATAATTTACATAGGAAAATAAAATAACCAGAGATAGTAAAAATCAAAAGGAAAGTGAATCGAGAGTATACGTTACAACTGTCTTTGATCTGTGGCATGGAGCACTATCATACATAAAGATTCTGTATTTGTGCACTTGTATGAGTTAACAGCTTCTCACGTAATATTTCCACATAAAAAAAGGACCAGTCACATTAAAAGGACCAGCCTCTCTGCAAAAAGGATAATGAAGCAGTACCGGATACTGACATAGTACCCCATATCATCTGACTAGGCGGATGTCTCACGGTGCTAACGGTGTATTTTTTATCAAACCTTTTGCCTTTTGGTCGTCGAACAAGTGCTTTTATCTCATTGGTTATGCTCTAACAAATTATCACTTAATATTCTGAAAACCAAAGCCGTATATTTCCGAAACGTTCATAAAAGAGAGGACATAAATAAATTTCCAGTCAGGATTAATGATCTCCCCCTTCAAATTGTGGACAAAGTTCAGTATCTTGGTGTTTGGTTTGATGAATTCTTTAACTGGAATACGCATGTTCAGTTTGTTTTAAAAAAGTTTCCTTACAGGTTGGCCTGCTTGGTAAAATTAAGCATTTCTTCCCTATCAATGTCCTTAAAACATTTTACTATCTTTTTATTTATACCCATCTCTCCTATTGTCTGGAATCTTGGTATTCAAATATAAGTGCAAACAATAAGTTATGCTTGCTCAAATTACAGAAGAAATCTGTTCGCTATATGCTGAACACAGATTACATGTCTCATTCAAAGCCATTATTTCTAAAACTAAATATTCTAAAAATTCATGAAATTTTTACCTTGAAACTAGGTATCATGTTTTTTAAAATAATGCATCTTAAACTGCCTATTTTTCAATCTGACATCAAATATCTGGATTATTCTATCTTCACCAGATCTGTTGCTAACAACAAATTATGTCAGCCGAGTGTTAGACTTAATTATGGTTTAAATAGCATACTGTATAAAGCCATTATCCTATGGAATAATCTCTCAGAGAGCATCAGATCCCTGGAAAATATCAAAAAGTGTTCCTTGTCTCTGCGAAATTACATTGTAAATCACCCTGATCTCCATAACAAATCTCAATCCTATCATTAAATTGTAGTTCCAAGCATGCTGCTAACAGTGGTGCTTCTGTTATAACCATCTTACTTGCTTTCATATATTTACTTGCTGCCATATGTTTTATTCTTTTTCTTACATCTGATAGGGGGATTCGCCTTACAACCAATGTGTTCAGATTCCTCCCGGTGTATTGCATTTTCATATAACTGTAAGTTTTAAATGTGTGCAATAAATAATTGTATTGTATTGTATTGTATTCACGTGATTCAAATTGACGCACAGTTGATTCACTGAAAAAAAAAGAACTTGAATTCAATTTTCAGCAGTCCACGACTCATGATGCATCGCAAAATGGAAGTTTTCTTTTTAATCACAGAGGTTAGTGCAGGCTTATGTGTAGGTTTATAAGACTAATCTAAAATCTTTGCTAAGACGTCGTGAAACAGTGCTGATACTAATATCAGACCCTTTTGAATGTGGAAAGGCCTTGATGTTCTTGAACTAACTCCTCCGAGAACGCATAATTATTCGCCTTATGGTATTGTTATCTAGTGGGGTTGTTTTCCTTGAACGCTCACTTTTCTTTCTGGCCATTAAATTCACCTGTATCTCAATATTTTATTATCGTATTATAAATAGTCTTGCTCACATTCACTTTTATGCTTATGTCACGTTCCGGATTATCCTTCATGATAAGTCACTACTTGTGCCATCTGAGTAACAGTTAATGACGCTTTTTCTGCCCATTTTTTGCTATACAGAAAATACATACAAAATCTTTCAGCATGTAAACCAGATCCAAACTGACGCTCGCACGCTTCCCCCAACTCTATCAACAGCTGCCGCTGTAGGATAATGCAACACCTACAGAAAGTTGAGTAATACAGACAGTAGCTGATGCAATCGGAAGAAATCTTCTAGTACCAACCGGTGGTCTTAAACTTTTGCAAATGACTGTATATTCAGTACAAGCACCTAAACATAGACTTCTACTCTTCGTTTTGCGAGATGATAGTTTACCATGGTTCACTAAAAGTGATTGGACGCCAGATAACTTGCTATGCCAACATCAAGTTGAGTCTCGAATTTGCAATAGCTAGCGTTTCAGATGGCGGTGATCCTCTCTAACACAACGGACCACCTTTGTTCGCACAGCTTCGTTCTGTGAATTTTGAACGGTGTATCTAGGATCGTCATTTTGTTTACGGTTTCCAACCGTTGGTTGAAGAAGCGTATATGCTCCAGCTTTGTCCATCTGTCCGCACGATAACTCGTGTAAAAATGATTCGATGTTGATGAAATTTTAGTATTGGGTAGGGGACTACCTGGGAACAAATCGTATTGAAAATGGGACGAATGGGATCAAAGGTCATGACATAGGAGCGGGATCCATTCTATTGCCCTTATGCGTCATAACTTGCGTAAATATGGTTCGATTTTAATGAAATTTTAGTATGTCCTAGGGGACCACCTGGGGACGAATCCTATTGAAAATGGGACAAATGGGGTCAAAGGTCATGACAAAGGAGCGGGATCCATTCTATTGCCCTTATGCGTCATAACTTGCGTAAATATGGTTCGATTTTAATGAAATTTTAGTATGTCGTAGGGGACCACCTGGAGACAAACCCTATTGAAAATGGGTGAAGTGGAATCAAAGGTCAGGACATAGGAGCGGGATGCATTCCATTGCCCTTATACGGCATAACTTGCGTAAAAATGGTTCTATTTCGATGAACTTTTAGTATGTGGCAGGGGACCACCCGGGGACGAATCCTGTTGAAAATAGTCAAAATGGGGGTCAAAGGTCAGGACATAGGATCGGGATCCATTCCATCGCCCTTATGCGTTATAGCTTATGTAAAAATGCTTCGATTGAGGCAAAACTTTATCATGTTGTTCCGGAAGTATACTTTACCGGTTCTGTTAAATATCATCGAAATGGGGTCAAAGGTCAGGTCATAGGAGCGAGATTTATTCTACAGCCTTAATCCTCATAACTTGAGTAATTATTTCTGGTATGTTGGAAAGCGTATCATAATCAATACATTGCATGATTTTACTAACTTGTTTTAACTTCTCCCTCCATATGGTGATCAAATTTCGGAAGGTGTTTCATACAAACTGAATATATTTTTCTCGAAGCATGAGAATGTAGATCAGTGGTGCGCAACCCTTTTATGGGTGCGACTCCACTGAAGAATTATTTTATTACGGAGACCCCATGTCACCATGTAAATAAAACAACAAAGGGTTAAAAATTATAATTAAATATGCATTTTTAAAAAGACATTTATTTTATATTCACCAACATTCGTTACATTTACTAATTAAACATTTCAAAATATTTCATCTTACTAGAAATAATATGTAGTAAATATCGAAACAAGAAAATAAACATAATTAGTGGGCGGAAAAAAATTCCACAATCTTTGTTTGACAGTCCTAATGTGAAATTTGAGCTTGGATCTCGGAAATTATGCTCTCCATTCTGGGTTTTATAAAAAGAGGAAAAAAAGAGGAAGAAAATGGTGACCCTTTAATAAATCCTCGCGACCCCAAAAAGGGTCCCGATCTAAAGGTTGCGTACCCTAATCTAGATCATATTACGAAGAGCATCAATACATGAATTGTCGTGGTACAAAATTGCAGTAGTGATTTAAGAAATCAACTGGAACACCACCGATTAGAAAATCAGTTTTTTTTTTTTTTTTTATGAAAGAACCTCTTACTCGCAGACACAAAAATAAAAATATTTCCGAAGCGCACGTTCACGGTTTCATTCGTTGAAAAGAGCAGAAACATTTATAATTAAAAAAAAAAAGTCTCAGAAGCAAGTTATTTCTAGAGAAAAAATCAAGAAAAATTGAGCATGATGAAATCCTCTTAACGAAATTTTATCGGCTTTGCAAAAATTACAAAACTACAGAAGTTGAAAAAAATGTCTTATTTCTCAAGAAGATAAAGAACATTTTCTAAACTTATGGTTTCCGTAGTCTTGTTATAAAAAACAGTGTAATTTTTGCCATGGAGATTTATTCAATGCTCAAATTTGCACCCGTATGAAGTTTTAGGGTTTTTACGTAAAATCAGGAGACAGATTTTTCAGTTTCTAAAACTCGTCTCATGGGAAAACGTTTCCATTATTGGAGTGTAGAATGGAAGTCTTATCTGTTTTATCTGGTCAGAGACTTTTCAATGAAAAATACTTCTGAAACTTTCGTATCAAAGCTTTCGTTGGTAATAACATACTTCAAAGCAAATCAAGCCTCGCGCTCGGTAGGTTTAGTTTGTATACATTGTGTTTCAAAACTAATGGAAGAAACTTTAAGGGATGATAGAACACACCGAAACAAGCCCTTTTCGTCATAGAATGCATGATCGCAAGTTACGCGGTTAGGCAATGAAGGGTGCTTTCCTTTTCCTCACACACGCTGTCTTTCGCAACACAAAGACCCATATATTTTACCTGAACCTCTGTATGGGAGGACGTACCTTATTTTACTTCAACAAGTCTTGCCTGAATTGATCCAGCATGTAGCAGCAGCCGTCCGCCGTAAAATGATGGTTCCAACATGATGGAGCGCCAGCTCATTTCGGCACTCAAGTGCGTGATTACTTGAATGCCACACTTCCAGGTCAATGGATTGGTCGAAATGGACCCATTGCTTGGCCCCCCCCCGATCACCAGATCTGTCCCCTCTGGATTTCTTTTTATGGGGGACATCCTAAGTCCGTAATGTACGATGCTCCCATTGATTCCAATGAGGAACTAGTCGCCAGACTTTCAGTCGCTGCTGCAGCTGTCTGGGAAATGCCTGGTATTTTTCACAACATACGGGCATCTTTACGTCGGCGATGCGAAGCATGTATCAGGAGTGGCTGTCCCTATTTTTGAGCAGCGATCATGCATTCTATGACGAAAAGTGCTTGTCTCGGTGTGTTCTGTCACCCCTTAAAGTTTGTTCCATTAGCTTTGAAACACCCTGAATACATTCAATGGACAAAACTTTAGAGCTACCTACCTAATAGCGTTTTGGCTTTTAGCTAGCGCGAATAACAGCCTGTATACACCGAGGCATCGACTCCACGAGATGCTGCAGGGTTTCAGGAGGCAATGCCAGCCATGCCTGTCGCAGCATTGTCCACAACTCCGCTCTAAACGTCGGTCCAGGACCCATGGATCTGATGTTCCGCTCCACGCTTTCCCAGAGTGCTTCCATAGGGTGTTAATCCGGGGAACTGGAAGGCCACTGGATGTTTCCAAACTCAGATATACAGGATATCCGAGAATTATTGGACACATTACAAAATTATGTAAACAAAAAAAAAAAAAACTATGAGCATTGTCTGCTTTTCTATGTCACGTATTACTAACATATTTTTGTTTTGAAGAATTGTTATTCCCAGAATCCGATAGATGGCACTAGATGTGGCCTGATGAGGAATGCGCAATCAGTAGTCATGTCATCCGTACAGCAGAAGGCGACGTGTGTGTTATGGCTTGCGGAATTAAAGTCTGTCATTAAAGTTAAAAGATGGTAACGTTTAGAGTATGGTTGTAATCCTCCGCCAACGAATTCAATTAAGCGGCGGATGAAACAGTTTAAAGAAGCTGGCAATGTGGAACATCGTGGAGGAGCCGGTAGGCCTAGCATCAGCGGTGAGACGGTTGACCAAGTTAATGAAAGTTTCCGACGAAGCCCCAGGGATCCGTTCGTAAAGCAAGCAGAGAACTGTGCATTCCGAAATCGACAGTTCACGATATCTTGCACACAAAAATAAAGTTTCATGCTTATAAAATTCAAATAGTGAGAAAGATGCATGTAAATTATCACACTCTGCGATACGATTTCGCTCTGGGTATGATGAATCGAGTGCAAAACGACCAAAACTTTCTCAGTACTGTAATTTTTAGTGATGAATCCACATTTCATGTATAAGGTATTGGGAATCGTCACAACTATAGGATATGGGACAGCGAACCGTCTCATGCTGCTATTGAACTGGAACGCGGTTCTCCAAAAGTTAATGTGTGGTGCGCCCTATCAAAAGGAGAAGTGATTGGCCCTTTCTTCTGCGAAAAAAACATAAATGGTGACATTTACTTGGATATGCTAGAAAATTTCGCTATACACCAGATCAAAAGATATGACAACGTCGCTTTTTCAACAAGACGGCGCGCCTCCGCGTTGGTCAACGTGTGTACGTAAGTGCCTAAATGAGCATTTCCCCAACAGATGTTTTGGGCGTGGTGGTCCCATTCCGTGGCCTCCTCGCTCTCAAGATCTAACTCCATTGGATTATTTCATGTGGGGCTATGTGAAGGATCGTGTCTATCAGACGCCTTGTTACTGATTTGCAGGAACTGAAGCAGCGTATCACAGCTACTATTAATTCCATAACTCCTCCGATGCTTGCATGGCATGAAATCGAGTATCGCTTGGACGTACTACTAGCAACCAAGGGAACTCACATCGAAATTTATTAACTTGTGTAGTTACATTCTAAGTTAGTACAGTCCGTTTCTTTTTATCTGTTTAATGTTTTGTTTTATATAGTTTTGTAATGTGTCCAATAATTCTCGGACACCCTGTACTGTTCCTCGAGCCATTCCTGGGTGATTATGGCCCGGCGCATTGTGCTGTGAAACAGACCGTCGGCCGCAGGATGGGAGAAGGCCATGAAAGGTTGTTGGTGATCAGCCAGAACTTGTTGGTAGCGCGCAGCTGTTAAGAATCTCTCCAGACACACAAACGATTCTAATGAATCTATTTTGTTTTAAATTTGTCGTCTTCTGTCACGCAGGAACTTGCTTATTAATTCATTTTTTAAAGAAGTAATGTTGTGACACTTGCTTATTAATTCATTTTTTAAAGAAGTAATGTTGTGTCAAATGAAAGTCTGGGGAAACTGTGCTGGTTCGCTTATCAAACAGGAAACAGAAAACAGCGAGCGGAAAAGTATCCTGTAGAAAATTATCTAATATTTTTCCAATTAAGATATTCTATTTAAAAATTAAATGTAACGTCAGTAATTGAAATTTTGTTTTTAACGGAATGGTGTCTCAACATAAGTTTCTTAAATTAATTAATCTTCCTAGAACAGTTACGTAAATCTCTCTTTTCTAAAAAAAAGTACCTGCCGCCGCTGCTGCTGCCGCTGTTTTAGAAATTTCGCGACACTCTTGCTTTCCTAGCTCGCAACGCAAAACGTATTGAAAACAAAAATATAAAATTTATATCGTTTGTAGATAAGTGTTTGGAGAACACGCGGAAATAAATTGTTTCTCGATTCTAGCGATACTTCAAGAGCTATTGTATTTCAAAATTAAGGTAAGCAAAAAAGTGCTATCAGGTTGCGTTCCGGACACACTAACAGCAACAGAATCACGAAACGTTTTAGGCATGTAGTGCCATGACCGAAATTTTGCACCTCGCCGCCCTTTTTTGAATTTCGATTTAGTTTATCAGAAATTAAATTTCTAAATTTCACAAAACTCTCTATGTCGCGATGGGATCCATTTAAAAAAACGGATATATAGCAAACTATAAATCATAACGCATTGCAATTTTTACAGCATTAATTTGCAATTATCTTACCTTTTTTACAAAAAAAATTAAGAAAAAGTCAGTTTCTTATTTTTAAGAATTTATTAAAGACGCAAAGGAAAGAAACGAACGGCTTGTCTGTTTTCACGATAACCATAGAGGAAAGTTCTGGTCCCGTGACCTGCTGCCTTGGTGACGCAGAGTATTTGTTATGCATATGTTTTGTTGGTAAAGCTATCTCAGTTGTTTAAGGTGGACGTCAAGTTTTGTTTCCCATACTTCCGATGGAAAATTTCTGTACACATTTTTTTTCACAATTACTGCGTTCTCAAGGATGAAAATTGGAACATCGATTAAAATAGCTTCATTTTATTACTTGGTATACTTAATAATTTCTAAAACATAACCATAACTATTCAATCCAACATTAGTGTACTGACGTCATCAAAGTACAGGTTGCGCCATCTTTTTTCTGGACAATTAATGCGTTCCCAAGGATCAAAATTTGAATATCGATTATAATACCTTCATTTTATAACTAGGAATACTTAATATTTTCTAAAACATAACCATAAATATGCAATCCAACATTTGTTTGTCTATGACGTCATCAAAGTACAGGTCACGCCATCTTTTTTTTGGTTCCAACACCGCCAAAGGAAAAGTTATTGATTTTTTACATAATTATGGTTATGTTTTAGAAAATATTAAGTATTATAAGTTATAATATGAAGTTATTTTATTCGTTGTTCAAATTTTCCTCTTTGGGAACACCCTGATTGTGAAGGAAACGTGTACAAAAGTTTTTCCATTGGAAGTCATCATCATCATTGTCAACCATTATCAATCCACTGCTGGACGAAGGTCTCCCCAAGTTTCCTCCACAACGGTCTGTCTTGTGCCAGTCTCCTCTATGTCACTCCCGCATATTTACGAATTTCATCCACCCATCTCCCATGTGGTCTTTTTCTGGGTCTTTTCCTGTCCCTTGGAATCCAATCTAAAAGTTCGGCTGTCCATCTATGGTCTGTCCTTCTGGCAGTATGTCCAGCCCATTGCCATTTCAGGGATTTAACTCTGATCATGATGTCTTCCACTCTCGTCATTTTTCGGATCCACGAGTTCCTCTTCTTATCTCTCCTGGTTATACCAAGCATGCACCTCTCCATGCTTCTTTGAGTTGTCTGCAGCCTTTGTATGTCTCTTTTAGTTAAGGTCCACGTCTCTGCACCATACGTAAGCACTGGAAGGATGCATTGATCAAACACTTTTCTCTTAAGACACAATGGCATACTGCTCTTGAAAACTATGCTGTTTCTTCCAAAAGCTCTCCAGGCAAGTTTTGTACGCCGATTAATTTCTTCATCAATGTGACCCTCACTTGATATCTGCTATCCAAGATAAACATACGTATCTGTTATCTCCAGTTTTTCTCCATCAATCGATAAATCTTCATTTCTTGCAAAAGCATTGAACATCACTTTTGTCTTCTGAAAGTTCATTTTTAATCCCACTTCTTTACTCTTGTCAGCAAGTTCCTGGATCATACTCTGCAGCTCTGATGGGGTAGTTGCAAAAATGACTACGTCATCAGCAAAACGAAGGTGGGTTAGATAATCTCCATTAATCTTTATCCCTTTGTTTTCCCAGTTCAGTGATTGAAAGACATTTTCCAATGTGGCATTAAAGAGCTTCGGAGATATGGTGTCACCTTGTCTCACTCCCTTTCCAATTTTTATGTGTGTTGTATTTTCAAACAGCCGAATCTTTGCACTTGCATTTTCATAGATGTTATTAATAATATTAATGTATGCATCTTCAATACCGCAGGATTTCAGAGCCGTGGTAACTGCTGATGGTTTCACCGAATCAAAGGCTTTTTCATAATCGATAAAAGCCATGCACAATGGAAGCTCATATTCCCTCGCTCTTTCAATTAGTTCTCTCAGTACGTGGATATGATCTATTGTGCTGTAGCCATTCCTGAATCCAGCTTGTTCTCTCGGTTGAGCCATGTCCAGTGTTACCTTCAAGCGGTGTGAAAGAAGTTTAGTGAAGATTTTATAAACCACTGATAGGAGGCTGATAGGTCTGTAGTTCCTGAGATCCTCAATGTCACCTTTTTTATGTAGCAGGATCATTGTAGCATTGTTCCAATCCTCAGGAATCTTCCCTTCATTAAGGCATCGAGTGAAAATTTGGGCGAGTACTGTTTCAATTTCTCCACTTGCTTCTTGTATGATGTCTATAGTAATTCCATCTTCTCCTGGAGCTTTCCCCCGCTTCATGTTCTTGATTGCATGAGCAACTTCTGCTGGGAGGACTGGAAGAACTCTGGTACCTTTCATGATGTCTGGAGTACATGTATCATCCCTTTCATATAATTTGGAGTAGAAATCTTTCACTCTTGTCAAAATTTCGCCTCTATTTCTTGTTATAGAACCATCTTCTTTTCTCAGAGCCATAATCTGTTTTCTTCCCTTACTGAGATGTCCCTTTGCTATTTTAAGGCTTTGGTTGTTTTCAATTGCTTTCCTCACTAGCTCACAGTTGAATTTCCTTACGTCTTCAGTGATACTTTTTCGTGTTGTCTTGCATAGCTCTATATATTCCACTTTGGAAGTCACATCTTCTTTAGTTGTCCTCATCTCTCTTCTTTTTTTGCATCAACATTTTGGTTTTTCCTGATAATTTGTTCACATGCAACTTGTTCTTAGACCCAGCTAATTTTGTTGCTGTTTCCATTAGAGCTTTGGTTACTTTTCTGTTAACTTCAGAAATATCCACTTCTTCCGATGTTAGGCCTTCTAAAGCAGAGAATCTGTTCTTCAGTTCCAACTTGAAAGTATTATGGTGTTTTTTAAGGTTGGTTATGTCAATACATTTTGTTTGTCTTATGAGCTTGCCACGTTCCAGTTTAGTGTTGAGGTGCATCTTACATCTCACCAATCTATGGTCACTACCTGTGTTGAACTTGTTCAGCACACTGCAGTCTTCGATGACGAATTTTTTGTTACACATAATAAAATCAATTTCACTTGTCGTCCCAATTGGATGTCTCCATGTCCATTTCCTGTGTGGCTTTTTCTTGAAAAAGGAGTTCAAGATGAAAAATCCTTCTGCCTCTGCAAACTCAACGAGAGTATTTCCACGCTGGTTTCTGTTGCCGTGACCGAATTTACCTACTGAAGTTTCATTCTGTTGCCGTTGCCCTATTTTTGCATTGAAATCTCCCATAATTATCTTCAAGTGCTGCTTACCTTTATTATTTAGATGACGAATTTCCTCATAAAATTCTTCAATTTCTTCTTCAGGATGACTTGTGGTGGGTGCATAAGTTTGAATAATCTGAGCCTGGTATCTTCTCGATAGTTGGATAACGAGTCGTGCAGCTCTGTCAGAGGAACTTTCAACTTCTACCACTTTATCCTTCAGTTTCTTGTTTATTATAAATCCAACACCACTAGTTCTGCCAGTATCTGTCCCACGATAATAGAAGAGATGTCCACTTTTCAATTCAATGAGATCTTCTCCTTTTCTCCTTACCTCACTTAGCGCGACGATGTCCCACTTGATCCTTTGTAGTTCCTCTTCCAATTCAAGAAGCCTTGAATCAGAAGATAGGGAGCGTCCGTTATAGGTAGCCAAGGTCAGCATCAAATGGCAGCCTAGTCCGGTCCTCCGGGGATTCTTAGCACCCTCTGCCTTCATGTCGCACTGGCCGCTGCCTTGGCCAGGTACATTCCAGCTGCCGGAGACTGAGGGCCAAGATTTTAGTTGTAGAGTCATTTTGGAGGTGTTTGGCCATAACTCACCACGCTGGCCAAGCGGGTTGGTGAGTGTGGGATAGCATTTCCTCTGATCCCGATGGTATAGTTATACCGCTATTGGCGGTCGTCAGAGCCCTTTTAGTGGGAACAGGATGCACCACGAGAAGGCGGGGTTGACATTTGTCAAGGAGAGGCTGTGATGTTACGCATCACCTGACCTTACATCCCCCATTGGAAGTACAAGAAGCAAAATTACTTGACGTCCACCTTAACGGTTTACGGTTAACGGAAATGCCTTTTGGACCGCTTTTGTTTTTCTTAGTGGCAAATTTAGTAAGTGCTTTCAGTTCAAACGACAAAAGTCCGACCTTCCAAAAATTAGCAACAGTACAAAAAACTCTGAAACTTCGGAATAACAAGCCTGATTTACTTAGACATGCAATGAAAATTTTAATTTATATAAATTTTCCTGTTTCTTTTTCATGTGATATACTTGGAGATCGGGCTGCAGGGCCCGAGCGCTGCTCTGGAAACGAACGTAGCGAGCCTAGAGGCGCGGCCCCTAGTAGACCAAAAAAAAAAAAAAAAAAAAAAAAAAAAGTAGAGGGAACAGACATTCAAGAACAAGCACGACAGTGTCTTATGTGAAGGAAATTATGAAAGCCATAATTAGCCATTTGAAGTTTTATTATTTAAATTTTCATTTTATTTTGCAATTCTTCCGCGGTGGGGCAGAGGTAGCTGATTATACGTCGTCCGAGATAGAACTAGGTTGGAGTACCGGATGATGTAGGACGAGTTGTATGCTTCTGTTACGGCGCTGACTATCTCCCTTCCCTGGAACAAATGACCTTGAAAACGAACTAACGAACGGCTGCTCACAACCCTTGGTGATTTGCTCATGGTTCTCGCCCCCCCCCCCCCCGAAAAGAAATTCTCGAAGCTTAACTATTAACCCCCACAGAAAATGCAATTTTTTTATTCAGTGTTTAACGACCACCGTGAGCAACTTGGTGTGCTATAAGCAGTCGCCCATCACTAATTTATGGCCGCAAACTCCATGGAATGGATAGAGCCAGTGCCGTAAGATAAACAGAACATCCATGCCTCGCCGGGATTCGAATCCGGGCACATCTCGGAAGAATTAGCAGAAGCCGCCGCTTAGACCACAGCGCAAAGTAAGAGTTAATTGTATTATATTTTCAATATAGTACAATTAACTGAGGAACTCAGTGGGCTGTAAGTAGTCTCCGTCCCTAATTTAATGCCACTGGTTCCAGGGAAGGAAGAGAGCCCGTGCCGTAAGACAAACACAATGTGCATGCCTCACCGGGATTCGAACCCGGGCCCATCTTGGAGGAATAATCAGAAGCCGTCTCTTAGACCACTGCACCACCGGGGCTGCCGTGAGCAACTGAATGGGCTATAAGCAGTCGCCCGTCGCTAATTCAAGGCCAGTGGTTCCAGGGAAGGGAGAGAGCCAGTGCCGTAAGACAAACACAATGTCCAAGCCGATGCAGATTTGTTCCACAAATTTTGGTAACCCAAACATGCCTATAAAAATCGAGCTCAAGCAAAGGGTCTGATCTGGGTGGCGCAGTCGTCTAAGCAACCGCTTCTGATATTTCGTCCCAGATGGGTCAAAGTTCGAATCCTGGTGAGGCATGTACACTGAAGAGCAATTGAATTAAAGAGAGCTGGCGTTATGCAAATGTGGCGCTGCGGGCGGCCGTGTAAATGGAAACGACATGATGTATGCAGCGATCGGACAATATGCAGAGTGATGCAACGGGAATCAGTAAGAGTCGGACGCATTATGGGTAACACGAAGGATCTAAGCGCATTTGATCGTGGGCAAATTGTCGGGGCCCGACGAATGGGTTACTCCATCTCAGAAGTCGTGCAAGCACTGGGATTTTCACGAGCCACTGTGTCACGGGTGCACCATGAGTACATCGAATCCGGTAAAACCATCCCTGCAAGGGCCAAATGCCGTGGACAACAGCGTGGGGATGAGCAGGGTCATCGTCGGCTAGCTCGCATTGTAACAGCGGTTAGACGGGCCACAGTGCAAGAAACCACTCGGCAATTTAACGCTGGTGCACAAAAACGTGTAAGCAGCCACACCATCCAGAACCATCTCCTCGCTATGGGGTGCAGAAGCCATCGTCCCACGATGGTACCGCTGCTGACCGCACATCACAAGGTGCAAAGATTAGCATGGCCGCCCCGGTGGCGCAGTGGTCTAAGCGATGGCCTCTGATCATTCGTCCGTAAGGGGTCCGGGTTCGAATCCCGGTGAGGCATGGATGTTGTGTTTGTCTTACGGCACTGGCTCTCTCCCTTCCCTGGAACCAGTGACCCTAAATTAGGGACGGGCGACTGCTTATAGCCCATTGAGTTGCTCACGGTGGTCGTTAAACCTAAAAAAAAAAAAAAAATCAAATCAAATCAAATCAAAGATTAGCATGAACGCGGGAACATCGCTACTGGACCCTAGACACGTGGAAAAATGTTGCCTAGACTGATGTGTCGAGATTCACGTTGGTACATGCGGATGGCAGCAGCACATGAAGCGATGGATCCTTCTTGCCAGCAGGGTACTCTTCAAGCTGGTGGAGGTGGCATTCTCGTCTAGGGACTGTTTACGTGGACTGAAATGGGACCCCTGGTACGTGTGACATTGTCCCTAGCAGGTCAATGTTACCGGGATATCCTGGACAACCATTTGCTCCCGTTTGTGCGTCTTCAACATCCCACTGGGGATCTCATCCTGCAACAAGACAATGCACCGTACCATCGCTCCCGAACTGTATCCGAATAGTTGGATGAACACTCCACCGACGTGACCTCACTTCCTTGGCCACCTGACCTCAATCCCATCGAGTACATCTGGGATGCCATCGAGAGAGATGTTCGAGGCTCTGACCCCCTCCATCAACTCTTTGTGAACTGTGGGAGCTTGTTCAGGGGTCGTGGATCCAACGCTTCCGGTGTCGTGTCGAGTCCATGCCGAGACGAATCGCTACCGTCATCAGGGCGAAAGGTAGTGCTACACGTTAATAGACAAGTATCTCTAATTCAATTGCTCTTCAGTGTATTGTGTCCTCCGCCATCTGGGGTAGCCCGCATGTATTCGGATCCACCAAGCTTCCTGTTTGCTCCAGCTTCTCCGCTAAGTTCGAAATGGTGGCTCTGGTGCAGTGGCGGATTGTCCCACCGAAACACCGGGACATTTCCAAGTGGACTACACCAGAAATGGCCCACTTTTCGTATTCTTTTTGTCTGGAATTTTTGGAACGAACGAATCATTGTTTTAAATCATTAACTTCGTTTGAGCTTTATATCTGTGTGAAAAGTTATTTCCTTTAAAAAAGAAGCGTTTCATTCTATCTACATGTTGTACTTTTGCAGTGAAATGACATAACAAAATTCTCTGTACCTATGTGAGAAAAGTGCTGCTGTACCAAGCACGCTGTTATATGTTAATAAATCTACAGATCGTTGAACTTAGACGCCACGGTCACTGGTATAAGCCTTACCCTCCTTTTGTAATCTTGAAGAAGACTCTAGTTCCCATTGTAATGGTCCATCTTCGACACCCCGTTATCCACAGATTCAGAACACAAAGCGGGGATATTCAAAAATATTCCGAAATCCGTAGAGATATTATAAATCCGCAGAGATATTCCGAATCCCACAGACATTTAACGTAAAGGAAGAAATTATTTATTGGTATTGGTTCATGTGTCAAAGTAATGGGCAGACTTCGAAAAGGAGTGTGCTCAAGGAAGAGTTACTAATACCACTGCACACTAGAAGAGCAGTGACCAAATAAATGTGAATTTGTCATTACAAGCTGAATTTGTCATTACATCCACAGATTCAGAACACAAAGCGGGGATATTCAAAAATATTCCGAAATCCGTAGAGATATTATAAATCCGCAGAGATAATCCGTTATCCCACAGACATTTAACGTAAAGGAAGAAATTATTTATTGGTATTGGTTCATGTGTCAAAGTAATGGGCAGACTTCGAAAAGGAGTGTGCTCAAGGAAGAGTTACTAATACCACTGCACACTAGAAGAGCAGTGACCAAATAAATATGAAAATTAATTGCTTAGTAAGATTGCCATGTGAACATTTTTCTTTCAGAATGATTTTCACGGGATTTAGTTGGAAATGGGGACTTTAAGAGACATTCAGAGAAAAATAATTACCTGTAGCAACACCCCGTTCTTGCTACATCATGAGAGGATTTTTAAAATTACTTTACCGTTAATTTTTTTTTCAATTTTGTTCACTACTGAATTTGTTTAACAACGCCCATTTTAAAAGATCTCTTTCATCCAGGATCTAACAAAAAAAATTTCATGATGAAAATTATGAGGTGTTTTCCTGTAGATATGCGTGTTTTTGTTGTCGACCCCATAACTAAAATTCCTGGCCTGGTTTAGTCATCCCAATGCGCCCCTGCTCTGGTGGGTGGTTTACGCCACCAAATTTCTTCAGAAACTCCTTGTGACATGGTTTGAAGGAACCGGTTACCCAGTACTGACGCACAATAAACCCACGCTCTTCGCACACCATCTTCATTTGAACTCCTCGCTTAAACTGTCTGCAGAGACAAGCTATTCCCCCACCAGTACAAAACCGGTGGCGCGTGCGCCACCCAGCTGCCGGGACGACATTTTATTTACAGGTAATACGTGTCCATTGCCTCGTCAGAGAATAAAGAACCGCTCCGTTCGGGTTTCTCGCTCATCGTATATTCCTCATTCCACATAATAAGTGTTCAGTCCCGAGTGAATCACTCTGTATTTGTGGTTTTAAATGTTTCTCCCTGAAATAGTGTTTGTGACATTAAATGTGTTTCTCGTTACAGGAATATAGAGGTGTGAACGGTGTTTCCACGATGAAACTGATCCTTGCTATTTTCGCAGCAGTACTGAGCATTGCATCTATCGTAGCTGATTACTGCAAATATCAAAAATTTACATCTAGCCATACTTATTGCAAACCTCCAAATGCACAATGCAAAATATTAGCTAAAGGAGTATCGCACGAAGATCAACGGAAAATCCTCCTCGTTCACAATCAGCTCAGAAACAAAGTTGCGCAGGGTCGGGAGAAACGAGGTTTGCACGGTGGACAACCTACAGCTGCAGATATGCAACAACTGGTAAGAGACATTTTTCTATTTTTAAAGCTTTCCTTTCAAACAAAAAAGGACCGTGTTTTTAAGTACCTTCTGAGTAGAAACGAAATTAATGATGCCATCAATAAATAAGGAGTAGCTTCACAAGCTACTCCTTCTATTCCGTCAAAACAGACAGCTTGTAATGACAAATTCACATTGATAAAATGCACTGTCCCTCAAAAGTTCAGAAAACACAAAAGTATGAAGACAGAGAAACAGCACAGACATGTTCAGTTTTTTACTATGCTAAAACATGCAAATCTCAACGCATGTGAGGCGTATTGATATAATCGCGTAGTGAGTAATCCAAGACGTCCGATCTTTAAAAAGGAGCTATCATCTGAGGTTTGGAATGTTTCACAGTAAGTAGTATAAAATGGAGAGTTCTAGAGCTCATAAGACAACATGGAACTTCTAAAAGATTCAGAACGATGAACAGCGGTTTGAAGGTTAGAGGGCACGGAAATTCATCAGACAGATAACTTTATTCTTTGGTGTCAACCATTCTGTGATTACAGCGCTCTGTAACAAGTTTCAGGAAAGTGGAGCAATTGCCTGGAGACCTGTTCTGGCACATTAAGTGTTAATCCTTTTAGACGACTGCTACATCGATATAGTGGCGGATCGAAATGTGAGAATAATAGCATCCAGTTAGTTTTCAGAAAACGTCTCAGAAACGGAGCCCAACTTAACACTAGTTAAGTTGGGCACAAACAACTTGGGGACTCCCATCCCCGGGTATGAATCGTACTCTTAATGAATTAACAATCGTACTTGCGTATTAAGACGGCACCCCTGGTGCTTGGCGCAATTATTCTATTATTGCGCGTATAATAGTACGAAAGCACAAGAAGTGCTGCCTTAATACAAAGGTATTATCTACTTTAATAAATGCAAGAAACAACAAATCTTCAAAAATTGTAAATTCAAAGTAAACATTTTATCTTCATCTTTCAAATGGATATTAATTATTGATTTTTTGAAGCAACATATCGATGCATATTTGCGCTCGGTCAAAATTAACTGGTGCACGCTGCCGTCGCCGTTCTTGCTGCCCATAATAAAAATTAAATGTTAGTACTTAAATTGGGCTTCCCTAATCCATGGGGTCCCTGGGCATGGGCCCCGTGTGCCCTTGCGTAAATCAGGCTCTGCGCAGAAATCCAACTCGATTTCTACGAAAACGCTACATAACTGCTTAGCATGCTGTGTGTGTTTTTTTCACCGAATGGAAGTACCAACCTAAAAGTTCTACGAGTGCCATGAAGTATCAGAGTGAAATTATCAATATCTATGAGAGTCCCCCCCCTTTTTTTTTTTGATTTGAGGTTTCACGATCACCGTGAGCAACTCAATGGGCTATAAGTAGTCGCCCGTCCCTAATTTAGGGTCACTGGTTCCAGTGGAAGGGAGACAGCCAGTGCGGTAAAACAAAAACAACATCCATGCCTCATCGGGATTCGAACCTGGACCGCTTTCGGACGAATGATCAGAAGCCATCGCTTAAACCATTGCGCCACCGGGGCGGAATGTGCGTCCTTATACCAGTACCTAATGGATGATGTCGTGCGTTCCCACAGAACTAATGTGGTCGACGTACATCCTGAATGATGTACAGCACGAATGGAGTGATCTGCGTTTCCTCCCGATCTCAATCCCACTGAACATCCGTGGGATGCCTTAGGGATGAATGTTTCTGCTCTTCAGTACCCACCAGGGTAAATGCTGCTTTTCGCCACCACTGTCCATTATTTTCTTCCCACTCTCTGCACCAATTTATTGAGGGTAGATCTCGTCGTGCGTTACTTTCAGAGGAGGTAATACTTAATAATGATAATGAGTTTCATATTCCAAATGGCCACCCTATTTTGGGTTGTACCTTTAATGCAATGCTTTGTACATCCATTAATGACTGTATAGCCTCATAATTGTAAGATATGTATATAGTTTATACATCGTTGCATCATTATGAAGTTTTACGTTGGTTAATCATCTTTTAAACTACGCCCACTTTCTGGTTTCGTGCTAAACTTTTATTAATTACGTTCATCTTTGTTTCGCGGTTTGACTTCACGTATCACAATAAGCAACTCTAACGGTAATGTGTAGTCAGCAGTCCCTAAATTGGGGCCCCTGGTTCCAGGCATGGGAGACCACCCATGCCTCATGTGGGACTTTTTTTTTTTTTTGATAGGAGGTTTAACGACCACCGTGAGCAACTCAATGGACTATAAGCAGTCGCCCGTCCCTAATTTAGGGTCACTGGTTCCAGGGAAGGGAGAGAGCTAGTGCCGTAAGACAAACACAACATCCATGCCTCACCGGGATTCGAACCCGGACCCCGTTAGGACGAATGATCAGAGGCCATCGCTTAGATCACTGCGCCACCGGGGCGGCATATGTAGGACTCGAATTCATACACAGCTCTAACAACTAGACACAAACATATGCTAGTGAAAGCGGGGTAATGCTTTAAAATATAGTGGTAATGACAAGTGTGGCACGTAGGAATTTAAATGGTAATGTGCGAAGGAAAGACAAAGGCATACACTCGTGGATAGTATATGTATTAAAACGTATTTGCTTGGCGAGAGTTTTTGGTGTCAGCAAGTCTATATATAGCGCCCAACAAAATACTTTGCTCAATATTTAGTTGCAATTTTGCTACAGCAGTAAAGTTATTAATGGCAGTAAACATCGCATACTTAACTAGTGTATTTGGTTGGTTTAGCAAAGTGCATTGTGAAACTTACAAACGTTCTGTTGCTTAAGCATGCCCCCCGCAGAAATCAAGGTATGCTTAGCATGCCCCGATACCAGCAACCAAAATGATCTTTTCGTAACAATTTGCACATTTTTTTTTTTTTTGATTGGAGGTTTAACGACCACCGTGAGCAACTCAATGGGCTATAAGCAGTCGCCCGTCCCTAATTTAGGGTCACTGGTTCCAGGGAAGGGAGAGAGCCAGTGCCGTAAGACAAACACAACATCCATGCCTGACCGGGATTCGAACCCGGACCCCTTACGGACGAATGATCAGAGGCCAACGCCTTAGACCACTGCGCCACCGAAGCGGCAATTTGCACATTGTAATTAGAACTTATGAAATAAGATGTTTGTATTAGTTAGCAACTCAGCCATAGCTTACTAAAAATTAAAGTTGATACATTCAAGACTCACTTTTTAAGTACTGTATGTAAAATACATTATTTTAGTATGTAAATAAATCATGTAATATATCAGTTATAATTTTATGCAGAATACAAGACAAGCATTTTTCAGATGTACTGAAAAATGAAACACTTAAGAAACGTATGAAGGAAAACAAGAAGTCGTTCCGGTGGAACGAGGCGCTGACATATCGAAGCATCTCGGACGAAGCGTTCGTCCCCGGTGAGCAATGCACTGTGCACTTCTCTCACAGCGCTGGTTCTTTCCCTTCCCTGGAACCAGTGGCCTGAAATTAGGTTAGAATGGAGGTTGGGGGGTTTAACGACCACCGTGAGCAACTCAATGGGCGGTAAGCAGTCGCCCTTCCCTAATTTAGGGCCACTGGTTTCAGGGAAGGGAGAGAGCCAGTGCCGTAATACAAAAACATCCGTGCCTCACCGGGATTCGAACCCGGATCCCTTTCTAACGAATAATTAGAAGCCATCGTTTAGACCACTGCGTCACCTCAAATTAGAGAGAGATTTATGTAGAGTAGTGGCTGACTGGCGATCCATGCCATAAACGGTCCTGGAAGCTATTTATAAGTCGCCCCTGTGGCGCAGTAGTCTAAGCGACGGCCTCTGATCATTCGTCCGAAAGGGGTCCGGGTTCGAATCCAAGTGAGGCATGGATGTTGTGTTTATCTTAGGGTCCTGGTTCTCTCCCTTCCCTGGAACCAGTGACCCTAAATTAGAGACGGGCGAATGAAAAAAAAAAAAAAACTCAGTGGGCTTATAGCCCACTGAGTTTTTTTTTTTTGTTTTTGTTTGGAGGTTTAACAACCACCGTGAGCACCTCAATGGGCTATAAGCAGTCGCCCGTCCCTAATTTAGGGTGGCTGGTTCCAGGGAAGGAGAGAGCCAGTGCCGTAAGACAAACACAACATCCATGCCTCACCGGGATTCGAACCCGGACCCCGTTCGGACGAATGATCAGAGGCCATCGCTTAGACCACTGCGCCACCGGGGCGGCCCCATTGAGTTGCTCACGGTGGTCGTTAAAGCTCCAATAAAAAAAAAAACGCTGTTTATTATTTTTTGTGTGTGTGTGGATTTAACGACCACCGTGAGCAACTTAATGGGCGCCGCCGCGGTAGCGGAGTGGTCTAAGCGAATGGCTTATGACCATTCGTCCGGGATGAGTCCGGATTCGAATCCCGGTGAGGTATGAATATTGTGTTTGTCTTACGGCACTGGATCTCTCTTCCTTCCCCGGAACCAGTGGCCCTAAATTAGGGACGGGCGACTGCTTATAGCCCCTCACCGGGATTCGAACCCAGACCTATCTCGGGCGAATGTTCAGAAGCCAGCACTTAGACCACTGCGCCACGAAACTATTTTATGCATCCCGGTTTGGGGAAAATTACCGAGGTATGCTATCTAAAAAAGTATCGTATGTCAGCATTTTTTCATTTGCTGTTTAAATATCTTTTCAACACAAGTCTATCAATTACTGCCTTTTTTTTTATTTATTTTTTTGTAATGAGACAACAACATTTTACCAGTTTTCCTGGATCGGACAGCAGTTCCCTGGTACAATTTAATGCAAGAACAAAATGACTTGTTGCTGAGAAGCAACAGGCAAGGTATTTTTCTGTGAGAAACTCGAAGATTTTATCCATTCTTATGACTATTATTACGTCAACTGAATTAAAAATTTGTAATAGTTTCTTCGCTTTCAGTGAACACGAAAATTTAAATGCTCCAAAAATTTATTTCTTTTTCAAGACTTGCCTATCATTAATGAAAGAATTCTGAAAACATCTTTTGAAAAAATCTGAAAATTCCCTGAATTTTAAGAATTTCAGTGCAAATTTATGGTGAGAGAAATTAAAAAATGCTGAAATAAGTTTTTATTTATTTACTTTGAAACTGAAAAAGTAATTTTTCTTAACTAAAGCAGACTTTCCAGGACTACAGTTCGCCGTCCCGGTGGCGCAGTGGTCTAAGCGATGGCCTCTGATCATTCGTCCGTAAGGGGTCCGGGTTCGAATCCCGGTGAGGCATGGATGTTGTGTTTGTCTTACGGCACTGGCTCTCTTCCTTCCCTGGAACCAGTGACCCTAAATTAGGGACGGGCGACTGCTTATAGCCCATTGAGTTGCTCACGGTGGTCGTTAAACCTCCAATCAAAAAAAAAAAAAAAAAAAGTACTACAGTTCAAGAATTCGTGTAACCCGTAAGGCCCAAAAAGTGGTAAATCAGATGCAGATATCGTTAAAAAAAAAAAAGAAACATAAAAAAGCAGCAACCCCTAGGTGAGCCTGAATGCATTAAGGCACGCAATTAATTTTGAGTCTCTATCCCACGCTATTGATGACAACCGATACTAATTCAACTACAATTGCCAAAAGCGGACTGAGGTAGAGGAAATCAGCCCAAAGGGATGGGGCTCAAACTTGAAAGTCGAGAAAGAGGGAGATATCAAAAACAGTGTTTGTCTCAGTTTAATATTTGCTATGAAGTCTTTCTTTTTTTTTTTTAACTTTTCTGAAACTGTCATAGGGGTAAACAAACTTTGTCGTTTTAGTATAACATGTGTTTCTCCTACAAGAATACTCAAGTATATATATATATATATACTTTTTTTCTTAATATCGGCACAATGTCTACCGGCCCAAAATATAGCAACCCACCGTGAATTCCGGTATTTCGGCCGGCCCAGCCCGCGCCTGATGTAGAGGATTTTAGTAAGTGTTTGACCCCAGGCCTTAAACAACCCTAAGGGTACGTTTATGCTGCAGCTTCGCCAAGCTGTGCACATGGATGCCTGGCGATGATGAAACAAAACCATAAATTTTTACAGACTCATTTATCATGGAGCAGTGATGCTGTCTGAGCTGCTCGCTGCGATCATCGCCACAACTATGATATCAAACTGGTTTGTTTTTCGAGCCTCGACCATCGCCAGGCATCCTCAAAATTATACTGTGATTGGTTCCTTCAATACTACTCTTCCCGTCCATTGACCCATTTTCCCCAACAGAGTGTGAACTATGCAGTCATCTCTCTCGTATCTTTAAAAACCGTGTTGTGTTTTTATAGAAGCAAGTTATATTTGTGGAGTTTTCCTGTGATTTGATTTTTTTTTTGAGCTTCTCCTTGGATTGATCAAGAGTTTTCCTAGCATAACGCTTCATATGTGTCTCAATAAGGGATAGGCTTCATCACATATGTACACAAAGGGGGCTTGGATGTCAATACTTAGTAGGAAGTTATCTTCAGGAATGTTAAGCCCACCCTTTTTTATTCTCTCATGCAAGGCAGACTTTCTAAAAGTGCCCCATCACTTTGTTTTCCATAGGTTCTGACCTCAATGAAAATAAATTAACAGTGTGCATCACTGAAGGCCTGCAGAACTATTGAAAAGTAGCTTTTATAATTAAAGAACATGGAGACTGGCCATTAAGGGCGAAGTATTCGGATGCGCTTTCCATCGATAGAACCTAGACAGTCAGAGAATCCCCATTTCTTGTAAAACATATCAGCGATTTCTTTGAATTCTTCTTTAGTTGGTGGCTTCACATGCAGTGGTTGTAAAACTTGCCATAAAACTGGTAAAGTATGTTTTACAATAAATTCCTATAATAATAAAAGCGATGTGAACAGCTGCAGGGTAAATGCTCGATTGCGAGCATCGCAGCTACATGCAAGCAGCGAGGTGCCTGAGCGAGCATCTATGTGCCAGCAGCGAGGTTGCAGCATAAACGTACACTTAGAAGTAGGAAGATAGGAGATTTGGGCTAGAGCACCCCATGAGAAAGTCACACAGAAGCGAGGTAGAAAGGGGGGAGGAAGACGTCCTTATTTGTAACCCTAGGACCAGTGCATGGGCGCCCATAGAAAGGGGAAAGGGGAGGGCAAGTGCCCTCCCTGGAAATCTGACTAAACAATTTCTGGTTTTAGAATGTATTACAAAGATTTTTGCGATGACATTATTTCTGAGTGTTTATTTTTTTGCTGAACTTCTGAATACATGTGTATGCATTAAAAGTAGGAAAAACGTGAATGTACAGTAAGAAATATTAAGTTTTTGTATTGAATGTTAGACAACGTAGATAGTTCAGGGACAAATTTCTGGGTGTGCTAGGTATGCGGCGCCCACCCACATAGATGTCACAATTCAACCTATATTATCGATATTATTTTTTCGGATTTGTTTCTAATAAAACTCTCCAGAGTTCGTCTTAAGGCTTTTGGTGGTGGTTAAAATTAATTTCCCCACATAATGTTTTCATTAATAAGAGAAGCTTCGTTCAGTAAGCATATCGTATTCGCGCTAGAATCCCCGGGTGTGCTGTTTTGCGTGCGCACATCCGACGACCTTAAAGCAGCGGTGGCACAAGCGCTCCCAGACGGCGTGGCGCTGCAGGTCACGTTCTTATTTCCCTGTGGTCTCAAACGTACCAGCAGAACTCTCAAGGTGGGCTATCCAAAATCAGCATCGATTGAGTCTCACAGAGCAGCCAGTTGCTGTTATGTGTGCGTGTTTTTCTTTTATATGTATTTCCAGTAAGGCTCGCTGAATTTTTCCCGCTAAAATTAATTCCCTTGTTCAATATTTTCGTGAAGAGAAGGTTCGTTGCTTCGTGCAGTAAACAAAACGTAGTAAATATTACTTGCAGCTGCAGGGGTGCTATTTAACAACAGACATCCTAAGTCGTTAAAGCAACTGTAATTCCAACAAAGCTTTCCAGATGGCGCCACAGATCATGTTTTCATTTCTCCGTGGATCCAACGCAGAGGTTTAAATTCCCAGGATATGCGCGCTTAAAAAAAGAACCACTGGTCACACTTGTTTGCGTTTGGAATAGCATGCAGTCATAAACACACTTCATCGTTCTGCTACAAGTTTTCTATCTTTTTCATTGCTCTGTAAATCGGTGTGTTTATGAGCACAGATACAATTGAATTTTGACATCCATATACAATTTGAATTTTGACATTCATTTAGGTTGACGATATACTAAGTGTCCCATTTTTGCCAGAGATTTTGCAGATTGTGTAAAGAGGGTTAAAGAAAGTAAGTATCGTGTTGTATTTAAAACATATATAGATAAAGAAAAAGATACCAAAAATTCGCTCATCACTCTAGTATTTACACAAGAAATTCAGTTTTTTTTCTTACGATGAAGTATACGTAAAGATCTTTATTACCGTAAGTTCTTAGACGACAGCTAAATAAAAGAAATGCTTTTCGTTTGTTCAAAATCATTGCACGAATTTTGCAGCTCGGGATACATAATAAAATTTTTGCGTGTTTTTTTCCCCATCAACAGCGCACACCCAACCCAAATGGGTACGCGACGCCACTGGTAGATACATAATCCATGAAAGTCGAAGGAACGAAAAACATATCTTTCGCAGCAGCCGCGTTCCCTGCTTGACAAAGATCTAAAATTGTTTCCACAACTTTTTTCGAGGGTATTTTTTGTTTTGTTTTTTCTTGATGACCGATTAAGTGATCCCTAGAGTTTCGCGGCGCATGTGCCACAAGAAGCCGAAAGGAGCAAGGCTCAGAAAAAGAACATAGAAATTTCACTATTGTCTCAACAAGCTGTCAAATTTACTTTATCCACCTCTTTTATGAAGTTTTTGGATCTTCTGATTTTCAGTTAAATTTATGCGTTGTGTATATGGTAATACTGATTAGACAACAAGGAGGGACAGAGGAAGTTTGCGTGTGGTGTTTTTGTATGTGGTTTGTAGTTCGAATTGAGTGACTAAGTGGAACAATCCAACACAACATGGTTCTGAGAAATTTACTTTTAAAGATTTTAAACAGCACATACTTATTTCTACAGGCACATAAAAAAAAATAAGAATTATGTTAAAAAATACATTTATAGATATAAAAAATGAAAGAACCGCCGAACACACCGTAAGCCGTTGTTCCAACACAGCTGATCAATTTCTGTTTGCCTCCTGAAAACAAAGCTATGGGCGGCCATGGGCCAGTGCCCTGGTTCCGACCGCTTAACGTGCCCTTCCGACGCACGGCGGATATTTAGTGGTTCGAGCATTCGTACCTGCCTAGGATCGACCCTCAGTTCTATGGCAGTCATGAACGTTGACCTCTAGGCCATCAGAGGCCCTCGTAGGTTGTCCAAATCCAGATTATATTTTAAAGTTAAAAAAAAAAAATGAAGAACGGGCATCTTGAACTAGATGGGCTTCAGGGCAGGGAATAAAAATTCTAGGGTGGATTGCGGCCATTAAAAATCTTCATTGGGTTTTTTGAATTTAACATGTAAATCTTTTTTTAGTGATAAAATCACTTCTCAGAAGAATCTGCATTAGATAGCAAATTTAAAGAAAAGGCCAAACACACAAGAAATACTGTGAATTGAATAAGAAAAGTTATCCTTGCTGCTTGAATATTGATTTCTTCGACGAGTCTTGAGATTCAAAAAAGTGTGCACATTGGGAAAAAAACCTCAAATCCTTCAAGCTTTTCGTACGTGTTTGAGTTTCGATTCATAGATGGCAGCACAATCACTAACTGTGGCTTTTCCATTAGATATTGTCACATTTCGTGAAAGAAAGAGACGTGTGTTTTAAAAATTCTAAAAGTTGCGGCGAAACAAAACTTATCAGAGGTGAAAATCCAAAAATGAACCATGATAAAATAGCTTGAAGAAAACAAAACAGAGTGAAGACATTGGCTCCAAACATAGGCGTAGCCAAGGGAATGGTCCTCGGGTTCGGACCCCCCCCCTGCCTTGAGGGGAGATTTAGTGTGAATTTAAAGTGGTATATATGGGGCTTTCACCAATGAACCAAACCCATGGACCACCCCCTTAAGAAATTTCTGGCTACGCCACTGGCTCTAAAACATCTGTGGTAATTTACATATCCTGGATAAACCACAGATTTCTTTTGTGACCACGTGATGGAAATCTGTCAATCACTAATTGCAAACGAAACGTTTAACTACTAGGCACTGTAGTTTAACTAAAAGATATAATTCATATTAAAACTTGGGATTGAATCCCAGCATGTTGTTTGCCGTTTTTCGAAACACAATCTATGAATTCAACTTGGTCTGTGATGATTTTTTTTTTTACTGTGACATAAGCCCAGGATTAAAAACTGGGGAAAAAAAAATAATTAAAAAATGTAGAACTGTTGAATTCTGTTTAGTTAACAATGGTGAAAACCGGAAATCTTTTTTACAAAACTACACGGTTATTTTTCTCTTGCGCATGTTTCTTTTTTTTTTCTAACCCATATCAAAATGCTTCACGAAACTAGGCAAGTGCAACTAGCATGGGTGTCTGAAACAGCAGATAATGATACACTGCTGGACAATTGCTAAGGACGGATCATAAACGGCTATATAGCGCATAAAAAAGTAAGTGTGGTTGGATGCCAAGTGAAATAAAATATCGTCAGAATGCCAGGACATTACAAGAAAAACAATTTATTGTGCTGTGAAATATAGAAGGCTTTGGAACTTGTTCAAGGGACAAACAGGCCATTTTGTGCAGAATACGTAAACGTGAAAAATGCAATTACCGTCCGCAGGCGTTCCGGCGTAAGATGGCAATACGGGATATGGCCACCATGGAGGGCGATGTAAGATTCCACACGTCGTGTCATGCTTTGCACAACATTATCAAGCAGCTGTTGGGGTAATTTATCCCATTCCTCTGTCAGTGCACGGATGAGGGTGTCCTTGTTTATTGGAGGGCATTGGCGACCAGCAAGACTCCTCCCCAAAGCATCCCACACATTTTCAATGGGATTCATATCTGGAGAACGTGCTGGCCATACGAGGAGTTGAATATACTCCTGGACAGCGACTGTTCGATGACATGTTGCGTTGCCGTCCATGAAAATGAATCTATCACCGACAGCACCACGGAACATGCGAACATGAGGTAGTAGAACATCATTAATGTATCGTTGGCCAGTCATAGTCCCAGTTGGAAGCACATAGAGGGACGTACGGCCATTGATCATGATGCCAGCCCATACCATAACACTACATGTCGGATATCGGTCCCTTTCCTGTATGTTTGCTGGACAATATGCAGTACCACTATTACGCCAGATCAGTTATCGTCGACAATCAGACGATAGACTGTATCTACTCTCATCTGAGAAGAGGACAGCAGACCAGTCGTTCTCAGTCCAATTGCGATGTTGATGGCACCATTGCAAACGGGCGGTACGATGACGTCTGGACAATGGGATGCACACAACAGGAGGCGGGCGTATAGTCCTCCTTCATGCAAACGTCTGGCGACAGTTTTTCGGGAGATCCGCTTGCCAGTAGCAGCCATAAACTGATTTGCTACCTCACTAGCTGTGCTGCGCCGGTGTCTTTTTGTTGATAACACTATGTACCGATCTTCTGCAGGTGTCGTACTGCGAACACGACCTCCCCGTGACGTTTGCTACACTCTCCATTTGTTTGAAATGATTTCAAAAGCCTTGAAACAACACTGTGGCTGACGTCGAACTCCCTGGCAGCATCTGTTATTTTTCGCCCTTCTTCAATCTTGCCAATAATGCGGCCAAACGTAAAATCATCTAGGTGATGTCGGAAAGACATACTGAAAATTGCAAGTTCGTCAATTGATTCTTTCCCTTTCAACTTTGCGTTTGAACAACGACGGGCCGCCCCGGTGGCGCAGTGGTCTAAGGCGTTGGCCTCTGATCATTCGTCCGAAGGGGTCCGGGTTCGAATCCCGGTGAGGCATGGATGTTGTGTTTGTCTTACGGCACTGGCTCTCTCCCTTCCCTGGAACCAGTGACCCTAAATTAAGGACGGGTGACTGCTTATAGCCCATTGAGTTGCTCACGGTGGTCGTTAAACCTCCAATCAAAAAAAAAAAAAAAAAAAAGAACAACGACGGTCAATACGCGTCAGATCCTTTATATCTCTTATCAGCGCTATGACGTCACGAACAAGTTCGGCAATCCAAAATTTGCATACGCACAACACGTCTTACTGTATCCCGCACATATGCTAATTTCCACATTTTCCTGCCTTCCATTTTATGGTTGCTATCGTTGCTATTGTCATCCGTCCTTAGCAATTGTCCGGCAGTGTATTTTCACATATCTTTAACGCATGGTGAAATGACTAAAAACAAATAGTAAAATGGAAATCGACAAAATTTGTAGCAGACTAAAATGAAGAAATAAGTACATACGTTTTGTGTTGCAAAAACTAACTTTAAACATATGAAGGAAAATGAAAAAGACTTCAGGGGAGGCCGAATCGAGCCCTTCCCATGAGGTATTGTGCATTGTTTTGGGCATGCGTATGGGGACATTTTTTTTTCTTATTTATCGAAAACGGTTTTTTTTTCGATTGGGGTTTCAGACTCGTAGATATTTCTGAAAATGTACTGTAAAGCAGCGGTTCTCAAACTTTTTATCTGTGGGCCCCCACTGACAAGAAAAAATGCCTCCAGGCCTTCCCTCCCAGCCTGTTTTCTTTACCAAAATAGAAGTCATAGTAAGTTTGACGTTTTATTCAGCTTATATTGTGTTTTTCTACATACTATTTTTTTATTTTTATCTGTAGGAAAGTATGCTGCTCCCCCTTTCAAGCCCTTCGCGCCCCCCCTGGGGGGTCGTGCCCCACAATTTGAGAACCACTGTTGAAGTGTAAACGGAAACGTGACTCATGTTATGCCCTGTAGTGGCAAATTTGTGCGTTAAAAAAGTTTGCAATTATAAGAAAAAAATTCCGCATGAGATACATTATTCGACAAAGAATTTTTTTTAATCGGACTATTAGAAGCGGAGAAAGAAAAATAAAATATACATCTCTGCCACTGGCGCTATACATTATTTTACGCAGAAAGTATAAACTGAAGTTCTTCCGCGGTGAGAGCTATTTGGCCGCGAAGGTACTTTTTCAATCGAATTTTCAGAAGCGCAGATACTGCTGCAAATACATCGGAAACACATACACTTTACTCCCTCTAGTGGCAAAACAATTTTTCACCAAAATTTGAAACTATGTACCGAACGTTTTCCACTAGAAACTATCCGACGTAATTTTTTTTTTTTTTCCAAATCGGAAAGCTTGACGCAAAGGTAACGGAAAAAACGCGTTTACCTTTACGCCTCCAGGGGGGAAACTGCATTACTTGAAAAGAAACCAAAAATAGTCTTCGAAATAAATGGCATCGAAGAAAATAATTTTTTTAATCGGATATTTAGAAGCACAATTATGGAATAACATGTAGTTTAAATTCCATAGAATCTGCTTTTACGCCCTCTAGTGGCAAACTTTTGCATCGGAAAGGGATAGGAAAGCAAGGATCATCATCACACTTCGTGCTTCCTAATGCAAAAGTAATTTTTCATATCGGACAAGAAATTGCGGAGATATGGTGTCCACACAGAGAGAGTAGCGGACGGACTGACAGACGGGTGGACAAAATGATACTATAAGCACGCATGGGCAAAATGATACTATAAGCACTGCATGATTCTGCACCAAGGCCCCCAAATTACTACGCAACTGCTCTTTTTGTCATTCCTCTGAAAATACAACATCACTTCAAGATCTTTGTTACTCTTCTCTGAAAACGTAGCCTCACTTCAAGATCACAATCTTTCGAATTTCTTACAAATTCGTAAATCAATAAAATCCTACTTTTCAACAAATTACTCAAATCAAATTTGCTATATTCGAGGACGAAATATGAAACAGCTCCCTCATTCGATACAAATGCTAAATATATCTACACTGTGAAAAATAAGTGTGAATTCATAGAAAATTTCTGAAAAAAACGTGCAGCAAAGTTGCCGGTAAGTGTCCGTCTTTTAAACAACAAAATTTCCGTTTTTAAAAGCGTGACCGCTTTTTTTTTTAACTTCCGTATTTTCAGATTTTCCGTAGTCAAAAATTCCGTTTATCTCCGTAAAAACCGATTCAAGTTTTTCCGCATTTTTACAAAACTCTTTGGAAAACCGAAGACGCCGCATTTTTCAGCCTTTACGCTAGGGAATTCTTTCGCGCCGGTGACCGAACAGAGGGTGATTGGGTTTTGTCGACACAAACCCAGCGTCTTAAACACGGAGCCAAAAAGTCTTAGAAACTGCACTCACCTTCAAGGTAAAACTAATTGCGTGATGATTTTTTCTTCATTAATGCCAGTGATTCAGTCATTTTATTTTCTGTTGAAGCTTATTGCTTTTTTTTAATACGTCTGTAATAATTTCATTTTTTCTGCAGAAAGACATCACAAATTAAGTATTTTTTTTCATTGTGATTTTTTGAAGCAACAGAATTCTTGGGAACTTGATATCTTTTTTTTTTTTTTTTCCTGGTGACGATTACTTTCATTCATTTTTAAGAAAAGGTTAAATGCACAGTTTTATAGTATTATTTTACAACTCCTAAATATAAAATTTACTCTCGATAGCTATAATAGCTGTTGTCTTAAGCACTCCACACACTGATACATATAGACATTGTACAATCACCTGTATAATAACTTAAATAACCAATTTCTTACGGTAATACAATATACACTGAAGAGCAATTGAATTAGAGACAGCTGGCGTTAAGCAAATGTGGCGTTGTGGGCGGCCCTGTAAACGGAAACGACATGACGTATACAGCGATCAGACAATATAAGGAATAATACGACGGGAATCAGTAAGAGTAGGACGCAATATGGATAAGACGAAGGATCTAAGCGCATTTGATCGTGGGCAAATTGTCGGGGCACGATGAATGGGTCACTCCATCTCGGAAGTCGTGCAGGCACTGGGATTTTCACGAGCCAATGTGTCACGGGTGCACCGTGAGTACATCGAATCTCGTAAAATCATCCCTGCAGGGGCCAACTCCCGTGGACAACAGCGTGTGGATGAGCGGGGTCATCGTCGGCTAGCTCGCATTGTAACAGCGAATAGACGGGTCACAGTGCAAGAAATCACTCGGTAATTTAACGCTGGTGTACAAAAACGTGTAAGCAGCCACACCATCCAGAACCATCTCGTCGATATGGGGTACAGAAGTCATCGTCCCACGAGGGTACCGCTGCTGACAGCACATCACAGGGTGCAAACATCAGCATGGGAGCGGGAACATCACCACTGGACCCTAGAGATGTGGGAAAATGTTGCCTGGACTGATGAGTCGAAATTCACGTTGGTGCATGCGGATGGCAGGATACGAGTACGGCGCAAATCACATGAAGCGATGGATCATTCTTGCGAGCAGGGTACTCTTCAAGCAGGTGGGGGTGGCATTCTCGTCTGGGGACTATTTACGTTGACTGAAATGGGACCCCTGGTACGTATAGCATTGTCCCTCACAGGTCAACGTTACCGGGATATCCTGGACGACCATTTGCTCCCGTTTGTGCGTCTTCAACATACCACTGGGGACCTAATTCTCCAACAACACAATGCACCGTGCCATCGCTCTCGAATTGTATCCGAATGGTTGGATGAACACTCCACCGACGTGACCTCCCTTCTTTGGCCGGCTAGGTCCGCTGACCTCAATCCCATCAAGCACATGTGGGCATCGAGAGATATTTTCGAGGCTCTGAACCCCCTCCATCAAATCTTCGTGAACTGTGGAAGTTTGTTTAGGGGTCGTGGATCCGTATGGCTTACCAACGCTTCCGGTGTCTTGTTGAGTCCATGCCGAGACGAATCGCCGCCGTCGTCAGGGCGAAAGGTGGTGCTACACGTTACTAGACAGGTATCTCTAATTCAATTGCTCTTCAGTGTACAACGGTGGCTCCATAAAACATGAGAGAAAAATCACACAAAATGAAGAAATATAGGTACAGCAAAATATGTGTTATTCTTTCTCAAAGTATCTTCCTTCGGATGATCTGCAACGGTCCCATCGTTCAGTCCACTTTTCAAAGCATGTGGCGAAGTCATTTTGTGGAAGTTGCTTTAGCGACCCCTGTACAGCTTGAATAACGTCAGCATCTGTGCTGAATGTTGCGCCACGGAACTTCTCCTTCATTGTTGGAAACAACCAGAAATCGCACAGGGTGAGATCATTATATGTAGGCAGGCTGTGACATGATTTCAGAACTGCATTTCGTAAGAAATTATTGAACACCAGCAGCCACATGTAGGCGGCTGTCGTCATGGTGTAGGGTCCACTTGCCCACCAATTTCGGTCGCTTAATCGATGTTTCCTCACAGACGCTTCAAGACTGAAATGTAATATACTCGCATTGACAGTAATTTGTGAAGGAACGGCATGCTGGTAGACTACACCTTTATGATAAAAAAAAAATTATCATCACCTACTCAGCTGATTTGGTTTCGCGGACTATTTTCGGAGGCGGCGAGCCTGGAGTTTCCAGACATTCGTTGCGGGCTTCGTGAGGGGGTCGAAATAGTGGACCCATGTTTCATCGGCAGTTATTACTGTGTTTAGAAATTTTGGATCCTTTGAAATAATTTGTTTCCATTCATGACACACCTGAACTCTGGCTATATAGGTGATGAGGTACCCATCTGAAACACACACGATGCAGCATTAATTTGTTGCGTAGAATGCGGAATGCCGACGTTTTTGAAATATTGGTTGACGCTGCTATGTCTTCATACGTCATTCATCGATCTTCTTGCAGGACTGCCAAAACAGTGTTAACAATACGCTCCGTAACAACACTTTCTGGTAGACCAGGCGTAAAAGCGAGTTGTGACCACAAATACCCTGTTTTGAAATCATGGTGCCATAAAAAAAAATCGTTGACTCACCCAAACATTTATCTTTGTAAGCTTTTTTCATTAAACCAACTGTTTCTGGAGCCGTTTCATCCAAACGATAGCAACATTTTATCGCACAACGCATTTCACTTCCAACCTTTGAATTTCACTTCCTAACTCTGAATCACTCACCTCCATAGCTGTATGGCGAAATGCAGGCGTACCTTAAACAACTGCGCAATAACAAAACGTGAATCATCTTCTACGGCTAATAACTGTTGCCATAGATACTTCCTTAATTCAGGTAGGCCTCGGCGTGTTTATTTTTAGCACGTCTTTTGTAAAAAATATCGTACTTATGTTACCGGTTTCTCCTCCGTCCGTCTGTACCTACGATATCTCTGCAACTATTAGTCCGATTTGAAAAATTATTTTTGTTGCATTGGGAAGCTTGAAATATGCGAATGATGATCCTTTATTTCGTTTTTTTTTTTTACGATGCACAATTTCGCCGCTAGGGGGCGTAAATGCAGATGTCGAATTCGAAAATACGTTTTATTCCACATATATGCTTCTAAACATCCGATTGAAAAAAATATTTTATCATTCGATTCCATTTATGTCGAAGAGTATTTTAGATATAGTTACGTTTTCAAATTACGCATGGATTTTCCGCTAAGGGTCATAAAAGTAAATTACATGTTCCCCGATAACTCTTCTTCTAAAATTCCGATTTTAAAATTTTTTTCTTCAGCGGATACACCTCCAGATGAAAAATATTTTGCATATAATTTCAAATTTTTGGTAAAGACTACTTTAGCCACCAGGGGGCGTAAGTGTTAATTTTTGCTTCTGATGTATTGGCCATAAAATCTGAACTTCTAAAATATCGATTGAAAATTTTTTTTCGTGGACTGAAACATTTTCGGAATATTTTATTCTTAAAATATTCCACAGTTTCTCCGCCAGGGGGCATAGATGTATATCTTCATTTTGTCAATATCTCTACTTCTAGGAGTCCGATTTGAAAAAATCCTTCTTTGTTGGATAGTGTTTTCAGTGTAATATGTTTTTTATATAATTTCAAAATTTTCAAGTAATTTATGGACTTTCCGCTAGGGGGCGTAAAGGTAAATTGCGTTTCTCCCTAATCTCTGCTTCTAAATCTCCGATTTGAAAAATTCTTTTTGCACCGGATACAGCTCCTTATGGGAAATCCTTTGCACATAATTTCTAATTTTTGTAAAAAATGGTTTGGCCACCAGGTGGCGTAAGTCTTAATTTCCGCTTCTGATGTATTTGCAGCAAAATATGAGCTAAAATATCGATGGAATAAAAAGTGGTTTGCTGACCGATACTACTCATGTCGACAAACCTTTTAGGAACATTTTCTTGTTGAAATAATGCATGGTTTCTACGCCAGGGGGCGTAGATGTATATCTTATTTTTGTCAATATCTCTACTTCTAGGAGTCCGATATGTAAAATTCCTTCTTTGCTAAATAGTGTTTCCGATGCGAAATGTTTTTTCCTATAAATTCAAAATTTTCAAGTAATTTATAGACTTTCCGCAAGGGGGCACAAAGGTAAATTGCGTTTTCTGCGTTATTTCTGCTTCTAAAACTCCGATTTGAAAAATTCTTCCTGTATCGCATACAAGACCTGATGGAAAATATTTTTCACATAATTTCTAATGTTTGGTAAAGAATGGTTTGGCCACCAGGGATCATAAGTGTTAATTTCTGCTTCTGAGGTATTTGTAGCAAAATCTGGGCTCCTGGAAACTCAACTAATTTTTTTTTTTTTTTTTTTGTTCTTTGACCGATAGAGCTCATACGGAAATACCTTTTGAGAATACTTTCTTCTTAAAATAATGCATGGTTTTCTCACCAGGGGACGTAAAGTCACATCTTATTTTTGTCGATGTCTCTGTTTCTAAGAGTTCGATTTGAAAAATTCTTTCTATGTTGGAGAGCGTTTCCGGTGCGAAATGTTTCTCATACAAATTCATGTTTTTCTTAACGCACAAGTCTGCAACCAGAGGGCGTAAGCTCACGATTCTGTTTACAGCAATATCTGAGGGATTAAAAACCCGATTGAAAAACTTTCTTCCGTCAGATACTATTGTTTTCCATACCGGTTCCATTGACTTTGAATAGCTTTGATAAATTTAATTTGCGTCAGAACGGATTCAAAAGACGTGCTTATTACACCCGAAAATTCGGTGTCATCTTTCTTGTTTCCCTTTGCACTGTCGCCAACTCAAAAAAAAAAAAAAAAAATTACTCTCAATTTTAATGGAACTGCCTTTCAGCTGGTGCACAAAATGCGGGAGAGAAGAAGCCAGAGTAATCAAAATTCATGCGACATGCTATCCACAGTATGCGACCTCGCTTTAGAACTTCAAAAGCAGTTCCTTGGACAGACTATTGGAAATTAAAAGTTAATGAAACTGCAAATATTCCCGTGAATCTCTCCTATTACCGGAATGTTTTCTTTATACAATTACGGAGAAGATAAGGAACGGAGTTTTTCCGTTAATATGCGAAAGGAATTGAGGAAAGGTTTCTAAAAATTCAGAATTCTCCATTAACACATCTTAAAAACGCAATTTACCGTAAATAGAAGAAAGAAATAACGGGAAGGTATCTGGAAATTCAGAATTCTCCATTAACACATCTTAAAAACGCAATTTACCGTAAATAGAAGAAAGAAATAGCGGGAAGGTATCTGGAAATTCAGAATTCTCCATTAACACATCTTAAAAACGCAATTCACCGTAAATAGAAGAAAGAAATAACGGGAAGGTATCTGGAAATTCAGAATTCTCCATTAACACATCTTAAAAACGCAATTTACCGTAAATAAAAGAAAGAAATAACGGAAAGGTATCTGAAAATTCAGAATTCTCCATTAACACATCTTAAAAACGCAATTTACCGTAAATAAAAGAAAGAAATAACGGGAAGGTATCTGAAAATTCAGAATTCTCCATTAACACATCTTAAAAACGCAATTTACCGTAAATAGAAGAAAGAAATAACGGGAAGGTATCTGAAAATTCAGAAGTTCCATGGCTTACGAAAAATCAGTGAACTTCAGGTTTCTTTCCGGCATTTCATGCAAATGGTATCAGAAACATGCTTCGTTAATTGAAGAAAGGAATCAATTAAGGTGAAAAAATTTCTTACACTATAGCGTATCATGTGACATTTTCAGAGCTATACGTTGCTGAAAAAATTTGTTTCGGCGGGGGTCTTGGTTTTTTCCTAGCTCTTGGACCCTGGACCTTAATCAGGTCATGTACTTCAGTTAAGAAATTCTTGTCACCTGTGATTTCACCAATACCTAATGATTACGTGCTAGGTATGTTTACTGTGATTATTTTTGTTTAGGCCTTTAAAGCTTTATATTTATGAAAGACAGATGCTGTGTGGCATTGAATTGTTTTGCCTTTCGTGGTGTTTTGTTTTCTTTGACAAGCACAAGAACTTCTGTTTTCTGCAACATGCATGAGCCAAGCAGAAGGAACAAGTGTACAACAACATGCATTTAATTGAAAGCGATAACATGCTGTTGTTCGCGTAACGTTCGGTTCGTGAATCAGTTGCAGCAAACAAAAGGGTGCTTGATTTATTCGCAGGAAAACATCCCGTTCCGTGAAGTGAAATAATGCTCAGTAAAAACGGAACTAAAATTATGACAACTTCTAGCCTCGATAGTAATGACATTAATCATAACTGCGCGTGCAGAAATTTGTACAATAACATTTGCGTAGAAGAAAAATAAAATGTTTGTGGTGCATCATAGCAGAATCTTGTGTGTAATTGTTATGATTATGAACACTTATGTGACGTACATACCTGTCAAGATGGCAAGTAACAGTGATAAGCACTTGTCGGTGTAGCCTAATTAGAAAATCATCCGGCTCCGTAGCAGAAGGATGCTGGTTCGAATCTTCTACCGGGAAATATCTTTTACGATGTATTGGTGGCCGAAAATAAAATGAATTTCCTGGTCGTTGTGTTCTTCAAAAAAATGTGTGACGTTCGTTCCACACATCCTCTGGAATACGAAAACTCCTGCAGTGTCTTCCTTCAAGCATGGTTTTATACACACAACTGACGTGGACTAGGAACATCAAACAGAAGTTATCGCTCTTTCCACGTTTATAAGTGAGTCATGGAAAAATGCTCAACGGCCGTCATCGGAAATCGAACCCAGGGTCTTCCAGTTACGCGCCGGACAGGAAAGAGCGAGGGAATATGAACTTCCATTATGCATGGCTTTTATCGATTATGAAAAGGCCTTTGATTCGGTGAAACCATCAGCAGTTACGAAGGTTTTGAAGTTTTGCGGTTTTGAAGATGCATACATTTATATTATTAATAACATCTATGAAAATGCAAGTGCAAAGATTCGGCTATTTGCGAATACAGCACCCATAAAAATTGGAAAGGGAGTGAGACAAGGTGACACTATATCTCCCAAACTCTTTAATGCTATATTGGAAAATGTCTTTCAATCACTAAACTGGGAAAACAAAGGGAAAAAGATTAATGGAGATTATCTAACTCACCTTCGTTTTGCTGATGACGCTGTCATTTTTGCAACTACCCCATCACAGCTGCAGAGTATGACCCGGGAACTTGCTGACAAGAGTAAAGAAGTGGGATTAAAAATGAACTTTCAGAAGACAAAAGTGATGTTCAATGCTTTTACAAGAAATGAATATTTATCGATTGATAGAGAAAAGCTGGAGATAACAGACACGTGCGTTTATCTTGGACAGCAGATATCAAGTGAGGGTCACATTGATGAAGAAATTAATCGGCGTACAAAACTTGCCTGGAGAGCTTTTGGAAGAAACAGCATAATTTTCAAGAGCAATATGCCATTATGTCTTAAAAGAAAAGTGTTTGATCAATGCATCCTTCCACTACTTACGTATGGTGCAGAGACGTAATTCTTAACTAAAAGAGACATACAAAGACTACAGATAACTCAAAAGCATGGAGAGATGCATGCTTGGTGTAACCAAGAGAGATAAGAAGAGGAACTCGTGGATCAGCAAAATGACAAGAGTGGAAGACATCACGATCAGAGTAAAATCCCTGAAATGGCAATGGGCTGGAGATATTGCCAGAAGGACAAACCATCGATGGACAGCCGAAATTTTAGACTGGATTCCAAGGGACAGGAAAAGACCCTGAAGAAGACCACATGGGAGATGGGTGGATGAAATTTGAAAGTATGCGGGAGTAACATGGAGAAGACTGGCACAAGACAGACCGTTGTGGAAGAAACTTGGAGAGACCTTCTTCCAGCAGTGGATTGATAATGGTTGACAATGATGATGATGATGATCCAGGCAAAATATGACTGCTTCTGATCGATTTTGCTTATAGCGTTCGATTTTTCAATGAAGAATAGCTTTTCCTTTCTTTTTCTTTTTTTAAATTTTTTTCAGATGGGTTTCCTTTCAGAAAAGCCAATCGTCTGAGGGGGGGGGTATAACGGCCACTATCAGCACCTCTGAGGGCTATAAGATGTCGCGTCCTAATTTTAGGACCACTGGTTCCATATTAGCACCTTGCCGTAATGCTGACCTATTTGCAATACTCATGTTCATGCTTTACACCATTGCCCTGCCATGTGGCAGTATGATCCTGGATTGTGTTTTTATTTCTTTGATATTCATCAACAATTGTTCTTGATGACCCATTGTAATTTTTTTTATTGGAGGTTTAACGACCATAGTAAGCAACTCAATGGGCTATAAGCAGTCGCCCGTACTTTATTTAGAGCAACTGATTCCAGGGAAGGGAGAGAGCCAGAGCCGTAAGACAAACATAACATCCATGCCTCACGGGATTCGAACTGGGACCCATTCCGGACGAATGATCAAATGCCATCGCTTAGACCACTGCGCTACCAGGGCAGTAATATTTTTTTTCCATTGAATAAACTAGGTACCAAATTCGGGCCTAAATTTTCAAAAACCATAGAGTTGGATACCTTATCGGAAACTCGAGCGCATCTTGGACGACTGAACCATAGACATCCATACCTTATCCGGAACTCGAGCGCATCTTGGACGACTGAACCATAGACATCCATACCTTATCCGGAACTCGGAACTCGAGCGCACCTTGGACGACTGAACCATAGACATCCATACCTTATCCGGAACTCGATCGCATCTTGTACGACTGAACCATAGACATCCATACCTTATCCGGAACTCGGAACTCGAGCACATTCTTGGACGACTGAACCATAGACATACATACCTTATCCGGAACACGAGCGCATCTTGGACGACTGAACCATAGACATCCATACATTATCCGGAACTCGAGCGCATCTTAGACGACTGAACCATAGACATCCATACATTATCCGGAACTCGAGTGCATCTTGGACGACTGAACCATAGACATCCATACCTTATCCGAAACTCGGAACTCGAGCGCATTCTTGGACGACTGACCCATAGACATCCATACCTTATCCGGAACTCGGAACTCGAGCGCATTCTTGGACGACTGAACCATAGACATACATACCTTATCCGGAACTCGAGCGCATCTTAGACGATTGAACCATAGACATCCATACCTTATCCGGAACTCGAACGCACCTTGGACGACTGAACCATAGACATCCATACATTATCGGGAACTCGAGCGCATCTTGGACGACTGAACCATAGACATCCATACCTTATTCGGAACTCGAGCGCATCTTGGACGACTTCACCATAGACATCCATACCTTATCCGGAACTCGAGCGCATCTTGGACGACTGAACCATAGACATCCATACCTTATCCGGAACTCGAGCGGATCTCGGACGACTGATCTTAAGCCCACTCCTCAGACCACTCAACCAGGGCAACCGTCGGTGTTGGACCGAGGTTCGTGTCCAAATGTGACATAGGCGTTCTGTATATTCCCCTACCACATAGGGTCTCTTTCCTAGAACCAGCGATTCCTCTAGAAAACGCAAGTTTTCTTTGCTTTGGGCTTTAACGACTACCATGTGCAACTTAATGAGCTATAAGCAGTCTTCCTTCCCTAAGTTAGGGTCACTGGTTCCAGGGAAAGGAGAGAACCAGTGCCGTAGTACAAACACGGCATCCATGCCTCAGCCGGGATTCAAACCTGCTCCCATCTTAGACAAATTATTAGAATCCAATGCTCCGTACACACTCGGCCACCTGGGCGTCCGAAGGTCGTTAAAACATAAAAAAAAAAAACTATGCTTCCCAATGTACTTTGAGTTTTTCGGATTAAAGGTAACACACCTAACTAAAATGGACTTCACTGCGAAACGATGAGCTTTAACAAATCGAAAGCAGCGCACACAACAAGGTGACATATCCACAAAAACAACTAACCCCCTCAAAAACAACTGATAAAGCTTTTTTTCTGCCTAGGACAGCTAATAATCGGAATATGGTGCACCTAGCTTTCAAATAGAGTGCATCAGAAAATCTCTAAAGCAATGTGTCTGTCTATATACAGAGGATGAGTCGAAAGTTATGCAATATTGGGATCATCACTTTCTGTCTTCACACGTACATTTACGACGAAAGCTGACTAGCATTCAAAGTATAGGCCATCGTGTTGCACCGTCTTTAGCCATCTGTCTGCCAGTTCTTCGATTCCGCTGTGGTACCGGATCTTGTCCTTCGAGGCGAAGAACTCCTCCATCCCAGCTGCCAAGTCCTCCTGGTTGTCGAAGTGCCGCTCGCGAAGGAAGTGGGCCGTGGACCGGAGCATCAAGTAATAATCCAGGCAAGGTCCGGACCATACGCTAGGTTTTGCATCAGTTCGATGCCCTCAAGTTCCTGGAGTTTTGCCCGGGTCGTTCGCGCGGTATGAGGCCGAGCGTTGCCCTGCTGTAGGACAGCGCACTTTCTGTTCCCTAGTGTCGGGTACTTCTCCTCTAAAACGGAATACATCCGTCCCAGCTGTTCAGAGTAGAGGTTGGTGTTAATGATCCGACCGTATGGAAATAATTCATAATGGATTATCCCTTCGAAATTCCACCAGACGCAGCACATCACCTGGTGCTCGAAGCTCTTATGTTTGGCAAGAGGTTCAAGAAGCTGGCCTGGGCTCAATTACTGCCGTTGTGTGCTAGGATTATGGAAATAAACCCACTTTTCATTGCACATAACAATTCTCTTGATGAAACGTACATCGAGCGGGTTTTCTAGAAGTTCCGGGCACACTTCCACTCGCCGATTTGCTTCAGCTGGCGTCAGTTCGTGAGGGGCAATGCAGTAGCTCCTGTAGACCTTGCAGAGGTCCTGAAGGTGACGAACCACGGTGGTCAGTGATATGCCCAGGTTCCCTGATAATATCCAAGTGCTGGTTGTCGGATTTGCCTTTATGGCCTGGCGCACGGCCTCCGAATCCACGGTTCGCGGCTTACCTGAACTTGGCTGATCGTCGAGGTTTCTGTCACGTGAGCCAAATTTTTCGAACCATCTGGTTGCGGTGCTGTGGTCCACGGAACCTTGCTCTTTCTCATGAAAAATGTTTGGTGTTGCTTGAGCAGCGTCATGACCGCGTTTAAACTCGTAAAGCAAAAGTCCCTTACTTAGCCTGTCGTGGCTGTTCATCTTTTAGGCGTCCCAACCACAGACGGAACGACGACATGCACTATTCACAGCAACGACTACCAGTTTATATCTCTTTCGACTGACTGAAGTGCGTAACTTGAACTAGTTTAAACACGTGACATACCCGCCACAGCACATGCGCCCATGCAAATATTACAAAACTTTTGACTCACCGTCTGTATACAGGGTGCATAGGAAAGTCCCTTTAGCCTGTAATAACTTGCAAACGCAGAGAGGTACAGTTATGCATGGGAGATAACGGTATAGCAAAGCGACTACGCCCAACAGAATGAAACCGATAGAAGCGCCCCTAGTGGCAAAATGCAGAAGTTAGCCATTGCAAATCAAACACGAAAAGAGATAGAGCAAAATTTCCAATTACAAAGTTGTAGAGCATCAATTAATTAGTACAAAACGACATTAGTTTTACACGGATTTACACGGATAAGATAAATTGTCACCTGAATACCCTACAATGTCCGAAATCGATGCGCGACGATTCGAATCTGCATATTCACATTTCGCAAATGTAGCCGTATGCAAATACAAATTGTGACGTTGTACCGTACCTACGATATAAAAACCAGTAGCAGGATGTACCCTGATCCGAAGTTTAGGCCTACGTACGCTGTGTGGCAATGGCGAGCTTGGATTTCTGGTGTTACATAAAAAATCAGGTGTATGCAACAGCAATACAAGTCTGCTGGATCTACGTCTTCGTGTTACAGATGCTTGCAATAGTATGACGCCTTCCATGCTGAGGAATGTGCATGCAGAGTTACTTTCACGAATACAAATGTGTGTCGTGGGTAATAGCGAACTCTTCGAACATACTCGACATTTACTTTTTATCACTGCGCGCCAGTTTGCCTTTTTTGTTTTTCTTTTGTCTGACGTCATCAAACTGTATTGACATAAGTACGCATTTATGCAATAAATTGTTTGTATTTGCTCATACCTATGCCTGTTCTCTTCAAACGTTCACACAAAAGGTCGCGCATCGATTTCGGACATTTTAGGGTATTCAGGCGACAATTTATCTTATCCATGTAAAGCAAATGTCGTTTTGTACTAATTAATTGATGCTCTGCAACTTTGTAATTGGAAATTTTGCTCTATCTCTTTTCGTTTACGATTTGCAATTACTAACTTCCGCATTTCGCCACTAGAGGCGCTGCTATTGGTTGCATTCGACCGGGCGTAGTCGTTTTACTATACCGTTATCTCACTTGAATAACTGTTCCTCTCTCCGTTCGCAAGTTATTCCAGGCTAAAGGGACTTTCCTATGCACCCTGTGTATATGAAGCAAAGTGGAGGGAAACGGGAAAAACGCGAGTGTCTCCGTCAGCGAATAGTTCGATCACTTCGAAATAATCTAGGTCTGAAAATTGGTATGCTGATAGATCTAATACTTAGAATAGTCCTAATGCTGATGTTCGGATACTTAGAATAGTCCTAAAACAAAAAAAAAATCAAAATGGCGGCTTTCGAACATTGCTAGAATTTTTCGCGAATTGTTAGGCCAATTCTAAATGACCTAGTTGTTTTGGTTTTGGAATGCTAATAGGTCTGAGGTTCGTATACATCCGAAAACAAAACAAAACAAAATCATAATGGCAGTTTTGGAACATTGTCTGCTTGAATTTTTCTACATCTTCTACACCTAGACAAGTTAGTAAAATCATGCAATTCATTGATTATGATATGCTTTCCAACATACCAGAAATCATTACTTAAGTTATGAGGATAATGGCTGTAGAATAAATCTCGCTCCTATGCCCTGACCTTTGACCCCTTTCGATGATATTCAACAGAACCGGTTAAGTATACTTCCGGAACATGGAATAGTTTTGCCTCAATCGAAGCATTTTTACGTTAGTTATAACGCATAAGGGCGATGGAATGGATCCCGCTCCTATGTCCTGAATTTTGATCCCATTTCGCTCATTTTCAATAGGATTTGTCCTCAGGTGGTCCCCTACCATCTACTAAAATTTCATCGAAATCGAACCATTTTAAAGCAAGTTATGACAACATAAGGGCAATGATCCCGCTCCTATGTCCTAACCTTTGACCCCATTTCCAATAGGGTTCGTCCCCAGGTGGTCCCCTACAACATACTAGAATTTCATCAATATCGAACCATTTTTACTCTAGTTATTGTGCGGACGGACAGATAGGCAAAGCTGGAGCATATACGCTTCTTCAACCTACGGTTGGAAAGCGTAAAAAAGTGTGAAAACTAAAACGATTCAAAAGAGTGGCTTAGCTTTACTGTTCGAAATGCTGATAGGTTTAAAGATAATTATGCCAGAAACGTTGAAATTCCATGAAATTTCGGGCCTCAGGTGGCCAAATGGGCAACGTTCGTGACTGCCACGGAAAGGACCTCAGGTTCGATCCCAGGCAGGTACAAACGCCCAATCCACTAAATATCCGCCGTGCGTCGGATGTGCACGTTAAGCCGTCGGACCCTGGGTACTGGCCCTCCGGTAGTAAATAAGGGCGTCTTCTACCTCGCTTCCGTGTCACTTTCCTATCGGGCACTCTAGCCCAAATCTCCTACCTTCCTATTTCTAAGGATTGTTTAAGGACCTGTGGTCAGACACTCCCTTCCTAAAATCCTCTACATATGATCGATCCATGAAATTTCGATTTAAAATTAAGGGGCGCCAAAGCCTGCTAACGAACATGTTCTAAATCGCAAAACAGTTACGTATCTTAAATTATTTTTCGTTCCCTTTCTTTCATTTTATGCTCAAAAAACGATTTCATAGATTCACCTTTCTGAGAACGGACATGACTGCAAGTAGAGACTAAATCATTGAAAAGTAGAAGAGGAAGAGTAGAAATTGACTCCGAAAATTTTAAAATTAGACACTGACTCCCTTAAAAAAGCAGGGAATAATTAGAAATTGTGTTCATCACCAAACGCAGTGAATAGTGCTAGCTGCCATCGCGGAGACGCAATTGTCTAAGAGCTGGCTTCTGTCCGCTCGTCCGAGTGGACCCAAGTTCGAGCCCCATATGAGGCATGGGTAATGCGTTTGTCTTACGACTCTACATCATCTCCTTTCCAGGGGCCAAGTAGTCCCAAATTAGCGACGTACGACTACTTATAGCCTTCAGAGTTGCTCGCAATAGTTTACATCCTCTCCCAAATCGTGCAAATTGATTTACCCAAAAGCAGCGGTTCATTAGCAAATGACTCACACACAAGCAGAGACGCTACTGGAAACTGGCTCACACAAAAGCAGATAGACCACTTGAAACTGGCTCACACGAACGCAGAGAGACCACTGGAAACTGGCTCACACAAAAGGAGAGAGACCAGTGAAAACTGGCTCGCACAAAAGCAGAGAGACGCTGGAAACTGGCTAATTTAAAAACACTTGTAACTCAGTATCCTAAAGATACGGGACTGCTGGGAATCTACGAAATCAAGAAATAGGAAGTAAACTGTATAACCCGGAATCTAAGAAAAAGTGAAGACTGACTCACTCGAAGTCAGCGAACTTTTGGAAATCAACAGAGAGACTGATAGACCATGGGAAACTGGCATGTCCAAATTTACCTAATTCCTAAATAAACTATGAAAGGTAGAAACGCATTGTTCCACTAAATGTTACGAAATTCAACGTTCCAGTACCCCACACACAGTGACGTATATTCGAGGCTAACTAGGCTAGCTGCGAAGCACAGATAATGCACAAATAAAAGTCAATTAAATATACAAAAGTTAATGAACAACGGTATTAACATATGTCGATGCTTTCGATGCGAAAAAAACACGATCGGATTCGCTTCTTTAGATTATGCGAATCACTCTGGCGAACGATGATGAACGGCATAACGCAAGTAGGTCTTAGAGAGCCTTCGCTGTTCTGATGCGAAGAGCTTCGATACTATTTCCTGCTAGCGTTTCCATGACAAAATGAATGAGCTACCGAGGTGATGGGACCATTGCGTTGCGCAACGGTTCGCTCAGAAAAGAGAAGACTTTGGACTACCTCAGTCCCTTCATGCTTCCACCGCGTGTTTCGCGAGAGTTGTTTCAGTTTGTGTGAAGTGTCAATGAATTAAAACCAGTCATATTATATCTTAAAGTCGTGGCTTTGTTGGATTCGAACTGCTTCGATAAATTTTGTGAACGTTTCCCTGAACATCTACTATCAGAGCTTAAAGAACTGTATGCTTCAAATTTTGATACAGCTCGATTAAAAAATGAACTGAAGTGTTTAATTCCCTTGATAAATACAAAACAAATCACTAAGAAACATTACTTGTTACATAAACTTGAATAATTGGACAGTATTTACTGAGGTGTATAAATTAGCAGCTCTAATATTAAACTTTTCATCAACAATAGCAACTGCGAAAGACGTTTTTCTGTATTAAAAATAATCAAGATATATCTTAGAGCCACACAAGGACATGGACATTCAACTTGGCTGGTTTGTTAATAGAGAAAAAAATTCTTTTTAAATATGAAAAAGTACTCGGAAGAGACATATTTGTGAAAACGTAACACTATAGTTCACAAAAAGAAAAGAAGAATCGAGTTCGTGTACAAATAAGTATTCAAATCCTAATCCTCATAGTTATTTAGTATCATGTTAGCAATAGCATGTACCTAAAATTTAGGAAAACTGTTGCTTCTCATGAAAGAAATACGGGATTACGCCATATAATACAAATTTTGAAGATTAACAATCCGATTTTTGGCGTTAATGTGACAAGGATGGTAAATCAGATAATATCCGAAAACTTGAAAATTTTCATCGTCCTGGAGCGGGACTCGAAGCCGCGTCTCCCAGATAGCGCCCAGGTATGCTAACCACTACATCACCCAGAACGACCAAGTTTCAAGCTTCCGATCAATTTGAATATAACCATCACAGATGAAAATTTTCAAGCTTTAAGGACGATGAAAATTTTCAAGTTTTCGTATATTATCTGACTTACCATCCTTGTCACATTTACGCCAAAAATCAGATTGTCATCTTCAAAATTTGTATTTTTCTGTCACTCCTATTACTTAGCAATTAAAAAATAAACTTCGCAATTAAAAAAAAAAAAAAAAAAACAGTACTGTGGGGTGGATGGCGGGTGGGATAGTCCACGTCTCGGACCCAAGATACGCCACTGTCCACACCCCACCCACTCCATGAAAGTGAAATAGCGCATCGTTATCGCGAGTCAAATAGTTAGCCAGACCTGTAAGAATATCTCAGAGCTTTCTCGATGGCGTAACTGCAGACAGATGTACAATGGAAAATACAGAAGGAATCAGCTGCTTTAGAAGCGCGATCTTAGAACCTCCCACTGCGGTAGCATCGCTCCGAGCAGGTGGCATGAGTATGGACGCAGACGGTATGATCTTGGCTGTAGAGTAAACTCATTTTCTCATACCGCAGCATGTCATAAACGTTTCTAGTGGTGCCAAGAAAGAAAGAAAAAGGTAAACCTCCATGGTAAAGAGAATTGAATTTTATTGAGAACAGCCATATAAGACTTTACATTATGAATGTGGCATTTTATGCCCGTAAAGCCAAAGGTAATCTTTGCCGCCTTGGCAGTCAAGAGCTTCCGGTAATCATCCGAGCTGGAGTCCGAGATGAGGCGTTTTACTTTTCTAGAACAAGTGGCTCTAAATTAGAGACGGACAACTCCTTAGAGTATTAAAGGTTCACAGTGATCGTTAAATTCCAGAACAAAGAGAGAGAGAGAGAGAGAGAGAAAACAAGAAGAAAATTTCTGCATCGAGTGAAGAGTAATCACATTTATTAATCCTTCAGCAGCACACTATGCTAAAATTCATATGGAAAAAACTATTCATATGACGTGCGGCTACCAATGAAGGAACTTGGAAGCCACACCTCATACGCGAGGATTTAGGAGGCGGACAATACCGTATTCAAACCTCTTAACCCCTTGTGCTTCATATCACACACTTACAAATACGGCTTATTGCATAAATCAGCATCTAATGCATGTATTCGAGAGTGATCATAACGTAACGAAGTTGCGACTTATCCATAACAGTGCCATAGCGATAACAACTCCTTTTTAAAAAATGTCACAGACGCTGTCGCCACCTGTGTGTACAAAGGAGAACCAGCAATGATACACTTCGTTGCCGAGCAACAATATCCCACGTGATATCTATAGAGGATGAGTCGGAAAGTTGCCGTAACACAGCCGGCGGTATAGTTCATTCATGACGTTAACAGCATTTCCGATCTCCCATGCAGTATGTCGTTTCCTTAATATACCGCATGTGAGCTACAATTTCAGAAAATGTGTCCTGTGACCGTGGGCTAGTAATAATAACAAATAGCAAGTGCATATTAAAATTAAAGAATGCAACGTTTAGTAGAACTTTTTTTTTATATTTATTGTTGTTGCATTCTTCTTGTCGACCCAGCTTCGTACTGAAGATGCTGTACCAAAGCACAGCGAAACCTTGGTCAACAAGAAAAATGAAATTGTGACTAAATGTTTTCCTTAATCTTATATTCCTCACAATGCTTTTACTGTACAATTTGTGACTCAAGAACATATTGTTTGTGTCCCTGTAAAGTCGCTAGCGCGCGCGCGCGCGCTTGTGTGTGTGTGTGTGTGTTTGTGTGTGTGTGTGTGTGTGTGTTTTTTTTTTGTGTGTGTGTGTGTGTGTGTGAAGATGTTTTCGACAAAAGTTGCCTTGCCTGGTATGATCAGCATCCATCTCGTTCACCAGATTTAGCTCCAAAAGACATCCTGCTGTCTCCAGAGAACTAATCCACCCTCAAATGAGATACATATTTTTCGAGTCATCATTACTAAAGAAATTCAACAGAACTTGACGCAGGTTTGAAAACAATTCTAAGAACGCATTAGGCTATATGACGTATACTCTAATTTAACTTTCCTTTTTAGTTGCCTTCCTAAGTGTAAATTTTGAGTTCATCCTGTTTAAGCGTTTCAACCTGAACGTTATATTTTTTCGCTCACTGAATGTCATCTGGCAACAGGCGTAAGGTCAATGGTGAATGACGTATGCATAGTTGACCAGCAAGATCGCTGTACAGTGAAGAGCAATTGAATTAAAGACAGCTGGCGTTATGCAAATGTGGCGCTGTGGGCGGCCCTGTAAACGGAAACGACATGACGTATGCAGCGATCCGACAATATAAGGAGTGATGCGACGAGAATCAGTAAGAGTCGGACGCAGTATGGGTAAGACGAAGGATCTAAGCGCATTTGATCGTGGGCAAATTGTCGAGGCCCGACGAATGGGTCACTTCATCTCGGAAGTCGTGCAGGCACTGGGATTTTCACGAGCCACTGTGTCACGGGTGCACCGTAAGTACATCGAATCCGGTAAAACCATCCAAGCGAGGGCCAACTGCAATGGACAGCAGCGTGTGGATGAGCGGGGTCATCGTCGGCTAGCTCGCATTGTAACAGCGGATAGACAAGCCACAGTTTAAGAAATCACTCGGAAATTTAACGCTGGTGCACAAAAACGTGTAAGCAGCCACACCATTCAGAATCATCTCCTTGCTATGGGGTACAGAAGCCATCGTCCAACGAGGGTACCGCTGCTGACCGCACATCACAGGGTGCGAAGATTAGCATGGGCGCGGGAACATCGCCACTGGACCCTAGACATGTGGAAAAATGTTGCCTGGACTGATGAGTCGAGATTCACGTTGGTATATGCTGATGGCAGGATACGAGTACGGCGCAAACCACATTAAACGATGGATCCTAAGATATATCTTGATTCTCTGTAATACGGAAAAAACTTCTTTCGGCAGTTGCAGTTGTTGATGAACAGTTTAATATTGATCTGCTAATTTGTACACCTCAATAAACACTATGCCCAATTATTCAACTTTATGCAACAAGTAATGTTTCTTACTGATTTGTTTTGTATTCATTAAGGGAATTAAACACCTTCAGTTCATTTTTTAATCGACCTGTATCAAAATTTGAAGCTTGTGTTCTTTAAGCTCTGATAGTAGATGTTCAGGAAGCTTTCACAAAATTTTCAAAACAGTTCGAATCCAACAAAGCCACGAATTTAAGATATAATATTACTGATTTTAATTCATTGACACTTCACAAAAACTGAAACAACTCTCACGAAACACGCGCTTTGAGGCATGGAGGGACTGAGGTAGGCTGAAGTCTTCGTTTTTTCGGAGCGAACCCTTGGCCAAAGCAATGGCCACTCACGAGCTCCGTAGCTCATTCATGTTGTCATGGAAACGCTAGCAGGAGATAGTATTGAAGCTTTTCCCATCGGAACCGCGAAGTCACTCGATGACCTATTTGCGTTACGTTGACGCCGCTGATCATCGCTCGCCAGACTGATTCTCATAATCGAAAGAAGCTAAGACGCTTGTGTTTTTTTAGGAACCGAAAGCATTGAGATATCTGAATACCGTTGATAATTGACTTTTATTTGTGTATATTTAATTAACTTTAACTTTTGTTTGGGCATTCTCTGGGCTTCGCAGCTAGAATCTAATATACGCCCCACTGATATACACGTTTTAAACAATGTAGAACGAAATAAGCTCATAGCCTTCTTAGACTTTCTGAAAAAAACATAACACTCGTTGGTTTGTCTGCGAGAGTTTTACAAACGTATTCTGTAAATATGTATGTGAATCATACCTCGTACACGGTCATTCCCTGACAAGTAACAGCTTCATCTATTCTTCATCTTAGCGTTGAAAACATTTTTTTTTTTTTTAGGTATGGGATCCCGCCTTAGCTGAAGTAGCACAGAAACATGCAGAACAGTGTGTCTTCCAACATGACTGCAACGACTGCCGTAAAGTAGGTGAGTTCCAGTTAATTCTTTTACCAGAAATAACTCGTGACAAGCCATATGCTTGACCCTTTCCAAGGAAACCTTCTGGGAAAATAAATGGAAACCGTGTACTAGACGTCTACGCGGAACTGGTCCGGAAATTCCGAGCCGTTCACAGCCCTCTGGCCGAGTTATTATTATTATTTTTTTTCCTTCAGTTAAGTAAAACTATTTCTAGCGCGGGCTGCTGTACTGAAAGGTTTAACATTTCGCTCCAGCACTAAAAAAAATATATTTTCGTCTAACAAAATAAAGACTGACTTTTTCAATTTTTCAATTGGGCTTCAATGACCACCGTGAGCAATTCAATGAACTATAAGCAGTTGCTCGTCCCTAATTTAGAGCCACCGACTCCAGGGAAGGGAGAGAGAGCCATTGTCGTAAGACAAAAACTACATCCATTCCTCACCGGGATTCGAACCCGTACCCATCTCGGACAAATGGTCATGAGCCAGCGCTCAGACCGTTGCGGCGGCGAAGACTCACTTGGTAAATTATTATCAGACGGCAAAGCTCACTGCGTGAAAAGAATCTACCACCGGATGCCACCACCAAAGAATCTACCACTGAAGCTTAAACCGACGAGTAGGGCTATAAGATGAGAGTCTGAAACCGGACGTTTTATTTCTTTTAGGCCCGTTTCACACAGGCGGAAACAATCCGTCGAAACAATAAATCTCCCGCCTGTTCTACCGGTCGTTTTTAGGCGGACTATAGAATTGTATAGATACTTTCAGATGCGCGGAAGCGGTAGAAATTCCGTCGCGGTAGCCGCTGAACTACCGTAGGTTCTGCCAAAAACTTGACGGAGAAAGTTAGAGGAGCGTATGTGTAAGACAAGATATACACACGGACGAACAGCGGTTCGTCTGCGACGGCAATAAAACAATCAATCACTCCTGTGAGAGGGGATGGGGCCAAAAGTGCTGCTGCGTCATTGCGCTTGTGCAAAGGCACAATCCAAAAACTCAGATCTAACCACACAAAGAGCGAGCGATTTGGTTCCCGCTCATCCGTCGAGCTTTTTTTTTCTCAGTTCTAGCAATAAAACAGCCTGTGTAAAAGCTCGCCATAAACTACACTGCGCGACGGTATTATTGCTTCTACGGATTTTTCCGCCTGTGTGAAACGGGTATTAAGATTGAAATCGAATTCCGTTTTCAAGTCGTTTTGCTTTAGCTACTAAAACACGTGGCTTTTTTTCAAAATGTTTACATGAATAAAGTTGCCCGATTCTCGAAACCAAAACGAACTTCTGGCACCATTCCTTGCTACAGCGGAGATGAGGAAGTTCGAAGTATTCGTTCATATACACTCACAGACAATGAAATTTGCGCACCTAGAAGAAAACATGCTACAACCGCAAAACATTGAAAAAAAAGCCAGAGTGCGTGTTATTATGCAAATGATCCACATTTGGTGCGTGTGCAAAAGACCGTACTCCCTGTGGTGGCGCTGCAAGCACGAACCAGCAGCCTTATAAACCGGCGTGTAGTCGATGCCCCATGAAAGCGAAAAGCACCGGCTGACGCAAGCAAGTGTACAGAGTGACAAGAATGCCGGGTAGACGCCAGAGACGTCGATTTACGCAACTTACGGACTTTGAGAGAGGCTGGATCAACGGGCTGAAAACCACAGGGTGGTTGGCGCGCCGTATAGCCCGCAACGTGGATTGTTATGACCATACCGTCAGACTGTGATGGAAGCAGTGGACACGTGACTGCACTGTCACACGGTGGAGCGGATCCGAACTGACGAGGAGGACCACCGGTACAGAAGATCAACGGATTGTGCGCCAGTCACGAACGGAAGTGACGGCGACCCGGTCCACTATACATGCAGATGTAGCTGCTGTGTGCCCACGAACCATTTCCCGACTCGCGGAAGCGAATCGACGATCCCAGCGCCCCTTACGTGTGCTGCCATTAACACCGAAACATCGCCGTCTCCGTGTGCAGTAGTGCCAGGCCAGACCGACGTGAAACGCCACAGACTGGCGACGTATGGTGTTTAGCGATGAGTGCCGCTTCGTTTTGGGGACAGATGATCATCGTGTTCGGGTGTGGATGTCCCCGGGTCAACGGCACAATCCCAACCTCACTATCGAGGGGCACACCTTCTCCACTGCTGGCATTATGGTTTGGAGAGCCATTGCCTTCGATAGCCGTTCAACTTTAGTAGTGGTACGTGGATCATTGATGGGCCAGCGGTATATGGATGAGATCCTACAGTCCCATGTGTTCCCATTCTTGGCCGGGATTCCAGGTGCGCTATACCTGCAGGATAATACACGCCCTCACACGGCTCGGGATGCGCAGGACTGCCTACGTCATGGCCAGACACTTCCAAGGCCTGCCCGCTCCCCGGACATGTCCCCTATCGAGCATGTATGGGACTAGTTGAAACGCCGGCTGCCGCTGTGCCGCACTACCCGGAACTTGGAGAACACCGTCCAAAACGTGTGGGGCCAGTCTGCTGCAGGACAACAACAGGCGTCTGGTCGCCTTCATGTCGGACCGTAATTGCAGCATTTATCGCCGCACGAGGCGGTGCGATGCGCTCTTGAAAATGACCGGACCGGGTGCCACAGATCCCTCTGTAATTGTCCTGCAGCTCGGTTTTTGCCATCATGTGTATCATTACGCCCATAAAATTTGAGTTCAAATCGATGCTTCCTCCTTGGTGCGCAAATTTCATTGTCCGTGAGTGTATTTGCGGATCGAGGACTACCTTGGTTGTATTTAAGTGAGGTTTTGAATCCTAAAACTTAACTTTCGGAAGAAGAAACGATGCAATGTAAAAGATATTTATGTTAGAATGAATTCCGAAATAGGTCCCTAATACGGCAACATGTTTCAGTACTCTTTAAAACCTTGTGTGCGCGGATATTCATTTCTCCATTTCGAAAATGCATTTCCTTCCATTTTAGAATTCCCTTTGCGGACAACGTTTCGTTGGTCATTGACAAGTGTTCCGCAAGCCACGGGTTGCAGACTCGTACTCTAAAGGAAGAACTGCGTAGTTTGCAATAAATGGCGGAGAACGTTTGGTGAAAGTATAAAACGGGTCGGATCGGGCCGAGATGAGATGTGAACTGGGAAATCTGAGCAGAGCAAGGCTTCCAGAGTTCAGGCCAGGCTGGCCATTCCAAATTGAGGTCTGTGCAGATCTTTACCGTGTACCACAGTTTGTCCTTCTCGAAATATCGGAAGTTCTACGTTGCTTTGAGTTAATAAATCCTCTTTTACACTAGCGTGCAAAAATTAAGGACGAGACGGTTTTTCGAATGTAACGTCGTGCAGAAGAGCTCCACATTGACTCAAATCATACCATAAGATCTCTAAGATGTATGAATATGGGACAAGTGAGCAAACCCGTGCAAACAAGGAATCCAAACGATAAAAAGGAACTTTATTGAAAAGGTAGCTTCGAGCACAACTGGACAGAAGACAGAAACGTGCATGTGGCAGGCGCCTGCCAAAAAAAAAAAAAAAACCAGTTTTTAGTAGGGGATATGATCACCCCTGACTGCGTTGCAGGATTTACAACGTCTGTCTATGCTGAGGACGAGGTTGTCAATGAGCTGTTGAGGCATCGCGGCCCATTCCTGTTATAGCGCCAATCGCAGCTGCGGAATCGTTGCTGGCGGCTGGTGTCGTGCTGCCAAGCGTCTCCTGAGAAGGTCCCACACGTGTTCGATTGGATTTAGGTCCGGGGACCTTGCGGCCCAATTCATGCATTGAATATCTTCACTCTCCAACAGCTCTGCGACAGCCACTGTACGATGAGGTGTGGCGTTGTCGTCCATGAAGAGGAACGCAGGACCCACAGCACCTCTAAACAGACGCACGTGAGGCAGGAGAACCTCGGTACAATAGCGAACACCAGTGACTGAACCTCCTTGGAAGATGTGGAGGTCAGAACGGCTACCAAGCATGATACCGCCCCAAACGAGAACTCCGCCACCTCCAAACCGGTCCCTTTCGATGATGTTGGTGGTGTGATTGCGTGTTCCTTGCTCTCTCCAAATGTGTATACGCCCAGAACCGCTCGTTAGACTAAATCGGCTCTCATCCGTAAAGAGAACTCGACCCCATTGCTGATGTTTCTAGTTCTTATGTTCCTGGCACCAGAGAAACCGCCGTCTCCGATGAGCAGGCGTTAATGGCACACACCGTACTGGTCGTCGTGCAAATAGACCACTTTTGTGCAGCCTCCTGGCCACAGTAAAACGCGATAACGGACGTCCGGTTGGCTGTTGCATGTGCCTTGCGATTTCTCCCGCTGTCTGCCGTCTGTCTCTTCTCGCCTGTTGGACAATATACCGGTCGTCTGCAGCCGTGGTTGCTCGTGGACGGCCACTGCTAAACTCTCGGACAGCTGTTCCTGTCGTTTTAAATGCTCTCCAAGCTCGTGAAACAATGCTGTGAGCGATCACACCAGTCACACTTCGACCTTCTTCCAACTTCCCAATGACGCGACCTCGGGTAAAGTCATCCAGATGTCGTCTACTGGATTGCCTGTTGACCATATCACACGGTGGCAGCAACTCAACGTCGTTCAAACCGATGTACACCGTGCACTAGCTTTCACCGAATTTCTGAGCGTACACCGCCCGTGTGCTTTATACCCTTCCGACACTCCCCACCTACGTCATGCTGCATATATGCACATGCCCTACCGTACCGGACCCTAGTCTATCTCCTGAGTGGTCTGTCGGTCCGTTCTGGCTGCTCGTTCTGGTGTTATGATAATTTCTCCTCTTCGTCCTTAATTTTTGCACACCAGTATATAATCTTCATGGATTTTTCGCCATATCTCCAACAAGCTAAGAAAGCCTGATCTTTCTCTGTGACAGTTCATTACATTTCTTAGCGCTCTCTCTTTTTTCTTTTTCTTTCTTTCTCTCTGTCTCCATTTCATTCTAGTACAAATCTCACTATCAGGTATAAAAATGAAAAAATTGCCTTCCGTTTGAGCAAAGATATATGTTGTATCTTATAAATATTCTCCATTTCAACTACAGTGACCCCGGAGATGTGATCACACTCATTATGCTGCGAGTCCCGTTAATGGAAAACTTCCATAAATGTAGAACCGTATCAGTCACGAAGAAAAGTATGTCTTTTTGATTGGTTTGGTTAATTTGCTTCTCAATGGGCCAAACAGCACGGTTCAAAACAGCACTTAAACATCAGAACAAAACTAAAAAGAAAAAACTAAGTGTAGGTAAAGGGAAAACAGATTGCACAATACGAGAAACACTGGTACAACATAGAAAAAGAGAACAGGAAAGACACCACATTTATCGTTCAAAATGTGACCCAAGGTTTCCGAGTCGCTGGTAGAGTAGAAAACGAACATGTTCACTAACGTAATGAGGAATGTACAACAGTCAAAGATACATCGCACAACACGCCTCACAAGTAGGGTCAGTGTCGCCCCTATGTGCGAGGTGTGAGACCTATGTACCTCTGACTGTTACACGTTGTGACCAGTCTATAACAGAGGATTAAAATGGGAGGAGATGGCATCACGACGTCGCTTCGGCCACGAGGTTGCCAGTCGCCATCAGCTGGTTGAACAGCTGCACCAGCGGTGCAGCTGAAGTGATGTCGCGCAATGACAAGACAAGATGATTCACCACAAGGTCAGCTCGGGGAATGAAGACGCTACTCCACAAGTAAGTGGAAGACTAGCTTATCTCAAGACGCACTGGGACCAGTTCCTCTTGAGATAAGCTATCAAGTTGAAATTGGAGCAAGTGTGATATCAAGAGGTAAACTGTAGTACGTCGTAAGTAGTCACTTCACCCTTACGCGGGAGTTTCAAATGTTCGTCCTGTTTTGAGCTCTACGCAATGTTCGGCCTCCATTCCTGTGAGAAACTAGCTCCAGCGTCAACTGGGTATCGAGATGACGTGGAACACACGAGGCTTGTGACGTGCATTTTTCACGGTGTCACATCGCATTATCAGGTGAGCAGAGGCTGGAGATAGATAAATGTGCTGTTCGTGTACTCCTACACCACTACTGAAAAAAAGAGGATAAATTTGTGCCGTTGAAGACGAGGAAACAGTGGACAGCAGCACTGCACGAAAATGGTTTCTGTGTTTTAATATTGGGGACGCCAGTTTCGAAAACATTCCGAAGTCAGGACGTCCAACTACTACCGGCATCGTGCTTTAAGTTGTGAGGACGAACCTCGATACCAATATACGCCAATTAGTAGCTCAGGAGGGGTATTCCCAATTCGCTATCATCATTCGTCACTTGCACCAAACAAATTAAAAATTTGAAAACGCACAATATTTCAAACATCCCTCGAAATATGGCTGAAATATTTGCCCGGAAGTTTGTAATAAGAGATGCAATCGCGTCTGTCTTAGTTACTAATTGTTGCAGAGCAGCCTCATTGTTGGTGACAGAAAGGCGGACACAAGACAAAACAAAAGCAGTGGAGTATTGTTGTTTAGGGGTTTAACGACCACCGTGAGCCTTCCGTACCTGATTTGGTGTCGCTGGTTGCAGGGAAGAGGGACAGACAGTGCCGTAAGACAACCACATAAGCCATGCCTCATCCGCGAATCGAACATGGGTGCACTCGGATTAAAGGTCAGAAGCCATCGCTTTGACCACTGTGCCACCGTAGCGGTAGCAGCAGGGAGTCAGAACCTGTAGGTATATTTCCCAGAATCCGTTTTGCCTGCCGATTGCCGAGGATTTGCCGTGTTTCTAGCCATTTTCGATCACTCTGCTATGATATTACCTGATGCTGTTTTTATTGAAAGAGTGACGATTGTGCGGCCAACTCAGTTTTGAGCAGATAATGCGAGCAGTTCGCGGGCACGCCTCACAACTGCTCTTACTCCGAAATATATTTCCTCAAGTAATTTAACTAATGGCGCGTTTAGTTGAACATTACCGTCGTTTGCATTTTTATAGATGAATAAGCATTCTCGAGACAAACCTTTAAAGCAAATAAAATTCTTATTTGCTGTCTGCCGAGAAAGTACTGCAGGTGGATGTGTGGGGGTCAAAAAATCAATATTTGTGCAAAAATGAAACTAGCCGAAGTACCAACCAATAAGTCATGCTAGCTTTGAATGTGAACTTTGTTTTGATTTGATCTTAAAAAGAAAATTACAAAATGACTTCCTGAGTTGAACTTTTACTGGCCTGTAAAAGCTTTCACAAAAGGGTGTACTTCGCGACGTGAACAATTACCCTGGTCAACAACGACTGTTTCCTAGATGAAACTAGCTGAAGCTGACAGAACTTTACTTCAGATTAACAGATATGAATTTATTTTCTTCCATAACCCACACACTGAGTGCTAACTGAATTACGATTTTCTACCTAATACCTTGTGGGCATGTTTTCTCCCCAAGAACGGCAGCCACCCGGAGTAGCACCTACCCCACGAGGTGTCTGTACAGTTGGGTGCGGATCTGCAGCCAAACTGTGTTGCTGTCCACAGTTCCAATATGAAACGGGGGGTGGTGTGTCCAACTGCCTCCCTTGGGTTTCCACATCCCACTGATGTTCAATTGAGGTGAGAAGTTTATCTGGGAAGTTTAGGGGCCATTCGAATTGTCTCATATCAGTACTGTGTTCATCGAACCATTCATGCACGAGACGGATCTGGTGAGGAATTGGAAGATCCCCTTCCCCTCTGGGTTGTACATTGTAAACAAGCAGCCTCTTTAGTAGCTGGCGTTCTTGCGTTAGTCCACGAGCACCAGAAATCCCAGTTAATGCCAGCTAAACAGACACACCCCATATCATCCTCTCCTCTCATGGATTAGTCGATGTCATGCATGAGGGATTCATAGCCTCATGCTGCTGACGCCAAATGTGGGCTTGACCCTCAGCAGAATGTAGTACGTATCGTGATTCATCGGACTAGTCCACCTGCTTCCAATCATCTACTGTCTAATCCGCATGCTCTTGGCACCAGGGGAGTCAATGACGTCGATTGACTTGTAAGGAGAGGGTGTATCGTGATTCATCAGACTAGTGTACCTGCTTCCAATCATCTACTGTCTAATCCGCATGCTCTTGACACCAGGGGAGTCAATGACGTCGATTGACTTGTAAGGAGAGGGTGTATCGTGATTCATCGGACTAGCACACCTGCTTCCAATCATCTACTGTCTAATCCGCATGCTCTTGGCACCAGAGGAGTCAATAACGTCGATTGACTTGTAAGGAGAGGGTGTATCGTGATTCATCAGACTAGTGTACCTGCTTCCAATCATCTACTGTCTAATCCGCATGCTCTTGACACCAGGGGAGTCAATGACGTCGATTGACTTGTAAGGAGAGGGTGTATCGTGATTCATCGGACTAGCACACCTGCTTCCAATCATCTACTGTCTAATCCGCATGCTCTTGGCACCAGAGGAGTCAATGACGTCGATTGACTTGTAAGGAGAGGGTGTATCGTGATTCATCGGACTAGTGCACCTGCTTCCAATCATCTACAGTCTAATCCGCATGCTCTTGGCACCAGGGGAGTCAATGATGGCGATTGACTTGTAAGGAGAGGGTGTATCGTGATTCATCGGACTAGTGCACCTGCTTCCAATCATTTACTGTCTAATCCGCATGCTCTTGGCACCAGAGGAGTCAATAACGTCGATTGACTTGTAAGGAGAAGGTGTATCGTGATTCATCAGACTAGTGTACCTGCTTCCAATCATCTACTGTCTAATCCGCGTGCTCTTGGCACCAGGGGAGTCAATGACGTCGATTGAGTTATAAGGGCAGGGTGTATCGTGATTCATCGGACTAGCACACCTGCTTCAAATCATCTACTGTCTAATCCGCAAGCTCTTGACACCAGGGGAGTCAATAACGTCGATTGACTTGCAAGGAGAGGGTGTATCGTGATTCATCAGACTAGTGTACCTGCTTCCAATCATCTACTGTGTAATCCGCATGCTCTTGGCACCAGGGGAGACAATGACGTCGATTGACTTGTAAGGAGAGGGTGTATCATGATTCATCGGACTAGTGCACCTGCTTCCAATCATTTACTGTCTAATCCGCATGCTCTTGGCACCAGGGGAGTCAGTGGCGTCGATTGACGTGTACGGAGAATGTGTATCGTGATTCATCGGACTAGCGCACCTGCTTCCAATCATCTACTGTCTAATCCGCATGCTCTTGGCACAAGGGGAGTGAATGACGTCGATTGACTTGTAAGGAGAGGGTGTATCATGATTCATCGGACTAGTGCACCTGCTTCCAATTATCTACTGTCTAATCCGCATGCTGTTGGCACCAGGGGAGTCAATGACGTCGATTGACTTGTAAGGAGAGGGAGTATCATGATTTATCGGACTAGTGCACCTGCTTCCAAACATCTACTGTATAATCCGCATGCTCTTGACACCAGGGGATTCAATGACGCCGATTGACCTGTAAGGAGAGGGTGGTGCATAGGTGCATTTACTTCGATTGACTTGTAAGGAGAGGGTGGTATATAGGACATCTGCCCTTGTACCCCATCCGTAAGTTTACGTCGATCGACTAGTAAGGTCATCTGCCATTATAGCCCATCCGCGCATCTGCGTTGATTGACTTGTAAGAAGAGCGTGGTACATAGGGTATTTGCCCTTGCATCCCATCCGTATATTTACGTCGATTGACTTGTAAGGAAGGGATGGTACAAAGGGATCTGCCATTGTAGCCCATCCGTGGCAGTGTGCGAAAAATAGTCGCGCGAAATATTTCTGGTTGACCCGTATTGTACTGCGAAACGTTGCAGCTCCAACCACCTTGTACAAGGCAACGCACCCGTCGTTCTCATATTTGCAATTCCCCTGTCGCTGCCATTTTCAGTTGTGTTGCTAATTTTCGTTCGTTTGGGAATGTTCTAACACAGACCACTTTGAAATCCACCGGGAGATTCAGCGAAGTCTCGCGGCGTACACAGGTGGCGCAGACGAAAGCTTCATTCTCTGACGAGAGTCGACTCAGGGAATCCTACGGGAACCGTCTAGAAATTTCGTTTGTAAGCCATATCCATTATTTACGCAATTCAGAAAAATCGATATTTTGCAAATTACTAAATGGTCCCTGTTGCTTCAACTAGTACTTGTTTGAGTGTTACGTCTTCTCAGCTTCCAAGTGCAGATATTACTTTGTAAAAAAACTAATTTCGGCAGTAGCTTTATTTTGACTAGTTGTCTCACTGTTTTACCTGCTGTCAGGGTAATAATATTTAATAACTTTCTGGTATTAGCCCAGGGTCCACTCGGGCAATATACTGCAGATAGCACTTCTCCGAAGCTTTAAAACAAGTGGTATTACGTTTATGTATCTCTCTTAGTTCAGGAGATAGCCCTTGGTATCAAACTCATTTGCATTCATGGCCCGTTGGTTTTCTAATTTGTGCTCTCACTCGTTTTCTTGTTGCAACTACTTGGGACAGGGTGCCTCAATCTGTAATATGCATTTGATGGCACAACTTGTTCCAAGCAGTTGTGAAGCAGGAAAACTTTGACCCCGGAGGCCCTCGGACAACGGATAGTGATAAGTTCTCGGCCTCACCAAGAAGGAAATACGCTAGAGCTATGAAACTTACAGGCTATTCCACATATTCACCCTGAAATTCAACTCACTTGGAGCAGCACTTCTGGAATTTCTTTAATTCTTCAAGAAAAAAATATGAAGCCTCATCATTCAAATACTGCTTTGCTGCTGATTTCACCTCCGAATCATTCGAAAAATGCTTCCTTTTCAAACTTTTCTTAAGGTTTAGGAACAGGAAATAGTCCGATGGAGCAAGTTCTGGTGAGTAAGGTAGATGGCCTATGCACCTAAAAAACCTCAGATCCCTCAAAACATCCATTGTCTTGCCAACCTTGTGAGCCGGCTCATTGTCCTGCAAAAAGAGAACACCTTTCCGCAGTTTTCCTCGCTTTTCTTCCTTCTACGCCGCCTTCAATCAGCACAGCAAGTTGGAATAGTATTCAGCATTTATTATTTGGTTCTTTGGAAAGTAGTCAGTCAGTAAAACGCCTTCCAAAACCAGAAAAAACATTGCCACAACCTTTCCTGCAGACCTTTGAGTCTTGAATTTCTTTGGCAGTGAAGAACCCAAGTGCCGCCACTGCAGGGACTGTTGTTTCGTCTCTGGATCGTAGGGATTCATGATTTGTACTCTCTTGCCATGACCTTTCCTGCTGACCTTGAGTCTTGAATTTCTTTGGCAGTGGAGAACCCGAGTGCCGCCACTGCAGGGACTTGTTTCGTCTCTGGATCGTAGGGATTCATGATTTGTACTCTCTTGCCATGACCTTTCCTGCTGACCTTGAGTCTTGAATTTCTTTGGCAGTGGAGAACCCGAGTGCCGCCACTGCAGGGACTGTTGTTTCGTCTCTGGATCGTAGGGATTCATGATTTGTACTCTCTTGCCATGACCGTTCCTGTTGACCTTTGAGTCTTGAATTTCTTTGGCAGTGGAGGACACAAGTGCCGCCACTGCAGGGACTTGTTCCGTCTCTGGATCGTAGGGATTCATGATTTGTACTCTCTTGCCATGACCTTTCCTGCTGACCTTGAGTCTTGAATTTCTTTGGCAGTGGAGAACCCGAGTGCCGCCACTGCAGGGACTTGTTTCGTCTCTGGATCGTAGGGATTCATGATTTGTACTCTCTTGCCATGACCTTTCCTGCTGACCTTGAGTCTTGAATTTCTTTGGCAGTGGAGAACCCGAGTGCCGCCACTGCAGGGACTGTTGTTTCGTCTCTGGATCGTAGGGATTCATGATTTGTACTCTCTTGCCATGACCTTTCCTGTTGACCTTTGAGTCTTGAATTTCTTTGGCCATGGAGGACCCGAGTGCCGCCACTGCAGGGACTTGTTCCGTCTCTGGATCGTAGGGATTCATGATTTGTACTCTCTTGCCATGACCTTTCCTGCTGACCTTGAGTCTTGAATTTCTTTGGCAGTGGAGAACCCGAGTGCCGCCACTGCAGGGACTTGTTTCGTCTCTGGATCGTAGGGATTCATGATTTGTACTCTCTTGCCATGACCTTTCCTGCTTACCTTGAGTCTTGAATTTCTTTGGCCATGGAGGACCCAAGTGCCGCCACTGCAGGGACTTGTTCCGTCTCTGGATCGTAGGGATTCATGATTTGTACTCTCTTGCCAAGACCTTTCCTGCTGAACTTTGAGTCTTGAATTTCTTTGGCCATGGAGGACCCGAGTGCCGCCACTGCAGGGACTATTGTTTCGTCTCTGGATCGTAGGGATGTAACCACATTTCATCAACAGTGACAAGTCGCTGCAAAAAAAAAATTATCACCTGAACGCTCAAAATGCTGCAAAACCGATTTGGAAGTGTCCACTGTTTTTCCTTTCTCATCGGCGTTCAAACATTTGGGCACCCACTTCGCTGACATCTTCTGAATATCCAATTGCTCATGAATTATGAACCCAACACGTTCCCTGGATGTTTCCAGTGTCTCAGCTATTGCGTTAGCCGAAATTCGCCGATCTGACAAAATCAAGTCATGAACACGATCAACAATCTCGGGTGTTGTTACTGTTGAAGGCCTCCCAGATCTTGCTGCATTTTCGGTCTCAAAATCTCTACGCTGAGAGTTGGCACACCATTTCTTCACATTGAAATATGGAAGGCTCTTGTCACTTAATCTTTGCAGTTTTCTTCTGCAGGAACAGAAATTTCGTGATAGCCCGGAGTTCCACATTCGAAAATTCAATACTTTGCATTAACATGATTCAGTTCAGGACGTCAAACATCTACAAAAAAAAAAAAAAAAAAAAAAAAAAAAGAGCTATTAGTCTGAAAATTGGCATTTAGAGCCAAACATGCTTTAGTTTATCCAAATGTACCATCAGTTTTAAGGCATGTGTCATATAGTGGAGAGATAGGATTTAGGCAACTGAAACTGTGACGAATGAATGGATTCAGATACCGAAATCAAGAATCATGATAAGGGATTTATGTAGCCAAATTTAGAAACGACCCCGTTTAATTATCTACTGGGAATTAAATGTACAGCACTCTCCCAAGTCCCAAGAGTAAAAGATATTTTAATTTTTTACAGAAGACTCCATTCTTGTATTTATTTACTTCGTCAAAGCTTCATCCATTTTTGTTTTTTTTTCATTCATGTTCGTCAAGAATAGGTAGCATGGCAAAACACCCTGCTTAATCAAATTGCTTGGTAACAGAATATATCACCTTAAACACTATTCTCTCTCTTGGCAAAATAGAATATTGTCTGCTATGATTCATTCGAAATGTGCACATTTCACAATGTCGTGATCAAAACAATGTAATCGTAAAATATCGTCAACGTCCGACAAACAATAGACTCTAAAACAAGGAAGCGTAAACATTGAGTTAGAATCTGAGTAGCTGCTGAAATCAGCGTGAATTCGTGAAAACCTTCAAACCAAAGCGTACCAAATCACCAAATCAAATATCTCCATAAATTTCAAAACAGCAACACTTATCATCAAACTGTAGCATACGTCGTTACTCTTTGATCTATTTTCAGAGTTGCAAAATAAAAAAAGTCGTCGGGAGAGAAAAAGTGTGACGTTCAGATTGCAAAAAGTTTGAAGAGAACAAACCTAAATTTACATTGGAAGACAGGAACTAAAGGTTAAATTTGAGTATACGTCACAATATCTGCAATACAAGTTTCCACACGAATGGATTTCCGTTGGTCCTCAGATAAGGGGATTTTTGAAAAACAATTTTAACGAAGACCTCAAAGGTCAAATTCAAAGTACCCAGCTATAGGCAGATAGCGTAGTAGTAGGACCCATGAAATTTCTGCCTCAATTTTAATAGTGAAAACATCCACCAATAATAATTTTTATCTGCCTAACTTAGTCGATTGAGTGTGGACTTCAGGAAAACAATAAGTTCTTTATTCTCTTGTCCTTTTCAGATGGATACCCAAACGTTGGTCAAAATATTCGTGTAGAAATGCACAGCAGGGTGCTGTCTACAAACTGGAAACAAGCAGTAACAAGTTGGTACAACGAAGTCAAGAATTACGACAGCAGACAACTGAGATACTTTAAAGTACCGTCAGGACCTCAAATTGGACATTACACGCAGGTATGTATATAGTGCATGTATGAATTAATGCGTTCGTTGTGGAAGAACGGTTAAGGTACCTGGAACAGAATACTGGCTTCCCCAGTTGACTCTTTGCTTCACGAGTGGTGGAACATATTTGAAGTCAATGTGACCAATGCGATTGGTTAGTTATGACTAACGGGATAATATACACTGAAGAGCAATTGAATTAGAGATACCTGTCTAGTAACGTGTAGCACCACCTTTCGGCCTGATGACGGCGGCGATTCGTCTCGGCATGGACTCGACAAAACACCGGAAGCGTTGGGAAGCCATACGGATCCACGACCCCTGAACAAGCTCTCACAGTTCACGAAGATTTGATGGAGAGGGGGTCAGTGCCTCGAACATCTCTCTCGATGGCATCCCAGATGTGCTCGATGGGATTGAGGTCAGGTGATCTACCTGGACAAGGAGGCGAGGTCACGTCGGTGGAGTGTTCATCCAACCATTCGGATACAATTCGGAAGCTGCATTGTCTTGTTGCAGGATGAGGTCCCCAGTAGGATGTTGAAGGCGCACAAACGGGAGCAAATGGTCGTCCAGGATATCCCGGTAACGTTGACCTGTGAGGGACGATGTCACACGTACCAGGGGGTCCCATTTCAGTCCACGTAAACAGTCCCCAGACGAGAATGCCACCCCCACCAGTTTGAAGAGTACCCTGCTGACAAGAAGAATCCATCGCCTCATGCAGTTTGCGCCGTACTCGTATCCTGCCTTCCGCATGTACCAACGTGATCTTGACTCATCAGTCCAGGCAACATTTTCCCACAAGTATAGGGTCCAGTGCCGATGTTTCTGCGCACATGCTAATCTTTGCACTCTGTGATGTGCGGTCAGCAGCGGTACCCTCGTGGAACGATGGCTTCTGTACCCCATAGCGAGAAGATGGTTCTGGATAGTGTGGCTGCTTACACGTTTGTGTGCACCAGCGTTAAATTGCCGAGTGATTTCTTGCACTGTGGCCCGTCTATCCGCTGTTACAATGCGAGCTAGCGAACGATGACCCCGCTCATCTACACGCTGTTGTCCACGGCAGTTGGCTCTTGCACGGATGGTTTTACCGGATTCGATGTACTCACGGTGCACCCGTGACACAGTGGCTCGTGAAAATCCCAGTGCCTACACGACTTCCGAGATAGAGTGACCCATTCGTTGGGCTCCGACAATTTGCCCACGATCAAATGCGCTTAGATCCTTTGTCTTACCCATACTGCGTCCGACTCTTACTGATTCCCGTCGCATCACTCCTTATATTGTCGAATCGCTGCATACGTCATGTCGTTTCCGTTTACAGGGCCGCCCACAGCGCCACATTTGCATAACGCCAGCTGTCTCTAATTCAATTGCTCTTCAGTGTATATACACTGAATGGTCACTAAATTACGACCACTTACTTAATACTTCGTAGGGACTTCTCTTGATCATAAAACGGCTGCCACCCTGCGTGGCATCGATTGCACAAGGTTTCTGCACGGTTGGGCGGGAATCTTCAACAAAACTGAACTGTAGTCCCCAGTTCCAGTTTAATGAAGAATGCTGTGTCCAACAGTCTCAACTGGCATTCCAAAACATCCCACTGATGTTCAATTGGGATGAGATCAGGATAGTTTTGTGGCCATTCGAGATGTCTCATAGCTAGCAAAATAATGCTCCATGCTATCGGGGGAATAAGCTCGATGACATGCAGCATTATCTTCCAGGAAGAAAACATCCTCCTCTAGGTAGAGGTACAACTTCGTGGAGTGCATGTTGGTCTGCAAACAATCTCTAGTATCACCTTAAATACTGAGACTAGAGATATATGCCGCTAGAGGAAGAAAGTATTTAAGCTAGATTCTCAAGAAAAGGCTAGATGGAGAGACCACATTTGGCATGGAAAGATTAATAGATGAAGTCAAGGCAAATGTCAGCGCAGTTGGAGAAGAGGAATGTTGAACTCTGGCGGAGACAGAGCTAGATGGAGGACAGTTGCCAAGGGCCCATGCGAACTACTAGAGCCCCCTGGAGCACCCATGAGTAGTGACAGCAACGATATGATTCCTACTTCCCCACCCTGATCAACATCACCCATACTTTCGTTCTCATTCAATTAGGGCAATGCATTTTGAAAAGTTGAAGTGAAACTGAATTTTACTCTGAGTTATTTTCCTCTTGAAGTGTGTAGAAATGACTGAGACAAAAAAAAAAAAAAAAAAAAAAAAAAGAAAAAACGAAAGACGTGGAAGTGTATCTGAAGCTGCCGACAGCCAGCGTCTTTTCTCAAATCTTTACTTCCATTTTTTTTCACTAATCTTAAAATTCTTCAACCTCTTGACTCTTCTGAAATGTCCAAAATGCTATAATTTCTGTAATTTAAACTTTGGAATGTAGCTTTCATCCCATTTGGCTCAGAAACAGACTCATTTGTTCCATTCTTTCGAAACGGAAAGCAAAGTCTATCGGTTGTTTCACTAGCATATTAAATATTTACCCCACCATTAATACCCGAATATACAGTCCTCTCTCTCTCTCGCTCTCAACATACGCTACTGGCCACCCAAAATGCAACACCAAGAAGGACACGAGGTAGCAACGCCAGATTTATTGGACACATAACAACAGATTCAAAGATGAAACGATTGAGCTTACAGGCCCGTGCCACTTGCGGAACACGCAGACATCAATAGTTCGTGTGGCACACATGGCTGGCAATAACGGCCGCTACACGCCGCGGTATCAAACGAAAGAGGCTTTGGATGTGGGCTTGGGGTATGTCGGTCCATGCTGCTTCCACACGTTGCCACAGTTCATAAGGCGTAGCCGCGGGTGGTGCTTGCCGGGCCACTCGGTTGCCGATCAGCGACCAGACGTGTTCGATGGGCGACATATCGGGAGAACAGGCCGGCCACGACAGCAGTGACACCTGATGGGCGGTGAAGAATTGTTGCACGATGCGTGCCACGTGCGGGCGCGCGTTGTCCTGTTGAAACGTGGCCGCTGGCAGGTCCTGCAAGTAAAGGTGGACTACAGGCTCCAAAACGTCGGAGATGTAGCGGTGGCTGTTGAGTGTACCGGCGATGCGTACCAGAGGGGTGCGGGTGTCATATCCATTTGCGCCCCAAACCATAACGGCAGGCCACGGACCGGCATGGCGATGCATAATGCAGGCCATACAGTCTCGCGCCGCGGTGCCGCCACACGCTGATCCGACCATCGTGGTGTTGCAGGCCGAAGCGGAATTCGTCGGAGAAGACAATGTTGTGCCATTCCGTAGTCCAGGTGCGGCGTTCAACGGCCCACTGCCGCCGCACTCGCCGGTGGTGTAACGTCAATGGTAATCGGAGCAATGGGTGCCGTGCGACAAGTCCCCGCTCCTGCAGACGACGTCGAACGGTACGTGCTGCACAGGTTGCTGCGCAACACACCCTAATTCCCGCGCTACCGTTCGTGGCGTGGCGGTGCTAGCCGTCAATGCCCGCCGCACAACATGCCGGTTTTCTGGTTCGGTGGTGTGCCGCGGCTGCGGCAATCGCTCGCGTTAGTCCGTCCGTCCGTCCGTCCGTCCCTCCCTCCTGCACCCACCGAATCCATACTCGCCTCACTGCGGCTAGATGTCGTCCCACACGGGCACCGATGTCTCGGTACGATAAACCACTGTCGCGATAAGCCACTATTTGTCCTCTGTTGAACTCCGAAACGTGCTGGAATGACTGCCGTATTCTGCGACGAGGCATCAGGAAGCTTCCCACGCACAGGTGCGGCAGCACAACGCACTTCCACTACTAAACCCCGCCTTCTGTGCATCCTTCTTATAATGCTTCTCGGTGGCGTGCCGGGCGCACATGATTTGCATATGCCCTGCAATGCTAATCGTTTGCATGTCCTCTCGCGGGTGAAGCATGTTGCGAATTTCAGGCCAATCGGATGCTTCCTTCTTGGTGTTGCATTTTGGGTTTCCACCAGTGTATATTATGTATGGCCTTGAATGCTTTATATTTTCTAAAACTTAACCATAATTATATTAAGAACAAATAACTTTTCTTTTTATGGTGTTGAGAACCGATAATAGATGGCACCACCTCTACAGGAACAGAAAGCTTACTAATCGCAATTATGTCGCATTTTTTTCAATATTTTATTAAACATAAAAAGGGAATCAATACTTGAATTTAACCGTGCGATAGTTTGGAATGGTTAGAATGATTGAAGCCATTTTTATTAAACGTTGAGACCGTAATTTTGCTGAAATTTTTAACAGAACTGTAGGTAATACTAATTTTTTACTCCGAAATAAACCAGTAACCTCACTATGCGATATCTGCAGCTAAATTATGGTCACAAAAGTTAATCTAAGCGGCTCAAATCATTCCAAACGTTCCAGACTATCGCATAGATAGATTCACGTGTTGATTCCATTCTGAAAATTAAAATTATTGTAAAAAGATGCGACATGATTGAGTTCAACTAGTCACATGTACATGTGGTGCCATCTATTAACAGATATCAACGCTACTGAAGGAAAAGTTATTGATTTTTAATACAATTATGGGTAAGTTGGGAAAATATTAAACATACTAGCCGTAACAGTTGTTTTTATCGATGTGCAAATTTTCTCCTTGGAAATACATTAATTGCTAAGAAAATGTCTGCAGAAATTTTTACCATTAGAAACATAGCGCAGAGCTTTTAGGGGGATCCACTTTAAAGGTAGGGTAATGTATGTTTGTATGGACATATATACACTGTTTGCCAAAAAAAAAAAAAGTACAAACAAAAATAAGCATCCCAACAAAGTCGTTTGATCCTAATAAAACTTGGTATGAAAATACATCAGGGGTTTAATGCAAATGATTTAAAAATAACGATCAATAACTAAATAGCGGCACGCAACAGCGCATGGGAACCGCGCATCGTGGAGGGTATATCAAGAGCAACGCTTGCACGCAGGTGCAATTGTGACAGCGGATTGCGAATGCATTAACCTTTGCGGACTGTGAGGAAGCCTCGACGTCGGACCCGTGCACAATCCGAGCAGTTGAACGAGTTTGAGAGAGGACGTATAATTGGGCTGAGATAGGCCGGTTGGTCAGTTCGCCGTATCGCAAGACACGCGAATATCAGACGATGTTGGGACCACAACTGGTCGAGGGGGCACAACCGAGCATCACGCGAGCAATGGACGGTCGAGGGCAACGACAGAACGCGAGGATCGAGGGATTGTGACAGCCTCATGAAAAGAACCGAATTCGTCGCTCTCAACCATACGTGGCCACCTTGCATGGTCTACATGTATGGAAATGGCCAGACCACTTGCGACACGGGTACTACATTAGAGGAGGCTGCCTACCACTCACCAGCGAGCACCGCCGGCACCGGTTGCAGTGCCGTCAGTCCAGGTCAACCTAGGATAGTGTCCAGTGGCGTCGTGCTGTCTTCAGTGATGAGTCACAGTTTGCACTTGGCGCCGATGACCAGCGCATACGTGTCTGGAGACGAGCCAGCCAGCGAACGGATCCTACACGCATGCGCTGTTCATTACTGTGATGACCAGCGCATACTTGTAGAATCCGTGCGCTCACTGTGGAACACGGCACAAGGTTCGCACACTGGGAGTGACTGTCTGGGAAGCATTTTCTTAGGATAGCTGGACTTCCGTACCACCCTCACGGCTCAACGGTACGTCGACGACATTCTACGACCTGTTGTGTTGCCATTCCTGTTGAAGCATCAACGAACAATTTTTCAGCAGCATAATGCCCAGCCACACACACAACACGACTCTCCCAGTCTGCCTCCGTAATATATATATATATATATTTTTTAGTGGAGATTTGACGACCGCCCTAAGACAAACACAACATCCATGCCTCACCGGGATTCAAACCCGGACCCATTTCAGACGAATGATAAGAAGCCATTGCTTAGACCACTGCCCCACCGGGAGTAGCCTCCGTAATGTCGGCACCCTTCTATGGCCAGTCCGATCGTCCGACATCTCATCGATCGAACATATTTGGGACATGATGGACGCCACCTACGCCCATCCTGAAATGTCAGCGAACTGGCCCACAATTTGGACACCATTTGGCATGCTATGTAAGTACCTCAGGACAGTCAGTATCCGTGAACTGTATAAATCCATGCCACGCCGGATAACTGCTTGTATCCGAGCAAGAGGTGGCACTACAACGTACTGGACTTGTTCCACTCGTATTGCTGTTTCATCCGAATAAATGGTCCAACTGTTCGGTAATTGCAATCATTTCCTTTCCTATACATGTATATTGCACGTACCAATTTTCATCTTTATATCTTTATTGGATGCTTCCTTTTTTTTTTTTTTGCAAAGAGTGTATGTACACGCGTGTTATATTAACATGACAGTTTCTATCATTCTAGGAAGTGACCCTAGTTCAAGGTTTAACGTATTACATTTTCAGCTTTCCTGATCATAGCATTAAAAAGGATGTACAAAAAGCTTTTGAAAAAAAAAATAAATCTGAATACTACTTTCTTTTAAATTTAGGTTGTGTGGGCAGAAACTTCTCACGTAGGATGTGGCTTTGCAAAGTATCTGAGCAACAGACAAGGAATGTACGTTGAACAACTGTACACTTGCAATTACGGTCCATCGTAAGTAAAATATTTTAAGAAACCATTTCGGTAGCTAATTTTCACGGAAATGAAATGATGGCGAATTTTAATATCTCTGTGTTGTTCTGCTATTTAACAAATGTTTATATGTATACACTTGCTTCGATAGTTTCTCACTCATGAACGAAAGAAAACTTTAAAAATTCCATGTCATGCCTCTCTTGAATTTTATGCTGTAGTTTTAATAAAGTTGATTTTAAACAGAAAAAAAAAACAAAACAAAAAAACACACAAAGTTCTGATTTCGTACAACACATTCTTATGTACCTTAATTACATTTCTTACACTGGATTCTCCCTTTCATTAATCAACTGACGAGAAAATAATCCTCAGTAATGGAGATAAAAAACCATAAACTCGCATTCTTGCAGATAGAATAAAAAAAGGTTGTTGTTTTTTTCCACTGTACAAACAGGGAAAGTTAAGTAGATAAGAGTAAGTCACGTGCTTTGGGTGTTAACCACCATGAGTAACCCCTCTAAGAGCTATAAAGCAATCGCCCGTCTCTAATTTCAGGGGCGCAGAAAGTTTTCTGGGCCCAATATTTCCCCAGAACACAAGTTTTTTTATCCGAAATTTCCCCCAAAACTAACGGATTTTCATAGAAGTTTAAGCGATTATTAGAGTAAATGTTGATGATTAGGAATTATCTTTAAAGCCTATTACTTAAAAAATTGAAAAATAACAACAACTAATATTTATTCCAATGAATAAATAAAAAACAATCTTACATTAATGGATGACGTCAGTTGTCACCAAGAAATGACAGCCTTCCTGTCTCTTTGTAAAGGCTGTCAATCATCTTTGACGTCTTATACACCTTGAGACGAGATGCTGAAGAAAACAATGTGAAATGGTATCTTCCACAATGGAAATGCCTGTCCAAGGATTCTTTTAAAAAGTTGTAAAACCTTATGAACAGGAGGTTCATTCCAAGAAAAGAAATGAAAACTTCATTAAAAAGGGTATAGAACTGGATGTTGACGTTACATTCGTTGTTAATAAGTCCAGCTTTCGTTCTATAATTGTTGTTATAACTATTATTATTATTTTACCCCCGGGCAAAAATGTCTCCAGAGCTGCCTTAATTTCCCCTGAACCCCGTTCGCGCGTTCGAACATATTCTGCACCCCTGCCTCATTTGGGACCACTAGTTTCATGGCAGGGAGAGAGCCAGTGCTGTAAGACACACCAGCTAAGTATCAACCAGAACTTGAACCCAGATCCACGGACATTTGTTTTCCTCTCTTTTCATTCTAGGCTACTGCATGACCCACAGGTGTACCATATGCAAACGTCTTGCCTAATAGATCCTATCCTCCCAAAGGAAAATGATTTGTAAAACAGAAACACAAACAATCTGTGGCGTATATTCTAAATTGACTTTAATTTTTAGTTTCTTTTCCTATGTAAATTTGAATTTGTTCTGCTTATACTTTCAAACTTAACGTTATATCTTTTCCCTCAAATGAGAATGAGGTTGGCAACATTTGAGGTCAGAGTGAACGTGACGTATGAATGTATGAGATAAGAACGATAGATAAAAGGACGAGATAACAGTTGCTAGTGTGAATATGTGGCTGATGTGAATTACGTTATATTTCGAAGTGCGATGTCTGTTCTATTGATAAAATGGTGGAATAAAAAAAAAGCTTAACTTAAGTTGACTTCTGTCTTATGTTTTGTCTGGCCGTAAAGACTTAATTAGGAACTATTGTATCGTATTCTTATCTAATGGTTTAGACATAACGTAAGAACCAATATCTCTGCACGAAAAAGGCAATTACGTTATAAATAATAAAAATATGGAAAGCTAATTACAATGGTTCTACGATATAATTTCTCAGATTTTTGTTTGTTTGTTTGGGAATTTAATTATCACCGTGAGCAACTCGATGGGATGTAACCAGTCACCAGCCCCTAATTTAGGGCCACTGGTTCTAGGGAAGGGAGAGAGTCAGTGCAGTAAGACAAGCGCAACATCCATGCCTCACCTTGATTCGGACCCACCTTTGACGAACGGTATTGCCATTAAATACAGGAGTGTAGACCACTGCAGGGGCGGCCACAGATAAGTCATTGACTATACCCCTTAAAATAACTTTTGATATTAATTTGAAGAATTTTTGTTGAAATGCGAGGTAATTACACTCCTGTATTTAATAATAATACACGTTTGTCCAGTCACAGCTAAGTAATCTTGTCACGCAATCGACATGAGACTGCAGTCTCCCGATTTCAGTCATGCCATATGATAATCTCAGGATACTTTCCAACTATTTTGCTTTTTCGGTTTGCTATATTTATTGTTTCGCTTTTTACTGTTAGCATAATTTTCCAAGACTACTCTTTCGCTGAGCAGCGTAATTTTGGCTTTTCCCTCGGGTGAAATTTGAAAGATCACGCAATCATTTTTGCCCTATATTACCTGCTGAATGCAGAATTAGTTGACTCTGATTCTTCGGGTGTATCGAAACCTAAATTCCTTCTTTTTCAAATCAACGCATTTAACCTTTTCCTCGACAGCTGTAGTTCACTAAAATCTAGTCACTGAGTTATTTAGCGTTGTGTAGAAATTTTTAAAGCCTTTAAAATATTGGATTTTTCTGGGCGAAAACGCTGAAACCGGAACTTTAGTTGAAGCATCGAGATCTGAACTCCATCGATAATGTAAAGCGTAAACGTAACAGCCGATGCTTCTTACAAAAGGCTTTGGTATAACGAATTCTAAAGATTCTTTCTCACAAGTCCTGGACGTTTTGATTAATTATCAATTGATGCAGAAGTGCTATTTATTACAATTTAAATGAGCATTCTCAAATAAGTGTGATATTCTGTTACTTTTTTACCAAATATGTGATAAACCGAATCTTATGTTTTTTTCAGAGGAAATGTTTTAAGTACAATGGTATACCAAGTTGGAGAACCATGCAGCCAATGTCCGCCAAGATCGCATTGTTCCCGCAATTTTAAAGGACTGTGCAGAAAGTAATTTTTCTCAATTTTGAAAAGTCTCTCTCAAAATAAGTTTAAAGTTGTTAGAAGATGCTATTATTGCCATATTTTCACTGTATTCCATGTAACCACTTCCTTCAGAAAACTTTCATTGTCCTGGAGCTGGAATCGAGCCCGGACCTCCTGGTATCCGGTTGAGCATGCTAGTCATTACACTACCTAGGACAAGGAAATTCCAAGCAGCTGAACATACAAGAAGTGTTCAAATGAAAAGGTACGAAACGACACTGTGGGTATAAATGAAGACTTTATTCAAAGTATATACCATAGGCCGTAGCACAACGATCCCATTGATTAACGAGCCGAAGGATTCCTTGTTCCCAGAATTCCTGTGGCCGTGACGAGACCCAGTCCTGCACAGCGTCCATGAGTTCGTCGTCCGAGTGGAAGCGCTTCCTTTTTCAGATGTTTTTTCAGGGGACCAAACACATGGAAATCGCAGGGCGAGATGTCCGGGTTGTAGGGACGGATGGTCAATCTGCTCCCACTGGAACTTGGCCAGTTCCGCGTGTGTGATCCTGGAGACGTGTGGACGCGCATTATCATAGAGCAGAACCACACCCTCCGTGAGCAGCCCTGGTCTTTTGTTCTTGATGGACTTGCGTAGGCTTCGGAGTGTCTCACAGTACACATCGGAGTCAATGGTTCGCCATCCTGTCCTCACACGCACTGCCGCGTCAATTGGACGGCGCTCTTTATAACAGCCTCTGCTCTCTCCTGCGCATGCGGGCGCCCGCGCATGCTCCGATCCACGCCGGTGACTCCAATCGCATCCCTAGATGTGTCGCTACGTTCTCCCATAGCGGCATAAGCAAATATGTTAACGGTTACGTTCTTATGACGTTTTGTACCTTTTCATTTGAACACCTCTAGTAAACATCTGAGAACCTTCAGATTTGCGCTAGTCGAAACTATTCCTGCCCCATCATAGCGTCTCACGCCCTTTTCTCACATTCAAGGTCGGATGTAGGTCACAAATTCCACTGATCAAAATATACTATCTACCAACAAGTAATTGGACGCCTGTGATAGCAAAGGAAAACGAAGTTTATTCACCTTCAATAGTTGGTGGAGCCTCCACGAGCGGAGATTACAGCTGCACCCTCCGGGGCATACTCTCAACCAGGCGTTGTACGACGGCTAGCGGTATTTTCTTCCACTCGGCTCGGAGAAGACAGGTCAGTTCCTTCACCGATTTCGGACGGTGGGGGCACTCCTTAAGTCGACGCTCCAACTCGTCCCAGAGGTGCTCGATAGGGTTAAGGTCCAGGCTCTGAGCAGGCCAGTCCATTCGATTAAACCCATTGTCACCATACCAATCCAGGGTGGACTTCGCAACATGATATGTGGCATTGTCATCCTGAAAGTAACATGGGTCCACCCCGTAAAACTGTCACAACGTAAGAAGCGCATGGTCATCCAAAATGGTGCAGTAGGTCTCGGCGTTGAGTCTACCAGGAATTGAGATCAAGGGTCCCGTGCCATACCAGGAGAAACACCCCGATAGCATAATTCCACCGCCGCCGAACTTCACAGTTGGCACAATACATTCCGGCAGGAGACGTTTTCCAGGCAGACGCCAAACCTAGACCCTGCCATCCGATCGGTAGAGGGTGAACCTTGATTCGTCGCTCCAGAGAACCTGTTTCCACTGTTCAACGGTCCACTGTCGACGTTCTTTGCACCACGTTAGCCGAACAGCGCTATTGGACTTGGTGATCAAAGGCTTGTGCGCAGCAGCACATCCATGATAACCGAGCAGATGGGCTTCCTTACGGATGGTATTCATCGAAAGAACACTCCCGGATACCTGTTGAAACTCCTCGCGGATGTGGCCCATCGATTTGGTGCGGTTCTTCCGAATTTCTCTGGCCTGCTCCCGTCGGTCTCTAACTCCCAGTTTTGTGGGTCTGCCGGGTCGGGGCACATTCCGACAGTCACCTCTCATCTTCCAGTTGCCAATCACGTAGGCCACTGTCGATTTTGGGTACTTCAAATAGCTGGATATGTCACGTATGGATTGGCAATTTCTGTAATACCCGACGATTACACCTTTCTCAAAATCAGAGAGCTCCGAACTGCGTGGCATCTTGCATGCGACTGGTTACGTTGTTGTTTCCCACACGATATTTAACGGCGGCGGCCGTGACGTGTGCCAGAACCGCAGGTATCGTCGATTGCAGGGGTGTCCAATTACTTGTTGGTAGATAGTGTACATCATGTACAATTGGAAAACGAATTTCCTCGAAGAAATAGTTCTTCATAAATACATGGTAGGCATTCTAATGCCACAGGATGTGCCATTTAAAAGACGCCCGAGTATAATGAACGACAACAGTCAGGCAATGTTACTATACATAGTAAAGAATAGTTGAAATGACAGAAAACAGGAGTAATTTACCTGCGTTTACAACAATAGCTGAAAGGGCTGTCCTCCGGCATCAAGACACAGCTGCACACGACGGAACATGTTGTTCCTAACGCGCCACAACTCATCGGCAGTAATCTGGGCTATGGCATCCGTAATGTTCACTTTTAATTCATCAAGGGTGTGCGTATTAGTTGCGTACACTTTTCCCTTTTCAATGCTCCTCACAGATAAAAGTCACAGGTGGAAATAAAAGTCGCTGGGTGGCCGCGGGTGGCCGAGTGGGCAACGTTCGTGACTGCCACGGGAGGGGCCTCAGGTTTGATCCCAAGCAGGTACGAACGCTCGATCCACTAAATACCCTCCGTGCGTCGGATGGGCACGTTAAGCCGTCGGACCACGGGTACTGGCCACCCGGTAATAAATAAGGGCGTCTTCCCCTTCCTTTCTACTTCGCTTCCGTGTCACTTTCCTATCGGGCGCTCTAGCCCAAATCTCCCAGTTTCCTATTTCTAAGGGTTGTTTAAGACCTGGGGTCAGACACTCCCCTCCTAAAAATCCTCTACATATGATCATGCTCATCAAAAGTCGCAGGTTCCACAATAAAAATCCGCTATTCTGTACTTATAACCATTTCCGTTGCCTTTGTTCTCGCTTCACTTACACTTATGACCGCGTACCTACACTGCTCTGGCTGTGACTAACCACTCCGGAGAATTCCTTTGCAGCTGTACACGCAGAAACCTGTTAGAAGAGGAACAAAGCGGTTTTAACTGGAAACCAGCCAAACAACTTTAGCCTGCCTAATAATGTCTGGCCACAGGGCCTCTTTTATATGGCGCACCCGGCATTATTAGCATATTTTCACTGTATTCCATGTAACCACCTCCTTCAGGAAACTTGAAAATTGCATTGTCCTGGAGCGGGAAAACAAAAAAAATGTAATTTTCAAGTTTTCTGAAGGAAGTGGTTACACGAAATACAGTGAAAACATGCCAATAACTGCATTACAAGGCCTACCACGTATTCAAGAAGAATTATTTCTTCGGGAAAATGTTTCCCAATTATATATGAAGTTGATAGATTTTACTTAATACTGAGGCACCAAACGTCTTCGTTTACAGCGATCTTGGCGCACAACCCAAGCTTCACTCACGTCTCACATAACATCTTTTGTATTTCAAAGTATCGGGTAGAAAGGAAGTTTCCGAAAAAAATCGTATGGCGTGTGTATTGCAGGATACTGCGATCCTGCTATGACGTAAACATCCCAGAGTGCTATGCGCGAAAGAATAAATTCTAAAGACAGAACGCACTCTGTTGTGGTGAAGATTAGTTGCATGTCGTCGCCACAAGATTAGTTGCATGCGTGTGTGCAATATTGCCCTATGAATATTTGAATGGCGTGAAAGTTACGGAAGCACTTGGTAAATTACGAAACTCGTTGGGTGATGCTATTATCGGATAGAGTACTTGCTATGACTGGTACAGGAAATTCTACACTGGTGTGCGGGATCCGTCTGATGCGCTCACAAGTGGCAGATCCAGTAAGGTTGAAAATGATACACTGCAACACGTGCTGTCTACCAAGACTGATGCAAAACTATGGGAACTTGCAGAGGAACTGAAGACCTGCAATACGACAATCAACACCAGACTTCGGAAGTTGGAATATTCGTGTTAACTGTGCAAATTAGTACCCCATGCTTTGTTTGACCAGAATCGGATGCAATGCTACTCCATTACTGTTGCTCTGCGTGAAAGAGAAAGTTGGGATATTCGTGTAAACTGTGCAAATGGGTACCACATGCTTTGTCTGACCAGAACTGGATGCAACGCTACTCCATTGCTGTTGCTCTGCGTGAAAGAGAAAGTTGGGATATTCGTGTAAACTGTGCAAATGGGTACCCCATGCTTTGTCTGACCTGAATCGGATGCAACTCTATTCCTTTGCTGTTGCTCTGCGTGAAAGAGAAAGTTAGGATATTCGTGTAAACTGTGCAAATGGGTACCCCCATGCTTTGTCTGACCAGAATCGGATGCAATGCTACTTCATTGCTGTTGCTCTGCGTGAAAGAGAAAGTTGGGATATTCGTGTAAACTGTGCAAATGGGTACCCCATGCTTTGTTTGACCAGAATCGGATGCAATGCTACTCCGTTGCTGTTGCTCTGCGTGAAACAGAAAAACGGGAGAGTTTCTTGCATCGGTTGGCCACGGGTGACGAACAATGTATCACATACGACAAAGAACATGGACCAAGCAGGGACAACATCCATCCCACAAAAGGTCGCTAAATCACCCCTCCACAGACGGAAGGTGATGCTGAGTTGCTGGTGGGGTTGTCACGGCGGGATTCACTATGAAATCCTACTGCAGAGCAATGTCATCACAGCTGGTGCTTACATCCAACAGTTGGACCGTATCCATGCTGCACTGAAAGAAAAGCCCCAGCTTTGATTAATCGTCGTGGAGTTCTTTTCCATCAAGATAACGCTCGTCCACATGCCGCTTTACTGACCCAGAAAAAATTGCACTAGCTGGAATGGAAAATATTGTTGCACCTCTCTTATTCACCTGGACCTTGCCCTGTCCGACTTTCATCTCTACCGGCCTTTGTCAAATTTCCTCACTGAGAAAAACTTTGCTAATGACGATGTTGCATGGACGACTTCAACTCCCGCTCACCAGACTTCTATCGAAAAGGGATATTTCAACTGGTACATCGGTAGAACAAGGTCTTCAGTTCCAATGGGACGATTGGGTCAAGTGTTTTGTATGATTTTTTAAGCTTGAAATACATGCTTCTATATTTTACGGATACTTTCTTTACAACCTGATTGCTGACAATAACGCTCAGCATTGACCGTTTCACCAGGTTTGAGCAACTCATATTGAACGACACTGCGCTAATCCCACCATATGCACAGCAAAAAAAACTTTCTGGCATGGATATTCGGTTTGGTGGTACTGGTGGTAGGCTGACTTGGATAAACCCATGATTTCCGCACCTTAAGATTATCGTAGAGGATCCACTTCTCATCACAGGTCAAAATCTTGTGGAGGAAATCCTTCTTGAATCTTGAGAGCAAGGACACAGCAACATCGTAGCGCCTAGACTTGTTCGCAGCTGTGAGTTGGTGGAGCACCCGAAGTCCCTCCTTGTGAATCCGTCCAAGCTTGTGCAGGCGCTTTGCAATGGCTTGCCGTGTTACTCCGAGTTCCTGGGCGAGCTCTGACTGTGTGCGACAGAGATCCGCGTCCAACATTTGTTCCAGTTCCTCATCGTCAACTTTCTGTGGCTGTCCCGCACGTTCTGCATCACGGAGATCAAAATTTCCGTGCTTAAATCGCTGGAACCACTTCTTACACGTACTGTAGGACACAGCAGTCTCACCCAAAGCAGCTCATATCATTTGCTGGGCTTCCGCGGCACTTGTTTTTCAGATGAAACACGAACAGGAAGCAGTGCCTCAAATGCTGCTTCTTGAACGACATTGCTTTCATGGTCAACTTTCCTACCTTCTGTCACTACAGCTGTGAGTGGTTATGGTTGACTGGAAAGCTGTTGGACGGCGCTGCAATCAGCCATTAGCGCACACAGCTATTTGCATTCGCCGACGTTCTATGATCGCTTGCGGTTAGGGGCCTTGATTTAAGTGAATTTTATATTTAGTTTTTTTACGGTGAAATAATTTTTCTCTTAAATTAAGTTACACACCTAATATATTTTATTAAGTTACACACCTAATATATTAGTTAAACACTAATATATTTTTATATATATTTATTAAGTTGCACACCTAATATATTTTTCTCTTGCAGGAATTTTCCAATCTTTGTTTTTCTACACACTAATATCTTTGTTACACACTAATATATTTTTTATATATTTTATTAAGTTACACACCTAATATATTTTTCTCTTGCAGGGATTTTCGAATCTTTGTTTTTTTACACGCTAATATCTTTGTTACACACTAATATATTTTTTACCTATTTTAATAAGTTACATACCTAATATTTTTTTCTCTTGTAGGCATTTTCGAATCTTTGTTTTTCTACACACTAATATCTTTGTTACACACTAATATATTTTTTATGTACTTTATTAAGTTACACACCTAATATATTATATAATATATATATTTAATCACTAAAGCAAGTAACTAAATTCCGTATGAGTTGTGGAATTGTGTCAGACCAAATATCAATCATTTAAAAGTGTTTGGATGCATAGTCTACTACTACATTTATAAACAGAAAAGAAGGAAATTAGATGACAAAGCAGTTGAAGGTACATTCATCGGTTATGATTTTAGGTCAAAAGGATATCGAGTTTACGTTGGAGGATGAAACGTAGTCGTGTCAAGATAGGTAAAATTCTTTGAAAATCATTTTAGCAAAGAAAATGGAGAAACTGAAGAACAATGAGATTTTAATCTCGTACAATTAGGAAGTCTGAATTATTCAGAAAGTGCAGATATTGAAAATAAAATACAGAAGACTCAACAAGAGGAAAGCACTGAAGAAATTTCAGAAGAGCAAGAAACTGAAGAAGGTATAAACATTAATTTACTTAGAGTTTCTGAGCATTCAAAAAAAGGAGTTCCACCAGAACGACTAGGATTTAAAGCAAAAAGAAACCAAACTTCTAACTCAGATCCAAAATCTCTAAGTGATATACAAGATCTTCCAGAAAGAGAGAAAACAAAATGGCAAAATGCAATGAAAGAAGAAATAAAGTCTCTAAAAGCAAATAATATTTGGTCACTAACATAGTTACCAAATGGAAAGAAAGCTGTAGGAAGCAAATGGATCTTCAAGACAAAATGTAATGATAAAGGTCAAGTAACATCGTATGTATAAGGACAGATTAGTAGCAAAAGGATATGACAACAAATATGGGTTAGACTAGGATGAAACGTTTGCACCAGTGGTCAATCACACCACAATAAGATCTTTTCTTACTACAGCGGCATATAAACAAACGCACGTACACCATATTGATATTAAATCTGCGTATTTGAATGCAAAATTAAATGAGGAAATATATATGAAGCAACCAGAAGGTTTTGAAGAGAAAGGCGAAGAACACAACGTTTGCAAATTGGACAAATCTATATATGGTTTTAAGCAAGCAACAAAAGCGTGGAATAACTCAATAGAACAAACGTTGGAAAGTTTTGGATTTACTTAAAAGCAAGGCCGATTCTTGTCTATTTTTCAAGACAGAAAAAGAAAATACGGTGTATTTAATTCTGTATGTAGACGACATTTTGATCAGCGCTAAAAATGTTGCAGAAATAAAAAGGGTAATAGAAGAATTACGGAAAAGGTACGAAGTGGCAAATTTAGGTGAAGTGCAGTACTACTTAGGAATTGAAATGCAGAAAAGCAAAGATGGAAGTTTTCATTTAAGCCAAAGGAACAAAATTCAAGAAATAGTTGAAAATTTTGGATTAAAAGAAGCAAAACCAAGTTACACTTCCTGGAATACTGTGCGTCGCAAGGCAACTTTGCAGACCTCATGACGAAACCACTTCCTCATCCAGCATTTACAAGATTCAGAAAGGAACTTGGAATTAACTAGCGCGGACGCAGGAGGGGTTTGTTGGATGTTAGCATCCGTTGCTCGTTTCTTTTATGTTTCATCGGACACCTGCTGCAAGTGTGTTTACGTTTGCGTTGATGCCGAACAGCCAGCTAGCGATGTGTTGCAAAGAATTATGGGATCACGACCCTGGACAATTGTTGAGAAGGAGAGAGGAGTTGTTGGCGCCCCTTCGCTGTGTGTGTGTGTGAACATCCTGTATTTGTTGTTCTTACAAAAGCTGCTCTAAAAGAGTATTATTACCTAAAAGGATTCTCGAGGGATTATACAAAGTGTGTTGTATGAACTCCTAAAAGGAATATTAATCATGGTAAGGCTGTTTAAAACAGACGAAATAACCTTAAAGCACGGTGTCATTATTGTTAATAATAACTCGTTAGTTATATGTTCATTATACACTGCTGGCCACCCAAAATGCAACACCAAGAAGGAAGCATCCGATTGGCCTTAAATTCGCAGCATGCGTCGCCCGCCAGAGGACATGCAAACGATTAGCATTGCAGGGCATATGCAAATCATGTGCGCACGGCACGCCACCGAGAAGCACTATAAGAAAGGTGCACAGAAAGCGGGGTGTAAGTTGTGGAAGTGTGTTGTGCTGCCGGACCTGTGCATGGGAAGCTTCCTGATGCCTCGTCGCAGAATACGGCAGTCATTCCAGCACGTTTCGGAGTTCGACAGAGGACGAATAGTGGCTTATCGCGACAGCGGTTTATCGTACCGAGACATCGGCGCCCGTGTGGGACGACATCCAGCCACAGTGAGGCGAGTATGGATTAGGTGGGTGCAGGAGGGACGGACAGACTGACGTGAGTGATTGCCGCAGCCGCGGCACACCACCGAACCAGAGGACCGGCATGTTGTGCGGCGGGCATTAACGGCTCGCACCCCCACATCACGAACGTTAGCGCAGGAATTAGGGGGTGTTGCGCAAAAACCTGTGTCAGCACGCACCGTTCGACGTCGTCTGCAGGAGCGAGGACTTGTCGCACGGCGCCCATTGCTCCGATTACCATTGATGTTACACCACCGGCGAATACGGCGGCAGTGGGCAGTTGAACGCCGCACCTGGACTACGGAATGGCACAACATTGTCTTCTCCGACGAATTCCGCTTCTGCCTGCAACACCACGATGGTCGGATCCGCGTGTGGCGGCGCCGCGGCGAGAGACTGTATGACGCCTGCATTATGCATCGCCATACCGGTCCGTCGCCTGGCGTTATGGTTTGGGGCGCAATTGGATATGACACCGGCACCCCCTGGTATGCATCGCCGGTACACTCTACAGCCACCGCTACATCTCTGACGTTTTGGAGCGTGTAGTCCTCCCTTACTTGTTGGACCTGCCAGCGGCCGCGTTTCAACAGCAGAATGCGCGCCCGCACGTGGCACGCATCGTGCAACAATTATTCACAGCCCACTAGGTGTCACTGCTGCCGTGGCCCGCCTGTTATCCAGATATGTCGCCCATTAAACACGTCTGGTCGCTGATCGACAACTGAGTGGCCCGGCAAGCACCATTCGCGGCTACGCCTGATGAACTGTGGCAAAGTGTGGAAGCAGCCTGGGCCGACATACCCCAAGCCTACATCTAAAGCCTCTTTCGATCGATGCCGCGGCGTGTAGCGGCTGTTATTGCCAGCCATGGGGGCCACACGAACTATTGATGTCTGGTGTTCCGTAAGTCGCACGGACCTGCAAGCTCAATCGTTTCATCTTTGTATCTGTTGTTATGTGTCCAGTAAATCTGGCTTTGCTATCTCGTGTCCTTCTTGGGGTTGCATTTTGGGTGGCCAGCAGTGTATATCCGTGAACCAACATTAGCGTTTTAATTGTGTGTTTAGTCAAGAATAAATAACAAAAAAACTTAAATCAGGAGTCTGTCGATTATGAACTTAGTTACCGTTGCAAATCATTTCTTAGTTTTTAACATACACCATCAATTTTGAACACATGTTGTAATCTGACACGAATTCACGTGTTTTATCATTTGTGTTGTAGTGATACACATCAATTAACTACATGTTTTATGTCAAAGAGATTGGGTAAGTTATTTCTGTCTGTATTCTTACCGGATGTGACGTCACGAACTTTCGGCGCGTACATCTCTGGAATGCAACGTCCGATCGGACAACGGTTTTCGGCTTCTTTCTCCACGAGGAATCGTCCGATAGGTTTATTGTGCAGTCGATTCTAATCACCCTGTATAACGTTGCTATTTACTTATGTACTGCTACTGATGTTGCTTAAATGCCTTTCATTTTTTTCTGATTGGAGGTTTAACGACCACCGTGAGCAACTCAATGGGCTATAAGCAGTCGCTCGTTCCTAATTTAGGATCACTGGTTCCAGAGAAGGGAGAGAGCCAGTGCCGTAAGACAAACACAACATCCATGCCTCACCGGGATTCGAACTCGGACCCCATTCGGACGCCTTTCATCTTTTTCTTTACTTCTATACCGCACTAATGTTGCTTCGGTGTCTTCTAACCTTGTTCTTTACTTCTGTACTGCCATTGATGTTGCTTCAATGTCCTCACACACACACACACACACACACACAACACTTTACTTCTGTACAGCCATTGATACTGCTTAGATGCAGTGGCGTACCTGAAAAACTCGCCCCCCCCTCCCCAGCAAAAATATCTTTGTTGCCCTGTCGCGAAAATCTATTTGCTTCCAATCACAGAAATGTTTAAATTCCATATTATTAACTAGGTTGTACAGGCGTTTTTAATAATTCAAATTATTTGGAACCTACAGGTATTTTTCATAAAACCAAAGCTGTTACACTTTATTGCGCGTAACACAAATGTACACGTTGTAGTTAAAATGATTGCCATAGTTTTATACCAATACAAAGTACTACAAAACACTTGCGCCAAAGTTTACCATATCGTGAAAATTCAATTATTTTAACCCTTTAACGATCATGACCTAAAAATCTTATATCATTATAGATAGCATAATGACCGAACCTATTTGTTGGTTCACTTCGTTGTTTAACAATGATAATAGTGACTGAGGATGACTCCAGCTGATACCTCATATTTCGTGCAAAACAGGGTAGAAAATCTGACTCACTCAGGACAGACGTTTCGGGTGGCTACGGTCGTCTCTATGTACGGGCGTTTTGAGCGTTATGGTCGTTAAAGGGTTAAAGAACGAAGGTCAGACTCTTTGAAACACTTCACGACCACACACAAAAATCACCTAACCGCCGTGTGACAGTGTCTAATGACCTTCCGATTTATAAGAAAGTACAGAACATAAGCAAGCAAAAAATAAAGAAAACAACTAAGAATTGTAGCACCAAAGATTAAAATTACTTAAATTATTTGCTCTTGAATATAAAATACACACTAAACTTAATATCACAAAGTTTTGCACGTAGTAAAAGTCTTCTTTTGAAAATCCTCCAAATACGCGGTGTAAGTGAATAAACAAAGACATAGATAGCTCTTTCCATGTTTTAACACACAGCAACCGAAAAAATGTTATTCTGTCACCGCCGGGGAGTTGAACCCCGGACCTATCGATATCTAGCAGAGCGCGTTGTTATTGGTCACCGCCGGTGAATGGAATCCCGTACATCTCGATGTCTAACGCGCTCGGGCATCGAGAGATCCGGGATTCAATTCCCCGGCGGTGACTGAATAACAATTTTTCGGTTGCTGTGTGTGGCTAAAACGTGGAAAGAGCGATGCCTTTGTTTATTCACTGACGCCACGTATTTGGAGGATTTTCACTTTGGATCTCGCCCTTTCGATTTAACTATAATTGTGCCGTTAATAATGCCCACCAGACGGAGACGTCCCAGCTGCTGAGCCCATCTTACGGATTTATGATGTCAGAAGCTGACTGAAAAACACACATAGCGCCGTGAATTGTTGGTCACCGTGGTGTAAGGCTAACGCGCTCGGCTAGATATCGAGAGATCCGGGATTCAATTCCCCGGCGGTGACCGAATAACAATTTTTCGGTTGCTGTGCGTTGCTAAAACGTGAAAGAGGGATGGATGTCTTTGTTTATTTTATTTTATTTTGATTCTGTTACAGAAAAAAATGACTCTGGTCTGCGTTTTCTCGTTTCCGCGAAGAACACCTTTTAGCTAATTGTATTCTAAAGGATATGTAGTTATGTTCGAAAAAGTGTAATATATAACACTCCTTATCTTCATTGATATAAAACTTTCATATGTTCTGATATTTATTCACATTCTCCTGTTATTTGTTCACATTCTTTGACTGATATTTATTCATATTCTCTTGTTAATATGCGTGTATAGGAACTAATACTATGGCTGTGAAAAGGGGCCTCGGGTCCTCTAGAATAGCTGCTTTCAAATCACCCAGTTTTTATAAACTTAAGGAAAAATGATTGCTCGAAGATTTTATTTATTGAAAAAAAATTGCTTTTCTTTTTAATGCTTCATTCAAAGCTGCCGTCAAAGATTCCTGGCTGTTTCTTTAACCAGTTTCATATGAAGTTTCAGCAAAAATTTTGAAAAATACTTCTGCTGGGGCTAGAGGCCTTCTTAGACATGAGATCCCCCCATTCCTCCCCCGTACTGCGGAGACTATCAGTATGCCCATGCTTAGATATCTTCTCACATAGCTCTTTACTTCTGTGTGATCACTGATGTTGCCTATTGGCGTCTTCTCAAGTTGCTAACGATGTGTCTTCCGTTGCTGTTTGTGATGTTTGTCCATTTCTGTTGTTATTCAGAGGCTAAGAAGCGAACGTTCCTTTTCGCTGATGTTTTGTTTTTGCTTTTTTTCATTCCTTCGACGAGACGAGAAAAACCGACACACACAAAACAACCCTTCAGCCCTTACTTTGGGCTTTCGTCATGGAGACACTGTTTTTCTAACATTTGCGTTATAATAGCGTTGGAGACATTACACCTCTTAGCCTCTGAATGACAGCGAAAATGTACATAAACGATAACAGGCACCTCGATGGCAACACGATATTGCAGCTAAGAAACAACAGCATACAGAAGTAAAGCGCAAGCTGGAAAGTATTTAGTATTGTTTCTTATAGAATTGATGTAACGAAAGAATCTGTATAAAATAGCACATAAATGCCCATGATTTTTGTAATGCTGCTCATGCATTTCGTAGTGTTAAGTTCAAACATAATTTACTTTTATATCAATTTATCCAATTTTAACCGCTCCGTTATTCTTTCAGCATTTAATAAGGAAGAAAAAAGAAGAGATCTACATAAGAGCACCAACAATAACATAATCATGACGACAAACAGAACGAGAAGATTCCACAATGAAGCAAACGACCTTCCTAATTATTAGAACTGTGTTTAGCTAAAGAAGAGAAGTGGATACGAGCAAAAGAATTGCAATGTTGTTTCCGACACTTGAAACAATGGGCAGTAATGAACCTCGAATCTTACAAGCAGTGAAAGACTAAGAAATCAATGTACCTGTATTCCAGTTTTATTTTTGTTTCTTCCCCAGTTACTAGACGGAGGAAGGAGACTGATGAACATTGTTTTATAACTTTTTTGTAGTTTGTCATTATGAGCATCGAAGATTATGATTCTTCATAATCTTCATAAAATGTATGGCAATGGGGTCCAAGGAAGCGGGGAAGTGGGGCAAACAATATCTATTTACTTCGCACGAGATGAACACAGTTTATATATTGATAGTGGTACACTGAACCAGACGAAGTGTTTCGATAACCCAACAGTTGCAAAGGGCTAATAAAGCGTTGCAGCCAATAAACACGTTTTACCTTCAGCTTTCTTCTGTGGCTCTTAAGTGTTTCGAAAAGGTCGGCAACGTTGCTTCAGTCACTTAGTGGTCTAAGTGGTGGCTTCTGATCATTGATCCCGGTTCAAATCCCGGTGAGGCACGGATGTTGTGTGTGTGTCTTACGGCACTGGCTCTCTCCCTTCCCTGGAACTAGTGGTCCAATGTAATAAGATGGGAATTCGTTGGCTGAACGTAAGCGCCAATGCCTTTATCTAACGTCCAACCGACGATCTACCTCAGGTGAGAGTTAGCGTTACACAGAGTTTATCGGTAAATAAGCTGCGATAAACACTGAAATAAACTTCAAAATTTAGGACATTTCCTGTAATTCACGTGTGACCCATTTATCCATCTTCTTCACCTTACCTATGGCCGTTAAATTCCGAGGAATACTTGTATAGTGTAATCTGAATTTCTCGCCAAGGTCTCGTACCGTTTGATACGGAACAGATTCAATCATGGCCTCCAACTTGGCATCATCGATAGCTACTTCTGGTCTACCGCGTGGTTTATTTCGAGGCTCATATGGTCGAACCGGAATTTAGAAAACAAAAAACCAACGTTGTGTTTTGCTTTCTCCAACGACGCCTTCCCCACCTGCTGTATTGATGGTGTGAGATGCCTCCGATGCTCGATGTCCAAGTTTAGACTCATTTAAGAAAATGACATGAATTTGGATTTAATTCAACGTCCTCTTAATTGAAACACAATCCTATTGGAACTAACGCTACTAACGAAATGACCAGTACTTTTGGTCAGTGGGTGCTTTAAATATATGTATATCACAAGCCACATCGCGGTATGTGTTAATTGCTAAATCAGCTGCCAACTTTATTAGTCGGCAAAATCCAAATTTAATTTGCAACAACCTTTTCGTTTAACAGAAACGAGCTCGGGTTAATTTTCCAATACCCAGGTTGAATCCAACTTATAAAATCTTTACGCCTTGCAGAGGTCAAGAGGTTCAGAATGCCGGGGCTCCTAACGTATGGCTCAAAATAATGCGCTCAATTGGCTGTAAAAAGAGGTCCTCCAAATAACTATCTCAGTCGGTGTTACGTTTATTTTTTCTTATCTGAAAAGCGTATGTGTTCCGCGGCCGAAAACGTTCAGGAAACACTGCCTTAGAAAAACTGTATTTTGGTACTTCCTTATGCAATTATTTTTCTTTACGTTTGAGGTTTAACGACCACCGTAAACACTTCAATGGGATATAAAGCAGTCGCTCGTCTATAATTTAAGAGAACTGGCTCCAGGAAAGGAAAGGAAGAGAGAGAGAGAGAGAGCCAGTACCATAAGACAAACCCATCATCTATGCCTCAGTGGGATTCGAACCCTGACCATCTCGTAAGAATGCTCAGAAGCCAGCGCTTAGACCACTGCGCCACCGGGACGGGCACTAGGTTCCGTTGTTCCATTCAGTGGGATAAGCATGTAATCCTATTTACTACTTTTCCCTCACAAAAATAAATGTAAAGAAAAAGCCTTTGGGTAATTCTCGTACAATTAGTTGTAAAACAAAGAATACATATCGATACTTGCTCATGCAATTCTTCTCTACTGAAGAACAAAGAAATTTCATTAGCATCTTTAGGGGCAATGGCGCTAATGTAGTCTTTATTTTTGCTAGTCTGATAATTTTGTTTAGTACAGTGGTTCTCAACCGGAGAGAGCCTCTAAGACACCACAATTGAAAGACACTCCTTGGTACCTGCCTTCAACTTACAAAAGACAATGGCCACCTCACACAGCTATCAATCCTATTTAAATAATATTTTTCCATCAGCAAAGACACTGAACACTACAAGTATCAGCTATCCCTTTCTATAGAAGCCATGTTACAGGTAGATAACTATCCCTCTCTTGAGAAACCAAATTATAAATAAAATTACAAACAATGATATCAAACTACAGGTGGATAGCTATCACTTTGAGAAACCAAATTACAGGTGGATATCTATCCCTTTCTTGAAAAACGAAATTACAGCTGGATAGCTATACCTTTCTTGAGAAACGAAATTACAGGTTAATAGCTATTCCTTTCTTGAGAAACAAAATTACAGGTGGATAGCCATCCCTTCCTTAAGAAACCAAGTTTCAGGTGGATAGCTATCTCTTTCTTGAGAAACCAATACTTCTCTGTTGTATCTTCAAAAGAACTGACCGGTATTTCTTGAGTCGTTGCCCCAAGAAAACGTTTTGGGGGTCCACTGTCTTTGTTTGATACTTTCCCTAATATAGAAAACAAAGCAATTCGTAAACTTTGACCTTTCGTAATGACGTATTTATGTACATAAATTAGGCTTTGCCAAATATTGACACAAAACCGAACAGAAACACAGACTTCAAAAGACGTTCACTGCTGATTTTTAACTTCGACACCAAATTTTGGTAAAATCGCTGAAAATCTATTACATTAAAAGCCTCCTTATATTCAGTATTTTATTTTAATTTAGAGTCTCAATACGCATTTATTTTAGTTAAAAAATTTAAGAGTAGCGATTAGTTTTTGGTTTCACTATAACACGGTGTATACATGCAAAAAATCGAAAAACACCCCAATCTTAGCGTTTTAGTTGGACATGGCCTGCCCTTCCAGCAGCGTATAGACCTCATCGAAAAAAGCAAGGACCACCACTGTTTTAGTACAGTTCGCCAGGGAATACAAGAAATACGTTCTTTAGTTGGTTTAGTGAGATGATCAAGAGAAACAGAAGAACCGTTATGCCACCTCATGTTGATGTTCACAGTGTAGCATAATCTCAATGTGAATTTTGCGTATAGATACAAAGCATCAGAAATTTTCAAGTAATTCCACCCTTGAAAGCGTGCATTTATACGCATCTCTCATCGGGTCTTCAAAGATGTGCGGAAATTTCATTTCAGAATTCAAGCGATTTAAGACTGCCATGCAATAACTTTGCAATTGTTTCCAGCCAAACGACTGTAACGTTTAATTCTGTTGTTTACAATTTTTACGTTTAAGAGTACTTCCATTTTTTAAGGCTGTCTTTGAATGAGTGTTAGGGTTCATCTTCTTCGATAGATGGCGCAAAAAACACTCCTTGGGCGTGGCTTTTACATCTGAGGGACTGTCACAGAAGTTGGTGTCAGCAAATCACTGCAGACCTCGCCATATTCAGAATCGAAGCGGTCTCTCGTTGGCTCTATAGTGAAAAGACAAATACGCCCTGTTACGCTTTAACCAATGACGTTATTTGATGGTTGAGCTTAGTAGGTAGGCGGAGTTTCTATAGCTCAAATTCAGGGGTGCTCTGTTAACGTACATATTTTCTCTTTAAAAAATGAACGTACAGTAGGATTTAAGATGATTTATGCGAGAAAAGATTCCAATCTCACTTTAGGCCCCATTTAATTATTTCTATTTGGCCTACATAATTCAAAAAGATCAGACAGAAATGAGAGATTTCCTTTCTTTCAGACAATCACTCTTAAGCTAACTTATCGCGCCATCTAGCGCCCAAATTGGAATACTTTCGAGTCAGATAAATTGAATTTTAAAAAAGATTCTGACAATTTTTTCTGAATAATAACTGTTACACATAATAGCTATAGGTCGGTTTTACTCGTGCTCAAAATTTCAAACACTACAATGTAATAGGCTTCGAGAAAATGTGTAGACAATAATTTACATTGCAGATATAGGATAGAATTTCTCTTATACTTATTCAAAGACAGCCTTAAAAGGATCCTGCCCGTCAACTGAAAGTGAAAATAAATGAAATGCAATTTTTACTTCATGGCTTTGTTTCATACAAACACTCAAACTCACGGAATTAAAGGTGAAATGATTCTCATTTACTTTCTAACAGTGTTGTTTTTGTACATAGGAGCTGTAATATTTTTTAGACCAATAAATTATGTATTAAACCGAGATTCAGAATTATGTCAGTGAGTTGTAACGATGATTACTGCGAACAAATGCTACAACGGCCTTTCCATAAAACCTCAGAGTAAAATAACACAAAATGAAGAAATACAATCCTCTTTTCAAAGCATGTGGCGAAGGCATTTTGTGGAAGCTACTTCAGCGGCTCCTGCACAGCTTGAATAACATCAGCACCTGTGTTGAATATTGCGCCACAGAACTCCTACTTTGTTGGAAACAACCAGAAATCGCACGGGGCGAGGTCAGGACTGTATGCAGGCTGTGGCACGATTTCAATACTGCATTTCGTAAGAAACTGTTGAACACAAGCAGCCACATGTGGGTGGGCGTTATCATGGTGTAGTGTTCACTTGTACACCAGTTCCGGTTGCTTAATCGATATGTGTCGTCGCAGACGCTTCAAGACTGAAATGTAATAATCAGCATTGACAGCAATTTGTGGAGGAACGGTATGCTGGTAGACTACACCTTTATGATCAAAGAAAATTATCACCACCTTCTAAGCTGATTTGGTTTGGCGGACTTTTTTCGGAGGAACCGAGCCTGTGTGTTCCAGGCACTCGTCGCGTGCTTCAAGGGGGGGGGGGCTTGAAGCGCGCGACGAGTGCCATCGGCAGTTATTACTGTATTTAGAAAGTTTGGACCCTTTACAATAATTTGTTTCTACTCATGACACACCTGAACTCTGGCTAACAATTGTTCTCTCGTCAGGTTATGAGGTACTAATCTGGAACACACACGATGCAGCAGTAATTTTATCGCGTAGAAAGCGGAATGCCGAATTTTTTAAAATATTAGTTGATGCCGTTCTGTCTTCACACGTCATTCGTCGATCTCCTTGCAGTATTGCCCAAACAGTGTTAACAATACTCTCCGTAACAACACTTTCAGGTCAACCAGGCCTGGGAGCGAGTTCTACCAGCAAACGCGATTTTTTGAAACCATGGTGCCATCTAAAAATCGTTGACTCACCCAAATATTTATCTTTGTAAGCTTTTTTCACGCCGTTAACGATAACAAAATTTTATGTCACAACGCATTTCACTTCTTAACTCTGAATCACTCACCTCCATAGCTGTATGACGAAATGCAGACGTACCTTAAACAACTGCGCAATAACAAAACCAGAATCGTCTGCCACGGGTAATAACTGTTCCCATAGAAACTTCCTTAATTCAGTTAGTCGTCTGCGTGGTTATTTTCCCCCTTCGCATTGTTGCCAACTCAAAAAAAATACTCTTTTTATTGAGCAGCCTTTGTACATTAAATAGACCATGTTGTCATCATTACACCAGCATTAGTTTCAGTGGTAAGTAATGGGGTATCTTGGGTCCGAGCCCTGGGCTATCTCACCCCCTTCTCCCATACAGTACTGCTTTTTTAAAAATTGCGGAGTTTATTTTTTAATTGTTAAGTAATAGAAGTAACATTTGTTTTTTCTAAATTTTAGGCACATGCTATTGCTAACATGATACCAAATAATTATAAGGATTAGGATTTGAACACTTATTTGTACACGAACTCTATCTGTTCTTCTTTCCTTTTGTGTGAACTTGAGTGTTACGTTTCACAAAAATGTTTCTTCCGAGTACTTTTTCATATTTAAAAATAATGTTTTTCTCTATTAACAAACCAGCCAAGTTGCTCGAATGTGCATGTCCTTGTGTGGCTCTAAGATATATCTTGATTCTTTTTAATACGGAAAAACTTCTTTCTTCAGTTGTTGATGAACAGTTTAATATTATATCTGCTAATTTTTACACCTCAATAAACACTATGTCCAATTATTCAACTTTATGTAACAAGTAATGTATCTTTTGTATTCATCAAGGAAACAAAACACCTTCAGTTCATTTTTTAATCCAGCTGTATCAAAATTTGAAGCATAAAGTTCTTTAAGGCTCTACGAGACCCACCATCTTGTATTGTGCCTTCTCTTGTTAACCAACGGGCAAGCGTATTTCGCAAATTGCTCGGGAAATTTTGCGCATTTTGGAACACCGTTTGTGGCTAACGCAAGATATATGATAAATAAAGAGTTTCATGGTTTCAGATTTTCATTTTGGACACTTTAAGTATTTTTTATTAATTAATAAAACTATGGAAGACGCCTTGATACGACTTTCGCTGCAGATAAAAAATGAAGGGAAAGGTCAATAAAAATTCTGAAACCAGGGAACTCTTTATTTATCATATATCTTGCGTTAATCACAAACGGTGTTCCAAAATGTGCAAAATTGCCAGAGCAATTTGTGAAATACGCTTGCCCGTTGGTTATTAAGAGAAGGCAGCAATACAAGATGGCTGGTCTCGTAGAGCCTAAAGCTCTGATAGTAGATGTTCAGGGAAGCTTTCACAAAATTTATAAAAATAGTTCGAATCCAACAAAGCCACGAATTTAAGATATAATATCACTGATTTTAATTCATTGACACTTCACACAAACTGAAACAACTCTCGCGAAACACGCGCTGGAAGCATGGAGGGACTGAGGTAGTCCGAAGTCTTTTTCGGAACGAACCCATGCTCAAAGCAATGGCCCACTCATCTCCGTAGCTCATTCATGTAGTCATGGAAACGTTAGCAGGAGATAGCATTGAAGCTCTTCGCGTTAGAACAGCGAAATCTCTCGAAGACCTACTTGCGTTACGCCGTTGACCATCGCTCGCCAGAGTGATTCTCATAATCTAAAGAAGCGAATCCGCTCTTGTTTTTTTTGGCACCGAAAGCACCGACAATACCGTTGGATAATTGACTTTTATCTGTGTATATTTAATTAACTTTTATTTGTGCATTCTCTGGGCTTCGCCTCGAATATACGCCACTGGTGGTAATCATTATTTTATAAAGCTAATCATAAGTAATTATCTGGTAAAAAAGTTATTCGGGATTGTATTGATTTCAATTTTTATTCTGGTGTTTAGTATTAGTTTGTAGAGTACTGGTATTATTTGAAATACCAGTAGATATATGTCTTCTTTCGTACTGAAATTAGCTACATTGCATTTGTGAGATGGTGCACACTTCAAGAAAAAAACTGATTTGTACGGATTTTTTGATCTCTGGTCTATTGACTTCAGGTAAAAGTTTCTGGGAAGACTGGTCCACATCCTCAAGCCAATCTGCAACATCACTAGCAGCATGATATAGTGTGTTATCCAGCTGATAGAGGTTTGGGCTTTCACCAAAGTCCTGCTATAACGCTGGTGGGGCATAATTCTCCAGAACGTCTTGGTATTGCGCAGAATTGATGGGATGTTTTTCCAAAACGATGAATGGGTCCAAGTAGAACCACGAAAAACAACTCTATACAGCCTCGTTGCCACCACCAAACTTCATTGTCGGGACGATACAGTCCGGACGATACCTTCCTTTCGGCATCCGCATGTTGTATAGACTGTGTACAGTGATTCGTCAGTCCGAAACACAATTTTCCATTGGTCTACACAATCCGAGATCGACGACGCTAATTCGCGTGTGACATTAGACAAAGTAATTCAGTGGATTGTGGATGGTTGCCCTAATGTGGTAACTCATGTCGTGCAGGGTACTGTAGCCACACTGGTGATAACGTCCATTTCAAGGATCTCACATATAAATTATTACCTTTTATTTGATGGACGTCTCATTTGTACAAGGATTTTCAAACGGTGCCACAGATTTTCGATGGGGTTCAGGGCTGAGCTGTTTCCTGGCCAGGCCAGCAATGGAATGCCCTTTGCTGTGAACCACTGTTTGCACATTTGTGCTGTGTGGCAGGTAGCTGAACTTTGCCGAAAAAAAAATTGTTCGGAAAGAGATCCCTGATGGAAGTTAACAGTTTCGGTTCCAGGATGGTGTTAATGCATTTTCTTGTGTGCAGCGTGCTGTCGATTACATGAAGGCGGCAAACACCATCTGCTACCACATATGCTAAAATCATAAAACTTATTAGGTGCTTTGCATTTGCCTCCATGCAGTCAGAATGTAGCTCTTCTCCCACTCAACGTCTCACATATTTTCGCCCATTACTACCAAGTAAGAATATTTTACTTTCGTCACTCCAAGTAACTTGCCTCCATTGATCTTCTGTCTATTCAATGTGTTCTTTTGCCCACTGTAGTCATTTCTTGCGCTGTTGCAGGGCAATAAATGACTACGGTGACATTTTACTGACATAACACTACTATTATTTTACTGACATGACATTTTACTCGTATGTTACAGAGTACTGTGCGCCAGACTTCAAACCAATCTGTAACATCATGGACCAGTCTTCCAGAAACTTTTACCTGAAGTCAATAGACCAGAGATAAAAAAACATGTAAAAATGTTATGACAAACAAAAAAATCCGTAAGTATATTACATAACAGTCTTGCGATTGCCTATTAAAATGAACTGAATAGGGGGGATAAATGGAATAAGGGCGGTCATATTAAATACCGAATTAAACAGCAATATGCTTCATTACATTCCTGAAATCTGCTAGAAATAACTCAGTCTTTGAGATCAAGTAGCGAAAGTATCAAAAAATATTGCTGTTAAAACAATTTTAATCATTAACCTGCATTTGAGCAAGTAAATTAATACTTGTAAATGAAGTTCTTCGAGTTCGGGCCAAAACATGCTCACAAAGCAGCTGAATCTCACCCTATACGTTGTTTTTCTTTTTTTTTTTTTAATAAGCAAAACTAAGACAGTCATTTCTGGGGCATTCTAGAATCGCGAGCTCCGCGCCTGGGCTTCCCGATTATATTTTCTCTGTAAATCCGTCCCTGAGAAAAAGATATACACATTCGGTGTGTGTGAGAGTGTGTGTACATTAGGGTAATCGAAAAAAAACTTCTTTTCGAAGATTTTGCATCGCGAGTAAAAACACTTTTGTTAGGTAATCCTTATAATATGTAAAAAAAAAAAAAAAAAAAACTGGGTCATGTGGGCCAACTTTTTTCGACTGCCCTGGGGCCCTCAGTGACCGAACTTCCATGGGTGAGCTTCCAATTAACATTGAAGTAATGACACGTTATCTGTTTATGCTACAAAACCTTAAATAAGAAAAATATTGATTCCTCTTTTTATTTTTGGAGGTTTAACAATGGCTGTGAGCAACTCCATGGACTAAAAGCACTTGCCCATCCCTAATTTATGGCCACTGGTTCCAGGGAAGACAGCGCCAATGCCGTAAGACAAACACATCCATGCCTCACAGGGATTCGACCCTGGACCCATCACGGATGACGGGTCAGAAGCCAGCGCTTTGACCACTGCGCCACCGGGGCGGTTCCTTCTGTTAAGAGTGTTTCAGCTGATGATATGGAGAAAATCTGGCAATGCGCCTTATTATTTATACTGATAGAAGAGCGCATTATTTAGACAATAGAGCATAACATACAACGACAAATTTCTCGCTGTAAAAGAAACAATGGGGAAAGACACTCGATCAGAGAAATTAATTAATTTACAGTGATGCGTGCCATGCACACTGATATATGCAGTTGTAAGTTGAAGAGCAGGAAGAACTGCAAAGATACCCTGAAGAGTGCCTGAAATTGAGTGGCCCTTCTTGATGATCAACGGAGAGGTAGAAAGATGGTAATAGGGTGTCTTGGTGCTTAGACTACGAAGCTGAAAAAAAGCAAAGAAAAGATGCCAAAAATAGGACCCACTGTGCATTGGAATGGTGAATACTGTCAACAGAGTTGAGTTCGGGCTCAATTTTAGGAGCCCGGGACCATTCCAGCATGAAGTATGTTAGCCCGAGCCCGCCTCAGCCCGAATTTCTTATTTTGCAAGATAGAGCCCGGGCCCGAATGAGCCCGAAAACTATGACCTGTTTAGACATTAAAACAAAATCTCCTCTTTTAGACTCCAGTACAATTAACCAATGTCTTTCCCAACTACGGAGTGGGGAAGGGATGTCTATCTATTTCTAGAGTTTCTTTGACCATTCATTCTTCCTGAAATGTTTCGGGAGTCGGGCATCAGCAAAAATCGGGAGACAACGATCTATGCCGTACGTTGCTGAATGGAATTAGCAGAGAGCTGCCCCGTTGAGGTAGGGAGCAAAATTTCATCAGCTTTCTATCTATTATCTATGGTCCTTAAAGGAGCGCTTCCTTTGCAGAAATTCAGTAATTTGTTACCTGTTATTTGTTACCCAAGCCCGGAATGAATAGCCCTGCAGTGTTGCCACTCCCCATCTAGACCCAGTTGCTGAAGAATTCTCTTTGACAACTACCGATGGAAAGTGTAAAAAGTCTCTTGTGCTAAATTATACAAAATCACATTTAAAAAAACGAAGAAAATTCTCTCCCTCTTTCAGAGCCCGAGCCCGAGCTCCAGTAATTATTACGCAACCCGAGCCCGAACCGGTCTTGTGCTCGACTTCGGGATCCGGCTCGACCCGTCACAGCACTGACTGTCAAACAAGCAGAATTTTCAATAGTATAACTATATTAAGTAATACGAAATTCTTGGCGTAGATTATAAATCAAAGTTTCCAAGCTTTCGCACATCAACCAGATGGCTTTTCCAAGAAAGGTAGCCAACAAACTGCAAACTGAATAATAGAACGTTTCAACAATTTGAACACGATGACTTGACTTGACAATAAACGAGCAGATGCTAAGTAATTCTTCATCCAAAGACTAGAGACATCATGCTCGTTAACACGCGGAATCATAGAAGGAAACAAATGCATTCATTATTTAAAGAACTGTTTCCTAACTCGTGGCAACTCCAGCGAGAGGCTGTCATTGCATGATTCACTTTTGGCGATGATCTCTAAAATTTCCCGAATGGCGGTAGATTTTGGGTTGAAGTAGAAAGCTAATTTCTTTACGTCATCCCACATAGGAGTAGCGGACTTGAGCTGGACCTCTCTGGATAGGGCTGTTTTTATTTTACAGTTCTTTATGTCCCTTTTATGCTCGGTGATTCTAGTTCCAAACGAACGATTGGTCATTCCAATGTAGTATTGCTTGGAGCCGTCCGCATATTGTTAAGGGATGACATAAACACCTACCTCATTGGAAAGCGGGGACTTGTCGGAGTTTCCTTGAAACATGGCATATAAAGATGTCGGAGACCTGATGCCAACGCCAAGGTTAATTTCCTTGGGCGCATTCTTGAGCTGATAAGAAGCATTTGGTATGTAGGAAATTGAGCCCAGGTAGCGTAGTTGCGGCATAGAAAGATTAATATGACTGGTTCTGACTTTCTCGATATAGCTATGTACCAGGTCCGGGCGTATCCTGCCTCAGTGGCCAATTCGGTAACGTTCTTTAATTCGCGTTGTCTAGAAAGAACATCGGAAGATACTGCAAAGGCTCTTCCGATGTTCTTTCTAGACAACGGAAAAAGCTGTGGATCATCAAATTGGGCACGGATGTGGTTTATAGTACACTTGCGTACGAAGGTGATTTCAGGCATCTTTCTCAGTAATACATCCAGATAAGGCAAGGCACTATTGTGTTCGAGCTCGATAGTGAAATTAATCGTGGAGTGAATATCATTAATTTTATGTAGGAAAAGCGGCAGTTTCCTTTCCGTGTGGCAATATGAAGAATACATCGTCCGCATAACAAGTTAAATTTCTTGAAATCATCGCAGAATACAAATCCAAAAGAATTTGCCATTCCATTCGTCAATATTTCTAAGCGGACGCTCACCGTATAGAGGAAACTAAAGTTTTGGAACTTGGACCTAAGTTCTGCTTCAGAAAGAAACCGAATCCTAAAGGCGCAATTTCTGAGTTTGAAAGCGTAATATCACGAGTTCCGGAAGACGCCAAAGACGAAATACGCCTAAGACGAAATACGCCTAGACTGTTGCTCAATCTTGATACAATTCGAAACACAGATCTAATAAATTTAGAATTCCGAGACCGACTGCGAACCTCAGAAATGAGCATTCCATTATATTGAACTTTAACGGACAAGTCTGCCCAGATTGCTATTATGGATGCTGTAGATTACAATAAGAAACTCGAAGACTTTATCTCCACTTCTGGATCTACATAGCTGCGGAAGAACCCTCTAAATTGTTGGATTGCACAGGTACAAAGAGAGCTGCCAGACTGACCGCTATTCCGAACGATCTCAAGAAAGCAGCCAAATTACCACCAGGACCTCAAATCCCGAAGCTCTTCGGTAGGCTTAAGCACAACAAGCCCGGTAATCCATAGAGACCCATCGTATCAAGGAGGTCTGCGCCAACGTACCGTTTAGAGAAAGCACTTTCAAAATTTCTGGCTGATTATCTTCCTGATTCGGACTTTATAATAACTTCCACTCTGGATTTTATCACGAAAATCAAGCAAATCTCTGTCCAACAAAGCGACATCATTGGCAGTTTTGATGTGGTTTCTCTTTACTCTTCGGTCCCCGTGCCGGAAGCCATCGGGATATTAAAAGAGGCCGTAACTAATTCATCACTTCATTCGCAGGAGTTTTGCCTCAACATCTTTAAGTTAATGGACTTAGGCACAAGTTCCAGCTACTTCAGTTTCCAAGGAAAAATCTACAAACAGATTAATGGCGCTCCGATGGGATCTTCTCTTTCAGCCATTCTTGCGGAAGCAATACTTCACCCAATCGAGCAACGCATATTCTCCAACTTCACCCCAAGGCCTACTACCTGGCTGAGATATGCGGACGATGTATTCTTCATATGGCCACACGGAAAAGAAACTCTGCCGCTTTTCCTAGATAAAATTAATGATATTTACTCCACGATCAATTTCACTATAGAGCTCGAACACAATGGTGCCTAGCCTTATCTGGATGTATTACTGAGAAAGATGCCTGAAAATCGCCTTCGTACGCATGTCTACTATAAACCCACATCCGTCCCTAATTTGATGCTCCGCAGCTCATTCTGCCCTGCTAGTTACGAGACAGCTTTCTTCCGTTCTCGAATAAGAAGAGGCTTTGCAGTATCTTCCGATGTTCTTTCCAGACAACGTGAATTAAAGAACGTTACCGAATTGGCCACTGAGGCAGGATACGCCCCGGACCTGGTACATAGCTATATCGAGAAAGTCAGAACCAGTCATATTAATCTTTCTATGCCGCAACTACGCTACCTGGGCTCAATTCCCTGCATACCAAATGTTTCTTATCAGCTCAAGAATGCGCTCAAGAAATTACCCTTGGTGTTGGTATCAGGTCTCCAATATTTTTTATGGAGTCAACACTTGAGTCTAACCATGCGATAGTCTGGAATGTTTAGAATGATTTGGGTCACTCAATTAAAATTTTCTGACAATAATTTAGCTGAAAATGTCGCAGATTACACCGTTCAGCCAAAACATTAAAACCACCTATACCTAATATAATATAGATCCTTCTCCTGTGCCGCTAAAATAGGTCTCACCCAATGAAGCATAGATTCAACAAGATGCTGGTAAGTGTTTCTTGATATTTGGTATCTTGACTGCAACAGAAGATCACGTAGTTCTCGTAGATTACATGGTTGGGGTGATGATGCTCGTACCCGTTTCTCCAATCCAAACCACAAATGCTCGATAGGATTTATATCCGGCGAATTTTGAGGGCCATGACTACAAATAAAATTCTTCTTCATGTTCTTGGAACTGTTCCTGAACCTTCTTCGTAGTGTGCATGGAGCATATTCTTGTTGAAATACGCCATCTACGCCAGTCGCCATACTTGATCAGCCACGATGTTCAAGCACGAGACAGCTGTCAGAGTTCGCTCCGCAGGGTCAACGGGTTCATGTGTTTCCCAAGAAAACATTTCCCAGACCATCACGCTTCCACCAGTCGACTAGATCCGTCCCACAGGGAATTCAGGTAAGAAAGCTTCCTTGCGTAAACGTCATACACGAGCTAGTCTGTTCACATGGTGTAACAGAAAACAGGATTCGTCTCATTATGAGACCCTCTTCCAGTCTTCTATGGTCCAAAGTCGATTATTACCTGCCCAGTGCAAGCGTTGACGACGGTAAACGGCGGCGAAGGATACACACACTAATCAGTTTGCGGCTGCGGAGACCCATATCCAAGAGGGTACCATGAACTAGGTTCGGACACATTAGGCCCTTCACCATAATGGAAATTATGGGTAATGTCAGCCACAGTAACCCTCCTGTTGCTGCGGACAAGACGAGATAGCCTGCGCTGACCTCTGTCATCAATGAGACGTAGCCTGCCCACGTCTTGTCGACAGCTGAAAATGTTACCCATTTCGGACTATCTTTGATAGGTACTAACTAATGCATAGCGTGATCAGCCTACCAGCGTCGCTGCTTCGGAGATGCTCTTACCAAGGCGTATTATCATGTCAATCTGGCCTATGCCGGAATCAGATAAACTGAGAGAGCAGGTATTACACCTACTGTACTGTGCAAATTAATTGGGACAAAGTAAAAAAACACTCTTATTTCTAAAACTATGCCTTTATATCATTCTATGCCTTCATATACACTGATAAATACCTGTATTAGTATGAAGTATGTCCTCCTTTAGCAGAAATGACCTCTTGAATTCGTTTTGGCATTGACTCCACTAATTGAGTTCACATATTTTTGACTTCATAATCGTGGAATTACACTTTTATAGCATTCGTTACCATGCGTTCTTTGGTTGTACAGTCCATTTTACCTAAACGTCTCTTCAAAATATTCCACAAGTTTTCTATGGGATTTAAGTCTGGTGAATTTCCAGGCCAATCAAGCAAATGAATTTGATTTTCCAGATTGACCAATTTCGAATTGTGACAAGGGCCAAGTCATGTTGAAATGTCCCGTCTAGAGTTTGCAAGAATGGAACAATCCTACGTTGTAATATTTCTACGTACTTGGCTGAATTCATCATACCTTGAACAGGAACTAAGCTTCCAGTGCCATTTGATGTGAAAAAACCCCAAAACGTCTGTTTCAGAGGGTGTTTTACAGTTTGTTTGACATGCTCAGGTCTTAAGGGTTCACAGTTGCTTCGTCTAACGACGTTTGCTTGGTAACCCTGCACAAATAAATGAGTTTCATTACTAAAAATTACCTTTTTCCAGTCGTCAGCAGTCCATGATTTATATCTTTTGGCCCATGCTAAACGTTTTATCTTCATTTTGGCATTCAAATATTGTTTTTTCGTTGGTCTTCTTGCCATCCGGCCAACTTCCAGAAGCCTACGCCGTAAAGTTCAATCACTATCATTGCAACTACTAGCCAATAAATCTCTTTGAAGGTCGGTGTTTATTTTTTGGATTCATTTTACTATTTCTGATTAGATATTTATCGGTTCGTGGAGTTGTTTTTCGTTTTCTTCCACATTTACCTCTCCTTTTTGGAGACGATGATCCAGATGCATTCTATGGCGTAAGCAGTCTTGATGCACTTGATTTGCCTACACCAACTGCAGAAGCGATAACTCTCACTGTCACGGAATTGTGATCCTTCAGAGCAGTTATTTTTGCACGCTTCCTTGGGAAAATGTCCATTTTTCAATACACGAAAGCAACACGTACTCACAGAGAGCCAAAACCAACATCCACCTGTCACACACGAAAGCTCACAACTGAAGCTGAAGTGCCTATTTCTTGTTTAAAACTGGCCAAACCACATTCTTACTATCAAGTTCTAACAGTCACGCCACCTCACAGCTGATAAAACCGGTTTACGTGGGTTTCCGACATCAACTGGCGATCACATTACAATTCTGAGAATAAAATAACTTGTCCCAATTAATTTGCACAGTACAGTATATATCATTCGCGACCTAGCCACGTGCCGTTGATTGGTTGCACGCGCACTTATTTGCATAAAGCCGAAGGGGTTTAAATGTTTCGGATGATCAGGGCCGCGGGTGGCCTAGTGGGCAACGTTCGTGACTGCCGCGGAAAGGACCTCAGGTTCGATCCTAGGCAGGTACGAACGCTCGATACACTAAATATCCGCCGTGCGTCGGATGGGCACGTTAAGCCGTCGGACCACGGGTACTGGCCCCCGGTAATAAATAAGGGCGTCTTCCTCCCTCTTTCTACTTCGCTTCCGTGTCACTTTCCTATCGGGCACTCTAGCCCAAAATCTCCTAGCTTATTATTTCTAAGGGTTGTTTAAGACCTGGGGTCAGACACTCCCTTCCTAAAATCCTCTACATATGATCATATGTTTCGGATGATCGGTGTATGTTTGCTGGTTTATTTCGGAATTACAAATCAGCAGTACTACAGTTCTGTTAACATTTTCAGCTAATTACCTGTATATCAGAACATTTAATCGAAGTGACTCAATTTATTCTAACCATTCAAGACTATCTCATGGTCAGACTCAACTGTTGATTCCAGTCTGAAAATTTATAGAAATTGCTGCAAAAAATACTACATTATTAAGCTATTTGTGTAGGTTGCGCCATCTATTAGCAGTTTTGAACACTACCAAAGGAAAAGTTATTGAGTTATAATGTAATTATGGTTAAGTTGTAGCAAATATTAAGAATATCATGCTATAATTTGAAGTTATTTTTTATCGATGTGCGAATTCTCATTCCTTGGGAATACATTAATTGCGAACAAAATACGTACAGAAGTTTTTGTCATTGGGAAACAGCAGCGCAGCGTTTTAGGGGGGATTTATTAATACCTTAAAAATTTTAAGAGAACCGAAAACGTATCAAAAAGAAACAAGCGATTTACGAAACATCAAACCACTTTATCTTGTGATACAATGGTTTCTCGATTGTTCTACAAACAAATTCTCATTAACACACATATTTCTCAAGTAAACAATAATAAAAGGACAGTAAGTCGGGGGGGGGGGGAGTTCTTTTTTGGGATTTTTTTAGAGTGCTTAGAACCCGGCTTGCGTTTTCACGTGGACTGCATGGCTTCGAGCTCTCTCTCATGATTCTGCATTCGACTTCGTCGACTTCTGCGAGCCTGCAGCTTTTCTTGGAGTCCTTGGGTCGTACGCGCCTTGTTCATCGTCTGCGCCTTTTCGAAATCCGCCATTTCAGAAGCGTGCTGTCTCCTAAGCTCATCGATTTTACCTGGAATAAATTACAAAAGTAAAATTACAATGAATAATAAACACACGCATAGAGACACACACACACGCAAAAAAATTCAGGGTATCATATACAAAAAAAAGAAATCCCGCATTCATTCTGTTGTTCTTGAGTAGGGCCTTTGCAACTGTTATTTTTATTTATTTATTTATTATATTTATTACTGATGTATAGAAATGGTTACCATGGATTTTATATCGAACGCTATCGCCGTTTCTCTGCTTCAGCTGTAATTATTTATTCGCTTGGCGCGAGAAGCATGAAAAATCCAAGAGTTGATTTCTCTGAGGTCCATGTGGTTGCAGCAAATAAACACTTGAAAAAATCAATACACGAAATGGCACAGAAGGCGACGAAAGGTATCTACGGATTTCATGAACTAATAAAAGGTATGGAATGCTTATAAATTTACAGCAGAGGAGGTCACTAATTACGTTTTTTGGATCAATGGAGGAGAAATATCTGCGAGAACAAAATTCTATGAATGAAATGCGTAAAAAAAAGTGTTTTGCTCATGTAAAAAGCGACACAGCTGACTTTTATAACAACAACATCGTCCTGAACTTTTTCGGTGTATCAATTTATGATAGGCGCATGTATAGTTTTAAGGGAGGGAAGAAAAACGAGAAAAAGATAACATAACTTTGTTTTGAAGTTCCAAGACATTATATGCGAAGTACTCTTGTCCATCTTTTACAATGAGATAAGAAATCCACAATAAAAAAAGTTGAGAAAAACGGAAAAGAATAAAAGTGAAACAATGGCAGATAAGTCAAATTTCATTTCAAAATCAGTTCGTACATACAGGGTGACCAGACGTCCGTCTTTGGAGGACATGTCCTCCTTTCCTTACCATGTCCTCCTGTCCACCAGGCATTAAGAGGAAATAGACCAAATGCCCGCCTTCTTCAATAAGGAATAATTCAAATGCATTTTGATCAAATTCTTCTATTGTAATAACACACAGTCACATGATTGTGATCACCTCCTACTTTTGACGTCAACAGCGCGTAGCCAATGAAAGAAGGCACGTGTCGTGAGATGGCTTGGAGGGTACGTAAGGTGTGCTGTAGGCAATGTGAAAACATATCACTCGTTGCTGTCATGCATAAAACAAGCGATTCATCAGATTTGCAAAATGGGATGATTATCGGCTTTCGGGCCAAGGGTGGCAGTATTTCTGAAACAGCGCAGTTTGCGAATTGTTCGCGTGCTGCTGTGGTTAAAGTGTATCGTGATTGGAGGAATGGCACCATTGCGAATAAGCTACGTGGAAACTGTGGAGCACCACGTGCCATTGATGTGAGAGGTGAACGTCGGCTTAGAAGGTGCGTGAGGGCCGAACAACACGCTACAGTGGAGCAACTCACTGGTCGAATGAACCAGGGGGCTAGAGGAAGTGTGTCTAAAACGACATCAGCAAACCCTGCTACGTATGGGGCTCCGATGCGGACGGATTGTCACTGCACCTTTGTTAACGAAGGTGCATCGGCATAAAAGGCTTACATTTGCACGGCAGTATCGGAATTGGATCTCCGCTGATTGGTAAAGGATTGCCTTCTCCGATGAGTCATGTTTTCTGCTTCATCGAACGGATGGACGTTGGCGTATAAGGCGAGAAACATCGGAGATCAAACACTCTTCAACCACTTCTGGAAGAACACAAGCTGGTGGGGGCTGCGTTATGATCTGGGGAATGTTTTCATGGCATTCTCTGGCTCCACTCATACCTGTGGAAGGCACTATGGACCGAATTTGTAATGAATCCATCCTTCCAGACCACGTACACCCATACATGCTAATTGTCTTTCCTGGGGCGGATGGGATGTTCCAGAACGACAATGCGACGTGTCACACAGTTAGAAATGTCCGTGAGTGTTTGGAAGAGCACGATGAAGACTTCAAAGTACTTCCCTGCCTTACTGATTTCCCAGACTTAAACCCAATTGCGCATATGTTAGACCACCTCGATTGTGTTGTTCGCTCTATGGATCCTCCACCACGCACCCTCCAGCAGCTGTCAGCTGCATTGCAGTCAGCATGGCTCCACATACCTATGAAACATCTTCCAGTGCCTTATTGAGTCACTCCCAGCCCGTCTAGCAGCTGTCCGCGCTGCACACGGCGGTTACCATGGATATTTGCTGGTGGTCGCAATAATGTGACTCGACCGTGTATATCCTATCAAGCCAGTGCTAAAATGTATTCATTCATTTCTGCATTCTCGATCGCCTCCCCCTCACGGTTAGTTTATTTCTGCAATCGTGCAGCTGCCTGCTGCACTGCGTCACTTGTGAGCCAAAAGCTCAGAGAAAACCCGCCAGTGCGCGTTAGTCTGTCTGTCGTTCATCACCGATGGACGGTGCCATGTAAACAGTCAGCTCATACTGCTAGTTTTGTGTGTTGTAAGTCGTTTCTGTCAGTTTTTTTCTATTTATAATTCAAGTTTCGTAATCAATCAGTGAGGGGTATACTGCTGGTTAAATACAACTTGAGAGACATGTCGTGCTCTGAATTTCACAAATATTTGTAAAGAAAAAACCGTGTCTGGTTCATTTGCCCGACGTTTAGTTCACCGACGGGTCACTTGACCGAAAATCACCTCACCGAAAGATCACTTGATCGAAAAGTTCATTTCACCGAAGGGTCAGTTTATCGAAAACTTTGGATGTCATTACAGGATCTGTTAGAGCATGATGCAACTTCGGCAGACACACCACCGAAACGTTAAGGGATTCTACTCAAATTGCACTTTTGATTTCTCCGTGTCACAGGGAACGCAAAGATTTAGGTTTAAGACAAATCTTTTTTTTTTTTTTTTAAGACAATAGGCCTCGGCGCAGGCAGGCCTTTTCAGCAAATTTTAATCATGTTCATAAGGTTTACATGAAAGTCATGTTCAGTGCTCATGTTCATAAGGTTTACATAAAAAGTAAAATTAATAATGTTGCACATTTTTTCAGACAAAAAGAATGAAGTTTAGAGCTCTAAGCCTTTTTGGCAAATTTTAACCGTGTGTGCTCATGTTCATAAGGTTTACATAAAATTTACTTTACATTTTATGTAATGCTTATGAATATGAGTAGGGTTAAAATCTGTTAAAATGGCCCGTATCTAGGCCTACGGTCAAAAAATTAATGTTTTGTGGTTGAGTAAAAGTGGAGCATTATTTACTTGATTCCTATGTGACCCTTATGAATATGAGCTCGGAGGATTAAAATTTGACAAAAAGGCACAGATCTAGGCCTTATAATTAATGTTATATTTCGAAAAACCTACTCATGGGGAGGTGTTTCATAGAAATTAAAAGTGTATTTTTGTACAATCCAATAATGTTTAGGTGGTCAGTTTTTCAAAAGCCCGCACCACACTCAAGCAGATTTCTAACAACAAAATTCTAAGTTTTCGATAAACTGACCATTCGGTGAAATGATCTTTCGATATAATGAACTTTTAGGTAAAGTAATCCCTTCGGTGAAATAAACTTTTCGATCAAATGTCCTTTCGATGAAATGAACTTTTAGGTAAAGTGACCTTTCGGTGAAATGAACTTTTCGGTCAAGTCAACATTCGCTGAAATTTTCCTTTCGATTAAGGGATTTTAGGTCAAGTGACCTTTCGATCAAGTGAACGATCCCGAAAAAACCTGATCTACTGAAGAAAATCTTTTTCAGTGAAAAACATAATTAAAAATGTCCAGCAGGCTAAAATCTTTCTTTCTTTTTTAAAGTTTTACATGTATAAACTCTCTAACTGTAAAATTTAAATGCAGAGTATGTGCATTCATATTTATTTTTGCGCAAATTCATTGTGCCCTCCTTTTTCCCGAAATGTCCTTTTTTAATGAAAATGTTCCCCCATTCCAAAATGTCATCTGCTCACCCTGCGTACATATACGCTGTTCTACAAGAGACAACGATGTTTCCACATTGTACTGCACATTACAACACATTATACATTATGTGTATTTTTCCACATTATACTGCACATTACAACAGCCCTTGCGCTACTTGATTTGGCAGGATTTTGCATTCTGTGCATTTCTGTCCCCATCAGCCCCAGAAAGAATTCCTTCAATTTGACAGTTAGAAGCAGACGGACAGACAAGCTGACAAATGGACTGGCATACACTGTTAAAAATTTTATGGTAGGTTGTACCAAAAAGTGGTGCTACATTAGCTGCATTACTTTCTGAGAAAAGTTACACCACTTTGTGGTGTGAACAAATATCAACATGTTGCAACTTAGCACCATAATATGGTGCAACCTTGTACCGTAATGTGGTGCAAAGTGGCACCATGTGACGTATATTCTAATTTAACTTTCATTTTTAGTTCCTTTTCCTATGTAAATTTAAGTTCTTCCTCTCTTGCACTTTTCCAAACTCAACGTGATATCTTCTCTCTCACATGAATGAGGTTAGCAACATTTTTGAGGTCAGAGAGAGTGACGTATGAATGAGATAAGAACGATAAATACAAAAGACTTTACAGCAGTTGCTATGTGTATGTGTGGGGTGTGGAGATGTTCGATCGCTGTTAAGATAGATGTGAAGTTTACAATTTGTTGTGCTATATTGTGGAGTTCACCAAATATTGCTGGACCAATAAAAGGTTATCGTAAGTTTGACTTTTGTTTATTTTTCATCCGGCCGTAAAAACTCAATTAGAGCTATTTCGTGCAGCTATTGTATCGTATTCTCATTCAGTTCAACATTTCCTTAGTCATGGTTTTAGACATAGCGTAACACCAATCTCGCACGCGAAAAAGTGTTACGTTATATTGACGCCCGAACTTTCAGAATGACCCGGCTGTTAAGTTCCTCGCAATGATGTGATGTTTTTTCCACACGGCGAAACAGGAAAAATGAGAATCCCTTCTTCAGTGCTTCTAAAAAATAAATCAGTGTGATGGTTCGTTCCACACACCAAATTGTCTGGGATTTCTCAAATGCACGTTCTTCAGCGGATGACTTCCTACAGCGACACATGGTCCCGGCTAACCCGTGGACCATACCCCGGTCCTCTTTCGGGAAGAGGTGTGTGTGTGTGTGGGGGGGAGGGAATGTGACGTGCCTGCCCCGCAGGACACACATAAAATAAAGGCAGATAGCAGTGAGAGCACATGTCCACGCAGCTCAGTTGGGAGAGCGACTTACTCCGGAGTGAGGGGATCCGGCTTCGATTCCTGGCACTCAAACAATTTGTACGTTATAAACATGTTGTTCGGTTTTATTTGCAGAACACAATGGTGTATTTTTCTCAAAAAATGGTGCAGCTGGTATGGCACTACTTATTGGTGCAACCTGCCACAAATGTTTTAAGAGTGTAGGTTTGAGAAATAAATTTAATAATTCGACATTTTGAAGTTGAAATATAAACTACTTACTGTTTTTGAAGATTGCAACACCATGAAGGAATGACGGTAATCACGTGAAACTTACAGAATATGTAGAGCAGGGTAGGACATGCAATTGATTAGAAATGCAGAGTCATCGCGCATGTCTGGTCCCGACAGCGCCCTCTGGACGGTCGAGTGAGTGGTATAAAGAAAGGGCTGTTTACGATACGCACCAGTACTGCATCGCGGACAGCGATTTGCAAAAGGGTCTCCAGGATTCAATAATGCCTCGGCGACGACGAATAGCACAATATCACCATACGACAGAGTTTGAACGGGGACGAATGATTGGTCTGCGTGAAGATGCATTTTCGTGCCGCGACAATGCGGTTCGGACGGGTCATAACGTCACGACAGTGGTGCACGTGTGGCGGCAGTGGACTGAGGAGAACCAGGTGCATCGACAATCCGGCACTGAACAGGGAAATTTGACGACACTGCGGGATAACCGAAACCTCATCCGTATGGCAGCGACGAACCGTTCCGCATCTTAGCAAGTGTTAGTACAACAGTGGAGCACTGCAACAGGTGTGGCATTGTCTGCCTCCACAGTTCGACGCCGTCTGCTGCACAGAGGACTGGTTGCACGCATCCCTTTGCGGCGGATTCTTTTGACCCTGAACCATGAACGCCTCAGGCTGGAATGGGGTTTTCAATACAATGTAGAGCTGATTGGCAAAATGTCATATTTTCAGACGAGTCCCGATTCATCTTGGACTACCATGATGGCCGCATACGCCTTAGACGGTATTGGGGTCAGCGTCTTCTTCCAGCATGCATTGTCGGGCGTCATACTGGCCGAACGCCAAGTGCAATGGTGTGGGGTTCCATTGGATACCATTCGCAATCTCGGCTGCTACGACTTGAGAGCAATCTCAACAGCGACCGCTACATCAGGGAAGTTGTACAGGCAGAAGTCATACCCTTCCTTCAGAGCACTCTTTTTGCTATATTCTAGCAGGGCGATTCCGGACCACATGTTGCCAGGAATGTTCAAGCCTTCTTCGCAGCACAGCAGATAACGCTTCCGGGATATGGTCAGCAGATAAACATGTCCGGGATATGGTCATTTGGTAACTGGCGCATCAAAGTCTTACAGCGGTCAGTACCAATGATCTGTGGACTCACATACATGCCGCCTGGCAAGCATTTACCCAAGACACCATCCAACGCCTTTTCGATTCAGTTCCACGCCGTCTAGAAACTCTTATTGTAACTCGTGGAGGCTTCACAAGCTAATGGTTTCTGCAGGTAAAAAGTGTTGTATTGTTCTGGAAATTAAATCACGTATGTACAGTCACATCAGTAATGTGTGGTATAAATTTCATTCGAATCGCATAGTTCTTTCTTGGAGCTACAATTTTCACAAACAGTAGTGTATTTTAAATGCTAAAAGTCTATCGTACGAAAGGTCACTAAAGTAATTAACCGTCTCTATCAGTCACAGACAGATAAGATATTAAGACTTGATTTTTTGGACTTTAACGATTTGTTGATGGCATCACCGGTGATTGAGAAAACCGAGTGAATTGTGGGTCGTGTTTGACAGTATATAATGTCTGCTCCTGTGTTTCGTGGCGCTTGAGCCTGATGATGGGTGCTATGTTCAGCTCCGAAAGATCTCGCGTCTAAATATTAATTTTTAATTGTAAATAAAGTGTTTTTAATCTTGACCTACAATTTGAAAATTATGTTTGTGAATGACCGTACGTGTGACAGCATCGGTGAATTACTTTAGTAGTGTATTTTCTGTAGACGGATGAAAGGGAGGACGGATATTGGTAATCTTGTGCACGTGCCTGTCTTTGTCAGTCATTGACCGGATATCTTCCGTTTGGCAGTTAGAAGCGGTGACAGAAATCTGAGGACGGGCGAAAGTATAGAAAAACTGGGTATCAGTCACAGAATGAATACTGATTACGTCTCTATCAGTCACAGTCAATTCTGTGCATTTCCGTGCGTTCTATGCAGAGACAAACACCAATTTCTAACTCCGCCTCCATCACAGACCGAATACCAGTTCCGTCTCTATCAGTCACAGACCGAATACCAGTTCCGTCTCTATCAGTCACAGACCGAATACCAGTTCCGTCTCTATCAGTCACAGACCGAATACCAGTTCCGTCTCAATCAGTCACAGACCGAATACCAGTTCCGTCTCTATCAGTCCCAGACCAAATACCAGTTCCGTCTCTATCAGTCACAGCCAATTCTGTGCATTTCCTTCTATGCAGAGACAAACACCAATTTCTAATTCCACCTCCATCACAGACCGAATACCAGTTCCGTCTCTATCAGTCACAGACTGAATACCAGTTCCGTCTCAATCAGTCACAGACCGAATACCAGTTCCTTCTCTATCAGTCGCAGCCAATTCTGTGCATTTCCGTGAGTTCTATGCAGAGAAAAACACCAATTTCTAATTCCACCTCCATCACAGACTGAATACCACTTCCCTCTATCAGTCACAGCCAATTCTGTGAATTTCCGTGCTTCTATGCAGAGACAAACACCAATTTCTAATTCAGCCTCCATCACAGACGGAAATTCCAGTTCCGTCTCTATTAGTCACAGACCGAATATCAGTTCCGTCTCTATCAGTCACAGCCAATTCTGTGCATTTCCGTGTGTTCTATGCAGAGACAAACACCAATTTCTAATTCCGCCTCCATCACAGTTCCGTCTCTATTAGTCACAGACCGAATACCAGTTCCGTCTCTATCAGTCACCACCAATTCTGTGCATTTCCGTGCGTTCTATGCAGAGACAAACACCAATTTCTAATTCCGCCTCCATCACAGACCGAATACCAATTCCGTCTCTATCAGTCACAGACCGAATACCAATTCCGTCTCTATCAGTCACAGACCGAATACCAATTCCGTCTTTATCAGTCACAGACCGAATACCAATTCCATCTCTATCAGTCACAGACCGAATACCAATTCCGTCTCTATCAGTCACAGACCGAATACCAATTCCGTCTCTATCAGTCACAGACCGAATTTCTTCAATGTGAGTTAGAAGTTGAGATAAAGTTTCGGAGGACGAGGCGAACAAACAAAGAACACTGAATTCGGTCTGTATCAATCAGAGCCTGAATACCAATTCCGTCTCTATCAGTCACAGGCCGAATACTGATTCCGTCTTTAACAGTCTCAAACCAAATTCCTTCAACGTGGTAGTTAGTTGCAGACATAAAATTTCTGAAGACTGGCGGCCGTACAAAACAGCGGCCCACAAACTTTTTGATTCCATTAGAGGAGAAGGATTTTGGCTGTGCCTGAAGCCATGTATGCATCTTTTCGTCTCCCGCTTCATTACTACCAAACAGTCGAGTACCTAATTATTTTTAGGCGGACCGAAGACATAAAAATAGCTTGGTGTCAGATCCAAGCTGTATGGTGGATGTGGAAGTGTCTCAAGCTTGAGATTCTGACTTCTCGCCATGATTTCAGCCTCCTCGGGGGGGGGAGCAAGCATTATCGTGATGCAAAAGAACATTTTTTGACAACAATCCTGTTCTTTTGTTGCGAATTGCAGATTTAAGCTTGGCATTAGGCATTGCTGAATATGTTGCACTCTTAACAGTTTGCCTTAGTTTTTGACGATGTTCAAAAATAGGCCCATGTGTATCCCAAAACTAGGTAAGCAAGATTTTTTGGCAAAGTGACCGCTTTTGAGATTCATTTATTGCTGAAGATAAAGGGTGCGTCTGCTCCACATTTGGTCTCTTGCTTTTAGAACTGAAATGGTGAACCCAGATCTCGTTGCCTAGTAAACATTTTTTGCCAGTACACCTGCTCCAGGTGTACTGGAAATCTCGTATTACTGGAAAAACTGATCTCGTAATACTGGAAAACCTGAAAATCCCAGATCTCGTAATACTGGAAAAACTGGTTTGAAATATCTACACGTATAACACACTTTTCTGTTCCCCTGTATTCGGCACACACACTTTTCTGTTCTCCTACATTCGGTACACGCACGTTTCTGTCCCCTAAGTCGTCGTGCACCGTTCCATAGGCAAAACTATAATCAGAAGTGTTATTCAGCCTGTTGTACCCGGTTCGCGCGAACCATTAGCTAAATTTAGGACGGTTCGTTCTCAGGAACGGTTTGTGAAATTAAAAGCTCGCATTGGAATAATGAAGGCTAACTAAAATACGTATATTTTTCAGTTTATTACAGAATTTTAATGGTAAACCCAGGTCTGCTGCCCAGGTGGCGTAGTGGTCTACGACCATTCGTCCGTGAAAGGTATGGGTTCGAATCCCGTGAGGCATGGATGTTGTGTTTGTCTTACGGCACTGGCTCTCTCTCCCTTCCCCGGAGCAAGTGACCTTAAAGTAGGGATGGGCGACTGGTTATAGCTCATTGAGTTGTTCACGGTGGTCGATCTCACCGGTTGGTCCCGAAATTAACATCACACCTACGTAAACTCGACCCATTAACATATGTAAATTTCATGATCGTCCGCCAATTCCTTCTTGGCGTTCTTTTTTCACTTTCCGGCAGTGTATTACGGAACCACATAGAGCATTTAGTTTTTGTTCGACTCAATGCACTTTGAAGAAGTTTTGAGGCTCTCTAAAAATTACGTGCCAGGGCTTAGGTTCCTACAAAAAGCAGGTCTTCTCGACACCTGAAACTAAACTTAAAAAAAAAGAGTTTCAGTTAATGACAAAACGTGTAATTCATTAAAAACTGCAAGTAATTTCTATTAGTAAGTGTTTCGTCTTCTGTCACGACTATCTTCAAACACCATCACTCATGTTGTTGCGCGATTGCGAACCCGTTGCTTTTTTGTTTTGTTTTTTATTGGAGGTTTAACGACCACCGTGAGCAACTCAATGGGCTATAAGCAGTCGGCCGTCTCTAATTTAGGGTCACTGGTTCCAGGGAAGGAGAGAGCCAGTGCCGTAAGGCAAACACAACATCCATGCCTGACCGGGATTCGAACCCGGACCCCTTACGGACGAATGATCAGAGGCCAGCGCTTTAGACCACTGCGCCACCGGGGCCGCAAACCCGTTGTTATCAATTTCGCATACCACCCCTGACACGTGTCTAACATACGAGGCACAGAATACACAGTAATCCGTCAGTCTTCTTAAATGAAGGAAATCACACGATCGACATGGTGTTAAATTCGAGACGTTGATAGGCCGCCTGATAGAGTTTCGTCAATCTCATTTGTTCTACAAGATTTAAGTTTTTTCATCTATTCGTAAACTTTCCTTTGGCCACATACACCTACTACTATATCGTGCTGCCACTCTTTTATAAATTTCAGGAGGATTGACCCCTTATTCACAAAGAAACCTTATAACGATACACTGCTAAACAACGGTGCATTGGGAAAGAGGAACTCCCATGTTTGCACACTCACCGCCAGAGCAATACTGCCGCGTAGCATTGCGGGATGCTTGTGCTCATGACGTATACTTTAATTTAACTTTCATTTTCAGTTTCCTTCTCCATGTAAATTTGAGTCCATTCTCTTTAAGAATTTCCTACCTTAACGTTATATTTTCTCACTCGCTGAAGGTATGTTGGCAACAGTCTTGATGCCAGAGTACGTGGCGTGTGCTTGTTGACAGATATGAACGAGATACACTATATTCACAAAAGTCACAGGACACCTAGAAGAGAAACACAACATAGCATTTATTGGCGAACATTAGTACGGTGTCGGTCCGCCTTTGGCCTTAATGCATGCACTGGCCCTTCGAGAAATGCTTTCGACAAGGTTTTGGAACACAGCGATAGGCGTGCGCTTCCATTCAGCACATAATGCTGCCGTTAACTCTTACTTAGTAATAGGCCTTGGCTCCAAACTTCTATGCGGCGCTCTAATTCATCCCATAGACGCTCTATGGAATTACGATCAGGGCTCTGTGATGGCCAGTCCACACACGATACGGAATTATCGTCAAACCACGCCGTAACAGTCCTTGCTTTATGGCTCTGTGCATTATCCCGCTGGTACCAACAAGGCTCGGTTCCATAATATTGCCACAGAGTTGGTAGGGCATAATTGTCCAGAACATCGAGGTAGACGTGCTGATTAACAGGTTTGTCCACGATAGCCAATGGGCCGGGATCATACCACGAAAAACATTCCCATACGAGTACACTGCCAGCTCCAAATTTGACCGTAGGAACAGTACACTGTGGTAAATAGCGTTCCTTCGGCTGCCTCCATACCCACACACGGCCATCAGACTGATGGATCGTGTATCTGGATTCATCAGTCCATAGGACCCGTTTCCATTGATCTACGGTCCACGATTAATGTTCTTTACACCATGATAGACAACGAGTAGCATTCCGAGTGGAGATGAAAGGCTTATGAGCATCCGCACGACCATGGTAACCCATGGAATGAAGTTCTGTGTGAATGGTACGTGTACATATCGAGGTTGCAGCAATTTTACTCACCTGTACACTGAAGTCTTGTGCAGTAGTACTCTGTGGATTAGCTGTAACGACACTCCCGAGGCTTCCACGTCCTCTATCACTGATTTTCTTTGGTCTACCGATACGTTTTGCTGCTTCAGGCACGCCATGTGTCTTCCACTTATTCAGTACATCCGAAACAAATGACTTGCGTATGTTTAAACGCCTCTCGGTTTCTGTTATGGGCAACCCACTAATATAACACCCAATAATCTTTCCGTTCTCAAAGTCAGTTCTCTCCGGCAGCGACATTTTCACTCAACCTCACAGTGCGATATGATCACGGTCAGTTGTTTTTATACCTTTTGCAGCTGTACCGCGCATCTTAACAACGCAGCGGATCCGTTCATTTGCTTTTGAAGCGGTGTCCGGTGACCTTTGTCAATATAGTGTATATATAATGTTGAAGCAAGCAGCGTAAAAGTGTGGTGTTGTGTGGCAATGTTGGAAATATATTAATATTGCGTTACGTTGTACTTTCACGACTTCCAATATGTAAAGAAGTTGTGGTGAAAAGCAGAGATACTCGTCGTTGTTCGGCTGATGATGATCTTAGATGCCTATGTGACCTGAAGTATTGGGTTAATAAAAGACAGTGATTTTCGTAAGTTGAAATCGCCTCTTTTCTGGCTGTTGAGTCGTCTAATTATAGCTCAGTGTATAATTAATGATTTTTGTGTGCCAGCTATCCCGTTCTTAAGACTTCGAAGTTACAGTGCTACGAGTTCAACTGACAAATAGTACGATAGTAATGTTTTAAGCATTACATGCTACCTTATGTAACTTCTGTTTTGACGTTTTACAGTTTGCCGGCTAATGTCGCTTGGGGTATCTTTATAAATTTCCATTGTTTTCTGATTTAGTCTGGCATGTTTGTCATAATCGCGTGTGGGGTGTTATGGTTATACATATATTTAATATACTTGCTTATGGTAATTCGCTGCCACCAGACCAGGATAATTCTGTCCCGGTCAAACTTACGCTGTTGTTTTTTTCTCCTCAGATTCATGGTGAAGGAAAAGATGACTTGTAGAGTATAGAGCTGAGCAGGTGGTACACTATACACAGATTTTTTTATTTACAACTTGGTGACGAGTAGGTTGAAGATACATGTCAAACGATAAACGGTTCTTGAACATGAGCAAGTCGACATTCCAGCACAATCATAGTTCATTCGCAGTCCAGTCCTTGCATGATATATACGTTTTCACATAGCATCAAGAAGTTATTTATACATAGCAATTATATGCTCTTTACAGGTGGCTAGATTTCTTTCTCAGGTGGAGGATTTCCTTGGCAGACCGCAGTCTGGCATATGCTTATTATTACACTGTTATTATCAATTACCCACAGGTAATGCAATGTATATACTCTAGTGGCCTTAACCCGCAGGTAGGCACCTAATTAACTCTCTAGTCAGCCGCAGCCGACTAGCGTACGTACATATCGAGCGACGACTACAAAACGACCGTCCTCTTCGAGCAAAAAGAGAAAGTGTCCTAAAAGTTCGTTACAACTTTTTCCCGCTTAAACTCTCTGTGCAGCCCGGAGAGCGCACAGCCAATCCTGAACGCGCATCTTCGAAGCATAAGGCCATGTGGTAAATCTCTCTTCTCTCCTCAGCTGTCTCTCTAGCTGCTTCAAACTTTCTGCACCAGTAAGACATCCCAATGTTCTGTAAACTCCTGCCTCAGCATGGAATTCACCGAGGAAAGAATTTCCTTCCTCCTTCTCCTCTCCGTGGGACACTGGGCACATAATATGGCCGACCTAAAGTCATTTTTCTTCCTACAAGGATAAAATGGCGTTCCACCTCCTATTTTGGATTTTTCCCATTTTCCCTGTCTTCAATATTTTTTACATCATCTGTGACGTACCTGCCAGCAGGACGCACACGACATAAAGGCAGATAGCAGTCAGAACGAACGTCTGCGTAGCTCAGTTGGTAAAGCGACTTGTTCCGGAATAAGCGGACTCGGGTTCGATTCCCGGCGTAGACCAGAAATGACGGAGAAATTTACTTCGTTATAATGGCGCCCGAACTATCCGGATGACCTGACCGTTCAACCCACCAAAATCCATTCGGTGGCTATCCCAAGAGACGTATATGTAATCGTATGTGAAAGAGCTGCCAAACAGGCGAAGATTAAGTCGTACCGTATCACGACTGTGAACGAGTCACAGATACCGGATTTCGCAAAGCGATTGGCATATTGTCAATGGTTTACCAAACTTTTTTCGCCGAAAACCCGCCTTGTTGGACATAACATAGTTTACTGACAAAGCATGGTTCCCTTTATCCGGCTATGTAAACTCGCAACATACACGAGTGTGAGTGAGTGATAATGCCTACACCATCCATGAAGAGCCATTGCATTAATGAAAATCAGTGTCTGGTGGGTAGTGTCCCAACGCCGTATCATTGGGCCAATCTTTTTTAAAGAATCAATGTATATTTTACATTAATTTCATTCAAATGTACCTTTGCAATCGAGAGTTAATTAAAAGTGTTCAGTCCCGAGTGAATCACCCTGTATGACGGATGTGCAACCATTTTTGTCAGCCGTGGTATTCCAATTCACATCCTGCTCCGGAGCGATTGTTCTCCTAACCGAACTGTGCCGGCAGACTTATCGCTGCTGCATTGTAGATTTGACTCACGCGCCACCTCAGTAGTACGTTATATCATTCCCTCCTTAAGAAAGGCAGAGCCACGAAATCTCACTTTTCTGGCCAGCCGACAACCCAACTCGAAGGACGCACTGAGATGACTTGACTCACAGATCACCTCAGTAGTACGTCATATCATTCCCTTTCAGAAAGGCCACGAAACCGCAGGTTTCGGGCCAACCAACAACCTAACTCGAAGGACGCACTCAGGTGACTTGACTCACGCGTCACCCCAGTAGTACGTTATATCATTCCCTCCTTGAGAAAAGCCACAAAACCACAGGTCTCGGGCCAACCGACAACCCAACTCGAAGGACGCACTGAGGTGACTTGACCTACGAGTCACCTCAGTAGTGCGTTATATCATTCCCTCCTTGAGAAAGGTGGGGCCACGAAATCGCAGGTTTCGGGCCACCCTACAACCCAACTCGAAGGAGGCACTGAGGTGACGCGTGAGTCAAGTCACCTCAGCAGTACGGTATATCTTTTCCTCCTTAAGAAAGGTGGGGTCACGAAATCTCACTTTTCGGGCCAGCCGACAACCCAACTCAAAGGACGCACTGATGTGACTTGACTCACGGATCCCCTCAGTAATACGTTGAATTATTCCCTCCTTGAGAAAGGTGGGACCACGAAATCGTAGGTTTCGGTCCAGCCGACAACCGAACTCCAAGAACGCACTGAAGTGACTTGAGTCATGCGTCACCTCAGTGCGTCATCTACGTCATGCCCAGGAGAATAATTTTTATGAATTATGAGTGTTGTATGGAAGAATTCATCATACAATTTTTTCAAACCTCGCGGCCAGGGAATTCATTTTCGCTTATAGCGCCGATGTGACTTTTCTTTGCCCGTGGTGGAATTCGAATCTTCCAACTCCGAAGCGACTGTTCTTCCAAGTGATCTACGCCGGTTAGCTTATCGCTGCTTCATTTCGACTTGACTCATGCGTCACCTCAGTGCGTGGTCTGCGTCATGCCATGTACTACATTACAGACGGATGAGTCTTTTTTCAATGGCACACAAAGGTAACACATTCTAAATTTCTCATGAAAGGAATTGTAAAATCGAAAATATAAACCTAACGAGGATATATTTTACTAAAAAAGTTGTTAAAGAATTTTTACCAAATATCTCTTCGTTGGTAGGCATCGGTGCAAGGTCGGACACAGGAACGGGAGTGGGAGCAGGTGGTGATCTTAGATCAGGTGTCAGGAGATTGCCTCTCTGAATACAACAAAAAAAGAAAAGCACATAAATAAAAGAAACTCATAAGCACAAACATTTAGAACACATTCATTTTCGGAGAATAATGAATAATTTTGCCCGTTTTCATGAAATATAAATTGCACGACATAAATATTAGTGGAATATCTTAAATTAATATTACACACAAATTACCTAAAAACAAAATGTTCATTTTTAATTGTTCTTTCCGTATAATTCATAAGCCTAGAGCAGTGTTACCAGAGACTTTTGACTGAAATCAGTATAGACCAGGACTCAAAAAATCAGTAGATGATTTCTTTTTGCTTGAAATATGCGGCGCTTTACGAATGTAATGTAGTACTGGATGTAATCTCAATGCGAAGGAACACTTACATCAACTGGTATTTTAAATATTACCAGTACTCCTGTAAAAACACAAGTTTGGCGGGGCTAAGATCTAAGCCGCGCCCCCCTCACTCCGGAGTAAGTTTCTCTGCCAACTAAGCTACACGGACGGAATGTAACGCTACAGATTTGTCGTCTCGACACGTGCTATACCTGCGTAGTAAGTCACACTCCACAAACTGCTGTTAAACATTAGAATAAAATTCATACGAATACAATCAATCCTGTGTCGCTTTTGTATAAGACATTACTGATGATCAGCTTTATAAAATAATGCTCATCATTGAAATTAATGTTGATGTAAATAATCATGGCATTTCCCTTTTGATGTAGTCACAGTATGATTGGTCCCATTTGTTGTCTGTTTACTTAAAAACAAAGAGTTGTATTCTTACACTTCTTAATAAATGATACCCCGATGTTCCCAAAGTATGTGAAATAAGTGCTATACTAAAAAGAAAAAAAAACCCCGCATCATTTACACAAATATCGTACTGAAGCCGTTTTCTAATATTCTGTGTTTAAACAGAACTCAGAAAATCCTTGTATAACAGACTAAGCCGCCCCGGTGGCGCCGTGGTATAAGGCGCTGGCCTATGATCATTCGTCCGTAAGGGGTCTGGGTTCGAATCCCGGTCAGGCATGCCGCCCCGGTGGCGCAGTGGTCTAAGCGATGGCCTCTGATCATTCGTCCGAACGGGGTCCGGGTTCGAATCCCGGTGAGGCATGGATGTTGTGTTTGTCTTACGGCACTGGCTCTCTCCCTTCCCTGGAACCAGTAACCCTAAATTAGGGACGGGCGACTGCTTATAGCCCATTGAGTTGCTCACGGTGGTCGTTAAACCTCCAATCCAATCCAATCCAATCCAATCCGGTCAGGCATGGATGTTGTGTTTGTCTTACGGCACTGGCTCTCTCCCTTCCCTGGAACCAGTGACACTAAATTAGGGACGGGCGACTGCTTATAGCCCATTGAGTTGCTCACGGTGGTCGTTAAACCTCCAATCAAAAAATAAAAATAAATAACAGACTAATTAGTTATCTACAAAGGGTGAGTCGAAAATTTTGCAATATTTGCATAAACACATGTACTGCGGCGGGTATGTCTTGTGTTTAAACTAGTTCAAGTCGCGCACTGCAGTCAGTCAAAAGACATATAGAGTGGTAGTCGTTGCTGTGAACAGTGTTGCATGTCGTTGTTCTGTGACGCCTAAAGATGAACAGCCACAAGCGGCTAATTAGGAAACTTTTGCTTTACGAGTTTGAACTCGGCCGTAACGCTGCTCAAGCAACACGAAACATTTGTCATGCGAAAGGGGAAGGTTCCGTGGACCACAGCACAGCAACCAGATGGTTCAAGAAATTTGACTCAGGTGACAGAAAACTTGACGATCAGTCAAATTCAGGTAGTCCACGAACCGGGGATTCTGAAACCGTGCGGCAGGCCGTAGAGATAAATCCGACAACCAGAACCCGGAGATTATTAGGCGAGATGGGCATATTAAAGACCACCGTGGTTCGTCACCTAGCACCTAGGCAAGGTCGACAGAAGCTGCCGCATTGTCCCTCACGAACTGACGGCAGCTGAAGCTAACCGCCGAGTGTGCAAGAAACTCCTAGAAAACCCGTGCGATCTACGTTTCCTCAGGAGAATTGTTTCGTGCGATGAAAAGTGGGTCTATTTCCGTAATCCTAACACACAACGGCAATGGTTGAGCCTGGGCCAGCTTCCTGAACCTTTTGCCAAACGTGAGAGCTTCGAGCCCAAAGTGATGCTCTGAGTTTGGTGGAATTTCGAAGGGAGATAATCCATTACGAACTTGTTCCAGACGGTCGGACCATCAACGCCAATTTCTACTCTGAACAGTTGGAGCGGATATATGCTTGTTTGGAGGAGAAGTATCCGGGACTGGTGAACAGAAAGTGCGCTCTCTTACAGCAGAAAAACGCTCGGCCTCATACCCAGGCAAAACTCAAAGAACTTGAGGGCATCAAACTGATGCCACCCCCAGCATATATTCCGAATCTTGTGCCGTCGGGTTATTACTTGTTCCGGCCCATGGCCCACTTCCTCCGCGGGTGGCACTTCAACAACCAGTAGGAGGTGGCCGTTGGGATGAAGGAGTTCTTTGCCTCGAAGGACAAGAACTGGTATCGCCGGGCATCAAAGAACTGTCAGGCAGATGTTGCAACACGATGGCCTATACTTTGAATGCTAGTCAGCTTTCGTCGTAAAGGTACGTATGAAGACATAAAGTGAGCCAAATATTGCCAAAACGTTCGACTCACCCTCTGCAGAATAAAAGAATATTTCATGGCAACGAGTATGAATTTTAAAAAATAATAGGAAGCAGGTGTTGAATAATTTTTGTCTTCGTCAGAATTTTCTCTGCAGACCAGTTCTCAGGTGAGTCCTGCTAATTGAATCAGTAGATGGTGAGTACTGAAAGAATGCAGAGATTCCTAGACAACACGTCCCTGACTATGTAGGTTGTTTAAAACAGAGGAAAATCAGCATATTATGAAAGCCTATCAGTAGACTGGAATCAAAATCAGTAGAATGGAAACACTGGCTCTCAGGTGAGTCTTGTTGATTGAATCAGTAGATGGTGAGTACTGAAAGAATGCAGAGATTCTTAGACAACACGTCCCTGACTATGTAGGTTGTCTTAAAACAGAGGAAAAAGCACATTATGAAAGCCTGTCAGTAGACTGGAGTCAAAATCAGTAGAACTACTGATAAATCAGGAGAATGGAAACACTGGTGAATGGAAACACTGGTTCTCAGGTGAGTCTTGTTGATTGAATCAGTAGATGGTGAGTACTGACAGAATGCAGAGATTCCTAGACAACACGTCCCTGACTATGTAGGTTGTCTTAAAACAGAGGAAAAGGCGTATAATGAAAGCTTATCAGTAGACTGGAGTAAAAATCAGTAGATCTACTGATAAATCAGTAGAATGGAAGCACAGGCCTGGAGTGTTAACCTGATATTTTAACAAGATTGACTAATACAGTTCCTTTAATGATTTTTGGAATAAGCTCTGAGCTATCACTGAGTGATTTCTTTTCACAAATTCTGAAATTATCACCACTGTAAATTGGTCAGTAAAACATGGCTACAAAAGTTAAAATTTTATCAAATTAATTATTTGTAAAGCGAAAATTGCACTTCAACAACTGACGATTTTGTATACATACTAGTGAGTGTTGCTTGCGTGCTACCAGGGTGAGTTATAAATTCGTAGCGTTTTGGTGTACAATGTCCGGTTACACATGTTGACCACATATGGCTATTTGGCAAAATACAGTTCACCAGAGTCTATGGTATGTTGCCAACGTTCAGCCAAAGATGCAATGCTGTTACGATACCAGGCGGCTGGATTTGATGTGAAAAAACTCAGTGATGCCATCTTTCACAGCCTCCAAGAAATGAAACTGTCTGCCGACCAAGAAGTGAGATATAGAATGAAACATGTGAAAATCCGCGGGGGGCAACATCCGAGCTATGGGCTGGGTGAGGTGGGATTTCGATGCCATCCAAATCTTGAATTTTCTGGCGGACAATCCGTGACCTATGGCATGGGGTGTTGTCAAATTGCAGGAGGACCTTCTTTTGGTTCACCATTGTGGGGTAGCGCTGGCGTAGAATGTCGTATACGTGCTGCAACTGGTCGGCATACACTGTTAGAAATTTCAGTTCAACGTTGCACCACAATATCGTATAGAATCTGACACTTACCCCGTGATCTGGTGCGATTTTCACACTTGCACCATAAAGTGGTGCATGAAAACGTTTGACTTGCACTAAGTTTTCGTGCAAATTACCAAATGCAGCCAAAACAGCGTTATCTTGCACCACATTTTCGGGCAGTGAAGGAAACGGCGCATGCGTCTTCGTCATCAAATCATCCGAAAGAGGCAGATGTTGTGTTGTGCCTCCATGTTGGTTTTGTCGGCACAGTGAGTGCGAGTTTGGAAAACTTTAAATAAGTGTTCACTCAAGTTAATAAGGTAAGCGATAAAAATAATTTTTGTAGGAAATTTATATTTGGTGTAGGACAATACAATTTTAGTTCTCTGAGGAGGTTGTTCACATGGAAGTAGCTTCTAATGTAATATAACAAGTTCAAATTGCGGCATTAATTGGTCCAGTGTATTGATCTTGAAATTGAGACTATATGTGCTAACATAAGTAATGAAGATTAAAATCTTCCAAATATGCGAGAAAAAATTTAAAATGTAAAAAAAGGAACATTTAATTCCTAAATTGATGAAGTAAACACAAACTTTTTGGAACTGTACACAAAGTGTTTTTAAAATATTTTATCTATAAAGCAGTGATGTAAAAAGACTACACTTAATTTTGGTGATATATTGCACCAATAAGTGGAACTACAGCAGCTGCACCACATTTCGGCAAAGCTACGTTAACAAGTGGTGCAACTTTGCACCATGTTATGGAATAAGGTTGCACTATAAAATGGTGCATCCTTACATTTGATGGTGTAAGACGGCACCATTTTATGGTCTAATCATACACCATATTCTGGTGCAACCTTACACCATAAAGTGATGTAAGGTTGCACCATATTATCGGGTTTTGTTTGCACCACATAACGGTGCATCTTTTCTCAGAAAGTGGTGCAGCTGTATAGCGCCACTTTTTGGTGTAACCTATCCCCAAATTTTTAACAGTGTACAAATTTTCTTCTCGGCAGCTGTCGCATTCAACCCTTTTTTCCAATAACGGCATAGGAACACGCAAACAAATTTCTCCTCCGACATTCTCGTCTCGTATGAGCGGCACATACACTGAAGTGCCAGAAAAACTGGTACAGACGAGCTTATGCAAAATTCATAGCAACGTCCCCTATGAGCGTACTCGGTTGCGTCCGCCAGTGCGTATATAAAGCCTGCTGTCAGAGCCATTTTCGGTATGAGAATGACAAGTAATAACAATTTAAGCGATTTTCAACGCGGTGTCATAGTTGGGGCTCGTGAGATGGGCCATAGTATTTCGGAGGTAGAAACGAAGTTCGGATTTTCACGGACGACCATTGCAAGGTTGTACCGTGACTACAAGAATTCCAGCAAAACCTCCAACCTACGATACCAGTGTGGCCGTAAAAAGACATTGGGTGAACGTGACCATCGTCCGCTGTCAAGAATCGTTTCACGCGATAGGTGTGCAACACTCTCGCAGGTATCATCGGAGTTCAATGCTGGAGCCTCAACAAGCATCAGCGTCTGGACTGTGCAACGTACCCTGCACGATGTGGGCTTTGGGAGCTGACGCATAACTCGAGTACCCTTGATGGGTGCACAACACAGAGCTATGCGCCTCGCTTGGGCCTGGTCCAGTAGCCTGGTCTGACGAGTCGAGTTTCCAACTGTATCGGGCAGATGGAAGAATTCATGCATGGCACAAACCCCATGAAGCCATGGACCCCGCCTGTCAACAGGGAACTGTATCGGCTGGTGGTGGGGGGGGGGTCCGTAGTGGTATGGGGTGTGTTTAGCTGGACTTCACTGGGACCCCTAGTACGTCTACAAACGTCTGTGACCGACCAACGCTATGTGCGCATCCTTTCTGGTGAGGTACACTCGTTCATGTCCTGCATTTATGTTGATGGGTTGGGCCTGTTCCAACAGGACAATGCACCTCCACACAAGTGTCGGGACGCCACATTATGGCTAGAGGAGCATTCATTTGAGTTTGGGGTGTTGCCATTCCCACCCAAGTCCCTAGATCTGAACGTCATGGAACACATTTGGGATGCCATGCAACGCGCTATCGAACACAGGAATCCGAGATCTCGGAATACACCCGAATTGTGGAACGCTCTGCAGGAATTATGGTGTACCTTGCCTACAGCATATTTCCAGAAGCTAGTGGAGTCCATGCCCCGTCGTATTTCTGCAGTCCTGCGCTCCCGTGGGGGACCTAACAAGTATTAAACTAGGGTACCAGTTTTTCTGGCACTTCAGTGTAAATGTCGGGCCCGGCGTATGCCTGTCTCAGCAGCAGAGCACGTCATCCAATCAGGCGTGGAACACATTCCACTTACTGCGCATGACTGACCTGTTCGGGGGAGCTTTTCCATCTGTGCCGCGAAACGATGCTAACTTATGGCTCACCCTAATAATAGCTGATTCAGGGCCGTAGCTACCGGGACGGGAGGGCAGGGAGGGCTGTTGCTCTTCCAGGATGATCATATCACGAGCGTAATTTCATTCTCTTGAGGGGCGAAAAAAAATAGAAATGAACAGTGTGTGCGTAAATTTGCCGAACATTTTAGCTCAAGCACAAAGTTATACACTTTAATATCTTCTTTTGTAAATACTTTAGTTAGCCGTATACACGATTACGCGAAGCTAAACAGCATGCAGAATTTACACTATGAGTTGTGGACCACCTCATATGGATGCATGTAATATTCCGAACCAGTGGATGGAGTTATGTAAAACAATAATCTGATATGCCTAACTTCCGTGACCTTTCCGAATTCGTCGTAGGGATGAAGAGCTAATTAGTAATTTGTGCTGCCGAAAGTTTCTTTGAAGATTTAACCTTGAAAGGAGTTTTTCCAAGCCCTACTCCGAAAGCATCTTCCTGGTGTTACGTTTACTATCTAATACTCATTCTTTCTGTGCTGATTTGTTTTCATTCTGAATTTCTGCACGGGTTGTGTTGTCGGTCTTTACACAATTTTTGCGTTTCACTTGATATTTAAAACCGTTGACTCTTGGTTGGCACTATTCACCTACTTTTTCAATTTTGAGTAAAATTATGTCGAAAACTGGAAGTGCGATTTTTTAACGATGTAATACTTTCCCATAACGAAAGTAAGAACTGCTTACTCTCTATTTGAGTGGAAGTAAGGAACTTTTGAACTCCAAGGGGCGTAATTTCAAGGTTCGCCCTCCCAGATAAGTAAAACTTGCTTCGTTCCTGAGCTGATTACATTTATCTCATGCTCACTGCCCATACAAATTGTTTTTCACAAAGAAACCACTGTGAATTTGTACTGCACAGTTTCCACAGAAGTCTAGCTATAAGCAGAAAAGTAATTATAGCTAGTGATGAATGTTGTTTCATAATAATACCCTTATCTTTATTTGTTATGTGTTCAACCACAGTAGACAGCTAGATGCTTTAAAGTTTGGAAGTAGACTTGTGAGACTGTTGTCTCGTTTAACTTTTTAGATAATTTGACTTAAAACAAAACAAAACTGTGAGTGAATATAATATAATCCGGAAACAATGTTTTCACCGGCGTAGGATAGATAGCAGCACGATAGGTTGCAATAACTTGCCAATAGCGGTTTACCTCTGGAACCCGTAAGCAGAATATTTACTATTACAACTGCTTGTCAATGTATTCTTCTGCTTCAGAGCAAGATACTAAAAATGTCGTAAATGTTGCAGAGAATCAGTATGTTTCTACCCATCAGTATGTTTCGGCAATGTTATAACACATCAGTATGTTTCGACCAATCAGTATGTTTCGGCATTGTTATGACCCATCAGTATGTTTCGGCAATGTTATTGCCCATCAGTATGTTTCGGCAATGTTATGACCCATCAGTATGTTTCGACCCATCAGTATCTTTCGGTAATGTTATGACCCAACAGTATATTTCAGCAATGTTATGACCCATCAGTATGTTTCGGCAATGTTATGACCCATCAGTATGTTTCGGCAATGTTATTGCCCATCAATATGTTTCGGCAATGTTATGACCCATCAGTATGTTTCGGCAATATTATGACCCAACAGTATATTTCGACCCATCAGTATGTTTCGGCAATGGTATGACCCATCAGCATGTTTCGGCAGTGTTATGATCCATCAGTATGTTTCGGCAATGTTATGATCCATCAGTATGTTTCGGCAATGTTATGACCCATCAGTATGTTTCTACCCACCAGTATGTTTCGGCAATGTTATGACATATCAGTATGTTTTGGAAATGTAATGACCCATCAGCATGTTTCGACCCGAAGTTTATTAAAAGTTTCAAACGAAACGTTAAGTTACAAATATGGTTTATGCGATAGTTGGCCAACGTTTGTGGGGTAACTGTTACTGTTGTACCTGCAATGCGTTTTCGCAGTCTTGATATCTGTCGCATAAACTATATTTGTAACATAACGTCACAGACTGAAATCCAGCGGGGCTGCTCCGTTCCTGCCAATCCCTTCATTTGAAAATGCTGCTTCGAGAGTTTCACGAACAACATGTGACCAACGTGGGAGTGCCACATCTTTTTAGAAGATGTCAGTCGGCCGCCCATCCTGCAACTGGAAGATGGAGTAATTGATGAGCATATCCAGGTATACACTTGCGAAAGCCGTTTGCTCAGAAAAGAAAAAAAGACCAATTATCCGGTCATATATATAAGTCCACACCAGATGTCAACAGTCGGACTGTCACAAAAATGTGCACTGATGAAATGTGGGTTTTCGGATCTCCAAATACGAATATCCTCTGTGTTGACTGACACACTAAGATGGAACGCAGCACTTTAGTGTACATATTGAGCATAGATCCCCACATTCTTGCTAAGCCGCGTAACATCATGAAGAGAGCGTGTAGATAGACAGTTCATAGATCTTCCCAATCCTTGCCAAGTCATGTAATAACATGAACAGAGCGTAAAGACTGATCATATATCTTCCCGGTTCTTGATAAGTTGCGTAGTATCGTGAAGTGAGCTTACAGACCGATCACAGATCTCTTCGATCCTTGCTAGCATGAGTAGTATCATGAAACGAGAGTACAGACTGATCATAGTGCATAGATCTCCCACATTTTTCTAGAGTCACAAAATATTATGAAAAGGATGCACAGATTGAAGTTTTATCTCTTAAAATGCATTTAAAACGATTCTAGAAAGTCGCCATTCGAAGAAAATGTGATTGTCAAAAAAATGAGAATTTAACAGATTTTCTTACCTTGCCTTCAACTCTTTCAGCTTCAAAAAGCTGAGCAACCTGTTCATCTGCTGCCAGATCATCCACATCCAGGTCCAAAGATCCTGCGAAAATTCAGACAAAATGTTTATAAGCAATATTGAGACAAAACAAGTAAACGCAGGGATCAATAGTACGTAAGGGAAAGAAAATTTAAATGAAATGCCGGTTAGCACTAATGATGTAAATCATCAGCTATTTTATCTTTATTTCATGGCAGCCGCCATATGAAAAAATGTTGACGTGAAAGCTGGTTTTACGTGTTTGAAATCATAAATAAAACATGGAAGAATCTTAAATGGGAAAATAATGATGATTTTATTAGCTGAGCGTTAAAGCTATTGAATTAATGTACTTAGATTAACTAGTTGATGTGTGTATAAAACTAATATCGTTAATTATTTCGTTAAACATATACCTCACACTCTAGAAACAACCGCGTGAATAAAACTGTCAGGTTGAAAGAATCAGGAAATACTTACGTAACGTTAACTCCAGGCACTGGATTTCAGGTAACCAATATACACTGAAGTGCCATAAAAACTGGTGCAGCCGAGCTTATGGAAAATACATAGCAACGTCCGCCAGTGCGTATGTAAAGCGATGGACATCCTTGCCAGCTGTCAGACCTGTTTTCGGCATGAGAATGACAAGTATTAACGATTTAAGCGATTTTCAACGCGGTGTCATAATTGGCGCTCGTGAGATGGGCCATAGTATTTCGGAGGTAGAAACGAAGTTCGGATTTTCACGGACGACCTTTGCAAGGGTGTACCGTGACTACAAGAATTCCGGCAAAACCTCCAACCTACGATAAAATTGTGGCGGTAAAAAGACATTGGGTGAACGTGACCATCGTCCGCTGTCAAGAATCGTTTTACGCGATAGGCGTGCAACACTCTCGCAGGTATCATCAAAATTCAATGCTGGAGCCTCAACAAACATCAGCGTCCGGACTGAGCAACGTTTCCTGCACAATATGAACTTTGGGAGCCGACGCCCAACTCGAGTCCCTTTGATGGGTGCACGACACAGAGCTATACGCCTCGCTTGTGCATGGCAACACCGCCACTGGACACTTGATGACTGGAAACAAGTAGCCTGGTCTGACGAGTCGCGTTTCCAACTGTATCGGGCAGATGGAAGGATTCGTGTGTGGCGCAAACCCCATGAAGCCATGGATCCCGCCTGTCAACAGGGAATTGTACCGGCTGGTGGGTGGTCCGTAATGGTCTGGGGTAAGTTTAGCTGGACTTCACTGGGACCCCTGGTACGTCTATAAACGTCTGTGACCGGCCAACGCTATGTGCACATCCTTTCTGACGAGGTACACCCGTTAATGCCCTGCATTCATGCTGATGGGTTGGGCCTGTTCCAACAGAACAATGCACCTCCACACAAGTGTCGAGACGCCACATCATGGTTAGAGGAGCATTCATCTGAGTTTGGGGTGTTGCCATTCCCACCGAAGTCCCCAGATCTGAACGTGATATAACACATTTGGGATACACGCAAATTGCCATCGAACACAGGAATCCGAGACCTCGGAATACACCCGAATTGTGGAACGCTCTGCAGGAAGTATGGTGTACATTGCCTACAGCTCATTTTACAGAAGCTAGTGGAGTCCATGATACGTCGTATTTCTGAAGTTCTGCGCTCCCGTGGGGGACCTACTAAGCATTAGACTGGTGCACCAGCATTTCTGGCACTTCAGTGTATAATATTTACGCTCCCTGGCGGAAAAACTATGCACTGTTTCAAGCAGAAGTTGTTCTTAAAAGGTTTTCCGAGGTGAACGATTTTCGACCACGAAAAAATTTTTAAATCGAGTTTTCAGAAGCTCAGATTTTGCTGCAAATACATCAGAAACAGAAATAAATACTAACTCTCTCGGGTGGGCAAACCATTGTTTTCCAAAAATTCGAAATTATATGTAGAGCATTTCCCATTCGCAGCTCTATCCGATGCAGATTTTTTTTTCAAAGATGATTTTTAGAAGCAGATATATTGGGGAAATCGTAATTTAATTTCGCGCCCTCTAGCGGAAAATCTATGAATTACTTGAAAAAGAAATTGTACCCAAAATAGTCCTCGTTAAAAATGGCATCGAAAAAAAGAAAGATCTTTCTTCAATGGGATATTTATAAGCAAATACGTATATGGAATAAAATATATTTTGAATTCGATAGCAGCTGTATTTACGCCCTCTTGCGACAAAGTTATGAATTAAAAACAAACAAACCGGAAAGCAAGCATCATCATTCTTTTTACATTTCAAGCTTTCCAATGCAAAAATAATTTTGCAAATCTGACTAATAGTTGAAGAGATATGGTGTCCACAGACGAACGGATGGACAAACTGGTAATAATCACGTACGTTTTATTACAAAAGATGTGCTTAACACATAGAGCAGTCACCTATCCCTTATTTAGGGCCGCAGCTTACAGGGATGGAATCGATGCGCAAGAAAGAAGAGGATATTTGTGTCTCAATGAGGAATCGAATCCACACCCAAGAGTCAGAATCCAGTCTCTTAACCACTCGACAAATGGATAAGGTTTACTTTGATCACGTGAGAATTTACAGCTACACCCGCACGCACACACGCACGCACCATATAATTTAATTCTTACGCTTTCCAACCGTAGGTTGAAAAAGCGTATATGCTCGAGCTTTGTCCGTCTGTCTGCCTGCCTGTCTGCACGATAACTCGCGTAAAAATAATTCGATTTCGATTAAATTTTAGTATGCGGTAGGGGACAAAATAATGACGAACCCCATTGAAAATGGGCGAAATGGGGTCAAAGGTCAGAACATAGGAGCGGGATCCATATCGTCGCCCTTATGCGTCCTAACTTATGTAAAAATGCTTCGATTGCGACAAAACTTTATCATGTTGTTCCGGATGTATACTGAACTGGTTCTGTTGAATATCATTGAAATGGGGTCAAAGGTCAGGGCAGAGGAGTGAGATTTATTCCACAGCCATTTTCCTCATAACTTGATTAAAAATGCTTTTATTGCGACAAAACGTTATTATGTTGTTCCGAAGGTACACTGAACTGGTTCTGTTGAATATCATTGAAATGGGGTCAAAGGTCAGGGCAGAGGAGCGAGATTCATTCCACAGCCGTTATCCTCAGAACTTGACTAAAAATACTTCTATTGCGACAAAACTTTAGTATGTTGTTTCGGAGGTATACTGAACCAATTCTGTTTAATATCATCACAATGTGATCAAAGGTCAGGGCATAGGAACGAGATTTATTCCACAGCCATTATCCTTATAACTAGAGTAATGATTTCTGGTATGTTGGAAAGCGTATCATAATCAATGCATTGCCTTATTTTACTAACTTGTTTTTATTGTTCCGTGTCATGAACAAACGCTTATTGATGCAATTTTTTAACCCATTTTTGGTTTACTTTTATTAAAGAAAATGACGTTCCACACAGTAGCATTTAAGACATGTACTAAGCTTACTCAGCTATCTGCTATAACGGTTGAAAATGGCCACCACGCTGTTGTGGAAAATCATTATCGCACATCGGTTTGTTAATAAAGACATGGCATCAACTCAGAAACAAGTGATTGCATGCATTACTTTCTTTCTAAATCAAATGAGGCTCTCAAAAATGAAACTCAGCACTTCGTTTCTAATGTAATTGTGATGGCTTTCTTGTGTTGCTTAGCTTGAGCTTAAGCGCTGTTTGCGTGAAGCTAAGTGAGACAAAGCGTGCGAATGGCCTTGCTCCAACCGTTCGATCGAAGATATCGAGCACTTTGTTTATTGTCAACACTACTGACCTTCAGAACGAAACATGCTGGCCACGAAAAAAAACGAAGAACAATGAGGAGTGTTTGGGCTTATAACGAAGTAAATTTCTCCGTCATTTTTGGCCTACGCCGGGATTCGAACCCGAGTCCGCTTATTCCGGAACAAGTCGCTCTACCAACTGAGCTACGCAGACGTTCATTCTGACTCCTATCTGCCTTTATGTCGTGTGCGTCCTGCTGGCAGGTACGTCACATCTCCCCCGAAAGAGGGCCGGGGCATGATCCACGGGTCAGCCGTGACCATGAATCGTTGCAGGCAGCCATCCACAGTAGAACGTGCACTTGAGAACTCCCAGTCAATCTCGTGTGTGGAATGCAACGTCACACACATTTATTTTTCGAAGAGCTGAAGAAGGGATTCTCTGATTTTTCCTATCTCGCGGTGTGGAAAGAACATCACACCATTGCGAGATTTTGAACGGTCGGGTCATCCGGATAGTTCGGGCGCCATTATAACGAAGTAAATTTCTCCGTCATTTTTGGTCTACGCCGGGATTCGAACCCGAGTCCGCTTATTCCGGAACAAGTCGCTCTACCAACTGAGCTACGCAGACGTTCATTCTGACTCCTATCTGCCTTTATGTCGTGCGCGTGCTGCTGGAAGGTACGTCACAGGCTTGGTCACCTTTAATGTACAAATTCACACATTGTTACTAAGTAAATTCATTACAAATTCATTAAAGGTTACTAAGTCACCTTTAATGCGCAAATTCACGTCCCCAGCGGCCAAGTGGACTGAGGCTCTGACTGTTTGTCCTAGACTGAACAGAGTTCGAGTCCCGGATAAGGAATTAATGATGTCTTTGTTTTACGGTGACGTGATTCTTTCCTTGACTTGAAGCTAGTGTCTTCAAATAAGGAACGGGATACTGCTTACAATCATTAGAATTTCTGAGAGTAGTTTTTTACGTGGATATGATATTTAAAACAAATATCTCGTTCCAAAACACAACTGACTGAACGCAGATAATGATGTTAAACGAAGGAGGTCTGATATTTCAGCAGATGAACTAATTCGTAATTCCGTGTAGTCGTAAAAAAATTATTGTATGTAATGCATAAACATGATGTGTGTTTATGGACTGTGAAAGATAAGGAAATTGCTCCTTCTTATGTCTTCCGTGTTGTCCTTCTCACAAATTAGCCATGAGTATGAAGCTGAACCAAAAATTAAATATAGTTCTTCAGGAAGGAGGATGAACTTTCATTCCAAACTAAACAAAATGTACGATGAGTAAAGTTGAACTTCCTTTAACGATTTCAGGTCGTTCCAGAAAAATCATCAGTCAGAAATGAAGTATAGGATTTACATGTTGAAGACCCAAACCTTTCTAAAAGTCCAGACAATCACTCTGTTACACACTAAGGGTCTGCTTTTGAGTTCTGAGCATTAATTTAATGGATTTTCATATACACTGCGATACCAGGAAAAAATTGGGAACCACCGCACCAATGCGGTATATAGCATCGTTCGCAAACGACAAATAAACAGTGTGATTTAGAACTCATGGGACAAACTTTAAGGGTGGTAGAGCACACTGCAACAAATATTTTTTGTATGGGAATGTATGGGCGCAAGTGACGCGTTAAGGCACAAACACAAGAAAAATACAAGAAAGGAAACATAAATTGTTTACTTACAGCATCGTTGACAAGTGCTTCTTTATAGCAATGCTTACAATAATTGCTCAAAATTGCGTCCACCAACATTAATACATGCGTGGCAGCGTCAACGGAGTGAGTGGCGTACAGTTTCAAAGATTCCAGGTATTTCTCGCACAAGTGCAGCCGCAACGGATATTCGAGCGACGAGGTCCTCAACAGAGTCAACTGGAGTCTCGTAAACGAGGGGTTTCACATGTCCCCATAAGAAGTAATCAAGGCTCCATAAATCGGGCGATCGGGGTGGCCAACGGACTGGTCCACCACGGGCAATCCACCGCGCCCCGAAAGTGGCATCCAGGTAATTGCTCACATTTATGCTGAAATGGGCTGGCGCCCCATCATGCTGAAACCAGAACGGCCAGTGGTACATCTTGAAACAATTCTGGTAAAACCTCTTCCAGAAAAATACGATAACATCTGCCATCGAGTCGTGTTGGTAGTAGATATGGGCCAAGCAGGAAGTCGTTCATAATACCCGCCCACACATTCACAGAGAATCGTTCTTGGTACGTCGACGCTGCCACGCATGTATTACGGTTGGTGGACGCAATTTTGAGCAATTATTGTAAACATTGCTGGGAAGAAGCACTTGATAACGATGCTGTAAGTGAACAATTTATGTTTCCCTTCATGTCTATTTCTTGTGTTTGTGCCTGAACGCGTCACTTGCGCCCATACATTCCCATACAAAAAATGTTTGTTGCAGTGTGCTCTAGCACCCCTTAAAGTTTGTCCCATGAGTTCTGAATCACCCTGTATATAGAGGCAGATATCTCCGCAAGCACAAGTAGTACCATTCGCAGTTCAGATGGCAGCTTATCAGGATTTAAGCGATTTCGAACACACTAAGGGTCTGCTTTTCCCGCTCTGTCTGGCGGGATTTCGAACGTGGTATGATAGTCGGCACCAGGGAGATGGATCACTCCATCTCGGAAATTACCACAAATACTGGATTTATACAGCCAATAATTTCCACGTCGTACCTGGACTACACAAACTCAGGGAACACATCCAGAGCGCGAGACCGGTGTGGCCGTAAGATACGGATTTCTTTGTCCCGTTCCGCCAATGTTTCTTGGCTATACGGGGACTAGTGGAACACCTTGGATTTTATTTTGAAATGTTGCGACAATTATCCTGCCTTGAGACGCCGGTTCGGACCCTGGCCACCCCCGTGGCTCAGAGACCAGCCCGCGATGACGTGCTGGAAGGCGACCTGGCGTACCTTATCTGGGTTCCCGCTCTGTCTGGCGGGATAGGTCGTTAAATAATTTAGGGTTAAGCCCTGGGCGATCGCGGGTAGCGGCGTCTGGCACGCATCGTAGCATACTCTCGGAATCCAATGTTGGCCGCCCCGGTGGCGCAGTGGTCTAAGGCGCTGGCCTCTGATCATTCGTCCGTAAGGGGTCCAGGTTCGAATCCCGGTGAGGCATGGATGTTGTGTTTGTCTTACGGCACTGGTTCTCTCCCTTCCCTGGAACCAGTGACCCTAAATTAAGGACCGGCGACTGCTTCTAGCCCATTGAGTTGCTCACGGTGGTCGTTAAACCTCCAATCAAAAAAAAAAAAAAAAAAAAAGAATCCAGTGTTGCTGCAAATCACAGCGCAATTCAATGCTGGAGTCAGTAGTAGCATCAGCGTTTGGACAGTATAACATTCCCTGCATTCTATGAGAATCCGAAGCCGACGGCCCACCTGGATCCGGAACATCTGTCGTCCGGTGTCATTGCTGAACAGACGATACGAGGCTGTGCGCCTTGCCTAGGCTTCGGAATACCGCCATTGGAGGCAAGCTGACTGGAAACGCGTAGCCTGGTCTGACGAATCGCGGTACCATCAGTTTCGGGCAGATGGCCGATTTCCAGTGTGGTGCTAACTCGACGAGGCAATGGATCCAGACGAGGCGATGCCTACAAGGAAGAGTGCAGGCCGGTGGTGGTTCTGTTCTGGTGTAGGGTGTTTTCAGCTGGCACGCACTTGGACCTCCTCATACATCTGCAGGCCGCTCTGATTGGTGGAGGCAACGTAACCATCCTTGAGGATCATTTGCACACGTTCGTGCCATGCAACCACTCAGACAGGTGCGAGCTCTTTCAACACGACAATGCACCACCGCACACGTCCGCAGTCGTCCGATTATGAATGGAGGAACATTCCACGAAGTTTGGCATCCTGACTTGGCCCCATCGTCCTCCGAATCGAACACATTTGGGATGTTGTTAAACGTGCCGTCAATGCCTGGAATCCTCACCGAATTGTGAGACGCTATTTAAGAAGCTTGGTGTATACTCTCTCCACAGTACTACAGAGAGCTCGTGGAGTCCATACCCCATTGTTCAACGTGCAGCCAATGCCAGGAATCCTTCACCGGCGAATATTACGAAATTGTGGTACGCTCTTCAGGAAGCATGGTGTGCACTGTCTGCACAGTACAACAGAGAGCTCATGGAGTCCATACCCCATTGTTCAACGTGCAGCCAATGCCAGGAATTCTTCACCGGTGAATATTACGGGGTTGTGGGACGCTCTTCAGGAAGCATGGTGTGCACTGTCACCACACTACAACACAGAGCTCATGGAGTCCATACCCCATTGTTCAACGTGCAGCCAATGCCAGGAATCCTTCACCGGCGAATATTACGGAAATTGTGGTACGCTCTTCAGGAAGCATGGTGTGCACTGTCTGCACAATACAACAGAGAGCTCATGGAGTCCATACCCCATTGTTCAACGTGCAGCCAATGCCAGGAGTCCTTCACCGGCGAATATTACGGAATTGTGGGACGCTCTTCAGGAAGCATGGTGTGTACTGTCTCCACAATACAAAAGAGAGCTCATGGAGTCCATACGCCATTCTTAAAGGTGCAGCCAATGCCAGGAATCTTTCACCGGCGAATATTGCGGAATTGTGAGACGATATTTAGGAAGCATGGTGTACACTGTCTCCACAGTACAACAGAGAGCTCATGGAGTCCACACCCCCATTGTTCAACGTGCAGCCAATGCCAGGAATCCTTCACCAGCGTATATTACGGAGTTGTGGGACGCTCTTCAGGAAGCATGGAGTGTACTGTCTCCACAATACAACAGAGAGCTCATGGAGTCCATACCCCATTGTTTAACGTGCAGCCAATGCCAGGAATCCTTCACCGACGAATATTACGGAGTTGTGGGACGCTCTTCAGGAAGCATGGTGTGTACTGTCTCTACAATACAACAGAGAGCTCATGGAGTCCATACTCCATTGTTAAACGTGCATCCAATGCCAGGAATCCTTCACCGGCGAATATTACGGAATTGTGTGACGCTCTTCAGGAAGCATGGTCTGCACTGTCTCCACAGTACAACAGGGAGCTCATGGAGTCCATACCCCATTGTTCAACGTGCAGCCAATGCCAGGAATCCTTCACCGGCGAATATTACGGAGTTGTGGGCGCTCTTCAGGAAGCACGGTGTGTACTGTCTCCATAATACAAAGAGAGATCATGGAGTCCATACCCCATTCTAAAAGGTGCAGCCAATGCCAGGAATCCTTCACCGGCGAATATTACGAAATTGTGGGACGCTCTTCATGAAGCATGGAGTGCACTGTCTCCACAGTACAACAGAGAGCTCATGGAGTCCATACCCCATTGTTCAACGTGCAGCCAATGCCAGGAATCTTTCACCGGCGAATATTGCGGAATTGTGAGACAATATTTAGGAAGCATGGTGTACACTGTCTCCACAGTACAACAGAGAGCTCATGGAGTCCATACCCCATTCTTAAAGGTGCAGCCAATGCCAGGAATCTTTCACCGGCGAATATTGTGGAATTGTGAGACGATATTTAGGAAGCATGGTCTACACTGTCTCCACAGTACAACAGAGAGCTCATGGAGTCCATACCCCATTCTTAAAGGTGCAGCCAATGCCAGGAATCTTTCACCGGCGAATATTGTGGAATTGTGAGACGATATTTAGGAAGCATGGTGTACACTGTCTCCACAGTACAACAGAGAGCTCATGGAGTCCATACCCCATTGTTCAACGTGCATCCAATGCTAGGAATCCTTCACCGGCGAATATTACGGAATTGTGTGACGCTCTTCAGGAAGCATGGTCTTCACTGTCTCCACAGTACAACAGGGAGCTCATGGAGTCCATACCCCATTGTTAAACGTGAAACTAATACCAGGAATCCTGCACCGACGAATATTACGAAATTGTGGGACGCTCTTCAGGAAGCATGGTGTGCATTGTCTCCACAGTACAACAGAGAGCTCATGGAGTCCATACCCCATTGTTCAACGTGCAGCCAATGCCAGGAATCCTTCACCGGCGAATATTACGGAATTGTGTGACGCTCTTCAGGAAGCATGGTGTGCACTGTCTCCACAGTACAACAGGGAGCTCATGGAGTCCATACCCCATTGTTCAACGTGCAGCCAAAGCCAGGAATTCTTCACCGGCGAATATTACGTAATTATGGGACGCTCTTCAGGAAGCATGGTGTGCACTGTCTTCACAGTACAACAGAGAGCTCATAGAGTCCATACCCCATTGTTCAACGTGCAGCCAATGCCAGAAATCCTCCACCGGCGAATATTACGGAGTTGTGGAACGCTCTTTAGGAAGCATGGTGTGCACTGTCTCCAGAGTACTACAGATCTCGTAGAGTCCATGCCCCGTCGCGTTGCTGCCTATATGCGATCGTGAGGAGGACCAACATGGTATTAGAGAGGTATCCCATAGTTTTGGTCACTTCAGTGCATGTATTAATGCACATACAATTAGGCATAGATTAAGAAAAACGAACAGTAAACTTCGAATATTTAAAGCGTGAAAAAAAATAAATGGAAATGTTTGGTGAATCTCCATCCATAAGAATCACTGGTGGATTTTCTCATGTTTGTATGTATTTCACAATGCATGTGCATACTTTCTTGCCCTTTTTTAAACACGTATGGCTACCGTTATTTCATAAAAGAAAAGTATTTAATAAAATCATTCTTGCCGTTCTTACTTATGGATCAGAAACATGCATTTTAACTAAAAAAGAGGCATACAGAGTTTGCGGGCAACTCAAAGAAGCTGCAGAGATGTATGCTTCGTGAAATCAAGAGAAACAGGAAAAAAATCTTGTATCAGAAAAATGACAACAGTTTATTTATTACATAAAAAATGACAACAGTTTATTACATGACCAAAGAAAGGACTCTCAAGTAGCAATGAGCTAGACATATTACTAAAAGAACTGAACACCTTTGGAAAAATGAAATAGGGATAACAAGCGTCAAGAAAAGACCCAGAAGAAAACCGCGCGTTAGATGGGTAAATGAAATTCAAAAGGATGCTAGAGTAACATGGAAAAAGAATTGCTCAAGACAGAGAGGTGTGGATGAAAATTGGGGATACCCTCAATCAGCAGTGGACTGAGGATTGTTGATGATGATATGTTCATCAAAACATCACAGTATCGTTAAGTGCCTTTCTTTATCAGTCGATGAACAATGCACTAAACAGACTGACACGTTACGTTTCTCTTTCTTTTTCTCGATGAATTTTTATTTCAGGGTTTAGCGAGAAACATGAGCGGCTCGTAACACCTCTGTGTTCCCTGGTGTCAGAGATATCAAACAAGTGCACTACTCATGCCTCATTGGAGACTCGAATCCGGGTCCACCCAGGATGAATAATCAGAAACCAGCGCCGCAGGTTTCCCGTCCACCGTGGAAATTTAATCAATTTTTACCAAGGAACTGTTTACGCTGTCAGATTATCCAGTATTTTATATGTTCTGCAAAACCAAAGTACCACAGAGATCATTTACTAGATCTTCAATTGAGGAAGTTGTATTGGGTTGTCGGAAAAGTCATGACGTATTTTAGCCATGTTTTGCAAAGGTCCTTTATTGATAGAAAGAACAAAGATAAATCAGTGATATAATGCCCGTTTTGTTCGATAACCTTTTGCCATCTTTCAGTGAGCTGCAGAATGCCTCGTTCATAGAAGGACCTGTCTTTCGTGGAGAAAACTGTACAAGGTCATGATTTACAGCCTCATCTGAATTGAACGTTATACCACGCAAAGACTGTTGAAGAGAGCGAAACAAGTAGAAGTCTGACGGCGCAAGGTCAGGCGAGTATGGTGGGTGGGGCAACACATCCCACCCAAGCTCCAATAATTTTTGGCAGGTGATCAAACTTGTGTGTGGTCTCGCGTTGTCGTGATGGAACACAGCACCTTTACGATGAACGAGCTCTGGACGTTTCTGGATGATGGATTCGTTCAAACTATCCAATTGCCGACAGTACACATTCGAATTGGTTGTTTGGTTCTGTGGTAAGAACAAGAAAAACACGACACCTTTAAAATCCTACCACACTGAAACCAGAATCTTCCGCTGATGAATGTCTGCTTTGGATGTCGTTTGAGGCGAAGCAGCACGTCGGGACCAAGACCGTTTGCGCAGCACATTGTTGTCCACAATCCACTTTTCGTCACCAGTTGTCAGTCACTTCAAAAAAAGGATTGTTTCCTCAGGTGTAATGAGCATATCGCAGATGTTTATACGCGCCGTCAATTGAGCTTCTTTGAATTCATGAGGAAGCCACACATCGAGTTTGCTTGCGTATCCCAGCTTCTTCAGGTGGTCGTGAACGTTTGAATGATGGATGTGCAATGTGTCTGTAATCTCTCGTGTCGTGTAACGTGGGTTTTACTCGATCAATGCCTTGATTTTGTCGTCATCAACCTCGGTTGGCCTCCTGGACTGAGGGGCATCGTCGAGGTCAAAATCACCAGCACGAAAGTTTGCGAACCACCGCTGGCACTAAAGTTTTTGTAGAGCATTATCACCGTACACTTTACGCAACTTTTCATGAGCTTGACGCGCGTTCTTCCTTTTACGGAAGTAAAACAGTAAAATATGGCAAAAATGCACAGTTTGGTCTTCCATCTTCAACTTGATGTCAAATCTCCTCAAATCAACCAAATCACTCACTATTCCTTTTAGACTGCAGCTAGAACTAGTACCTGTCGAATGCCATAGCGATAACAGAGCTGCGCATGCCTCTAGTACTTCCAAAACCGCCCAACCGCCATCGGGTGCCAAAATACGTCATGACTTTTTCGACAACCCAATAGATGTACAAAATCGTTAATAGGTACATATTTGGTAATCGGATCAATGGTAGGCCGATTATTAAACGATTTATTGTGGATGGATTCAATCGTTAAATCAGGTTCAATTGTGTATAATTAGCAGAGTTGGGCAGGAATGCATTACAAAGTAATGGAAGTAGAGATTACAATTAATGTGTAAAGCATTACAAGGCAATCCCAAGTATGGTTTGCACAAGGTAGTGGAATTAATCTGTATTGCATTACAATGAAGAGGATATAATTCAATTATTTAATAATGCCATTCCAAAGCAATGGAATTATTTGGTAATGAAATTACACAATTTGCAAATAATAATTACATACTAATAGTTTATAGAAACGTACGTGAGCCAAAAGCTATGTCTAGAAATGTCGGCCATGTAACATAGCAGGCAGAGACCGAAGTCTCGTGGAGAATGATCTAGAAGCGGCAAGAATGGGTTAGGCGTTTGTAGAATGATCCAGAATGATCGCGCAGTGGGAAGTTGTAGAGCTTTATATAAATCAAGAATATTCTAGAAAGGTTCAGGTCCTGTGGTGAAGTATACACGAAAGGACCTGAACCAGTCGCTAAAAGAATCAGTCGCTCGCTAGTCCAGTGTTCGTAACGGACAAGTAATGGATAACAACACTTAAGAGGTACGGCAAAAATGTTAAGAGTTCGCAAATTTCTGTAATATTCGGCTGTGCACCCTGAGTTGCTGAACTGTTAGTGTAGTGCTAATATGTGCTTGTAGCTATAGTGGGGTAATTATTTTGTACAGTGAAACGTATGTAATGGACGAGAATACTGTACTGGAGATGGACGAAGTGAGTAATCCCATTCGTACTTACTTCATATGTATTATTTCGTTCAAATCACTTTACTTGCAGCGAAGACGGGGCAACTGCTCATGTCATACACGTACAATCAATCTCCAATACACGCATTTGAGGTCCGAGGGGTGGAACAATTGTCAAATAACCTACACAGCGTGTAAGGGTGTTCTGGTTGCTGGTTTATTCAAGTTGTGTTTTTACCCAAAAGTTATTAGTTAATTACCAACATATAGTTAACTAACCATTACGATTATAATGGGTAACTGCTACATGTTATTACAATTACCATGTAAATCTAATGACCAGTTCACCATTACCATGTAAATCTAATGACCAGTTCACCATTACCATATAAATCTAATGACCAGTTCACCATTACCAAGTAATTCTAATGACCAGTTCACCATTACCATGTAATGGTAACGCTAAGTTCTTGTTCCCATTACCATTACGATGTAATACATTACCGATGAATTCAATTACGATTTTGCGCAACTCTGTTAATTAGGTTCATCGATGTTTTAAGTTGGGTTAAGAGATTTGTCGAAACAGAAACGGTCACTAAAGACAAACCACGGAGTAGGATTCCTCCAATTGCCGCCATGTTTTTTCCTTTCCTAGCGCGGATACCTGAATCGTGCATACAAGCTCTGAATCGTCCGAGAAGTCTCTGATCACTTACGTTAGGATCAGTGCGTTGAAAATTTATGGGAGACAAGTTACCGAACGTGAGACATGTACCGTATTTACCTGAAAACAAGAAGTGTTTTTTTTTCCGCATTTAGTCCTCCTAAAACCGAGAGTCGTCTTATATTCACATACTAAAAAGAACTTACAATCAGGGTCAATGTTTTGAAGGAAGTAGTAGTAGGCAAGAGTCGATATTTTTAGATCGAAAGTATTGCAATTCAAAGTTAAGCTTTCCTCACCACTTCAGCTGTCGACACGCAAATAATGCACAGCAGCGGTGTCTTTGCCTTGTCTTAGGCGCTTTAACTTGTTTAGAGATTTAACGCCCACCGTGAGCAACTCAATGAGCTATAAGCAGTCTTTCATCCTTGATTTAGTGCCACTGGTTTTAGGGAAGGGAGAGAGCCAGTGCCATAAGACAAACACATCATCATTGCCTACGGGATTCGAACCCGGACTCATCTCGGACGAATGGTCAGATGCCAGTCAGATCTTAGACCACTGCGTCATCAGGGTGGGGGCTTAGGCGCGCCTAATCAGTTGTTCTTTAACAACGAACATGAGAGGGAATGTTAGTGCATCGAAATTTTTAATACATTATTTCGAGCATGTCTGATCACTTTAAGAGAAGAGTGTCTACTGTAAAGAATTGATGAAATCAGTGAGCCGTTGTTATGGTGCAAATTTTATACTTATGCTGGTAAGATGTGCAGAAGAAAGCTGAAGAACATACTGCGTAACTATCTTTAGATGCATTAAGGGGCACCTCAAACAAAATGTGAAGTCAGCAGTTTTGCAGATGGACACAGATTTGGACATCATACTAGGAGGCATCGCCTCTCAGTTGCAAGTCTTTGAAGTTGCCGTCTACAAGTTCAAGACCACCTTCGACGCCCTTATGCTGAATGATTGCTACCCCCAGACACCTTCTGAAAAACTGAGGAAGCCTTCTAGGCATTAATGAGACAGTCGATAATGACAGCATGGGGTAGCAACAGCATCGGGTTCATTTGTTGGCATTATTAGTATTAATGACCTTTTTTCAAATATTGCTTCTTGCAGCATCCTTCAAAAGCTTTATAAGATCTTGGGATTCTGTGTCGATTGTTCTTTAATTTCTTTCTTTTCTATTTCATTTCAGATTCAATAGCGTTTGCGACTGTTGTTGGTGGATCATTTCGGCGGATTACGAATTCATTAATTAATTTTGTGATAACATTGAACTAACCAGAGTGGATAAAGTATTGAAGATTTTGGTTCCTGAAGAATCTCATGAAGGTAAGCAGTATAACTCTGCATTACTTCTTAGCGTCTTTTTTTCAATCGTTGCCCGACAGCCCCCTCCCACTTTATCTAGATGCTGTTTATAAAGTTGTTCCCGCCGCCCCGGTGGCGCAGTGGTCTAAGGCGTTGGCCTCTGATCATTCGTCCGTACGGGGTCTGGGTTCGAATCCCAGTCAGGCATGGATGTTATGTTTGTCTTACGGCACTGGCTCTCTCCCTTCCCTGGAACCAGTGACCCTAAATTAGGGACGGGCGACTGCTTATAGCCCATTTGAGTTGCTCACGGTGGTCGTTAGACCTCCAATCAAAAAAAAAAAAAAAAAAAAAAAAAAAGTTGTTCCCGAAAAACAGATAGTGTCTATTATTCGTATGAAAGGGGGAATTAGAGTGCAATTTACAGACCACAGTACTGTTGATAAAATTCTGCAGTCAGGAATTGATATTAGATATTTCCATTTACAACGTATTCCTGCTTCACATAGGCCTATTACTTTTACCCTCTGGCCGGTGCCGACAGCTATCCGGATTCAATACTAATTAAAGCACTAGGGCCTTTTGGACAAGTGATTAGTAAAACGAAAATTCTTCCACTACAGTTCAGTGCAAGGCGGACGTCGACAGTCCGTATCATATTCCCTAGTGATGAAGCTATTGTTGAACGTCCCACATCCATGATGAAGCTATTGTTGAACGTCCCACATCCATTGGCATCCGCACATTCGTTTTCAATGTGTTTGCGGGTGTCCAGTGCTTTAAGTTCAAGCCTGAATGCCCACATCGTGTTCTACAGAACAGTTCTGCTGCCGCTGCTACTTCTATTTCCAGCATACAGGAACCTTCATCAGCTTTATTTGATGCTTAATCAGGAACTGCAGGAAAACCAGCTGTAATACCTTCTACAGACTCTACTTCTACTGGTAACCATGTAGCTTCAGGTCCTGGATCTCGTCAATTTGATAATGTTCAACCTGGTCAGACTTTGACCGCTACTGCAGTGGGTTTACATGATATGGACACCTCAAATTTTCCACATCTGCTACCACCTCAACAGGCCACCCAGTCTCAGACAGCTAATAAACGCTCTATTTCCCAATCTTCACCACGATGTACTCGTGCGTCTTCTGTTACCAGTTTACGACAAAGAAAAAAAGCGCACTTTAACCCCGCACTCTCGACATTGTTCTGCTTCACTTAGCCAGGACAGTCAATACTCTGTTTCCACATCCAACACCTATGGCATCCTTACCGATTCGGCAGAAGAAAGCATGGAAACTGCCCATGATAGTGAATCGCTTCTTCAGAAGGTGAATGCCCCCTTTCCCCACACCCTCCTTGACTTTCCAGAAGTTTTCCAGGACAGCACTGTCCTCAATTCTCAATTTACTCAACCTGAATTAATATCTCTCTATCAGTGTCCGAAAAAGAGCAACATTATGCAAATACCATTTGTGCGGAGGAATTTACAGCGCCTTCCCGAAATGGTTCAACTCGCAGCGCTTGAGGAAGTCTTCAGTAATGTCTCTCTGCCATCTTGGGCCATCCAATATGGTAGAAGGACAAAATATATGCTTAAGGTTCTCATGCCTAAACTTGCAGACTATCTTCAACCACCCCAATGATGCTCCGTTTTATACAAATCAGTTTTTTTTGTTTAGCTGCTACAGGAAAAATACGCCTTTAGCAACGTTTCAACGCTCTTCTTTTGTCCATACAAATGGACGGGCACACCATTTTTTTCTTTTTTGGGGGGAACCAAGGTTTTTAGAACGTCGTTTTGTAGTATGTGCTTATTGTGTTTTTTTTTCTTTCATCACCAGGAAGTGTGACTAGTGTTTCTTCCTCATGATGAGAATGTGGCATGTTGTGTTAACAATGTCGAATCGTGTTGTGCGAAGTCATTGCTGAACTTCTTGCGTCTTCCTATGATGAGCTCCTTCCTTCACAGTGACTTTCCACGACGGACTTTTGCTGCAAAGCCGGCACCCAACATCAAGCTGGCTTTTTTCCCCTTCTTCATCAGTGATTTTCCTGCATTTCTTCAACAGTTGATCACTTTGTGTTCTGTTCCTCCGAAATTTGAACATTCCCCGACTGACTTTTATGAACAGTCTTATATATGCATCACTTTTTTGTTACTTTTGTTAATTGTTTTGTCAGGTGAAAAGCATGATAGGATCGCCAACGCGCAACGACAACCCGGTGATTGTAAGTACTTGTATATATTTGTTTCTCAATAAATACCATTTGAATTCTGATCATTCGTCCGAGATGGGTCCGAGTTCAAATCCCGGTTAGGTATGGATGGTGTGTTTGTCTTACGATACTGGCTCTCTCCCTTCCCTGAAACCAGTTGCCCTAAATTAGGGACGAGCAACTGCTTATAGCCCACTGAGTTGCTCACGGTTGTCGTTAAACCTCCAGTAAAAAAAAAGAATAATAACGGCCAGATGCTAGACACAGTGGCTCTAAATTAAGGATTGGCGACTGCTTATAGTTCGAAAAGTTACCAATGGTAGTCGTTAAAGACCCAATATAAAAACAACAGCATGTCATCTATGTTTACAAACTTCAGGATTCAATGAAACGCACACACGGATGGACCAGAAACTATGAAACTATAAATTACATATTGATCGATGTCTCTTCGAAGGTTTAGATTATAATGAGAGTTATAAGGTTTAATTCATATGCATTTATAGTGAGTTTGTTTATTAGAGAAAATGAAATGGTTGCGTAAAAACACTTACAAGTTCGCCAGTCCAAATCTTTCATTGATCCTCTTGTAACAAGAATCTACTCACATTCCGGAATGATAGACAATGGCGATAACTTGGTACTTAAACTAGTCCTAACGCCGTAATGATAGATACAACAACGATAACTTAATACTTACACTAGTTGTAACACAGACGCTAACACGGGTTATTAAACTTTCAACTGTTAACTTGAAGTAATTAATAACGACGAACAATGACGTAAGCAAACAGGATCTCCTCTAGACAGTAAGCAGCTGGCTAACTTACCGTCGAAATCACATAACGTAATCCCAATCTCAAATCTCACAGACGAACTCACGTAACACACCTAAACGTCTTACACGCCACTTCTCTATCGTGGTTGCTCGATCTCACTGATCTCAAGTGCTGCTACAAGTAACAGAAACATTTGGGAATTTAAATATGACGCCAAATTCGGAAATTATAAGAACAAGTAACCAAAATTAAGGGACAGTGAACAAAAATGGAAATCTAAATAGGTAATATTCATCGCAAAGTTTAGAAAATAATATAATTATGCTTCTGCCCCGTAAAAAATCCGTGGTACGTTATATAAAGGGTAGGGAGTAGCTTAGCGTCTTCGACATTTTTGGAAGGGTCATACAAGAAATCTCAGCAAATGTTTCACTTATTTTTAAAGAAGTCGTAAACATTGTGTCAGGATTTTGTGGAACGTTCCACAACATAGGCACCGACTACAAGCATGCTCGGTTTCTTAAGCATGCCCCCGCAGAAATCAAGGTATGCTGATCATACTCTGATTTCTGCAGGAGGAACCAAAATTCCCTTTTGGCATCAATTTATATATTGTTCTTAGGATGTACGGGATATATATATATTCTGTACATGTTGCCAGGAGAGCAGACCACCGATGGACAACCAAAATTTTTGACTAGTTTCCGAGGGACAGGAAAAGACTCAGAAGAAGACCCCATGAAAGATGAATGAATGAAATTCGAAAGTATGTTGGAGTGACATGGAGGAGATAGGCCCAAGACAGACAATTGTGGAAGAAATTTGGGGAGACCTTCACCCAGCAGTGGATTGGTAATGGTTGTTGTTGTTGATGATGATGATCATATATATATATATATAACTTAAAGCAAAACTTTAGCAATGAACAGATTTTTTTTTGAAAATGTATTTTTAACAAATTAATAAAAAATACAATCTGAAAACCCAAACGCGCAAAATCAGCAGAGAAGAATTCTCAAGAACAATAATTACAGTAAGCAGAAAAAACTACAGCAAGGAGCTAAAATATGAAAAAAATAAAATAAAATAAAAAACAACAAAGCAAATGAGCTGGGAGAAAAAATGGAATGCAGAAAGCTTTGAAAATGCTGAGCGTTGGCTTTATCAAGGACCAGCAAAACTTAGCATTTACTCACTTCCACAAAGACCTAATTGAACTTGGGTTTCTGCTATGTCATAGATGCAAAAGGTTCAAGTCTCCCAAAATCACCAAAAAATCTGAACCGCCCACATAGGCTCGGAAACTTAAATATTAAGCAAGATTTTGAATTTCGTATTACATCTAGGACATATCTGGCCCAACCCCAAAAAATCCTCATCGTCCACAAAAACATAAAAACTTTAATACAGAGCCCAAAAATATTGCAATATAGGTGTAGAATTTAGACTAATGATTTATGACATAGCAGAAACCCAAGTTCAACAAGGTATTTGTGGAAGTGAGTAAATGCTAAGTTTTGCTGGTCCTTGATAAAGCCAAAGCTCAGCATTTTCAAAGCTTTCTGCATTCCATCTTTTCTCCCAGCTCGTTTGCTTTGTTGTTTTTTATGTTATTTTTTTCATATTTTAGCTCCTGCTGTAGTTTTTTCTGCTTATTGTAAGTATATATATAAGGAGATATGACTTCCAAAGTGAAATATATAGAGCTATGCAAGACAGTACGAAAAAGTGGCACTGAAGATGTAAGGAATTTCAACTTTGAACTAGTAAGGAAAGCAATTGAAAACAACCAAAGCCTAAAGAGAGCAAAGGGACATCTGAGGAAGGGAAGAAAACAGATCATGGCTGCGAGAAAAGAAAATGGTTCTGTAAAAAGAAATAGAGTCGAAATTTTGATAGGAGTGAAACATTTCTACTCAAAACTATATGAAAGGGATGATACATGTACTCCAGACATTACGAAAGGTACCAGAGTTCTTCCAGTTCTCCCAGCAGAAGGTGCACAGAACATGAAAGGGGTGAAAGCTTCAGGAAAACATGGAATTACCGTAGACATCATACAAGAAGCAAGTGGAAAAATTGAAACAGTACTCTCCCAAGTTTTCACTCGGTGCCTTAATGAAAGGAAGATTCCTGAGGATTGTAACAACGCTACAATGATCTTGCTACAAAAAAGGTGACATTGAGGATCTCAGAAACTACAGACCTATCAGCCTCCTATCAGTGATTTATAAAATCTTCACTAAAGTTCTTTCACACCGCTTGAAGGTGACACTGGGCATGGCTCAACCAAGAGAACAAGCTAAATTCAGGAGTGGCTACAGCACTATAGATAATATCCACGTACTTAGAGAACTAATTGAAAGAGCGAGGGAATATAAACTTCCATTGTGCATGCCTTTTATCGATTATGAAAAGGCCTTTGATTCGGTGAAACCATCAGCAGTTACAATGGCTTAGAAATCCTGCGGTATTGAAGACGCATACATTAATATTATTTATAATATCCATGAAAATGCAAGTGCAAAGATTCAGCTATTTGAGAATACAGCACCCATAAAGATTGGAAAGGGAGTGAGACAAGGTGGCACTATATCTCCCAAACTCTTTAATTCCGCATTGGAAAATGTCTTTCAATCACTGAACTGGGAAAACAAAGGGATAAAGATTAATGGTATTACAAAAATCACCTTCATTTTGCTGATGACGTATTCATTTTTTCAACTACTACATCAGAGCTGCTCAGTATGATCCAGGAAATTGCTGAAAAGTGTAAAGAAGTGGGATTAAAACTGAACTTTCAGAAGACAAAAGTGATGTACAATGTGTTTACGAGAAATGAAAATTTATCGATTGATGGGGAAAAGCTGGAGATAACCAATATCTATATTTATCTTGGGACAGCAGATATCAAATGAGGGTCACATTGATGAAGAAATTAATCGGCGTATAAAACTTGCCTGGAGAGCTTTTGGAAGAAATAGTATTATTTTCAAGAGCAATATGCCATTATGTCTTAAAAGAAAAGTGTTTGATCAATGCATCCTTCCAGTGCTTACGTATGGTGCAGAGACGTGGACCTTAACTAAAAGAGACATACAAAGGCTGCAGACAACTCAAAGTAGCATGGAGAGGTGCATGCTTGGTATAACCAGGAAAAATAAGAAGGGGGACTCGTGGATCAGAAAAATGAGAAGAGTGGAAGACATCATTATTAGAGTAAAATCCCTGAAATGGCAATGAGCTGGACATATTGCCAGAAGGGCAGCCGAAATTTCAGACTGGATTCCAAGGGACAGGAAACGACCCATAAGAAGACCACATGGGAGATGGGTGGATCAGATTCGAAAATATGCGAGAGTAAGATGGAGGAGACTAGCACAAGACAAACCGTTGTGGAAGAAACTTGGGGAGACCTTCTTCCAGCAGTGGATTGATAATGGTTGACAATGATGGTGATGATATATAAGACTCTTCCACGAGTTAACATCAGTATTTCCTACCCCAATAAATCGGATCACTAGTATAGTGTTACTATTTACTACTTAATTGGTGTACTGTCCCTCGTTATCAATTTCTTAGTAGTCACACTAAACTGTGTAACATTTTAGCAAAAGGCTGAGCATTAATCTTTCGTCAAATGAACTGAACCTCTGTGAAAAGTTACTCGCAAATCTGAAACGTCACACAAATTCTGAGAACAATGCTCCTGCGTTTTAGACTAAATAAACTAATAATAACAAAATTCTGAAACATTACACCGACCTCAGGAACATTGCGCAATTCCTAGGAAGACGCCCATGCGCCTTTCAAGCTACGAAACGTTGCACAATTTCAGGAAATTTTCGGATGTACATAACACAAATTGAGGTTATTCTGGAATGCTACACCAATCTTCGGTGATTGGGGCATCAATGGGCGTCCATACAGGGGCGTAAGAGCGAAGGGGTTGGGTGGGGTGGGGGTGGCATTTGCACTCCCATAGAAATACGACCATGCCCTTCCTCTTCTTGGAAGATACTACATAGAGTTTTGATATTTTGATTGTTAATTTTATTGCAGAACTTCTGGATTCGTGTGTATGCAGTAAAAATAGTTAAAAACTTTGCGAATTTCCAGTAGAAAAAGACAAATTTTACAGACGAAAGTAATATTGATGGAGAACAGTAGATATAAGTACAGCAGTAAAATTAGCAAAGGCAAATGAATGGAAATAGCGTACACATGTACTCATTTTCCTACTGTGCGTATGTATACACTGAAGAGCAATTGAATTAGAGATACCTGTCTAGTAACGCGTAGCACCACCTTTCGCCCTGATGACGGCGGCGATTCGTCTCGGCATGAACTCGACAAGACACCGGAAACGTTGGGAAGCCATACGGATTCACGACCCCTGAACAAGCTCCCACAATTCACGAAGATTTGATGGAGGGGGATCAGAGCCTCGAACATCTCTCTCGACGGCATCCCAGATGTGCTCGATGGAATTGAGGTCAGGTGACCTAGCTGGCCAAAGAAACGAGGCCACGTCGGTGGAGTGTTCATCCAACCATTCGGATACAATTCGGGAGCGATGGCACGGTGCATTGTCTTGTTGCAGGATGAGGTCCCCAGTGGGATGTTGAAGACGCACAAACGGTAGCAAATGGTCGTTAAGTATATCCCGGTAACGTTGACCTGTGAGGGACGATGTCACACGTACCAGGGGTCCTATTTCAGTCCAGACGAGAATGCCACCCCCACCAGCTTGAAGAGTACCCTGCTGGCAAGAAGGATCCATCGCTTCATGTGGTTTGCGCCGTACTCGTATCCTGTCATCCGCATGTACCAACGTGAATCACGACTCATCAGTCCAGGCAACATTTCTCCACATGTCTAGGGTCCAGTGGCGATGTTCCCGCTCCCATGCTAATCTTTGCACCCTGTGGTGTGCGGTCAGCAGTGGTACCCTCGTGGGACGATGGCTTCTGTACCCATAGCGAGGAGATGGTTCTCGGTGGTGTGGCTGCTTATACGTTTTTGTGCACCAGCGTTAAATTGCCGAGTGATTTCCTGCACTGTGGCCCGTCTATCCGCTGTTACAATGCTAGCTAGCAGACGATGACCGCGCTCATCCACACGCTGTTGTCCAGGGCAGTTGGCTCCTGCAGGGATGGTTTTACCGGATTCGATGTACTCACGGTGCACCCGTGATACAGTGGCTCGTGAAAATCCCAGTGGCTACACGACTTCCGAGATGGAGTGACCAATTCGTCAAGCCCCGACAATTTACCCACGATCAAATGCGCTCAGATCTTTCGTATTACCCATACTGCGTCCTATTCTTACTGATTCCCGTCGCATCACTCGTTATATTGTCGGATCGCTGCATACGTCATGTCGTTTTCGTTTACGGGGCTGCCCACAGCGCCACGTTTGCATAACGACAGCTGTCTCTAATTCAATTGCTCTTCAGTGTATGCTGATCTCATCATTATTACTGTAATCTGTTATCTCTTGTGACATGAGGAATCTGTAATATAAGTTTCATTTGAATTGAGCTATTCAAATTAAATATATATTAGAGATTCCTCATATCACAGGAGATATCTGATTACATTTGTCGAGCTATGCAAGATTTTTTTTTTTGCTTCAGAACTCAGTATCGTGTTAAGCTACCCGAACAACAATAACCGCCTCTACTGGGCGTGCGTGGCATTGAACGGAAGAGGTTTTTGATACCGGGCTGCTTCAATGAGAGACGAGAGTTCATTTGTGATAACCGGAGGAGGCGTTTGACCATCCAGTCACTTCGCTACCATGCTCTAGTCATATACGATCGGAGACATATCCCGCGAACGTGCAGGCCAGGGAAGAAGCGGTATATGCCGTGCATAAAGGAGGTCTTGGATATTCCGGGCTACATCTGGCAGAGCATTGTCTTTGCTGGAATACAGCGCCAGGACAATTCTGAAGAAAGGGTTTCACCTCTGTTTCTAAAACATCCCTGATTTATCGCTGGCTGGTGAGGGTTCCCTCAATTCGCATCTTGCCAGATCGCGAATTGAACCGAACTGTGCCCCAAACCATGGCACTTGGCGTTGGACCGGAACGACATTGCGAGGTGCCGTTCACCACGATGTCGTCGAACACGGTTCCGACCATCATGGTGCATCAAGTTGAATCATGACTCATCAGAAAATCAGCGTGCCAATGTCTATGTCAGAGACCCCATTGCAGCTTGTGGCGTCTGTGGTTGAGGGTCAAAATAATGCGCAGTAATGGGCTGCTAGCGACCACTCCTCCGTAAAGCAAACGACATCGAACTCTGATGGAGGACAGAGCTGACCTGTGACAGTGCTCCACTGCTGCTCTAACACCGTGGATGTCGCTGTGCGATCGGTCACTGCCATGCACTAAAGGTGTCTGTCGTTCAGTGCAGTCGTGCGATTTTGCGGTCTATTTCTCGCATTACTGAGGTTCCGAGCCTCATATGTCCACTACTGCCACGTTCGCATCACTGTACTGGCGTCTCGTCTTGTACGAATGGCTAGTTCACGGTAGAAAAATCCAGCTTCTCTCATGCCAACAATCCTTCTTCGCTCAAAGTCCATCAGGTGTTCATAATGCAACCTTCTTCAGTGACGGGGCATAATGAGACACAAGGGACGCCCTTTAGACTCAAAATCGGCTTTTCACAGACTGTAACATATAGTTTGAGCCAGTTCTTTAATCCCAAAACTGGACAGTACAGAGGGCACTGCTCCGAAACCGCTAGCGCATATTCACTGACATTTTAATTATTTACCTGCTGTACATATCCTGTAAATTTTAAACTAATATCAACAGTCCTTTTTTTTTATTAATGGTTTAACGACCACCATGAGCAACTCAATGCCTGTCCATCGATGGTCTGTCCTTCTGGCAATATGTCCAGCCAATTACCATTTCAGGGATTTTACTATGATCATGATGTCTTCCATTCTTGTCATTTTTCTTATCCACGAGTTCCTCTTCTTATCTCTCCTGGTTACACCAAGCATGCAGCTCTCCATGCTTTTTTGAGTTGTCTCAGTCTTTGTAATTCTCTTTTAGTTAAAGTTCACGTCTCTGCACCGTATGTAAGCACTTTTAAGGCATAATGGCATGTTGCTCTTAAAAATTATACTGTTTCTTCCAAAAGCTCGTATATATATATATATATATATATATAAACAGTACTCTTCACTTTCTGAGGGCTAACTACCACTGACTTAAGCCACCTACCTGCTGATGCCATCATGGTGGCGTGCTGCGCATGCTCAGTGGCCAATGTGCGCTGTGGCCGGGCTTCAAATTCGGGCACATCGTCATTGGATATTACTTTCTGTCCAACCCAATATTTTTATTTTATATAAAAGTAAGAACTTCACACTTAATTGATAGGCTAAAACGAGTACAGTGCGTTAGAAGTTGATGAAATGGCCCAAACCCAGGACCATGTTTTTGATATCTAGGTAGAAATGCAATATTAGGTCAAGTTATATCTCGGTACAAATAATGTTCCTTCAATTTTTTTTTCTTTGATTGAAGGTTTAACGACTACCGTGAGCAACTCAATGGGCTATAAGCAGTAGCCCGTCCCTAATTTAGGGCCACGGGTTCCAGAGAAGGGAGAGAGTCAGTGCCGAAAGACAAACACAACATCCATGCCTCACGGGATTCGAACCAGGACCCCTTTCGGACGAATGAGCAGAAGCCATCTCTTTGACCACTGTGCCACCGGGGCGGCTCAACAGCCCTTCATGGGGTTGCAATCTTCACAAGCAGTAGTGTATAACCTCTGCAGTAGCTATTCACTGAAGGACAATGTCTGTCGAAAGTTTCCACAGAAATTTATCTTAAGGGTATGTTTTTCATTTTTGATGACCGATTGAGTGATCTCTAGGGTTTCGTGACGCATGTGACACAAGTTATCAAAACAATAAAAAAGAACGACAAAGAAATTTCCGTATTGTCCTAACATGCTGTCCAATTTCATTTATCCATAGGTTTTGGGTTTTCCTTTTTCAATAAAATTTTTGTGTCGAAAGCTTTATAAAAACAAGGACGCACAGTCGAAATTTGCGTGTGGTGTTTGTATGTGCCATTCGTAGGCACAATTTCTGTTTGTCCCGTCCTGAAAACTTAATTTTGGGCGCCCATGCTGGGTAAAACATTCCAGAATGCAAACACAAATACTTACACCAATTACACCAAGTTTGTCAATGTTGCACAGAATTTTTTTTTTTTTTTTAAGTGCGAACTTATTCCAAAAATCCCAAAATCTTTAAATAAATTTCTAATTGTGCGTCCGTGCGTGAACGCGCGCGCACGTGTGTGTGTGTGTGTGTGTTCACTCTGATCACATCTAATGTTTCACCTGTTACATCACCAAAGATAACATGCACCTAAAAAACGCTCATAGAAAATCAATGTACTTTGTGTCTTATATGAACCGAGGGAAAGTTTGTTATTCATTGATGACAATCAATCATCCGAAACGTGACATTTCAGAATCTCTATAAATGATTATATCTCCATACATTTATATAAATAATTTTTCGTGGTTCTAAAAGCCTCTTCTTTCCTTTCCTCTCATTTCAAATGGCATCAACAGAGCTGTCATCGTAATCTGTAAATAATTAAACTACAGATGTTCACTCTCTTTTATGAATTCTGTCGCTCCGGAACATTTTTTCGACAGATGTTCTATAGGAAGTGTAGGTAACATAGACTGCGCATTGAAGAACAGAATGGCATATCACAAAAACAAGATTGCATATCTCATTGACATTGACTACCAAAATACCTTCATTAACAGTTCTTTCATTAGTTTGTACTGAAAAAAGAAATGGCTCTTTCATGTTCAATAAAAATTCTAGTTTTATGTATGCAACATTACTACTTGCATATTGTACAAAAGCATCGGCTACTTCCTTTTTTTTTAATCGTAATCTCAGGATTTTGCATTCTGTTCGAAAAATACGTGGACGACAGTTCCGAGTAAATGAAATCTATGCATACACTGTAAAAAAATTTCCATAAGTAGGAACTCTACACCAATTGTACTCAAAATAGTATGACCATACTAATAATCCGAAATTTCTCGGCGTAGAACAGAAATAAAACTTTCCAAGCTTTCTCACGTCAACAGATGGCTTTCTCAAGGAAGGCAGACAGCTAACTGCTTAGCTTGAAAACGCCATCTGGTTGATGTGCGAAAGCTTGGAACGTTTTATTTTTATTCTACGCCAAAAAATTTCGGATTATTAGTATAATCATACTATTTTGAAAAAAAAATTCTGAAATTTATGAGCCACTTTTCATCATTGCTTTCGTGAATTAACGAAGCATATTTTTGTTGAAATATTTTCCATGAAATGACTGAAAGAAACCTGAATCTTGCGGATTTTTCGTACCACGGGAAAATTCTGAATTTTCAGAATTGAAAATGGGCGAAATGGTGCCAAAGGTCAGGACATAGGAGTAGGATCCATTCCATTGCGCTTATGCATCATAACATACGTAAAAATGCTTCGATTGCAAAAAAACTTTAACATGTTGTTTCAGAGGTATACTGAACCGGTTCTGTTAAATATAATCGAAAGCGGGTCAAAGGTCACTACACAGGAGCAAGATTTTTATTCCACAGCCATTATCCTAATAACTTGAGTAATGATTTCTGGTATGTTGGAAAGCGTATCATAATCAATACATTGCATGATTTTACTAACTTGTTTGAGCATTTGATTGCTGACATGTGAAAAGTTTAAAGCGTTTCTTAAATTAATCACTATCAAATCCATGGTCATGAAATCTCCTCCACTCTACTGAGTAATCTAGAATAGTGGTTCCCAAACGTTTTGCATTCGCGGACCGGTAAAGCGTTAGGGAAACTTTCGCGGACCGCCAAAACGTTAAGGAAACTTTCGTGGACCGGCGATGCCGAAACAAAACCTTTAGCTTATTTTCAAGATTTTAATTTCGTAATGTTCCATATTACGCTAAAGAGCAATTGGATTAGAGACAGCTGGCGTTATGCAAATGTGGCGCTGTGGGCTGCCCTGTAAACGGAAAGGACATGACGTATGCAGCGATCTGACAATATAGGGAGTGATGCGACGGGAATCAGTAAGAGTCGGACGCAGTATGGGTAAGACGAAGGATCTAAGCGCATTTGATCGCGGGCAAATTGTCGGGGCCCGACGAATGGGTCACTCCATCTCGGAAGTCGTGCAGCCACTGGGAATTTCACGAGCCACTGTGTCACGGGTGCACCGTGAGTACATCGAATCCGGTAAAACCATCCCTGCAAGGGCCAACTGCCGTGGACAACAGCGTGTGGATGAGCGGGGTCATCGTTGGTTAGCTCGCATTGTAATAGCGGATAGACGGGCCACAGTGCAAGAAATCACTCGGCAATTCAACGCTGGTGCACACAAACGTGTAAGCAGCCACACCATCCAGAACCATCATCTCGCTATGGGGTACAGAAGCCATCGTCCCACGAAGATACCGCTGCTGACCGCAAGTCACAGGGTGCAAAGATCAGCATGGGCGTGGGAACATCGCCACATGGGGAAAAATGTTGCCCAGACTGATGAGTCGAGATTCACGTTGGTACATGCGGATGGCAGGATACCAGTACGGCGCAAACCACATGAAGCGATGGATCCTTCTTGCCAGCAGGGTACTCTTCAAGCTGGTGGGGGTGGCATTCTCGTCTGGGGACTGTTTACGGGGACTGAAATGGGACCCCTGGTACGTATGACATCGTCTCTTACAGGTCAACGTTACCGGGATATCCTGGATGACCATTTGCTCCCGTTTGTGCGTCTTCAACATCTTACTGGGGACCTCATCCTGCAACAAGACAATGCATCGTGCCATCGCTCCCGAATTGTATCCGAATGGTTGGATGAACACTCGACCGACGTGACCTCGCTTCTTTGGCCAGCTAGGTCACCTGACCTCAATTCCATCGAGCACATCTGGGATGCCGTCGAGAGAGATGTTCGAGGCTCTGACCCTTCTTCATGAAATCTTCGTGAATTGTGGGAGCTTGTTCAGGGGTCGTGGATCCGTATAGCTTCCCAACGCTTCCGGTGCCTTAAGGTGGTGCTACACGTTACTAGACAGATATCTGTAATGCCATTGCTCTTCAGTGTATCACGATCACTGCGTACAATCTATAATTTATATACCAGATTATTCCGTGTGACCTAGTTACAGCTAACATAATTTAATCTGTTAATATTCTTTAATGATTAACAAGAGCAATTCATAATCAATGTACCTCAATATTCTCTTACCGTTAACATAATTTTTTCTGGGGTCAATGCGACGTCTGTTACTCCTGCATCGCGATAATCTCGAGCCGTGGTTCCAGCCTTTTTTTCTCAAGGCGCTGTCCATGCTTTGTTTTTTTTTTTTTTTTTTTGATTGAAGGTTTAACGACCACCGTGAGCAACTCAATGGGCTATAAGCAGTCGCCCATCCCTAATTTAGGGTCACTGGTTCCAGGGAAGGAAGAGAACCCGTGCCGTAAGACAAACACAACATCCATGCCTGGCCGGGATTCGAACCCGGACCCCTTACGGACGAATGATCAGAGGCCAGCGCCTTAGACCACTGCGCCACCGGGGCGGCTGCTTTGTTTTGATTGCCGAAACTGCTGAAAAGGTTTTCTCGCAATACATACGTGGTCGCAAAAGTTACCATTTACTATTTTCAGAGCTTTGTCGCTGAGACTTAGATACCCCCTCCCCCGTAATACCAAAAAACGAGTCAGAGATTTTGATCTGAATATCGATACCAGACTGTCATCAGAAGAAAGTTCAACAAAGTTATCCTTTTCCTAGTGGGTTAGCCTGCAGGAGTTCAGATCTTCTGTGAAGAGATTTAGGATCCAAGTTTTCCTTAACCTTACGCGACAAGTGTTAAAAAAATTTAGATCTAGATTTCGGCTTACTTTGATTCCATTCGGATTAAAATGAAAAATAAATAAATTCACTCGTTTTTCACGGACCGGCAGAAGAAACCTCGCGGACCGGCGGTTGGGAAATACTGATTAGCAGATCAATTGTTGGCCACACTTCGAAAAAACTGTACACGGTTTTTTTTCCGTCAGATTTATATCCCATTCAGTGTAACCCCTCTGAACATGAGGTTTTTTACGGAATGTAATGCTAATAAATAAAAGTCATCAAAGCCACTATCAGCTAAAGCTTGGAAAACTTTCACTGTAAGGGAAATAAGCGAATGTGCTTCGGGGAATGGTACAGAGGTTTTTTGAAGACAATGAACTAAGCTCCTTTAAAGACAGTTTTCATTAGTGCCAAATTTTCCAGAAAGCATGTGCTCGTAAGTTTCTTCAGTAATCCGAAAACAGGCTTCTCTCTTTACTATCCCTTGAAGCTTCAACAGATGCAGCTTTAAAATGCAAAGCCAAGACTGGAAACATATTCCAGATAGCAGATATGGTTTCCTCACTTGATGAGACCCATCTTTTCCTAAGAACTCTCCCGACTGAAGAAAACTGAACTGCAATTTCTTCAGCATAGTGATGTACCTTGCGGGAGTTCTTTATTGAAGCGTGATACAAAGAGTATAATTCATCACAAAATTATTTAAAACTCTGCATGCCGGAAACCTCTTTAATTACGTCACCGAATAAAAAAGTAACTCATGATTTGCCCAGAGCTATGTAACAAGTTTAGGAATTCCTTTTAAACTGTTGAGCCACACCAGTTATGGAACCTACAAAGTTTGCAGCGCCGTTGTGACGTATATTCTAAAATAAATTTCATTAATAAATTTCATTTTTAGTTCCTTTTCCTATGTAAATTTGAGTTTGTTCTCCTTTATACTTCCAAATTTAACGTGATATCTTCTCTCTCACAAGAATGAGGTTGGCAACACATTTGAGGTCAGAAATAAAGTGACGTATGAACGTGATAAGAACGATGGATAATAAGGACAATACAACAGTTGCTCAGGGGTATGTGTGTGTGTGTGTGTAGACGTTCGATCGTTAACATAAATATGAAGTTTACCTGCTGTGTTACATGTTGGATCTACTGAAAGAGTGCTGGGCCAATAAAAGATTATCGTAAGTCTGACTTCTGTATACACTAAAGAGCAATTGAATTAGAGATACCAGTCTAGTAACGTGGAGCATCACCTTTCGCCCTGATGACGGCAGCGATTCGTCTCGGCATGGACTCGACAAGACACCAAAAGCGTTGGGAAGCCATACGGATCCACGGCCCCTGAACAAGCTCCCACAGTTCACGAAGATTTGACGGAGAAGTGTCAGAGCCTGGAACATCTCTCTCGATGGCATCCCAGATGTGCTCGTTGGGATTGAGGTCTGGTGACCTAGCTTGCCAAGGAAGCGAGGTCACGTCGGTGGAGTGTTCATCCAACCATTCGGATACAATTCGGTAGCGATGGCACGGTGCATTGTCTTGTTGCAGGATGAGGTCCCCAGTAAGATGTTGAAGACGCACAAATGGGAGCAAATGGTCGCACAGGATATCCCGGTATCGTTGACCTGTGAGGGACGATGTCACACGTTCCAGTGGTTCCATTTCAGTCCACGTAAACAGTCTTCAGACGAGAATGCCACTCCTACCAGCTTGAAGAGTACACTGCTGGCAAGAAGGATCCATCGCTTCATGTGGTTTGCGCCGTACTCGTATCCTACCATCCGCATGTACCAACGTGAATCTCGACTCATCAGTCCAGGCATCATTTTCCCACATGTCTCGGGTCGAGTGGCGATGTTTCTGCACCCATTCTAATCTTTGCATCCTGTGATGTGCGGTCAGCAGCGGTACCCTCGTGGGACGATGGCTTCTGTGCCACATAGCGAGGAGATGGTTCTGGATGGTGTGGCTGCTTACACGTTTTTGTGCACCAGCGTTAAATTGCCGAGTGATTTCTTGCACTGTGGCCAGTCTATCCGATGTTGCAATGCGAGCTAGCCGACGATGACCCCGCTCATCCACACGCTGTTGTCCACGGCAGTTGGCCCTTGCAGGGATGGTTTTACCGGATTCGATGTACTCAGGTTGCACCCGTGACACAGTGGCTCGTAAAAATCCCAGTGCCTGCACGACTTTCGAGATGGAGTGACCCATTCGTCGGGCCCCGACAATTTGCCCACGATCAAATGCGCTTAGATCCTTCGTTTGACCTATACTGCGTCCTACTCTTACTGATTCCCGTCGCATCACTCCTTATATTGTCGGATCGCTGACATACGTCATGTCGTTTCCGTTTACAGGACCGCCCACAGCGCCACATTTGCATAACGCCAGCTGTCTCTAATTCAATTGCTCTTCAGTGTATGCTTCGTCTGGGTGTAAACGCTTAATTAGGAACTATTGCATCGTATTCTTATTTAGTTCAACGTTCCGTAGTCATGGATTTAGACATAGCGTAACACCAACCTTGCTCACGAAAAAGACATTACGTTATACCGACGGAAGTGAAAGATATCAGATTATTTTTTAATGAACTCATTTGGAAAGTATTTCATCAAGCAGTTCATGATCGATTCGGTCACCGCTGTTGATTTCAAATCGTGTAATTCAACTAACTCAGAAAATAGAGTTTGAGTATTTATATCATCCGGATCTAGGGAAATTTTTTTAGGTGGATTTTGTAAGCATTGTAAATTTTGGGGAACGATTTATTCAGAGTCTTTTACGCATGTCATTTCCTACAGAATCGCAAACATCCGCACATGTCTTCCTAGGCTGCAATATCCTGCCCATCTCAGTGTATTTTTTCTTTAGGAGATCAGCCAAACCAGGAAAATCGGCAAAATGTCTGCTGTTCTTTGCGATGTAATAAATATTTTGTAAGTACTATCCACTTGTTTTTCATTTATTTCATCAACAATATTTTCCAAGACGCCGACAGACCGTTTTTCTTTACTTTTACAAGCTTGTTTATGAGCGTGAATTTCTCTGTGCTCTTTTATTTTTCCCTTTAGGGCCCTATTTTGCTTTTTTATTATCGTCAGCCGTAGATCTAACTTGACAATCTATCCACTTCTTTAGAAAGCTTAGAACCACTTAACATTCCTGTTATGTACATATTCGTGGCGGTTTTACAGACGGCGCATCCTAAACACCCATTTTTTGAAACAAACCAAGAGTAGTACTCTTTCAAAAAATACTTACTTTGATCCTCAGTTCAACACTGGGTTTATCGTTTCTGAATAAATATTTAGATTAAAATTTTTCTAATGAACCTCCCGATGCAGTGATTTTCTTTGACTGCTGCATTTTGGGCGATTTTTTGGCGGTACTTTACACGAGTTCAAGTTTGAGTATGGGGAAATTCCCAAATTTCCGCGGGCGATCTGTTTTTTTTTTCTCATGGCTCATCTTTTCCCCCAAAGAAATCCGTTAGTGTTCTCTACATTATTTTCTGTAAGTCTTTTCACGAATAACAAATCAGAACTTAAATCACCGACTACAATATGAGGCAAAAATGGCTTGTCGCCACGTTTTACCACGACGAAAGCTGGTGCTGAAGCGAAAAGGACACTGTATAACGTAATTTGTCCTTTCCGCTGTAACTTAGTCCTTACGTCATGTGTGCTAATGTAATATCAGGAGGTGCTCATACGTATTACAAGAAAGAGGTCAATTGTAGTACTTATAAATACGTTTATTTTGCTTGCATGGTTTGTACTCCACACTCACATCCGGTTTATTGGCGCACTCAAGACAGTATCAGTGATTTAACATCCAATCGGACTATGACATCACGTCTATCATCAATAACATCAATCCTCTTAAACAACCGCTGCATTGCCTTCATATATCTATCGTTCTTATCCGGCCACACATACGTCACTCTTGTTCCGACCTCAGTGTGTTGCCAACATCATTCTCGTTTGAGGGAAAAGACAAAGTTAAGGTTTGAAACTCTCTGAGAGAACGAACTCAAATTTACATAGAAAAAAAAACTCAAAAGGAAAGTTAAAACAGAATATACGTTACAACTGGACAGCTTGTGTGCAGTTAAGCTAGAGGTCTGCACGGGCCTTAATTTGGAAAGAAAGCCCGGTCCGGCCCAAGCCCGCACGTCCAAGGCCCGGCCCGTTTCAAATTGTTTAATTAAAGCCCGATCCGTATATTTCTCCTGTTTCCAAGGCCCGAGCAGGCCCGTAAAATTCCAACAATTACCAAAACACGAATTTGACACCTGGTGCACTCGGTCATTCGACTCCTGAAGAGTGTTCGTTCTCTTAATTGCTACACGTATTCTGTTACAACAAACGTTGATTCAGAATATTTCTGGACTCTGTATAAGTCACGTGACGTCCGAGGAGGGGGTTGTATTCTGAAACGTATTGCATGAAAAGGAGAATTTCCATGCCTTTCAAATTTTCTGGGTTTTCAAATTATCATTCCCTACCGCCGGCCCCCGAAATATCCTTGAGGATAAAGAGGGGTAGGGGTTAATTCGAAAAGTACGAAATATCCAGAATTATGAGTCCGATCGTTTCACTGGGAGAAGATTTTATGGCTTTATAAGCTGCACCTATTTCTACTGGCATGTCATATCACTGGAACCCAATACGTCTCTCGTGTGTGTGTGGGGAGCAGATTTGCGCCGCTATAATGCGATGTTACAGACTTTGTGCCATCGTAACTCAAAAACCTTTTGCATTTAGTGCATTGCACAACGTTTACCGGCCTACAAGTTTCAGAACGAAACAGTAATTTAAAATATTTCCAAATATCGCGTTTCCCCTTTACGTTGTCTACAATCACATATTCTCCGGAAGCGATTTTTTCGCGAAAATCTTTCGCTTTCTTAAACTCCATAATAAGTATGGAAGAGTATTTAACAGCAACACTGAACTGAGCATATGCTAAGGGAAAACAACGACAGACTACCCAGCTAATCAGTGTCACAGAAGTTTTGAAAACGGCTGCCTGAGAGTACAAATGGGGAAAACACGGCACAGATTTATACACAAAAGTAAGTTTCTTCCAGCACATTTCTCCCGTGCCATTTAAGACAACTTAAATGCTTTTCACACATCTAGAGAACATAGTGCCGCCGACCAGAACAATAAAAAAGATCGTCTGCGACAGCCCTGGTCTGCGAGCGGGTGTCTCGGTTTAGAAATGCTGCAGTTAATAGCCTGCCCTGAAGCATGAGAGGAGAGTGGAAGTTAGGGAGAGAGAGAGAAGGGACCACACTCACATTGAAAAACTTAGGGAGCTGACCCACTCCAATTGTTTTGTAGGAGGGGAGGATGGCGTAAAACTTCTGTTTTTTTCATCAGCGGAAATTATTCAATCTTATCCTTCTGCTGTATGTTGCGAGTTTTCTAAACGAGAAAGGCATCCTACAGCAATTGGTTTGATCATAAAAAAACCCTGCTCGTCACGTGTCTGTTTTACATTAAATATTGAAGGCTCGGCCCGTTTTCCCAACTTAGAAATGAGCAAAGGCCCGACCCGGCCCGTGCAGACCTCTAAGTTAAGCGCCGTTGTCAGTTCCAGGTCATTTTATGCATGATGCGGAGAAAGGTCTGTAAAGTCGGCAATCAGCTTCTGTCGTGACCTTTGCTGTCACCAAACACCTCGCACTCATTATGGGATTAAGCGGCATGGCAGTCACCAAGGCGGGGAATACGCAGAGGAGGTCCGCCAAACGGTCAGCGATCATCTCCTATCGTGAACTTCGCTCTCACCAAACACCTTATTAGAGCGTTATTAGAACAGAAGGAAAATTTTTATTTGTGAAACGACGAACAATTCATATAGATGGCGTCATTAATTGATATGTGTAATGATCGTGTATATATGGCTAACTGAGTCACTAGAATAAAAGTTCTAAAGAAATAGAAACTTAAAGATTATTTCCTTTGTTTTATAACACATATTCAATCTCATGCCGAACGGTAATATTCCAACAGAGCACTTTAACCTTGACGCCAATTGTATATCACATCAGTAGTCAGTGGTGCATCTTGGGTCCGAGACCTGGGCTATCTCCCCCCAGTACTGTTTTTTTAAATTGTGAAGTTTATTTTTTAATTGTTAAGGAATAGAAGTAACATTTTTTTCTAAATTTTAGGTACATGCTATTGCTAACATGATACCAAATAATTATGAGGATTAGGTTTTGAACACTTATTTGTACATGAACTCTATCTATTCTTTTTTCCTTTTGGGTGAACTTGAGTGTTACGTTTTCACAAATATGTTTCTTCCGAGTACTTTTTCATATTTAAAAATAATGTTTTTCTCTATTAACAAACCAGCCAAGCTGCTAGAATGTGTATGTCCTTGTGTAGTTCTAAGATATATCTTGATTCTCCTTAATACGGAAAAAACTTCTTTCGGCAGTTGTAGTTGTTGATGAACAGTTCAATATTGATCTGCTAATTTGTACACCTCAATAAACACTATGTCCAATTATTCAACTTTATGTAACAAGTAATGTTTCTTACTGATTTGTTTTGTATTCATCAAGGGAATTAAACACCTTCAGTTCATTTTTAATCGAGCTGTATCAAAATTTGAAGCATAGAGTTCTTTAAGCTCCGATAGTTGATGTTCAGGGAAGCTTTCACAAAATTTATCAAAACAGTTCGAATCCAACAAAGCCACAAATTTGAGATAAAATATCACTGATTTTAATTCATTGACACTTCACACAAACTGAAGCAACTCTCGCGAAACACGCGCTGGAAGCATGGAGGGACTGAGGTACGCCGAAGTCTTCGTTTTTTAAGAGCGAACCCTTGGCCAAAGCGATGTCCACTCACGAGCTCCGTAGCTCATTCATGTTGTCATGGAAACGCTGGCATGAGATAGTATTGAAGCTCTTCGCATCAGAAGAGCAGTCTTTCGAAGACCTACTTGCGTTACGTTGATACCGTTGATCATCGCTCGCCAGACTGATTCTCATAATCGAAAGAAGCAAATCCGCTCGTGTTTTTTTCGCACCGAAATCATTGATATATCTTAATACCGTTGATAATTGACTTTTATTTGTGTATATTTAATTAACTTTTATTTGTGCATTCTCAGGGCTTCACAGCTAGCCCAGCTGGTCTCGAAAATATGACACTGTCAGTAGTATATACTTCAGAACTAAATAACAACGTCAGTTAGCAGAACACCTGAACGATAATCTCAGTTGCCAACCCAATTCCGCGTGAGAGAAGATGTAACGTTAAGTTTGAAAAACGCTAAAAGAGAATGAACTCTAGTTTACATAGAGAAATCAACTAAAATCAAAGTTAATTTAGAGTATTGGTCACAAATGTATAATGCATTGCGAAATGTTTTATTCCAATTAAGTGCTCCCTTTCGTTTGGTGTTGCATCGCTTCCGGAATGTGGGGTTTTGCTCCCAGAACGGTGTTCCGCTGCGTTCCGGCGCATTTTCACCACTGACTTGAACGTGTCTCTATATGTTCTTAGAAGACAGACTGGAATTTATATACACTCATTGCCATAAAAATCCGCGCACCAAGAAGAAGGCGTATGATTGAAATTAAATTTTAGTAGTGAGATGGCACATACCAAGGACAGAAGTGATTACAATATCACAGTAGCAGGACGATTTTTCACTGACATACGGTACACATTCCGGTCAGCATTAGTACCGCGTCGGACCGCCTCGTGCTGGAATACATGCGGTGATACGGTTCGGCATGGAGTCAAGGAAATGCCGTATGTTATCCTGAAACAGATTGGCCCCCACTTCTTGCAACTGATGCTCTAAATCACAAACACTGGGTCATGGAGAAAGCTGGCGTCCCATCTGGTCCTACACGTGCTCGATGGGCAAGAGATCAGATATGGCAGGCCAAGGAAGCTTCGAAGCATAAAGTAGACAGTCCTGGGAAACCCGAACTGTGTGCGGATGGGCGTTATCTTGTTGGAAAATGGTTCTGGACCGCCCCCTTCGGGAAAGACAGCACATGGGGCTGCAGGATCTCTTGTACCTAGCTCTGGGCTGTCAACGTCTCTCGCATCATTGCAAGGGAAGTTCGGCTGTCATGCGCGATGGCCCCGCAGACCATCACGCCAGCAGTTCGGAGCGTATGCCGCTGTACAGAGGAGGTTGGGATTGTAGCGTTCACTTGCGGTCCTCCACACTCTGACACGGTGGTCGTCCGTTTCCATACAGAAGCGGGATTCGTCACTGAACACTATACGTCGCCAGTCTGTAGCATTCCACGTTGCTCGCTGCTGACACCACTACAATCGACGCCGACGATGGTCAGGTGTTAATGGCAGAAAACGTAATGACCGTTGAGAGTGGAAATTCGCCTCCTCCAGGCGTCTGAAAATGGTTGTGGCGGACACAGGAGTGCCTTGTGCAGCCGCCACATGTCTCTGGATATTGAGCAAGGACGTCGTTGCATCCGTGCGTGCCGCTCTCACGATCCCACGGTCCTCTCTGCTGGTGGTGAGTCTGGGTCGTCCAGAGCCAGTCCGCTGTGTCTGGGTGCCTTTCCGTGTCCATTGCTCCCAACACGATCACACCGTACTGTCCGACCGGCCGAAATAGCTGCCGACTCGGCGAGCTGGCCACCCTGCCTCTCTCATCCCAACAATATGGCCTCGTTCAAACTCCGTCAGTTGCCCGTACGCACATCTACGGCGGCTCCTCGGCATATCTATCGCTCAGGGATCTCACCTGACACTTACCGTGCACTTCGGCTCGAATATGGAGTCCGCTGCGCGGAGCCTTATAAGCCATAAAGATTGCGATTGCAGGGCTAGTCTTGGACGCTCGTGCATGCGAAATCGTATGAAACTTTAATCATTTGCATGTCTTCCCTCCCCGTAGCTATTCGCCGAGTTTCGCGTTAATCGCACGGTTTTTCTTGTTTTTGCGGATTTTTATGACAATGAGTGTATTTTTTTTTAAATTTTTGAATCGTTCAGAGATAAATGTCATTACAATTTTCCAATTTTTCCTATTTTTCTAATTTTTAGATGTGTGAAAGTAACGTGTAGTATCGTATGACGTCATACGGTTTCGAGCCCAAGATGAGACATGGGTCCGTGACGTTTTTTCTTACAGTACTGGCTCTCTCACTTCCCTGGAACCAGCGGCCCTAAATTAGGAACGGGAGACTGCTTATAGCACATCGAGTTGCTCAGGGTGATCGTTAAACCCTAAACAAACAATCATGAGAAGGAAACAACTACGAAATTGAATGAAAGAAGCTCGTAATATTAACATTTACCATCGACGTGTATTCGTATTAATTGCACGTTATATCACAAATGTGATCTTATCTTTAGCTCTCCTGCATGCGCGTGTAGCGCATGGAAGCGAACTACCAGTCTACCAAGGTCTGACGTCATTAACTCTCCAGGTGGCAGGAGCTTTGGAAGACGCAATGCGAAATTTTGCCGACATGTTCAGGCCAATTCAAAAGATTACCCCGATTACAAATGACAACAACGTGTTTATGATGATAAATAGCTAGCTGATATCCTTACACAAGAAAGAAGGAAGTTTAGAATTTTATTGAAACCTACTGCTGTGTTGCTGTGGTGACGTAGGAAAGTGAGCTGCCCGTGCGCCAAAGCCAGTGGGAAGAAATGGCGACCGCAGCAGAAAAGGTGTTTGCGTGCTGGAGTTTCTGCAAGTGGCCCACCAAGTCTCCGGACCTTGCTCCTTGTGACTTCTTTTTGTGGGGGTATGTCAAAGGCCATGTCTATGTGCTACCTTTGCCGAGAACACTGCAAGAACTAAAGATGGCCGCCCTGGTGGAGCAGTGGTCTAAGCGCTGGCTCCTGAAAACTCACCTGAGATGGGTCCGGGTTCGAATCCCGGTGAGCCATTGATGTTGTGTTTGTCTTACGGCACTGGTTCTTTCCTTTCCCTGGAACCAGCGACCCTATACTAGGCATGGACGACTGCTTACAGCCCATCGAGTTGCTGATGGTGGTCGTTAAAACCCTAATCAAAAAAAAAAAAGAACTAAAGATGTGCATTCAGTTTGCTCTGGCATCTGTGACTACGGACATGCTTCATGATGTATGTCGTGAAATGGATTATCGTTTAGATGGAGTCACATACAACATTTGTAAGGTATGGAAATCAAATTCTAAACTTCCTTCTTTATTGTGCAACAATGTGATATGTGCATCTATGTTCATAAATCAGGTATTGTCATTTGTAATCGGGGCAATCATTTTGAATCACCCTGTATAACAGGAGACTCCTATAAGAGCGTCCTATATTTCTGTAGTATTCGTCGTAGTTAAGAAGCGCATATATGCGTTCTCTCCACTATGAGCCCGGAAATTTTTTCAATGCAATATGGCTTCTCGCTGCTTTTGAACAGGTTTTCGATGAACGTATCATTGCGTTGTCACCGCTTTGGGAACAGAAATCTCCGAACGTATAAATGCGTGCTTGCCACCCGGAGGGTTAAACTTGAAGGAACAGTGTAAGAAATAAGGTAGTCTTGCACAGGGAAATGTAGGGTTCTATCTTAATTTTTCGTCCCAGGGAATTAAAGATCGCTGTTGTTGTATGATTAACTGCGGACAGCCTATACATTCTTTTAAATTTCCCCTTTTCGTTGTAATACTAGGAAGACAGAATCGATGACCCCAGTTGAAGGAGACGGCTGTTAGAGGAACACTTCTGAAACGACGAAAAGCTGAACAATTGCTGATTTAATGGTCACGCAAACAAACCTGCTTAACGACAAATGAGAGGAAGCAGCACAGTTTGGGTAAAAACAAAGGTTTCACGATTTTACGTGAAATATGTATGAGAAAAACTCCCCGAAAAAAGCAAACAGAATATGGAAACCCTTTTAAATTTCTAACGCTGCACTAACCCTTATGTTTCGAAAACAGCTCAACCGTCAAGCTTGCAACAGGATAGAAAACTGAATAAATAATTCTCATTTTAGGTCATAAAGACTACTACTCATAAATAAATATGTGTGTTCTGCACGATATTTTGTTCCTAGCTAAACAGGAAAATAAAAGAACAAAAAGAAAGGACAGTAACGAGATTTCATTCACGCAAGGATTTATTCTACGTATTAGGAAACCATTAATAGGCCTAATAGCAGGGATTCAGTAAAGTAACAATTAGAATTGTTCATAGTAACATTCCATTCGTTCCTACAACTCGTGTTTTTAACATTATCAGTTTTATTCATGTACAATACAAATTTGGAAGATGTGAATCCGTTTATTGGTGTGAATATGACATGGATGTTAAGTCAGATTCACACTAATAAACGGATTCACATCTTCCAAATTTGTATTGTACAATGGTGTTATCCCGTATTTCATTCACTTTTATTCATGTGAGTCTTCTTTTCTTGAGAAGTTCAATAAACGATTTTTAATAAACATGATCAGTATATTTAGGTAATGCAACGTTTGCCCCAAATATTTTTTTTAAATTGATTTTTCAAGTCGACCAATGTTTCGCTGGGTTCTACCATAGCTTCATCCGGACGAATACAATGTAACTATTTAAATTGCACATGATATCATAAATGTTGTTTACAGTTACGGATTTTGGTAAGTTGCTTCCACGCGCTTGGTAGAAATGGTGTGGATGATACACTGAAAAAAATTGCAGGGTTAAATTACGGTTGATACACCGGCAGCTGAGGGGCCAGTCAATAAGCCATAATTTTACAATACCATACCGTAATGTTCATTAACATGTCTAATGACGGTGAAAGAAAAACTTCTAATGACTACAATGTTCATTGACATGTCTAATGAAAAATAAATAATAATACATGTTATGTTCATTAACATGTCTAATGGGAAATAAAAACGTCTAATGCCGTAATGTTCGTTAACATGTCTAATAACCGGGAATAAATAATATGTCTACTGATCGGGAAATAAAAACGCGTTGCCCACAGGTGTTGCCACTAGACTGATTGCCCATGAAAGAACAGTTATACACTGAGTGGTCACTTTATTATGACCACCCCCTCAGTACTTCGTTGGGCCCCCTTTTGCCTTTAATACTGCGTCGATTCATCGTTGCATGGACTCCACGAGATGTTGATAGGTGGTTTGTGGAATCTGAGACCATGCTTGATGAATAGCACTTTCCAGGGGTGTGAGATTGCAGGGTTGTGGATCCAGCTATCTGATGGCTCGTTCAACTTCATCCCACAAATTCTCAATGGGTTCCAGATCTGAAGATTGTGGGGGCCACCTAAGCACAGTAAACTCACCGGTATGTTCCTGAAACCAATCCTGTACAATGCGAGCACTATGGCAGAACGCATTATCTTGTTGAAAGTAGCCATCGCCATTAGGAAAAACCATCCACATGACAGGATGCACTTGGTCCGCAACGATGTTTAGATATGATGTGCCAGTCAGACGTTGATCAACACGAATTAAAGGACCCAAAGCATACCAGGAAAACATTACCTAAACCATAACGTTGCCTCCACCAGCTTGAAGGGTTGTAGCAATGCCTTTGGGGTCCATGCTTTCGTGCTGTTTCCGCCAAATTCTCACTCGGCCATCGGCATGGAGCAACTGAAAACGTGATTCAACGGACCACATAATTTGTTTTCAATTATCGACTGTCCGATCCTTGTGCTCCTGTGTGGACTGAAGACGTTTTCTCTTGTTAACTGCAGACAGCAAAGGTGTTCGAACAGGTCTTCAGCTGCTATATCCCATCCGATGCAATGTACGGCGAACAATGCGTGCAGAGGTCATTTGAGGGGATCCTTGATTAAGATGGTCTGTAATTTGCTGCACTGTTGCCCTTCTGTTTTCTGTTACCAGTCTGGACACTCTCCGTTCCGCTCGAGCAGTCACTAGTCGATGACAACCGCACGTTGCACGTAGAGACCCAGTTTTTTGGCTGACAGGCCAGTCTTTAAACACTTTAACAACAGCTGCTTTGGAACATTTCACGAATGCGGCGGTTTCGGTGATACTCGCTGCATGGCTCCGAGCTCCTGCAATCATCTCACGTTGAAAGTCCATCAAATCGCATTTTTTACCCATCTCGTCACCCAAAAATCACTTCTACTACTGTCACAAGCACTAAGCGTCCCCTTTTTATACTAGCCTCGCACTCTGGCGGCAACAGCGTGCAGCCATAGCTCATTTGCTTAAAACTTTCAGGTGGTCATAATAAAGTGGCCACTCAGTGTATAACCACTTTAAGAAAAACTTTGCCAGGTTGTCAAGGTTAAAATACAGTAATAGTTCAAACAGTTTAAATACCTGTGAACTTGTAGTTTATCTACCGAAAATTTATGGTTGACCGCCAGGTGGCGTGCTTACGATCTGTGAAACGTCTTAATCCGGGTGAAGCACTGACTATTCACGGAAACTTTTTACAGTGTACTGTATGTCATTAACAAGTTGCGAAGAATTCTGATTTATATGGGAAGCTTCCAAAATATCAAGTTTGGTGGTTGAATCAGGCTTGTCAATTAGTTTTGCTTTTTAAAAGAGAAATTTATGGTTCTTTTCGTAACAGTGTTTATTCCTCGATGACTTCTTTATGTCACAGTTCCGAATATAGGTCTTGTGCTTTTTCAATCAAAAACGCAAGGATCTGTGGGACTGTGCTATATATAGGAAGCGCCACATTCACATGATATTTCATAAATTCCCCACAAGTTTTTATCTTCAACATAGTCCTTTGATCCTAAAAATTTCTATTTGTTTATGAATTTAAGAATCACTTTAAAATTAAAGGTTTTGAGAATTTTTGAAATTTTGAAGGCAATGTCACGGGAAAATGGAACAATGACAAAATTCTCTCGTAATGAAAATGGGCGCATTGCAGGAGTTAACGTGGAGATAGGCTTCGGTTTCCGAAATTTTGTTAGAGCCTTGTCTATAATGGAAAGGTTGTATCCTCGCTGTACTTCAACACGTTTAAAGAAATCCAGTTCGTTTTTTTCCGAACTGTCTTTATCCAAACATATATGTATTGCGCGATATAATCAACTGTAAAACGCGCTGAGTCTTTGCTGCCAAGGGTGATTGGACTTGGTACGTGGAGGCGAGAAAACAGCGAAAGGCAACCGATAAACTGTAGTTGCGAGAGATCCATTTGGGCTGGTAAGCAGCACGCCAAGGAATGGTAGGCGTCCGTTATTTTCAGTTTCGTAGCTGAATTGAATGTGCGAATCAATGGAATTTATAAGTTTGATTAATTCCGGAATTTTTTTCCTTTCCATAAAACTTCCAAAGAAACTTTATCAGTATTATACGTTATCAAATGTAGGAAATTGGTAATTAACAAGAAAAGGTAATCTTTTTATCTAATTGCATTAAATTCATAACAAACATCACTGCATGTGCACTCTAAACTCTTAAAATAAATTGTGCAGGTCATACTTAATTATTTTTTCGTTACAGATATGTCACAGGAAAAAGAAAAAAAAAACCGAAAAAAAATGTATACGAACGTTCACAATGAAATGAAAATATCTTAGCTTCGCATTTGAATGAAAAAAAATACTGACAAAAATCATGGGTAAGATTTAATTAACATTATTTCAGGTCATAAAATAAGTAGGTGGAAGCTACTTTTTTTTGCACGTGTTCTATTGAATGAGGAAAACGTGGGGGTTTTTTAGCAGGCTATTTCATCCGTAGGCATACCTGGCGCGTGCAAAACTTGGCATTTTTCTCTATTGGGAGCAAAATGTATAATCGAAGTCACGTGATTGGTTTCATTGATACTTCGTTCGCTGACTGAACGAAAAAACAGGGGTGGGGGAGGAGAAATCCTCCGGAATCTGTTGTCTGGTTCGATTTCAGCCAATTCATACAGACCTGAAATCCCGTCACTGTTAGGAGAGTATCCACGAATTTTTTTCTGATGACGCAAAATTGTTGGAAAACACAAATCAATGTTGCTTTTGGAAGCCTAAAACATTTTTCGAAACCCCCTTCCCTGGCGAATAATGAATCCTTGTCGCTATACCTCTTAAGCACTTATAAAAATTATAATTCAAAACATGACTCGAGAAAAGAAGAGCTGTCATCCCAAAAAATCAACACCCCGTTATCCACAGGAATCTGGAGCCAGGTTCCGTGCAAAACTATATAGTAGACCTTGTAACCAATAGTTGCACTGATAAACATCGTTTGGTTGTAATTAAATGCAAAATATGTTGAGAGATGCAATGTCATTTTTTTAAAGTAAAAAGAGAGTAATCATATGTTAGTGGGCTGATTTCACATTGTCATTGTTGAAATAATAATTTCATTGTCTGGAAGATTTGGATTTAATTAAAGCCTCTTTACTAGAGTGCTATTACTACAGTAGAACATAAAATATCTTGGGAAAAAGATACATTTTTTTGTGCGCAAAAAAAAAAAAAAGAAAAAAAAAAGAAATGATGGATGTAATTCATGAAAGAGGAGGATAAAGACGGCGCATGCGCCGTTTCCTATAATGAAATTTTGACTCTCCGAAAGTAGGATTCCTATGGACTGAACAGATGATTCCTATGGACTGAACCCACGTGTTGGTCCTACAAATTAATTACTTCTTTATCCGGTTTCCCAAAGTCATTTGACAATCGATACAGTAAAGAAAAAATAAATGTTCCGCTTCGGGCGAGGGGGAAGGGGGGAGGGCGCTGTGGTAGTACCAAAAAAAATATTTATGTATTAATTTTTATCATATTTTTTTGTCATGATTCATTATTCCTAAAAGTACAAATATAGGAAGGGTGCTAAATAAGTTATCTTTCTAGACTAGATATTTCTGTTTAATTAATTGCAGTGATTTGCTATGTGACGTGTTCTTACAAGTCTCTTCTTTTACATGTCTACTTCTGTATTTTTCTAGGCAGGCCCGAGCAAGACATATAGCATTATTAATAATATCTATGAGAATGCAACTGCAAAGGTTCGGCTATTCAAAGATAGAGCGTCAATAAAAATTGAAAAGGGAATGAGACAAGGTGACATTATATCTAACTAGCTCTTCAATGCGACATTGCAAGAGTCTTTCAATCATTGAACTGGGAAAACAAAGGAATAAAGATTAATGGAGGGTATTTAACTCACCTTCGTTTTGCTTATGAAATAGACATTTTTTCAATTATTCCTTTAGAGCTGCAGAGTATGGATCCAGACAAGAGTAAAGAGGTGGGATTAAAAATCAGCTTTCAGAAAATAAAACTGATGTACAATGCTTTTGCAAGAAATAAAAATTTTGCGATTGATAGGGAAAAGCTGAAAATAACCGATGCCTACATTTACGTCGGACAGCACATACCAAGCAAGGGTCCCATTGATGAAGAAATTAATCGGCGAATGAAACTTGGTTGGAGAGCTTTTGGAAGAAACAGTACAATTTTCAAGAACAATATGCCATTATGTTTTAAAAGAAAAGTTTTTAATCAATGCATCCGTCCAGTTCTTACATATGGAACAAAAACATGAACCTTAACAAAAACATATATACAAAGGCTGCAGACAACTGAAAGAAGCATGGAGAGATAGATGCTTAGTGTAACCAGGAAAGATAAGAAGAGGAACTCATAGATAAGCAAAATTACAAGGGTGAAAGACATCATGATCAGAGTAAAATTCTTGAAATGGCAATTGTCTGGACATGTTGTCAGAAGAACGGACAACCGATGGACAGCAGAAATTTTAGACTGGATACCAAGAGACAGAAAAAGACCCTGAAGAAGACCACGTGGAAGATGGGCGAATGAAATAAGAAAGCATGCCGGAGTAATATGGAGAAAACTAGCTCAAGTGAGACAGTTGTGGAAGGAAACAGGGGAGACACCTTCATCCAGCGGTGGATTGATGATAGTTGACGATGACGATGATGATATATATACAGTAGATAGATAGATAGATAGATAGGTAAGTACACTATGTGCACAAAAGTGATTGTACACTGTAAGTAAATAGAAAAACAGTATTGTACTTACATCAGTAGCCGGTAGGTTCTCCATTTGCAACGATTTTAGCATAGCCACCGGTCGAGGTAAGCTGTTCACAAGTATATAGAGTACGAAGAGTGGGATGTTCCCCCATTCCGCCTTGAATGCATCGAACAACTCTGTCAGTGAAGATGGTGATGTTGGTCTAGATCTCACCCGTCGTTAAGTTCATCTCATTGATATTCAACGGGATTAAGATTCGGGTTCTCAGCCTGCCAGTCCCTCCTCGAGACCTGATTTTCCTCATATCACTCCATTGTAGCCCTGGAAACATGACAAGTGACATTGTTGTCCCTAGAACTTCCACAACGCTGGAAGCATTGAGTTGTTTAGTATATCTCTATACAGCCCAGAGTTCATGTTGCCATGAACAATAACCAGTAGATCCATACCGCACCAGCTGAAACAGCCCCGTACCCTAACTCCTCGACCTCCGTGCTTCACAGTCGTCACTGTACACATCGGAAACACACTTTCTCCGGGTAACCACCAAACTCAGACACGTTCATCCGATCGAAATAATGTGAAATGGGATTCGTCACTCCATAACACCTACCGCCATTGCTCCAATGTCCAAGTTTTATGCTGTTGACACTATCGTAGCCGCGTGGATTTATTAGTCTTTGTGATGGGAGGTTTACGGGAGGCTGTTCGGCCATGATACCCAAGTGCATGTGGCTCTCTTCAAAGTGTCTTGTTGGAGACCATAACATCTGTGGCCATCTGGAACTCATGTGCTATGGTGTGCATTGGTCGGGACCTGGTTTTACGGATCTCCCTTTGAGCACCCTCTAGTCCCTGGGTTGTAGTTTCGTGGGTCTTCCAGAGTGAGGTTAATTGTTGCAATGGCTCGTCTCCTTCCACTTGATGATGACAAAGGCCACAGTCGATTTAAAGCCCTGTCTGACATCAGCAATGCTTCTTATGTCCATACCTCCAATTAAGGAGCCTATTGTAACGACCTTTTCAAACTCTGAGAGCTATAACCTGCTAGTCATTTTATCAGCGATTGTTTTTATACCTTATCCAACACGTGTCTGCTGCGGGAGCAGACCACTGCGCCTGCGTGTTGGTGTCCAATCACTTTTGTCCACATAGTGTAGATTCAATGGTTGACGAATCCAAGGCGCCCAGTCGCCATTACTCCTGAACTTTTTCACGTAGTACCCGAGTTTCCAAATTCCATTCTGATTCTTTTTTACGCTTTCCAACAGTAGGTTGAAGAAGCGTATATGCTCCAGCTTTGTCCGTCTGTCCGTTCGCACGATAACGCGTAAAAATTGTTCGATTTCGAGGAAATTTTAGTATGTGGTAGGGAACCACCTGGCAATGAACCCTATTGAAAATGGACGAAATGGGGTCAAAGGTCAGGACATAGGAGCGGGATTCATTCCATTGCTTTTATGCCTCATAACTTGCGTAAAAATGGTTAGATTTCGATGAAAATTTAGTATCTGGTAGACGACCACCTGGGGACAAACCCTACTGAAAATGGACGAAATGGGGTCAAAGGTCAGGACATACGATCGGGATCTATTCCATTGCGTCATAACTTGTGTAAAAATGGTTCAGTTGAGACAAAACCTTAGTATGTTGTTCCGTAAGTATAGTGAACCGGTTCTGTTGAATAAAATCGAAATGGGGTCAAAAGTCAGGACACAGGAGCGAGATGTATGCCACAGCAGTTAGCCTCATAACTTGACTAAAAATGCTTCGATTGCGACAAAACTTTAGTATGTTGTTCCGGAGATATACGGAACCGATTCTGTTGAATATCATAGAAATGGGGTCAAAAATCAGGACACATGAGCGAAATGTATTCCACAGCCATTATCCTCATAACTTGGGTAATAACTTGAGTAATGATTTCTGGTATGTTGGAAAGCGTATCATTATTAATGCATTGCATGATTTTACTAACTTGTTAAATTCAAAATTAGGATTTCTATCATGATGCTTCCATCTCTTTAATATAGCAACGAGTACAGTGTACGGATATTTTCTGTTCGCATATTTTTTTGTAGACTACTTACCTTAAAATCAGTAAAAATAATGACGATCCCAGTATCAATTTTTGGCGTTCTAGCCTTATGGTGATCTCTTTGAATGGAACTTCAATCAAAGACTTTGATCCAGCAAAACTTCTTGATCGTTAGTACTTCAGTGCAGAATCAAATAGACACATAGTGTTGAAGCTTTAAGGGAGATTGAAAGCTGAATTGTGTGATTTTACGAAAATGTAGCTTTAAAAAATGGATGACTCTTAGATCTGCATACTTTGTAAATACCATATAGCTTTAAGTGACACAGTGTTTATAAGTTTGTTTATTCATTAGTGTTTTTGTTCGGTTTTATAACCTATTAGACAAAACTAAACTTCCTGAAATGAAGATGTTTCAAATGCAGCTTAATACAAGTGTATATGCTCCCAAGTTTTAGTTGTGGATATATGGTGAATATATTTCAAATACGTGGAGTTAATGTAAATAAGCGATACCTCGCTCTGTCTACGTTATTTTGTAAACAACGCATAGCAACTGAAAAACTGTTCTTCCGACACCGCTGGGATCGAACCCAGATCTCTCGATAACTAGCCGAGTGCGTTCGCTTTACGCTACGGTGCCAAAAATTCACAGCGCTATGTGTGGTTTATCAGTCAGCATCTGACTACACAAATCCTTATTGATGGGCTCAGCAACTGACGTGTCGCCATCTGGTGGCATTCAAGAGAGCAAGCTACTTAATTACAACTGATAAATCCAAAGGGCGATAGAAATGGTGAATATATTTTAAATACGTGGAGATAATGGGGTTCAATTCCAGCGGTGTCGGAAGAACACTTTTTCAGTTGCTATGCGTTGTTTACAAAATAACGTGGGGAGAGCGATGTTATCGTATATTTGTTTAGCTGTGGATTTTTAATAAATCATTTAATAATATCTAAGAAATAATAGATTAATTTTGACCTTTGAAGTTCAAAATTCTGCATGTGTAGTTTTTGTTTAGATCGATCATAGCTTTCTCCTTGTATCCTCAAAATTTAAGGGGGTGGGGTGGAGGTGATCAAATGGAAAGTACGAACGATTATTTCCATGTGAATTCCTCTAACAGACCTCATGCAATGCAAGGCGCATGCGCACAGAGAAATGGAGGAAGTTCTCTGCTGCCCAAGAAACTGCTCAGTTGTTGACTGTGATGGAAGAATGAAGGAAGCCTTGTGTGACCTACAGAAATTATCTCCTAAAATTCGAAGCCACATTAAGTTATGTAATCTGTAGTGTATGAGTATTTCCAAAGGTGTATTTCCTAAAAATGCACTGTATGTTCAATTGTAAATGAAAAAGAAAAACCCTGATTCGACATTCCTAGATCAACTATCTGTATCGTCGAAGTGTTCGATGTCCATATGTTCTCCAATACGCATTAAATATTTAATTAAAATCAAAATTCTCTTCCTTCGTAATCTATGTGAGGATACATCATTTCAAGGTGAGTGACATTATATTACCTCCACACAAGCAATAATAAAATGTCACTCATCTTGAAATTATATATTTCTACTCAATCTTCTACAAGCAATTCTTTGGTCTTCTGGAGTGTGCACGAACTTGAGAGACTCCTCGTCAAGAATGTTGTAACAATAAGTGTAAAGTTACAATCCATTGAAAAAGTCATCAAAAATCCATTAAAGTTTCTTCATCCACTTTCGTGTTTTGAAACAGTCATAATGTACTACATCGGAAAACAAAACTAGGAAAAGTGCTTTAGATTCATTCTCGTACTTTCCGAATTATTGGAGGTTGGATGTGTTCAACGACTTTATGTAGATATTGAGATATCTAATGTTGTAGTTCATTTCCATAATAATTTTTCCGTTAATGCGCATTGAAATCAATTGATTTGTTACAGTAGATTAACACTGCACCATGTATGGGTGTAACGTAGTCACACAGACCTACCCACATCACTTAAAGTTCATTACAGAGAGGCAGGGATAGACAAAGAGGGGGGAAGATAGCAAGTGCGAACCATAAACTCCTTGGCTTATCGGAATAACGGTCATGAATATGCTGCGCACATTTCTCTCGTGAGCTATGTATTTCTCGGTGTTTTCCATTGGATTTTTTAAAGGCCCGTTTCTTTGACGAGACTCTCCGCGAAAAAGGCCATTATTCTCCTACAATATTTGTAAAGCATCATTATCAAATACGATACATTCTGTGTAATTACATGGAAACGGAAGAGGCTCACCTTGGCAACAAACGAGTCTGCAATGGCCGTAAGTCAATAATAGGCTGCCACTTTACTAAAAGGCTTCTCCATCAGGATGTTCAGCAAATGGGGTCAGACCTGTTCAAAAGTTCCCATTTGGCCTCAACGTTGACAATTTATTCCGTAAGAGAACAGTAGTGAAACGCAAATAGGAACACCGTACTTTTCATCTTGAGTATACTTAAATACGAATAACGTCAATGACAGCGAAAAATATGTTCTAAAAGCATTCAGAACTTGCCCTAGAAACCTTTACTCGTCTGCTTATCAGCTCCCACGACGCCAGGCATGGAATCTTCCAGAAAGCTACAGAATCTAGATTTGCTCTTGTGGAAATCGAATTCTATAGTAATTGATAGATTCCGCTAGCGACTTCAAATTTTTCGAAAACTATGTAATTAAGGTGTATTGTCGTGACAATCAAACCTGTTGTCAAGGGCGTAGGGTAATTTCTCTGACATATAGCATGTAAAGTAATATTCTCAACTGGTATTACAGCATTTCTCTTGCACTTCGTCTAGCATTTTAGAGACGGAGAAAAGTTGAGTCAGTTTTCAGGTTCGGCTCAATCGACTCCCTAATTTGCCGTTTCAACAAAGAAAAAGTTAAGTGGAGTGAGAAAGTTAGTGATTGATTTGTGACTCTTGAAAGAGAAGGAGAGCATTAGTAATTGATTCCTGAAACAAAAGGTAGGAAATTATTGATTGATTCGCTATTTTTGAAACAGAAGGTGAGGAAATTAGTGATTGTTTCCCGATTCTTTAAACAAACGTTAGAAAATTGAAAGTAGAAAGTGATTGATTCGTGACCCTTGAAACAAAAGAAGAAAATCTGTGATTGATTCGTGAAACAAGGAAGAAAGTTAATGATTGATTCGTGAAACAAGGAAGAAAATTAATGATTGATTCGTGAAACAAAAGGTAGGAAATGATTGATTGATTCTCAATTTTAGAAACCAAAACGTAGGGAATTAGTGATTGATTCACGATTATTTAAACAAACGGTAGAAAATTGGCAATTGATTTGTAGAACAAAAAGTAGAAAGTGATTGATTCACGATTATTTAAACAAATGGTAGAAAATTGGCAATTGATTTGTAGAACAAAAAGTAGAAAGTGATTCATTTGTAGCTCTTAATACAAAAGGAGAAAATTGGTGATTGATTCGTGAGACAAGGTAGAATGTTAATGATTGATTCTCGAAACAAAAGGTACTATAGTTACAGAAGATCGAGACATCTGGAAGATACTGTTCAGTTCAGAAATCAACTGAAATGCATTACGTGGACAAAAGTATTGGTGCACCTTGGTCGAAAGGAAATGAGAGTGTTTATTAGACGAAATAAGTACATAGTCCTAGCGAAGGTCGTATGCATTACCAAACGAGAATAAGAACTTAAATGGATCCTTTTATTAGTCATCTCGTAAAGGCTTTTCTTTTCCAAACCATTGAACGAAAAAAAGCATAAATGATATTTAATCGATAGTTGATGTAACATGAGAATAAATGCCATCTTGCCTAAAAGTTTTCCATTTCTTCCCGGTAAAAGTATGCAGGTCTGGATGCTAAAAAGAAAAGAATGCCATGCTAGAGATATTCCTGTTTCTGAAATGCTGTTTCACTATCGAGATTTTCCATAGCACTAAGTACGAGGGAAATCGATGGGGTACGAGGGAAACCGATCCGGCGAATATTGTGGGTAGGAGAAGTTCCAGTTAAAGACATTGATTGTTTTTTTACCATAGATCTTGTCATGTTAGAGCAAGCGTTATACTGATAAAGAATGTCTCTCCTTTGCAATATTGTCAGAGACTTTTATCTGAAATTAGTAGACCAAAACTCAAAAAAATCAATAGAAATCATCTCACGAGTAAAAACCGTCTTTGTGCGGATAATTGAAAGTCAAATAAAACTGGGCTTAGCTTAAATCAAATTAACTCATATTATGAGACATCAATAGAAATCAGTTGATCAGATATTTTTTTCTTGAAAGATGCAGCATCTTACAAATGTGATGTAGTATTGGATGTAATCGCAATACGAAGGAACACTTAAATCTACTGGTATTTCAAATAATACCAGTACTCCATGAACTTCTACCCCACAAACAGTAGCAGAGTTGAACAACAGTTATAAAACACCGCAATGAAAATTCCAACCCATACAATCCAGAGTCGCTTATCTATAAGATATTACTGTTGATCAGCTTCATAAAATAATACTGATCATTAAAATTAATGTTGGTGTAAATAATCGTGGAATTCGCCTTAAAATGTAGTCACAGCTGATTTGGTCCTACTTTTCTTCCTGAAAACCAAGAGTTATATACTTAAACTTCTTACTAACCAAAGTACGTGAAATAAGTGCTGTACTCAAAAACAAAACAAAAAGTATCATTAACAGAAATCTCGTACTATAGTCATTTTCCTTATGTTCCGCGTTTTAATAAAACTAGGGAAAAATCTTTGTATAACAAACTAATTATCTGGAATAAAAGAATATTTCATGACAACCAGTATGAATTTCAAAAAATCATGGCTAGAAGGTGTTGAATAGTTTTACTCTTCGTCAGGGGCCGCGGATGGCCTAGTGGTCAACGTTTGTGACTGCCACGGAAAAACCTCAGGTTCGATCCCAGGCAGGTACGAACGCTCGAACCACCAAATGTCCGCCGTGCGTCGGATGGGCACGTTAAGCCGTCGGATCCCGAGTACTGGCCCCCGGTAATAAATAAGGGCGTCTTCCTCCCCCTTTCCACCTCGCTTCCGTGTCACTTTCCTATCGGGCACTCTAGCACAAATCTCCTAGCTTCCTATTTCTAAGGGTTGTTTAAGACTGGGGTCAGACACTCCCTTCCTAAAATCCTCTACATATGATCTGATCTGATCTGCTAGAGCATTGTAGCAGTTTTCTTCAGTGACTGCCAAGGAAAAATCTCAGGTTTGATCTCAGGCAGGTACGAACGCTTGAACCACGAAATATCCGTAGTGCGTTGGATGGGCACGTTAAGCTGTTGGACTCCGAGTACCCCCGCCCCCGGTAATATATAAGGGCGTCTTCTTTTTCTGAAACAACTTTTTTACTATTTTAGCACGATGGCACGGAGAATTGTTATCTTTGAAAAATAAAATTGCCGCCATAAAGTCTTTTAGATGATGGTAGCATCTTGTTTTCTGATATCCAGATATATTTCTTGGCATTTACTGTACCATCGACAGTATGGAGGTTCCCAACGTCATGTGCACACATTCAGCTCCAAATCATGACAGCTCCAAATCTTTCTACCTTGCTTCCGTGTCACTTTCCTATCGGGCACTCTAGCCCAAATCTCCTAGCTTCCTATTTATAAGGGTTGTTTAAGACTTGGGGTCAGACACACTATTCCTAAAATCCTTTACGTATGATCTGATCTAGTCTTCGTCAGTATTTTCTTTGAAGACCAATTCTGAGGCGAGTCTTGTCCACTGGATCAATAGATGATGAGTACTGAAAGAATATAGCATGTTCCTAAGTGTGTAAAGTGGTCTTAAAACAGAGAAGAATCAGTAGATTACGAAAATCTATCAGTAGACAGGACTCAGAATCAGTAGATTACGAAAATCTATCAGTAGGACTCAGAATCAGTAGATCTACTGATAAATCAGTAGCATGGCAACACTGCTCCTTTGGCTGAACATCCATATGAGATTACCGTTAAAAACCCACCTTCAAGCGAAGAAGTTAATACTGTATTAAATCGGTTAATAGATCTCAGAAGTCCTGGATTTAGTTGGTGATAGCAATTCGAAGTGAAAATTTCCACTGATATCCCACCTAACATGCAACATGACTTTTCCTTCCAAAGTTGGAGAAATCTCACTCAACATTTCCCAGCACTTAACCGAAGGATTCGATTGTACAGAAATACATCCCTACTCGTACTCGGCGTAAAATTCAGTTTAAAGTGTTTCAAATTTTCTATGCGTAAGAGTACTGTTTTCTTCACTAATTAAATTCGTTATTTTCACTACCTTGTCGGTTGTGTTTGCCAGTTGTGACGTGCCTGAATCGCAGGACGCGCATGAGATAAAGGCAGATAACAGAGAGAGCATATGTCCGCGTAGCTCGGTTGGGAGAGAGACTTACTCCGGAATAAGGGAACCGGGATTCGATGCCCGGCTTGGACAAACCTGTGTTTTCGAATTGGCGCCCGAACTTCCCGGATGACCCGGCTGTTAAATTTCTCGCAATGGTGTGATGTTCTTTAAACACCGCTAGATAGGAAAAATAGAATCCCTTCTTCAGTGCTTCGAAAAAAAAATCAGTGTGATGTTACATTCCACACACCAAATTGTCTGGGATTTCTCAAATGCACGTTCTTCATGGGATGACTGTCTACAGCGACACATGGTCCCGGCCCTCTTTCGGGGGAGAAGGGGGGGTTGACGTGCCTGCACCGCAGGACGCACATGAGATAAAGGCAGATAGCACAGATAGCAGCGAGAGCATATATCAGCGGAGCTCAGTTGGGAGAGCGACGTACTCCGGAGTGAGGGGGACCCGGATTCGTTGTCTGGCGCGGACAAACTTGTACGTTATAAGGGGTATGCAAAAGTTTCCGGCGTGGACAAAGATGATGGAGAAATTTACTTCGTCATACAATCTCAGCGAAGACCCAACTAATGCTGGTTGATGAACAACGCAATGTATCATTGGAACTTAATTCCATCTCTTTTCAGTAAGAAATGAAATTTGGTTTAATTTATTCTTCATTACCCTAGATAATTAAATTCTTCGGCATCGTCAATAATATATGACATCGACCATGTTGAAAAAATTGACTGTCTGTTCATTTCATTTAATACCCAGTACTATCGAGGCTTTCTTAAGGTACTTTGGCAGTAACATTCAAAAAGACAAATTTTGAAGATGACAATCCGATTTTTGGCGTAAATGTGACAAGGATGGTAAGTCAGATAATATCCGAAAACTTGAAAATTTTTATCGTCCTGGAGCGGGACTTATCTGACTTACCATCCTTGTCACATTTACGCCAAAAATCGGATTGTCATCTTCAAAATTTGTATTATATGGCGTAATCCCGTATTTCTTTCATGATTCTTTCATAATTCAAAAAGATTTTGTTGAAATTTTTATATTTAAACGGTCTTTTCTCCTTTCCACTTCCACACACTACAGAGGTGAATCACGTGTCAAGATGACAAATCTGCAGCGATACATTCCGTTCGTGTAGCTTAGTTGGAAGAGCAACTTACTCCGGAGTGAGGGGCGCGGATTCCCGTCACGGACAAATTTGTGTTTTCACATTGGCGTCCGAAAGTAAAAATAGATGTACTGGGCGTTAACGTGTTCTTTGAAAAAATGTGTAATGTTTATTGGTGTAAACATGACATGGATGTTAAATCAGGTAACATCCGAAACTTTAAAATTTTCATCGTTCTGGAGAGGGAATCGAATCCGCGTCTCCCGGATAGTGCCTGAGTATGCTAACCACTCTACCACCCAGAACGACCAAGTTTCAAATTTCCGATTAATTTGAATAAAACCATCACAGGATTCGTTAGTCGAAGCAACCGGAATTCATGTACAGCTAATCTGGAGGTACAGAATTCATTCACGTGATTTCCCGGAGGCGCAGAGTGCGAATGAATGGAATACGAGATTACACCATGAATACAAAGGTGTAATCCCGTATTTCATTCACTGGGTAATGTTTTTTCCACACTCGTCTAGAATTAATAGAAAATTCGTTCATCGCTTCAAAAAAATAAATAAATAAATAAAATTAAGAGGGAGACGATGTGACGTACTACAGAGGTAAAAGCACGTGTCAAAACGACAAATCTCCAGCGATACATTCCCTCCGCGTAGCTTAGTTGGGAGAGTAACATATTCCGGAGGAAGGGCTCGATTTCGATTCCGTCACGGACAAATTTGTGTTTTCACACCACCCACAAGATGTAAACTGAAAAATTAAATTTATTCATTTCAGTATAGAGTTTTGATTTCCTCGTCTATTTTTCTCATTAAGGCAAATGAGAACTGCTGAAAAGCTTCCTCTTTAGCAAATTTCGAAATTTGTTTGAAACAGCACTTACAGGTTAGTAGTTTCGGGCGGTCCATAAACATACGCATTTGTTCCTGAAGATTGGTTTTCAACTTAACATTCTTGTAGAAAGTGTATCATTTTTTGCTTCCTCGGCGTTACCGAAGTGAAAAGAAACACAAGTATTTTATTTATTTTTTCACGCAAGCTGTCAAGAATACATGCTAAGCTCTAAGCACGATACGACAAACAGACCTCAACATTAACTACTGAGACGAATCGACTCTTCTTTCATCACGAGTCGAAAACGTAAACACACACACTTCGCAGCGATTGATTTTTCTTTGTCTGTGCACAATGTATCGCCAACTTATCAACAAAAAGTAACGCGATTGATAATACTTTTTAGGTGACCTTGAGGGCATAATGGAACACGCATTTATATGTCGAAAATAGCCAAAGCCTACTGAAAACACACGCTAATAATTGGTTTACAAAGAAATTCCAGACGATCATTAATGGAATAGTTAGGAACTTTTAGTTACTCTGGCAGTTTGATCTACATTGGTGTCCAAAAGTGTGAAAACACGAAATCATAAATAACACAAAACCCACACGACAATCCGTACGGACACGCATACACCGATGAACCATTACATACCTAATAAGCTGCAAGACCCCACATACCTAATAAGCTGTAAGACCCCACATACCTAATAAGCTGTAAGACCCCCTTTAGGAGATGAGGTGGCGATAGGTATCCTGGGGTATTTAGTGCCATAATGTCTTGCAGTTCCCGTACATTTTTGGAGTGGTGGTGATTTAGCGCGAACCCGCTTTTCCAAGTCGAACCACAAATGTTCGATTGAGTTCATGTCGGGTGAATTCGGAGGTCAGGGCATTAACATAAAGTAACTAGCATGTTCCTCGAACCACTCCTTGACGATTCTCGTAGTGTGGCATGGCGCATTATCCTGTTGGTAATGGCCATCACCAGCAGGGAACACAGTTCCCATGAATGGGTGAATTTGGTCCGCAACGATGTTCAGATACCTGACAGCTGTCATGTATTGTGCTACTGGGATAATGGGACTTAAAGCGTCCCAAGACAACATCGCCCCCAGCATAACACCGCCACCGCCGGCCTGTTTCCGCCCAACAGTGAATCCAGGTGCCATACCCTCCGTTGGTAATCCGCGTATCCGCGCTCCGCCATCTACGTAATGCATCAGCAATCTTCATTCGTCAGACCGAGCTATTTTCTTCCAATCATCCACGGTCCAATCTCGATGATCTTGGGCCCATTTCATGCGCCGTTGGCGATGACGTGCAGTGGGCATGGGAACCCGGCTGGGTCTTCGGCTACGCAAGCCGATGTGCAGAAGGCTGCGATGAACTGTGTGCTGTGATACATTACACTGATCACCACTGTTGCAGCTGCGGGGGATTTGTGCCACTGTTATCCTGCGGTAGCTGTGAACAAGGCGTACAGTCTCCGCTCCCCTCCAGCATCAATGACCTACGGACGACACACAGGTGGAAGACTGTTCGTCGTTTAGACATCTGTGCATCACTTTTGATACGTACTCATTGCATAGGCACGTATACAACCCACAATCTCGTCGTTTTCGAGATCGTAGTTCCAAGGTGCCGTGTCATCACAATTTGTCCTTTATCAAACTGTGATAAATCGGCAGCTTTTCCCATTCTGACTTCGAACACTCTAATAACCAAAAGCCGGTCCTCGGGTTGTATATACACTGAAGAGCAATAGAATTAGAGACAGCTGGCGTTATGCAACTGTGGCGCTGTGGGCGGCCCTGTAAACGGAAACGACATGGCGTATGCAGCGATCCGACAATATAAGTAGTGATGCGACGGAAATCAGTAAGAGTCGGACGCAGTGTGGGTAAGACGAAGGATCTGAGCGCATTTGATCGTGGGCAAATTGTCGGGACCCGACAAATGGGTCACTCTATCTTAGAAGTCGTGCAGGCACTGGGATGATTTTCCCGAGCCACTGTGTCACGGGTGCACCGTGAGTACATCGAATCCGGTAAAACCATCCCTGCAAGGGCCAACTGCCTTGGACAACAGCGTGTGGATGAGCGGGGTCATCGTTGGCTAACTCGCATTGTAACAGCGGATAGACGGGCCACATTGCAAGAAATCACTCGGCAATTTAACGCTGGTGCACAAAAACGTATAAGCAGTCACACCATCCAGAAACATCTCCTCTCTGTGGGGTACAGAAGCCTTCGTCCCACGAGGGTACCGCTGCTGACCGCACATCACAGGGTGCAAATATTAACATGGGCGCGTGAACATCGCCACTAGAGCCTAGACATGTGGGAAAATGTTGCCTGGACTAATGAGTCGAGATTCACGTTGGTACATGCGGATGGCAGGATACGAGTACAGCGCAAACCACATGAAGCGATGGATCGTTCTTGCCAGCAGGGTACTCTTCAAGCTGGTGATGGTGGCATTCTCGGCTGATAACTGTTTACGTGGACTGAAATGTGACCCCTGGTACGTGTGACATCGTCCCTCACAGGCCAACGTTACCAGGATATCCTGGACGACCATTTGCTCCCGTGTGTATGTCTTCAACATCCCACTGGGGATCTCATCCTGCAACAAGACAATGCAGCTCCCGAATTGCATCCAAATAATTGGATGAGCACTCCACCGACGTGACCTCGCTTCCTTGGCCAGGTGGGTCACCTGACATCAATCCCATCGAGCACATCTGGGAAACCATGGAGAGAGATGTTCGAGGCTCTGACCCCCTCCATCAAATCTTCGTGAACTGTGGGAGCTTGTTCAGGGGTCGTGGATCCGTATGGCTTCCCAACGCTTCCGGTGTCTTGTCGAGTCCATGCCGAGACGAATCGCCGCCGTCATCAGGGCGAAAGGTGGTGCTACACGTTACTAAACAGGTATCTCTAATTCAATTGCTCTTCAGTGTATATCGATAACGCAGCAATACACAACATAAAAGTGATACCTTCACCGCATAAAGAGGAAGCATGCGCATGACTACCTGGCTGTCCAAAAGTGATGCGGCAAGCGGCGCTTATTTCGAGGGGCTAATAGGGATTGTGATTACCTCGAACGACGATGCAGCTCACGCAACGAGCCTTAATGCTCTGAATGAGAGTTTGAGGCAGTAAGTGCCACTCCACCACCAACGCGCGTCGGAATTCCGCGGAGGTTCTCTGAGTATGCCATCGGCTTGCCATTGCTCTTTTCTGGTCATCTTTTCTGGCCATTGCTCTTTTCTGGTCATCCCAGACATGATCTATTAGTTCTGCTTCGGAGATATCGCGGGTCCATCCTGTGAATATCCTCAATCTCTAGGTATTCGTCGACTAGCCGAGCTCTTTGGGGGACTGGGTTTATCGCTCATAAAGAGAAACTGGGGGGCAACAGTTCCCCTGAAGAGCCGTATATAGGGATCGAAGATGTCATCCCTGCAGGGTTCAGCAGGCAGGGTGCCTCCTGGAAACACGTGCACCAGCGTGCGTCCATCCAACATGATGCACAGAATCCTATGTTTCCCAAAAGAGGAGGAAATAAATGAGCCTTGGGGTAGTAATTTTTATTATGGACGAACCCCATAATTATCTTACTAATAACTTCAATTCTTTTTACCTAATTCGGCTGGCCGACTCCTAGAAGATATAGTCCAGAGGTGGGGAACCTTTTCAGGTTGTAAGGCAGCATTAAGTTAGCTATAATCTAACAAGGCCGCGTTCAAAACACTTCAATGAGATATAATTCAAAACGTACATTATTTTGTAAACATCTTGCTATGTACTAACTTCAAAAAATGAAAAACGTCTGTTAATTCAATAGTTAACTAACCTTTTGATGACATTGTTGTGACTGCTTTTTGTTGGAAAGCATTGGAATATTTGGTCGCAATATGGATGTCCGCAGTTTTAGCTGATCTTCTAGATGGGTATCCGTCATTTGTGACCTTAACGGCGTCTTGATTTGGGTTAGGTAGGAGAATTTAGATTCAGAGCAATAAGTGGTTGAAAAGCAAGAAAGCATTCTTCGTAAATGTTACGGAAGGCGTGGGTATTATATTGCATTTTTCCATATTTCGATTGGATTTTTCTTAGCGTCAAATAAGGACTTTGAAATGTCATCTTCTGAGAGCTCAATCAATTCCATCTGTACCCAGCAAAAACAGTGTTGCTGGGCCAGCACTGGAAGCCAGTAGTGGCCCAGCACTAAGTTGCCGTTGCCCAACCGACAATCAAATGTCCCCGCGGCCACCACTGGGCCAGCAGGTGGTCAACGGATGGCACCCCATCAGTTATCATAGGTCAGAACAGGGCCATCAGTTATCCATCACAGGCAGTGGCTGCCAAAAGCAGCCCTTAAGCGGCCCTGCAAGCACGTGCCATAAATGATGGCTAGCCTAATGTGGTCCGCTAGTTTCCGGGCAGTGGCAGCCAGCAATCACGTGACGTAACTGATGGCCTGCCGAATCTTGTCCGCCAATTTCCCAGTAGTAGCCGTAAAGTAAAAAAGATAAACACAGTTTCGCAAAGGCGCAACTACTTTTGTTTTCCCCTACGAAACTTCTACATGACGGTACGTCGGTGGGGAAATTTTCTCGACTGGTCCTGAAAAACTTCCGTTTCGATCTGGCTGGAAACGAACCAACGACAGTCTGCTTGCGAAGCGGGTGCTCTTGCCACTACACTGGTTTGCCACACGCATACATTACCTTGAAGCTGAGCCTCTTTCCTGCGCGATGTGAAACGAATGACTCTCTTTTTAATTTTACAGTATTGCGAGGTATTTTTCATAAATGTCCGTTTCATATAATTCGTAAATTTATTTTTTGAACATAACGATTGTTTTTATTCGCACTCCAAAGCTTTGTGATGCCCTTGTGTTCTTGAAAGGCGATGTTTAATTAATATATTTACCCGTTCATGTCACATTCTGTTACATTTTTAACATTGTATCTTTCGTTTCCGCTGTCCGAAGCTACATTTGTTCTAAAGAGGAAAGATATTTTATTTTACTCGTCGTTATTTTTAACAGCGAATTCCTCCAATTTTGGGTATTCAACCCATGGATGGGTGCATTATATTCACATAGCCCTGGGTTGTTGTTTTTTCAAATAATTGTACGTTTTGTACGCGTATAATTCTTATTTTCTTTAAAACCTAACGAATTTTAAATGTTTTTGCGGGACTTCAGTTTGAAGCGGTTTAGTGTATGTTAAAACGAAAGATTACACAGAAATTATTTCTTGCTATTCATGGAAGTGGAGTGGGTGTATTTCATGGCTGTCTGTATTCTCGATTCTTTATGCGTTAGTGCAAGAAATTTGCTACGAAATGAGTTTCTATAAAGACATGAGATTAATTGGGTATTTCTTACACTTCATTAATAATTATTTATATATTTTTCTTCCGACGGTAATCTTCGTCGACTTGGCATTTCATTAGGAAATCAATTCGCCTTTCTACAAATGGCTTTTGTTTTCTTAACATCCACTAAAATAACATGATGGCGATAGCGTCGTCTTCGACTAACTGGTACTACTAGAGATACAGCACATGTTGCCTTCGGGCATGCCCATTCCCGTTGCTTCCCCCTCGTGTTGGGGTTGCTACAGTTGTCAGCTACGTGCCACTAGTGGAACTTGCTTGGAGGCCCGCAATTCACGGCGATGCTGCAGGGTCATCAATGGCCGCCAAATAATGGCTCTGCCACCAAGGGACCGCTACCGTGCCTGAGGTCTTGGATACTTTAAATACGGTCATTTTAAGATTTCGTTTAATTGGAAGTTTAACGAGCACTGTGTGCAACTCAGTGGGCTATAAGCAGTCACCCGTCTCTAATTAAGGGCCACTGGTTCCAGGGAAGGGAGAGAACCAAGGTCGTAAGACAAATACAACATCCATGCCTCGCAGGGATTTGAACCCGGACCCATCTCGGACGAATGATCAGAAGCTATCGCTTAGACTACTGTGCCACCGGGGCGGCCATTTTAAGATTAAAATATAAATAATAAAAGACGAACAAAAACATATTAATAAACATAAGAAGATTTGTGCTGCAAAATTTTGGTTCACTCAAAAGGTCGCACTTAATGACCTAGAAGGCCGCATGTGGCCTTAAGGCCACAGGCTCCCCAATTCTGGTATAGGCATTTAGGGAAATATGAAAACTTATAGAGAAAACTCCTTCCCCGAAACACCCCGAAGAACTTGGAAGCTGAAATAAAAACAGCAAAGTTTGGTTTCGAATTTACTCATTTCAAATTTCCATTCGTTAGCGGGCTAAATTCGGAATCAAAATATAGTCCCAATTTACAGGTCCGATTAAGGTTCAGTTAGTCCGAATTTACAGTTGGTGTTATAGTGCACCATAAGCTTAGTTAAATTTACCTACTAAAAGAAGTAGAGATCGACCACAAGCAGTATTTAAAAAAGGCTCCATATATAACAGTTTTCAGAATGCAGACATTTTGATGAGCAGAGCGATATTAAAACCCTTGGCACATAAGAATGCTTGTTTTCTGAAAAGTATCGCTCTTACATGTATCTTTTTAATCCGGGTTATACAGAATCATAATCGATAGTTCGCTTTTGAATGTTATTCGAAGGTCAAATGTAGTAAAAGTTGACCGCTAAAAGCATTAGAAAACGTACTACGTCTCGAGAAATGCTTTTTAAAGCTCAAATACGTATTAACATTGTCATGGTGATACAATTTTTCGCATCGATTTCGGGTGTTTTACAAATACACAGTTAAACCTAATCGATATAAACTTCTTTGTACACCAGAATGAAGGACCGAGTCTTCGTACATGTATAATAAAAACTACAGCTCTCACGGAGATGGAGACAGCTGTTCGTGTGCAAACAAAATAAATACATAAACGTAAGACATAGTGTCAGTCACTGAAGTTATTACTAGATGTGTATTCTAAAGACATCTACAGAATACACATCTTGTAATGGCTTCAGCACAGCTGTACTCCGCATTACGCAGAAAAAGAATTCCTGGCAATTCCATGTTAAAATAAATTCTCATCCTTTTGGAGAAAAGTGAGTACCGTACATCAGAAAAAATGTAGTTCCAAACGCTAAAACAAAGCGAGAAATCGCTGCGTCATTCACATGCAGACGTTGAATGTTTAGCTACTTATCTCACTATACAGAACATAGCGTGTAGCTCCTACGTATTACACATATGTTCTTGCAATGCTGCTTTTCCTTATTTTGAGTGCTTAAGTGTTGTATACGGAACATCTGATTGAAATTTTCTTTCTATCAGCAAGAAGTTCAGCTTACAATGCGATATAGGTGATGATCATTTTATCACGCCACCCGACATTCAATGGCGCAGAACAGGGCATTTGGTTGTTGTAAAAGGAGAAAGTGTGTGACATGCTGCTAGATGGCAGTACAATGCTCGCGAGATGGGAGGCGCAGGTGCGTGGTTAGTTGCGTTCCAGACCAGCGAGAAGAACGTTGTGTTTGTGGAAGTTGCTGACGGACATTACAAGATGCCATTTTAAACGGTACAACGGGGATTTATTGTGGAAGTGTATTTTCAACAGCAATCATATGCACACGTACAGAAGCAATTTCATCGAAAGTACCCTAACGTGCCTGTCCCCAACAAATCAACAATTATGCAAGTCATCAGCCGGGACAAGAAAAAGACGAGGAGGTCCCATGTGTTAACGGACGCCAAACTCCAGGAGGTACGGGCAGCGTTAGAAGATTCGCCAACGAAGAGTTTGCGTAAACTGGCGGCACAACAACAGATGCCGTGTGGGAGTGCACACAAGGCGACAAAGAAATTATGTCTCCGTACGTACAATGTCCACTGTGTACAATGAACTCAAAGAACCGGGACACGCACCAACGAAGTGCGTACTAACGACATTGGCGAGATGTCACGGAATAGGCCTGTTGGATAAAGTGTTTTTCAGTGATGAAGCGTGTTTTCGCCTTAGTGGATACGTCAACAGTCAGAACAACAGATATTGGTCGACAACGCCCATGTGTTGCACGAAACGCCGTTACATGCATTGAAAGTCGGGGTGTGCTGTGCAATTTCACGACGACGAATAGTGGGGCCCATATTATTTGACACGACTCTCAACTGGAAGGACATCATTATGTAATTTGTTGCACTTCTGGAAGCAGACGAACGTTATTGTTACCTGAAACAGGAGAGGGCAACGTGTCATACGTCTCGTGACACCCTGCAGTTTCTTGACGTCATGTTTGATGACCACCTGATCTCAAAAGGTTTGTGGCCCTCCAGATCACCTGATTTATCACCACCGGATATTTTCCTCTGGGGGTATCTCAAAGGTTGTGTATACCGACAGAATCCACGTACTGTAGACTACCTGAAGCGACAGATTATGTCTATCAACTGCGCACTCCTACGCAAGATGGCATCCAACATGGTTAACAGAGCTCGCACCTGCCTTGCAGGTGCAGGTGAACATTTTGAACACCTCCTGTAAACAAGTGCGTATATCATTTGTTGTCATTTGTTGTCGGTATCTCGTTTTGATTACACAGAAATTACACAGAAATCATTTCAATAAGATCAAAGAAGATCGTACGACTATATTATAAAACAGATATTCTGTCCCCACTTCCCAGCTGATAAAGGCATCCATTCATTGCAGGGATAGATTAAAGTGGAAGTCTAGGAAAGGAGATTTGTATTTTATTAAGCTTAACTATTCAGCTGTTTTGCGGTTTAAAATTAAGGATCGGGTGGGTTCGGGCGGACATATTTCGGGTTCGGTCTGATATACTTCGGGTTCGGAATCTTAAAATTCAACCCGAAATCAGCACTTGTGTGGATTCTAGACCTCTCGTATGCATGTCTGTAATAGCGAGAGAGACATTTAGAACAATATGCAGTCATTAGGGCCGATGCCTTACAAACCGTTATTTTCTCATGCATTCGTTATCCCTACAGAAGAGGATATACACGATCGAGTCACATCATTGTGATCACCAGCTAATATCCAGAGTAACCGCCGTGTGCAGCGCGGACAGCAGCTAGACGGGCTGGGAGGGACTCAATAAAGTGCTGGAAGGTTTTCACAGGTATGCGGAGCCATGCTGACTGCAATGCATCTGACAGCTGCTGGAGGGTGCGTGGTGGAGTATCCATAGAGCAAACAACACGATTGAGACGGTCCTACATATGCTCAATTGGGTTTAAGTCTAAGGAATTAGGGGGCCAGGGAAGTACTTTGAAGTCTTTATCGTGATCTTCCAGCCACTCTCTGACATTTCTAGCAGTGTGACCAATCGCATTGTTGTGCTGGAAGATCCCATCCACCCAAGGGAAGACAATCAGCATGTATGGGCGCAACGTGGTCTGCAAGGATGGATTCATAACGAATTCGGTCCATAGCGCCTTCCACAGGTACGTGTGGACTCAGAGAATGACACGAAAACATTACCCAGACCATAACGCTGCCTTCACCACCTTGTGTTCTTCCTGCAATGGTTGAAGAGTGTTTGTTCTCCGATGTTTCTCGCCTTATACGCCAACGTCCATCCGTTCCATGAAGCAGAAAACGTGATTCATCGGAGAAGGCAATCCTTTGCCAAACAGCGGAGGTCCAACTCCGATACTGCAGTGCAAATATAAGCCTTTTCTGCCGATGCACCTTCTTTAGCATAGGTGCAGTGACCATCCGTCTGCATCGGAGCCCCATACGCAGTAGTGTTCGCTGAACTGTTGTTTTAGACACATTTCCGGTAGACCCCTGGTTCATTCGGCCAGTGAGTTGCTCCACGTTCGCGCACAGTTGAAGCCGACGTTCACTTCTCACATCAATGGCACGTGATGTTCCGCAGTTTCTACGTCGCTTATTCGCAATCACGATACACTTTAACCACAGCAGCACCCGAACAGTTCACAAACTGTGCTGTTTCAGAAATACTGCCACACTTGACCAGAAAGCCGAAAATCGTTCCGTTTTGCAAATCTGATAAATCGCTCCTTTTATCCATGAGAGCAACGAGTTACATGTTTTCAGAATGCCTGCAACACACTTTATATACCCTCCAAGCCTACTCACGATACGTGCCTTGTTTCATTGGCTACGCGCTGTTGACGTCAAAAGTAGGAGGTGGTCACAATAATGTGACTCGACTGTGCATATGAAGATATGTAAAAACGGCATTCTGTTTGAATAGAAGTGGAAGAACTCGAAGGGGGCGCGATTTTGTGTTTCTCTTCACCCTAGATAAGAAAAACTGGCTCCGACCTTGTTTCTTCTGTCCTGATAAGAATGAAAAAGAGCAGTGAACATTCTTTTGTATTTAAGCATAAGTATAGAATTTTTTTAACATTTTGCAGAAGTGCACGTAGTTATTATTCTTACGAAACGTGCTTTGTTTGATAGTTAGTAAATGTAAAATTCCTTTTTTTTTTTTACAAAAGGCGTCATTGTGTTAAAAATTTAATGGCAACCCAGTCCATTTTTTCCACTAGACTGATATATAGGCCTATTTATTAGAGAAATAGTACCACCACTGTGAGGAACAGACTTCGGAGAGCAGTGATGTTGTTCTAAGAAAAAAGTAGTTTAACGGTGAACGGGTTAGGTGAAACAAACCCAGAAAGACGGCTCTTAAAATTTCCAAAAGTAATTAAAAATTTGATTTGTTGCTTCATCAGTTAGTATTTTTATTACAGTTTTATTACTAATTATTTTTATTAACTTTTATTAAAATTACTTAATTGGAGCAATTTTAAATAAAAGATGAAAGTTACGTGGAAGTCAGATACCCAAAATATAAAGTTTCCCTTCATATACTGCTCTGTCATTCTGCACGTCTCGAAATGTTAAGTTTGAATGATAGGAATCAATCACACTGAATACATGTAATTTACATGACGCTATTAAGATTACAGGGTGGAAGTGGCTGTTGTCTTTTGCGTTTTTTTCTTCCCGGGTATAATGACCACCTTGATCATCAAGGGTCATAGTCTTCGATCCTTGATTTGGAGTCATTGGTTCCGGTAGGGCCAACGCCCGTTTACCCTAATCCCTTTCCCCTAATTCCTGTTTGCCCTAATCACGTTTTTCCCCAATCGCTTTTACCCGAAATTGCTTTTACCCGAAATTGCTTTTACCCGATTTCCCATTTCCCGTAATTTCGTTTGCCCTAATCTCGTTTTCCCGTATTAAGTTTTCCCTAATTTTAGTTAACCGAAATAAAACGATGGGCTTTGATATTTCAAGAAAATTCTTCTTTCCGTTCTTGTTAATGATGTCGACCACCATGCCAGCAAAAGTTAAAGAAGTGCACGTGGTTACTACTTTCATGCGGCTAGTCCTTAATGCAGCCATTGTAACAGTCACATCCAGCTTTTATTAGAGCAAGAAATAATAGTATAATGCATTCGCTGGAATTGTAAACGCAGAAGGCCCACTTTAAGAGTTCTTAGTGCATTAGACCCTCCACCCGCCCCGTACGTGACTAAACTCCAGCTGTAAAAATGCCTTTTGTTAATTCAGTTCCACCTTTATATGTAATAATAGACGTCAGTCTATCCTGCTTGAATGTTTTCCCATTAGCCACCATCACTGATTATATTTCATGGAAACGGCTGCCTCTGTGTACGTGTGCTTCTTTATTAATCTGGCATATTTTCTGCATCTCAAAATCAATAAAACTATTTAAAAAAAAACGACAAATTGAAATTTTTTCACTTTAGGTAACAGTTTCGAAGATATTTTGTTTTAATACAGGAAAGCTTTCGACACAGTTATTCTTTTATTTTTTTATATTTTTTATAGTTATTCATTTATTTTATTTTTCATCATCATTGTCAACTATTATCAGTAGAGTGCTGGATGAAGGTCTTCCCAAGTTTCTTCCACAACTTTCTGTCTTGAGTCTGCCTCCTCCTTGTTACTCCGGCATGCTTTCGAATTTCATCCATCCATCTCCCATGTGGTTTTGTCCTCTTCTGTCCCTTGGAATCCAGTGTAAAATTTCTGTTGTCCATCGGTGATCCGTTCTTCTGGCAACATTTCCAACGCATTGCCATTTCAGGGATTTTACTCTGATTATGATGTTTTCCACTCACACAAGTTACTTTTCTTATCTCTTCTCGTTACCAAGCATGCATCTCTCCATGTATCCTTCAGATGTCTGCAGCCTTTCTATGTTTTTTTTAGTTAATGTCCATGTCTCTGCTCCATATGTAACAACTAAAAGGATGCATCGATTAAACACTTTTCTTTTAAGACATAATGGCATATTGCTCTTGAAAATTGTGCTGTTTCTTCCAAAAACTCTACAGCCAAATTTCATACGCCGATTAATTTCCTCATGAATGTGACCCTTGTTTGATATTTGTTGTTAAAGGAAAATGTAGGTGTCGGTTACCTTGAGCTTTTCCCCATCAATCGCAAAATCTTCATTTTTTTGAAAAAGTATTGTACATCAGTTTTTTCTTCTGAAAGTTCATTTCTAATCCAGCAAGTTCCTGGATCATACTCTGTAGCTCTGAGGGCAAACCTTGAAAACATTTTTATCTAAAATGAAAAAAAGAATTCCACTTGCAGTTTTTTATATATAATTTATTGATTTTCGAGATACGGAAAGTTTCAGATTAATAGAGAAGCATAGGAACGGACATTTCCATGAAATACAATAACTGATGGTGGCAAATGGGAAAACCTTCAAGCAGGATAGACTGACGTTTACTATTAGAGTGGAACTGAATTAACAAAAGGTATTTTCGCAGCTGGAGTTTTAGTCTCGAACGGGAAGCGGAGGGTCTAGTACACAAAGGACTCTTAAAGTGGGCCTTCTGCATTTACAATTCTAGCGAATGTATTATAAATACTATTCCTTGCTTTAATAAAAGTTTTGCGCGATTTATATAGTTTACCTGTGAGGGAGGGGGAGCTGGAGGAGACGGGTATAATGGCTGCGTTAAGGACTAGCCGCATAATGGCAGTAACCACGTGCACTTCTTTACACTTTTGCTGGCACGGTGATCGACATCTTCAACAAGAATGAGAAGAAGAATTTTCTTGAACTATCAAGGCCCGCCGTTTTATTTCGATTAACTAAAATTAGGACAAACGTGATACGGGCAAACATATTCAGGGCAAATGGACATTAAGGGAAACGAGATTAGGGCAAACGAAATTAGGGGAAATGAAAATTCAGGTAAACGCTATTGGAGTAAATGGATTTTGGGCAAATGTGAATTAAGGAAAACGAGATTTAGGGGAATGGTAATTCGATTAACAGCGATTTCGGGTAAACGTGATTAGGGCAAACGGGAATAAGAGAAAACAGATTAGGGAAAGCGAGGCTACGCGGCGCCGAGGAGGGAGGGGGGGGGTACCGCCCATGCCTCACCTGGAGCTTGAGCCTATCTTGAGCCATTGGCCAGAAGCCATTGCCTCTGACCACTCGGACGTCGGAGAGTCCTTTTGCGTTACTTATAAGATGTGACAGAATGGACTTTACTGATTGAGCCGCGGATGTCTTAGTGGTTAGCAGTTCAGACTATCGATCAAGGTCCTCAGGTTCGAACCTGGGCTGATCTTTCAGAGATCATGTGACTTGCTAACAATCGCTGAATATCCGCCGTGCATCGGACGAGCACGTTAAGTGAATGCCCCCACCCAGGCTGGACCCACTGGTTAAATGGATATCCTTTCCTATGCCCCCCCCCCTGAAATTCTCTCACCCCTCTATGCGAAGTATCGTACTTGTACGGTGGCGCCATCTACTGTACTCGAATCTCACTACAAACTGTTCTGTCAAAGTCGCTAGACTTGCTCTCATTCGTTCCGTTTCTGTGTCCTGCCCAAAAGGCGATCTCGCTGTAGGTGGTTGGGACCTAAACTCTACTCACTGTGGACGGAAGTCCTACAAGAAAATGAGAAATACTGTAGACTTTTGGACTTTACCGACTTTGCATTTTGCCTAAGGCAAAGCATATACTGTACCTCTAATTTTTCATTGCAAAGACTTCAAAGCTTTCCTATTTGCACAGCTGTTCATTCAAGACGGTTGAACCTACGGAGTCACGTCTTTTCCCATCTTGCAGGGCTCTGTGGATCTTGCATGCTGGCGACCAAATCTTTTGAGGGAACTAGTAATCAGAAGACATTATCAAAATTATTGAAGTGCGTGCTTCAAAATTATGAATCTTTGATTCTCGATCAGGCGAGTATCAGGGGATTACTTATGTCGGAGCCGGTGACAAGTTTACCTGAAATGCCTTTCACCACTATAAAATGCTGGTTACCCTCTGTGGGAGGGTGTGTTTAATGATCACCATCAGAAACTCTAGAGCTATAAATTTTCAACTCTAAAGGCTATAATCCCAAATTTAGGGTCACTGGCTCCAGGGAAGGGAACAAACAGTTCTGTACGACAGGCACATCACCCATGCCTCGACTGGGACTCGAACCCAGACCCACCCAAACGAACGGTGATAAGCCTATGCCACCTTAGCGTTCACTTGTCGCCCTGTCTGCTTGCGTGTTTAAGGGGGATTCTCATTTTTTACGCTACAATTACCACCTCTTTTGAAGTGTTTATTGTCGAAACTATGCAATCAATTGATTCCAAAGTAGGTACATCGATTTATTATCGTTTCAGGTATTTACAAAACAATTTTTAATAAATTTCGTGATGAATCACGCCAGCAAATCCCCCTCGACCATGACACTGCGCGAAGATCCACGGTCGCTGGTTGGCATGATTTCTCCACTCCAGGTGATCTGAAACAAAAAAACTCGAACGGCGTTTTACTCTATACACAAGTTGTTATCGTTTGATGAACCAGAAAAAAAATACATATATATTTGAGGAAATGGTGACTTGTCAAACTCAAATTATCAATTTAGCTAAAAAAATTGACAATTTTTTTGCTATTAAAAAATATACATAACGTATCGCGTTTCTGGTTCATCAAACGATAGAAGGATGTTTGCTGAACATGCAGTTTTACATTTGAAGTCGATTGGTCCAATAGTTTTTGAAATATCATGCCAACCACTCGCGAAAAAGCTGTTTCGAGAAAAAACGCATTTAAAGTTTTAAGTACAGTTTCCGGAGGCATATCGAGTAATTACAGAATTTTTCTGCTAATCTGCTATACCAGGGCCATACAGTGTTCCTTCCTCTGCTTTGTAAAATTCGTTTAGAGACATTTAGTCGCTTCTACGCCTTGTACGAACCTCTTTTGTAGCCTCGAGGCTTCGTCTCGAAGATCTCTGCAGACGCTGTTCGTCCCGCGAGTTGACAAATATCTTCGTTTGCTCGTCAATAACGATTCCTATCGTTGTCATCATTTTCAGGACGGCAGAAAACTCTTCATTAAAAGAAACTTTCGTTGTTGTTTTGAGTGTCACCCTCCCAAACACCTTCCCTTGATGACAAATCGTTGTAATTCGGCTTTATAGCATTTTCGAATCTTTATGAAGTGCGGTTCGCGATTGAATTCGTCGAGAGTTTTCTCAGCTTCGGCTTTGCGACATTTGCACCAACTCTGTGACTCCACTGGACAATAACAGAGTATAACTTGGCCAATTTTGCGAATTTCGACTTGAAATTCGGTACACACATTCTTAAGACCTGAAATAAAAACAAAATAACGAAAAAAAAATCGCTTTTTTTCACACAAAAAATGAAAATCCACCCATAACTTTCCGATGCCTCCCAACACTCGGATCACGCTTTATTGCGTGATTGGACAGTTGATTCCAGTCCTTGCAATACGAGCCTTCTTTTAAGGTACGGGTATGCTTTCATATAAATCAGTTTTTTTTTTTACATGATTGTCTAAAGAATTCCTTTGCCCTGGTTTCCTTCCCAACTAACCACAGAAAGTGCCTTAGCGCTGCTAAGCCGCGATTAGGTTCTTCTGCACCACTGACTGAGAGACTGCCTCTCCTCCCACAGATTCCGCCCCCCCCTTCTGACAACAAGATCGTGAGTCACTAAACAACACCCAATAACTCTTACCCAACCCTTTTTCAGATAACTAACTGCCTGAATTATAATCATGCTTGCAGCGTTAGAGGATACATTTATTAGAGATTCAAGTCATCTTTTATTACAGTTCCGTTTGCTACAATATTTTTACCACGACTGCTGAGGTAGAAGAAACGTAAAACCGGCTTTCTGTGACACATTGTTTCCGACACCTGCAAGCGTGCCTTGTATTCAAAGTACCTGTTAGGATTGATTGACTTTTCACAAAGTGCCGTGCGCGATGCCAAAGTTCAACGCCCGATAACAAAGCGGAAAGAAATCGCTAATATCTTCTCAGTAAAGGATCCTGTTGGCATAGTTCAGTCTTTCTTGGGTTTTTTTTATTTCTTGGGTATTTTTGTTTTCAGGGTTTAACGACCCATGCAAGCATATAAGCCATCGCCGGTCCCTAATAATTTAGGGCCTCTTGTTACAGGGTAGGAACAACAAGTTAGTAAAATCATGCAATGCATTGATTACGATACGCTTCTCAACATACCAGAAATCATTACTCAAGTTATTACTCAAGTTATCCTGTGGAATAAATCTCGCTACTGCGCCGTGACCTTTGACCCCATTTCGATGATACCCAACAGAACCGGTTCAGTATACCTCCGTAGCAACATACTAAAGTTTTGTCACAATAGAAGCATTCTTAGTCAAGTTATGAGAATAATAGTTGTGGAAATAATCTCGGTCCTGTGTCCTGACCTTTGACCCTATTTCGATTATATTCAACAGAACCGGTTCAGTATACTTCCGGAACAACATAATAACGTTTTGTCGTAATCGAAGCATTTTTACGTAAGTTATGACGCATAAGAGCAATGGAATGGATCCCACTCCTATGTCTTCACCTTTGACCCCATTTCGTCCATTTTCAATAGAGTTCATTCCCATGTGATCTCCTACCTTCATCGAAATCGAACCGTTTTTAGGCAAGTTATGACGCATAAGAGCAATTAAATGGATCCCGCTCCTATGTCCTGACCTGTGACCCCATTTCATCCATTTTCAATAGGGTTCATTCCTATGTGGTCCCCTACCACATATTAAAATTTCATCGAAATCGAACCATTTTTACGCAAGTCATGAGGCATAAGGGCAATGGAATGGATCCCACTCCTATGTCTTGACCTTTGACCCCACTTCACCCAGGTAGTCCTCTACCACATACTAAAATTTCACCGAAATCGAACCATTTTTACGCGAGTTATCGTGCGGACGGACAGACAGAAAAAAAGTTGGAACATATACGCTTCTTCAACCTACGGTTTGAAAGCGTTAAAAAAGGGGGCCACGAGTGGCATAGTGGGTTCTGACTCGGAAATTGGACTCAGACCAGATGATTGCGGGATCGATCCCGGTAAGTTGTGCAGCTCTAAATCATTGAATGCTTGCTGTTTGTCGGATGGGCACACTAAGCTGTGAAACTCGGGAATGTTCGACCCTTCGTTCCAAATAAGATAATCGGTTTCTTCTTCCCCCCCCTCCCCCATCCCCCAGGTTCATTTCCTGAACCGCCGTAGTCTAGCACAGTGCTGACTGGCACTAAACATCTGACGCTTTCTGTGCCTCTATGCTCCAAGTCAACCTTGTGGAAGGTATGGAAAGCTACCTCCGCTGCGAAAAGTAGTCCCTATGGTCTAAAGCGAAAAGCAACGAAATTATCGCTCAGAATTCGTTTGCTCAGCGGTTAACCGGGAAAAATTGATATTTAAGTCAAATTTTCCAAGTGACAGAGTGTTTTAGCAATAGATTTTATATAAGTTAATCAAGAATATCTTGCTTTCGGCCACTGATTGTCTATCTCGGAAACAAACACAACTTAGAGAGCGAGATGACGAGATGGAAAGGATAGAAGACTTCTCCCAGAATTCGCAACAGAGCGACAATAAATTGAAAGTCGCGAAATGCGACGGGAGAGAGTAGCCTCCTCTGGGCTACTTCCTCTTACGCAGCCGTAAGTGAGAGTGAGAAGAATGCAACTAACCTTGAAAAGAATGCAATGATCGCAAATGGAAAGAGGTATCGGTGCGGAAGTAACGCTTGACAGCAAGGGAAGCAGTAGAGTGCGACCCGGATTCATACTGTTCTCGCATTCCACGGATGCGCTGTGAGCTAGCGACCCTATCTTCCACAATAATTCACTCTTATGTTGGCTTGGAGTATAAGTTAAATCCAATGTAACGTAACTTCGTTTCTGAAACTCAAAAAGTCCGCTCTGGATACAGGTGGTTGCTTCTAAACCTTCTCTGTGGCAGAAAACCCTCCAAGATATTGTAGAGGAAGGGACAAAACCAGCTTCGTAACACAGACATACCAACCACATCTCATCCTTGGTCCAACTCGGACTACTAGACATAAAATGCAACCTCTAACCACACTGCCACCAATCAATCCAGCGAACGTTGTTGCTGTTGAAATTATGTCCCTATAGAAAATATGACGGATAAATCACATTATTAAAATAATACGATTAATTACAGCTGTTTAAAAGAGCTTTTATCTGGGCCGAATTACGAAGCGATGCATTTCTTTCTGTTCAATATATCTTTTCAGTTATGAAGTTTTTTAGTACTTGTGATGTACACTTAACGAACAAAGCATTAGAGATACCTACCTAACAGCGTGTTGGTCCACCTATGCCGCGAATAACTACAAGTACACCCAGAGGCATCGTATCCACCAAATGCTGGAGGGTTTCCGGAGGCAAACCAGCTATACCTGTTGCAGCATTGTACACCACGAGATGTCTGTCCAGGATCCATGAATCTGATATTCCGCTCAAAGACATCCCAGAGAGCTTCCACAGGGTTAAAATCCGGGAACCTTGGGGGACCACTGGATTATTCCAAACTCACTGGATTATTCCAAAACTGGATTATTCCAAACTCACTGGATTATTCCAAACCCACTGGATTATTTTAAACTTCGTCGAGCCATGCCTGGGTGGTTGTGGCCGGGTGGATGGCGCATTGTTCGGTGAAACAGACCATCGGCCGCAGGGTAGGTGAAGGCCATAAAAGCATGTAGGTTATTAGCCAGCATTTGCTGAGAGCGCCCAGCGGTTAAAGACTTTTCCAGACACATATCATGTCATATGAGAAGGCTCCCTACACCATCACAGAGCCACCACCGCCTTGAACAAAGCCGACTTGGCATGACGGGGCCATGACTTCATACTACCCATCGCCCCTGTCTGTCAATGATAGGAGTGATGTCAACTGCCCAACACCCCTAGCTCTAATGTTTTATCGACTGAATGTATTTAGTCATGCTTGAACGTTGGTAGTTGTTGTTTTCACTGTAATAGTAGGTTTAAGGATTCAGCTTTAACTGTAAGCTGTAATATCAACTTGCATAAATGTCTGCGCTGCTTAAACTATGGACTTTTATATATATATATATATATATATATATACTGCTGGCCACCCAAAATGCAACAACAAGAAGGACACGAGATAGCAAAGCCAGATTTACTGGACACATAACAACAGATACAAAGATTAAACGATTGAGCTTACAGGCCCGTGCGACTTGCGGAACACGCAGGCACCAAAAGTTCGCGTGGCCCCCATGGCTGGCAATAACGGCCGCTACACGCCGCGGCATCGAACGAAAGTAGCTTTGGATGTGGGCTTGGGGTATGTCGGTCCAGGCTGTTTCCACACGTTGCCACAGTGCATCAGACGTAGCCGCGGGTGTTGCTTGCCTGGGCCACTCCGTTGACGATCAGTGACCAGACGTGTTCTATGGGCGACATATCGGGAGAACAGGCGGGCCACTGCAGCAGTGACACCTGCTGGGCCGTGAAGAATTGTTGCACGATGCGTGCCACGTGCAGGAGCGTATTGTCCTGTTGAAACGTGGCCGTTGGCAGGTCCTGCACGTAAGGGAGGATTACAGGCTCCAAAACGTCGGAGATGTAGCGGTGGCTGTTGAGTGTACCGGCGATGCGTACCAGAGGGGTGTGGGTGTCATATCCGATTGCGCCTGAAACCATATCGCCAGGCGACGGACCGGTATGGCGATCCATAATGCAGGCGTCATACAGTCTCTCGCCGCGGTGCCGGAACACGCGGATCTGACCATCGTGGTGTTGCAGGCAGAAGCGGGATTCGTCGGAGAAGACAATGTCGTGCCATTCCGTATTCCAGGTGCGGCATTCAACGGCCCACTACCACTGCACTCGCCGGTGGAGTAACGTCAACTGTAATCGGAGCAATGGGCGCCGTGCGACAAGTCCCCGCTCCAGCAGACGACGTCAAACGGTACGTGCTGACACAGGTTGTTGCCCAACACACCCTAATTCCTGCGCTAACGTTCATGATGTGGCGGTGCGAGCCGTCTATGCCCGCCGCACAGCATGCCGCTCCTCTCGTCCGGTGGTGTGCCGCGGCTGCGGCAATCGCTCACGTCGGTCCGTCCGTCCCTCCTGTACCCACCGAAACCATACTCGCCCCACTGTGGCTGGATGTCGTCCCACACGGGCGCCGATGTCTCGGTACGATAAACCGCTGTCGCGATAAGCCACTATTCCTCCTCTGTCGAACTTCGAAACGTGCTGGAATGACTGCCGCATTCTGCGACGAGGAATCAGGAAGCTTCCCACGCACAGGTCCGGCAGCACAACACACTTCCACTACTTACACCAAGCCTTCTGTGCACCCTTCTTATAAAGCTTCTCGGTGGCGTGCCGTGGGCTGGCGCGTATATATATATATATATATATATATATATATATATATATATATATATATATATCATCATCATCATCATCATCATCATCATTGTCAACCATTATCAATCCACTGCTGGACGAAGGTCTCCCCAAGTTTCCTCCACAACGGTCTGTCTTGTGCCAGTCTCCTCCATGTCACTCCCGCATATTTACGAATTTCATCCACCCATCTCACATGTGGTCTTTTTCTGGGTCTTTTCCTGTCCCTTGGAATCCAATCTAAAATTTCGGCTGTCCATCTATGGTCTGTCCTTCTGGCAGTATGTCCAGCCCATTGCCATTTCACGGATTTAACTCTGATCATGATAAAAAAAAAAAAAAAAAAAAAAAAAAATATATATATATATATATATATATATATATATATATATATAGGGATGTAAGGTCAGGTGATGCGTAACATCACAGCCTCTCCTTGACAAATGTCAACCCCGCCTTCTCGTGGTGCATCCTGTTCCCACTAAAGGGGCTCTGACGACCGCCCATAGCGGTATAACTATACCATCGGGATTAGAGGAAATTCTATCCCACACTCACCAACCCGCTTGGCCAGCGTGGTGAGTTATGGCCAAACCCCTCCAAAATGATTCCACAACTTAAATCTTGGCCCTCAGTCTCCGGCAGCTGGAATGTACCTGGCCAAGGCAGCGGCCAGTGCGACATGAAGGCAGAGGGTGCTAAGAATCCCCGGAGAACCGGACTAGGCTGCCATCTGATGCCTGACCTTGGCTACTTACAATGGACGCTCTCTATCTTCTGATTCAAGGCTTCTTGAATTGGAAGAGGAACTGCAAAGGATCAAGTGGGACATCGTGGGGCTAAGTGAAGTAAGGAGAAAAGGAGAAGATCTCATCGAACTGAAAAGTGGACATCTCTTCTACTATCGTGGGACAGATACTGGCAGAACTAGTGGTGTTGGATTTATAATAAACAAGAAACTGAAGGATAAAGTTGTAGAAGTTGAAAGTTCCTCTGACAGAGCTGCACGACTTGTTATCCAACTCTCGAAAAGATACCAGGCTCAGATTATTCAAACTTATACCCACCACAAGTCATCCTGAAGAAGAAATTGAAGAATTTTATGAGGAAATTTGTCATCTAAATAATAAGGTAAGCAGCACTTGAAAATAATTATGGGAGATTTCAATGCAAAAATAGGGCAACAACAACGAATACTTCAGTAGGTAAATTCGGTCATGGCAACAGAAACCAGCGTGGAAATACTCTCGTTGAGTTTGCAGAGGCAGAAGGGTTTTCATCTTGAACTCCTTTTTCAAGAAAAAGCCACACAGGAAATGGACATGGAGACATCCAAATGGGACGACAAGTGAAATTGATTTATTATGTGTAACAAAAATTCGTCATAGAAGACTGCAGTGTGCTAAACAAGTTCAACATTGCAGGTAGTGACCATAGATTGGTGAGATGTAAGATGCACCTCAACACTAAACTTGAACGTGGCAAGCTCATAAGACAAACAAAATCTATTGACATAACCAACCTTAAAAAACACCATAATACCTTCAAGTTAGAACTGAAGAACAGGTTCTCTGCTTTAGAAGGCCTAACATCGGAAGAAGTGGACATCTCTGAAGTTAACAGAAAAGTAACCAAAGCTCTTATGGAAACAGCAACAAAATTGGCTGGGTCTAAGAACAAGTTGCATGAACAAATTATCAGGAAAAACCAAAATGTTGATGCAAAAGAAGAGAGATGAGAACAACTAAAGAAGATGTGACTTCCAAAGTGGAATATATAGAGCTATGCAAGACAGTAAGAAAAAGTATCACTGAAGACGTAAAGAAATTCAACTGTGAACTAGTGAGGAAAGCAATTGAAAACACACCAAAGCCTAAAGATAGCAAAGGGACATCTCAGTGCAGGGAAGAAAACAGATTATTGCACTGAGAAAAGAAGATGGTTCTGTAACAAGAAATAGAGGCGAAATTTTGACAAGAGTGAAAGATTTCTACTCCAAATTATATGAAAGGGATGATATATGCACTCCTGACATCATGAAAGATACCAGTACCAGAGTTCCTCCAGTCCTTCCAGCAGAAGTTGCACATGCAATCAAGAACATGAAGCGAGGAAAAGCTCCAGAGAAGATGGAATTACTGTAGACATCATACAAGAAGCAAGTGGAGAAATCGAAACAGTACTCGCCCAAATTTTCACTCGATGCCTTAATGAAGGAAAGATTCCTGAGGATTGGAACACCGCTACAATGATCCTGCTACATAAGAAAGGTGACATTGAGGATCTCGGAAACTACAGACCTATCAGCCTCCTATCAGTAGTTTATAAAATCTTCACTAAAGTTCTTTCACACCGCTTGAAGGTAACACTGGACATGGCTCAACCGAGAGAACAAGCTGGATTCAGGAGTGGCTACAGCACAATAGATCATATCCACGTGCTGAGAGAACTAATTGAAAGAGCGAGGGAATATGAACTTCCATTGTGCATGGCTTTTATCGATTATGAAAAAGCCTTTGATTCGGTGAAACCATCAGCAAGTTACAATGGCTCTGAAAACCTGCGGTATTGAAGATGCATACATTAATATTATTAATAACATCTATGAAAATGCAAGTGCAAAGATTAGGCTGTTTGAAAATACAACACACGTAAAAATTGGAAAGGAGTGAGACAAGGGGACACCATATCTCCGAAGCTCTTTAATGCCACATTGGAGGGTGTTTTTCAGTCGCTGAGCTGGGAAAACAAGGGAATAAAGATTAATGGAGATTATCTAACCCACCTTCGCTTTGCTGATGACGTAGTCATTTTTGCAACTACTATCAGAGCTGCAGAGTATGATCCGGGAACTTGCTGACAAGAGTAAAGAAGTGGGATTAAAATGAACTTTCAGAAGACAAAAGTGATGTTCAATGCTTTTACAAGAAATGAAGATTTATCGATTGATGGAGAAAGCTGGAGATAACAGACACGTACGTTTATCTTGGACAGCAGATATCAAGTGAGGGTCACATTGATGAAGAAATTAATCGGCGTACAAAACTTGCCTGGAGAGCTTTTGGAAGAAACAGCATAATTTTCAAGAGCAATATGCCATTATGTCTTAAAAGAAAAGTGTTTGATCAATGCATCCTTCCAGTGCTTACGTATGGTGCAGAGACGTGGACCTTAACTAAAAGAGACATACAAAAGGCTGCAGACAACTCAAAGAAGCATGGAGAGGTGCATGCTTGGTGTAACCAGGAGGGATAAGAAGAGGAACTCGTGGATCGAAAAATGACAAGAGTGGAAGACATCATGATCAGAGTTAAATCCCTGAAATGGCAATGGGCTGGACATACTGCCAGAAGGACAGATCATCGATGGACAGCCGAAATTTTAGATTGGATTCAAGGGACAGGAAAGACCCAGAAGAAGACCACATGGGAGATGGGTGGATGAAATTCGAAAGTATGCAGGGGTGACATGGAGGAGACTGGCACAAGACAGACCGTTGTGGAGGAAACTTGGGGAGACCTTCGTCCAGCAGTGGATTGATAATGGTTGACAATGATGATGATGATGATATATATATATATATATCATCATTGTCAACCATTATCAATCCACTGCTGGACGAAGGTCTCCCCAAGTTTCCTCCACAACGGTCTGTCTTGTGCCAGTCTCCTCCATGTCACTCCCGCATACTTTCGAATTTCATCCACCCATCTTCCATGTGGTCTTCTTCTGGGTCTTTTCCTGTCCCTTGGAATCCAATCTAAAATTTCGGCTGTCCATCGATGGTCTGTTCTTCTGGCAGTATGTCCAGCCCATTGCCATTTCAGGGATTTAACTCTGATCATGATGTCTTCCACTCTTGTCATTTTTCGGATCCACGTGTTCCTCTTCTTATCTCTCCTGGTTACACCAAGCATGCACCTCTCCTTGCTGCTTTGAGTTGTCTGCAGCCTTTGTATGTCTCTTTTAGCTAAGGTCCACGTCTCTGCACCATACGTAAGCACTGGAAGGATGCATTGATCAAACACTTTTCTTTTAAGACATAATGGCATATTGCTCTTGAAAATTATGCTGTTTCTTCCAAAAGCTCTCCAGGCAAGTTTTGTATGCCGATTAATTTCTTCACCAGTGTGACCCTCACTTGATATCTGCTGTCCAAGATAAACATACGTGTCTGTTATCTCCAGCTTTTCTCCATCAATCGATAAATCTTCATTTCTTGTAAAAGCATTGTACATCACTTTTGTCTTCTGAAAGTTCATTTTTAATCCCACTTCTTTACTCTTGTCAGCAAGTTCCTGGATCATACTCTGTAGCTCTGATGGGGTAGTTGCAAAAGTGACTATGTCATCAGCAAAACGAAGGTGGGTTAGATAATCTCCATTAATCTTTATCCCTTTGTTTTCCCAGTTCAGTGATTGAAAGACATTTTCCAATGTGGCATTAAAGAGCTTCGGAGACATGGTGTCACCTTGTCTCACTCCTTTTCCAATTTTTATGTGTGTTGTATTTTCAAACAGCCGAATCTTTGCACTTGCATTTTCATAGATGTTATTAATAATATTAATGTATGCATCTTCAATACCGCAGGATTTCAGAGCCATTGCAACTGCTGATGGTTTCACCGAATCAAAGGCTTTTTCATAATCGATAAAAGACATGCACAATGGAAGTTCATATTCCCTCGCTCTTTCAATTAGTTCTCTCAGTACGTGGATATGATCTATTGTGCTGTAGCCACTCCTGAATCCAGCTTGTTCTCTCGGTTGAGCCATGTCCAGTGTCACCTTCAAGCGGTGTGAAAGAACTTTAGTGAAGATTTTATAAACCACTGATAGGAAGCTGATAGGTCTGTAGTTCCCGAGATCCTCAATGTCACCTTTTTTATGTAGCAAGATTATTGTAGCGTTGTTCCAATCCTCAGGAATTTTCCCTTCATTAAGGCATCGAGTAAAAATTTGGGCGATTACTGTTTCGATTTCTCCACTTGCTTCTTGTATGATGTCTACAGTAATTCCATCTTCTCCTGGAGCTTTTCCCCGCTTCATGTTCTTGATTGCATGTGCAACTTCTGCTGGAAGGACTGGAAGAACTCTGGTACTGGTACCTTTCATGATGTCTGGAGTACATGCATCATCCCTTTCATATAACTTGGAGTAGAAATCTTTCACTCTTGTCAAAATTTCGCCTCTATTTCTTGTTACAGAACCATCTTCTTTTCTCAGTGCCATAATCTGTTTTTTCCCCTTACTGAGATGTCCCTTTGCTATCTTTAGGCTTTGGTTGTTTTCAATTGCTTTCCTCACTAGTTCACAGTTGAATTTCCTTACGTCTTCAGTGATACTTTTTCGTACTGTCTTGCATAGCTCTATATATTCCACTTTGGAAGTCACATCTTCTTTAGTTGTCCTCATCACTCTTCTTTTTGCATCAACATTTTGGTTTTTCCTGATAATTTGTTCACATGCAATTTGTTCTTAGACCCAGCTAATTTTGTTGCTGTTTCCATAAGAGCTTTGGTTACTTTTCTGTTAACTTCAGAAATATCCACTTCTTCCGATGTTAGGCCTTCTAAAGCAGAGAATCTGTTCTTCAGTTCCAATTTGAAGGTATTATGGTGTTTTTTAAGGTTGGTTATGTCAATACATTTTGTTTGTCTTATGAGCTTGCTACGTTCGAGTTTAGTGTTGAGGTGCATCTTACATCTCACCAATTTATGGTCACTGCCTGTGTTGAACTTGTTTAGCACACTGCAGTCTTCTATGACGAATTTTTTGTTACACATAATAAAATCAATTTCACTTGTCGTCCCATTTGGATGTCTCCATGTCCATTTCCTGTGTGGCTTTTTCTTGAAAAAGGAGTTCAAGATGAAAAACCCTTCTGCCTCTGCAAACTCTACGAGAGTATTTCTACGCTGGTTTCTGTTGCCGTGACCGAATTTACCTACTGAAGTTTTATTCTGTTGCCGTTGCCCTATTTTTGCATTGAAATCTCCCATAATTATCTTCAAGTGCTGCTTACCTTTATTATTTAGATCACGAATTTCCTCATAAAATTCTTCAATTTCTTCTTCAGCATGACTTGTGGTAGGTGCATAAGTTTGAATAATCTGAGCCTGGTATCTTCTCGAGAGTTGGATAACGAGTCGTGCAGCTCTGTCAGAGGAACTTTCAACTTCCACAACTTTATCCTTCAGTTTCTTGTTTATTATAAATCCAACACCACTAGTTCTGCCAGTATCTGTCCCACGATAGTAGAAGAGATGTCCACTTTTCAGTTCAATGAGATCTTCTCCCTTTCTCCTTACCTCACTTAGCCCGACGATGTCCCACTTGATCCTTTGTAGTTCCTCTTCCAATTCAAGAAGCCTTGAATCAGAAGATAGGGAGCGTCCGTTATACGTCGCCAAGGTCAGCATCAGATGGCAGCCTAGTCCGGTCCTCCGGGGATTCTTAGCACCCTCTGCCTTCATGTCGCACTGGCCGCTGCCTTGGCCAGGTACATTCCAGCTGCCGGAGACTGAGGGCCAAGATTTAAGTTGTGGAGTCATTTTGGAGGGGTTTGGCCATAACTCACCACGCTGGCCAAGCGGGTTGGTGAGTGTGGGATAGCATTTCCTCTAATCCCGATGGTATAGTTATACCGCTATTGGCGGTCGTCAGAGCCCCTTTAGTGGGAACAGGATGTACCACGAGAAGGCGGGGTTGACATTTGTCAAGGAGAGGCTGTGATGTTACGCATCACCTGACCTTACATATATACTCGTATATATCTGTGTATAGAATATACACTGAAGAGCAATTGAATTAGAGACAGCTGGCGTTATGGAAATGTGGCGCTGTGGGCGGCCCTGTAAACGGAAACAACATGACGAATGCAGCGATCCGACAATATAAGGAGTGATGCGACGGGAATCAGTAAGAGTCGGACGCAGTATGGGTAAGACGAAGGATCTAAGCGCATTTGATCGTGGGCAAATTGTCGGGGCCCGACGAATGGGTCGCTCCATCTCGAGAGTCGTGCAAGCACTGGGATTTTCACGAGCCACTGTGTCACGGGTGCACCGTGAGTACATGGAATCCGGTAAAACCATCCCTGCAAGGGCCAACTGCCGTGGGCAACAGCGTGTGGATGAGCGGGGTCATCGTTGGCTAACTCGCATTGTAACAGCGGATAGACGTGCCACGTGTAAGCAGCCACACCATCCAGAACCATCTCCTCTCTATGGGGTACAGAAGCCATCGTCCCACGAGGGTACCGCTGCTGACCGCCCATCACAGGGTGCAAAGATTTGCATGGGCGCGTGAACATCGTCAATGGACCCTAGACATGTGGGAAAATCTTGCCTGGACTGATGAGTCGAGATCCACGTTGGTACATGCGGATGGTAGGATACGAGTACAGCGGAAACCACATGAAGCGATGGATCCTTCTTGCCAGCAGGGTACTCTTCAAGCTGGTGGGGGTGGCATTCTCGTCTGGGGACTCTTTACGTGGACTGAAATGGGACCCCTGGTACGTGTGACATCGTCCCTCACAGGTCAACGTTACCGGGATATCCTGGGTGACCATTTGCTTCCGTTTGTGCGTCTTCAACATCCCACTGGGGACCTCATCCTGCAACAAGACAATGCAGCTCCCGAATTGTATCCGAATGGTTGGATGAACACTCCACCGACGTGACTTCGCTTCTTTGGCCAGCTGGGTCACCTGACCTCAATCCCATCGAGCACATCTGGGATGCCATCGAGAGATATGACACCCTCTCCATCAAATATTCGTGAACTGTGGGAGCTTGTGAAGGGTTCGTGGATCCGTATGGCTTCCCAACACTTCCGGTGTCTTGTCGAGTCCATGCAGAGACCAATCGCCGCCGTCATCAGGGTAAAAGGTGGTGCTACACGTTACTAGACAAGTATCTCTAATTCCATTGCTCTTCAGTGTTTATATATAGAGAGAGGGATATGTATTAATAAAGAATATGTATATATGCAGTATATATAGTGCATAAGACATACAGATACACATTAGGAAGATAGATAAAAGGGTTGACGTACGGTGCTTAGGGGGTGGGGGTTAAGCCCCAAGCCCCCCTGGGTGCGCCAGTGATGAAAATAACATTAACCACTTGAACTTTTATAAAAGAACACTAATGGCCAAAGGTACGGAATGAATCAACATGAACTTACTATTAATTCAACAAAGGTAGATCGCATTAGCTAGAACACAACTTGCTGGCTTCAAATTATCTGTTCGTAACGATCTTTGTAATATGCGTTTACAACATGTAGCTATGTCAGTAAGCTTATGACATACCGCTCTCAAAAAAAAAAAAGCTTCTTATCTCACCGCTATCACAAAATGTACGCCTAACAAATCGTTGCCTCAAACTACTCTGCTCTAATCGGTATCGCCACTCCGATCGTGCATTAGTTTAAGCGAGGGCTTCTGATCATTCGCCAGAGATGGGTCCGGGTTCAATTCCCGGTGAGGTATGGATGTTGTGTTTGTCTTACGGCGCTGGCTCTCTCCCTTCCCTGGAACTAGTGACCCTAAATTAGGGACGGACGACTTCTCATAGCCTACCGAGTTGTCACGGTGGTCGTTAAACCTCCAATAAAAGAAAATAAAATCGTTATCTCAAACAAATCTACACAAATTGTCTGTTCTTACTACATTCAGTGATTACGTTTTATTGTCCTCAGAGCTCCTCATTTAATCCATTGCGCAAAAGAAACCTATTATGAACTCACTTCTAGGCACCTTCTAGAAGATTCTAAGTGACTCTGGAACGAAGTAAAATGTTTCGAATTTTGTTCATCTTGACAGGGCAACGGTAACCCTGGTTCATTCTCTGTATGTGTCACCTAATGGAGCAATTACGTAAGTAATGGATTATGCCAGTTCACCTATCTGTGTTCAGATTTGTGTACCCGATATGCTCTAAAACAAACCGTACAGCCCTGTGAAAGGAGCATCTGTGTTTTTCCACATAACGCTTAAGAGAGAAATTAAAACAATATCATTCAAGACAATTTAAAGGGATTTTAAATTTCTTTCTGTTTTTACAGAGATTTAGTTCATTCGCTTCAATAAAAATGAGGCAGGCACTTTCAGAGATTAGTATCATTTTTTCATTTCGTTTCTGAATTTTCAATGACCCATGCACTTTAGACGTAGGACTATTCTTACCCGAGTAACAAGATACAGAGAAACAAGAAAACACATGCATGTGTGACGTGCCTGCTTCGCAGGACGCACACGACAAAAAGGCAAATAGCAGCTAGAGCGAATGTCTGCGTAGCTCAGTTGGTAGAGCGACTTGTTCCGGAATAAGTGGACTCGGGTTCGATCCCCGGCATGGACCAAAAATGACGGAGAAATTTACTTCGTTATAATGGCGCCCGAACTTCCCGGATGACCCGGCCGTTCAAGATCTCGCAATGGTGTGTTGTTCTTTCCCCACCGCGAGACAAGAAAAATAAGAGAATCCCTTCTTCAGCGCTTCGAAAAATAAAAATGTGTGATGTTGCATTCCACACACTAGATTGACTGGGAGTTCTCAAGTGCACGTTCTTCAGCGGATGACTGCCTACGACGATTCATGGTAACGGCTGACCCATGGGCCATGCCCCCGGCCCTCTTTAGGGGGAGGGGGAGATGTGACGTGCCTGCCCCGCAGGACGCACAAGACAAAAAGGCAGATAGCAGCGAGGACGAACGTCTGCGTCGCTCAGTTGGTAGAGCGACTTATTCCGGAATAAGTGGACTCGGGTTCGATCTCCGGCGTGGACCAAAAATGACGGAGAAATTTACTTCGTTATACATGGTAAAAGTAAACACATGCATGTCTTTACTGGATTTGGATTCATAACAAGGAGCCAGAAGATAGTTCCCTGCTTAACTGATGTCGTTGATCCGGTCCATTTGAATCGAAGGAAGGTTTTTGTTTTGACGCCGCCCCGGTGGCGCAGTGGTCTAAGCGATGGCCTCTGATCATTCGTCCGAACGGGGTCCGGGTTCGAATCCCGGTGAGGCATGGATGTTGTGTTTGTCTTACGGCACTGGCTCTGTCCCTTCCCAGGAACCAGTGACCCTAAATTAGGGACGGGCGACTGCTTATAGCCCATTGAGTTGCTCACGGTGGTCGTTAAACCTCCAATCAAATAAAAAAAATCAAAGGTTTTGACAAGTTTGACGCAGTTTTCCGTTCCCATCACTGTGGCAATATTACTGCCAAATAGTGTTATGGGAAATGTCACAGGCATTTTAAAAATCATAATTTACTTTTCATCAAAAAAAGTTATGATGTACTTCATCATCATCATCATCATTGTCAACCATTATCAATCCACTGCTGGACGAAGGTCTCCCCAAGTTTCCTCCACAACGGTCTGTCTTGTGCCAGTCTCCTCCATGTCACCCCTGCATACTTTCGAATTTCATCCACCCATCTCCCATGTGGTCTTCTTCTGGGTCTTTTCCTGTCCCTTGGAATCCAATCTAAAATTTCGGCTGTCCATCGATGATCTGTCCTTCTGGCAGTATGTCCAGCCCATTGCCATTTCAGGGATTTAACTCTGATCATGATGTCTTCCACTCTTGTCATTTTTCGGATCCACGTGTTCCTCTTCTTATCTCTCCTGGTTACACCAAGTATGCACCTCTCCATGCTTCTTTGAGTTGTCTGCAGCCTTTGTATGTCTTTTTTAGTTAAGGTCCACGTTTCTGCACCATACGTAAGCACTGGAAGGATGCATTGATCAAACACTTTTCTTTTAAGACATAATGGCATATTGCTCTTGAAAATTATGCTGTTTCTTCCAAAAGCTCTCCAGGCAAGTTTTGTACGCCGATTAATTTCTTCATCAATGTGACATTCACTTGATATCTGCTGTCCAAGATAAACGTACGTGTCTGTTATCTCCAGCTTTTCTCCATCAATCGATAAATCTTCATTTCTTGTAAAAGCATTGAACATCACTTTTGTCTTCTGAAAGTTCATTTTTAATCCCACTTCTTTACTCTTGTCAGCAAGTTCCCTGGATCATACTCTGCAGCTCTGATGGGGTAGTTGCAAAAATGACTACGTCATCAGCAAAACGTAGGTGGGTTAGATAATCTCCATTAATCTTTATCCCCTTGTTTTCCCAGCTCAGCGACTGAAAAACACCCTCCAATGTGGCATTAAAGAGCTTCGGAGATATGGTGTCACCTTGTCTCACTCCCTTTCCAATTTTTACGTGTGTTGTATTTTCAAACAGCCTAATCTTTGCACTTGCATTTTCATAGATGTTATTAATAATATTAATGTATGCATCTTCAATACCGCAGGTTTTCAGAGCCATTGTAACTGCTGATGGTTTCACCGAATCAAAGGCTTTTTCATAATCGATAAAAGCCATGCACAATGGAAGTTCATATTCCCTCGCTCTTTCAATTAGTTCTCTCAGCACGTGGATATGATCTATTGTGCTGTAGCCACTCCTGAATCCAGCTTGTTCTCTCGGTTGAGCCATGTCCAGTGTTACCTTCAAGCGGTGTGAAAGAACTTTAGTGAAGATTTTATAAACTACTGATAAGAGGCTGATAGGTCTGTAGTTTCCGAGATCCTCAATGTCACCTTTCTTATGTAGCAGGATCATTGTAGCGGTGTTCCAATCCTCAGGAATCTTTCCTTCATTAAGGCATCGAGTGAAAATTTGGGCGAGTACTGTTTCGATTTCTCCACTTGCTTCTTGTATGATGTCTACAGTAATTCCATCTTCTCCTGGAGCTTTTCCCCGCTTCATGTTCTTGATCGCATGTGCAACTTCTGCTGGAAGGACTGGAGGAACTCTGGTACTGGTATCTTTCATGATGTCTGGAGTGCATGTATCATCCCTTTCATATAATTTGGAGTAGAAATCTTTCACTCTTGTCAAAATTTCGCCTCTATTTTTTGTTACAGAACCATCTTCTTTTCTCAGTGCCATAATCTGTTTTCTTCCCTTACTGAGATGTCCCTTTGCTATCTTTAGGCTTTGGTTGTTTTCAATTGCTTTCCTCACTAGTTCACAGTTGAATTTTCTTACGTCTTCAGTGATACTTTTCTTACTGTCTTGCATAGCTCTATATATTCCACTTTGGAAGTCACATCTTCTTTAGTTGTCCTCATCTCTCTTCTTTTTGCATCAACATTTTCGTTTTTCCTGATAATTTATTTACATGCAACTTGTTCTTAGACCCAGCTAATTTTGTTGCTGTTTCCATAAGAGCTTTGGTTATTTTTCTGTTAACTTCAGAGATGTCCACTTCTTCCGATGTTAGGCCTTCTAAAGCAGAGAACCTGTTCTTCAGTTCCAACTTGAAGGTATTATGGTGTTTTTTAAGGTTGGTTATGTCAATAGATTTTGTTTGTCTTATGAGCTTGCCACGTTCAACTTTAGTGTTGAGGTGCATCTTACATCTCACCAATCTATGGTCACTACCTGTGTTGAATTTGTTTAGCACACTGCAGTCTTCTATGACGAATTTTTTGTTACACATAATAAAATCAATTTCACTTGTCGTCCCATTTGGATGTCTCCATGTCCATTTCCTGTGTGGCTTTTTCTTGAAGAAGGAGTTCAAGATGAAAAACCCTTCTGCCTCTGCAAACTCAACGAGAGTATTTCCACGCTGGTTTCTGTTGCCGTGACCGAATTTACCTACTGAAGTTTCATTCTGTTGCCGTTGCCCTATTTTTGCATTGAAATCTCCCATAATTATTTTCAAGTGCTGCTTACCTTTATTATTTAGATGACAAATTTCCTCATAAAATTCTTCAATTTCTTCTTCAGGATGACTTGTGGTGGGTGCATAAGTTTGAATAATCTGAGCCTGGTATCTTTTCGAGAGTTGGATAACAAGTCGTGCAGCTCTGTCAGAGGAACTTTCAACTTCTACAACTTTATCCTTCAGTTTCTTGTTTATTATAAATCCAACACCACTAGTTCTGCCAGTATCTGTCCCACGATAGTAGAAGAGATGTCCACTTTTCAGTTCGATGAGATCTTCTCCTTTTCTCCTTACCTCACTTAGCCCCACGATGTCCCACTTGATCCTTTGTAGTTCCTCTTCCAATTCAAGAAGCCTTGAATCAGAAGATAGGGAGCGTCCATTGTACGTAGCCAAGGTCAGCATCAGATGGCAGCCTAGTCCGGTCCTCCGGGATTCTTAGCACCCTCTGCCTTCATGTCGCACTGGCCGCTGCCTTGGCCAGGTACATTCCAGCTGCCGGAGACTGAGGGCCAAGATTTAAGTTGTGGAATCATTTTGGAGGGGTTTGGCCATAACTCAATACGCTGGCCAAGCGGGTTGGTGAGTGTACTTACTGATGATGTACTTACTGCTGGCTATTTTAACACTCTTAACTGATGTATTGATTCACCCTGTCACTTTGAAATAATCTCAATATGTGTAACGCTGATGTTGCTTACCACACCTCTCACGTAATTTGCAACAGTTCATTTGAACGTGAAAATACGGGAAATGACGCTACAATCATTCATCGGATTTCCTGCGGTAGATTCATAGAAGCGTTTCACGTACCAACAGTTCCGTTGTATATGACATCAAAAGGTACAATATACCCCGTACCCCCAAAAAAATGTAAAAGTAAACCTGAGGCAGAAAAAAAAGTATGCCAAAAGAAGGAGATTATTTACTCAAGTGCCCAATTGTAGAATCAAGAAATATAGGTCAAGTAATAGTGGTAATCCAAATGCATCTCTTATAATAAAAATGCACAATATGGAAAGAAAGTACTGAGACTGAATTAAAAAAAAGTATGTGTGTGTATGTGTGTGTGTGTGTGTGTGTGAGAGAGAGAGAGAGAGAGAGAGAGGGAGAGATGGAGGGAAAGGAAAAGAGAAAGAAATAGTGAAAGAAAGCGGGACAGAGAAAGTGAGAGAGAGAAAGACAGAAACAAGGTGATACCAGCTCCCAAATTCTTCAATGCTACATTGCAGAATGTATTTAATAAATCGACATAGGCACTTTTTACAAAGTCGTGCAGAGATGCAATAATCCACCGAAGTACACGATACACTAGACACTCGCGAATACATGATCCACAGAGTAAAATGTTTTATAACATGTATATAATAAATTTTTACTCTGTGGATTATGTATCCGCGAGTGTCTAGTGTATCGTGTACTGACAGCTACTGACTTCGGTGGATTATATTAGACACTTTTTGCAAGTGCTCTCTCAGAGCTGCAGAGCGTCAACCTGGAAATTGTTGACAAGAGCAAAGAATTTAGTTCAAAAATAAACTTTCAGAAAACAAAATTGATGTAGTATGTTTTTACAAAAACTGAAGGTTTGGAAGTTGATGGAGCAAATCCAGAAATACCCGATGCCTACATTTGCCTTGGACAACATTTATCAAGTGATTTTCACATAAAAGAAGAAATTAATAGGTGCATCAAACTTGGCGAATGGCATTTGGAAGATGCACTACAATTTCCAAAGGCAATTTACCTTTATGCCTTAAAAGGAAAACTTTCAATCAATGATCCTTCCAGTTCTTTCTTGTGGACATCAGATCTTAACTAAACAAGACATACAGAGGTTGTGGGAAACTCAAACAAGCATGAAGCGATATGTTTGGGACAATCAGGGAAGAGAGAAAGAACACATGAATTAGAGAAATGACAAGAGTTGATACGAAAAACAAGACCTTCAAGTGTCAATGGGCTGGACATATTCCTAGAATAACTGACCACCGCTGGACAATTAAAATACTAAGCTCGATATCAAAGGAACAGGAAAAGATCCATAAGAAGATCACGTGGGAAATGGTGGATGATTCAAAAATATGCCAAAGCGACAAGGAAGACGATTGCTCAAGACAGAGAAGTGCGAAAGAGACTTGGTGATACCTTCATCCAGCAGTGGATAAGAATGGTTGATAATGATGGTATATCTAACGCTAGTACTGCTTTGAGTTTGGACGCTGGAGAGCCATAGAAATGTAACTTTTGCAGTCTCTCACAACTCAGACCAGTTGGCTTTTAGCTGCTTTTTTATAGAGACATTCTGCGTGCATTTTCTCCAGCTTCATCGTCGAAAACCAAAGAAAGAAACACAAGTCAAGTTTAGCTTAATCCTGGTGAAACGTCCCACTGTAACGCCCGAACGCAGTCTCCCGCATCTCAAACCAGTGGCTTTAGCTGCGATTTTTATAGAGACGTTCTGCGGAGTTTTGTCCAGCTTCATCGTCGAAAACCAAAGAAAGGAACACAGGTCAAGTTTAGCTTAATACAGGGGAACCGTCCCACTGTAACGCACGAACGCAGTCTCGCGAAAATCAAACCAGTGGCTTTTAGCTGCGTTTTTCTAGAAATGTTCTGCGTGCATTTTGTCCAGCTTCATCGTCGAAAACCAAAGAAAGAAGCACAAGTCAAGTTTAGCTTAATACTGGTGAAACGTCCCACTGTAACGCCCGAACGCAGTCTCCGCCTCTCAAACCAGTGGCTTTTAGCTGCGTTTTTTATAGAGACGTTCTGCGGACGTTTTGTCCAGCTTCATCGTCGAAAACCGAAGAAAGGAACACTGGTCAAGTTTTGCTTAATACTGGGAAACGTCCCACTGTAACGCGCGAAATGTTAACGAATATCTTTTGGGGACGAGGCTTTGCTCCGATTACAAATGTTTCGATGCACTGAATGCTTTAAATAGTTAAAAAAGCATGTAGCGGATAATCCTTGAATTAGACGGCCAAACTCCACCCACGGCCTCAAACATGTAGACACAGCTTGCAATTTACTAGCAAGTGACTGCCAATTAACACTAAGAATACCAGCAAAGAAGTTACATGCCAGCAAGAAATCGATAAAGTTCTTAATTACCACAGACTTGATTGGCGGTTGTGGCAATGCGCCTGATGACACATAGATCAGCGTGTAGTGGTCTGTGACAAACAAGCAGATTGCAGTGTTCAACTACTCTTCTTAAACTCCTGATTGGATTCCTGCAGGGTTTTTTTTTCATTTCCCAAGTTGAAACTATGACGACGATTTGATAGTGTTTATGGCATTTAGCAGAATGTGACAGCAGAAGTAAATACCATCACATCAGAAGAATTTTTCACGTCTTTTCAAAGCTTGCATGAAGGCTGTAACAAGTGTATTCTGTCTCTTGAGAACCATGCTGTGGTTCAAGAGACAAAATACGAAAATACTCTCTTTATCCATATTTACCATATTTAAATTCTGTCTTATTACTTTTTCTTTTCTTCGCAAAACTGTGCAGGTTTTTTCCACCTAATATGCACCCTAGGGATGTTACTTACATGTATATCGGAAAGTGGGATGTAAGGTCAGGTGATGCGTAACATCACAGCCTCTCCTTGACAAATGTCAACCCCGCCTTCTCGTGGTGCATCCTGTTCCCACTAAAGGGGCTCTGACGACCGCAAATAGCGGTATAACTATACCATCGGGATCAGAGGAAATGCTATCCCACACTCACCAACCCGCTTGGCCAGCGTGGTGAGTTATGGCCAAACACCTCCAAAATGACTCTACAACTTAAATCTTGGCCCTCAGTCTCCGGCAGCTGGAATGTACCTGGCCAAGGCAGCGGCCAGTGCGACATGAAGGCAGAGGGTGCTAAGAATCCCCGGAGGACCGGACTAGGCTGCCATTTGATGCTGACCTTGGCTACCTACAACGGACGCTCCCTATCTTCTGATTCAAGGCTTCTTGAATTGGAAGAGGAACTACAAAGGATCAAGTGGGACATCGTCGGGCTGAGTGAGGTAAGGAGAAAAGGAGAAGATCTCATTGAACTGAAAAGTGGACATCTCTTCTATTATCGTGGGACAGATACTGGCAGAACTAGTGGTGTTGGATTTATAATAAACAAGAAACTGAAGGATAAAGTGGTAGAAGTTGAAAGTTCCTCTGACAGAGCTGCACGACTCGTTATCCAACTATCGAGAAGATACCAGGTTCAGATTATTCAAACTTATGCACCCACCACAAGTCATCCTGAAGAAGAAATTGAAGAATTTTATGAGGAAATTCGTCATCTAAATAATAAAGGTAAGCAGCACTTGAAGATAATTATGGGAGATTTCAATGCAAAAATAGGGCACCGGCAACAGAATGAAACTTCAGTAGGTAAATTCGGTCACGGCAACAGAAACCAGCGTGGAAATACTCTCGTTGAGTTTGCAGAGGCAGAAGGATTTTTCATCTTGAATTCCTTTTTCAAGAAAAAGCCACACAGGAAATGGACATGGAGACATCCAATTGGGACGACAAGTGAAATTGATTTTATTATGTGTAACAAAAAATTCGTCATCGAAGACTGCAGTGTGCTAAACAAGTTCAACACAGGTAGTGACCATAGATTGGTGAGATGTAAGATGCACCTCAACACTAAACTGGAACGTGGCAAGCTCATAAGACAAACAAAATGTATTGACATAACCAACCTTAAAAAACACCATAATACTTTCAAGTTGGAACTGAAGAACAGATTCTCTGCTTTGGAAGGCCTAACATCGGAAGAAGTGGATATTTCTGAAGTTAACAGAAAAGTAACCAAAGCTCTTATGGAAACAGCAACAAAATTAGCTGGGTCTAAGAACAAGTTGCATGTAAACAAATTATCAGGAAAAACCAAAATGTTGATGCAAAAAAGAAGAGAGATGAGGACAACTAAAGAAGATGTGACTTCCAAAGTGGAATATATAGAGCTATGCAAGACAGTAAGAAGAAAAAGTATCACTGAAGACGTAAGAAAATTCAACTGTGAACTAGTAAGGAAAGCAATTGAAAACAACCAAAGCCTAAAGATAGCAAAGGGACATCTCAGTAAGGGAAGAAAACAGATTATGGCTCTGAGAAAAGAAGATGGTTCTATAACAAGAAATAGAGGCGAAATTTTGACAAGAGTGAAAGATTTCTACTCCAAACTATATGAAAAGGATGATACATGTACTCCAGACATCATGAAAAGGTACCAGAGTTCTTCCAGTCCTCCCAGCAGAAGTTGCTCATGCAATCAAGAACATGAAGCGGTTGAAAGCTCCAGGAGAAGATGGAATTACTATAGACATCATACAAGAAGCAAGTGGAGAAATTGAAACAGTACTCGCCCAAATTTTCACTCGATGCCTTAATGAAGGGAAGATTCCTGAGGATTGGAACAATGCTACAATGATCCTGCTACATAAAAAAGGTAACATTGAGGATCTCAGGAACTACAGACCTATCAGCCTCCTATCAGTGGTTTATAAAATCTTCACTAAAGTTCTTTCACACCGCTTGAAGGTAACACTGGACATGGCTCAACCGAGAGAACAAGCTGGATTCAGGAGTGGCTACAGCACAATAGATCATATCCACGTACTGAGAGAACTAATTGAAAGAGCGAGGGAATATGAACTTCCATTGTGCATGGCTTTTATCGATTATGAAAAAGCCTTTGATTCGGTGAAACCATCAGCAGTTACCACGGCTCTGAAATCCTGCGGTATTGAAGATGCATACATTAATATTATTAATAACATCTATGAAAATGCAAGTGCAAAGATTCGGCTGTTTGAAAATACAACACACATAAAAATTGGAAAGGGGAGTGAGACAAGGTGACACCATATCTCCGAAGCTCTTTAATGCCACATTGGAAAATGTCTTTCAATCACTGAACTGGGAAAACAAAGGGATAAAGATTAATGGAGATTATCTAACCCACCTTCGTTTTGCTGATGACGTAGTCATTTTTTGCAACTACCCCATCAGAGCTGCAGAGTATGACCCAGGAACTTGCTGACAAGAGTAAAGAAGTGGGATTAAAAATGAACTTTCAGAAGACAAAAGTGATGTTCAATGCTTTTACAAGAAATGAAGATTTATCGATTGATGGAGAAAAACTGGAGATAACAGATACGTATGTTTATCTTGGACAGCAGATATCAAGTGAGGGTCACATTGATGAAGAAATTAATCGGCGTACAAAACTTGCCTGGAGAGCTTTTGGAAGAAACAGCATAATTTTCAAGAGCAATATGCCGTTATGTCTTAAAAGAAAAGTGTTTGATCAATGCATCCTTCCAGTGCTTACGTATGGTGCAGAGACGTGGACCTTAACTAAAAGAGACATACAAAGGCTGCAGACAACTCAAAGAAGCATGGAGAGGTGCATGCTTGGTATAACCAGGAGAGATAAGAAGAGGAACTCGTGGATCCGAAAAATGACGAGTGGAAGACATCATGATCAGAGTTAAATCCCTGAAATGGCAATGGGCTGGACATACTGCCAGAAGGACAGACCATAGATGGACAGCCGAAATTTTAGATTGGATTCCAAGGGACAGGAAAAGACCCAGAAAAAGACCACATGGGAGATGGGTGGATGAAATTCGTAAATATGCGGGAGTGACATGGAGGAGACTGGCACAAGACAGACCGTTGTGGAGGAAACTTGGGAGACCTTCGTCCAGCAGTGGATTGATAATGGTTGACAATGATGATGATGATGATATCGGAAAGTTTTGTTAAGCTTATCAAATAATTGCAGAAACGCTAGAAAGTTTGAGGAAGATATGAAAACACCTATCCGTCCGTGACGAAGCCGCGCCCTCTCACTTCAGAGTAAGTTAATCTCCCAACTAAGCTACACGGACGGAATGTACCGCTGCTTGTTTGTCGTCTTGACACGTGCTTTACATCCGTAGTACGTCACATCATCTCCCTCTTAATTTTTTTTAAAACGAAGAACAAATTTTCATTAATTCTAGACTTTGTGTGGAACAAACATCACACATTTTTCGAAGAACCTAACGGCCAGTAATACATTTTTACGTTCGGGCACCAATGTGAAAACACAAGTTTGTCCGAGATTGAACTCGCGCCACATCACCCCGGAGTAAATTGCTCTCTCAACTAAGCTACACGGCCGGAATGTATCGCTTCACATTTGTCGTCTTGACACGTGCTTCACATCTGTAGTAGGTCACAAAGATTAAACAGAAGCATAAAAAAAAAACATTAACAATTGCGTGTGCACAGAAGATTTTGATTGAATATCAGGTTGCTTCAGATGAAATTTCGGATTTTTCAGACTCGTGCAGTTGGCAGGAAATTTGCAAATTAACACATCGAGCAATCTGACTTGTGATATGTAAATTTAAACATCAAGGATGCTACCTATAAAGCACTCGTCATTTCGTCCACAGATGAGGAGAGACAGAGGTCCAACTCTCGTGTTTAGGACAGCGCCCCAGTGGTCGGACATGAAACTACGATAGCGTCTGTCACGTGATACGGTACAAGGGGCTAATAAGTAGCACCACGGAAAGAGTTGAAAAGTTGGGCAGCGGGTGGCCTAGTGGTCAGCGTTCATGCCTGCCAAGGAGATAACCTCAGGTTCGATCCTGGGCAGATACGAACGTTCAAACCACTAAATACCCGCCGTGTGTCGGATGTGCACGTTGAGCGGTCGGACCCGGGGTTCTGGCCCCCCGGTAATAAATAAGGGCGTCTTCCTTCCCCTTTCTACCTCGCTTCCGTGTCAGTTTCCTATCGGGCACTCTAGCCCAAATCTCCTAGCTTCCTATTTCTAAGGGTTGTTTAAGACCTAGGGTCAGACACTCCTTTCCTAAAATTCTCTACATATGATCTGATCTGATCTGAAGATCTGAGTTAAAAAGTCTTGAAAAAAATTAAAAACAAGAAAGATGATCGAATTATCGGGTGTAATGAGCACGTCTTTTGAATCCGTTCTGACGCGAATTAAATTTATCAAAGCTATTCAAAGTCAATGGAACCGGTATAGAAAACAGTAGTATCTGACCGAAGAAAGAAGTTTTTCAATCGGGTTTTTAACCCCGCAGATATTTCTCTAAACGAAATCGTGAACTTACGCTCTCTAGTTGCAGACTTGTGCGTTAAGAAATATTTCAAATTATATGAGAAACATTTCGCAGCGGAAACACTCTCGAACAAAGAAATAATTTTTCAAAACGGACATTTAGAAGCAGAGGTATTGACAAATATAGGATATGCATCTACACCCCATGGTGGGAGAAACATACATTATTTCAAGAAGAAAGTATTCTCCAAAGGTTTTTCGATGATAGCTGTATCGGTCCAGAAAATAATTTTTTTTCTGTCGTGTTTTCAGGCTCTCAGATTTTGCTGCAAATACATCAGAAGTAGAAATTAACACTTATGTCCCCTGGTGGCCAAACCATTCTTTACCAAATATTAGAAATTATGTGAAAAATATTTTCCGTCAGGAGCTGTGTGCGATACAGGATGAATTTTTCAAATCGGAGTTTTAGAAGTAGAAATAACGGAGAAAACGCAATTTACCTTTGCACCCCGTAGCAGAAAAGTCTATGATGTATTTGAAAATTTTGAATTCATGTGAAAAATATTTCGCATCGGAAACACTATCCAACAAAGAAGAACATTTTCAAATCGGGTTCTAGAAGTAGAGATATTGACAAAAATAAGATATAAATCTACGCCCCCCGGCGTAGATATATATTGGAAGATGCGGCCATACTTCCACCTTCGGGTCGGGTTGTGTTGTCGTGCAACGAAATGATTCCTTTTGACAATTTTCCTTATCTTCTATCCTTAATTGCTTTACTTCTTCAATTTCTCGCAGTACATTGCAGAGTTTATCGTACTCCATTTTCCCCATAAGCTCTGTGCATACCGGCCACTTACAGTAAAAAAAGACCGTTGCAATCACTTTTCCGGCAGACGGGACGAATTTAAATATATTTTCTCAGTTGGTGAGCTGAGATGTTTCCATATCGTGGATACTCTTTTGGTTTCTGGTGAGAGGAGATGCATCCACGTCTCATTACCGGTGATGATGCGTTGCAAAACACCTGTGCCCTCTTCAGAATAACGTTGCAGGAATGCAAGAATACACACAAATAGCTGATTTTTGTGATGTTCCGTTAAGATCGCGGAGCCTTTCCCCCGGCTCCCTTGCCATATTACATCGCAACGATTTGTTATACAGAATCTATTGCAGTGCTACAATTTATTTAAAACTAAAAGATTATAATGTTATTTTGGTGCTTTGTAATTACACTGCCGGACAATTGCTAAGGACGGATGACAATAGCAACGATAGCAACCATAAAAGGGAAGGCAGGAATATGTGGAAATTGGCATAAGTGCGGGATACAGTAAGACGTGTTCTGCGTACGCAAATTTTGGATTGCCGAACTTGTTCGTGACGTCATAGCGCTGATAAGAGATATAAAGGATTTGACGCGTATTGACCGTTGTTGTTCAAACGCAAAGTTGAAGGGGAAAGAATCAATTGACGAACTTGCAATTTTCAGTATGTCTTCCCGACATCACCTAGATGATTTTACGCGTGGCCGTATTATTGGCATGATTGAAAAAGGGCGAAAAATAACAGATGTTGCCAGGGAGTTCGACGTCAGCCACAGTGTTGTTTCAAGGCTTTGGAAATCATTTCAAACAAATGGAGAGTGTAACAAACGTCACGGGGAGGTCGTGTTTGCAGTACGACACCTGCAAAAGATCGGTACATAGTGATATCAACAAAAAGACACCGGCGCAGCACAGCTAGTGAGGTAGCAAATCAGTTTATGGCTGCTACTGGCAAGCGGATCTTCCGAAAAACTGTCGCCAGACGTTTGCATGAAGGAGGACTATACGCCCGCCGTCCTGTTGTGTGCATCCCATTGTCCAGACGTCACCGTACCGCCCGTTCAAAATGGTGCCATCAACATCGCAATTGGACTGATAACGACTGGTCTGCTGTCCTCTTCTCAGATGAGAGTAGATACAGTCTATCGTCTGATTGTCGACGACAACTGATCTGGCGTGATAGTGGTACTGCATATTGTCCAGCAAACATACAGGAAAGGGACCGATATCCGACATGTAGTGTCATGGTATGGGCTAGCATCGTGATCAATGGCCGTACGTCCCTCTATGTGTTTCCAACTGGGACTATGACTGGCCAACGATACATTAATGATGTTCTGCTACCTCATGTTCGCATGTTCCGTAGTGCTGTCGGTGATAGATTCATTTTCATGTACGACAACGCAACATGTCATCGAACAGTCGCTGTCCAGGAGTGTCTTGAGAGCGAGGATATTCAACGCCTCGTATGGCCAGCACGTTCTCCAGATCTGAATCCCATTGAAAATGTGTGAGATGCTTTGGGGAGGAGTCTTGCTGGTCGCCAATGCCCTCCAATAAACAAGGACACCCTCATCCGTGAACTGACAGAGGAATGGGATGAATTACCCCAACAGCTGCTTCATAATGTTGTGCAAAACATGACACGACGTGTGGAATCTTGCATCGCCTTTCATGGTGGCCATATCCCGTATTGACATTTTACGCCGGAACGCCTGCGGACGGTAATTGCATTTTTTTCACGTTTACGTATTCTGCACAAAATGGCCTGTTTGTCTCTTGAACACGTTCCAAAGCCTTCTGGATTTCAGAGCACAATAAATTGTCTTTCTTGTAATGTCCTGGCATTCTGACATTATTTTATTTCACTTGGCATCCAACCACACTTACTTTTTTATGCGATATAATCTGTCTATAGCCGTTTATGATCCGTCCTTAGCAATTGTCCAGCAGTGTATTACTTACTTTGGTTATGCTCCCTTTGGTGAGACTTTTGTTGTATTGGTTACGAAATGTTCGCACCTTCTTCTTGTCAGTTTATGTGACTTAATTATTTATTTTAGCATGCAACTTTTTGAAAATGTCACTTTCGTTAGTATATATTTTATCATGTCTTAATGAAAATATGATGTTGTTTGTAAAAATCGAATTGTATGTAAATAGTCATATTTTTGAAGTTTTGTAATAGTTGTACTTTTGAAGTGCTGCACTTTTTTAGTTACTTTGGTTGCATTGCAGGCTGCATGAAACCGTTGATTTTTATGATATGAAAAGCCTGATTTCGTTAATTCTGTTTGCACATTCATATTACTGCATTCTTGGACTTTTGTTGTTTATTATGATTGTAGATGTAGTCCCGGATGTGCATGGACTAAATTCTGTTTTGTCGTGGTGTAGCATGAAATTGTAGTTAAATAAATAAAAAAACATAATAAACCCATTTTATGCACACTTTTCTGAAATGCAGATGATCGTGAATGATAGCGTGTACCTACCACATGACACGCCCCAAAACTTCGACAGTTTCATAAATTTTAATGCGGCGGTTGTCCTTAATACATTCCCCGACGTGTGAAACTTGATCAACGTTCGTCGAAGTCAAAGGTCTACCTCTGCCCGGTTCATCTGTCATATCCGTACGGCATTCCTCGATTTTTACACCATTTTCCAGTTGCCTGGAGAGACATTGCATCATCTTCATAAGCATTCGACACTTCACGATGGATTTCAGTTAGATTCAAACGTTTTGCCCGTAAGAAACGCACCGTTCCGGAAACTTCCAGTTTCGAGTAACACTCCAGCTGCTGCGTTATAACAAACGACCGTTAACGAATAAATTACGCAACACCATTATGCCACACTAATTCCACAAGTAGGTGACGAAATACAAGACGTCGCTCCTCAGCCATGTTCTTTCCATTTCCGATAGACGCCGCTACGTGAAACTCATTTTTTGATATGCCCTCAGAATTGCCGACGTTCGGCACAATGTATCGACCGCGATGATGTCCCGAAGCCGGTACTAAACACGAGGAAGATAAGCGCTCCCTGGTCCGTAGCTGGAACGATTCACTCCTCGTCTTTACAACCGGGTAACACCATCAAGGCTGGCAGGTGTTGTCAAGAACTTGATATTACCGGTGGGAAACTGTCCACCAAACAGCCGACAGTAGTCAAGTGCCATGGACCCATATTTCTCCATTACAATGCGCGACCGCACGTTGCATGCCAGACGATACCACAAGCTTCACCAGCTGAGGTAGAAAAACCTTAACTCATACGCTATATTCACCTAATCTCTCTCCTACGAACTATCACTTTTCCAAGCGCCGGGCCAATATCCTACATGATAAACGATTTCTTCAACAAATATCAGTTGAAACGCCATTCCACCAGCTTGTAGCTTCCATAAGCTCGACATTTTTCTTTCATGACGGCATACAGAAACATGTATCTCGTTGGCAAAAGTGTGTTGCTATTGATGGCTATTATTTCGATTAATAAATTTTATTTTACATCGTATTTTGGGTGCTTCTACAGAGGGTGAGTCGAAAGTTTTGCAATATTTGCATAAACGCATGTACTGTGGCGGGTATGTCACGTGTTTAAACTAGTTCAAGTAGCGCACTTCGGTCAGTCGAAAGGGATATAAAGTGGTAGTCGTTGCTGTGAACAGCATTACATGTGGTCGTTCTGTCTGTGGTTTGGACGCCTAAAAGATGAACAGTAACAACCGGCTAATTAGGGAACTTTTGTTTTACGAGTTTGAACTGGACATAACGCTGCTCAAGCAACACGAAACGTTTGTCATGTGGAAAAGGAAGGTTTTGTGCACCACAACACCGCAACCAGATGGTTCAAGAAACTTCGCTCAGCTGACACAAACCTCGACAATCAGTCAAAGTCAGATGGGCGCGAAGCGTGGATTCGGATGCCATGCGCCAGGCCGTTGAGCCAAGTCCGACAACCAGCACTCGGAGATTATCAAGCGAGCTTGGCATATCACAGACCACGGTAGTTCGTCACTTTCAGGACCCCGACAAGGTCTACAAGAACTGCCGCATTGTCCCACACGAACTGACGCCAACTGAAGCAAACCGCCGAGTGGAAGTGTGTATGAAACTCCTAGAAAATCCGCGCGATTTTAGTTTCATCGAGAGAATTGTTACGTGCGATGAAAAGTGGGTCTATATCCGTAATCCTTACACACAACGGCAGATGTTGAACCTTGGCTAGCTTCCAGAACATGTTTCCAAACGTCGGCGCTTCGAGTACAAGATGATGCTGCGCGTCTGGAGGAATTTTGAGGGGATAATCCATTAAGAATTTGTTCCAGACTGTCGAACCATCACCGCCAACCTCTACTCTGAACAGCTGGAGCGGATGTATCCCATTTTGGAGGAGAAATACCAGGCACGGGTGAACGGAAAGCGCGCTTTCCTACAACAGCATAACGCTCTGCCTCATACCGCGCGACCGACTCGGAGGAAACTCCAAGAACTTGAGGGCATCGAACTGAAGCCACACCCAGCATATAGTCCGGATCTTGCTCCGTCGGATTATTGCCTGTTTTTTTTATTGGAACTTTAACGACCACCGTGAGCAACTCAATGGGCTATAAGCAGTCGCCCGTCCCTAATTTAGGATCACTGGCTCCAGGGAAGGGAGAGAGCCAGTGCCGTAAGACAAACACAACATCCATGCCTCACCGGGATTCGAAACCGGACCCCGTTCGGACGAATGATCAGAGGCCATCGCTTAGACCACTGCGCCACCGGGTGCGGCTTACCTGTTCCGGTCCATGACCCACTTCCTTCGCGGGCGGCACTTCAACCACCAGGAGAAGGTGGCAGCTGGGCTGAAGGAGTTATTCGCCTCGAAGGACAAGAACTGGTACCGCAGCGGAATCGAACCAGCAAATATACGGGGCAACACGATGGCCTATACATTGAATGCTAGTCAGCTTTCGTGGTAAAGGTACGTATGAAGACATAAAATGATCCAAATACTGCAAAACTTTCGACTCACACTCTGCAGTTTCTATCGATATTCCGAAATTTCATCTGCAACAAAGTAATATTCTTAGATAGAAAAATTGGATTGTGGGTTGTACGATACTAACAATAATACGATATAACACACAAATGTGTTTTTTTATTCCGTTAATAGACGTAATTTACAAAAGTTTCGCAAGCTTTCACTGCCAACGGACAGCTTCTTCAGGTTTCTGAATATAAACACTTAACAGAAACAGACAAATAAAGGTCATAGATCTTCGTAAAGATTCTTTCATAGCAACTAGACAGAGTACGTTATGTAAGTTGTTGTTTTTTTTTCATTGCATTTGCTTCCTGAAAACCTTAAAAAGCTCTTACGAAAGGAATGAAACAGAAGCCCCACTTTCTGCGGTTTGGGATGAAAAATGTAGCTCTTTGAAGAGCATATTTCTCTGGGGACATTCGGTCTCATTTAAGTTGATGTTTCTGAGAGGTCTCGTGATCCGCTCAATTACAATTTTTCTTTTGCTTATTTGAAAAGCAATCGGAAAGGAATGTATGTTGTTCGCTGCGGTCTTGACAACGCTCGTCGTACTGTTGCCATCGCGATGTTAAAAATGGCATGTTTCTGCAAAGAGATATTAAAGGATTTGCCGTGATCCTTTTCATCGCTGGTTTGGAAGGGTTTTGAAATATTTATGGTTCCGTTCTCTCTGCGACAGGTGACGGCACAAGAACAGATATTGGAACGAAAAAACAAAACAAAACAAAACAGTGTGCTGAGGTCCAAACGAGAATCTTGCTTGTCCTCATCAAATACATATGAGAATCTACATTTTCCTTTCACGATTAACGTATGCACGTATGGGGAAAATTCCAAACTCGAAAATGGCCTATTCGGTCACCCCAGTCATTTTTTGCCCATTACAAGCAAGTTCCGGGATTTATACGCTACCCGCTCCCCCCCCCAACGTCCCTTCAATACCCACAAATTTCCTCACCCCTCCCCATAAAATATCTCAACACCCCTCCGTTTGCTTAAGACACACACTCACACATCACATAAAAGAGTAGTATTCACTCTGACTTAGTAGATAAAACATTAGAGATAGGAGCAAGGCCGTAGCCAGGAAGGCTTTTTGGGGGTTGAAACCCTCCCCGAAATGTTTAAAATGTCTCAAAAATCAAATAATTGTTTGTTAAAGTTTTGCTGGAAAATCGACAGAGCTCTTTATTTTACAGGCACACGTCCAATCACCAGAACCACGAGCGTCCCCGAATGGTGATTTTCTTGGAAAATAATTCTGGCGCATCAGAGATAAATTTTGGGGAAAAAATGGAACGCCGTACGGTGAAATGAACGTTCCAGTATAGCCATTGAATCATTGTCTCAATGTAACGAAAAATATTTCCCGAATGTTCATTTCCTGTTAAAGGTGCTCAGTACTTACTCATCGTGTTCCAACTGGTAATCCGGGATGAACCTTCTCCTTCCTCAGGCGCTTGAAAACATACTTACGAAAGAACAGGACAAGAGAGGTGAACCGGCTTGGCTCTTTTGAGCATCTATTGGAATATACACTGCTGACCCCCGAAAATGCAACACCAAGAAAGACACGAGATAACAAAGCCAGATTCACTGGACTCATAACAACAGATACGAAGATGAAACGATTGAGCTTACAGGCCCGTGCAACTTGCGGAACACGCAGACATCAATAGTTCGTGCGGCCCCCATGACTGGAAATAACGGCCGCTACACGCCGTGGCATCGAACGAAAGAGGCTTTGGATGTGGGCTTGGGATAAGTCGGTCCAGGTTGCTTCCACACGTTGCCACAGTTCATCAGGCGTAGCCGCGGGTGGTGCTTGCCGAGCCACTCGGCTGCCGATCAGCGACCAGACGTGTTCGATGGGCGACATATCGAGAGAACAGTTGGGCCACGGCAGCAGTGACACCTGGTGAGCCGTGAAGAATTTTTGCACGATGCGTGCCACGTGCGGGCGCGCATTGTCCTGTTGAAACGTGGCCACTGGCTGGTCCTGCAGGTAAGGGAGGATTACAGGCTCCAAAACGTCGGAGATGGTGCGGTGGCTGTTGAGTGTACCGGCGATGCGTACCAGAGGGGTGCGGGTGTCATATCCAATTGCGCCCCAAACCATAACGCCAGGCGACGGACCGGTATGGCGATTCATAATGCAGGCGTCATACAGTCTCTCGCCGCGGTGCCGCCACACGCGGATCCAATCATCGTGGTGTTGCAGGCAGAAGCGGGATTCGTCGGAAAAGACAATGTCGTGCCATTCCGTAGTCCAGGTGCGGCGTTCAACGGCCCACTGCAGCCGAACTTGCCGGTGGTGTGACGTCATTGGTAATCGGAGCAATGAGCGCCGTGCGACAAGTCCCGCTCCTGCGGACGACGTCGAACGGTACGTGCTGACACAGGTTGTTGCGCAACACACCCTAATTCCTGCGCTAACGTTTGTAATGTGGCGGTGCGAGCCGTCAATGGCCGCCGCACAACATGCCGGTCCTCTCGTTTGGTGGTGTGCCGTGGCTGCGGCAATCACTCATGTCGGTCCGTCCGTCCCTCCCGAACCCACCGAATCCATACTCGCCTCACTGTGACTGGATGTCGTCCCACACGGGCGCCGATGTCTCGGTAAGATAAACCGCCGTCGCGAAAAGCCACTATTCGTCCTCTGTCGAACTCCGAAACGTGCTGGAATGACTGCCTTATTCTGCGACGAGGCATCAGGAAGCTTCCCACGCACAGGTCCGGCAGCACAACACACTTCCACTACTTACACCCGGACTTCTGTGCACCCTTTTTATAGTGCTTCTCGGTGGCGTGCCGGGGGTACATGATTTGCATATGCCCTGCATGCTAATCGTTTGCATGTCCTCTCGCGGGCGACGCATGCTGCGGATTTCAGGCCAATCGGATGCTTCCTTCTTGGTGTTGCATTTTGGGTGGCCATCAGTGTATATATATACAGAGAGTGAGTCGAAAGTTTTGCAATATTTGGATCACTTTATATCTTCATACGAACCTTTACGACGAAAGCTGAAAGTATAGCTCATCGTGATGTGCGTCTTTAGCCATCTGTCTGCCAGTTCTTGTCCTTCGAGGCGAAGAACTCTTTCACCACAGCTGCCATCTCCTCCTGGTTGTTGAAGTGCCGCCCGCGAAGGAAGTGGGCCATGAACCGGAACAAGTAATAATCTGACGGTGCAAGACCCGGACTATATGCTGGGTGTGGCATCAGTTCGATGCCCTGAAGTTCCTGAAATTTTGCCCGGGTCGTTCGCGCGGTATGAGGCTGAGCGTTGTCCTGCTGTAGGAGAGCGCACTTTCTGTTCACCAATGGCAGGTACTTCTCCTCCAAAATGGCATACATCCGCTCCAGCTGTTTAGAGTAGAGGTTGGTTTTGATTGTCCGCCCGTCTGGAATAAATTCGTAATGGATTATCCCCTCGAAATTCCACCAGACGCAGAGCTTCGCTTTGTGCTCGAAGTGCCAACATTTAGCAACAGGTTCACGAAGCTGGCCCAAGCTCAATCACTGCCGTCGTGCGTTAGGATTACGAAAATAGACCCACCTTTCATCACACGTAACAATTCTCTTGATGAAATGTACATCGAGCGGTTTTTCTAGGAGTTTCGTGCACACTTCCACTCGTCGGTTTGTTTGAGCTGGCGTCAGTTCGTGAGGAACAATGCAGAAGCTCCTGCAGACCTTGCCGGTGTTCTGAAGGTGACGAACCACGGTCGTCTGGGATATGTGCAGATCACATGATAATCTCCGAGTGCTGGTTGTCGGGTTTGCCTCTACGGCCTGGCGCACGGCCTTGGAATCCACGGTTCGCCGCCTACCAGACCTTGGCTGATCGTCGAGGTTTCTGTCACCTGAGCGAATTTCTTTAACCATGTGGGTTAAATTTCTTGAACCATGTGGTTGCGGTGCTGTGGTCCACGGAACCTTCCCCTTTTGCATGACAAATATTTCGTGTTGCTTGAGTAGCGTTATGGCCGAGTTGAAACTCGTAAATCAAAAGCTCCCTAATTAGCCGGTTGTGGCTGTTCACCTTCTAGGAGTCCCAAACACCGACAGAAAGACGACATGCAGTGCTGTTCGCAGCAACGATTACCACTTTGTATCCTTTTTGACTGACTGCCGTGCGCTACTTGAACTAGTTTAAACACGTGACACACCCGTCGTAGCACATGCATTTATGCAAATATTGCAAAACTTTCGACTCACACTCTGTACATCCGTCCCGAAGATGTTAATACATTTGCTGATGAAAAAGAAATACGACTGGCCTTTGTGCTATAAGGGAACTTTGTGCTATAAGGGGACTTTGTGCTATAGGAGGACTTTGTGCTGTCCTTTGAACTGTACGTGGACTTTGTGCTGGCCTTTGTGCTATAGGGGGTCTTTGCGCTGGCCTTTGTGCTGGCCTTTGTGCTATAGGGGGTCCTTGTGCTGGCCTTTGTGCTATAGGGGGCCTTTGTGCTGGCCTTTGTGCTATAGGGGGCCTTTGTGCTGGCCTTTGTGCTATAGGGGTCTTTGCGCTGGCCTTTGTGCTGGCCTTTGTGCTATAGGAGGTCCTTGTGCTGGCCTTTGTGCTATAGGGGGCCTTTGTGCTGGCCTTTGTGCTATAGGGGGACTTTGTGCTGGCCTTTGTGCTATACGGGGACTTTGTACCGGCTTTTGTGCTATAGGAGGACTTTGTGTTGGCCTTTGTGCTGGCCTTTGTGCTATAGGGGGACTTTGTGCTGGTCTTTGTGTTATACGGGGACTTTGTGCTGGCCTTTTTGCTATAGGAGGACTTTGTGCTAGCCTTTGTGCTATAGGAGGAATTTGGGCTGCTCTTTGTGTTAACGGGGACTTTGTGCTGGCCTTTGTGCTATAGGGGACTTTGTGCTGGCCTTTGTGCTATAGGGGGACTTTGAGCTGGCCTTTGTGCTATATACTAAAGGATGAAATCACTTTAATCATGCTTAATCACTGTTTGCTTCAGTAAGAGTTATCCAATACTCGAAATACCAAATAATATTCAAGTCGCATTAACTTGATAACAATTTAAGGATTCAATATCAAATATATTTGAGTGTTCTTCAACGCGAAAGAATTAATCAATAGCAGGTTCGATCAGCTCTCTTAACATCTTTTCACCAAAGCAATTACAACGATCTCACAATCTAGCTGGCATTTAACGAGAGTCCTGATACATGGTAAACATCACACTTATCGGTTTCGTTAACATGCGTCATTCAACTTTTGACCTCACGAAAAACATTCAGCGAGACAGAAAATGTAGCGTTAAGATTGAAAAATGCTTAAAGAGAATGAATGAAAATTTACATAGGATAACAGGATTCAAAAAAGGAAAAATAAATTACAGTATACGATATAAACTCGTTAAGAAAATACGGGGGTCCAGAAGTAGAAACTACATCTTTTTTCTTTTTGTTATTCTTTTTACTTGTTCATATAAAACCTCTCCTTCTGTCTCTGTCTCGCGCCGTCCCTCCTTCTTCCTCTCTCTGTCCCTCAGTCCTTTCCTCCCTTTCCCTCCCACTCTCCGTCCCACTCTTTCCCCCTCCGTTCTTGCAATTTCATACCACAACCAAAAACCGTTTAGAATAAAGAACATAATTAGCCTTAAATTAGCATTTTGCTCCGTCCGTCTCTCCCTCCTTCTTTCTTTTCCTGTCTCTCTCTCTGTGCTTCTCTCCATCCCTTCCTCCTCCCTCCCTCTTTTGTTCCTCTCCCTCTCTGTTTCTCGCCGTCTCTCTCTTCCTCTCTCTGTCTCTCGTCGTCTCTCCTTCTCCCTCTCTTTGTCACTCGCCGTCCCTCCCTTTCTCTTCCTCTCTCCACCCCCTATCTCCCCATTTCTCTTTGTAATTTTATACCACATCCAAAAAGCCGTTTAGAATCAAAAAACATAATTAGCGTTAAATCTGAACTTACAAAACAAAATGTTTATTCAATCCACTAAAACAGATTGAGATTTGAAAGAAATTAAACAGATTATGTATAAATAACGCGAATGAAAAAATTTACAGATTCAACAAAAGCTAAGATCAAATATATGTACGCATTACGCCCGTGGCAATGTAGTTGATACAAAGCAAATCACGTGACACTATTTCTGATCATCCTGTTTTGTCTGCCTGGCGTCATTCATTTTGCCATTAACTTGGAAGATACCAAATAATGCGAACGAGTACATTCAACCTTAGATAATTTATTTTTGATGATCTATAAAAAAAGTCAATATGCAATTCTTGAATTCAGCAGGGTTCTCAATGAATGTAAGGTAATAACGCCTACGCGATTGCCACAATTGCGTTATGAAATGCCATGGCGATTGGAAATGCTTGTCGACCGATGACAGGATAATAATGGCAAACGAAAATGTAGAACCAAGAGACAATACTGAAGATTCGGAAATACGAGTAGCTGAAGAAGCAGTGGCCTGCATTGATACCTTCCCTTGAATAAAATCATTATTTTCTTTGTATCGACCAAAATATTATTATCACGTTCAGTAAAGGGTAGTAGTCGACACCTTTCTATTTGTGAGAAAAATGGAAGTGCTTAGCAGATAAATTTCTTTCTCGTTAGGTATTCGTTAACGTCTTAAAATCTATTCCAGAAACGTAGCGTTTTCAGACTCTGTTGATGCAAGATTTGTTCTTTGAAGAGCCTCAGAATGGAAAATGAGAGCCAGTAACAATTTTGCACAATAATTAAATTTATATAAGGAGAAAACGTACATTTCAGACACTGAGAGGAGTAAACGATTTAAAAAAATCCCTATTATGGAAATGTCACAAGGATGGAAAAGTTTTCGGGGTGATTGTGGAATTCACAAATACTCCTCGATATAAAAAATATCACAGCAGGAAGTATTTGTAAGAGCATCATGCAAAAAGGGGAGAACGTAGCGACAGTTGAGTTATGTAATGACTGCAGATACGAATAAATTAGGTGATTGATGAGGGAGTTAAAAGAGCAAAACAGCTCGGCGTACCTAGGTTTGATCGTACCTAAGTTTGAGTCGGCGTACCAGTTATTAAGCAATTAGGTGATAGATGAGGGAGTTAAAAGAGCAAAATGGCACGACGTACCTAGGTTTGGCTCAGTGTACTAGTTTTTAAGCAATTATGTGATAGATGAGGAAGTTAAAAGGGCAAAACGACTCGGCGTACATAGGTTTTGTCGTACCTAGGTTCGGCACGGCGTATCATGTTATTAAGCAATTAGGTAATAGATGAGGAAGTTAAAAGAGCAAAACGACTCTGCGTGCATAGGTTTTGTCGTACCTAGGTTGGGCTCGGCGTATCATGTTATTAAGCAATTAGGTAATAGATGAGAGAGTTAAAAGGGCAAAACGGCTCGGCGTATCTAGATTTGGTCGATACCTAGGTTTGTTCGTACCTAGGATTGGCTCAGCGAACCAGTTATTAAGCAATTAGTTGATAGATGAGGGAGTTAAAAGGGCAAAACGGCTCGGCGTACCACTTATTAAGCAATTAGGTAATAGATGATGGAGTTAAAAGGGCAAAACGGCTCGGAGTACCTAGGCTTGGTCGTCCTCACCTGTGTGTATCACTGCGTCGGAGTGATCTCGGTGTAGAAAGCACGTGTTAGGAGTGAGAACGTCTGAGTGACGTCATCAGACATCCTACCATCACACCGACATCTTTATCAGAGGCATCATTATAGGGATACGTACAGAAGGTTGGTTTCTGCCTCTCATCGCAGTGAATACGCATCGGGATGAAACAACTGCCTGCCGAATGCGGCAACGGCGACTGGAGGAACGCAACGTACATCGTCGTAGTGGGACTAATGCACGTAGGCGGATATCCGAGTTCGTAGATCGCCGCATTCGACGGCAAGCCGTAATTGTCTTCACTGTCCACAGCGGACGGCATTCGACGAGGTATACAGGCAGCTATAGACATCCCCGTATAGACAGGGACTGTGAGTCGCTGATTGGATAATGTAGGTTTGCGTTCTCGTCAGCCATTGCAACGACTTCCACTCATCATCGCGCAGGGTTATAGTGGTGCCATACCAGACTGATGGGCTGGACGAATAGAAACACTTCGTGTTCAGCGACGAGTCTCACTTTTCCCTCAGTGTCAACGATCAACGATTGAGAGTCAGGAGATGATATTGTAACTGGGCTGATCTTACTGAAGCATATGTGACCACAGAAACAAATACTATGACACCATGCAAAGCAGCCTGGTGTCACGGTTTGGAACATTATCAGTATCAACAGCCGTTCACTGCTCGTACTCATAGTGGGTAGAATGACAGCGTGACGTTACGTTCATAGGTGTTACATTCGTTCTGTTGCTGTATTTCCGTGATATCGCTGATACCAAGTTTCAACAAGATAATGCCTGCCGCATACAGTAAACATCAGCAGAGAATACCAAAAAGGTGTCCGGGTGATGTCCTGGACAGCTCGATTCCCAAACTTCTCCCCACTGAGAAATACAGGACGTCATTGGCAGACGACCTAATTCCTCTGCACATCCCGCTCGCAGTATGGATGAATTGTGGACACGGGTCAACAAAGCATGGTCTGCAATATCTCACAAAAAATCATGTTGTGTTTGCGCTGTAGCTTGTGGGACCTCAGAACACAAAGACGGTTTTGTATTACTTCGTGAACTCTTTTTCTCACATTTCTCATGTCTATAGAACGCTGTATCTACTGATGCAGGCATGAGGAATATATTTATATCATAGTAAATCGTCGTTGAAGAATTCATTTTATGTAGGTAAAAAGCTAGTGGAAATTCTGTGTCTTATAATGTGTTGTTCAAAGCGTGTATGTTTACTATGTGTTGTCTTTCTTCGGTTCAACGGAGTCGTGTTCGGCTCTTGGTGACAGTATGAAAAAATCTCGCCATCTTGATCTGTTCTAAGCAAGATCCCACAACCTCTCTATGGTCATTAAACATGCATCTTTGATTCAATCCAATCAGCCCGCTCTCTGTCTTCCCCTCCTGCTTCCTCCAACCGTGCCAAGCAAGATAATGTTTTCAAACCCATTATTGGCACGCATCACATGTCCAAAATATGAGAGTTTTTGCTTGCAGGTCATTGTCTCAAGAGAGCAGCTGAGCTTGATTTAGTCAAGTACTGATTGATTAGTTCTTCCAGTCCATGAAATTCTAAGTAGCCGTCTTCAGGTCCATAATTCAAAACCATCTATCTTCTTACGCTCACTCTTTCTTAATGCGCAGCTTTCACAACCATACAGTACCACAGGGAAGATACAATTGTATCAGGATAGTCCATAGGAATAATAAGAATTTATTCTGCTTTAAAAGCAGACTGTTTCTTTTATACATGCTATCATAGTAACTCTAAAAATATATTGTAGGCCAATATTTTTATGTATATAACACACATTGTTTTTTTGTAATTGGTTTAATTTCTTTGCATGAACAAAATTCATAATCTATTGGAAAATATGTGGTTGAAACACATGTCTGAGGTTGGGAAGCAAATAAGAAAGGAATGAACCAGTGTACATAAAGGACACATACGGTTTGAAAGTGTGAATTTAAAGGAGATATGCATAGCCTTCTAGAGCACATCTCAGAAGAAATTTTCTTAATTTGTAAATCCTGTCAGCTCTCACGTAGAACAACAACGCTGCCTTCATCTCCCCCGATGGTATGAATTGTCGACTGAAAGCGCGTAACATATATACTCGTACATTAGATCATCCTCTAAAAATGAATGTAAGTGAGTCATTCTGCTTATTTGGCTCTGCGTCGTCTCATTTGAAGTACACCTCGACAACCGAAAGTATGTACAGGATAAATATTAAACGAAGCTGCGTTCAACTCATTCGACAGTATGCTGAAGTGCCATTGAATCAGAGATAGCAGAAGTTATGCAAATTCTTGGTCACTACTGCAGTTAAATACAGCCATCGCTCGCAGCTTCTCCAATGATTACCGATTACATGAGTGATGGGTTAGACGCGTGATTTACATGCCAGAAGGATGAGTCATTCCATGTCAGAAGTCTTCAACTTATTGGGGTTTTCCCGTACTACAATCTACAGAGTATTTCAGGAATATGAAAATTCTGTGAAAAGAACAAGCTCCCGATTGAATTTCAGAGGTGTACCACCTTGACAGCTCGTGGTGTACGCCGTTCGGGATGTATTGCTCGAATTGGTAGGCGTAAGACACAAGCCACCACCGATTTGAACAGTGGATCAAGTAGCCATGTCAGTACAACGTACTCGTAAACGTCTAGAATTCAGGAGCCACGAGCCCACAAGAGTCCCACTGTTAACAGCACGACATCTGGCTCAATGCCTTGCCTGGACAAAAGCACACCGTCACTGTACCACACAGGACTAGAAGTGGATAGCCTGTAGTGATGAATCCAGATTAAAACTGTATCGAGCAGATGGAAAAGTGCTCATCTGGCGTCAACCTCATGAAACCACGTATCCTTCGAGCCACGTTGGAACAGTACAGGCTGGAAGTGGCTCAGTGATGGTCTAGGATGTCTTTAGCTGGAATGATTTAGGACCTTTGGTACGTGTATAGTCGACTTTGAGCGCCCCCCCAAATATGTGGATATACTAGAAAACCACTTATACCCATTCGTGTCCAGCATACATCTCAGTGACAATGGTATATTCCAGCAAAGTAATTGCCCATCCCACAAGTCCCTCCTGCCTATTGCATGGTTACAAGCGAATTGTAGTTAATTTAAAACGCTTCAGTGGCCACCTAGAAGCCGGAATTTAAACTCCATCGGACATCTTTGGGATACCGTTGAACATGCTGTTCGGGCATGTGTCCCATCGGCCTCGAACCTCAGGGAATTATGGACAGCTTTGGATGAGGCATCGCTGGCAATACCTGCAAAATATTTTCATAAGCTCGGGGAGTTCATGCCTCATCGTGTGGCCACCGTAATTAAGACAATGACGGTGAGGCATGAACTCCCCGAGATGTTACTAGGTAGGTATCTTTAATTCAATGGCACTCCACTGTATGTCTCCCCATTTGAACGTATGTAGGTGATCGACCAAGCGTTAATCTCATTTGAGAGTACGACTCGCCAACCAAACGAATGTACAACTACCGTTCCATAAAAACCGAGAGAAAAATCTCACCAAATGAATAAATATAGGTATAGCAAAATATATGTCTTTCTCAAAGTACCTTCCCTCGGATGATATGCAACGGTCCCATCGTTCAGTCCACTTTTCAAAGAATGTGGTAAAAGCATTTTGTGGAACCTGCTTTAGCGACCCATGTACAGCTTGAATAACGTCTGCATCTGTGTTGAATGTTGCCCCACGGAACTTCTCCTTCATTGTTGGAAGCCACCAGAAATCACACGGGGCGAGATCAGGACTGTAGGCAGGCTGTGGCATGATTTCAATAATGCATTTCGTAAGAAACTGTTGAACACAAGCAGCCACATGTGGGCGGGCGTTATCATGGTGTATAGTGTCCCCTTGCCCTCCATTTGCGGTAGCTTAATCGAGATGTGTCGTCGCAGACGCTTCAATACTGAAATGTAATACTCACCATTGACAGAAATGTGTGAGGGGAAAAGCAGGCTGGTAGACTACACCTTCACGATCAAAGAAAATTATCATCATCCCCTTCCCAGCTGATTTGGTTTGACGGAGGTTTTCGGAGGAGGCGGGCCTGTGTATTTCCAGACACTCGTTGCGTGCTTCGTGAAGGAGTCGAAATAGTGGACCCGTATTTCATCGGCAGCCATTACTGTGGTTAGAAATTTTGGATCCTTTGGAATCCTTTATTTCCATTCATGGCACACCTGAACGCTGGCTAACGATTGTTCTCTCGTCAGGTGATGAGGTATACACATCATCTAGAAATTCTAAAGATTATTACTATCCTGCTGAAGTATAAGTACACTAACATCGAACCGTCTTTCGCACGATTTAAACTTGCGATAAATATCTTAAAATTTCTGAAGATGGATCCATTGTGTATTCGAAAGATCTTAAAATTTATTTACTTCAAATTTGTCGTTGTTTTCTTAACTTTGGGATATTTATCGCAAGTTTATATCATGCAAAGACGGTTCGATGCTAGTGTACTTACCCATCTAGAACACACACGATGCAGCAGCCACACGATGCAGCAGTAATTTGTCGCGTAGAATGCTGAATGCCGACGTTTCTGAAATATTAGTTGACGCCGCTGTGTCTTCACACGTCATTCGTCGATCTTCTCGCAGGATTGCCCAAACAGTGTTAACAATACACTCCATAACAACACTTTTCAGGTCAACCAGGCCTAGGAGCGAGTTCTGCCGACAAATGCCCTTGTTTTGAAATCATGGTGCCATTTAAAAATCGTTGACTGCCCCAAAAATGTATCTTTGTAAGCTGTTTTCATTAAATCAATTGTTTCTGGAGCCGTTTTATCCAAACGATAGCAAACTTTTATCGCACAACGGATTTCACTTTTTAACTCTGAATCCCTGTACCTTAAACAACTGCGCAATAACAAAACCATAATCGTCTGCCACGGCTAATAACTGTTGCCATAGATATTTCCTTAATTTAGTTAGTCGTCTGCGTGGTTATTTTCCCCCTTCGCACTGTTGCCAACTCAAAAACAATTATTCTCAGTTTTTATGAAACGGCCTTTGTAGATGATAAATGTTAAACAACACTGCGTTCATCTCATTAGAGAGTATAGTGTACCTCGCCAATTGAAAGTATGTGGTTCACGGCTGTTAACCTATGGTGCGTTCATTTCATTTGAACGTGTAACTGCCTAACTGAACGAAGCAAAAGAAAAAGCTATAGTAAGTAAAATGAGCAAAAGAGCAGAGAATGGGGCTAACTTTGTGAAAGGGAGTAACGAGCTCTGGAAGACTTACTCACCATTTGGATCTCTCAAAGGGAGACATCCGCGAAAGCGAAAAATGAGGCAATGAATTTGTCTTGCCGTCAGTCGGTCGGAGACATAATTTCCTGTTGGTATCACTAGTTTCGCTCCTCATGACCGAACATATCAAGTAGGCCACAGCAGGTGGCATCAGGTTATGCAACAATTTTTAAGAGATAATGACTCATTTTTGGATCGGATTCTGTACATCATCATCACGTCAGGCTAATACCTCGCTCTTTGACCTCCAGATTTAGGAATAATCAAGAAAAATTGATAATCGCAAATGTGAGCACGTACATGCTCCACACCCCTTCTTTATTTTATTTTATTTTATGTCCTAGGATGGGATCGGAATTACGATTATGTCCTAGTCGGTTCGACCCAAATACAAGCGCGCGTGCTCCAGGGTTTCCGGAACGTTTATGAACGACTGAGAGCTGTGTCAGAATCCGTCTTTTTCAAATAACCTTGTACACGCAACTAACTTTTATTCCTCATAAAAGCCACTCATAAGAAAAGCAGTGTATGCAAGCTTAAACTACTAAAAACAGGTAAGCAGTCTGTATCTGAAAAGGCCACTAAAAATAAGCATGAGCTGCAATAAAATGACGTCACTGTGATTTTCACATCATGTAGAGGTTTGAGAAGCTCTTGCAGTCTTTTGCGAACCCTAACAACATAAACTGCATTCAGCTTTATTCCCTTATCACTTACTGCGCCTCAATCTCTGGCATTAACGGAGGGAAATGTTTGTGACATAAAATTTAGTGACCTAATTTGCATCACGAGGTCAAGTTTTGTGCACACGATTATACGAATAGGAAATAGCTTTTCACAAAAACTGGTGATCATTTTTCTCGGAGGGGGGCGGTTAATGACCATTGTGAGCAACTCAGAGGGTTATAAGCCGGCTCCAGTCTCTAACTTTTTTTTTTTTTGAGGTTTAACGACCACCGTGAGCAACTCAGTGGACTATAAGCAGTCGCACGCCCCTAATTTAGGGCCTCTGGCTCCAGGGAAGGGAGAGAACTAGCGCCGTAAGACAAATACAACATCCATGCCTCACCGGGATTCGAACCCGGACCCATGATCAAAAGCCATCGCTTGGACCACTGCGCCACCGGAACGGCGTCTCTAATTTAGAGCCACTGCTTCTAGAGAACAGAGTGAGCCAGTGCCGCAAATACAACGTCCATGCGTCACCAGAATTCGAACCCAGATCCATCTCGGACGAATGGTCAGAAGCCAGCGTTTAGACCACCTGGCCACCAGAGCGCCAAACTATTGCTTGCAACTCAGTTTTAGCAGCCCGATAGCCGGGAGGTCTGATGCGCTGGCTTCGGATCATTCGTCAGAGGTGAGGACCGGGTTCAAGTCTCGGATGAGAGATGGGTGGCGTGTTTGTCCAATGGAGCTGTTGCCTCTGCCCCTTTCCCGGAACCAACAGTCCTAAATTAGGGATGGACGACTGCTTTTAGTCCTCCAATTTGCTCATGATGATCGTTAAACCCCGAAACAAATAATTAAAAAAAAAACCCGAATTTTAACATATCGGTAAATCTGAAGTTTGATTTGCCACAGATACGAAATTTTAAAGAACCTTACGGAAATCATAATATTTTCAAAAATTATTGTTTTACCAAATTTAACTCATTTCAGGGGGAACGAAAGAGAAGGAAAGCCGAAACGGTATAGGAAATCTCATCAGCTGGATAATTGGATGCAATTTTTATTTTGACGTCATCGGATATTTACAAAACCATAAGTGCCCATATGGTTGGGCCAAGATGGGGTACTTTTCGTTCACTGAAAATCTGACTGCGGTAATTCTTAGAGGTAGACACTGAGATTTTTTCTGTAGTCACATAATTACGGGTAATTTATTGCAGAAAGTGATACAGAAATTTCCTAAAGCATGCCAGGGTATACATCTACTATACGGAAAAAGAGAAAACAATATTAAATATTGTTATGGAAATGGATTACGATGTAAACGACGGAACAATTATCCATGCATCGGAATCATGAAAGCAATAAATAGAGAAGGTAAAAAATAATGTAGCCAAAAGTACAACAATTAAAAAAAAAAAAAAAAACAGGCATTGCGCATGCCTTTGAACATCCCAACGGTTACGACATATGTCGTGGCAATGGACATACCGGTTCTTTCGATTCGACTCACCACAACAATTCATTCGCACTGATTTATTCGTTGACATTTTCGGTCAACGAATGAATCAGTGATTTCCGCAGGGAATGACTCTTGTGGACTGGTTCTGTGTCGGGTCCGTCTGTATCGTCCGTTGTCTCTTCCGCAGCGAATGACTAGCGAACTGGTTCTGAGTCGAATCCGTTTGTGCCGTTCGTTGACTGTTGCGGTGCGAGATTTCTGCAGGGAATGACTTTCAGAATGGTTTTGAGCCGTATCCGTTTGTGTCGTTCGTTGACTTTTCCGGTGAACGATTTCTGCAGGGAATGACTTTCAAATGGTTATGGGCTGTATCCGCTTGTGTCATTAATTGACTTTTCCGGTGAACGATTTCTGCAGGGAATGATTTTCAGTATCAATTGGTGATGGGCCGTATCCGTTAGTGTCGTTCGTTGACTTTTCCGGTGAACGATTTCTGCAGAATTTCTTCCAATACTTTCAGTATCAATTGGTTATGGGCCGTATCCGTTTATGTCGTTCGTTGACTTTTCTGACGAAAGATTTTCACAGGAACTGTAGCGAGTAGGTTCAGAGTCGGATCCGTTTGCATTGTTCGTCCACTCTTCCAGTTTCACGAATGACTTTCAGAATGAATTTAGTTTTAAATCTTACGGAATGCAAATTCATTTAGAGTTTAGGCTTGGTCCTATTCCAAAGCTCTGTCATTATACAGGCATACCGAATGCAAATCTTCCCCAAACCGGAAAAATCCGAAATCGGAGACACTTACTACCCCAAGAATTTCTTTTAAGAAATGCCCAACCTGTAACAGCATCGATAGGATCACCTTCGTCCACAAGAGTCATTTCTAATAAAGTACTAAAGGAAGGTCTTTCTCAGTGATACACAAATCCATCTGAATATCTACTTTTCCAGCACGCTATCATTTTATCTGCCCATAGTTTGTTTTGCTTTGGGGTCTTTTACAGGCTTTTGCTCTATAGCTGAATTTTTCTGTCACCTCCCTCTCTCTCTCACTTTCTCTGTACTTTGCTTTCCCTGTCCTGAAGGAAGATATTTTTAAGTTCTTTATAACTCTTTTTCTTAAGCTCGAATTTTTACCTTTCATTCCAGAAAGCTATTACACTTCCTTTGCCCATCTTGTTTACGGCTGTTTCTTGGAACACCTCAGTCTGTTGGCATTCAATTCAATTCGACTCTCTGCGAGCGCACACACGCACACACTTAGGACTAGATTACAGAGACGCTGGGTTGAATTTAAGTGCTCGTACATGCTCATTTTGATTTGATTTTCGCTTGCTTCTTCATTAAACATTCCAACTGAATGTGTTAAACTTAAATGATTAAGTTCAATGTCCAACGGTTCTTTCCTTTTCTCTTCGTTTTATGCTCATTTACGCTTTCCAACCGTAGGTTGAAGAAGCGGATATGCTCCAGCGTTGTCCGTCTGTCCATCCGTCTGTCTGTCCGCACGAGAACTCGCGTAAAAATGGTTCGATTTCGATGAAATTTTAGTATGTGGTAGGGGATAACCTGGGGACGAACCCTATAGAAAATGGACGAAATAGGGTCAAAAGTCAGGACATAGGAGTGGGATCCATTCCATCGCCCTTGTGCTTCATAACTTACATAAAAATGCTTCGATTGCGACAAAACTTTATCATGTTGTTCCGGAGGTATACTGAACCAGTTCTGTTGAATATAATCGAAATGGAGTCAAAGGTCAGGGCACAGGAGCGAGATTTATTCCACAGCCATTATCCTTATAACTTGAGTAATGATTTCTATTATGTTGGAAATTTGGAAAGCATATCATAATCAATGCATTGTAGGATTTTACTAACTTGTTATAATTTGATTTTCGTTTACTTCTCCAATAAACATTCACTGTGAATGAGTAAAAATTAGCTGATTAAGTTCAATGCTCAACGATTCTTTTCTTTTCTTTTCGCTTTATGCTCATTTTGATTTGATTTTCGTTTACTCCTGCATTAAACATTCACTGTGAACGAGCGAAAATTAGCTGATTAAGAACAATGCTCAAAGTTCTTTTCTTTTCTTTTCTTTATTCTTCGTTTTTTCTCTTTCCGATTTCTTTTTTTAAGGCCTAGGTATCGGGGGAAAACTTGAGTCCTCACCTTTAGGCTACCAAGCGATCTTTGTTCAGTGGGAATAGATAATACCGGTAGCATTTGATATCATACCACTTCTTTTTGCAGGCGCTCGCTGTCGATGCATCTCTGCATTATTGACATTCTATAACAAAAATAAAACAACTTCAATGAGGCTGTTATATTGTAAAAAAAAAAAAAAAAAATCCCGTAAAATCAATTAGTTGTTTAGATTACCAGTCAAGGGCAGGGCTAGCGAAGTCTAATGTATAACGATCACTTTTTATAACTAAAAGTTTAAAAATATCAAAATTTTAACGTTCGTTAATGTTTCAAAATAAAATATTTGGAAATTTTTTTGTTAAAGAAGATAGGTTGCTCACATATTACAGTATTTTTTCTATGCTATTCAATCAAGTGAATCTTCTAACACTAATAAGCTATAAATGCACCTTTTCAATGGTTTGTCCACAAACAGGAAATACAGCTTGCTGTTCTTTTTGTTGTTGTTTTTTCAGCTCCTGTGGCGTAAACTACTAATCTACCATTCCTTTTGAGTTTCTGTGTTCTCATGTAAGTTTGGTTTCTCCTCGTTAAATATTTTCTATCTCCACAGCATTTCTCCCGATGAGTTTGTCAAAGTTAGCAGCCTGACTGTGGGTCAAAGTGCAATCAAATGTAAATAGAAAATGGTTTGAGCTAAGAACATCGTGCGGATTTGTCAGAGCAGGTTGAATGAGCAGACGTTGAGTATATTCGATGAATACGTATATTCGATGAACACAGCGATTTTGTATGGGGAAATTGTATTCAGAGTTGACAGAGATATTATGAAAGCTATCTATACTGAGCGATGTTATGCAAAGCAAAGCTCTGAATACGTTGTGCTACTTGTTAAACGTAACTTGTTGTTGAGAACGACGTGTTCAATTAAAGACTATTTGATGCGTCGGCTGAAAGATTAACAAAAGTGAAACTGGATTCCTTTAAGTTCTGCCTCTTAACTTACTCTGGATTGGTGGCACAGTAGTCTAAGCGCTGGCTTCTGATGGTTGTTCGTGTTCGAATTCCTATGAAGCATGGATGTTGCGAATGTCCTACGGCACTGACTTTCTCTCTTCCCTAGAAAAAAAAATGCAGTGTATGTAAAATATTTGACGTTTTTACCTGTACCATTTTACAGAAAGCAAGGTACAACACACCTTATGAGTATGACTCATGTAGGAGTTGAAACTGGGTCCATCTAGAACGAAGAAACCAAAGCCAACACCTCATACTGCTCGCCCTCCGAAGAAACAGACAGATAAACAATTCCAGAAACCAAATTAGTTTCACTTTTAGCGATGTGAACCTGCCCTTCCTAATGACCTTTAAAGTTTGATGACGTCAGATTCCATGTTTCTGGTTATCTGTGTCTTTCACGAGATCGACTCTTACTAAAGAGTTACCCCAACTAAAAATAAAAAAAAAAGCAGAAGAAGAAGAATCTCGAGGCTCCTGTGGTCGAGTAGTCAGAGGAGCTATTTTCTGACCACTCGCCTGAACTGGGTGGGTTTGAGTCGCGGATGAGGCATTGGTTGTGGGTTTGTCTCACGCAGCTGACCTTTTGCCTTCCCTGGACCATGTGGCCCTAATTTAGGGTGGGCGACTGCTCAGAATTGCTCATGGTGGTCTCTCGTCAAACCCCAAAACAAAATGTAAAGACTAATATGACAATTACAACATAAACAAGAAAGATGACATCGAATTTTCGGGTGTAATAAGCACGTCTTTTGAATCCGTTCGGACGCAAATTAAATTTATCAAAGCTATTCAAAGTCAATGGAACCGGTATGGGAAAAAATAGTATCAGCCGGAAGAAAGAAGTTTTTCAGCCGGGTTTTTAATCCCTCAGATATTGCTGTACACGGAATCGTGAGCTTACGCCCTCTGGTTGCAGACTTGTGCGTTAAGAAAAACATGAATTTATATGAGAAACATTTCGCACCGGAAACGCTCTCCAACACCGTAATAATTTTTCAAAGCGGACTCCTAGAAACAGATCGACAAAAATAAGATGTGACTTTACGTCCCCTGGTGGGAAAACCATGCATTATTTTAGGAAGAAAGTATTCTCAAAAGGTTTTTCCATATGAGCGGTATCGGTCCAAGAAAAAAATTTAGTCGAGTTTCCAGGAGCGCAGATTTTGCTACAAATACATCAGAAGCAGAAATTAACACTTATGCCCTCTGGTGGCCAAACCATTCTTTACCAAACATTAGAAGTTATGTGAAAAATATTTTCCATCAGGTCCTGTGTGTGGTACAGGAAGAACTTTTCAAATCGGAGTTTTAGAAACAGAAGTAACGCAGAAACGCAAATTACCTTTGTGCCCCTTAGCGGAAAGACTATGGTTTATTTGAAAATTTTGAATTTGTAAGAAAAACATTTCGCATTGGAAACACTATCTAACAAAGAAGGATTTTTTCAAATCGGACTCCTAGAAGAAGAGATATTGACAAAAATAAGATATACATCTATGCCCCATGGCGTAGAAACCATGCATTATTTCAAGAAGAAAATGTTCCTAAAAAAGTTTGTCGACATGAGTAGTATCGGTCAACAAATTACTTTTTTTGCAATCGAGATTTTAGAAGCTCATATTTTGCTGGAAATACATCAGAAGCGGAAATTAAGAGTACGCCACCTGGTGGCCAAACCATTTTTTACAAAAATTATAAATTACATTCAAAGAATTCCCCATCGGGAGCTATATCCAGTGCAGAAAGAATTTTTCAAATCGGAGATTTAGAAGCAAAGATATAAAGGGAAAAGCAATTTACCTAGCGGAAAGTCTATGAATTACTTGAAATTTTGAAATTATATGAAAAACATGTCACACTTTAAACACTATCCAACAAAGAAGGAATTTTTCAAATCGGACTTCTAGAAGTACAGATATTGATAAAAATCAGATACACATCTACGCCCCCTGGCGGAGAAACTGTGGAATATTTTAAGAAGAAAATATTGGGAAAAGGTTTATCGATGTGAGTGGCATCAGTCCACGAAAGCAGTTTTTTAATCGATATTTTAGAAGCTCAGATTTTATGGCAAATACATCAGAAGCAAAAATTAACACTTACGACCCCTGGTGGCCAAAGTATTCTTTTCCAAAAAATTTGAAATTTTATGCAAAATATTTTTCATCAGGAGTTGTATCCGCTGAAGAAAAAATTTTCAAATCGGAGTTTTAGAAGAAGAGTTATAGGGGAAAATTTAATTTACTTTTACGCCCCTAGCGGAAAATCTATGCGTAATTTGAAAAAGTAACTCATATATAAAATACGCTTCGATATAAATGGAATCGAAAGATAAAATAATATTTTCAATCGGATGTTTAGAAGCAAATATGTGAAATAAAACGTATTTTTGAATTCGACATCATCTGCATTTACGCCCTCTAGCGGTGAAATTGTACATCGTAAAGAAAAACCGAATTAAATTATCATCATTCGCATATTTCATGCTTCCTAATGCAAAAAGAATTTTTCAAATCGGACTAATAGTTGCAGAGATATCGTGGGTACAGACGGACGGACAAACCGGCAACATAAGCACGATCTTTTTTTTACAAAAGACGTGCTAAAAAGCAATGATATGCAAAAGCTTATCAGTTGTTGTTTTGCATACCAAACAGAAGTCATCGCTCTTTCCACATTTTTCAGTGAGTCACGGAAAAGTTCTCATCGGCCGCCAGCGGGAATCGAACCCAGGGTCTTCCAGTTACGCGGGGGACATGCTACCACTGCACCACATCGGCCTCTAATTCTCCAGACTCACATACGACTAACTGCCAAATCACATGGCAGGTTGCTTCTTGGAGCCCCGCACACTGCTGGGGTTTCACGAAAGACAGAGCAGCAACTGAACAAATAACTAGGAAGCGAATGAATAATCAATACACACTATTGACGTGGATTAGACATCAAATAGAAGTCATCGCTCTTTCCACGGTATAAGTGAGTCATGGAAAAATTCTCATCGGCCGCCACCGCCACCGGGAATCGAACCCAGGGTCTTCCAGTTAGTCGTATGTGAGTGTGGTGAATTAGAGGCCGCTGTGGTGCAGTATTAGCATACCCGTCGCGTAACTGGAAGACCGTGGGTTCGGTTCCTGGTGGCTGTCAGTGAGAATTTTTCCGTGACTCACTTATAAACATGGAAAGAGCGATGACATCTGTTTGATGTTCCTAATCCACGTCAATAGTGTATTTTAATGTTTTGCATATTGCAAATGTAGACGAACTCGTTTTTTTCTCCCGCCCTAGACACTAATTCCAAAATTATCCCGTTTTCTACAGTGATTTTGTTAATTTTTGTCTTACTGAGAGAAATTGCCTTTATAATTCATTTTAACCAGACGGAAGTTTAATTGTTACCACTTTTTAGTGCGTTTTGTTAATAAGCATTAGTAAAATCTCTCTCCCCATCGTGTGGAGAGCTATTGGTGCACATAAAGCAGTCTCTTTCCTACGATTTTCAAGAATTCCTTTTGCGGATGAAAAATGCAAAAAATTATAATTTTTATGCGTGAAAAATTTGATGCATTTACGTTTTTTTTTTTTTTGAACAAAAAAGTAAGCTACTGGGATGGGGAGAATTATTCCAATTATAACCCTTTTTTTTTTGTTCCTGATAGATCATGCGAAACGGTGAGTTCTTGAACGTTTTTGTTTTATATTTATTTCTCAAATATCCCGCCAAGAGCGCTTAAAGACATGCACATTCTAAAATGCGTGTTTAAAAAATACTTAAATTACAGAGAAACAGTATTCATACTAACAACGCTTGCAAAGAAAAGAAACTAGCTTTTGGTAAACATTATATCTTTTTTACGTTCAAAATTTTCCGTTTTGGTCGCTGCAGTAGGAAAATTTAGCATCTTGAAGTCATCTTGTTAAGTAGGTTTCTCAACCTGCTCAAAAAATTATTTTGCTCGCTATTCCATTCTAAAATATTTTTTTTAATTTTTCCCATTTTCTCACCCAAGTATTTATCCACCCGGATCTGAAAATTGTGAGAGGCATGTGGCTTATTTTGGGGAGAGGAGGCAGGGGGGGGTTGCAAAGAGACTTCCTCCCTGAAAGCTTTTTATTATTTAATTTTTGGTTAAAATGTGACTTACATTAGAAAAAATGCATCAACTTACATTAGGAAAAATTGCTTTAATATTTTTTTCTTCTACTTTTCATCGTTCTCTCCCCTTCCACCCCGAAAAAAATCTATATACGCCCACTGCTCCGAAAAAAAAAAGAGATTAACGGTTGCAGCTGGTCAAGGTGCTCCTATTGAAACGGTATGGAGTTACTACCTATTTTTTTCTTACTAAAAAACCTAAAAAAATTTTCTTACCTTATACCTATTTCTTTCTTACGGTATGGAGTAACCAAATCTGATTGATACAATAACCAAATCTGATTAATACAATAACCAAATCTGATTTGCCTCCGATGGTTTCTTGAAAACTCAATCTGTCTTGAACTTTATGCAGAGCATTGCTTTCGGTTTGTACGGTTAACATATGATGCACTTCAAAACAATTTAAAAAAAAACAACCGGTATGGATTTTGCTATGAAATTATTTTTTTTTTACATATTGGCCAGTTTTTATGCATCTCTGTATGTATCTTTTAATCTGAAAAACAAAAACAAAAAACACTCCGACTTCCTAAAATCTATCACCCCAGGCAAGTGCTGTAAATAAATGCTCCTCTGATAACGGAGTTTCCCACTCGATTTCGTTATAGTATTTTCCCATTTGCTTCGCACGTGAGCAGGGCTGTATTTAAGTGGGCTGTTTTGAGGATTAAAACTCTCCTGAAAAATGTTATATTAAAAATTTTAAAATTTCATTCAGAGTTAGAGAAATTCGATTTTATGCTATAGATTTCAAGTGTTCATGCAGACTGTATTATAATATTACAGCATAACAAGCAGATATTTTTTTTATTCCATTGTGTAAAATAGAATTTAGTTTTAAGAGAAAATATGACAATTGAAACTTATTAAAATGTTGGGATGTCTTTGAATACGTAATACTAGTGTTGTAAAATCCTAAGACTTAGAAAATATATATTACTTCGCACGAATTAAAAACTGTTAACTGAGTTTGCAAGCGAAAAAATAAAACACACTCAAATGCTATCTCTAATAATATTCTAAACATTTAAACATTTTCACATTTTTGAAGCAGAATTACCGCTTAAGACTTCCAGAAAAGTGATGACACATTCGTAACATGCACAATTATTCTCTTAAAAAAAATAAATCTTCATTTGGGATTTTTATTTATTTATTTGTTCTTATTAAATTTTATGGACAAATGCATGTATTTTTTTTTCTTGATCGCTATTACGTGTAAGGTGAAGATACGTAAATGATGTTTTAAAAGAAACAATGCGCTTTTACAGTCCTTAATGTACTACTGTATTTGTCACAGTATTCGAAAAAATAGAACCATTGTACAACAGGCAAATACAAAACTACTGATAGCAGCACTTCACTCGAGATAACCAGGTGATGTCAAATTCCACTCTCACATCGGCCACGTTAAAGAAGTTAATTTCTCGTTTGCTTTCACGATTTAAATATTTCGTTTTCAGATCTGCAAGAAATAAAACGTACACACAGCGGGCTCGTCCGGGATTTGAACCCGGGACCTCTCGCACCCTAAGCGAGAATCATACCCCTAGACCAACGAGCCACGACGTTATTAAAGCAATGATTAAATGAAACAACTGAATTGCCATCAGATTTGAGCTGCCGTCGTTGCTTTCGTAACTGTTCTAAGATGGTGGCGCTGATATCTACCGAGACCTACACGTGGAACTAACCGGTCAGTGTCTCAGATGAGAATGAGCTTTGTTTAAAACAGGATGTTTTTAATATTTGTAAGTGTTCGCTCATTTTGATGCATGTCTTTATTTCATACCAAACCGACAGTTCTAAGAAGGAAAAAAAAAGTCGCCCCAACGTAAAATTAAAAAATCAATATTAATAATAATAAGTTTAATATTTTCCCGATATGGAGTGTATGTAATATTTACTCGGTTACAAAGCTTGGTTTGTACTCATAGAACAGACACCCAGGAAAAATTCTTACAAGCTCGGCTTTTCTTTTGCTGTCCCTATTAGACTGCTTTTTTGCTGTACATACGACAGTCATTTCATAACGGCGAAAGAAAGAAAAAAAAAAAAAAAAAAAAGAAAAAAGAGAATACACAAGAAATCATGCAAAACAGCTTATCAATTATAGAAAGGAAAACAGATTGGTACTTTCAAAAACTAGAGCTCAAATAGAGTAGAATCTTTGTAAATCCTAAGGCTTATTTAAGGACTGTAAGATACATGTTAGGGACTGTATATTAAGGACTGTAACATACATGTTAGAGACGGCTTATTTAAGGACTGTAAGATACTTTGTTTCGCTTTAATTGAAATTTAAAGAATAAGACGTACCGAAAGAAGTAACGGGAAAAGTGTTTATTTTGTTCTGCATAAGACCCATTGTTCTTTTTAGCACGTCTTTTGTAAAAAAAGATCGTGCTTATGTTATCGGTTTGCCCGTCCGTCTGTACCCACCATATCTGTACAACTATTAGTCCGATTTGAAAAATTCTTTTTCCGTTGGAAAGCTTGAAATATGCGAATGATAATCCTTCATTTTTTTTTTTTTTTTTTTTTTTACGATGTACAATTTTGCTGCTAGAGGGCGTAAATGCAGATGACGTCGAATTCAAAAATACGTTTTATTCCACATATTTTCTTCTAAACATCCGATTGGAAAAAATCTTTTAACTTTCGATTCCATTTATGTCGAAGAGTATTTTAGATATAGTTACTTTTTCAAATTACGCATAGATTTTCCGCTAGGGAGCGTTAAAATGAATTACATTTTTCCCGATAACTGTTCTTCTAAACTCCGAATTGAAATTTTTTTCTTCAGCGGATACACCTCTTAATGGAAAATCTTGTGCATGTAATTTCAAATTTTTGGTAAAGAATACTTTGGCCACCAGGGGGCGTAAGCGTTAGTTTTTGCTTCTGATGTATTTGCCATAAAATCTGAGCTTCTAAAATAACGATTGAAAAAACTTTTTCGTGGGCTGATGGCACTCATATCGATAAACTTTTTCGGAATAGTTTCTTCTTAAAATATTCCTCAGTTTCTCCGCCAGGAGGCGTAGATGTATATCTTATTTTTGTCAATGCCTCTACTTCTTGGAGTCCGATTTGAAAAATTCCTTTTTTGTTGGATAGTGTTTTCAGTGTGACATGTTTTTCATATAATTTCAAATTTTTCAAGTAATTCATAGACTTTCCGCTAGGGGGCGTAAAGGTAAATTGCGTTTCCCCCTATATCTCTGCTTCAAAATCTCCGACTTGAAAAATTCTTACTGCACCGGATACAGCTCCTGATGGGAAATCACTTGGACTTAAGTTCTAATTTTTGTAAAAAAAAATGGTTTAGCCACCAAGGGGCGTAAATCTTAATTTCCGCTTCTGATGTATTTGCAGCAAAATATGAGCTTCTAAAATCTCGATTGCAAAAACAGTCGTTTGTTGACCGATACTACTCATGTCGACAAACCTTTTAGGAACATTTTCTTGAAATAATGCATGGTTTCTCTGCCAGGAGGCGTAGATGTATATCTTATTTTTGTCAATATCTCTACTTTTAGGAGTCCGATTTGAAAAATTCCTCTTTGTTGGATAGTGTTTCCGATGCAGAATGTTTTTCCTAAAAATTCACAATTTTCAAGTAAAGCATTGACTTTCCGCTAGGGGGCACAAAGGTAAATTGCGTTTTTTGCGTTATTTCTGCTTCTAAAACTCCGATTTGAAAAATTCTTCCTGTATCGCATACAAGATCTGATGGAAAATATTTTTCACATAACTTCTAATGTTTGGTAAAGAATGGTTTGGCCACCAGAGGGCATAAGCGTTAATTTCTGCTTCTGATGTATTTGTGGCAAAATCTGGGCTCCTGAAAACTCGGCTAATTTTTTTTTTTCTTGGACTGATACCTTTCATATGGAAAAGCCTTTTGAGAATACTTTCTTCCTAAAATAATGCATGGTTTTCCCACCAGGGGACGTAAAGTCACATCTTATTTTTGTCGATATTACTTTTGTGTTGGAGAGCGTTTCCGGTGCGAAATGTTTCTCATATAAATTCATGTTTTTCTTAACGCACAAATCTGCAACCAGAGGGCCTAAGCTCCCGATTCCGTTTACAGCAATATCTGAGGGATTAAAAACCCGATTGAAAAATGTCTTTCTTCCGTCAGATAGTGTTGTTTTCCATACCGGTTCCATTGACTTTGAATAGCTTAGATAAATTTAATTCGCGTCAGAACGGATTCAAAAGACGTGCTTATTACACCCGAAAATTCGGTGTCATCTTTCTTGTTTTTTATTTGTGTTATTCTTTCCGTTCGTATTCTATTACAAACGTGAAGCAAAAATAAGTCTAAACATAAGACCAGCAGCCTAGGAACACTTCTATAACTGTTCAGGTTCAACATTGTGTTATTTTGCATGTGTTGTCTGTTGAATGAGTACAGATCTGTGCAGCCTTCGAGATATTCGGTACAGTACAGACGAAACTGCAACCTAGAAGATTTACAGGTCAAACGTTTAACCGAATGAATATTACATACCAGAAAAATCATCCAGCAGTTTTGATGCCATGCATTTCCCGATAGCAGTAAAGTAAATACCAAGTAAAAATTTCGGTGTAACGGAAATGGGTAATATAAGTAGTCAAAAGCATTGTCGAAATCGATTTTTTGAATGCTGTCCCATGAAGTGACGCAACAATAGTCAATTTCATTCTTATTAAACAATATATTTTACTAAACTATCGCCGAATATTATTTCATGGCATTTTACATAAATGTGACAATATCTCATTCCAACCTGCGTAAATTACTAGAATCTGATGCTAAATGTGATAAAAACCATTGCAAAAATGCATTTCGATGCTATGAAAAGGGCGCGTCGTAGCGAAATCTCGCGAGGTGCTGTAGCAAGAGTGTACCAAGAACGGACCGCTGGCACACCGAGTACCTCCTGATATCATAACTGGGGAGTCCTAAAGGCCATCGAACCCCAGAGGAGGACATCACCTCCGTCGACTGGTAAAGGGCAATCGACGCGCAACAGTGAAGCAAATGACCACGCAAATGAACTCTGGGCACCCAGGTACGTGCCCAAGATAACAGTAGAGTGAACCCTGTTACGCATGGGTCTCCGGAGTCGACGCTGCGTCTCGGTGCTCATGTTAACCCAGGTTCATCGGCAACGACGCCTGCAGTTCGCATGGGACTACCGTTATTGGACACTGGAAGAGTGAGAAAAGGTTTCCTTCTCCGACGAATCGAGGTTTCTACTCCACAGAAGTGATGGGGGTTGGCGGATACGGCGTCAGACACACAAGAATCAACACCCGGAATGCTTGTCGGTCAAGTACAGACCAGTGGTGACAGTATGCATGTCTGGGGGGATGTTTTCCTGGTGTGACCTGGAACCGCTAGTATCATTGGATGAGTCCCTGAATGCCAATGACTACCTATCCATCCTCACTGACCACATACATCCCTTCATGTTAGACGCTTACCCTGGTGGTGATGGTGTCTACCAACAGCACAATGCGCGTGCCACGTCGCTAAGGGAGTGCATGACTGGTTCCAGAAACACGACAGCGATGTCTCTGTTCTCCCCTAGCCGGCGAAATCGCCCGACTTCAATCCCATGGAGCATTGTGGCACTATTTAGGTCAACAGTTTCGACGTGCTGACCCACAACGACGTCTACTCCAGGACCTCCATGCTCTGCTGCAGTCCAAATGGGCACGTGTGGCTCGGGCAACCTTCCAGGGCCTCATTGGGTCCATTCCACGCCGTCTCGCAGCTGTCATCTGGGACAAGGGTGGTTATTCTCATTATTAGCTAGATGATCATATTATTCTGATAGGTCTGTGTATATTTCATGTTAGTCTTTTCAATCCACTATTGTGTTTACTAATTCACGTTAATTGGACTAAGTGCCTATTGCTGTTACTGGAGCTATGATTTAAAAGCTTTAAGAAGTTTTTTCATTAGCGAAGTACGGCTAAATATGAATAAAAGGCGAACTGCAGGCAAATCTTTCTTGAACTTCATTTGAGTGACTCTGGTTCATTCAAGTGAGTGAATAACAAGAACAAACTTTACGAGTGTTCCGTAAGCTGTATACACACGTTGTAAAACTTTGAAGAAAGCTGCAGACCCACATATCTTCTTTCATTGGTTTTACGATAATGACATTCATTTATTCACCTACCTAAGTACCGCTGAATGTCAGGTATTAGAAAATCTTATTGTTTGTTGTTCTGATTTAATTTCACTTAGTATGTTCCGGACTGCGGCTCGGTGTGGTCATGAGAGACGCGAATAAATGAAATGTGTGGAATGCTAACAAATGTATGCTCTCAAATCACTCGTTTTATTTTACACCCAAAAAGATCTGGGCATGCAAAAGATACATAGTACAAATTATCAACAAAGAGTACCAGGGCACACCCTCGACTTTTTTTTTATTTTCTCGTGGGGGGGGGATTTTTTTCTTTGCTTAGAACTGTTGTTTTAACACAAAATAAAAATATGTATAAAAATGACCGGAGGGCGGTCTTCAGGACTTACCTCTGCGTCCACGCCTAAAAATAAACTTTTCAAATTCTGTCCCCCAAATTTCTAGATCCACTACTGCCTTGGTCTGTTTTTCAATGTACGTTCTGTAACTTCTTCTTATTTAACAATTTACTTATTTATTTACTTGTTCATTTTTTATTCAATAAATAAATTTACGAACGATTACAGTGAGCAACTCTAAAGGCTATGAACAGTAGCCCAGCGCTAATTTGGAACCACTGGTTCCAGTTAAGGGAGAGAGCCAGCGTCGTAAGAAAAAACACGCATGCCTCAGCTGAGAATCAAATCATGGCCCATTTCGGACGAATGGTCAGAAGGCAGGGGCGCGTGGTTAGCCAAAAGGTCGAACCGCTAATCACCAATATAAAATTTTTCCATCTGAGGCTTACTCAAAACTAGTCTGAGAGAGAGAGATAGAGAGAGAGCCCTTTAAAGTAGAGTATAGCATTAGAACCATTTTGCCGGTGGCGGAGTTTGAAAACCCGGGGCAGGCGAATCTCCCTACCCAATTTCGCCGGTAAGGCTTATCGCTACGAATTACCTGTTTGGCTCATAAGGCGTCACCGTAGTAGTGCGTCATCCATGTCATGTTACATCCCACCCCTCCCCCCGCTTCGGTGGGTGGTGCAGTGTTCTAAGTGCTGGCTGACCATTCGTCCGAGAAGGGTCCCGGTTCGAATCCCGGTGAGGCGTGGGTGTTGTGTTTGTCTTACGACACTGGTTCTTTTCCTTCCCTGGAACTAGTGGCCCTATAACGTAGGGACGGGCGACTGAAATATAGCCCATTGTGTTGCTCACGATGGTTGTTAAATCCTAAATCAAAAAAAAAAAAAAGGTCCTTCTTACACACACTTACACATCGAAAAAGACATCGCCATAAAATTGCATTGCAGGTCCTCTCGGGTCCTTGTCGGCAATCATGCTTAAAGGACCAGCTCAACGTATTAGAAGAAGAAATTCTTATAATTTTTATTAATTCCATATGATGTGTGGAAAAATTATCACACATATTTTTTGAACCGCACTACCAGGAGTTAGTCCCTGTTCGGAAGCCAATATAGCATAAAAGCATAAAACCTTTTTACCAGTGTTATTCGAATCACGTCTTCCTACTCCGGAGACAGCTGTTCTTCCAACGGAACTACGCCGGCAAGGCTTACTGCTGTAACTTGCTGATTTGACTCAAACGTCAACTACGTCATGCTGCATAGTACGTTGCAAGCGAACAAAGTGAAAGCATCCTGAAGCCTGCATGCTTACCACCAGGGCCTGAGAGATGCTTTGTGCGTGCTGGATAAGCAATTCGGACGCAAAGCGTTTGCATGTTTATGAATTAATTAAATAGTATTTGACATTTATTCAAATTGATTATTATTTACTTATTGAGACACAGAGCTCTACAACCATCTAGTTTTCATCAATGCTTCATCATTATAACCACATTATAATGATCCGACAGAATTCACTATGGGGACGTACAGCTGTGAAGTTTAATATACGAAAAATTCTGTTAATAAACTTAAAATCGAAAATAATTAATTCGCCTTTAATTTCATGCTATGTATACATATCTTCAGAAATATTATTGAATCTTTTAAAATTCAAATCTGTACTACAGTTCACTAGCACTTAGGTCTATAGTGCGTGTGAAGTTGTATTTCTATCCATTTGCAGTGTCTTATTTCAAAGTTTGATGCCACATTGCAGAATGTCTTACAGTCATTCAACTGTGAAGTCAAGGGAATAATGATTATAGGAGATAGATTGACAGCCCTTCGCTTTGTTGACGACATAGTCATTTTATAAGTTCCCCTTTAGAGTTGCAGAGTATGATTCAGAAATTTAAGGAGAATAGTGAATAAGTGAGATTGAAGATGAACGTACAGAAAATTCAAACTAACGTGCAATGTTTTTACGAGAACTAAAGATTTTGAGGTTAACGAGGGTAATTTACAAGTAACGGATGCTCTACGTTGGACAACAGATCAAGAGAGCGCCACGTCGAAGCAAAACTTAATAAGCGAATAAAACTAGCGTGACGTACTACAGAGGTGAAGCACGTGTCAAGACTACAAACCTGCTGCGATACATTCCGTAGGTGTAGTTTAGCTGGTTAGAGCAACTCACTCCGGAGCTGGGAGACGCGATTTAATCTTCGTCACCGACAAATTCCTGTTTTCACACCTGGATGGGTTGCATCTGGTAGAAACAGTACAATTTTCAAGAGCAATTTACCATTATGTCTTAAAAGAAAAATATTTAATCGATGAATCCACCCAGTTTTTAATTACTGATCAGAGACATGGACCTTACCTGAAAAGGAGACACAGAGGCTACAGACAACACAAAATAGCCTGGAGAGATGCATGCTTTGTGTAACCCAGAAAGATAAGATAACTGACTCACGATCAGGAACATGACAAGAATTGATGACATCATGCTTAAAACCCTCAAGTGGCAATGGGCTGGGAATATTGCTAAAACAACTGGCCACCGTTGGACAACTGAAGTACTATACTGGATGCCAAGGGACAAGAAAAGACCAAGAAAAAGACCACGCTGGAAATGGTAGAGTGAAATTAGAATCTGTGCTGGAATGACATGAAATCCATTATATCAAGACACGGAGTCATAGAGAGACTTGGGGAGAGCTTCATCTATCAGTGGATTGAGAAGGATATGGAAGAAAATATATCAAGACAGGAAGTCGTAGATGAACTTGGAAAGAGCTTCATCTAGTAGTGGATTGAGAAGTATATGGAAGAAAATATATCAAGACAGGGAGTCGTAGAGAGACTTGGGAAGACCTTCTTCTAGCAGTGGATTGAGAAGTATATGGAAGAAAATATATCAAGACAGGGAGTCGTAGAGAGACTTGGGAAGACCTTCTTCTAGCAGTGGATTGAGAAGTATATGGAAGAAAATATATCAAGACAGGGAGTCGTAGAGAGACTTGGGAAGACCTTCTTCTAGCAGTGGATTGAGAAGTATATGGAAGAAAATATATCAAGCCAAGGAGTCGTAGAGAGACTTATGAAGAGCTTCTTCTAGCAGTGGATTGAGAAGTATATGGAAGAAAATATATCAAGACAGGGAGTCGTAGAGAGACTTGGGAAGACCTTTACCTAGCAGTGGTTGAGAAGGATATGGAAGAAAATATATAATATATCAAGACAGGGAGTCGTAGAGAGACTTGGGAAGACCTTCATCTAGCAGTGGTTGAGAAGGATATTAAAGAAAATATATCAAGACAGGGAGTCGTAGATGGACTTGGAAAGAGCTTCATCTAGTAGTGGATTGAGAAGTATATGGAAGAAAATATATCAAGACAGGGAGTCGTAGAGAGACTTGGGAAGACCTTCTTCTAGCAGTGGATTGAGAAGTATATGGAAGAAAATATATCAAGACAGGGAGTCGTAGAGAGACTTGGGAAGACCTTCATCTAGCAGTGGTTGAGAAGGATATTAAAGAAAATATATCAAGACAGGGAGTCGTAGATGGACTTGGAAAGAGCTTCATCTAGTAGTGGATTGAGAAGTATATGGAAGAAAATATATCAAGACAGGGAGTCGTAGAGAGACTTGGGAAGACCTTCTTCTAGCAGTGGATTGAGAAGTATATGGAAGAAAATATATCAAGACAGGGAGTCGTAGAGAGACTTGGGAAGACCTTCTTCTAGCAGTGGATTGAGAAGTATATGGAAGAAAATATATCAAGCCAAGGAGTCGTAGAGAGACTTATGAAGAGCTTCTTCTAGCAGTGGATTGAGAAGTATATGGAAGAAAATATATCAAGACAGGGAGTCGTAGAGAGACTTGGGAAGACCTTTACCTAGCAGTGGTTGAGAAGGATATGGAAGAAAATATATAATATATCAAGACAGGGAGTCGTAGAGAGACTTGGGAAGACCTTCATCTAGCAGTGGTTGAGAAGGATATTAAAGAAAATATATCAAGACAGGGAGTCGTAGATGGACTTGGAAAGAGCTTCATCTAGTAGTGGATTGAGAAGTATATGGAAGAAAATATATCAAGACAGGGAGTCGTAGAGAGACTTGGGAAGACCTTCTTCTAGCAGTGGATTGAGAAGTATATGGAAGAAAATATATCAAGACAGGGAGTCGTAGAGAGACTTGGGAAGACCTTCTTCTAGCAGTGGATTGAGAAGTATATGGAAGAAAATATATCAAGCCAAGGAGTCGTAGAGAGACTTATGAAGAGCTTCTTCTAGCAGTGGATTGAGAAGTATATGGAAGAAAATATATCAAGACAGAGAGTCGTAGAGAGACTTGGGAAGACCTTTACCTAGCAGTGGTTGAGAAGGATATGGAAGAAAATATATAATATATCAAGACAGGGAGTCGTAGAGAGACTTGGGAAGACCTTCTTCTAGCAGTGGATTGAGAAGTATATGGAAGAAAATATATCAAGACAGGGAGTCGTAGAGAGACTTGGGAAGACCTTCTTCTAGCAGTGGATTGAGAAGTATATGGAAGAAAATATATCAAGCCAAGGAGTCGTAGAGAGACTTATGAAGAGCTTCTTCTAGCAGTGGATTTAGAAGTATATGGAAGAAAATATATCAAGACAGAGAGTCGTAGAGAGACTTGGGAAGACCTTTACCTAGCAGTGGTTGAGAAGGATATGGAAGAAAATATATAATATATCAAGACAGGGAGTCGTAGAGAGACTTGGGAAGACCTTCATCTAGCAGTGGTTGAGAAGGATATTAAAGAAAATATATCAAGACAGGGAGTCGTAGATGGACTTGGAAAGAGCTTCATCTAGTAGTGGATTGAAAAGGATATGGAAGAATATATATCAAGACAGGGAGTCGTAGAGAGACTTGGGAAGACCTTCTTCTAGCAGTGGATTGAGAAGTATATGGAAGAAAATTTATCAAAACAGGGGAGTCGTAGAGAGACTTGGGAAGAGCTTCTTCTAGCAGTAGATTCAGAAGTAGATGGAAGAAAATATATCAAGGCAGGGAGTCGTAAAGAGACTTGGGAATGCCTTCATCTAGCAGTGGATTGAGAATTGTTGATAATGATGGTGATTTCTAAGTTCGAAAGCCAACTTCACAACTCATGAAAAAGCGCAAATGATATTTCAAATTAATTTGCCAAACAGTAAACAGTACTACAGCGTTTAAAGATAATTATATGAAAACAATATTAAATTATCACCATTTCCGAATTTTAAATAACATAAATTCCAAATTAAAAAAAAAAAAAAAAAGCTTGTATTCGTTTGCGCTGTCATAAAACATATCACAACAACGAAAATATCCAGAAGGCAGATTAAAAGTTCCACGCCTAAGACCCTTCCTCCCATTATTACTGCATGGAAGATATCAGTCAAGACTTCCACATCTCCTCCGTTTAGGACACTCCGACAGGTCTGATATTTGCATTAGAAAAGTATACACGTGTTCTTACTAATCCCTTTAATTTAGAAAGTTCACAGATACACTGCACATTGTCTGCCACCTTGAAAGCATTGGTCCCGTCCGCACTGGACGAATTTATATACCAGCAGTATTAACTGACCGGTCGTAACTTTAAGTTTTGTAGCTGAAATTTACTTTCCTTCTGCATGTAATTTGTGTGCTTCGGTGTTTGTTGTGTAACTCGAATTTTTGCTAATTCCATGTGATGAAGAGTTCTTTTAAACACTCGATTTGCCAAATTTTCGCCATAAAGCGCGCTGAGAAGAAACGGATTTGTGAAAATTTTACCATCAATGTTCAACGTTAGGGCAACCAGGGCGGCCGCCCTGTTTTCTTGTAGGATTTGCACCCACATATACGGTTTAAACGCAACTACCTGTTTCACATCTGCGTATCAGAAACGAAATTACACTAGACTGAACCTATAGATTCAGATACGGCGGTGAGTAGACAAGTCAGAGAAGTAGGAGTGGTAGGTGAATAGTGCACGTCGACATAGTTGGTAGTGCCAGATTATGACGTCAATACGAGCACTTTTAGGGAGAAAGAAGAAGTGAGGGGCAAGGAAAAGATGACCATATTTGTAACGGAGGATCCTATACTCCTGAGCCGACGGCTTAGCGTACCCATCCGACGCACGCCGTGTATTAAGTTGTTCAGGCAAACTCAACTTGGAAATCATTCTGCTACTATCTGGTGGAAAGACGGTTGATCTAATTAACCAGTAGACCACTCGCGGCTTCCTGGTTACCCTGGTTTTCTCCTGGGGGTCTGTTTTTTACTGATTTTTAGGTCCAATAACACCCCAAAGGCCGTGCTTGTGTACTACTCGTGGCAGTATTCCATTTTGCCTTTATTTGTGAAATTGGAAGTGCATTGATTCCCATAAATTAAAGAAGAAACAAAAGAAAAATCGCGATTATTTGTGAAAAAAGAATTGGAAATACACGAAACTTGGGCATATGACATGAAATGTAACACGGAGTTGTAGTATCGTATGCAAATGAGTGGCGATGGCATCGGTTTATGCAAATGAGCCGTAGCATAAAAGGGGCTATTGCGGAGCTGTGCGTCACATCGTTTATGGAGAATAAAGAAAGGAATTTGGATAGAAGATTTGTTTTAATGGCTGCAAGACATCATTTATCAGATGAAATAAGGTGGTGAGCGATCAGAAGACTAGAGGCAGGCCAAAATCAGGTGGAAGTTGCAAATGGCCGTTCTTTGCATAAGTGCAAAGAACGGTTGCACTGCAAGAGTGGAGCGATAGGTACGAAGCTGATACGTCCTGCCATGTTTTCAGTAACTTTGAGGCGGATATGCCGCGTAGACTAAAGTTATAGCGTCTATTTAGTAACTAGACTGAAGCTATAACTAAAGTTATAGCGTCCGTCTTGCTATTAAATAGCAGTATCGTATACAGTCGAATTCCATATGATGAAGTCGCAAGATCATCGCGAAAAGTTCGCACTATGTTAAATATATCTGTTTCACCTATATTGAATACAATGCATTATGATGACATTTATTTATTTAAATCTAGATACATTTCAGTAAATTATTATGGTTTGGGCAGTCAGTAGTTACTCATACAGGTATCAGCTGTCTGAGGTTTCGATTTATTTCGTATATAGTGATATCACAGAAATCAATATTGAAAATAACCCAACCTTCCTGATTTAAGACAACTGACTCCAGAAAAGCACAGAATCAGCGTCACAGAACGCCCTTGTCTTGCCGGGGTATTTCTTTTCGATTTGAAGTTTTAACGATCACCCTGCTCAACTCGATAGAATATAAGCAGTCGCTCGGCCTTCATTTAGGTCTACTGGTTCCAGGGAGGAGAGAAAACCAGTGCCATAGGACAAACCCAAAATCCATGCTGAACCGGGATTCAAAACTGGGTCCATCTCGGAAGAATGAACATAAGCCAGCGCTCAGACCACTGCGCTACCGAGGCGGCCGCGGGAATCGAATATGAGTCCACCTCTTCCAAAGAGCTGGAAGCTCGGGGTTGTGACCACTCGACACAGGTACAGTACATCCAATTTATGAAAGAATATGAAGCTTTGAAAGTTTTCTCACTGGTTCTGTATAATTATTTTTCACTTGTGTTCAATAAGAACCGTTTCTTTTAACTACCACCATGAGCAACTATTCAGGTTATAAACAGTTGCCCGTTCTTAATTTGCAGGCCCCCCACTGGTCTCAAGGAAGGGAAGAAAAATAGCGCTGTAGGATAAACACACCACCCATGTCTCGTCCGAGACGAGAACCCGGTGCCCATCTCGGATGACTGGCCATAAACCAGTAGCCAAAAGAACGACTAAGAACTCTTTGTTAAGATTTCTTACTAACAAATTCAGAAAAGAAGGGGTTGGCATCGAAGAAGTTCTGATCATATTTCTGATATCGTCTTTAGTTTTCTTAATGATGGCTTTTCTACAAGACTCACTGTAGAGAGCATTAACACAAAGAACACATTTAACAGAATATGGTATCCAACAGAAAAGAAATGGGTTGATTTTTCTTTCTTTACTTTTAGCTATCATCCGGCACAGAAAACTAAAAGAAGTGGGCCTGTTTGTTATTGACTTCCAGGAATAAAAAGAACTGAGAAACCGAAAAATACCAACAACATTAACTTTCGAACTGAATTCCAAGCAATAGGAATGAGCAGTTGGTTTTTACAAAAAGACACAGTGAAGATGTCAGAGTCTCAAAGAAAAAGAAATCGTCCCACATCCAAAAAATGGAATACGGACTTTGTTGAAAGTGCACTAACATTTTGAAGCATCAAAAACTATGAATAAAAAATTCTCATGTAGCTTTAAAAAAAAAAATTTTCTTCCAGGATATCCTGAGCCAATATTATACGGCTTTCACACTACCCTGAGTCAAAGAATGCAGCTTTCTGGCTCCGAAACTTCAGAACTAGAAGACATTGTCGTGGACTTCTAGTATTTCAGATGATAGCACTGCAAATATCTTCCTAGATTGCGTTATATTGATCTGTAAGGGACCAATGTGTTAAAAATACTTCTTCGGTGGAAAACAAGTGATGTGGAATGGCATCCGTGACGTCATTATAGCTGTTTATGATGCACTAAAGAAAACAATATCCAGCCTGCTTGGAGGAGACTCTTAAATAGGAAGGATGTCTTCCTTCCAGCCTGCTTAGAAAAGACTCTAAAAGAGGAGGGCTGTCTTCACTACAGCCTGCTTAGAAGTGACTCTTAAACAGAAGGACTGTCTTCACTCCAGCCTGTTTAGACGAGACTCTTAAACAGGAGGGCTGTCTTCACTTCAGCCTGCTTAGACGATACCTTTAAACAGGAGGGATGTCTTGACTCCAGCCTGCTTAGACGAGACTCTTAAACAGGAGGGCTGTTTTCACTCCAGCCTGCTTGGCGAAGGCTGAAGTAAAGACAACCTTCCTGTTTTTGCACCAAGTAAAAGCGGCCCTCCTGTTTTCCTACTATTCCCATTAAAAGCTTTAAGTGTTCTGCTTAACACGATGGAACATGAATAATTTGAAAAGCTTGCTACGTACTTTTTTACTTTTTGTAAATGTAAAGACCGTCTGTAATCTCTTTGCTAATGCCTCGTGAAGAAAACATACATCTACTAAAGTTAACATAAAGACTGCTCTCAAAATAAAGAATGCTCTTTCGTGTGACAGTGGAATTACTGGCTTTCCCCTTTATTCTTCACATCGGAATTTCACTGAAGAGTAATTAATTCCCATTTTCTTAAATCGCAATTCCTCTTCCAGTCATTAAATAATCTTGGGCATTACATTTAAAGAAAAGTTTAAAAAGAACATGCACATTATTTTGAAAGGCAGAAAGATATTAAACACAACGCACACACATGAGATTAAAATGTCACCTGTTTATGCATACATTATTATTAGCAAACGCGTAAGATTAAAACAGAACCACTTTACTTACACAAATATGTGTAAGATTAAAATGTTGTACAGATATTCATATGAATACACACACATGAGATTAAAATAACTTCAGTCTATATACATATATATCAACGTACACTTTTCGTATTCGTTAAAGAAGACTTCTTCTGTCAGTGCGAAGGTCGTTTCGTCTGCTTCTCAGCGTTCCAAGAAATCTGGAAAGTAGTCATTCATTCGGCTTCCACCTCTCACTCTTCGGTGCTTTTAAATGGGTCAACTGAAAAGGATTTTGGATCTCGACCTGAGAGATTCTTTAAGTTTTTGCTGAGAGGGCTTCGTCTTTTGGGTTTCAAGAAATCTGGTAAGTAGAGTCATTCGATTTCCACCTCTCACTCTTTGGAGCTTTCAAATGGGTCGACTAAAAAGGATTTTGGATCCTGACCAGAAATATTTTTTACGGTTTTGCTCATAGGACTTTCTGTTTTGGGTTTCCAATGATAAATGCTTCAGTTCTCTTCGAGTGCTCAAAGTGCCCAGAACTAGAGCGTTTCCTATGAAACACCCACTCAACCGGGGACTCACAGTTTCTTATGTGATATCCATACTTCTACCTCTGAACTCCCAGCAGATATCTGGGTAGGTCGGATACTTCGTTGTAATTCGGTACTTCGTTGTAATCACGGGGCAAAGACATTTTTAACGAAAACTTTTAGCGCTCCATCTGCCTCACCGTCTTTTAAATAGTCTCGAAAGGACTTCCCTAGATGGGCTAGGAAGAGGTCTTCTTCCTTCTCCAATGAGGAATGAGGAAGATATTGATGAACCTCTAAATAAACTTAAGAAGCTATTTTCTTGCAGTAAACCGAGACGCTTGCCGTCTCAAAGTTTTCCGGTCTTTCTTTGAGTTTTTTTCTTGCTCTTTTTTTTTTTTTTTTTGGATAAGCGTTAGTGTCGTTGTTTGTGTTTTGCTAGGCTTTTTTTTCTTTTTTTTTTTTTGAGTATTTCTGAGCTCACCCTCCAATTTTTCTATTTCTGGTGTCTATTTCTGGTATATAGGCTCCCTGTGCTAGCGCTTCTCTTGAACCAGCTTTATTGCAACTTCATTTATTTAATTATTTTGAGTGATACTTTGAGGATTTTTTTTTTATGAGTGGCCGAGTGCTAGGAGAATTTCCATATTTTATTTTACATCTTTTAACATTTATAATGATCAAGCTTATTAATTTCAGGAATCTTAAATCAGCAATTTTTTTTTATTGTTCTACGGTACTTCAGTTTCGTCCTTGAGAACCTTAATTTCTCTGCTACAATTATTACCATTATTATTTCGGTTTTGGGTTTCATGAAATAAACTGAATGCCCTGATAAAATCAGTTCATAGATACCTACCTGTGTAAACTGGAATTCCGTTTACTGAAACGAAAAATTGCAAAAGACTTTGTCTTAGTTTTCTTGAAGACTATAATTCCCTCTCGAGTATACAGTATTTGTATATTGTTTTAAAGGATGCGTTTTTTTTTTGTTCTAACATCACTAACAAGAAAATCCGAGTAATCACACTTCACATAACATATAAATACAAATGCCGTTCCATAAAAACTGAGAGTAATTTTTGTTGAGTTGGCAACAGTGCGAAGGGGAAAAATAACCAAGCAGACGGCTAACTGAATTAAGAAAGTATCTATGGCAACGGTTATTAGCCGTGGCAGACGATTTTGGTTTTGTTGTTGCGCAGTAGTTTAAGGTACATCTGAATTTCGCCATACAACTATAGAGGTGAGTGATTCAGAATTAAGAAGTGAAATGCGTTGTGCGATAAAATTTTGCTACCGTTTGGATAAAACGGGTCCAGAAACAGTTGATTTAACGAAAAAAACTTACAAAGACAAATGTTTGGGTCAGTCAACGATTTTTAGATGGCACTTTGATTTCAAAAAAAGGCGTTTGTCGACTGAACTCGCTCCTAGGCCTGGTTGACCTGAAGGTGTTGTTACGGAGCGTATTTTTGGGGACAATCCTGCAAGAAGATCGATGAATGACGTGCGAAGACATAGCGGCGTCAACTAATATTTCAAAAACGTCGGCATTCTATGTGACAAATTGCTGCTGCATCGTGTGTGTTCCAGATGGGTACCTCATCACCTGACGAGAGAACAATTGTTAGCCAGAGTTCAGGCGTGTCATGAGTGGAAACAAATGATTGCAAAAGATCCAGAATTTCTAAACACAGTAATAACTGCCGATGAAATATGGGTCCACTATTTCGACCCCCTCACGAAGCACGCAACGAGTGTTTGGCAACACACAGATTCCCCTCCTCCGAAAAAGTCCGCCAAACCAAATCAGCCGGGGAAGGTGATTTTCTTTGATCATAAAAGTGTAGTCTACCAGCATGCCGTTCCTCCACAAATTACTGTCAATGCCGAGTATTACATTTCAGTCTTGAAGCGTCTGCGACGACACACGTATCGATTAAGCGACCGGAACTGGTGGGCAAGTGGAACCTACACCATGATTACGCTCGCTTGTGTTCAACAGTTTCTTACGAAATGCATTATTGAAATCATGCCACAGCCTGCCTACAGTCCTGTGCTCACCATGTGCGATTTCTAGTTGTTTCCAACAATGAAGGAGAAGTTCTATGGCGCAACATACAGCACAGATGATGACGCTATTCAAGCTGTACTTGGGTCGCTATAAAGCAGCTTCCACAAAATGCCTTTGCTATATGCTTTGAAAAGTGGACTGAACGATAGGACCGTTGCATATCATCAGAGGGAAAATACTTTGAGAAAGAATAACATATATTTTGTTGTACCTATATTTCTACATTTGGTGTGATCTCAGTTTTAATAAACGGCCGTTGTATATTTGGATCTGTGACACGGTCCTTGCGTAGGACCTAAATTATTATTAATAGAGGGGTGTGGGTGGGGGTATTAATAGTACGGCGGTGAATATTGTGCAAACCGTTACGGTTGAAAGACTTGCATAGTAATGACATTACATGTATTTGACTTCCCAGGCTTAAAGAACTGCAATGTAAGGAGGTTAAAGTACTGTTTGAATATCCGCTACAGAAGTAGGAATATTAAGTGGCTCCGGCATACGAAAATCTGGGTATGAAAAAAGACCTATGTAAAGTATAGGAAATGTACTTATTCTAGAATTAAAAAAGAAAGTACTTACCGGCATCCAGGTCTACATCCTTCCCGGTTATTTCTTTGACCTTTGACCTAATGAGATGAATCCTTTCTTGTCTAAGCTCTTGAGCCTTGGATTTGCTTTCCTCGGTGAGCTCGGCGAGATCTTTGGAGATGGTCGTGTTCAGCACCTGTGGATGAGGACAACGCTGAATGAAAAAGCGTTCGTCGGGAGTGGGTCCGAAACAACTGCACTCTGGAACATGCTTCACCTGCTCTTTCCCACGGAAGTAACCCTCCTGGTGACGGTTCTCCTCTGTGTAGTGTACACCAGGATAGCGTTCCCTACCTTGCCTTTGACGTTCTTCTTGCCTTGGATATCTTTCATGCTCAGGAGTTGGTTCCTCAGATTCGCTGTCACCACCACCACAAAGGTTACCCATACTCCTCCCACGCGGAGTTGGATAAAAGACCCCAGTCTGAGAATGGTGGGGGCCTTAAATTGATTGTCATTGAAAAAACTGCAAAATATTTACCGATTTTCTTTCGTTTAGGTAACTCCCTCTTAATGGTGCCGGTGCTCATAATATTGCGATATTCACGGAACCTGCTTTTGATGAAATGCGCTCGCACGGTGTAGTTTCCAAGAAATACTGCATATGCGCTTCAGAGATAATCGAATGTCAGAGGTAAAAAATTAACTAGTCTTTACTAAATAAATATCTTATTTTCTGTCTGTTCTGTTCTACTTGTTAGTCTTAAATGCGATGAAAATGTCCATATCGTGCGATCACAAGCGCACGAAAAATGTTCTACTTAAATTCTACATGAATGCTATGTATTTCAGACACTCTGGTTTTTACTTTATCATCACATTTCGATTTTCATTGTTTCGGTTACTATCTTCAAAAATACTTTGAGGGGTGTAGGCGAAACTATACTTCTTTACACATCTTGCATATTGTAAATTTCTTATAGAGTTGAACGTTTTGTTTAAGATTCAGTAATGCAATGTTACAGTGTTCAAGTAGAGTTCTGAAGAATTTTTTCTTCTATTTTTCTAGACAAAACAATGTCCATTTAGAAACGAATAGCGTACAAAAAAGAAGAATTTAGGTATACAACTCATTGGCCTCACACAGTTCTCTTTCTCACTCGCCCACTCACTTTTAATGTACGCAATATTGCTACTTACGGCACTTTTAAAGTCACACAGGTTATACGTGAATCAGGGTAATGGTCTTCATATGGTAACACTGGTAGCTATTAAGTCGTAAAGCCATTCCTTGAATAATTAGGAATTATTGGGTAAAAATATGCTAATCTGTTTAGCCATTTTAGCATTTGGAGCAAAACCTTTCATTAGGGAGCTCAGCCACTGTAAGTATATTCATAATATGTTATATTTTTTGCTTCACAAAGTTAAGTGTGTAAAGTGAAACAGAAGGAAACATAATCCATGTAACATTTCCATCATTGATTGGATTCTAGCTTTAAAACATTCATTGAATCATCCATGTAACATTTCCATCATTGGTGGGATTCTAGCTCTAAAACATCCATTGAAATTAAATTGGAAGCTTCTTATTCGTGATAATTGCTGCTTCCTTTAATATTATGATGGACTTAACGAAATTTCCTGTTAACTATTTTCCGTCAAAATACAAGGCTGGTCCGAAGGAAATTCAGATTTATTTTAAAGGAAGCCAACATCTTGCCAATGCGATTAATAAAAAAATCGAGAAACTGATTTTCTGAAGCACAACATTAAAAAGAACACTTTCTGATTTTTGATTATACCTTTATGAAGAAACAAAATGGGCATAACAACATACAAAACTGATTCGTAGCATCATGATTTATATAAAAAAATAACAGCCATTCTCAAAGCATATCCCTGTTAGTTTTTCGGAAATTTCGTTTGAACAGCTATTATGCATGAAATGGCTCGATCGTATCTTTTAAACTCAATGTTTAACTGATTTTATTCACTTAAAACACACTTTCTATCCTTTCGTAAGAAATAAAGATGCCAATTAAGAAATTATTTCACGTTTGCATTGCAAAACTAATTAGAACGAAACACTGTTTTCGTCGATGATTAAGAAATCCGAAGGATTCAATCACTCAGCAATAATGATTTATGTTTTCGGAACTAAAGAAGACAGAAGGCGTAAAAATTATTTGAAAAAATAATTTCCTCTTGAAGTTTGAGTTCTTTTCTTGTCATATATGTACATTGATTCATTTATGCAGAAGCCTGATTCGTTATTAATAATAGTTTACTACTTGGCAATAATTATAATACATTACCTGAAAAACTCCATTTTCGGGCGCATATCTCAATGTGAAGCAAATGACGGCTTCATGTAGAAGAAGTAGTTTTATTTATTATCTTTTAAATTTTGCAACTCTAATTATTTATTATCTTTCTTTATACAATTTTAACCACTGCACAGTATATTTAGTTTTTGTTTTTACAGGAGGAAAAAATTAGTACTACATCCTTTATCCTGTAGAAGTTTCCGGATTGGCACGAGAGTGAAATCATGCTTCCATTTAATGCACTCCCTCTGAAAATTTAAATATTTATCACTGTTGAAATGCCGCATGAGTTTAGCGAGTTTAGTTTTTAATTATTGAATTCTTAATTCGACAATTATTTTATCCGGCACAAATGAACTTCTGCCTAATAAGACGCGAGGTGCGTGATGATGTTTATATGCATGATCCGAAGACGTAATACAACTGATTTCATGAGTGGCCGGCCTCTAAATCCAATGACGTATTTCCGAGAGAAAACTAATTTCGGAGTTTCCGGCATTGGTGCGCACCTCACTTTTTGGAAATAATCTGTGAGCAGTTGAAGATCTACCAGAGCTGATTCCATGAACGCCTCAGGGGATTATGCAAGGCATTTTCGAGAGGAAACTCATTCGGAGTTGGAAGTTGCCTGCCTTGGTGCGCACCGCTTTCTTCGGAAATAATCTATGAACAGTTACAAAACTAAAACAAAAGCTGCTTCCCTCAAGAATGCGAAGTGAAGCGCCAGTTAGGATAAATTCTGATCAAAACCTCACCAAATAAAATCTTTGAAGATCACTTTTTTCAATATGTATATTCCAAAGGGGGTTCTTCACGTAAACTTACATCCGCCGCATTGGAAAAGCTTCACACTAGACGTGGATCGACACTTTCATCCTTCAATTATTTTCCACTTTCGACCATGCAGTTAAATCTGCCACCTTTTATTTTTTTCAACTTATTTTTCCAAACTCCCATTGCCTGTGTTGCTTCGCTTTCGTCAAGAAGGATTTTTAAAAACGCTCTCCGTGTGCAAGGCTGAAACACTGGCGTATGTCCATCCTTCCTGGCGTGTCTGCCAATGAGAAAGAGATTCGCCGCACGCCCAATTTCCACCCGCCCTTTCCACCACTTATTCTGCCCCCCCTCCCCCTTCTCTCGTTGTCCAAATCAATGGGAAAGCGACGAGATCACACGGTGTCCGTGGAACAACAAAAAGCGGCCAAGTTTTAATCGATACAGGACAATGATTTTTTCCCTCAGAAACTGCTGACCCTTAAAAACAAGATGCTTTCTAACAACGCCGAGAAAAATATTCCTCGAATGGAGAGGGAAACGAAAAGGAGATAAACATTTCCAAGAGTAAAGAGAATGTGAACTCTAACTTATTCACGAAGTTGTGGTTTCTTGAAAGAACTCACCAGGGCATAGAATAGCCTTCAGCTAGTGCTGCTATCAACATGCAATGGGAAATTGTTGATGGAATTTTGTTATTGCCTCCTGAAAAAAATGCGCAAGAAGCCAAAAATTGTACTCACTTTCTGTTGTTAGAGATATCATTTACCTATACAAGAAGTTGTGACGTACCTGCCAGCAGGACGCACACGACATAAAGGCAGATAGCAATCAGAATGAACGTCTGCGTAGCTCAGTTGGTAGAGCGACTTATTCCGGAACGAGGGGATCCGGGTTCGAATCCTGGCGTGGACAGAAATGACGGAGAAATTTGCTTCGTTATAATGGCGCCCGAACTATCCGGATGACCCGACCGTTCGAAATCTCACAATGGTGTGATGTTATTTCCACACCGCGAGATAGGAAAAATCAGAGAAACCCTTCTCCAGCGCTTCGAAAAATAAAAAAAAATTGACTGGTTCTCAAGTGCACGTTCTACAGCGGATGGCTGCCTGCGACGATTCATGGTCACGGCTGACCCGTGGGCCATGCCCCCGGCTCTCTTTCGGGGGGGGAGGAGATGTAACGTACCTGCCAGCAGGACGCACACGACATAAAGACAGATAGCAATCAGAATGAACGTTCGCGTAGCTCAATTGGTGGAGTGACTTATTCCGGAATGAGGGGACCTGGGTTCGAGCCCCGGCGTGGACAAAATTGACGGAGAAATTTACTTCGTTATAAAGTCCCAATATTTTTTATTTTTTTTCGCAAAATATGAATGCATAATTCAACAAATAGAGTTTAATTGAAATTACGTTAGCTGTACTTCATTTCATCGGTTCTCGGCTACTTAGAAACAGTAGAGTTTTACCAAATAATTAGATAATCGTTGTTACACTTTTAGCTCTGCCGTTGATTTTCTTTCTATTTTTATTTAAAATTTGTAAGGTGCTTTTTTTTCGGGGGGGGAGGATAGGTTTAACGACCACCGTGAGCAACTTAATGGGCTATAAGCAGTCGCCGGTCCCTAATTTAGGGCCACTGGTTCCAGGGAAGGGAGAGAGACAGTGCCATAAGACAAACACAACATCCATGCCTCACCGGGATTCAAACCCGGACCTACTTAGACGAACGGTCATAAGCCAGCGCTTAGACCACGGCGCCAACGGCTTTCTCTGGTGCTGGTTTCTTTTCGTATTTGCTTTTCCCGCATTGTGAAATCTACAAAGTGAGCGCAAATACCAAGTGTGAAAACACATGTTTGTCCGCGCCGGGCATCGAATACGGGTTCATTCACTCTGGAGTAAGTCGCTCTCCCAACTGAGACACATGTTTTCACCTATGTAGTACGTCACACAAGTCAATTTTCAAACTGCAAAAATTCCAATGAATGACCAGTATTCTTTTCGAGTCCTCCCTTCCAGAACGCCGTCGATGAGAATTTATTCTGCTAAGCATGGAGGTTAAAGCTTTCATCAAATTATTTTTCCCGCTGTTTCTCTGCTGGCAACCCCTTTTTCAGTTCCGTCAAATCACGGAACTGGCTTGCAACTGCAATCATTTACATAACGCAACTGTGGACACGTTTCCACCGATTTGCATGACGAACTGACAAGAATTTCGTGATGCAGCATTTTTTTATGTCAAGCATTGTATAACATTCCTTTGAGATACACTGCCTGACAGAGAAAATGCCACACCATGAAAGAATGCTCGAAAACAGACCAAAGTGCAGACACAGATAGCCAAATAGGTCCTGAACAAACGATTTAATTGTCACATACAAACTAGGCTCCAGTGGCCGAATATACAGAATTATCAATAAGGAGTGTTACCCCCATTTTGGGAGATACAGCTTTGGATTGGACGTAGCATCGAGGCAATGACAGTCCGAATAGAGTTCCGAAGGTATCGTGGAGCATGTGGTGTTCATCCGAGTCCACAGTTCATCTTCATTTTGCGGGAGTGAGAGGGTACACAAGCGACGTCCAATCGTTTCCCACAAATGCTCGATGGGTGAGATGTCGGGGGATCGTGCTGGCCACGGAAGCATCCGCCCACCGTGTAAAGCATTCAGGCTGATCCGAGAGGTATGCGGCCGGGCGTTATCCTGTTGAAAAACAGCGTTTGGGATGCCCTGCAGATGCGCCACGGGCCGCAGCACCTCGTCAACATAGCTGCGTGTCGTCAATGTGCCGGTAATGCGTACCAACGGTGAGCGGTTGTTGACGCTGATAGTACCCCACATAACGATTCCACGTTGCCAAGCCGCGTGGCGCTCCACAATGGCGGAGGAATCCGCCCGTTGGCCACGTCACCTCCAGTCTCTCACACCGCGATCATCCGTGGTGAGACAGAGTCGCCATTCGCCGCTGAACACCACACTGTTCCATTTGGTACCCCCACGCGGCTCTGGAGCGATAACAAGCTAACCGATGACGACGATGGTTCGCTTTTAAGGGCAGCCTTCGCAACAGACGGCTGGACAGCAAACCAGAGGCAGCCAATCTGCGCGACACTGTCCACGTCGATATTTGAGAATCCAAGCCTACCCGTACACTCCGCAAAATATCGCCCGTTGTGGCATATGTGTCCGCTACGGCATGACGTCGGATGCGACGATCGGTCTGCTCGGACGTCCGTTTCCACGCTCCGGTCCTCCTACGACGTTGTACAGATCCTTCCTGGGAACAGTCTCCAAACGCGACCGACGGTTGTGGCATCACGATGCATTTCTTCCGCAGTACGACCGAAGGTCCATCGGGCGGTACGAAAGCCTACGGTGACAACTCTCGTGAAGTCATCCGTTTGACGAAATAATGTACGACGGCGTCTTAACGGCATTGGCACCCCTTCTTCCTCCTCCAGACACGGTTACAGCAGAACCACTCACTTCTCGCGGCCGTGACGATGTCTCGACTGATGGCCTCACGGGCTGGTTGTCCGCTTATATCCCGAGCGCCTATTGTGCGATCGGGCTGCAAACGTAATCATTTGCATAACTTGTACGTGTGCACCCACTCTGAAATTTACATAGCTCTTTGTGGTGTCGCATTTTCTCTGTCAGGCAGTGTATAATGACTTCTCTGCTCATGCTGCAGACGAGTTCGACTCGTGGGGACACTGTTCATCATAATGATGTGGCTCATGCGTGTATGCGTCATAGAATCAGTCAAACTTCGTCCAATCCTCAACCCCACACGCTGTAGCTATTTTGTGCTTTTAATGCAGCTTCGTTCTCATCCGAGAGAACGCTGTCAAATGATGTTTCGATTTTGTTCTTGTTGAACGGTAAGAGAAGACCATTTCGCTGTTCCGGAAATTATTTCTTAGATAACGCTATATTGTTTGATCGTTCACCAGACGTGGCATAATGTTCCCCAATAGTTTGGCAAGGGAGGGAAAGTGCTTTCCGGAAAATAACGATTGTGAGTTTTCCGAATAAACAACAGATACCAGTTGACGAAGAGTAGTACTTCCTTCTATAATCCATACATGCTTTTCCTTCATTTTTTTTTCTTTCCACTGTGTTCAAAATGGCATCGTGAAAAAAAAACTATCTCTATAGCTGCATTACGCGCTTGCAGAAATGTCACTTCTTTTCAAATTGTCTCCCGAATACCTTTTAAAACTATTCCCAAAGTTTTTAGGTTAACTGATAATAGGAGTTGCTGTTTACAGCGAAAACGCGAACTTTAATTATTAACACTGATCATAAGAGCTAATTCTAAATGCGCACTTTTACTTTTTTTTTCTTTTCAGCGTCTCATTATTTTTTTAATTATGCCTGTTTTTCCATCTCCAGAAATGATGAAGGGAACAACTACTCACGCCTACGCGGTCCATACGAAGTACAGTGGTGTCCAAAAATAAGGTGAAAAACACAAAGTCACGAATAACGCAAAATCAACACGACAGTCTTTAATGACCGTTGGAACGGACATATACAGTTATAACGAAGTAAATTTCTCCGTCATTTTTATCCACGCCAGGATTCGAACCCGGGTCCCTTCATTCCGGAATAAGTTGCTCTACCAATTGAGCTACGCGGACGTTTTATTCTGATTCCTATCTGCCTGTATGTCGTGTGCGTCCTTCTGGCAGGTACGTCACATCTCCTGGTACGTTACATCATCTCAACCTTATTTTTTTTTATTTTTTTTTCGAAGTGCTGGAGAAGGGATTCTCTTATTTTTCCTATCTCGCGGTGTGGAAATAACATCACACCAATGCGAGATTTTGAACGGTCGGGTCATCCGGATAGTTCGGGCGCCATTATAACGAAGTAAATTTCTCCGTCATTTTTATCCGCGCCAGGATTCGAACCCGGGTCCCCTCATTCCGGAATAAGTTGCTCTACCAATTGAGCTACGCCGACGTTTTATTCTGATTCCTATCTGCCTTTATGTCGTGTGCGTCCTTCTGGCAGGTACGTCACATCTCCTGGTACGTTACACAGTATATGAAGGAAAGCCATCACCGCGTGAGGAGGAAGCATGCGCATGAGACTACAAAAGTGATGCAGCTAGTGTGGCGGATTTCGAGGGCTAATAGGGAGTGTGAAACATTCATTACGGGATATCTCCAACAGGACGGAGCAACTTGCCACACATCTAACGTTAGATTGGCCAAAAGTGAGTTATTCTTGTTGATTTCCAAAAGGCTTCAGGCCACCACGATCTCCAGTTTTAACAACACCTGATTTTTTTCTTATGAGGACTTCTAAAAGGTAATGTGTACAGCATCAAGCAACAGAAACTTGAGGTATTAGAAAAAAACATCCAGCTGGAAATTAAGTTATTTCATTTCATTTCATTTATTTCGTTATGGGGTTACATTTGACCTTGTTACATTTCAAAATTAATTTTGTGACATATAGTATTAAGAAAAACAACATATATAAATGAATACTTATGTACAGGGTAATCACAGAAGAGGAAATTGAGTAAAGGGCTATATATCATCATCATCATCATCATTGACAACCATTATCAATCCACTGCTGTACGAAGGTCTACCCAAGTTTCCTCCACAACGGTCTGTCTTGTGCCAGTCTCCTCCATGTTACTCCCGCATACTTTCGAATTTCATCCACCCATCACCCATGTGGTCTTCTTCTGTGTCTTTTCCTGTCCCTTGGAATCCAATCTAAAATTTCGGCTGTCCATCGATGGTCTGTCCTTCTGGCAGTATGCCCAGCCCATTGCCATTTCAGGGATTTAACTCTGATCATGATGTCTTCCACTCTTGTCATTTTTCGGATCCACGAGTTCCTCTTCTTATCTCTCCTGGTTACACCAAGCATACACCCCTCCATGCTTCTTTGAGTTGTCTGCAACCTTTGTATGTCTCTTTTAGTTAAGGTCCACGTCTCTGCACCATACGTAAGCACTGGAAGGATGCATTGATCAAACACTTTTCTTTTAAGACATAATGGCATATTGCTCTTGAAAATTATGCTGTTTCTTCCAAAAGCTCTCCAGGCAAGTTTTGTACGCCGATTAATTTCTTCATCAATGTGACCCTCACTTGATATCTGCTGTCCAAGATAAACGTACGTATCTGTTATCTCCAGCTTTTCTCCATCAATCGATAAATTTTCATTTCGTGTAAAAGCATTGAACATCACTTTTGTCTTCTGAAAGTTCATTTTTAATCCCACTTCTTTACTCTTTTCAGCACGTTCTTGGATCATACTCTGCAGCTCTGATGGGGTAGTTGCAAAAATGACTATCTCATCAGCAAAACGAAGATGGGTTAGATAATCTCCATTAATCTTTATCCCTTTGTTTTCCCAGTTCAGTGATTGAAAGACATTTTCCAATGTGACGTTAAAGAGCTTCGGAGATATGGTGTCACCTTGTCTCACTCCCTTTCCAATTTTTATGTGTGTTGTATTTTCAAACAGCCGAATCTTTGCACTTGCATTTTCATAGATGTTTTTAATAATATTAATGTATGCATCTTCAATACCGCAGGATTTCAGAGCCATTGTAACTGCTGATGGTTTCACCGAATCAAAGGCTTTTTCATAATCGATAAAAGTCATGCACAATGGAAGTTCATATTCCCTCTCCATTAATCTTTATCCCTTTGTTTTCCCAGTTCAGTGATTGAAAGACATTTTCCAATGTGACGTTAAAGAGCTTCGGAGATATGGTGTCACCTTGCCTCACTCCCTTTCCAATTTTTATGTGTGTTGTATTTTCAAACAGCCGAATCTTTGCACTTGCATTTTCATAGATGTTTTTAATAATATTAATGTATGCATCTTCAATACCGCAGGATTTCAGAGCCATTGTAACTGCTGATGGTTTCACCGAATCAAAGGCTTTTTCATAATCGATAAAAGTCATGCACAATGGAAGTTCATATTCCCTCGCTCTTTCAATTAGTTCTCTCAGTACGTGGATATGATCTACTGTGCTGTAGCCACTCCTGAATCCAGCTTGTTCTCTCGGTTGAGACATGTCCAGCGTTACCTTCAAACGGTGTGAAAGAACTTTAGTGAAGATTTTATAAACCACTGATAGGAGGCTGATAGGTCTGTAGTTCCTGAGATACTCAATGTCACCTCTTTTATGTAGCAGGATCATTATAGCGTTGTTCCAATCCTCAGGAATCTTCCCTTCGTTAAGGCATCGAGTGAAAATTTGGGCGAGTACTGTTTCGATTTCTCCACTTGCTTCTTGTATGATGTCTACAGTAATTCCATCTTCTCCTGGAGCTTTTCTCCGCTTCATGTTCTTGATTGCATGTGCAACTTCTGCTGGGAGGACTGGAAGAACTCTGGTACTGGTACCTTCCATGATGTCTGGAGTACATGTTTCATCCCTTTCATATAATTTGGAGTAGAAATCTTTCACTCTGTTCACAATTGAATTTCCTTACATCTTCAGTAATACTTTTTCGTACTGTCTTGCATAGCTCTATATATTCCACTTTGGAAGTCACATCTTCTTTAGTTGTCCTCATCTCTCTTCTTTTTTGCATCAACATTTTGGTTTTTCCTGATAATTTGTTCACATGCAACTTGTTCTTAGACCCAGCTAATTTTGTTGCTGTTTCCATAAGAGCTTTGGTTACTTTTCTGTTAACTTCAGAAATATCCACTTCTTCCTATGTTAGGCCTTATATATATATATATATATAGCGTGAGTGAATCCCAATTTCCTTAAAGTACGTAGTCAAGTCAAATTTCCTGCACGTATAAAATTTACGCATATGTGGCCTGATTAATAAATTTTACCATAGAATTTTATATTTTAGTTTGTTGGCCAATATTTTTAGTTGCTTTCGAAAGTAATTCCAATTGTAAATATGTGTTAATTTACAAGATAGGTTATTCCATAGCATCAATCCCTGGTAATTAACAAATCTTTTGGGGGTTAAAGTGTTAGACATTGGCGACAAAAATGCGTTTCTGTCTCTTGCTTGACAATCGTGACCCACAGTGTTCAGCTGGATTAAATGTTGATACCTATTCTCTTTTATTTTTTTATACATAAATCCTAATAATCTAAATTGCCATAATTTCTCAATATCAAAAAATCCATAAGAATTTATCCGTACCCCTATATTCAAGTTAATTCCCCTAAAATTAATTAAAATTTTGACCATCCTATTTTGTAATGATTGTAATTTATATAAATTAGTCTTAGTTTGCCCCCATATTAATAAACAGTAAGTCAAACATGGATAAATCAGACTGTAATACAGAATTTTTAATGTTTTAATTGTTAAATTATTTTTAATTCTCGTAATTAAACCCAATACCCCCAATATTTTGAATATTTATATTCCAATTTAGATTATCCTCAATTATTATTCCCAAATATTTAATATTATTTACTATTTCAAGAGTACAATTCTCCACACAAATAGATGGTTGCTCAACAATATGTCTATCTCCCTGTTTGAAAATCATAATTTTAGTTTTTGCTATATTTATAGACAGAAAATTTGTGTCCAGCCATTTCATCAATTTTGCAATGAATTTATTAGTTTATTTTTGCCTCATGCATATCTGCACCCGTAATCAGAACCGTGGCATCTTTCGCAAATAAAATAAAATGCTCATTTGGTTCAATGTTAAATTAAATCCAGATGTGCTAGTTCAATCTTCAACAACATGGAGCTCCCCGTTTAAGCGACCCTGGACGCAAATGACGGCCACCTGCACCACATGTTTTGGCATCGTTCATTTTTCACATAAACTAAGGTATGCCTTGCTCAAACTTCATAAAATGCGTCGATTATTCTACATGTTAGAAAGAAACTTTCGGGACTTCCCTGTGTATATTCAGCCACTTAACCACTGGTGTAGAACAACCTTAGCGACTCTTAAGACCTGCGGTAAGTTTCCTCACCTCGTTCTCTGATACGCAGAGCTTCCTGTTCTGGTGCACGTGCTCTGACTTCTTTGATTGCTGAACTCTTCTTCCCAGCCTGACCTTGATCAGGACTTCCACCCACCTCGTGGGTTTCTTTTGTGATTTTTTCTGTATCATATTTTTGTTTCGGTTAGAACTCTAGCCATCGTTGCATACAAGTATATATCATCAACTCTTTATCATCACATATTCCTTTGAGACCCGATTCTCTTGCCTCATTATGTACCAACTCCTTTTATGAAAATAAAGCGAATTGTGACTTCTCAGGCACTTTTTCTCTGAGCATAAAGGTAATAAGCCAGTTTTCTTAACTAGTAAGAAAAGCAGAGCAAAGGAACTTTTTCGAGTTATCATGTCTGCAAAAATAAGGAACACTGTATATTATACACTACACTAGGATCTGCGATACGTACAAAGATGCGCGAAACAGCTGCGAACGGTATAAAAACAAGCCTGTAGCTGACTGCGATCATATCGCACTGTGAGTTTGAGTGAAAATGTCAGGGTGGGAGAGAACTGACTATGAGAATAGGAAGGATTGTTGGGTGTTAATTAGTGAGTTGTCCATAAGAGAAACCGAGAGGCGTTTAAACATACCCAAGACAACTGTTTTTGATGTACTATGAATAAGTGGAAGACACATGGTGTGCCTAAAGCAGCAAAAGCATACCGACAGACCAAAGAAAATCAGTGATAGAGGACGTCGAAACCTCAGGAGAATCTTTACAGCTAATCGACGGAGTAAAGCAAAAAACCTCAGTGTACAGGTGAGTAAAATTGCTGGAACATCGGTACGTACACGTACCATTCGTAGAGAACTTCAGTTAGTGGGTTACCGTGGTCGTGCAGCTGCTCGTAAGCCTTTCATCTCCACTCGGAATGCTACTCGTCGTTTAGAATGGTGTAAAGAACATTTTTCGTGTACCGTAGATCAATGGAAACGGGTCCTATGGACTGATGAATCCACGTACACGATCCATCAGTCTGATGGCTGTGTGTGGGTATGGCGGCAGCCAGGGGAGTGTACTCGTGTGGAGGTGTTTTTCGTGGTATATGGTCCCGGCCAATTGGTTATCGTGGAGAAACCTGTTAAACAGCACATCTACCTCGATGTTCTGGACAATCATGCCTTACCAACGCTGTGGCAATACTATGGAGCCGAGCCGTGTTGGTACCAGCAGGTTTATGCACCGAGCCATAAAGCAAGGACTGTGACTGCGTGGTTTGACGATAATTCCGAATCGTGTGTGAACTGGCCACCACAGAGCCCTGATCTTAATCCCATAGAGAACTTATGGGATGAATTAGAGCCCCGCATAAGAAGTTTGGGAACAAGGCCTGCTACTAAGCAACAGTTAGAGACAGCATTATGTACTGAATGGGAGCGCATACCTATCGCTGTGTTCCAAAACCTTGTCGAACGCATGTCTCGAAGGGTCAGTGCATGCATTAAGGCCAAAGGTGGACCGACACCGTAATAATGTATGTCAATAAATACTATGTTGTGTTTCTCTTCGAGGTGGCCGGTGACTTTTGTCAAAATAGTGAGTTTCCAAATATTTAATTGTCAATTTACTGTTCCCCGATTTTGTGGCGCAATAAGCTACGTTGAGGGAAACGCATTGTTTATCTACACGCGTTTCAATTCAATTTATTCCCCGTTCAGTTCTGGTTGGACCTGAAAAATCTCTTATCCGTCCAGTTTTGTTTGGACAAGTAAATTTATCCCCATCCAGTTTTGCTTGGACATAATAAATCTCTTAGCCGGAGAATTTCTCCCAGTACTCTCTCTCTCTCTCTCTCTCACACACACACACACACACACAAGAGCCTCGCTGTGGGTGCGAGTTGGGCGCTCTCCACGGCCCCTCACTCTTGTTCTCTCCACCTTGTTTCGGGGTGAATGACCGAACACCACTGGACACTTTTCGCGGTTCTTTGGCTTGGAATCTTTCGAACTCATGCTAACTTCCTCTGGCCAACACTTCTCCGGAGCTATCTTCTTCGTGAAGATCTCTATCATACCTGAATGTACCTCCAAGTGTGAAAACAAATTTTTCCGTGACTAGGATCGAAGCCGCGCTCCCTCACTCAGGAGTAAGTTGCTCTCCCAACTAAGCTACACGGACGGAATGTATCACTACACATTTGTCGTCTTGACATGTGCTTTACCTTCGTAGTACGTCACATCATCACCGTCTTAATTTTTTTCTTTTTAAAGGGAAGAACAAATTTCGTGAATTCTAGACGATCTGTGGAACAAGCATCGCACATTTTTTGAAGAACCCAACGTCCAATACATCCATTTTTACGTTCGGGCGCCAATGTGAAGGCACAAATTTGTCCGTGACAGGGATCGAATACGCGCCCCTCATCACTCCGATGTAAATTGCTCTCCCAACTAAGCTACACTTACAGAATGTATAGCTGCAGATTTGTTGTCTTAACACATGCTTTACCTCTGTAGTACGTAACACAAGCATTTGACTTTCTACACAAGCAGTGTAACTTGCCGCTCTTGATTTCTTACGTGTTGCTTACACCGTTATCAGAAATGCAGTGGAATCTCTGCTTTCTTCTGGAGTGTATTGACTCCCTTTTCTTAGGTCTTCTTTCCGCAGACCCTAACAAGCAACTGAACTTTCTTCTTTCTTACTTCTTTCAGATTCTGTCATGTGCCTCGTTGTCACGTCCGGGAAGCACGCAGAAACCACATTGCTATGTGACATTACACTTAAATAGGGGACAAATTAATAGTTAATCGCTAACTTTTGGTCCCTTTTCAATTAAACCTGCAACTGCTTGTAATGCTACGCTTCGCCCCAAGATGTTTAGTCAGTATGCTCCGACCCATACGGCATTTTGGCGATTTACGACTTAAAAGCATTAGTAGCTCTGACCACACAAACCACGCTAGAGATGTCTTCCTATTTCTCTCTCTTTCCATGAACAAACTTTTTCTGCTCTTTTAATTTTCGACCCAGATAAAGCCTCAAAACTAATTAATGCTTAATTAATTCGATCCGTCCACCACGCCTATTAATTCCAGAATAAATAGTGGTAGATCATAACAGTATCTTATTATTGTGTAGGATTTGTGTAGTCAGATACTGACTGATAAACCACGCATAGCGATGTGAATTGTTGGCACCGTAGCGTAAAGCGAAAGCACTTGATTAGTTATCGAGAGATCTGGGGTTCGATCCCAGCAGTGTCGGATGTACAATTTTTTAGTTGCTATGCGTTGTTTATAAAATAACGTGGACTGAGTGAATACATCGTCTATTTATATCTTATTACCAGTTCCTTTGATTTAATTATGTTTGTTAGATAAGTGCTAATTTTCACTGATTGTTGCTTCATAGTGTTTTCCGAAGCCATTTTAATTAAAAGTTATAACACACCGATAAGCCATTACATTATGACCACCTACCTACCTAATAAATTGTAGGACCCCTTTTAGCCAGCAAAACAGCTGCCACTTGGAGAGGCTGCGATTTGATGATGTAGCGATAGGTACCCTGGGGTATCTGGAACCATAATGTCTACAGCAAGTACTTCAGTTCCCGTACAACTCGGGGTGGTGAGGATTTAGCGCTAACCCGCTTTTCCAAGTCTTACCGCAAATGTTCGATTGGGTTCATGTCAGGTGAATTTGGAGGCCAGGGTATTAACAGAAAGCCACCAGCATATTCCTCAAACCACTCGTGGACGATTCTGGCAGTGTGGCATGGTGCATTATCCTGTTGGTAATGGCCATCACCAGCAGGGAACACAGTTGTTATGAATGGGTGAACTTTGTTCGCAACAATGTTTTGAAACCTGACAGCTGTCAAGAATTATGCTATTGGGATAATGGGGCCTAAAGTATCCAAAGAAAACCTCGCCAGCCGCCGGCCTGTTTCTGCCCAACAGTGCATCCAGGCGCCATAGCCTCTATTGGTAATCGGCGTATCCGCGCTCGGCCGCGTACGTGATGCACCAGGAATCTTGATTCGTTAGACCAGGCCACTTTCATCCAATCATCCACAGTCCAATCTTGATGATCTTGGGCCCATTTTATGTGTTTTTGGAGATGAGATGCAGTGAGCTTGGGAACCCGGCTGGGTCTTCGGTTACACAGGCCCATGCGCAGAAGGCAGTGTGCTGTGACACATTGCCCTTATTGACCACTGTTGTAGCTGCGGGCGTTTTGTCGCACTATGGCTCTGCGGTCGCTGTGAACACATGCGTGACAGCCTCCGCTCCCCTCTGGCATCAGTGATCAGCGGAGGACGCACGGCGGGGCATCTGTTCGTCGTTTGGCCTTCTGTGCACCACTTTTGATACGTACTCACTACAGCGGCACGTGAACAACCCACAAGCCGAGCTGTTTCCGAGATCGTAGTTCAGAGGCGCAGTGTCATCACAATTTGTCCTTTTTATCAAACTCCGATAAATCGGCAGCTTTTCCCATTCTGACTCCGAACACTCTACTAACCGAAAGCCGGTCCTCTGGTTGTATATGTACTAATCTGGCACAGGTGAACTGTGCCACCGTTCGGTATCCAGGCGCGCTCATTTCTCTAGGCTGGGAGTGGTCATAATGTAATGGCTCATCAGTGTATATTCGCACTTGTGCGCGCGAATTACGCAACTGTTTTTCACTCTCTATGCTGATATTTAGTACAGAATTCTGACATTTTCGTTTTGCATTTCTGTTTACAGATTTTGTTTCTTTTTAGCTAATAGCAGAGAAGGGATTTTGTTCGTTTCGTATCTTTTTTCTTTTTCTTTACGCTATGTATTGACACTTTGTTTCAACAAAGAAGCCCATTTTAATGGCCAAATGCAGCATATATATTTCCGTTATGCACCACAGCAAGCGACAGACGGGATGTCGGAGCTTGGTGTCCAATCAATGTACAGCACTGAATTTTTCCAGAAACTGTTCGGTTTGAGGCTGTGACTCAGAACTTGTCAATAAGAATATCAATACAGAAAGGGTTACATGATTCGGCTCTACGTTGTGGAAGCCTTAACGGATAAGGAGCTAAACATTACTTCTCTAATTAGTTTTTTTAATTTAATCTTTTCATGTTGAAAGATTAAATGAATTGCATGCTTACAGAATTAATGTTCAAAAATAGTCGTCGCTAGTCAGTAACCTTTATTAAAAAATAAACGTTTGTTGACATTTTTTTTCTACATTTTGTTGCTTCCAGTATTAGTTTTACGTCAACTTAGTCTGATACCACATAAAAAGGGTCTTTTAATTTGTGTAACTTTAGTTAGAAACGTATCACGAAAGCCAGTCGATTAAGTTCTAATAAACGTAATTTTTTGCCAACAACAGGGGCGTATATATAATTCTTTTTCTGGGGTGGGGGGCGATAAAAAATGGAAGTTTTTAAAATACATCAAAATAAAGTAAAAGTTAAAGAAAAATAGAAAAAAATTAAAACATTTTTTTTCTAATGTAAGTCACATTCTAACCAAAAACATAAAGTAAAAGTGTCTTTTCTGACTGATTACCATAAAAAAGTTCCTTCTGACAAATTATCTACTAAAAGGGCTACGGTATATACTCGTGTATAGGTCGACATTTTTTAATGAAATATTTAGGTCGAAATTAGGGGTCGAACTATACACGGAAAATATTTCTGATAGGTTGAAAACCAAAATTTTGATGCCTTATGGAAATGCGCATACTTAGCCCTTTGTGCCATGAGTTCATTTGCACTTGTATATTTAGTCATTTTCTGGGTGTTACTGGTACAGAAGAAAGTTATTGCTAAGAATTTTCTTGATTTTATATGTACGAGTTTTTTTTTATTCACTAATAGAAAAACTCATTTCTCAAGGATGTCTCAAAGTCCGTTTTAAAACTGTCGATATGGCCTTGACTGCCCTGCTGGTAAATCGCCCACAGGAAAGAGGTGAACACGTCAGCCAGTAGTTTAAGTTGCACCGTGCCGCGACCTACGACCGTGCTCAATTCTCGACGGGATGAAGAGGGAAAAGAAAAGAATATTGAACAAGGAGACCGCTGCCCCTGTTTAGCGACGGCGCAGATGAGAGGCGTGACAATCTACAGAACAGCGGTAACTTGATCAATGTATCCCAAAAACGAAAGTGTTTAAACTTGGCCGATCGCTCAGAATAGCATTGCCACTGATATTAAAAAAGTACGTTAGTTTAAGAACCTAATTACATTTTTTATTAAAGTGAGTTTGCCCCGGCTCTAAAAATCAAACAAACAGTAACCTTTTCTGAAGACTAAGAGCGAGCAAAAAGGATTGCATCTTTACTGAATGGGGCGATGTTTGGTTTTGTCACTAAAGCCGATTGGAGAGGGGTGATGAAACTCGGGAGTAGATAAACGACCTCTCTGTCAATCCTACACTCCTCTAGCTCAGCAGTTGATAGACAGCTGCTACGCTGCACCGGGTAGTGGAAAAAAAATTCTTCAATTTTTTAAACAGTTGCGTGCAAATTTTCCAGTGTCCACAATACATCAAAATAAAGATTCATTTTAAATTTTGAAGAGATCCATTGAAAACTTCAAAAGTTACACATTTATTTTTTACGGCGTGCATATTTTTTATGGGATAAAAAAATATCAGGTTGACATCAAGACCTATTTACGTTTTCCAATTATGTTTCAGGAACTGTTTTTTTTCCTTTTTAAATAACGATGTGCCTTACGAAGTTTGGTAAATGCATCACGATTCGTTTGCTGCGGGAGCAAATGCTTTACTCTCCATGAATGAAGTAACTGCAGAAAACTCGCTCGCAAAAAGTGGGAGAAGGGTGGAGGGAGGGGCAATGTGCAAAAGTGGGTTCATATATTGTTAAAGTGTGTAACCTTCCCCTGAAAACTCTCTAACCAGGGTGGTGAGCCCTATCGTCTTCCCAGAATTGTGCCTCAATTCCACCCACATTTTGCGGGAAACTGCCGCAAGCAACATTGCGAGAGCCAGCTACAGCAATAAATAGTAGTTTCACAATTCCGCATGCGGGCGCATCCTCGGAAAAGATTTTTTTTATACACAAGATACCGCCCCGATTGAGATTAAAAAGAAGAAGAAAAAGTCGGGAGACGGGAGACACGTGCTTTTGGTTTACCCGACAGTCGAGAGTGCGTCCTCAGAGGACACGAAGAAGACCCTGAAAACTGCAGTCAACCCAACTAAACTGCAGATAGGGGTCAAGAGCTTTCGGATCATTAGGAAAGGAGGGGTCGCGGTGGAGTGTTCCCATCCCGGGGAGCTCGACCGCCTTGCCCAGGAGTTGAGAAGCAATCCGCTGGCCAAGGATTGCACACTCCCCACGGCCCCACGAAAGAGATACCCCCGGTTGATAGTTTGTGGGGTCGACGGGGATATCTCAGGGAAAGAGTTCGAGGAGTCGGTTTGCGGGCAGAACCCAGAACTCGAGAACGGGTTTAAAGCCTGTTTCCCCATCAAGGGCAAGGGAGGTAGGGTCCACTGGGTGGCAGACGTGGAGCCCAAGGCCTTCAAGCACTTGGTGAGGCGGAAGACACTGAACTTGGGTTGGTCAGTGCTCCGCCTAAAGGAATGTTTGAGGGAGGTCAGGTGCTTTCGGTGTAATGGCTTCGGTCATTTCCGAGGCAACTGCCCCGAGTCAGAAGCAAGGTGCGGCAATTGCGGTGAAGTTGGGCACCCGCACCACCAGTGTGCAGCCGCACCGAAGTGAAGCAATTGCACTGCTGCGAATGCCAAGTTCCGCCTGAAGCTGGACGTCTCTCACTCCAGCTTCAGTAAGACGTGCCCTAGTCTTATTAGGGAACTTGAGCAAAGGAAGAGCCGGGTCAACTATGGTTGACAGATGATTGTACCCTCGGAAGTACGCTGCTCTCGATATTGAGCTTTTGGGTCTATTGACCCAGGTATTTTTGATAACCCTGGCCCAGGGTCATCACCACAGCACTTGCCCTAGCGCTGTGGACCATGTTGTTTTTGTGATGTGTTTTTAATATTTCTCAGTGTTTGAATGTTTGTGAGAGAGGTGCATGGGACCCTCATAGTGAAATGTGCATGTAATCCGTTTTGATACCAAATAAAGGACTTTTGTCCCAAAACCTCGCGTTGGCGGGTGATCTCCCGGCCACGAGATAGGATATTTTTGAAAACGTTGCTTGCCCCAACTGCCCATAGCACGTCGCACACACGGGTTGTGACAGAAGGGTGTAAGGTACCGGTCCCGTGGAGGAGGCAGATCCCCACAGGTCTCTAGACCGAATCTGTCCGAGTGGAAGACTGTGGTTTCCGGTGACTGACAGGCTAGCTGTCGGAACGCCGTCAGGGATCCTATTAATCCCAAACTATTCGAGAGAGTTTCGCATTTCCCTGCGAGGTCTACACTAAGACGGTGCAGGTAAAGTCATCAGCCTAGGTTATACACAACATAGGTTAAAAACTGCAGATATTCACATAAAAATCGGGGGTTCGACTTATACACGGGATATACAAAAACTGCAAATATTCAGATAAAAATCGGGGGTTCGACTTATACACGGGATATACAAAAACTGCAAATATTCAGATAAAAATCAGGAGGTCGACCTATACACGAGTATATACGGTATATCAATGGAACGAACCTAAAAAAAAGGAGGGAGAACATATCTGAGTTTTTCTACCCTGTGGCATGACGTCTGTGTCAGAGGGACCAACGTCATGCTTTGCTTTATGGATTTCTGTGAATTTAGTAAATATACTAAAATGTTTTATCTTCACACTAATCCTTTTAGCTAAGACAGACACACGATTTTTTATATTGTTCATAATCAACGAAAAGATTATATTAAAGACTAAACTCCGCGATTTTTTATAATGTTCATAAATCAACAAAAAAGTCTTGAGTTTTATCACACTGTTGACCAAGGGCGTATTTAGAGTAGGTAAGCTCCTTTAACGCTTCTAACTCCACCCCTTTTACACTCACGGACAATGAAATTTGCGCACCTAGAAGAAAACATGCTATAATCGCGAAACTTTGCAAATAGCTAAAGTGCGTGCTGGTATGCATATGATCCACGTTTGGTGCGAGTGCGCATGACCGCATACATTGTGGTGGCGCTGCAAGCACGAACCGGCAAACCTTATAAACCGGCATGTAGTCGATGCGCCATGAAAGCGAAAAACACTCGCCGACGCAAGCAGGAGTACATAGTGCCAAGAATGCCGGGTAGACGCCAGAGACTTCGATTTACGCAACTTACGGACTTTGAGAGAGGCTGGATCATCGGGCTGAAAACCGTAGGGTGGTCGGCGCGCCGTACAGCCCGTCACGTGGATCGTTCTGACCATACCGTCTGACTGTGTTGGGAACAGTGGACACGTGACGGCACTGCCACACGGCGGAGAGGCTCCGGATGGCCCAGGAGGACCACCGGTAAAGAGGATCGACGAATCATGCGCCAGTCACGAACGGATCTCACGGGGACACGGTCCACTATACAGGCAGATGTAGTGGCTTCCTGTGTGCCCATGAACCATTTCCCGACGCGTCGCGGAAGTGAAACTGCGATCCTAGCGCCCCTTCCTTGCAAAAACAGTCTTGCTGGGCCAGCAGTGGGCCACTGCTGGCTGTCCGCACTGCTGTCGGTGGCGCAGCACCATGTTGCCGCCGCCCAACCGTCAATACAATGTCCGGACAGCCACCACAAGGGCCAGCAGCGGGCCAACAGTGGCACCCCCATCAGTTGCCATATGCCAGAACAGGGCCATTAGTTATCCATCACAGGCATGTAGCTGCCATAAGTGGCCTTCCAGCGGCCCTGCAAGCACGTGCCATAAATAATGGCTACCCTAATGTGGTACGCTAGTTTCCCGGCAGTGGCAGCCGGCAATCACGTGACGTAACTGATGGCTTGCCGAATCTTGTCCGCCAATTTCCCAGTAGTAGCCATAAAAAAATAAAATAAAAGATAACCGCAGTTCTCCAAACCTACAACTACTTTTTTTTCGCCTTATGAAAGTTCTCCATTACAGCACTGCCCTGGGGAATTTTTTTCAACAGGTCCTGAAAAACGCCCGTTTGGATCTAGGTGGAAACGAACCAAGGACTGTCTGCGAGGGTAGCAGGCGTTCTACCAACAGGACTGATTTGGCACGCACGAGCGTCTACTTGAAGATGAGCCTCTTTCTGAGGAATGTGTAACGAATTTTTAATTTTACAATATTGCGAGGTATTTTTCATAAATATCAGTTTCATATAATTCATAAACTTACTTTTTCAACGTACCGATTGTTTTTTTTTTTTTTTTTTTTTTTTTTACCTTAAGGGAACTTCACTCATTTGCAACGAGTGTACCAACTTAAAGGCGCTTTCCAAAGTTTCGTGCTGTTTTTGTCGTCTTGAAAGGCGATTGTTGAATTAATATATTTACCCGTTCATGTCACATTCTATTACATTTATGACGTTGTATCTTTCCTATCCGCTGTCCGAAGCTACATTTGTTTTAAAGAGGAAAGATATTTTATTTTACTTCTCGTTATTTTTAGAAGTGAATTCCTCCAGTCTTGCGTATTCAACCGATGCATGAGTACATTATATCCACATAGGGTTGCTTTTTTTTATTTCAAATAATTGATAAATTTTGTTCCCGTATAATTCTTTTTTTTTCCCAACATAACATATTTTTTAAAAGTTTTTCCAGGACTTTTGTTTCAAGCGGTTTTAGTGGATGTTAAAACGAAAGATTACACAGAAATTATTTCTTGTTATTCATGAAAATGCAGTGGGTGTATTTCATGGCTGTTATCTAGCATTTCACGGCTTAATCTGATAATTTCGTTGACGTGGCATTTTATTATAGGAAATTAATTCGCCTTTCTAGATATGTTTTTTCTTCTTAACATTCACTAAAATAACACAATGCCGATAGCATCGTCTTCAAAACTGGTGCCACGAGATATACAGCACAGCACATCTTGCTTCTGCGCATGCGCAGTCCCGTTGTTTCCACCTGGTGTTGGGGTTCCATCGGTTGGCAGCTACGAGCCACTAGTGGCACTTGCTTGCAGGCCCGCAATTCAAAGCGATGCTGCAGGGCCATCAATGGCGCTGCCACCAACGGCTGGCAACAGGGCCGTAAGCAACAGATTTTAGCCAGCAGTGACCCATCACTGCCAGCTGGTGGCCAGCAGATCCCAACGCTTGTGTTTTTGCTTGGTTACGTGTGCTGCCATTAACACCGGAACATCCCCGGCTCCGTGTGCAGTCGTGCTAGGCAGGAGCGACGTGTGGTGTTTAGCGATGAATGCCGCTTCGTTTTGGGGACAGATGATCATCGTGTCCCGGTGTGGAGGTCCCCGGTTCAACGGCACAATTTCAACCTCGCTACCGAGCACCACACCTCCCACACTGCAGGCATTATGGTCTGGGGAGCCATTGCCTACGCTGGCCGATCAGATGTAGTAGTGGTACGTGGATCATTGACGGGCCAGGCAGTATGTGAATGAGATCCTACTGTCCCATGTGCTCCCATTCCTAGCCAGGATTCAAAGTGCGCTATACCAGCAGGATAGTGCCCGCTCGAACACGACTCCGGTTGCCGAGGACTGCCTACGTCATGTCCAGACACTTCCATGGCCTGTCCGCTTCCCGGACATGTCCCCTATCGAGCATGTGTGAGACCAGTTGTAACGCCGGCTGCTGCCGTGCAGTACTATCCGGGATTTGGAGCACACCGTCCATCACGTGTGGGCCAATCTGCCGCATGACAACATCAGGCGTCTGTTCGCCTCCATGGCGGATCATATTGCAGTATGTATCGCCGCACGAGGCGGTGCGACACGCTATTGAAAATGACCGGATTGCGTACCACAGATCCCTCTGTAATTGTCCTGCAGCTCTGTTTTTGCCATCATGTGTACCATTGATGTGTATCATTACGTCCTTAAAATTTCAGTTCAATCTGATGCTTCCTTCTTGGTGCGCAAATTTCATTGTCCGTGAGTGTAAATAGAGGGGTTAAAGGGACGACACGTGAATATTGTGAAGGAGAAAACGTGAAATAAATTTGGCAAATATGCTAAAATGCTTTATCTTCACACGAATCTTTTTTGCTGGAGAGAATTCCGTCCCCTAAATACGCACCTGGTCAACAGTGGATAAAACTCAAGACTTTTCGTTGATTAAGGAACAATGAAAAAAAAGTAAAAAAGATTCGTGTGAAGATGAAGCCTTTTAACATATTTACCAAATTTATTTCACGTTTCTCGTACTCGGTGCACAAATTCAGAAGGTATTTCTTCAACCATATTTTCAATCTCGTGATTTCCATCATAATCGGGAGTACTGACCTCTTCTACTTTTCATGTGTCAAGTAAAATCTGAAAGACGGCCGCACAGTTTCCTTATTTTTTTTTATTACTTTTTTAAGTGGTGACGTTAATTATTTTCTACCGCTCACATCTATTTAGTGCTGCGACACAGAAAAAAATAAATTAAAAATAACAGATTATGAAATCACGGGTACTCTGAGGAGGACTTATTGTATCTATGTAGATGTACAGATGACAATGATGTTAATTGTTGTTTGTCATCTACATGTGAACAGACCTCTTGGTGGAACAACTCAACAATAATAACGTAGACCTCTAGGTGGAATAACTGAAAAAGAATAATGTAGGCCTCTAGGTAGAATAACTCGATAAGGACAATGTAGACATCTAGATGGAATAACTCAACAAGAACAATGTAGACCTCTAAGTGGCATGAATAAAAGTTTTTGTTCTGGAAAAAAGAAGGCAGACTGAGAGTGTCTCAAGAAATTGCACAGTCACGCAAATAAGCAATGAGGTATAAAATAATTATGCAAACCAGTAGAGATACATGTTTTGTGTTGTGCACTAGGAAAGAACAAGAAAGAACACCCCGAAATATCGGGTGTAGTGAGCACGTCTTTTGGCTCAAACATAAGTGTGATAATATGAAATATAAAAACATTTAAATATTTACTGACAAATGAAATGTTATAACTTTTCATTTGCCAGTTATGGATATTTCTGATTACAGTCCTAATGTCTGTTCTAAAAATTTAATCGATTTTTTAGAACAGACATTACGACTGTAACCAGATATATCCATTTCGTCCTCCCAAAACAACTGAATTACGGTAGTAAGAAATTTATTCGCGCAAAATGTCATTCACAAAGAAATATATCGGGGGAAAAAAAAAAGAAACAGATTTTTAGAAACGGAGATAAGGTAGCAAACATAAACACTTAGGCTTTCTTGTAACACAAATTGTGCGCCGAGAAGGAAATGTACGTAAGTCTCTGTCATAGTAACTGGCATTCAGATGAAATTCTTTAATCGATACCGTATTTTAAAAAATGAAGCTATGCTTTCAGATGTAAGTATATATTTCGGAAGAAGTGTATGTTGTTGCTAAGGGGCAGTCGCATTTGTCACTGTTTCCCAACGATCTGGGAAGGGAAGATTATTTCTTCTCTTTTCCCATTTGGAAATTGTAATATTCTCTAAACTGCTATATACAATTTAAATATATTTTATATACATTATGTAAATATACAGTTTAAATACATTTAAATTGTAACGTTCTATTATTCAGTTGGTTCTATGCTGTTAGCCTTGAAAAACCCATCCCTCGATGAGCGAACTCTTGGCAATATTCCTTACGCCAATAAACGGATAGTCACTTTAGTTTTATAAATCTTATTCTTTTCTGTTTTTTTAATTCATTTCTTTTGATTTGTGCAACACTTTTTTTTGTGACGTACTACACAAAACATGTTGCGTGTGTCAAGACGACAAATTTGCAGTTTTTACTTATGGAACAGAAACGTGGACTTTAATTAAGATTAATACAGAGGCTACTAAAAATACATGCAACTCAAAAAACATGGAGCGATGCATATTTAGCATAGCGAATGAAAAATAAAGGAAGGAACTCGTGGATAAGAAAAATGGCAACAGTTGATGATATCATGATCAAAAACAAAGACCTCAAGTGTGGGCTGAGTATATTGCTAGAAGAATTTTACTCAGCACTGGATAACTGAAACATTTGTTTCGATACCAAGAGACAGGTAAAACCCCAGAAGAGTACTACATGGAAGATGGATAGAAGAAATTCAAAACCATGCTAGAATGGCATGAAAGAAAATTGCTCAAGGCAGACAATTTTGGAAACGACTTAGGGAGACTTTCATCCAACAGTGGACTGAAAATGGCTGCTGCTGAATAAAGAAGAAGAAGATGATGATGATATAATGGATAGCAAAGACTCGCAATGCAGTCCACGGGCTAATTTCCAATTTGAGACATCCCACTATTTCCAAGACATTGTGAAATTACATTTGTGAAATCTTGGTAAATATGCATATCTCTCTCTCTCTTTCTTTCACCCCCTCCTCCACCCTTTGTATGTGTGTGAGGTGTGGATGTGTGGGTTTAACATCATCATCAACAACTAGGCTATTATCAATCCGCTGCTGGATGAAAGTCTCCCCCAAGTCTCCCTCATAACTTTCCGCCTTGAGCCAATCTTTTCCAAATCCCTCCAGCATGCTTTGCAATTTTCATCCATGTGATCTTCTTCTTGGTCTTTTCTTGTTGTGGTATTTAGTCTAGTACCTCAGTTGTTCAACGGTGGTTAATTCTTTTTGCAATATGTCCAGTACATTGACACTTGGAGGTCTTAACTTTGATCATGATTCCTGATGCCTCTGAAACATCATGATCTCATCATTTTCCTAATCCATTGTTAAAAATTCGTACGTATGGAACATGATAAATTAATGGCTTGCTGTCTCCGTACGATGTCATCAAACCACCATCCCTAATTGTACAATAAAAACTTTATTTACAATAAAAGACATGATTTAAAAATATTTAAAAGGGCAAGATCTTTCGGGGCTACAATAGCACTCATCCTCAGGCCACCCAACAGTGCCACAGAGCACTCGGAAGCGCCACAATATATATCCAGTCCCTCAAGGAGACCCACAATGCATTTGTTCAAAACACAGGTAATGCCAATTGAGGAAAACAGCAAAACAGAAAGTAATACAAATAATATAGTTAATTAATTAAGTAAGGTCCACTTCTTCAGTAGGTTGAAGGGAAGAAGTAATTATTTTCCTCCATTGTCTAGGAACAAAAACAGGTAAGTCCAAGTTACAACAGGTAGTGCCATAACAAATAATATACAGACTCTCTGTAAAAAAGACGGTTTGTTTGTTAACTATGGAGGAAAGAACTATTGTATTAGGCCAATCGGGAGAATAACCTTCCTGGCGAACAGCTGTAGTAAATGATGTAGAAATGGAGTCAGTTCGAAGTGCATATTTGTGTTTTGACAATCTAATGTTCAGACTTCTAACGGTAGAACCTATGTAGTATTTAATATCATCGTTAGAGGCCGTAGGAAGCAATGGGATGCGATATATTCCTGCTTTATTCACTTTGAATAAAGCAGGAATATATCGTATCCCTATGTAGTGCTTTATTCACTTTGAATAAAGCAGGAATATATCGTATTCCATTGCTTCCCACGGCCTCTAACGATGATATTAAATACTACATACGATATATGATATTAAATACTACATAGATATTAATACTACATACGATATATTCCTGCTTTATTCACTTTGAATAAAGCAGGAATATATCGTATCACATTGCTTCCCAAGGCCTCTAAGGATGGTATTAAATACTACATAGGTTCTACCCTTAGAAGTCTGAACATTAGATTGTCAGAACACAAATATGCACTTCGAACTGACTCCATTTCTACATCATTTACTACAGCTGTTCGCCAGGGAGGTTATTCTCCCGATTGGCCTAATACAATAGTTCTTTCCTCCATAGTTAACAAACAAACCGTCTTTTTTACAGAGAGTCTGTATATTATTTGTTATGGCACTACCTGTTGTAACTTGGACTTACCTGTTTTTGTTCCTAGACAATGGAGGAAAATAATTACTTCTTCCCTTCAACCTACTGAAGAAGTGGACCTTACTTAATTAATTAACTATATTATTTGTATTACTTTCTGTTTTGCTGTTTTCCTCAATTGGCATCACCTGTGTTTTGAACAAATGCATTGTGGGTCTCCTTGAGGGACTGGATATATATTGTGGCGCTTCCGGGTGCTCTGTGGCACTGTTGGGTGGCCTGAGGATGAGTGCTATTGTAGCCCCGAAAGATCTTGCCCTTTTAAATATTTTTAAATCATATCTTTTATTGTAAATAAAGTTTTTATTGTACAATTAGGGATGGTGGTTTGATGACATCGTACGGAGACAGCAAGCCATTAATTTATCATGTTCCTAATCCAGTTCCTCTTTCTGTCTTTCCTGGTTACACCAAGTATACATTCATTCAGGCTTCTTTCAGTTGTTCGTAGCCTCTGTATGATTTTTTTAGTTAAGGTGCAGGTGTTTGATCAAAAAGTAAGAACTGGAAATAAGCATTGATTAATTACTTTTCTTTCAAGACATGTTCTTTTCAAAAGCTCTTCAACTAAGTTCGGTACGCTTAATGTATTTTTTAATTCCACGTAGCCTTCGCATGATATATGTTGTCTAAGGTAAATGTACGCATCGATTATTCTAGATTTGTTCCTCAACTTTCAAATCTTCAGTTCTCGTTAAAGCATTTCATATCATTTTTTTTTGTAAGTTCATTATTGACCCCACTTCTTTGCTCTTCTCAGTAAGTTCCTCGATCATACACTGCAGCTCAGAGAGGGTACTTGCAAAAAATGACGGCTTTGTCATCAAAACGAAGGTGCGATAAATAATGTCAATTAATCTTTTCCCCATTATCTTCTCAGTTGAATGACTGAGAGACCTTTTGCAATGGGGCATCGAAAAGTTTGGAAGATATGGATCCCTTGTTTCACTCTCTTTCTAATTTTTTGAAATGCTGTATCTTCGAACAGTCGAACCTTTGCGGTTACATTTTCATAGATGTTATTAATGTTATTCTGAGGGATTAGCCATAACTCACTATGCTGACCAAGAGGGTTGGTGAGCACAGGAGAGCATTATCTTTAATCCCGATGTTATACCGCTATTTGTGGGTCGTCACAGCCCCTTCAATGAAACAGGGCTACACTACGAGAAGACAAGATATTGACATTTCTCAAAGACAGGCGGATAGATACACACATATATACATACACTGAAGTGCCAGAAAAACTGGTACACCAGTCTAATACTTGGTAGGTCCCCCACGGGAGCGCAGGACTGCAGAAATACACACAGGGCATGGACTCCACTAGCTTCTGGAAATATGCTGTAGGCAATGCACATCATACTTCCGGCAAAACGTCCCACAATTTGCGTGTATTCTGAGGTCTCGGATTTCTGTGTTCCATAGTGCGTTGCATGGCACCCCAAATGTGTTCTATCATGTTCAGATCTGGGGACTAGGGTGGGAATGGCAACACCCCAAACTCAGATGAATGCTCCTCTAACCATAACGTGGTGCCAGACACTTGTGTGGAGGTGCATTGTTCTGTTGGAACAGGCCCAACCCATCAGCACGAATGCAGGACATGAACGGGTGTACCTCGTAAGAAAGGTCACAGACGTTTCTAGACGTACCACTGGTCCCAGTGAAATCTAGCTACTATTACGGACCCTACACCAGCTGGTACAGTTGCCTGGTGACAGGCGGGATCGATGGCTTCATGGGGTTTGCGCCACACACGATTCCTTCCATCTGCCCGATACAGTTGGAAACGCGACTCGTCAGACCAGGCTACTTGTTTCCAGTCATCAAGTGTCCAGTGGCTGTGTTGCCGTGGCCAAGCGTGGCGCATAGCTCTGTGTCGTGCACCCATCAAGGGGACTGGAGTTGGGCGTCGGCTCCCAAAGCCCATATCGTGCAGGGTACGTTGCACAGTCCGGATGCTTGTTGAGGCTCCAGAATTGAATTCCAATGATACCTGCGAGAGTGTTGCACGCCTATCGCGTGAAACGATTCTTGACAGCCGACGATGGTCACGTTCACCCGATGTGTTTTTACGGCCACACTGGTATCGTAGGTTGGAGGTTTTGTCGGAATTCTTGTAGTCACGGTACACCCTTGCAATGGTATTCCGTAAAAATCTGAACTTCGTTTCTACCGGCGAAATACTAAGGTCCATCTCACGAGCGCCAACTATGACACCGCGTTGAAAATCGCTTAAATCGTTATTACTTGTCATTCTCATGGCGAAAACAGCTCTGACAGCTGGCAAGGATGTCTATCGCTTTATATACGCACTGGCGGACGCAACCGAGTACGCGCATAAGTGATGTTGCTATGTATTTTGCATAAGTTCGTCTGTACCAGTTTTTCTGGCACTTCAGTGCATATTCCCCGCCCTCTCATTTGATGAACACAATGGCCTCCACACTTCCCCGATCTCGGCCCTATTACAAATATGTGGGACACGCTGGAAAGGGCTGTTCGGCGTCGATGTCCTGTTCTGTCAACACCGACAGGGTTGTGAATTTTTTTTTTTTTTTTTGCAAGAATGGTTATCTTCGACCCAAACCAAACTCCCGAATTTTATTGAAACCGTACAAGGTGGTCTACTTGCTGCTGTTCAAAACAGGTGTGGCCCTGCACAATGCTACGTAAAGATTAATGTTCTTTGCCCGGTGTGTGTGTGTGTGTGTGGGTGGGTGTATGTGACTGGCTCCAACTGCTATGAAGAATGCTTTCCTCATCTTGTGTCTTAATAACACACAGCTTTCCTCTAGGGGGTTCAAATACATTTTTAGATGATATTTTGTTTTGCTAGAAATCCGTTTTGAAAAATTTTTTGTGCCGGAAACGATTCAAAAACATGTTAACTACCTCGCCACGCGTTTTGAATCGTTTCCGACATAAGATTGTTTTTTCTTTTTTTTTTTTTTTTTTTTTTTGGTCTGTTGGTTTATCTTTCTTGTTTTGTCTGGGGATTTGTCTTTCTTGTTTTGTTTTGGGGGTTTAACGACACTCCTCACGACCGGCGTAGTACGAAAGGCGCAATATCCATGCTTTCCTCGTGTCTCGAGCCCATGCTCCATTCAGGCGATTATCCAAAAGCCCGTGCTTAGACAACGGAGCAGTGCAGTGCTAAACTGCAGCAACACTAATATTTTCCATTAATCCTGCAATAAGTAGGAATTGTTCTCAAATACTGTATTGCACCTTTAGACAATCTCTCACACGAAAAAAAAATATGAAAGCTTAATTAGCTCTGGAAATAGTGGTGACAGAACTTGGTTGGAAACGACGCAGGCCCTAGATATCGCTTCCCAAATGACGCTGCTTTTCTCTTGCACTTTCACCTGAGAGAGTTTTCTCTTTTCGAATTTAATACCATCTTTTGATCATTAGTGAGAATTTGAACCAAATGTACAAGTTATAAACTTATTTAGTTTTCAATGTTGTCACTCATACCTAGGAACAGTAGCGCACTCAGTGGGGAAGACGCAAAGGCACAAGTCCTCTTCATGAGATATCAAATGGTTCTTCGTTCTTTGTTATTGGCTGCTTATTTTTAAATACGAGTACGTAGGTTTGTAAATATTTTTAAATACACTATATTTTCAAAAGCATTTGGGCACAGGTGTTTGGTTGCGCAAGAAGGTGTGCTGTGAGTGGGAAGGTACATATTAGGTGCTTGAATTAATTCCCGCTGTTTTTTGCCACACAAACACCTGTGTGTCTCCACAGAACGGTACAGGATAGTCAATTCAAAGTAGTGTTCGTTGGAAGCTACGACCCTTTCCCACCGTTGGGGTAACAAATGGATTCCGCTGTAGAGAAATGCAGGTTCTTACGAGGCGAACCATTCATCGAGCCATTGTTGGATATCCGCGAGAGAAAGGAAGTGCTGCTCTGACAGGCCATGTTGTAGCGACCGGAACAAATGGAAGTCCGAGGGAGCAATGTCCGGGAAATATAGCGGGTGGGGTAAGAAGTCCCAGTCAAGTGCCTCCAAGAGTTCCTTCACAGATTTGGCGACACGAAGTCTAGCGTTGTCGTGTAGAAGAATAACCTTGCCATGTGGGATCTAGTTTCAGAGCTTCTGGATCATTCCCATTGCCTTTAAAAGTTTGCTAACCGTTGACTCATCGACCCATAGTGTTTCAGACAACTAGTGGAGCGTCTGACATGAATCCTCGTCCAATAAGGCCAATGCGCCATCTTCGAAATTTTTTGGTTGCCCAGGGCGTCGCTCTTTGTCCTTTACGTCATATTCGTTGGCTTTGAAGCGTCGGAACCACTCTCTGCATGTTGTTTCCGATAGGGCATGTTCCCCCTAGGCCTGCACTAGCAAGCGATGACTTTCCGCTGCATATTTCTTGAGATGAAAGCAGGAGAGTAATGATTCCCGCAAATGCTCCTTTTTTTGGTACGAAACTCGACATCGCGAATGCAATACGAACTCGTGTTCTGTGCCCTTCGATCGCGTATCACACACTGCTTCGCCCAGACTACGGACGGTATGTGAGCGCGCAAGGGAGGTCACGTGTGGCCCGGGTCACAGCGCACCACTCCTGCGCTCTATTGGGCAACAGCGGAAATTAATTCAAGAACCTAATATATAAAGCTGCGATGTTTTGTCGTGTTATGTGCAACTTTGAAGCGGATATGCCGCGCGGATGTGAACTTTCCGAGTTCCAGCGCGGGCTAGTCATAGGATGTCATTTGAGTAACCTTTCCATACGGAGCATTGTAGCTAAACCAACCATACCAACATCTACTGTAAGTGATGCCGCGAAGAGATGGAGACAGAACTGTGCAACTAAAAAGAAAAAAATAACTTTCAGGGAGGCCGCACAAACTAACGAACGTGATAGAAGAGCCATGTTAAAAAAATACTATATTATGAAATTCCGTTCTTGCTCTGCCGTTTCGATCGCTGCTGAAGTAGGAAATGATTGTAATGGCTCGGTTAGTACCATAACTATCTGCAGAGAGTTGCACAGAGTGTGTTGTTGTGGTAGAGAAGCAGCACACAAGCCTTACGTCACTATCGTGAATGCGAAGCGCCCTTTGGAGTGGTGTGTCTCCCGTCGATCATGGACTGTGGGCGACTGGAAAGCTGTTCTTTGGAGTGACAAGTCACGTTTTTCACTCTTCCAATCTGATCGGCATGTTTTCATTTGGCAACAGCCCGGCGAACGATTTTCGTCGGACAGTGTTCTTTCAACTGCTAAGTTTGGCTGATGCGCGATCATGATATGCAGTTGTTTTTCGTGTATGAGACTCGACCCGTTGGTTATTATACCACAAACGATGAACTCTGAAGTGTACCTCGACTTTCTGGATAATTCTTCGTAACCAACGATGGGGCAATGTTATGGAAATGACCGGTGTCTCTTCCAACACGATCAAGCTCCCTGCCACACAGCACGGCTTGTACAGGACTGGTTTCTTGAAAATTAGATGGAATTGTTAGACTGGTCTGCTCAGAATGTTGATGTTAATCCCATAGAAAACCTCTGAGATGAACTGGTGCGACAGATACGAAATCGAGTACAACGACCATCTTCGCTCTCTACTCTGGCAGCAGCTTTGCAGGACAAGTGGTGAGCCATTCCTATCGAGACCTACCAGAAATTGGTGAATTGTATGTTTCGGCGTGTTGATGCTGTAATACAAGCAAAGAGTGAACCGATAAATGACTAATTGCGATAATAAAGTCATTTGTCCCAAAACATGGTGTCCGAATACTTTTGATAATAAAGTTCATATATTTTACGAAAAATTAGAAACAAACTGTAGTGTGGAGGATATATTTTTATCGCTTTCTAATATTTTGATAGATCCTTTCTCCAGGATATTTTTATTTACATCTTTAATATTTTGCGCCCCCTATTGAAATCGTGCGTGCGCCACTGCCTACTTACCTAAAAGACGAGAAATTAGCACGTGGGCTTACATTTATTACTTGAATTACACAGATTCTAAATTTATGAACAAATTTGAATGATGAGTATTTTTTTACCTGGTCAAACCATTGCCTGAGGGCACCACAACGTCTGTATGTTGTATGATAGCAAGTCAGTGCGTGCTCATGCCTTTCTGGAGTTTGCATGTCGGTAAAGATGAAAGTGACAGCCTGGAAATAAAGCAATACATTTGTTAAAATGAGTAAGTTATTGAAAAATGAACATGCCGAATTCAGAAAGAATAACGACGTTGGCAATACATATATACTCGTATACACAGTCGTATCAGAATAATATTACCACCAGCGAAATCACATTGTACCCGCACATGCGCGTCGCGGGATGCATGTGACAAAGCTGTTCACACGGAGATATAAACGGCCGGCCAGGTCAGATGAGCCATAATGCGTATCTTAGGCACAATGGTCAGAGGTAGTGATTTGACGGACGTTCAAAAAGGAATAATCATCGGCTACCGCGACAAGGGTGGAAGCATATCAGAAACAGCAGACTTCGTGAGCTTTTCTCGTGGTCCTGTAGTAAGGGTGTACCAAAAATGGACCGCTGGCACAGCGGTACGTCATAACTGTGGAGCCCCAAAAGCCATCGAACCCAAAGGAGAACGTCGCCTCCGTCGACAGGTAAAGAGCAATCGACGCGCAACAGTGCAACAATTGAACACGCAAACGAACGGCGGGCATCTAGGTACGTGTCCCTGATAACAGTAGACCGAACCCTGTTAAGTATGAGTCTCTGGAGTCGACGCTGCATCAAGGCGCCCATGTTAACCCAGGTCCATCGGCTACGACGCCTGCAGTTCGCATGGGACTACCATCATTGGACAGTGGGAAAAGGTTGTCTTCTCCAGCCGAATCGAGGTTTCTACTCCACAGAAGTGATAGGTGGTGGCGGATACGACGTCAGACACACGAGAAATAACAGCCGGACACGCTTGTCGGTCAGGTGATGGCCGGGGTTGCCAGTGTCCATGTCTGGGGGATATTTTCCTGGTATGACATGGGACGGCCGGTACACCTGGTTGGGAACCTGAACGTCAATGGCTACCTGTCCATCCTCGCTGAATACATGCACCCCTTCATGTTGGGTGGTAATGATGTCTACCAACAGGACAAGACGCCCTGCCATGTCGCAGAGGGAATGCGCGACAGGTTCCAGGAACACGACAGCGATGTCTCGGTTCTCCTTTCGCCAGATAAATCTCCCGACCTCAATATCACAGAGCACAAGATAATAATCATATGTGCACTGTGTTGAAATAAAGAATTAAAACCGTCTATACACGTTTGTGACGTGCCTGCCCCGCAGAACGCACACGACATAAAGGCAGATAGCAGCGAGACGAACTTCTGCGTAGCTCAGTTGGTAGAGCGACTTGTTCCGGAATAAGTGGACTCGGGTTTGATCCCCGGCGTGGACCAAAAATGACGGAGAAATTTACTTCGTTATACGTTATTGACTAGTAAAAATGCAAAAGATAGTTTACTGGCATCGCAATTATAAAACTTTATATACAATTAAAAACTCAGATGTGAGTTCTTTCGGGGACACTATGTCCCCATCTTCAGACAAACCAAAAATGTCCCAACCAGGTGTATACAGGGTGGATAGGAAAGTCTCTTTAGCCTGGAATAACTTGCGAACGGAGAGTGATACAGTTATGTAAATGAGATAACGGCATAGTAAAAGGACTACGCCCGATCGAATGCAACGGATAGCAGTGCTCCTAGTGGAGAAATGCGGAAGTTAGCCATTGCAATCAAAAACGAAAAGAGATAGAGCAAAATTTCCAATTACAAAGTTATAGAGTATCAATTAATTAGTACAAAACGACATTTGCTTCACACGGATAAGATAAATTATCGCCTGAATACCCTACAATGTCCGAAATCGATGCGCGACGATTCGAATCTGCATATTCACATTTCGCAAATGTAGCCGTATGCAAATGCAGATTGTGACGTTGTACCGTACCTACGATATAAAAACCAGTAGCAGGATGTACCCTGATCAGAAGTTTAGGTCTACGTACGCTGTGTGAGAATGGCGAGCTTGGATTTCTGCGGTTACGTAAAAAATCAGGTGTATGCAACAGAGCCTACAAGTCTGCTGGATCTACGTCGTCCTGTTACCGATGCTTGCAATAGTGGGACACCTTACATGCTAAGGAATGTGCATGGAGAGTTACTTTCACTAATACATATGTGTATCGTGGGCAATGGCGAACTCTTCGAACATACTCGACATTAACTTTTTATCACTGTGCGCCAGTTTGCCTTTTATGTTTTTGTTCTGTCTGACGTCATCAAACTGTATTGGCATAACTACGCATTTATGCAATAATGTATTTACTCATACCTATGCCTGTTCCCGTCAAACGTTTACACAAAAGGCCGCGCATCGATTTCGGACATTTTAGGGTATTCAGGCGACAATTTATCTTATCCGTGTGAAACAAATGTCGTTTTGTACTAATTAATGGATGCTCTACAACTTTGTAATTGAAAATTTTGCTCTATCTCTTTTTGTTTTCTATTTGCAATGCCTAACTTCCGCATTTCGCCACTAGAGACGCTGCTATTGGTTGCATTCGATCGGGCGTAGTCGGTTTACTATACCGTTATCTCACATGCATAACTGTACCTCTCTCCGTTCTCAAGTTATTCCAGACTAAAGAGACTTTCCTATGCACCCTGTATAAACGAAGTCACATGATGAAAGCTGACCGGAAAGAGCGCAGTGGAACAGGCACAGGCAATAGTTGTTAGTTTTCGGAAAGTGTTGAAGTGAGCAAACAACACCCTATGCACCCCACCCCTCCCCACGGTGTGCCCACAATGTCAAAAAGTTACATATAGATGTGACAAAGTAAAAGGCATGCATGAAAAGTGCTAAGTTGAAACATGAGAAACAATTAGCACAATAACAATAATGTGGTCAACGAGGGTGTCACAAAATCCTGGATATTCTGTATTATAGGTTTCGCCAAGGGTGGGGGTTTCATATGGTGCTGAATCCTTACAGCACACCTACCTTGACGCATAAATGTATAAGCTCTCCGCCAGAAGCAAGCACTAGGGATACACAGAATACAGGCTTAGTCCCAAATTAGGAAATGAGTTCCACTAAAAGTCTTTCTTGCCAGAGCTGTATTAGCAGAGCACATTCTCACATTATATCGATGTTCGAACACACGAGTCCGAAGTGAACGCTTCATAGAGCCGATATAAAGAGTAAGAGATACGTGGGCGTCCACAGGTTTCAAGGGAATGCAGTAGACACCATGACGTTCTTGTTGATCAATGGTGCCACGATTCTTCTAAATTTGTAAACGTCATAGTATTGACTTTGGCGTCAAGACTTCAAACATACTTTCACTCATTAAGAAAGATCGTGACACCATTGATCAACAAGAACATCATGGTGTCTACTACATTTCCTTGAATCCTGTGGACGCCCACGTATCTCCTACTATTTATTTCGGCTCTACGAAGCGTTCGCTTCTGACTCGTAACATCGATATAATGTGAGAATGTGCTCTACTAATACAGCTCTGGCAAAGAAAGACTTTTAGTGGAACTCATTTCCTAATTTGGGATTAAGCCTGTATTCTCTGTATCCCTGGTGATTCTTCTTTGCTTCTGGCGGAGAGATTATACATTTATGCGTCCCCCACCCTTGGCGGAACCTATAATACAGAATACCCAGGATTTTGTGACACCCTCGTTGATCACATTATTGTTATTGTGCTAATTTTTTCTAATGTTTCAACTTCGTGCTTTTCATGTATGTCTTTTACTTTGTCTCATCTATATGTAACTTTTTGACATTGTGAGCACACCATGGGGAGGGTGTTGTTTGGTGCCTTTGGAGGCTGATATTTGCTCACTTGCCTGCGCATGTTCCACTGCGCTCTTTCCGGTCAGCTTTCGTCATGTGACTTCGTTTATATATACCCTCTTGAGACATTTTTGGTTTGTCTGGAGATGGGGACATAGTGTCCCCGATAGATCTCACATCTGAGTTTTTAATTGTATATAGAGTTTTATAATTGCGCTGCTAGTAAATAATCTTTTGCATTTTTACTAGTCAGTAACGTGTATAGACGGTGTTAGTTCTTTGTTTCGTCATAGAGCACTTTTGGGACTATTTGTATCGAGAGGTTTGACGTGCCAACCACTACCACGTCATCTCCGGGACCGTCGTGCTCTGCTGCTACGTGTGCCTCGGGCAACCTTCCTGAGCCTCACTGCGTCCATGCCACGCCGTCTAGCAACTTTCATCCGGGCCAACTACGGTTATTCCCATTGCTAGGCAGGCGGTCATATAATTCTGATACGACCGTGTATACCATTTAAACTGTACAATACAAAAAATACACTGCTGGACAATTGCTAAGGACGGATCATAAAAGGCTATATAGTGCATAAAAAAGTAAGTGTGGTTGGATGCCAAGTGAAATGAAATAATGTCAGAATGCCAGGACATTACAAGAAAGACAATTTATTGTGCTCTGAAATCCAGAAGGCTATGGAACGTGTTCAAGGGACAAACAGGCCATTTTGTGCAGAATACGTAAACGTGAAAAAAATGCAATTACCGTCCGCAGGCGTTCCGGCGTAAGATGTCAATACGGGATATGGCCACCATGGAGGGCGATGCAAGATTCCACACGTCGTGTCATGCTTTGCACAACATTATCAAGCAGCTGTTAGGGGTAATTTATCCCATTCCTCTGTCAGTACACGGATGAGGGTGTCCTTGTTTATTGGAGGGCATCGGCGGCCAGCAAGACTCCTCCCCAAAGCATCCCACACATTTTCAATGGGATTCAGATCTGGAGAACGTGCTGGCCATACGAGGCATTGAATATCCTCGCTCTCAAGACACTCCTGGACAGCGACTGTTCGATGACATGTTGCGTTGTCTTCCATGAAAATGAATCTATCACCGACAGCACCACGGAACATGCGAACATGAGGTAGCAGAACATCATTAATGTATCGTTGGCCAGTCATAGTCCCAGTTGGAAGCACATAGAGGGACGTACGGCCATTGATCATGATGCCAGCCCATACCATGACACTACATGTCGGATATCGGTCCTTTTCCTGTATGTTTGCTGGAAAATATGCAGTACCACTATCACGCCAGATCAGTTGTCGTCGACAATCAGACGATAGACTGTATCTACTCTCATTTGAGAAGAGGACAGCAGACCAGTCGTTATCAGTCCAATTGCGATGTTGATGGCACCATTGCAAACGGGCGGTACGGTGACGTCTGGACAATGGGATGCACACAACAGGATGGCGGGCGTATAGTCCTCCTTCATGCAAACGTCTGGCGAGTTTTTTTTTTTTTTTTGATTAGAGGTTTAACGACCACCGTGAGCAACTCAATGGGCTATAAGCAGTCGCCCGTCCCTAATTTAGGGTCACTGGTTCCAGGGAAGGGAGAGAGCCAGTGCCGTAAGACAAACACAACATCCATGCCTGACCGGGATTCGAACCCGGACTCCTTACGGACGAATGATCAGAGGCCATCGCTTAGACCACTGCGCCACCGGGGCGGCGACAGTTTTTCGGGAGATCCGCTTGCCAGTAGCAGCCATAAACTGATTTACTACTTCACTAGATGTACTGCGCCGGTGTCTTTTTGTTGATAGCACTATGTACCGATTTTCTGCAGGTGTCGTACTGCGAACCCGACCTCCCCCGTGACGTTTGCTACACTCTCCATTTGTTTGAAATGATTTCCAAAGCCTTGAAACAACACTGTGGCTGAAGTCGAACTCCCTGGCAACATCTGTTATTTTTCGCCGTTCTTCAATCTTGCCAATAATACGGCCACGCGTAAAATCATCTTGGTGATGTCGGGAAGACATACTGAAAAATTGCAAGTTCGTCAATTGATTCTTTCCCTTTCAACTTTGCGTTTGAACAACGACGGGCCGCCCCGGTGGCGCAGTGGTCTAAGGCGTTGGCCTCTGATCATTCGTCCGAAGGGGTCCGGGTTCGAATCCCGGTGAGGCATGGATGTTGTGTTTGTCTTACGGCACTGGCTCTCTCTCTTCCCTGGAACCAGTGACCCTAAATTAAGGACGGGCGACTGCTTATAGCCCATTGAGTTGCTCACGGTGGTCGTTAAACCTCCAATCCAAAAAAAAAAAAAAAAAGAACAACGACGGTCAATACGCGTCAGATCCTTTATATCTCTTATCAGCGCTATGACGTCACGAACAAGTTCGGCAATCCAAAATTTGCATACGCACAACACGTCTTACTGTATCCCGCACTTATGCTAATTTCCACATTTTTCTGCCTTCCATTTTATGGTTGCTATCGTTGCTTTTGTCATCCGTCCTTAGCAATTGTCCGGCAGTGTACATTTCGATAATCATTTCCTATGAATTGTCGTGGATGTTATTTGCGAAGAGGTTAGCAGGGTTAGACAGATCATACATAACCCCTTCTTAACGGGAATCTTTGTGTTAATGGATATCAGACGGATAATACATAATCCCTTCTTAACGGTAATCTTGTGTTAAAGGATGTAAGTGGAATTCAGGATTTTTTATGTTCTTATAAAGATAAACAAAGAAAAACGAAAGAAATGTTTACCCACTCACTGGTTGTATGGGGCATACAACCAGTGATCATCATACAACCAACATAGAACTGTTGGAGTGAGTGAATGTTTGGCCGAATGACTTTTTAATAATAAGAAGTCAACGCCTTGGTAAGAATTCAAACATCTCTTGAGATCAAGCGGTGCAGTGTTGCCATCTAGAGTTACAGTGACGAAATTCGTGCGATACGTTTATACGCATGCGCGCTTCCGAATAGCCAGAAAATCGAAAATGGATTTCGCAGTTGAGAAACTCATTTAAGACAACACAGAGTGATTTCGATGCCCGGTACCAGAGAAATCAATGAGATAGGAGTTAGTGAAACACTTTAAGCTAACAGTAAAATGTAAACAACCCAGGTGGATTCGCCGATCGATTATTATTTTTGCGCCCCGGGTGCAAGGGACGCACAGCATATCCAACATCATTGTTGATATTTCATCTGTGATACTGGAGACGATATTTGTAAGCGTGTTTTGTTGTACAAGGCCCAGTGGCGTAACTACAGATTTTCGACTTTTAAGCAAAAATGATTAAAAAAGGCTCCTTCTGTGCTATCGCAAAAATAACAAAAAAAAAATGCAAAGTATATACATTTTAACTTGCAAAGACATTCAGTTTCATTAGCAAGTATTTTTACATTTTTATAGATAGATAGAATATATAATATAGATATTTAAGAAAAGATGCGTTTGGTATTTGCAAGGTCTCTAAATCTTTTATATTTAATTTATCTGCCTCTTACGCTTCAATAGCGATTAGTGAAAGATACACGCCGCCCCGGTTGCGCAGTGGTCTAAGCGATGGCCTCTGATCATTCGCCCGAAAGGGGTCCGGGTTCGAATCCCGGTGAGGCATGGATGTTGTGTTTGTCTTACGGCACTGGCTCTCTCCCTTCTCTGAAACCAGTGACGGGCGACTGCTTATAGCCCATTGAGTTGCTCACGGAGGTCGTTAAACCTTCAATCAAAAAAAAAAAAAAAAAAAAAAAGGTCGTTTGATCTTAACGAAACTTTACATGCATGTACTTCAGGGCCGAATATGCAAATGATAAAAAGATAACGACCAATCACTAAATAGTAGCCCGCCACGGCGCATGAGAACCTCATATCGAGGAGGATATATCAAGAGCACAGCTTGCTCGCAGGGGAAAATGTCACAGCGGATTGCAGCATTAACCTCCACGGACTGTGAGGATTCCTCGACGTCGGATCCCTGCACACTACGAGCAGTTGAGCGAGTTTAGAGAGGATGTATAATTGGGCTGAGAGAGGCCGGTCGGTCAAGTATCGCCAGGCATTTGGGTCGGAACGACGTGGCAATCAGACGATATTAACGCCAATGGGTCGTCGACGGACAACCCACCGGCGCCCGGGGAGTGTACAGCCAAGGGCAGCGACAGAACGCAAGTATCGAGCGACTTTTACATGCGCGGAATTGGCCATTCGGACCGTTGCCAGACGACTTACGACACGGGGACTACATTCAAGCAGGACCCTCTGCCGCCTACCGCTGACCAAAGAGTATCGCGGGTAGAGGGTGCCGTGGTGTCGGGCTTGATCAACGTGGGACAGTGTCCAGTGGCGTCGTGTTGTCTTCAGTGATGAGTCACACTTTGCACTTGGCGCCGATGACCAGCGCATGCGTGCCTGGTGAGGAGCCGGCAAAGAGCACGAATCCTGCCTTTATCGTGGAACGACACACTGCTCACACACCGGGAGTGACTTTCAGTCGGGGGGGGGGTCATTTTCTACGATAGCCGGACACCTTTGGTAGTCGTCCTTACCACACCCACGGCTCAGCGGTGCATCGACGACATTCTACGACCTTTTGTGTTGCCATTCCTGAAGCAGCACCACCGAGCAATTTTTCAAAGAATGTCCTTCTTTTATCCTTTTGGAAATCCAGGTCGGGATCGTGCCGTTTACCCGGGGATCTCCACACCCGGACATGATGGTCATTTGTCCCCAAAACAAAGCGGCACTCATCGCTAAACACCACACGTCACCAGCATGGGGCGTTCCACGTCACTCTGGCCTGGCACTACTACACACGGAGCCTGCGATGTTCCGGTGTTAATGGCAGCACACGTAAGGGACGCTGGGATAGCAGGTCCGCTTCCGGGAGGCATCGGGATATGGTTCCTGGGCACACAGGAGCCACTACATCTGCCTGTATAGTGGACTGGGTCCAGGTGTAATCCGTTCGTGCTTGGCGCACGATCCGTCGATCCTCTCTACCGGTGGTCCACGTGGTCCGTCCGGAGCCGCTCCGCGTTGCGGTAGTGCCGTCACGTGTCCGCTGCTCCCAACACAGTCGGACAGTATGGTCAGAACGATCCATGTGGCGGGCTATACGGCGCGGCGACCACCCTGCGGTTTTCAGCCCGATGATTCGGCCTCTCTCAGAGTCCGTAAGTTGCGTTAATCGACGTTTCTGGCGTCTACCCGGCATTCTTGTAACTTTGTACTTTTTCTTGCGTCGGCCGGTGCTTTTCGCTGTCATGGGGCATCGACTAGCCGATTTATAAGGCTGCTGGTTCATGCTTGCAGCGTCACCGTGGGGTGTGCGGTCATGCGCAATCGCACCAAACGTGGATCATTTGCATACCAGTATGCACTCTAGCCATCTGCCACTTTTCGCGGTTGTAGCATGTTTTCTTCTAGGGTGCGCAAATGTCTTTGTACGTGAGTGTAGGTGAGGTAGGTAAAAGGGCTCAACGGCACATTGCAGGTGAGTTTGGTCGTCCTCACCTGGACGTGTGGACTACTGTATCTGAGTGATCTCGGTGGCTAAGATTGATCGTCCTCATCTGAGTGTGTGAACCACTGCATCGGAGTGATCTCGGTGGTTAAGTTTGGTCGTCCTCACCTTAGTGTGTGAACTGCTGCTTCGGAATGACCTCGGTGACCAAGTTTGGTCATCCTTACCCTGAGCGTGAGGACTATTACATCGGAGTGATCTAGGTGGCTAAGTTTGGTCGTCTTCACCTGAGCGTGAGAACCATTACATCGTAGTTATCTCGGTGGCTGAGTTTGGTCGTCCTCGCCTGAGCGTGTGGACCGTTACATTGGAATTATCTCCGTGGCTAACTTTGGTCGTCCTTACCTGAGCGTGAGGACCATTACATCGGTGTTATCTCGGTGGCTAAGTTCGTCGTCCTCACCTGAGTGTGTGGATCACTACATTGGAATGATCTCGGTGGCGAAAGCACGTGTAAGGAGTAAGAGTGCCCAAGCTACTGTATGTCATCGGGAATCCTAAATCACAGGGATATCTTTACCAGGGGTTTCATCATAAAGCTAGGTAAGGCTGTTTTGTCCGTGCGTCGCATCACTGCAGGAACACATCGGGATGCAACAACTGTCGGTCGAATGGGACGACAGTGGTTGCAAAATAAGTAACGGTGCGTCGCCGTAGTGGATTTGGTGCAGGTAGGCAGGCATTCGAACGCATCGATCGCAGTATTCGATAGCAAGCACGCTTAGCAGCCACTCAATCCACAGCGGACGACATTCGAAAAGGTGTGCAGGAAGCTATGGACCTCCCCGTATCGACAGGGCTGTTGAATCGCTGACTGGCTCAGGAAGGTTCGTTTATCTCTCCAGTCATGACGACAACCACTAACCGCAGCATATCGTCGCGCAAGTTTTTCAGTGGCTGCATACGAGGTATGCGTGGTAAAAGGAATGAAATCATGTTGTATTCAGCAACGTGTCTCCCATCTGTCTCAGTTCCAACGTTCGCTGATTGAGAGTCGGAGACGACGTGGTCCCAAACTCATCGTGAGCGTGCTTCTCAGCCTGGTGTCATGCTCTGGGGTGAAGATATGCCGATAAGGTTCTGCAACTCGTTTGGTTGCCGTATCTCCGTGGTATCTCTAACGCCCAATTTCAACAAGAACGGCCACCCGCAAATGCTGACATCAGCTGACAGTGACTACAAAGTGTTCTGGCCAGTATGCCGATGGCCGGACTCACTTCCCGATTGGAGAGAAGGTGAGAACGAACTGATTTGAATGAATACAAGGTGCCCACGCTTCACTGGCAAGTGTGATTCCTAGACTTCTACCTAATAGAGAACGTGTAGACGTCACTGGCAGACGATTTAAAGCCTCTGCACGACCCTCTCGCAGTGTCGATGAATTGGGGACACAGATCAACGACGTATGGTCAGCGATATTTCAGGACGACATCTTCAGGGGACCTTTTAACTCGATACCAAGCATAATTATCGAAATTTTAGTCTTGCAAGGACGCCATACGACCTACTGACTTAGGCCACATTATATTGTCTCCTCGCCCATAGAATTCATGTAATCCTTCAGAAATTACAGAGTATGTGTCATAAACATTGATACAAGAGTGCCACCCCGGTGGCGCAGTGGTCTAAGCGATGGCCTCTGATCATTCGTCCGAACGGGGTCCGGGTTCGAATCCCGGTGAGGCATGGATGTTGTGTTTGTCTTACGGCACTGGCTCTCTCCCTTCCCTGGAACCAGTGACCCTAAATTAGGGACGGGCGACTGCTTATAGCCCATTGAGTTGCTCACGGTGGTCGTTAAACCTCCAACCAAAAAAAAAAAAAAAAAAAAAAAAAAGATACAAGAGTGTGTCGGTGAATTCGTCGCCCTCCCATATTTCCCAAAACTACACTGGAGTGCCAAAAGTTAAGGGATACGTACTTAGTATCGTGTGGGAACTCCTCTAGCCTGATGAAGTGCAATAACTCGAAATGGCATCGATGCCACAAGTGGCCGGAAGACTTCTGGAGAGATTTTGAGCCATGTCCTCTTAATAGCCCCCCAGAGTTTTCTGGTATTTGTAGGTGCAGGATTTTGGGTGCGAATGGACCTTTACACCACGTCATATAAGCGCTCTGTTGGGTTCATGTCAGGCAAACATAGTGGCCACACCATATGTCCGAACTGTCCAGAATGCTCCTCGAACCAATTTTGGACAACTTGGGCCCGATGACTTTGTGCATTGTCAGCCTGGAAAATCTCATCTTTGTTGAGGTACATGAAGTCCATGAAGGGCTGAAAATGGTCACCCAGCAGTGCAACAAAGTGATTACCGGTTAATGACGTATTTACGAGGACCAGTGGCCCAAACCGTCACATAAAGACACGCTCACACATGTATGGAACCACCACCAGCTTATGCAGTGCCTTGTTGACAGCTTGAGTCCATGGCCTCATGGGGTCTGCCCCACACCCGAACCCTACCATCAGCTCGCAACAACTAGTACCGTTACGCATCAGACCGCGCCACATGTTGCCAATCTTCGGAGGTCCAATTATCGTGTTCACGAGCCTAGCTGAGGCTCTGTGTCCGATGTCGTGGTGTCAACAAAGGCACTCTCGTGGGTCTTCTGCTCACATACTCCATGGATGCTATATTATGCTTCCCCAGATGGATATGTATCTGGTACCTCCTACATTGAATGTGGATGTTATTTCAGCCAGTGTCGCTTGCCTGTTAGCATAGGCCATCCTGGTCAGACTGCGCTGGTCACGGTCATTCAGCACACGTGGTCTGGAACTGCGCTGTCCACGGTGGGTGGTGATGCCTTCAGTGAGGTATTCTCGGTGCACACGTGACACCGTTGATCGAGGAATGTTGAATGTTTGCATAACTTCGGAATGATGTCCCATCCGTCTGGCTCCAACTATTATGCCTCGTTCAAACTCCTATAATTCACATCGGTGGCTAAGTTTGGTCGTCCTCACCTTAGCGTGACGTATTGTGACGTCTGATGAAAAATGGATCTGTTACTGCAATCCAGACATGCGGAACCAAAGGCTGGACCCCGGCCAGATACCACAACCAGTCGCCAAATGTTGAAGGTTCGAGAAGAAGGTAATGCCGTGGTATGGTGGAACTGTGATGGCGTCGTGCACCATGAATTTGTCCTAAATGGTCGTGGTATCAATGCTGATCTTTATTCTTCCCAATCAGACCGAATGTACTCTGTTCTGGCGCAAAAATACATCGCACTGGTCAACCACAGAGAGGTTCTTCTGCAGAAGGATATCGTGCCCCAACACGTGGCACATTCAACGCAAGCAAAAATTCAGGAGAATAGGGAAATTGAGCTGTTGCTCCACCGAGGCTAAGCCGGGACTTTGCACCAAGTGACTCCCGTCTGTTTCACTCCATGATTCACTTCCTACAGGACAGGCACTTCCATAACCAAGCTAAATTAGAAGCAAGAGTACAGGAATTCTTCGCCTCAAAAGGCAAGGCACGGTATCATGCTGGAGTCATAAGTTTGGCACAACGATCGCTGCAGACCATCGTTGTGCCAAACTTATGACTCGAGGACAAACTTATTTCGATGACAAACTTATGACTCGAGGACAAACTTATTTCGAGGACAAACTTATGACTCGAGGAAAAACTTATTTCGAGGACTGATACTCACTGTATGTTGTGTTAGCACTGATCCAAATACATGTATCCCACTGCATCAATATCTCTGACTCACCTACTGTATATCAATTCTTTCCCACCTACTTGTCTTAGTCTCATTTCGTGCATGGTGAGACATTTTTTATGTGGAGCAGTGAGTGTTTCATGCTCCCTCCCCTCAATTTCATGCCTGTTGTTCCGTGGTGCATTCCGTCACATACTTTGGCTTTGAATAGCAACGATTCTAAATGCACATGCATTTAAGAGACATTGTCCCGTATGAAGTAAGCTGTTTAAATTCATGATGATGATGATGATGATGATGATGATGACGATTTGCGGAATGGTCCGTCAGTCGCGTGCTGCACAACAGCGTTGTGTCGCTCTGCGGAAGCGTCGTGTCATTCCTACCCTGAGAATGGTTAAAACAGCATAAATTCTTTTGAAATGGCTTCGAAATTTATTTCTTAGAGTCACCAATGCACGAAGTACCCGAAATCAACAAAAAATAGAGAAATCTATCAGTAAACTTTCTCCAAAATCGAGTGCATGGAACTTCTGAAAGATTGCCGCCTATTTTAAATGGAGTAAAATGAAATGCATAAGTATTAACACTTTATTTCAAGTTACAGTACTGTCGTGTAGTTGTTAGTGAGTAGTATCAATACTCATTGAATGGTTCCTTTTTTCATAATGTGCCCTTATAACTTTAACAACTTTAATAATTTTAGTAAATACACTCAATGGAAAAAAAACCCATTAGAGATATCCGCGTGTTGGTCCTCCTCTAGCGAGAATGACTGCCTGCACACGCCGAGGCATCGACTCCACCAGATACTGGAGGGTGTGACGTACCTGCCCAGCAGGAGGCACGCGACATAAAGGCAGATCAGAACGAACGTCCGCGTAGCTCAATTGGTAGAACGACTTATTCCGGAATGAGGGGACTCGGGTTCGAGCCCCGGCGTGGATAAAAATGACGGAGAAATTTACTTCGTTATAAGGGTTTTAGAGGTAACGCCAGTCATGTCTGTTGCAGTATTGTTCACAACTCCACCCTGTAAGTCGGTCCAAGATCAATGGATCTGATGTTTCGTTCCACGGCATCCCAGAGAGCTTCTATGGTGTTCTAATCCGGGGGCCATTGGATGGTTACAAACTCAGATGAGTGTTCCTCGAGCCATGGCCAGGTGGTTTCCAACTGAAACAAAATATCGGCTACATAAGAACCGAAGGCCATTATAGAGTATAGGCGATCAGTCAGCATTTGCTGTAGCGCGCAGCGGTTAAGGACCGTTCCAGACACATTAAGAGACCTAATGTATTGCATGATAAGGCTCCCCAAATCATCACAGAGCCCCACCACCTTGGACAGAGCCAACCTGGCACGACGGGGGCATAGTCTCATGCTGTCGACGCCACACCCACACCCTCCCGTCAGCTCGGTACAGCTCAAAACGGGATTTATCTGAGCACACGACGCGGTGACACTCCGCAAGTCCAGTTTTGATGTTCCCGGCACCAGACGAGGTTTAATATCGATGACGAGCAATCAACAGTGGCACGGTAAGGCGTCGGCTCCCGTAGTCCAGGGTACGCAGCCATACCGTTCGCTCGATGACGCTACTTGAACCTCCGACATGTAACCTGGATGTGATTTGTGCAGTCATTGCCAAGGGGTCGGTCCGTACTAGCCTGGATAATCTGCGTAGACCCTGATCGTCAATGGCGTGTGGTCGGTCAGCGCTTGCTCTCTAGGCGGTGGTACATCCGTCGATGGTATACTCGCGATACACCCTTGATACGGTTGCCCTCGGGAACTCCAGGTTTCTTACCACTAGGACAATGGAATGACTCATCTGTCTTGCGCCGCCCAACAATGCGTCCACGATCAAAGTAGCTCAGATCACCATGTTTACCCATGTTCGCGATTGCTATTCCCTGTTGGGAAGTCCTTCTGTACGTCTATTTATCGCCTGCGTTCGGTTTGGGCTGCTCCACTCTGCGCGGGGGTTGCCCATGTCAACGGCCCATCACCCCTGTTCTTAATGTTTTGTCTACTGAGTGTATAAAACAACTGAGTTATAAATGCCATTTAATTAAAAAAAAATACTTTGTTACTTAATTACAATCCAATTAAGTAACAGATAAATTATTCTTCAGATAAATTATTCACGAAATTAAAATGTTGGTGGGACCGTAACACTAGCTACAAAAATAAAGTAAAAAAATAAAAATGGCTCAAGTATAAAAATATCCAGAGGACGGCTCGCAAAGGATTCGATATGTACGAGACAAAGAACGAAATCTTGAAAAAAAAAGTATATTCTTAAGACCTTATTAATGAAAAGAAATGGACGAAACGCCTATGTTCTTATAGTGCGTCGCATAAATATAGAGACAGAACTAATTATCGAATAAAAAAGAAACAACAACGAGCTGAAATGTACACCTCATATTTATAGCAAAAATAGCATAGGACACGCAGCTACACAATAGTTTGACAGAAACATAACAATTCCAACGCCAACTACAAGAAAAAATCAGAAATACGCTGTCTCAAAATTATAAAAACTTACTAGTCATGAGCACCTCCGGTACGATAAGTGGAGCCGTTGTTCCGAATAATACTGAAAACCCGATTGGGCATGCTGTCCACCAAGTGATGTAAGTGTTCTGGACGGAATGCGCACCAGCCTCGTTCAATCTGCTCTTTCAATGCCACCACACTTGAGAGCTGCCTTCCGTTCGCATACACATCACGAGCTAGGATACCCTAGAGGTTCTCGATAGGGTACAGACCTGGACTGAGTGCTGGCCAATCCATTACGGTCACATGATGAGTGTTAAACCAGCTTTTCGTTGATGCAGACCGATGGATAGAGGCATTGTCTTGCTGGAACAGATTATCAACACCCGCTAAAGTTTCCGCAAACGGTAGAAGGTGGCTGCTGAGTATGTCCTGATACGTTTCAGAGTTTTGCCTGCCTTGCAGAAAAGCGATATCCGTTGTCCCATTGAACGCAAATGCTCCCCAGACCATCACAGATCCAGCTCCTTTTTGTCTGCGAAGAAGGTGCGTGGCTCACGTCGTAAATCATGCCAACAGCGGTTCCAACCGTCAGGGCCGTCCAGGTTGAACTTTTTCTCATCGGAGAAAATAGTTGTGATCCACTCGTCCGTCCAATGCATGTGGCTGCTTGCCCATAACACCATAACAATCTAGCTTCCTTGTGGTGCCGCGTGAGGTGTGACAGACGGCGCATTTTACAGAGCACAATGTTGCGACTTTCTTTGATTCGTCGATGAACTGTGTCCTTTGAGACAGTGACACTAATAGCAGTCCGAGAAACTTGACGTAGTGATAACCTTTGGGATGAAACTAAACGCAGGATGGCACGATCATCTCGTTTAGTTGTTATTCGAGGCTATAACGAAGTAAATTTCTCCGTCATTCTTGGTTCACGCTGGGAATCGAACCCGAGTCCACTTATTCCGGAACAAGTCGCTCTACCAACTGAGCTACGCAGACGTTTGTTTTTGCTGCTATCTGCCTTTATGTCGTGTGTGTCCTGCGGGGCAGGCACGTCACATCTCCCCCTACCCGAAAGAGGGCCGGGGGCATGGCGCACGGGTCAGCCTTGACCATTAATTGTTGCGGGCAGCCATTCGCTGTAAAACTTGCACTTGAGAACTCCCAGTCAATCTGGTGTATGGAATGTAATGTCACACACATTTATTTTTCGAAGCGCTGGAGAAGGGATTCTCTTATTTTTCCTATCTCGCGGTGTGGAAAGAACATCACACCATTGCGAGATCTTGAACGGTCGGGTCATCCGGGAAGTTCGGGCGCCATTATAACGAAGTAAATTTCTCCGTCATTTTTGGTCCACCCCGGGAATCGAACCCGAGTCCACTTATTCCGGAACAAGTCGCTCTACCAACTGAGCTACGCAGACGTTCGTTCTTGCTGCTATCTGCCTTTATGTCGTGTGCGTCCTGCGGGGTAGGCACGTCACAAGGCCTTCCAGGCCGTTTTCTAGCAGTTAACGCACCGCGTTTCGATAAAGTCTTATAAATGACTGCCTTACTCCTCCCCATGGCTTTACAAATTTTCGCTACAGGCAATCCATTTGTTCTCAGTCTCCAAATCTTCTGCACCTCATCACCAGAAAGTTGACTGTTGCGTGGCATTCCGGCAAATGAATGTCCGCTGTCTTTTGTAAGGTGGACCGAATTATGGCCCATGCACGTGCGTACAACATGCTAATTTGTACATCTCATCTGCATGTGGCTACTTTACATAGTTGTCTTTATATTTATGAGACACCTAAAATTACACCATTTCACTTTGTGGTGTTTTTTTCACATAATCCGGTCATCTCGACGGATCGAAACGTTTGTTGTAGGGTTATGTCTAATTATCTAATTAGGTACCACTTCAGCTTCATACCTATATTCGCATTGCGTTCACGGCGCAAAGTCGACTGTCTCTATATTTATGCGAAGCACCTTAGTAATCATTACGAAAGAAATATTCTCCGTCATGAAATGTGTACTGTCGGCGTCATTTTCTTAAGCCTTCTTAAACTTGGCACACATAATTTTGATAATACGGAAAGACGTATAGATTCGAAACTTTCACGTCACGGCTTAGTGAGCCTAGCTTTCATTTCTAGTAAGTTCCCAGAATTTTTCTTTAATGAATTCCTTTCAAAAATTCTTCCTAGATTTCTTCTTTATTACATCTCCTCCATAGATCATTGACAGATTTCCATAGATCGCTGTTACAGTTTTTGACGTATGACAATGTCTAACTCCACGGATAGTACGGGGCGACCTACGGCCGACCGCCTGTGACAAAAATAGGTCCCAATTGAAATCATTATAGCGTTAAAAATATGTGCAGCACACTAATCGTGTTAGCATATTCGTAACCAACATGGAGTCTAATTCGCGTACTGCACAGTACATCGTGCGCGCGACGCTCCCCTCGCTCCATGTGCACGGGGCAGGTGATGCAATATTTTTGGGTGTGCCACCGCCTTTGACTCAGTCTATCTCGGCAACCGTGAGTGTAACACGACTGTGCGTGTTGCGCTCTCGATTGCCGAGCTTTCGACGAGATCTATTCAAATATAGGAAGAACATTTCGCAGTGGTTTGAACTGAACAGTTTGAAATTGTTTTCTTGTGAACCGGTAAACACTTCTGAACTTTTGACAATATCGCGGTTTATCTGGACAACCGTGAGTGCAAAACGACTGTGCGTGGTATCGTTTTAAAGCTCTCGATGTGATCTATTCAAATATATAAAGAACATAGCGCATTGGTTCAAACTAAATTAAAAAAAAATTGTTTTCGTGTGAACGGGTTAACATTTTCGACAGCGCCGCGGAATTCGCAGAATGGACGCAAGCAAATGTAGAGAAAATCAAAACCACGGGCAAGAGTAAGTGATGGGGAATGTAAGAAGCCCAAGAAGACAGAGCATCACGTTGGGTAATTCGTGTATTAATCTTCTTTGTGTTCGCAATGTATCCAGCATTATTTGTAAAAATTACATAAGCTACTTTTCTTATCGTAGACTTGTGTTGGCTAAAACAAATTAAATAAACGCTTTCAAACCATACTCGACTAGCTCATTTCAACTCTCCGATCTGCAAGTCCTAGTCTTCCAAACTGACGGCTCAATCAGAACTGAGCCTAGCTGGGTTTTTTGGGGTTTTTTTTTCAGGGGTTTTCGTTCCCAGTCATGGGTTCGTCTGGGTTTTCAGTGAGGCATGGTTTAAAAAATTCCATGACTTTCCATGTTCTCATCGGGAAGTTTGAAATAAAGGGTTTACTAACTATACTGAAAGTCGCTTTACTAAAGATGATATCTTTATTTGTACTAGAGTTGTAGGGCCAGTTATATTTTGCCCTGTTCTGTTTCGGGAAATATATATCTTTTTATTACTTTTTTTTTCTGCCCTACTCGAAGATTTCTGCTTTTATCTTTTCCCACTCAAACCTTTCGCCGAGGTTTCATCGCGGTAGTCTGTTTTCTTCCCTTCTATCAGAGCAAAGAGAATTTCTTCTTCTCTCCTCGGCGAGCGCCCGAAAGATACCACATCGTTGCTTTCCTCCTCTGGAAAAAAAAAAAAGCGTAGGTTTTTCCTCTTAGTCAATTTGTGTGACTCCCTCCTTCCTATACGACCACCACATAGCTTCGAATCCCCCACCACACGCTGTCTACTCAGTAATCCTTATTAAAGTTTCCTACATGTGAGCTGCATTGTTCCTTTTTGCACATTCCTGAAAATCCACTCGTTAAAATCTAAAACTTCTAAGAAAAAGGGATCCTGTGCACTAAGCTACTCCCAGCTAGGTAAAAGAAATAAAGCGATTCCAGGTCACTCGAACTTAAAATTTCATGAATGACTAACGAAAAGAACGGGCAGTAATGTTTTGTTTTAACTCTGAAAGCACAGGGAATGTTTAGTTTTGTCTCATTAACAGCTTGCTGAAAACAACTGAAAAGACAGTCTTCTCTTTCCCAAAGAACGTTAACGAAAAAGGGAAATGATTTAACTATGAGATGTCATTAAAGAAGGTTATTAATGCTAACTTTTGGTAAAACTGAAGGACCTCGGGAACATCCCTTCCAAATTTCTTCGTTAATGCATTTTCTCAATGGATCCCTGCCAAGTGTCTCTATTAATACATTTCCTTCACAGATCACTGCCAGGTGTACTTGTTTATATATTTCCTTCATAAATTTCTACTAGGTGTCTCTGTTAATACATTTACTTCATAGATCCCGTCCAGGTGTCTCTGTTAATATACACTGACGGAAAAAAATCCCAACACCAAGAAGGGGTTGTGTTAGATAAACGACAGTTGGTAGGCGGTGAGAGCACATCTGTAAGATGACGTCTATGCAAATTTCGCGCTTGGCGCATACGTGTGGCGCTAGTAGCGCCCTCGGAACATGCAAAGCTGGTTTGCTGTAAATACGCGCTGTAACGTTCGTGAGCGTTAGTTATCGTTGAGATTCGACGTAGTATGTTGATGTTAGTCAAGAATGCCTTTAAGAAGACGAAGAAGCCATTATCAACAGCTCACGGAGTTTGAACGAGGTCGTGTAATAGGGCTACGAGGAGGTGGATTTTCGTTCCGCAATATTGCAGAACGACTTGTCAGGAATGTAGCCACTGTGCATGATTGTTGACAGCGGTGGTCAAGGGAAGGTACTGCCTCAAGATGACCGGGTTCCGGCCGGCCACGAGGCACTACTGAGAGGGAAGACAGCCGTGTACGGCGTATGGCCGTGGCGCATCGTACCGCGTCTGCGACAGCAATTCGAGCTGCAGTTGCCACCACAGTGACACAACGAACTGTTACAAATCGGTTACCTGAAGGACAGCTCCGAGCCAAACGCCCTGCAGCGTGCATTCCACTTACTCCAAACCACTGCCGTTTGCGGCGTCAGTGGTGTCAAGCTAGAGCTCATTGGAGGACGGAGTGCAGATCTGTTGTGTTTTCTGATGAAAGCCGGTTCTGACTGTGTGCCAGTGATGGCCGTGTGTTGGTTAGAAGGAGGCCAGGTGAGCGCCTGCAACCAACCTGTCTGCGGCCGAGACACACTGGACCTACACCTGGAGTTATGATCTGGGGAGCAATTTCCTATGACAGCAGCAGCACTCTCGTGGTTATCCCACACACCCTGACGGCACAGTTGTGCGTCGGTCTGGTTATTCAACCTGTTGTGCTGCCATTCATGAACAGCATTCTAGGGGGTGTTTTCCAACAGTATAACGCTCGCCCGCATACCGCTGTTGTAACCCAACATGCTCTACAGAGTGTCGACATGTTGCCGTGGTCTGCTAGATCACCAGATCTTTCACCAATCGAGCACGTATGGGACATCATTGGACGACAACTCCAGCGTCACCCCCAACTAGCATTAACCCTCCTTGTATTGACCGACCAAGTGCAGCAGGCATGGAACTCCATCCCACAAACTGACATCCAGCACCTGTACGACACAATGCATGAACTTTTGCTTGCTTACATTCAACATTCTGGCGGTTACACCGGTTATTGATGTACCAGCATTTCACATTTAAAATGGCTCTTCTCGCGCTTACATTAAGCTGTGATCTTGAAACCTTAATCGATTACATATGTTACCTATACAAATGTATTGCCGCCATTTCATTCCTCTACTACTATTTTTTCGTGGTGTTGGGATTTTTTTTTTCCGTCAGTGTATTTCCTTTGCATATCCCCGCCAGGTGTCTCGGTTAATATGTTTCCTTCATAGATTCCCGCCAGGTGTCTCTGTTAAAACATTTCCTTCATAGAACCCCGCCAGGTGTCTACGCAAATGCATATCCTTCATAGATCCCTCCGAATTGCGCAGTTGTTAAGTTCAGAAAAATGGGATAAAGAAAACTGACTACATTGCTGATATAAAAGATAACGACGTGGTATCCTAGGAAGACCAAAAGACTTCTTGCAAAGAAATTGCAGAAACAAATTCAAAGTATCAAACACTGCTCCATCTTGTACTAATTATTAAATGTTTATTGTAATTCAGCATGTTTAAATCACCCCATAAACCTTCTCTGCAACATACTGAAATCAATGCAAGGTAAAACTCTCGCTTTTCAGATATTAGCCCATATGATAATATTTTGACCGAAACTGCTAGATTTTTCTCTCTGTATCATGAAACTACTTTGAAGGTTCGGAAATCTGTGGTTTCCCTCAACGATGGCGTTGATATTAGTTGCAAAAATACACCTATCTTCGTCTGCTGTCGTATTATTCTGTTATGCTTTGTAGAAAACAATGGATTTTGTTGCAAAGATTTAATGAAATAGATGAAATAGAGAGTATTTTCATTAAAAAAAAAAAAGATTTGCGTTTTTTGCTCATCATCTGTTTATTGATAAATAGAAATTCCTGTACCGAACGGAATGCGTGCGGTTTTTCATTTGCGAAACTACGCTTAATGTGGCGTGGCGAATACAAAGCATAATTACTTACCGATTTTCTGTGTACTAGTTCCCAGTAGATGCAAGTGTATCTTGCATTGCAATGCAGCTTGTGTTCGTGACACGAACAGTTTACCACGCAGAAACAAATTTTAATGTGAGATAAACGTTTGCCGATAATTTAAACTTGCTGTCTGCCTGTGAAATGTAAGCTTTTGCATTCAAAAGCTTCTGCAGGTGTACCCTTGGCGCAGCCACTGAACGAAATAATAAGCAAAGCAAAGCCAAACGGTTGGAACGAGTATAAAAAAACTAGAAAATCTTGTAAAAAAAAATAAAGTTGCAATATGCATTTTAAATCTGAAGGGTGCTCTTAACCATTTTTTTTTCTAAATGACCACAATAAGCAGCTCGCTGGGCTATAAGCAGTCACCCGTCTCTAATTAAGGGGCACTGGCCCACGGAATGAAGAGAGCTAGTGCCGTTAGACAAACACAGCACCCATGCCTTACCGGGATTCAAAAACGAACCCATCTCGGAAGAATGGTCAGAAGCCAGCGTTTAGACCAGTGCGCCACCGTGGCGGCCCAATGTTAATAGAACTAACCCCAGTTATACAGACCAGTGACATATTGGCCATTGTTTCAGCGCTCTGAGCTGTCTCTGCAGACTGGTGAGTTCGATGCTCTGATTCCGTTATGATTTAAACTTACTTATGCACTGTGCATAGGAAGGGTGTACGAAATAATGAAGACACTTTAGAATATTGTACATATAAACACCCAGATCTCTCTCTCTCTCTCTCTCTCTCTGGAACGCTTGACGTCACAGCAACGTCTGCATTGTTGCACCATCACGTATTGATCAATTCGTGTGCGCTCTCGAGATATCAAAGTGATTGCCTGCTATATAATAGCACGCGATCACTTTTAGGTGTCAAGGTGATCGCGTGCTAATTAAATAGCATTGGATTACCAATGACTCGAGTTCCATTTTTCGATCTATAAAATTTGAACTGAATTCTTAATATCACGGCCTTTATATATTAATTTAATTTAATTTAACACAACTCGAATATTAATTTGTACGCTTTAATTATTTTTTTTACTTCTTTTTAAATTTAACTAACTTTCCGAGTTTAGTGCTGATTATATTATACATTTTGCAAAATATCGATCTATTTAACCGCTCTAGCCTACAATAAAAACTGAAATCTTGAAATGTCAAACTAAGCAAAATTGCATCTAAAAGCAGATGTCGCCCCAATAGCACATTGTCGAGAATTTACATAGTACCGATTTGTAATACTAGATTTCGCATTATTTTGTAGAAAAAGCTTCGGTATGAAATTTCAAACTGGCGTCGAATAGGACAGTGTAAAACAAGCCGTGAAGGGAATAACAAGTGCGCTGGAGAAAAAGTAATTAAACGCGAAAAGTCAGCGCAAAAGTTATTAACGTAAGTTTACACGAAAACAACTTTCCGAGTTTAGTGCTGATTATATTACACATTTTGCAAAACATCGATCTTTCTGAACCCTCTAACCCACAATTGTTAAACAAAGAAATATATTTTACACATTGTTATTTATCGCGAGTTCTTTTGAAAAACGGAAGTAAATAGCATATAATTTTTAGTTCGAGCATGAATGAGTTCTTACTGTATAAGTTTTTACTATATTTCCTTACAGAAATCCGGCGTCTATTTGACTTGTTTTCAATTTGCTCCAATTAAACATTTCACTCTGTCATAGGACGGGCAACATTCCCTTGTATTAATATTAATTTATAGCTTAAAACAACCTCCTTAGGACGGGCTATTCGCTAGTTTTTAATAAGGTAATGTCACCTTTGATTTTTCAACAGCTTGTATTTGGCATTCAATACATTCAAATATGTGGAACTATCTTCAGAGGAATGTGAACCACGTCTCATGGAGGAAAGTCTCGAGCTCCTTGAGTAACGAAGGTGCAGAAAATCTGTTTTTTTACTCTTCTTTCCAGTTCTTCATCATGTTTAAATTTGACGATTGTGCATGCCATGGGAAATGTCTAACTTCAGTTTCATGTTCGTAAGTCCAAGACTGTACACATCTGGTTGTGTGTTATGTTCTTAAGAGATGGCATCATATGTGCAAAAAATGTTTTGCCTTGGTCACCCAGAATAGGAAGATATGCAGTGGCTGTAATTTGTTTATTAAATAATTAAATAAAAAGGAACTATAACACCAACTGTACTTAAATAGTAAAACTTGCTGTCTACCTTTCTCAAGGAAGGTACACAGCAAACTGCTGCCTACCTTCTTTGAGAAAGCCATCTGGTTGATGTGCGAAAGCTTGGAAATTTTTATTTCTATTCTACACCAAGATATTTCGGATATCTAGTATAGTTATACTATTTAAAATGTAATTCGCTTGTTTAGGGTGATGATAAGACCAAACGAATGCCAAGAGATTGCTCCCCAAATCATTACTGATTCCCACCATGTCTGAGGGTTGGCACAAGACAGTCAGGATAGTGCACTTCCTTCGGAATTCTCTAATTTTAAATTCTAATCAAAGTTTAAAAAGAACATGTTTTGTGATTCGTCGGACTAAATCACATGTTTTTCCAGTGTCCAGGTTTTATACTCATGACATCATTACATATTCCTTGGCAATTATGTCCTAAATTTCAGTTTTATAAAGTTCCCGGCTAACTGTTTTGGTAGATACTGGATTGCTAAGACTAACATTAATTTTTGCGGTTTGTGACGTACTACTGCAATGACGTAGACTTGTCGGCGTAGTTCAGTTGGGAGAATATCCAACTCCGAAGAAGGAAGACGTGGATTCGAATGACACCATCGGCAAAAAGGGTTCGTTCGCTATATTGGCGCCCGAACGCTAAATTTATCTCCTGGTCGTGAGATTCGCAAAAAGAATGTGTGATGATTCTTCCACACACACTGTCTGGAATTAATAAGATTTCCTTCTTCTAAAGTGAGCTCTTTCAAGCACAGTTTGTCGGCGGACCCGAAACCTGGAATTGTGGACGTCAACCTTTTTCAAGGCGGGGATAAATGTGACGTATTACTACATGGCGTATGAGTCAAATCAGAAAACGTTGCAGCAATAAACCTTGCCCGAGTAGTTTACTTGGAAGAATATCAAGCTCCGGAGGAAGAAGACTTGGATTCGATAACCACCACCGCCAAAAACGATTCGTTCGCTATAAGTTATTTTTTGCGGTAGAAGTTTCATGCTTTGGGTGATACGAGGCGGGTTCAATAAGTAATGTCTCCGCGCAAGTGTCTCGCGCATGACCTAGCAACCAGTCAGACGGCAAACGTTTCTTGGTGTCATTAGCTTAACTTTATTGCGAAATAGAACTTCGTTCATGCATTTGTTCGTATTTGATTGTGTTTAAAATGGATGATTCTTTTTCAACTGTGTCGACGGGTGTCACACAACGATCACTTATAGAGTAATTATGTACCTCTCATGCGATGTCTGTCTCTCACCACAGCATGCCATTGTATAAGGTTGCAGTGGTGCCGTACTAGACATGCATGGCGAAACGAATGGAACCATGGCGCATTGGGCGACGATTCGTCCATCTGTCTCATCACCGACGATCACTGATGCAGAGTCTGGAGACCACGTTGCCACCTGGCTGATCTTGTTGCCATCTGAGAGCGTCATACGTCTCCACAACCTGGTGTCATTCATGGTTTAGAGCGTCATCAATTTCAACAGCCATTCATCTCTCGTACGCTTAGTGGGTACAACAACAGCACAATACATCGGTGAGGTGCCGCAGCCTGTTTTGTTGACGTACCTTCGTGGTATCTCTAATGCCCAGTTTCGACAAAATAACGCCTGTCCACACACTGTCGACATCAGAGCAGCAGGCAGTGCCTACAAGGTGCCCTGGTGCTGCCCTGGCTATCGCGATCCTGAGACTTCTCTCCAATCGAGAATGTGTGGGACATCATTGGCAGACGACTTAAGGCTTCTTTGCACGACCCCCTCGAAATGTGGATGAATTGTGGACATAGGTCAACAATACCTCAGAACACCATTAGGGATCTTTTTAATACAGACATTTAACGTGGACCAGGAGCATCAAACAAAGATCTTCGCTCTTTCCAAGTTTATAAGAGAGTCACGGAAAAATTCTTATTGGCCGCCACCGAGAGTCGAACCCAGGGTCTTCCAGTTACACGCCGGATATGCTCCGCTACACCACAGAGGTAAATATCCGGCGCGCAACTGGAAGACCCTGGGTTCGACTCCCGGTGGCGGCCAATAAGAATTTTTCCGTGACTCTCTTATAAACGTGGAAAGAGCGAAGATCTTTGTTTGAGGGATCTTTTTTACTCTATCTACATCGAATAAATAGTATGGCAGTAATATGACTAACAATATGACTAATACGTTATAGTAATATGATTAATACTAGTATGTTATAGTAATATGACTAATATGTTATAGTATGGAATATGAAAAGTAGTAATATGAATAAGTAATAATATTCATAGTAGTAATATGAATAAGTAGTGTGACGTATATTCTAAATTAACTTTTCTTTTTAGTTTCTTTCCCTATGTAAATCTTGAGTTTATTCTCAGTTATATTTCACTCTTAACGTGATATCTTTTCTCTCAAACGAATACTGTTGGCAACATAATTGAGGTTGAACGAACGTGACGTATGCCTGATATAAGATAAGAACGAGAGATAAAAACGACGACTAAACTGTTGCTTGGCGAGCGTTGGGTTGTAAACTGATTATTGAAAGGAGCGTTGTGAAAAGAGCGTTGTGTTAAGAGCTATGTGGTGTGTGGAGAGTTTAGTGCAATGTGCTATGCTATGTTACGATGTGTTAGCTGCATCCTAAATAAAACATCTTTTCCGTAAGTTTGACTTCTGTTGTTTACATGTTTCGTCTGGCCGTTAAGGTTTAATTTAGGAACAACTTCATCCTATGGTTATGTTTTTAAAATAACGTAGAAGTACGAAAAGACTTCTACGTCAAGTAGTAATATTCACAGTAGTAATATGAATAAGTAGTAATATGAATAAGTAGTAATATGAATAAGTAGTAATATGAATAAGTAGTAATATGAATAAGTAGTAATATTCATAGTAGTAATATAAGTAGTAATAAGTAGTAGTAATATAAGTAGTAATAAGTAGTAGTAATATCATCATCATCATCATTGTCAACCATTATCAATCCACTGCTGGACGAAGGTCTCCCCAAGTTTCCTCCACAACGGTCTGTCTTGTGCCAGTCTCCTCCATGTCACTCCCGCATATTTACGAATTTCATCCACCCATCTCCCATGTGGTCTTTTTCTGGGTCTTTTCCTGTCCCTTGGAATCCAATCTAAAATTTCGGCTGTCCATCTATGGTCTGTCCTTCTGGCAGTATGTCCAGCCCATTGCCATTTCAGGGATTTAACTCTGATCATGATGTCTTCCACTCTCGTCATTTTTCGGATCCACGAGTTCCTCTTCTTATCTCTCCTGGTTATACCAAGCATGCACCTCTCCATGCTACTTTGAGTTGTCTGCAGCCTTTGTATGTCTCTTTTAGTTAAGGTCCACGTCTCTGCACCATACGTAAGCACTGGAAGGATGCATTGATCAAACACTTTTCTTTTAAGACATAATGGCATATTGCTCTTGAAAATTATGCTGTTTCTTCCAAAAGCTCTCCAGGCAAGTTTTGTACGCCGATTAATTTCTTCATCAATGTGACCCTCACTTGATATCTGCTGTCCAAGATAAACATACGTATCTGTTATCTCCAGTTTTTCTCCATCAATCGATAAATCTTCATTTCTTGTAAAAGCATTGAACATCACTTTTGTCTTCTGAAAGTTCATTTTTAATCCCACTTCTTTACTCTTGTCAGCAAGTTCCTGGATCATACTCTGCAGCTCTGATGGGGTAGTTGCAAAAATGACTACGTCATCAGCAAAACGAAGGTGGGTTAGATAATCTCCATTAATCTTTATCCCTTTGTCTTCCCAGTTCAGTGATTGAAAGACATTTTCCAATGTGGCATTAAAGAGCTTCGGAGATATGGTGTCACCTTGTCTCACTCCCTTTCCAATTTTTATGTGTGTTGTATTTTCAAACAGCCGAATCTTTGCACTTGCATTTTCATAGATGTTATTAATAATATTAATGTATGCATCTTCAATACCGCAGGATTTCAGAGCCGTGGTAACTGCTGATGGTTTCACCGAATCAAAGGCTTTTTCATAATCGATAAAAGCCATGCACAATGGAAGTTCATATTCCCTCGCTCTTTCAATTAGTTCTCTCAGTACATGGATATGATCTATTGTGCTGTAGCCACTCCTGAATCCAGCTTGTTCTCTCGGTTGAGCCATGTCCAGTGTTACCTTCAAGCGGTGTGAAAGAACTTTAGTGAAGATTTTATAAACCACTGATAGGAGGCTGATAGGTCTGTAGTTCCTGAGATCCTCAATGTCACCTTTTTTATGTAGCAGGATCATTGTAGCATTGTTCCAATCCTCAGGAATCTTCCCTTCATTAAGGCATCGAGTGAAAATTTGGGCGAGTACTGTTTCAATTTCTCCACTTGCTTCTTGTATGATGTCTATAGTAATTCCATCTTCTCCTGGAGCTTTCCCCCGCTTCATGTTCTTGATTGCATGAGCAACTTCTGCTGGGAGGACTGAAAGAACTCTGGTACCTTTCATGATGTCTGGAGTACATGTATCATCCCTTTCATATAATTTGGAGTAGAAATCTTTCACTCTTGTCAAAATTTCGCCTCTATTTCTTGTTATAGAACCATCTTCTTTTCTCAGAGCCATAATCTGTTTTCTTCCCTTACTGAGATGTCCCTTTGCTATCTTTAGGCTTTGGTTGTTTTCAATTGCTTTCCTCACTAGCTCACAGTTGAATTTCCTTACGTCTTCAGTGATACTTTTTCGTGCTGTCTTGCATAGCTCTATATATTCCACTTTGGAAGTCACATCTTCTTTAGTTGTCCTCATCTCTCTTCTTTTTTGCATCAACATTTTGGTTTTTCCTGATAATTTGTTTACATGCAACTTGTTCTTAGACCCAGCTAATTTTGTTGCTGTTTCCATAAGAGCTTTGGTTACTTTTCTGTTAACTTCCGAAATATCCACTTCTTCCGATGTTAGGCCTTCTAAAGCAGAGAATCTGTTCTTCAGTTCCAACTTGAAAGTATTATGGTGTTTTTTAAGGTTGGTTATGTCAATGCATTTTGTTTGTCTTATGAGCTTGCCACGTTCCAGTTTAGTGTTGAGGTGCATCTTACATCTCACCAATCTATGGTCACTACCTGTGTTGAACTTGTTTAGCACACTGCAGTCTTCGATGACGAATTTTTTGTTACACATAATAAAATCAATTTCACTTGTCGTCCCAATTGGATGTCTCCATGTCCATTTCCTGTGTGGCTTTTTCTTGAAAAAGGAATTCAAGATGAAAAATCCTTCTGCCTCTGCAAACTCAACGAGAGTATTTCCAAGCTGGTTTCTGTTGCCGTGACCGAATTTACCTACTGAAGTTTCATTCTGTTGCCGGTGCCCTATTTTTGCATTGAAATCTCCCATAATTATCTTCAAGTGCTGCTTACCTTTATTATTTAGATGACGAATTTCCTCATAAAATTCTTCAATTTCTTCTTCAGGATGACTTGTGGTGGGTGCATAAGTTTGAATAATCTGAGCCTGGTATCTTCTCGATAGTTGGATAACGAGTCGTGCAGCTCTGTCAGAGGAACTTTCAACTTCTACCACTTTATCCTTCAGTTTCTTGTTTATTATAAATCCAACACCACTAGTTCTGCCAGTATCTGTCCCACGATAATAGAAGAGATGTCCACTTTTCAGTTCAATGAGATCTTCTCCTTTTCTCCTTACCTCACTCAGCCCGACGATGTCCCACTTGATCCTTTGTAGTTCCTCTTCCAATTCAAGAAGCCTTGAATCAGAAGATAGGGAGCGTCCGTTGTAGGTAGCCAAGGTCAGCATCAAATGGCAGCCTAGTCCGGTCCTCCGGGGATTCTTAGCACCCTCTGCCTTCATGTCGCACTGGCCGCTGCCTTGGCCAGGTACATTCCAGCTGCCGGAGACTGAGGGCCAAGATTTAAGTTGAACAGTCATTTTGGAGGTGTTTGGCCATAACTCACCACGCTGGCCAAGCCGGTTGGTGAGTGTGGGATAGCATTTCCTCTGATCCCGATGGTATAGTTATACCGCTATTTGCGGTCGTCAGAGCCCCTTTAGTGGGAACAGGATGCACCACGAGAAGGCGGGGTTGACATTTGTCAAGGAGAGGCTGTGATGTTACGCATCACCTGACCTTACATCCCAGTAGTAATATAAGTAGTAATAAGTAGTAGTAATACGTAGTTGTAATATAAGTTGTAATTTTCATTAAAGTAAATAATATGATAAGACTAATGTGACTAATATGACATATAAGACTAATATGTTATACTATGGAATATGAAAAGTATTAATATGAATAAGTAGTAATATTCATAGTAGTAATATAAGTAGTAATATTCATTAAAGTAGCAATATGTTAAAGCAGTTATGTTATAGTAATATGACTATATGTTATAGCAGGGCTTTTCAAACTGGGCGTCGCGGGTTTTGGTCAAGGGAGTCGCCGTGCGTCGTTGGAATTCCCTGAAAAGGCCAGAAATTAGAGCTTAATGGCAACCACACATCCCTCCTCCCCCTCCTTTCAAATAGAAAAGAAAACATTCCTAGAGATGCAATTCCGTGTTCCCCGGGTGTCACGTGGTCCCTTCCAATGATCAAAACAACGTGGGCAAAAGTTATTAGATTGGTTTCTGATGATTCAGTTAGCTTTGCAGAGAATACTTGCAGAGCCGTGTAAAGACCGGACTCATTCTTGTGCTTACTGTTCGGAATAACGAATGTGTAGTGGTTTGCGAGCTTTCCGTATTTTTCGAATTTATGTCCTTTACGTTTTAAGAACAGGCAAGCTGGATAAGTTTTTAAATGCTAGTAAAAAACGTGACGTTTTGGAAATAGCAAACAGTTTAAAAGACGACAAGAAGCGAAAATATTTCGATTTCAAGTGTACTGTTGTGAGAAATGAAGAACGTCCACAGTGTGTTAGCTGTTTTAAAGTACTAGTCGCTAAAATCATGCTCTCCAATAAAATTAGACGTCATTTGGAAACAGTTCAGTGAAGTTTGGTAAACAAACCACGTGAGTATTTTTCTTCTAATTTGAAAGGAATGGCTGAGTAAAAGGCAACTTTCACTACTCAAGCTACAATCCCGACAATAGCTCTTATTCTACCCTACAAAATTATTTGTCGAGTAGCAAAAAGCAAGAAAACACACTATTGCTGAAAGCCTCATTTTCTCAGCTGCTATGGACGTGGTTTCCATTATGGTAGGAGCATCCACTGCCAAGCAACTGCTAGATGTGCCATTATCAGATAATACCGTTTGTCGTCCAATTCTCAATACGGCTGACGATATTAATAACCAGTTAATTGAAAACTAAAGGGTAAGGATTTTTCCATTTAATTGGATGAAGCCACTGATAGCCATAACTGTGCGCATTTGATTTGTTATGTGAGATTTGTAGACGGTGGTAATAAGTTTCACGAAGATCTTTTCTGCAGAAGCATAACATCTCATACAAAAGCAGTAGACACGTTTCAAATAATAGATTCTTTTATGGCAGAAAAAAGTAGTGTAAACTGGGAAAATTGTGTGAGGCGTGTGCACAGACGGAGCTCTCTCTATGGCTAGTAGTTATAGGGGACTGAAGGCGCTCATCAAAATTAAGCTCCTCAAGCTATATGTGGACACATTGCATCCTCCACAGGGAGGTTCTTGTTTCTAAGAACATCATTACTGACTGTAGAACTTCTACATGAAGTTCTACAGTCAGTAGTCGAAGTAGTAAACGTTATAAAAACTCGACCACTTAAGTCCAGATGTTTTGAACAGTTCTCTACTTTACTACTGCAAATCTCGCTGACTTTCATGTGGAAGTGTCTTGTCAAGAGTATTTGAACTTAAGAGTGAACCTCATTCTTATCTTCTCGACCAGAAATATTCCAAGAAGTTTGAAGACAGTGTCTTTCTTTCAAAGCTATCATATCTGTGTGATATATTTGAAAAGCTAAATTCATTAAATGTATCCCTGCAAGGTAATGACATCCACATTTTGCTGCTAATTGACAAAATTTCTGCCTTCGAAAGAAAATTAGCCCTGTGGGAAAAAAATGGAAAAGGGAGTTCTAAATGACTGCTTTCCTACATTGCACACATTTTTAAATGAAAATGATTTAAAACTGAATGAAGCTAAGAAGTTAGTGTTTCTGGATCATTTGTGGCAACTCATTGATCATTTTAAGAAGTACTTTCCAGAAGATGTTCAACAACACAATTGGATCAAAAATCCCTTCGGCGCTGATCCTCCCTTAGCGTTCTCGACTGCAGAAAAAGAACAATTTATTGATATCTCAGCAAACTCCACATTGAAACCCAAGTTTCTGTCAACTTTTCAACAAGAATTTTGGTCATAGATTAATCAAGAGTACCCTGAAGTAGCTAACAAGACTTTAAGAATTTTGTTTCCCGTTGCACCATCGTATTTATGTGAAACGGGATTTTCTGCAGTGGCTGTCCTCAAAACCAAGTACTGTTCCATAGTGAACGTCGAGAAGGAGATGAGAACTGCAGTTGCCAAAACGGTCCCGAGATTTTAGCATCTAATGAAGAAAAAACAAGCTAATCCTTCTACTGAAACTGTTTGATTTCAATCAGAAATGCAAGCTGATTTAGTTTTAAGATTTTTTTTGTAGAAAATACTGTTTTCATTAAAATTTATATGTTTAACTTCCTATTTCTTTTAATAATATTTAAGTTAATATTTAATTTTAAAAAATATTATATTAAAATGTAAGCTTTTCACACATGTTTGATCAAGAAATGTAAAATTATCAATGAAAACATGCGTATATAAATTTATAACATGTGTAACGTACCAGGAGATGTGACGTACCTGCGCGAAGGACGCACACGACATAAAGGCAGATAGGAATCAGAATAAGCGTCCGCGTAGCTTAATTGGTAGAGCAACTTATTCCGGAATGAGTGGACCCGGGTTCGAACCCCGGCGCGGATAAAAATGACGGAGAAATTCACTTCGTTATACATGGTTTGTATATTTTTCTATATTTGAGAGCCGTCGCAACTTTATACAGAGCGAAGGGTGCCGTGGAACAAAAAAGTTTGACAACCCCTGTGTTATAATATTATATTAGTCATATGTTATGTAATATGACTAATATGTTATAGTGTGGCAGTCATATGACTAACTGACTCATGCCACATTATACTGTCTCCACGCTCATCGCATTCATACAATCCTTCAAAAATTAAATCTCTTCTTTCTCACCTACATACTTGTCTACATGCAGGTGTAGTAAGTTTCATCTTATTACGTGCATTTCTTCATGAGGTGGCATTTTCTATGTTGAACAGTGTAGCAATATCTTTATACACTCGTTTCCATTATTTTGTCCATCCCCATTTTGTTGGAAATAACACGACTTCATTCATGAAAAGCTGGCATGGTTTGTGCTAACGAAACTACAACTTTTTGCTTCTAACCAATTGGGGTACAAGAACATTTAAGGCGCATTTCATCTATAGTTCTCAGAAACAACAGGTTGTCGGAAGACCTAAAAGTACAACAGAGAGAGAACATATGACCTCTCCTTGGAATTCACTATCAAGGTCCAGACATTTCATTTTTCTGCGATCAGTCTTTCGTCTACAGGTTACCGCTGGTAACGGCTCCAAGTACAACAGAGAGAGAACATATGACCTCTCCTTGGAATTCACTATCAAGGTCCAGACATTTCATTCTGCTGCGATCAGTCTTTTGTCTACAGGTTACCGCTGGTAACGGCTCCATATATTGGTAAATCATTCGTTCCACTTCACTATGTCGGTGATTACACGTCGGTTCCATGAGTCAGCCACAGATACCAACCGCAAAGTTACCTTTGTCGCGCTGTCACCGGACGCCTTGGGTCGACACTCTTGATATTCTGTTCTGAACGCTTGTTTTTATGAAAGCTAAAAAGGGATATCAAGTGTGCCCTCTGCATAAACTACGTGTATATGCAATGGTGGATGCACAAAGAAAGAAACAGAGCGCTTTTATGTTTGTGTTGGCAAATTATGCCTTTTGAAGTGCGTTCAGATACAGAGCGCGGTTATGTTGGCTGATACCCCCGTGATTAATTATAGAGATTCAAATATCATAACGTCTTTTGTTATCGTAAGCACATTACCCTTCCAGACATAATAAGTTCTGTCATCTCCGAATTTTAGAGCAGCTGAGGTCGAACCAGTGATGGAAGTGGTACAAAACAACGGCCGGGATAGTATAGTCAAGGGTCAAGGGGCGTTTTTAATTAGAAATAAGCTACGCTACGTATATGATTTATTTTTTTACGTGGGCAGCATATTTCACGAAGATTTCTTATTCGAGCAGTTTATTTGTGTTTAGTAAAGTATCTTTCGAATCTTCATGCTGCGCAAAACTTAATAAGTGGTTTTTTTCCTTCCTTGATACCATTTGTGAAGTACAGTAGCATGAGTCACATCCACTTGAGTTACTCACGTAAAGAAAACAGGTGAAACATTTATCGTGTATAAAAACGTAATTTTCTATTTTCAAAAATTATTATGCGACCTTACCTTATTGAGCGTATCTACTTCTTCAGGTCCACAATATGGGAAGGTAATGTTTGAGAGAAATCTGTGTGCTCCTTGCAAGTTCTGACTGGATGCTACAAGGTTGTTCCGCGTCTCTGCTGCTTGGTAATACCTCTGTTCCATATCCCTGAAAATGTCAAAATTTAATTTTTGAGATTGCTTTTGTAGTCATTTATTTACAAAAAAATATTCTTTAATCTCAGTACGTTATTCAGTATGGTAAATTGCGACTGTGGAATACATAGTTTCTGGAATTATTAGTCAAATGAAAATTAATTAAATCCGAATTAGTCTGATGTGGATTCTTTCAAAGAAGATAGTTTTTCCAAAGGATATGTGACATAGTGTATATTTTAACTGTTTAATTCCTCGTTTTGTATTTGCATTCTTTTATATAAATTTTGAGCTATCTCTCATTTAGGCTACTTTCTGAACTTAATGTCACGTCTGAACCCCCACATCTTTATTTTCTTTGTGGCAACACTGGCAGTTAGTGTGTTGTCAGACGATGATAAAAACAAATTACGGGCTGTCTAATGTGTTTTTGGTCACGTGATTTTTGTCTGTTCAACTTTGTCAACTTCAATGCACTGTACAGTTCAAACCAGAATATAACGAAAATAAAGGGACAGTCAAAAACATTACGTAGGTCTTCCAGAAAGTACGAGTAATACCATTTGCGATTAGAGGGCGCGTGAGGCGGCGGACACCGCAAGGTCAAGGTCGCCCATCCTCAGTCAGACGTTGGCGAAGCTCGTGGAAAATTACGCGTAATGCAGTGATTGGAATCGTTGTTGTGCTTGCTTAAAATGGCGAAGCCAACTGAAAACCCCTCGTAGTACGAGGTGGGTTCTGTGATTCACTTTCTGAATGCTTAAAACGTTCGTCCGAAAGACATTCATTGTCAGATTACGGCTGTTTACGATGAAGGGGTGATAGACGAATGATTGGTACGGCGGTGGGTTCGGATGTTTAACCCCTTAACCGGTTTTTATGTCGAACAGTGTAGCACTTGTTTCTACCCAAGGGCATGATGTCCGCGCCAGAAAAACTAGCCGTTCCCCATCGTAACTTTATTCATGAAGCAGGGAATAAGGTACTAGAACAGAAAGAGAGAGAAAGAGAAAGAGAGAGAGAGAGAGAGAGAGAGAGAGAGAGAGAGAGAGAGAGAGAGAGAGAGAGAGAGAGAGAGAGAGCAGAGAGAGACAGATTCAGAGAGAGAGAGAGAAACAGAGCAGAGGGAGGCAGAGTCAGAGAGTGAGGCAGTGTCAGAGATAAAGAAACAGAGCAGAGAGAGGCAGAGTCAGAGAGAGAAACAGAGCAGAGAGAGGCAGCGTCAGAAAGAGAGAGAGAGAGAGAGAAAAAGAAATAGAGAGACAGAGAAACAGAGCTGAGAGAGTCAGAGTCAGAGAGAGAGAAACAGAGAGACAGAGAAAGAGAGAAACAGAGCAGAGAGAGGCAGAGTCAGAGAGAGAGAGAGAGAGAAACAGAGTAGAGAGAGATAATTTACGAAAAGTGACAGGTTCGTGGTTGGTTTCTTCTCAGATGAGAAGGTCAAAGGAATCGTTCTGCCACAGCTTTCGTAAATCCAGACCTCTATGAGAACATATAGGTTTGGGAAGCGCAGAAAAGTTTGGGCAGCATTTGGTCCAGATACATCGGCCGCTTACAGTGTTAATGCTGGGAGAGCAAATGTGTGTGATGACCAGTGCTCCGGCCGCCCATCGCTCGTTACAGCGGACCTCAAGGAACGTGTCGATGCTGTCATCAGACATGAGCGTCGCATCAAACTCGATGAATTTCAAGCCCGTTTCCCGGAAGTTTCGCGGGTATTGCTCCATGATATCGTAACGGAACACCTTGGGTACCGGAAAATTTGCGTGAAGTGGGTACAACGAACGTTTTTGACTGATGACCACAAAAGGAACCGTATGGGAGCAGCTTTGAGTTTATATACCCGTTATGCACAAACGGGCGATGAATTTCTTGATCACGTAGTGCCAGGAGATGAAACGTGGGTAAGACATTTCACGACTGAGAACAAACACCAATCGCTTGAGTGGCACCATTCACGCAAGTGTATTCAAACGCTTTCGGTGAAGAAAGTCATGACTACAGTGTTTTGGGACCGCAGAGGTCTCTTGCTGATTGAGTTCTTGTCCCGAGGTACAAACATCAGCGCCGACGCTTATTGTGGAACACTGCAGAGGCTTCCTACGGCCATTCAAAACAAGTGACGCCGCTTGCTGTGTAAGGGATGTGTTGTTTCAACACGATAATGCGAGACTTCACGTGGCCCGTCAGACCCAACACCTGCTCCAGCGTTTCAAATGGGAGGTTCTGGATCATCCGCCCTACTGTCCGGACTTCGCTTTCAGTGAATGCCATTTTTTCACAAAATTGAAGGACGTTTTGGAAGGACGGCGATTCGCTAGTGACTGTGATTTGAAAGACGGAGTGCAACAGCGGTTGCAGGGACAGGCGGCAGAGGTATGTAATGAAGAAGTTCAAAAACTGTTCATGCAATATGACAAGTAATGACAAGTGCCTAAACACCGGCGGTGATGATGTAGAAAAATGAGTGTTTATATGTAGTATTAGTGAAAATACGAAAACTAAGACAACGTCTGTTTCTTTTGTTTTTATTTCATAACCGGTATTACTTTTTGGAGGACCCTCGTACATTATATCAGGTTAAAACAAGCTAATCATAAACTATTTATCAATTATTTGAAGGTAAATAATACTCGATAACTGAAAACTAAAGCTACAAAATAATTTGAGTGAGATCTACAATAAGCAAAGCGTTTAACGAATGTAAAAATCTGAAATGTCACCTGTTACGTCCTACGTTGGATATACATATGAGCTCATTCTTACTTGTTTTGTGCTTATATCATGACAGCTGTTTTAAATGTGTTTCAATTTCCTCTGATGAGGTGGTTAAGATGTTTCTATATGCAAAACCAATTCTAAGATTTTCTAAACAGAAATTAAGTGATTGAAAGACGGCGAAGAGAGAGAGAGAGGGAAAGACAGAATAAGCCCAGGAGATGTCAAGCACCGTCTGCGATTCGCGCTGGATCTCGTCAACGGTTTCAAAACGGCGACCCTTGAGCTTCAGCTTCATCTTCGGGAACAGAAAAAAAGTCGCAGGGGGGCCAATTCCGGTGAGTAAGGCAGGTGAATAAGGGTAGTCATGCTGTTGCGGCTGCAAAACCGGCGTATCGCTGACGCTCTGTGGGCTGCTGCATTGTCGCAATGGAGCAGGAAATCGCCCCTGCGCCACATTTCAGGTCGTTTACAACGAATGTCCTCCCTAAGATGCCGCAGAGCATCGAGATGAAAAATGGCGGTGACGGTCTGCCCTGGGGGACGAATTCACGGTGTACAACCCCACGAATGTCGAAGAACTCGATGAACATGATTTTGGTTGCGCTCCAGACCTGTTGGGCCTTCTTCGGTCGTGAAGATGCTGAGCTTTTCCACTGCGACGACTGTAGTTTGGTCTCCAGGTCGTAACCGTAGACCCAAGTCTCGTCCCCAGTGATGTTTCGCGACACGAACGTTGGTTCATTCACCACCTGCTGACGAAGATCTTGACAGAGTTCGACACGGAGCGCCTTCTGTTCGGGGTGCAGAATCTTTGGCACAAACTTTGAAACAATGCGGCGCACGTTCAAAACCGACGTCAGAATTTCTTGCACTGTTCCGTATCACATATTGACGATGGTAGCAATGTCTTGAATGGTTCTCCGACGATCTTCATGCACCAGTTCCCTAATTGTGTTCACATTTTCGGAGGTTTTAATCGTAGACGGTCGCTCTGACCTCTCGTCATCTTCCAGTGCAGTTTTGCCGCTCTTGAAGCGCGAGTGCCACTCAAAACACCTCGCACGACTCATTGCTCCATTGCCATAAGCCTGCTGCAACATTTCATGCGTCTCCGTTCCCGACTTGCCGAGTTTGAACGCAGAATTTGATGTTCGCTCGTTGCTCTAGTTTGCAGTCCATACCGAAATCGCAGCTGTGTTCTGCACGTGGTCACCAAATATCGTGTAGCACAGCTTCCGGTGTTCACAGAACGACGCCACTCGGCACAATGACTCATAACGGTCACTGCCCTCGACCGCTGCTCGTGCATCCACGTGCAACCATCTGTTGGCGCGCTACGTACCTAGTCTCGAAACTTTCTGATAGCACTACGTATGTTTGGCAAGTGATGAGTGGGGAGCTGGAAGTAGCAAAAAAGGAACTGTGACATTCTTGTCTTCATGCCAACTATCCTATCTGTAAAGGGAACTACAGGGTGTTGTCAGCATCAGATGTTTTGTTTTCAAGTAAAAAAACAGGATGAATGCGATTCAATTTGTTTGCCGATAACCGTGCTGAACTTCAATATATGCGGTTTCTCCAAAGTTATTGTTTGTAATATGAGGTTAAAATATCAAAGGAGAATATTACGAAGTTCAAGGGATCTATAAAAACTTCGGTTTATGCGTAACTTTGTATTATGTAAGCTGGTAATGTGTGAGGTTGACTGTACATATTATTTTACAAGAGCTTAACTAGGTCAGCCTTGTATGTATTATAAATGTCATCGTCAATGGTTGCCAAATTTCATGCTGCTTCTCCAGTCAGGCAAAGATCTCACTCCCCAGCTGAAAATCGACAGCTTCGCAGGGCTGTAGTTTTGTTTCATGCTTTAAAGTTAGATTTGTTAAACATTTATTAACATCTATCGAATATTTTACCGCTAACCTAATTTAAATGATTAATTTGAATTTAAGTTATATTTTATAGCTGTTATTTAATTAACTATTGTATGACAACCAAACTCAGTTTTTTCCATCAAGAGTAGAAAATTCAGGAATCATTTAATGTTTTAGAACTTTCCTCACACCTCCGCGAAAACACGGATTCCCGTGTTTGCCCTTCGACCTACGACAACAATCGGCTAAGCGGCAGCACCTGAGGCGCACGTGACTCTTACATTGGTTATCTCTTCACACAGCATTTAAGGATATCATTCTACCGGGCTTGCGGATTCTAGCCTCGTATTCCTTGTTTTAAGAGCACCTTCACCCGATGTTTTGACTCACGGCATTCGCTGTACAATTTCTTTCACAGAGAAACCGGTTTCCCATGCTGGCCCACAATCATGCATCACTTCTGTGAATTAAAATGAGCTTCATTTAGAAACTAATAGTTTTACTTATCCAACAATAGGCATAATAACGTATAAGTAATTGCCGATTGAATTTAAACCACTCTACTGAATTTTTACCCGTCAACTAAAACTTTTCACTCGTCACAGACGAGCGAACGACTGCATTTTTTCAAGCGCTGGTCATCGTTAACAGTCTGCCAACCTGTTTCAAAAAGTTGTTATTTCATTTATCAGCGTATTAGTTTTTCGTGTTCGGATGTGAATGGAAGTAGCCTCTACATCAGGAAACATCATGTACACTCAATGGACAAAACGTTAGGGCTACCTACCTAACAGAGTGTTAGTTCTCCTCTATCACGAATAACAGCCTGTTCACGCAGAAGCATGAAATCCATCGACCCCACCAGATGCCGAAGTGTAACTAGAGATAATACCAGCCATGCGTGTTGCATCGTCGATAACTCCGCCCGAGACGTCAGTCTAAGGACCTTGGATCTGATATTCCGTTCTATGGCATCCCAGAGAGATTCCACAGGGTTTAAATTCGGGTACCTTCGGAGCCGCTGGATGGTTATAAACTCAAAGTAGTGTTCCTCGAGCTATGCCTGCGTTGTTGCTGCCCGATGGGGCGGCCCATTGTCCTGAAGAGACATACGATCGGCAGTAGGATACGCGAAGGCCATGGAAGCGTGTATGTGATCAGCCAGCACATGCTGGTAGCACGCAGCGGCTAAGAACCTCTCCAGACACACTAAGGGACCTAAAGTGTCCCATGAGAACGCTCCACAAGCCATCACAGAGCCTACCTGGCACAACATGCCCATGGCCTCATGCTGTCGACGCCACTGCCGCACCTCCCGTCAGCTCGGCGGTGATGAAAACGGGATTCATTTCAGCTCACGACACGGCACCACTCTGCAGAGGTGCAGTTTTGATGTTCAGGTGAGTCGTAATCCGATGACGAGCAGTCAACAGTGGCACAGGAGTAGGGGCTTCGGCTATCGTAGCATACAATATGCAGCGTGCGTTGTACTTTTTCCATTTACCGACACTGCTTGGGCCTCCTACATTTAACCTGGATGTGATTTTCGCCGCCGTTGATAAGCAGTAGATCTGTACGAGCCTATATACTCTACGTTGAGTCTGGTTGTCAATGGCGTGTGGCGGGCCACCATTTGGTTTCTGGGCGCTGGTCCGTCCGTCGATGATATACTCGCGTTACACCTTTGATACGGCTACCTTTGGAAACTCCAGCGTTATTACCACTTGGGCAGTAGAATGACCCATCTGTTTTGCGCCGACTTCCACGCCATGGGGCTCTCTCAGATCACCACCTTTACCCGTGTTAGTCGACTGCGATATACTTCTCAGAAGCCCTGCTGTCACCCTACTTATAGCCTGCGTTCGGTTTGAGTCTGCTCCACTCTGCGGTGGGGATGCCAACGACAACTCTCCATCACCCTTATCTCTAATATTTTGTCTACTGAGTGTATATATAGGGGTGTGCGCCGTCAGCAGTGATGATAAGAAATTTTGCGACAACCAAATATTATTCCAGAGGTATTAAGAAACACAATGCCCGCTGGTATAATAAGCAAAAGACCATTACACCGCCTCCCGAGCTTCTGCAGTTAACGCTAGGCAGCTGGTATTAGTCGATTCTTGCTGTTGACGCCATATTCTGGCCTGTCTATCGATGTGTATTAACTGAAAAGGGGATTCATCGAACCAGACGACCTTTTTCAATCCTCAAAAGTCGTGTTTTAGTGCTCTAATGTCCACTACAGACGAATTCGTCGGTTTTTAAGACAGACGTATAGTACACGAAGGGGGCATCTACTGTGACGAATGGTACACGAAGAGAACATCGACTGGTTTTAGGAGAGACGTATGGTACACGAAGAGGTCATCTACTTCGACGAATGGTACACGAAGAGGTCATCTACTTTGACGAATGGTACACGAAGAGGACATCGACTGTTTTTAAGAGAGACGAATGGTACACGGAGAGGACTTCTACTGTTTCTAAGAGAGACGAATGGTACACGAAGGGGACATCTACTGTGACGAATGGTACACAAAGAGGACATTTACTGATTTTATGAGAGACGGGGGGTTACAGAAAGGGGTCATCTACTTTGAAGAATGGTACCCGAATAGGACATTGACTGTTTTTAAGAGAGACAAATGCTACCCGAAGGGGACATTTACTGTGACGAATGGTACACGAAGGGGGTATCTACTGTGACGAATGGTACACGAAGAGGACATCTACTGTGTTTAAGAGAGACGAATGGTACACTAAGTGGATATCTACTGTGACGAATGGTTCACGAAGAGGACATCTACTGTGATGAATGGTACACGAAGAGGACATTTGCTGTTTCTAAGATACGAACGTACACGAAGAGGACATCTGCTGTTTTTAAGAGAAACGAATGGTACACGAACGAGGCATCTATGTGACGAATGATGCACGAAGGGAACATCTACTGTGATGAATGGTACACGAAGAAGACATCTGCTGTTTTTAAGAGAGAGACGAATGGTACACGAAGGGGGCATCTACGGTTACAGCCCATTCGCGACAATGTGCGGCGAACTGTGTATGCTGAAATTCTCTTGTAGATGTCGTTGTTATACTTTACGGCTATATGACGCAATGAAGATGTCTGTTACCCTGTAGAATACCTTCCAGTTGCCGTTGAAAATCTAGTAGTCCTTTCCGCTCAGAGGAAAACCGCTGACTGCTGATTTGGTTGTTTGTGTACCATTCATTATTGTACATCCTTCATACAGTTTTCCTTCCCTAGCCGAGAAAGTTTGGCGTTTCTGAGGTACTTGCATCTATCCGCCTATCGCTCACTATCATGTATCTTTCAAAGTCTCTTAGATCACTAGTCTTACCTATAGTGCGGCTATCTACGCTTCGTACACGTCTGACGTCATAGTTGCGCATGTGATTGAGGAAGGCACGTGTCTGATTGCTATTGGGTTATCTTAGTAATTTGCTAGTTTGGATTATATACTATACAACTTTTGGTTCTGGAAGTATCTTTTTACTCTTTAAAAATATTTTATGTGTTTCCCGTTCTTCGACAAATAAGTCAACAGATTGGGTTCAGTGTAAGAAATAAATTCTAAAATCTTCATACGCGTATGAGAGAAGCATATTGCAAATATGTTTTTTTAGTATTTAGAAAATTTGCAATATTTTGCAAGAATTAATCAATCGAACGATTTAATTATATCATCAGTTTAATTGTAAGTTATTATTAATAGAAACGAAGCTTGAAATTTTTTCATGTTTACTGAATACCTTTTCCTATTAAAAAATCCGGTTGGACTGTAAATTCTGAAGATCAAAGTAATTTCTAAAAACATGATAAAACGGACATAATTCAACATGTGATTCATTTCCCAAAATTAAACCATTTCGATTTTACCCAGAGCAGGACTGCAACGGTCACATAATTTCCACCACCCTGAAGACAGTAGATAAAATAGCTGATGAACAAATAATTTTATTAAATCAATCGTACTCTTTGTACTCTACTGTTTGTGAAAATTGCAACACCAAGAAGGAACCATGCGATTCGAATGAAATTTACACCAAACATTACTGATATGACTGTACATAAGTGATTTAATTTTCAGAACAATACAGCAATTTTTACTTGCAAAAATCAGTATCTTGTGAAGCCGTCGAGAGCTGCAATAAGAGCTTCTAGAAGGCATAGCATTGAATCGAAAAGGCGTTGGATGGTGTCCTGTGTAATTGCTCGCCAGGCGGCATGTATGCGAGTCCACAGATCATAGGTATTGAACACTGGAGGACTTTGATGGGCCAGTTGCCGAGTGACCATATCCCAGACATGTTCAACAGGCGCAATGTCTGGCGAACGTGCAGGCCATGGAAGAAACCGTATCTGCTGTGCTGCGAAGAGAGCTTGAACATTCCTGGCAACATGTGGTCGGGCATTTTCCTGCTGGAATATAGTGCCAGGAGTGCTATGAAGCAACGGTATGACATCTGCCTGTACAACGTCCCTGATGTAACGGCCGCTGTTGAGAGTTGAGATTGCCCTCAAGTCGTAGCAGCCGAGATCGCAAATGGTACCCAATATCACGCCACACCATCACACTCGGCGTTCGGCCCATATGACGCTCAACAATGCACGCAGGATGAAGGCGCTCATCACAATACCGTCTAATGCATATGCGGCCATCACGGTAGTCCAACTTGAATCGGGTCTCGTCCGAAAAGACGACATGTTGCCAATCAGCACGCCATTGTTTGTACTGAAAACCCCATTCCAGCCTGAGACGTCCATTGTTCAGGGTCAAAGGAATCCGCCGCAAACGGATGCGTGCAACCAGTCTTCTGTGCAGCAGACTGCGTCGAATTGTAGAGGCAGAAAATGCCACACCTGTTACAATGCTCCACTGTTGTGCTAACACTTAGGAAGATGCGGAACGGTTCGTCACTGCCATGCGGACGAAGTGTCGGTCATCCCGCAGTGTCGTCACATTTCTCGGTTCACTGCCGGATTGTCGAAGCACCTGGTTCTCCTCGGTCCACTACCGCCGCACGCGCATCACCGTCGTGGAGTTATGTTCCGTCCGAGCCGCAATGTCGCGGTACGAAGATGCACCTTCACGTCGACCAATTATTCGACCCCGTTCAAACTCTGTCGCATAGCTTTATATTGCAACCTTTGTCATCGCCGAGACATTGAATCCTGGAGACACTTTTACAACTCGCTGACCACGATGCCCTACTGGTGGGTATCCTAAACAGCCCTTTCTTTATATCCCTCACTCAACTGTTAAGAGGGCGCTGCCGGCCCAGATATGCACAATGATTCTGCACTTTTAATCATTTGCATGTCCTTCCCTGCTCTGCATATCATGTACGTTTCATGTGATTACCATTATTTCTTCATGGTGTTGCAATTTTCACAAGCGGTAGTTTATTATTGAATTAATTATACAGTGGGTGTTGACGAATCATACCATTAGAATACTGTGTATTGGAGCAGTTGTGCCATTAGTGAGTAGGACTAATCGTGCCGTTACAGCAGAGGGTATCTGAGTAGATGAATCGTCTGGACGGATTTGTATTGAATTAATCGTCATTGGATGTACCGTTGGGGATCACTGAAGTTTTGAGAAAAATTATATATTACTGTGCTGAGAAAAGTTTGTGTGTGTTTGTGTGTGTGTGTGTGTGTGTGTGTGTGTGTGTGTGTGTGTGTGTGTGTGTTCAAATAAAAGTAATTGGTCTGATAACGAGGAACAGTACACCAGTTATGTAGGAAATAGTAATACTATAGTAGTGATCCGATTTATTGGCGTAGGAAATAGTAATACTATAGTAGTGATCCGATTTATTGGCGTAGGAAATAGTAATACTATAGTAGTGATCCGATTTATTGGCGTAGAAAATAGTAATACTATAGTAGTGATCCGATTCATTCGCGTAGGAAATAGACACATAAGCGTTTCCAAGTTTTCGCACATCAACCAGATGGTTTTTTCAAGGAAGTTAGGCAGAAACTGCAGGCAGTTATGCAGTTTATAGTTAACTTCCTTGAAAAAGACATCTGGTTAATGTGCGAAAGCTTGGAAACGCTTATGTGTCTATTTCCTACGCCAATGAATCGGATCACTACTATAGTATTACTATTTCCTACGCCAATGAATCGGATCACTACTATAGTATTACTATTTCCTACGCCAATAAATCGGATCACTACTATAGTAATACTATTTCCTACGCCAATAAATCGGATCACTATTATGGTATTACTATTTCCTACGTAATTAGTCTGATTTTTGTTTGATGTATGGCAATACTAGATAGTGAAAATGCCCATGCGGTTTCAGATGAGCGCCCTCTGAACTGTGCAGTCTTAAGTATAAAGAGTTAGCTTAAACGAGATCAGTGGAGAACCGAAAGGGTGCTTCTTGTGTCTCACTATGCCTCGTCGCCGAAGGTGGCCGCATTATGAACACCTGACTGATTTTCAGCGAGGAAAGACTATTGGGATAAAAGAAGCTGGATTTTCTTCCCGCAAAATTGGCACTCATACTGGACGAAACGCCAGCATGAGTGATAGGAACGTGGCTTTAATGCAGGGATGAGGTTCGAAATAAAAAAATTCCGGGAAATGAACCGCGGAATCGTACGACTGCACGAGATGACAGACACCTCTACCGCATGGCAGCGAGCAATCGCAGAGCGATATCCACTGTTTTAACGCAGCAGTGGAGCACTGTCATAGGTCAGGCTTTGTCTTCCAGAGCGATCCAAAGTTGTCTGCTTAACAGAGGTCTGGTCGCTAGCAGACCATTGCTGCGCCTTCTTTTAACCATCAACCACAGGCGCCCCTGGCTGCAATGGGGTCTCGAACACAGACACTGGGGGCACTGATTGGCAACAGGTCGTGTTTTCTGGCGTGTCACGATTCATCTTCCTGCACCATGATAGACGCATACGTGTTCGAAGATAGCGTGATGAATGGGTTGCGGCGCCATTAGGTTCAATTCGCGACCTCGCTTGATTCGAATTCATGGGACCCTCAATAGCCAGAAATATATCAGAGACGCTTTAGATACACTTCCTTTAGAGATGCCCTGGATCTATATTCCAACAGGACAATGCTCGGCCATATGTGGGCCGGAATGTTCAAGACCTTTTCCATGCACTGCAGATACCGCTTCTCCCCTGGCTTGCACGTTCGCCAGATATGTATCCAAACGAACACGTGTGGGACATGGTAGCTAAGCAACTATCACGTCAATCGCCTTCGTCAGTTGTAGCGTATATCCTATTTTAACTTTACTTTTGATTTTCTTTTTCTCTGTAAATTTGAGTTTGTTTTCTTAGACATTTATCAAACCTTAACGTTATGTCTTTTTCTCTCAAACGAGAATAATATTGGCAACACTGAGGTCGGAACAAGTGTGACGTATGTGTGGCCGGATAAGAACGATAGATAAAAAGGCAGTGCAGCGACTGTTTAATGGGATTGATGTTATTGATGATTGACGTGATGTTATACTGTGTTTGGATGTTAAATCACTGATACTGTATCGAGTAAGCCGGTAAACCATATGTGAGTGTGGAGTATAACCCATGCAAGCACAATAAAAGCTTTTGTAAGCACTACTTGACCTCTTTCTTGTAAGGTGCATGGGTACCTTCTAATATTGCATTGACGTAGCACACATAACGCAATTACTGACGTAAGGACAAAGTTACAGTAGAAAGAAAATTACGTTATACAGTCACTACATAAAAAAACTCTGGTTTCCCTAAGAAGCAACCTTGTATGCTGTTCCAGAGGACGATATCAAAAACCTCGTCCATTCAGTGCCATACCATGTAGAAGTTGCTTGAGGTGGCTTCACACGATATTATTGTTGCTCGAGGTGGCTCCACACGATATTATTGTTGCTCGAAGTGGCTTCACGCGATATTATTGTTGCTCGAGGTGGCTTCACACGATAATATTGTTGCTCGAGGCTGCTTCACACGATATTATTTTTGCTCGAGGTGGCTTTACACGATATTATTGTTGCTCGAGGTGGCTCCACACGATATTATTGTTGCTCGAGGTGGCTTCACACGATATTATTGTTGCTCGAGGTGGCTTCTCACGATATTATTGTTGCTCGAGGTGGCTTCACACGATATTATTGTTGCTCGAGGTGGCTTCACACGATATTATTGTTGCTCGAGGTGGCTTCACACGATATTATTGTTGCTCGAGGTGGCTTCACGCGATATTATTGTTGCTCGAGGTGGCTTCACGCGATATTATTGTTGCTCGAGGTGGCTTCACACGATACTGAGTTTTGAAGCAAAAAATTCTTACAAATGCAATCAGTTATCTCCTGCAAAATGAGAAATGTGTAATATACTGTAAATTTCATTCGAATAGCAATGCTTTTTCTTGCTGTTGTAATTTTCACAAACAGTAGTGTAAAATCAATCTGAAACAGGTAAAAAAAATTTGGGGGCGGGGGGCGAGCGGTCAGGATCCCATACTCCCTTCTTTTAAATACATCTGTACTCATAAAAACAGGTTTTTGTTTACTTTTTCTCGAACACGTGATAGTCGTGAATTCTGGTGTCTTATTTTCAACGAAGGATTTACGAACTTACTCTGCAGGGACATCGCTGAGCTCTCTCCATTTTTGCACGGCAAGACCGAGTTGCGAACAGGCTTGCTTCACCATCATGTGTCCCTGTTTCCATTTGAAATGGGCTTGGTCCACGTACTTCTTCTTCTCCAAAAGTAGGTCCACCTCTTTTTCTAACCTGTTCTCCAGAGCGCTGCCGTATTGCCCACCGAAGACACTGTCTGTGAAATGAAGAATTTAGAACATGAGTCAATCAAAATATTAAAAGAAGAAGGAAAAAAACAGAGCTGCAAAATTTATTTTAGTGATGGAAAATTTTCGAGTTGGGTCTCGACAAATGATTTTAATAATTATGCTCCAATTTTGTTTTCCAAAATCAACGATAACAAGGGGCATCTTGAAAGTAATGCCTGCTCCTTAATAATATTTGAAATTTCGAAGTGATTTTAATGAAATTGCACTGAATGTACTACGATATGTTAATAATGTGGGAAATTTTTTTTTCAGAATCGGAAATAAAAATTATGAATGACAGAAAACAGCAGTGAGCCGTAATTGAATATCCTAGAAAAAGAGGGATGTGAAGCTCCAGAACCCCACAGAAGACTTCTGGCGGTGTATGGAGCTGCCACAATCGATATCAGTAATGTCCGAAGATGAAGAGGTTTAGAAAGAGAGAAAGTTCACTGTTGGACAAAAAACGGAGTGGAAGTCCCGCGATTGCAGTGACAGATGCCAACAGACAATGAGTGAAAGACCTAATCACAGCTGATCGTCGTGTCGCCATCCAGCAGTTGCAACAATAAACAGTGCTCACTTTGTGCAAACATTGAAGAAGGTAAAGGAAGCTGTCAGAAGGAAAAGACGTGACGTTCCACTACATAGTGTTGTTTTACACCATGATAACGCACGTCCCCACAACTCAATAAAGACTTCACAGGCAACTGCCAAAATGGGGTGGACGGTGATGCCCCAACCACCCTACAGTCCTGATTTGGCTCCCTCAGACTTTTTCCTATTTGCCCCTTTGAAAAGCACCCTTCGTGGAGAACGTTTCGACGATGTGACAGGCGTTAAACTGTCTGTGAACTCATGGGTGAAACAACAGCTGTAGGAATTTTTTCAAAATGTATTTCACCAATAGATTCAAAGATGGCGGAAGTGTATAGAAAGTGATGGGCAATACTTTGAACAGGATAGCATTATTAACAATATGTCCAAGTGTTTTGCCACCAAGTTTCACATTTTTGCTGCTACAAATAAAAATCTTATGAGGGACGAGGCATTACTTTCAGGATGTTCTTGTATGTAGAAAAATATTTGCTTCGTTGGGCGCCAGTATGTCGTTTTTCTTGGCCTTAGTGTTTAAAGGAACAATTTGTTGTCGGCTTTTTCTAGCATGCCTCGCATCGACTTATGTTCCTATCAAATGTTACTCGATTGTATTCTGCGCCAAGGGAAAGCAAAAGTTTTCAATGAATTAAGGTGAATCCCCCTAAAAAGTCTTCCCTACGTTTCCAATGATAAAAACTTCTTTAGACATTTTATTAGCCATAGATATATTCTCGAGGATACAAATTTGCACATCGATAACAATAACTTTATGTTACAGCTTTGCATACATAATATTTTCTAAAACTTAACTATAATTATATTAAAAATCAATAACTTTTCTTTTGATAGTGTTGAGAACTGCTAATAGATGTCGCCAGCTGTACAGATCGCTTGCTAATTGCGGTCATGTAGCATTGTTTTTCAATAATTTTATTAATTTTTGGAACGGAATCAACACTTGCGTCTCATTGTGCGCTAACCTGGAATGCATAGAATGATTCGAGGCATTTAGACTAAATTTTCTGACAACAATTTAGCAGAAAATGTAGCAGAGAATGCTTTCTGGCCTATTTCGTAATTACAAATCAGCAGTACCTACAGTTCTCTTAACAATTTCAGCTAAATTATTGTCACAACATCTAATCTAAGTGGCTCAAATCATTCTAAATACACTAGACTATCGCATGGTTTGTCTCAAATCATTCTAAACACTAGACTATCGCATGGTTTGGCTCAAATCATTCTAAACACTCTAGACTATCGCATGGTTTGGGTCAAATCATTCTAAACACTAGACTATCAGTTGGTTTGGCTCAAATCATTCTAAACACTCTAGACTATCGCATGGTTAGACTCAGGTGCTGATTCCAGTTCAAAACTTAATTAAATTATTGCAAAAAATGTTACGTGATAGGAATTGGTAAGTTATTTGAATTGGTAGCGCCAATTATTGAATCTATATCATTTGAATGGCATTGGGCTACAGACTGGTAATGTTCCTCACAGCACTTACGGGGTGTAAATTATTGTCAAGTCCTTCTGCCCCAGTTTTCTTTCTTTCTTTTCTTTTTTTTTTTTCTTGTCTTGAATTTAAAAATGTAATGAACAAATTTAAAACCACGCTTCCGAAGAAGATGCACACAGTTTTGATAACGGAGCAGAACTGTTCTTTCTACAAATGTCGTACACAGATTATAGCTCTAGAAATTAAAATATTTCGCAATAAATTGTAACGTCAGGCTGCCTGAAGGTCTCCGTACACACTTTTATGTACCCATTTCTGTGGTTATATTGACTTCTATAGACCTTCAAATGGTAACAATGAGGTATTCAAATGGTATCAATAAAAATCATTTGAAGGCAAAAAAAAAAAAAAAACAAGATAAAAACCTTTAAAAAGTTGAGCTCCAGTTAATTCTCTTCAAAAACAAAATCAATGATACTGGCATGACTTCCTTTTCTTTCTTTTTTTCTTTCTTTTTTTCTTGTACATGTAGTTTCTAAGTATTTATTTATTCAAGACAACATTTCTGTTGCAAGTGTCAAAGTTTTAGTATGCAAACAAACAGACAAAGAAGCAACGTTGTGTCAAAATTTTTAGTGGGCCCAAGCACAGTGGTTACTGTGTGAAATTCACAAATTTGTCGGTGAGACTGTCGAATCGCGCTTCGTTCCTCCGGAGCCAGTTGTTCTAACAGACTAAATTACACCGACGGACTGTATCGCTGCAGATTTGTCGTCTTGACACGTGCTTCACTATTGTAGTACGTGACATAATCTCCCTCTTCATTTTTTTTTTTGAAGCGAAGAAGAAATGTTTTCATCATTTGTGATGTTCGTTCCACTTCCAGACGATGTGTGGAACGAACATCACAAATTTTTCAAAGAACATCAACGATCAATAGATCCATTTTCCACAATCGGACGCCAATGTGAAATTCACAAATTTGTCGGTGACGTCGAACTGCGCCTCCTCGCTCCGGAGCCAGTCGTTCTAACCGACTAAACTACACCGACGGAACGTATCGCTGCAGATTTGTCGTCTTGACACGTGCTTCACCTCTGCAGTACGTCACAAATGCTGTCACTATTGGATATGATGGTTACGATTTATAACCTCTTTTCTGTTCCACAGGCCAACTCAGAAAAGGTGAGAAATGCATTCTTATCAGCAAATTTTTAAGTTAAAATGTTAAAACTTTTATTTAAAATTGTATGTCATTATCATACGTGTAAATCACAATTTTTGTTTGTTTCGGGATTAAATGACCACCGTGACCAACTCTAAGGGCTATAAGCAGTCGGCTTTCCCGAATTCGGGGCCACTGGTTTCAGGAAGGGCAGACAGCCAGTGCTGCAAGACGAATGCATCACCTAAGCTTCATCCGGGACTCTAGTCTGTGCCCACTCTGACGGACCGTCAAAGCCAGCGCTCAGACCACTGCGCCACTGGGATGGGCAGTTACTGTTTGGTGGATACAGTATGTATGTATTTGTACAGTGAACACATTGCGTGAAACTAACTGATTTTGTTACACAATACAAGAGCAACCCCGACAACACTGACAAAAATATTCCGTTAAAGTTTGGAATTATTCGGTACCTTTCTCACACAAATGTCCACAATAAAGGGGTGGAGCGGAAAATAGAAATAAGCCCAACCTAAAGTAGGGTGAATTCGTTTCAGTACGAGATATCAAACACACTGGTTAGTTAATTCATACAATCGACGTGGATCAGGAACACGAAACAGAAGTCATCGCTCTTCCCACGTTAATGAGTGAGTCACGGAAAAAGTCTCATCGGCCGCCACCGGGAACCGAACTCAGGGTCTTCCAGTTCCGCGCCGGACATGCTACCACTGCACCACAGCGGCCTCGAGTTCTCCAGACTCACCTGTGATTAACAGCCAAACCACATGCCAGGTTGCTTCATGGAGCTCCGCACAGTGCTGGGGATTCACCAAAGAGGGAAAGCAGCAGCTGAACAAATAACTAAGAAGCGATTGAATAATTAATTCATACACTTGACATGGATCAGGAACACCAAACAGAAGTCATCGCTCTTTCCACGTTAGTAAGTGAGTCACGTTAATAATAAGAATGGCTCAGCCACAAATGTTGTAACATCACAGACACTCGATCACAACACAAAACATTTATTACTTTACACAAAAACATAAATTGGAATACACTTCGCGTTACAAACTGAACTTGTTGTCTTAGCCAAAGCTCGCCATGTCCTCCTCCTTCGAAATCTCTCTCCCGCAACTCTCCTCATCACTCACCACACGCTCAAGTTATTAAATGTCAATGTATCCTTCCGCGCTTTTGTGCGTGGAAGTCGTACTTTACAACCCCTCCTCACTCCAGAGGAACTTTTTCCAGTGGTAAAAAGTTCTTGTCATTTTACAATACAATAGTCATAGTTCACATAATGAGTCATAATCCATTTACAAAGAGAAATATATGAGTTAATTTAACAACAATAATCTTTACGTGTTTTCCAACAATTTCTATGTAGTATATATCACAACCAAAAAAAAAAAAAAAAAAAAAATGTTTTCACTAGCAGACACATAGCATGATCAAGGTGGATCATCTAAAGTTGGAACTCTGCTCAGTCCATCTGCATTTTTGTGCATAGTTCCCGATCGATGAATTATAACAAAATCATATGCTTGTAAAGCAAGGGCCCATCTCATCAGACGAGCATTTGAACTTGCGTTGGTGCGTAACCAAACGAGAGGGTTATGATCAGTTTGTATGAGGAATTTTTGACCATCCAGGTAGCATTTCAGCTTCTGTACCGCAAATATAATGGCGGCACATTCTTTTTCACTGGTACTGTATGTCTTCTCTGCTGTCGAAAATTTTCTGCTTAGATAGAGTACAGGATGTTCAGCGCCATCTTCTTGTTCTTGCGAGAGGACGACTCCCATTCCTTGATCTGAAGCATCAGTTTGTAGAATAAATCTACGTTCATAGTCAGGGGCATACAGAACAGGAAAACTAGATAAAGATTTTTTTAGTTCCACAAAAAGCTTTCTCACATTGTTCTGACCATATAATTTCCTCTTTACGATTTTTACCCTTCAAGATGTCTGTCAAGGGAGCTGCTATCGAAGAAAACGTTGGAATATATTTGCTGTAATATCCCGCCAGGCTTAAGAAAGATCTTACTTGCGTCTTGTTCTTTGGCGTAGGAAAATTTTGTATGGCCTGAACCTTTCGTTCCGCTGGTTTTCGATATCCTTGTCCAACAATATGACCCAAATACAAGACGTGATCTTGAGCAAACTTACATTTGGAAGGTTTTATGGTCAAGGAAGCCCTCTGCAACCTCTGTAGCACTTCTTCAAGATGTATTATCAAATGATCCCCCCAGTTTTCGGAAAAAATGGCAACATCAACTAGATATGGTACGGCAAACTCTTCGCAGCCTCTCAAAAGTTCCGACATCATTTTGCTAAAGAAATAAGGTGCGTTCTTAAGGCCAACTGGCATCTTTAAGGGCCGATACGTTCCAAAAGTAGTCACAAATGCTGCCAATCGTTGAGCTCTAGCACTTAATGGAATTTGCCAGTACCCTTTTGTTAAATCTAATACTGTAATATACTTCGCTCCAGAAACCTTTTCGACTCTTTCTTCTATGTTGGGCAATAGATAGAACTGGGTCCTTGTCACTTCATTTAATCGCCTGTAGTCAATACATGGGCGTGGATCTCTTCCGGGTACTTCTACCAAAATCATGGGTGATGTATAGTCTGATTCACCAACTTCTATAATCTTGTACTGCAGCATTTTATCTATCTCGGCTTTAAGAATATTTATCTGCCTGGGCGACATTCTATAAGGCTTAACTCTTACAGTAGCATTACTAGCTAGCTCGATATCATGTTCGACCAAATGAGTCTTTCCTGGAATATTTGAAAACATTTTCAAGTAATGACATAATAGTTTTTTCAGATCCTGAATTTGTTGGCCACTTAGGCGCTCTCGAAGTTTACTGTTCTCCTCGATATCAGAGAAGTTAAATATATTGGGATTTCTTTCAACTTGCGGAAATTTAATCTCTAAATCCATTTCACCATTTTCACAACCGGGCAATAAGTTCACAAATTCTGGTCGTTTATGGTATGGTTTCAGCATGTTAATGTGATATACTTGATGCTTTACATTTTTACCTTCAAAGCTTACTACATAATTAGTCTCAGAAATTTTTTCTCAATTTTCCCTGGTCCTTTCCACTGTTCCGCTAACTTATTTGGCCTGCAGGTAACAAAAACCAATACTAAATCTCCTTCTTGAAATTCACGTTTTACCGCATTTCTGTCATACCAATATTTTCTTTTCAATTGAGCCACTTCCATGTTTTTAATGGCAAGTTCTTGACATCTTTTCATCCTATTTATTAACTCAAATACATATTCAGTGACATAGTTTTCTTCTTCAGGATGACCCATCCATTTTTCATACAATAGTGTCATTGGCGTCCTCAAATTTTTTCCATGCACCAATTCAGCAGGCGTAAACCCTGTGCTTTCATGTGTCACAGTTCTCAAAGCAAACAGCGCCGCCGGTAACTGTTTCTCCCAATCCGGAGCAGACTCAAGACATAAAACTCTCAACATCCTTTTAATAGTTCGATGGAATCGTTCTACCGGATTACTTTGGGGATGATATACAGAACTATGAGTAACTTTTATTCCAAACCGCTCCAGAAATTCTAGTGTCAAAATGCTTACAAAACTGCCTCCTTGATCAGTTTGAATTTCTTTCGGAAATCCCATGCGGCTAAAAATGTGTAACAAAGCGTCAACTACCGACTTGGATTATATGTCTGGTACTGGTACTGCATCTGGATATTTGGACGACAAACACATAGCTGTAATTATGTATCTATTTCCGCTTGAAGTCTCGGGCAAAGGCCCACAGGCATCAACGTTGATTTTTGTAAAAATTTCAGGAATAATTGGAACTATTTTTAAAGGTGCTTTCTTTTTGTCCCCAGCTTTTCCAGCACGTTGGCATGAATCACAAGATTTTACAAATTCTTCAATGTCTTTATAACAGTTAGGCCAATAAAAATACTTCGCTAGTCTGTCTTTGGTTTTTGTCACTCCTAAATGCCCCGAAGTTCCCTCATGACACATGTTTTTTATTTGTTCTCTATATTGTTCTGGAACAACAATAAGATCTTCCTCTTCGCCAATCTTGTTGATCTTCTTCTTCACCAACATCCCATTTCTTAGTACAGCATAACCATTTGCCTTTTTAAAATCTGTTTTCTCTATTTCTTTGAGAAATTTTTTCAATTCCAAACTTTGCCGTTGATCTTCCATGAAACTTTTTGAATCCATTTTTACCAACTCTAACATGGCTTTATCTTCATCATGCCTCAATGGCAGAATTTCTTCTTCTAATTCATCTGATTCTTCGGAACCCACAGCCTCTCCTTCAAGGGCTTGTTTTTCTTTCTTCCCTGAATCATTCTTTACTGAATTTCTCTCTTCGTTGTTTCGTTTTTGTTTTTCTTGATACCGAGTAATCACAACATTTACCTGTTCTGAATTAAGTGGCCACTCCATATCAATTTTTTTAACAAAGCGGCAGTCTTATTTCCAAGTAAATATCTACCTTGATCTAGCGACTTTCTAATCACTGCAACCTTAGTTACAATATGACCTAATTCACATTCTAGTTCAACTTCTGCCAATGGTAAACAAACCTTTTGTTCATCCAGAAGATGCTGTACCCACACATGTTCTCCAGTAAACTCACCTGGCGACACATACTCTTGACAAATGATATCAACTGATGAACCTGTATCCCGAAGAGTAGGCATGGTAACTCAATTTATTTTTCCTTCAAAGGTATAGGGTGCCAAGAGATCCCATTCAGTTTCCTCTCTGATTCTATTTACGCTTCCTGAGTTCTGTGATTTTAGCTTAGGACACTGAGGTCGAATGTGATCATAAGATGCACACTCGTAACATTGAATCTTCCGTCTGCGATCATACTTTTCTTCATTCTGAGATACATTCCGTTTTGACCACCCTTGTCCTACATCTGGCTTAACATCATTTTTGTTATAAAATCCATTTTTCATAAAATTTCTGCGATCATAGTTATCTCTAGTTTTTTTTCTCACTGCCTTGCATTTTCTTTGAAGCACAAAATTCATTCGACAAACTTTTCTTGATTCCTCCTCTTACACTTTAATAATTGTCCACCATATCAGCCAAATCTGAAGGTGAGACAATATTTGACCATTTATCAATAAAATGCTCCCTTATTTCTATAGGCACTCTCCGCTTAAATTGATCTGTGATCATTAATTTTTTTAGCCCTTCAAAATCGCCTATTTTAAGTCCTGAAATCCATTCATTAAAATAATTTTCTAACTCGAAAGCGAAATCTCTCCAGGTCTTCTCTGATGTACGCATGTGTTGTACAAATTTCAATCTAAATTTCTCTGGACTTAACTTATATCTTTTAAGAAGTAACCTTTTAACATATTCATAGTTTTTAGCATCTTCCACATTTTCTCTGGCAATCAATTGTGATATTTCGTAGGGCAAAATTCCTATCAAATTCGCAACCCAATCTTCCCTTTTTATTTCTGCTTGTTGTGCTTGCCTTTCAAATAAAACTAAGTAAATACTTATATCACTGTCTTTTGGGTCAAATGTTTTCATCAAATGACGAAGTTCTAATCTCGGTTTATGAGAATTTCTATTTTGCTCCAAACTACCTCCCAGCGGCTGACGTCCAGCTTATATTCTGATTTTTTCAAGCTCAAATTCCATTTGTCTTTCTGTTTGTCTACGTTTTTAAGCTCCAATTCCATTTGTCTTTCTGTTTCTCTACGCTCTTTTATACCTGCCAAAAGTTCTTTCACGAAATCCTCTTCATATCCTTCAAAGTTGACAATTTTATTTTTTAATTCCAGAATTTTGAGATTTGGCATAACTTCTATACCCAATTCTTCCACCAACTGCAGAAGTTCTTCTTTTCGAGCTCTTCCTAAGAAAGCCATTTCAACAAGCTCTACGTGTACCCAATGTTTATTTATTATCGTATATGTGTATACGTTCACAGAAATTGTTTACAACAATATTCTACATTTACCTATAATCTAGGCTCAAACAGTTGATCTGAATGTACTATTTCTTGACAGAAATTATTTCCTTCGATTTAATTCCGTGCCCGGAAACTTCTAAAAAACTTGCTTTGATATTTCATTCCTTTGGATAATTCTCTAAGAACAACAACAAAACAGTACTTACATAAACATCTAATGTGGTGTAAATCCGATACGGAACAAATAATTTCGAAAAAAACAAACTACAGTCACCATCCTTTGTTCTTCCCAACACAAAGAGGAAAAAAAAATATCCCTGTCGCATTGGTTCTTTCTCACGCTTGAAGAACTTTCAACTCATCGATTCCCACGGTCATAAAGAACGCCGCTGAAGTTGTTCTGTCTTTCGTAGTTTGAATCTCACAGATGCCTTCACTTCCTGTCTTTCGTCGTTCGAATCTCACAAGTGCATTCCATTTCTATCTTTCGTAGTTCGAATCTTGCAGATGCCTTCACTTCCTGTCTTTCGTCGTTCGAATCTCACAAGTGCCTTCCATTTCTATCTTTCGTAGTTCGAGTCTCACAGATGCCTTCACTTCCTGTTTTTCGTCGTTCGAATCTCACAAGTGCCTTCTATTTCTATCTTTCGTAGTTCGAGTCTCACAGATGACTTCACTTCCTGTCTTTCGTCGTTCGAATCTCACAAGTGCCTTCCATTTCTATCTTTTGTAGTTCGAATCTCGCAGGTGCCTTCACTTTCTGTCTTTCGTCGTTCGAATCTCACAGATGCCTTCACTTCCTGTCTTTCGTCGTTCGAATCTCACAAGTGCCTTCCATTTCTATCTTTCGTGGTTCGAATCTCACAGGTGCCTTCACTTCCTGTCTTTCGTCGTTCGAATCTCACAGGTGCCTTCCATTTCTATCTTTCGTAGTTCGAATCTTGCCGGTGCCTCCAATTCTATCTTTCGTCTGTAACATCACAGACACTCGATCACAACACAAAACATTTATTACTTTACACAAAAACATAAATTGGAATACACTTCGCGTTACAAACTGAACTTGTTGTCTTAGCCAAAGCTCGCCATGTCCTCCTCCTTCGAAATCTCTCTCGCAACTCTCCTCATCACTCACCACACGCTCAAGTCATTAAATGTCAATGTATCCTTCCGCGCTTTTGTGCGTGGAAGTCGTACTTTACAATGTACTTGACGAAGCTCTTCTAATAACAAAGGAAGTTCTCGCATAGAGGTTGAATGTTGCTAACGTTTGTGGCGTAAAAACCGATTTCAGTTTTTCGTTTTTGTTCCTATCTCTTATGTAATTTTTTTCTCTCGAATACACATTCTGGACTCTATGTCATATCGGAACTCCCGGTAGTTTATCTCTACGCAGCGACACTAAGAGCAGGTCAGAGATAAGCAAGGGTTGAAATGGATCTCGGTGGGTGAAGTGTGAGAAATAACGAGATATGCTCAGAATTACTCTCACGTGCTTGTTCAGTGATTCTTCATTCTGGATGCCATACTTTGTGCCAACAGTAGTGAAAAATTTCCATGAATTCGTTCAGTGTCTTTATTTATAAGTGGTGCTATTGTTTAAAAAGAGCGTATGTTGTTGAAGCAACAGTGTGTACTTCTTGCTACAAGAGCATTAAGGAAATGTTCGGTCCTCAAGAATCTTGTAAATCAAGAATCTCTCTCACATTTTCGTAAATGCGCGTACACAGATGAGTCTATGGGTCCCTCTTGGTATCCATAGACTCAGGCAGCTGACGCCAAATACGGACCTGAGCATCGGCAGAATGAAATACATATCGTGATTCATCGGACCAGCACACCGCTTCCAATCTTCTATCGTCCACTCCCCTTGTTGTTGGCACCAGGAGATTTATTTACGTCTATGGGCTGTTAGTAGGAGATGGTGGCGTATACGGCGTCTGCTCTCCTCCGTGCCTAGAGTGGTAAGAGGCGCTGGTTTGTAATCATTAGTCTGAGATGGTTCCTTGTTGAGACATGTATGATGAGCTTCTCCAACGACGCAAGTGTACGAGGCGCTGTTTTGTAATCATTAGTCTGAGATGGTTCATGGTTGAGACATGGATGATGAGCTCCTTCTCTGGCGCTAGATGGTACGAGGCGCTGGTTTGTAATCATTAGTCTGAGATGGTTTCGGGTTGAGACATGGATGATGAGCTTCTCCTATGGCGCTAGATCTCCATTTTCCTGGAACCAGTGGCCCTGAATTAGGGATGGACAACTGCTTATAGCCCATTAAGTTGTTCACTGTAGTAATTAAACTCTCCACCCAACCCCCACCCCCTTCAACCCTCTAACATTTCATGACTTTTCTATTCTATCAAGGCACCTTGTTCCTGGATCAAAATTTTTATATTTCTCCTCCTCACAAAAGGCACAGCAATCTGCAAACTTTTGGCACTTAACCCTCTCAGAGGCTTATTGAATCAACCCTCCTTACTCTAGGATCATTGAATCAAATAGCGCAGATGGAAGTGCTGGTGGAAAATTGCCAAGTCAGGCGAAAAGGAATTGTAATTCTAGTACCTAAACGACTCGTAAAAACTTAAGTGCTTGTTTAAATCCCTCGTACTCCTATTCGGGGTACAAGGTCAACGAACAATCAAAATCAGACAATTCAAAATAATGTAGGTTACCAGAGGGACATTACATAAATAGGATAACACTTGAAATTCATAATTATAACAGCCTTAAACATTTTAGTTCCCTGGCTGAAGGCAATTCAAGAAACTCTCTAAATACCAGCTTACTTACCTAGCAGTTCGTCTCGTTGTGAGTAAAATTTCTGCAGAATTTCTCCATCTGCAGTCAGGGAAGAAACTTCTCTTTTTAGTCGGTCTCGTTGCTGCTTTGTGCTCTTCAGTTCTCTTATCAGAACTTCCTGGAATAAGGAATTTTCATTATTGAAAACAACAAAGAACTCAGTATTAAATGCATTGTAAAAGTGAGAATTGGATGAAAGCATAAAAATAAAATAAAAAAAAGTAAGAAAAGTTTTACAGTGCTCTGTCTCTCTCTCTCTCTCTCTCTCTCTCTCTCTCTCTCTCTCTCTCTCTCTGGAGTAGTTTCTATATCAGTTATTAAGAATGATGATTCTTTTCATGCCTTCATTCGTAGCCATAAGCATTGCAGATGGAAGGTTGTGAAAAAAATGTCTTGGAAACAAATATTTCTTTAAAATAAAAGTTCTTAATAATAATTTTTGGGTGTGTGCAAAAGTTCTACCCGTTTTTGTAACAAACACAAATTGCGATCGGAGTAGGTCACAGATGACGCTGCGAAGTCGACTTTTCGGCCAATAAAGCGTGTAGCAGTAGAGCATATAGCTGCACTAGGTTTGTCCGAGTAAGTCATTCGTAACGGAAATCACGGACGGTGTAACATGGCATGCGATAAGGAGCACATCAGACACTGTTTACTGTACGAGTTCGATAATGTCAGCACTGCAGCCGCGGCTTGCCGCTACATCTGTCAAATCTATGGGGAGGATGATATCCCATGTCGCCTTTTGGTTTCGGAAATTCCGGGACGGGGATAGAAGCTGTAAAGATCAACCACGTCCTGGACGTCCATCCGTGGTCTCTGACGACGATGTGGACCAAGCCATAAGAAATGATTCACATCCAACCGTTCAAGAATTAGCCAAAACGTTGTCAAAAACGAGAGCCGAAAGGCGGATGCATGCGCTTGGGTTCATCACCATGTTCGATTACTGGGTTCCGCACCAGCTTTCTGCAAAGCAACGAGAGGAAAGAATCCGTACCTGTGTTTCTTTGTTTTCTCGTCGCAGAAATGAACCGTTTTTAAGACGAATTTTAACGGGTGATGAGAAATAGGTACCGTACCGTAATGTAAAGCGTCGACGGACTGTGTGCCAAGGTGCGGAGCCTGCTGCATCGACCTCAAAAAGAGGACTGAATCCCAAAAAGGTTTTGTTGAGTGTTTGGTGGGATGTCCAGGGAATAATCCACTGGGAGGTGTTGGCACCTAACCGAACGATAAATGCTGACCTCTACTGCCAACAATTGGACATATTGAGAGAACAACTGACATGGAAGCGGCCAGCACTCGTCAATCTCAAAGGCGTGATCCTTCATCATGATAACGCCAGACCTCTTTAATCACTTGGCAAAAATTGTTGGACATTGGATGGGAAAAGTTACCTCATCCAGCGTATTCCCCTGACCTTGCACCTACGGACTACCGCTTTTTCCGATCGTTACAGAACGCCTTCCCTTTACAAACCTTTGATGATGTGGACGATGTGAAAAGGGCATTACATGACTTTTTGTACTCTAAAACACAGGGGTGTTTCCGGCGTGGGATTCGCCTACTCATAGACAGATGGCAAGAGGTCATACATAATTATGGCAATTATGTAAAATCCTAGGTACGTTATTTCTTGTGTTCTCCTCCTTTCTCTGTAGCCTACAAAAACATGTAGAACTTATGCACACACACAATACAAAATGAAGTACATTTGAATTTGTGATCCAAATATGCAGTATCAAAATTACGATGTTTTCTTTTATATTTTTCAGCTATATTTATTTATTTTAGTTCGTTAGAAGCTCTTCAGCTAGTACCTGCACCCAACAGAAACTACAGAGTTGTGAGTGCAAACGGAAAACAAACTGTAGAATCAAAATTGGTATGGTAACAGCTAAAAGCTTTAACTGAAATCTGCCATAAAGGAAATCATTAGCTTCGGAAAAGAAAACTTATCCGAGTTTGAACAGAGAATGATTAAAAGCGCGAAGAAGACAAAGGGAGATGCAGCATCTCATCAACCGCAGGCATTAGTGGCCCTTCGAGGGGCGCGGTAGTAAAGATGGAACAGGAATGGTCCGAAGAGGACCATCCACCCAACGCATCGTAAAAGGAGGAACCACTGTTGGTAGGCAATCAAGATGAACCACTGTTGGTAGGCAATCAAGATGTCGTTTGTAATCCTAGAAAGTACCGGAAGGTACTTTCTAGGATTACAAACGACTCACAATCTCTCACTTGAAAGCAAACTACAATCAGTGCGCACAGAGAAACGTTTCTGAGCACACAATCCAGCGAATTCTCTTGGGAATAGATCTAAGGAGTCAAACGCCTGTTTATGTGCCCATTGTGACCTGCCGTCGTTCACAGCGCCTCCTGCAGTGCGCATAGGAGCACAGTGATTGGATATTGAACGACTGTAAAAGATAAATCAATGAAGGAAGAAATATTCTTCTACATGGACTACTAAGATAATGTTAGGCAAAGTATTAACAATGTTCAAAATTGTCAAGTTTTCTGAGATGTGTTACATGGATTACCAGTAAGTGGTAGTTGAAAATTCAGTTTGCTTAACTTGAATATTCTGTGAATTTTCCACGTATTGGGTTGTCTGAAAAGTCATGACGTGTTTCAGCCATGTTTTTCAAAGGTCATTTATTGATAGAAAGAACAAAGATCAATCAATGATATAATACCCGTTTTGGTTCGATAACCTTTTGCCATCTTTCAGTGAGCTGCAGAATGCCTCGTTCATAGAAGGACCTGTCTTTCGTGGCGAAAAACTGTACAAGGTGCTGATTTACAGCCTCATCTGAATTGAACGTTATACCACACAAGGACTGTTAAAGAGAGCGAAACAAGTAGAAGTCTGACGGCACAAGGTCAGGCGAGTATGCTGGGTGTGGCAACACATCCCACCCAAGCTCCAATAATTTTTGGCGGGTGATCAAACTTGTGTGTGGTCTCGCGTTGTCGTGATGGAACGCAACACCTTTACTATGAACGAGCTGTGGACGTTTCTGGATGATGGATTCGTTCAAACTATCCAATTGCCGACAGTACACATTCGAATTGATTGTTTGGTTCCGTGGTAGGAGCTCGAAAAACTCGACACCTTTAAAATCCCACCACACCGAGACCACAACTTTCCGCTGATGAATGTCTGCTTTCGATGTCGTTTAAGGCGAAGCAGCACGTCCGGACCAAAACCGTTTGCGCAGCACATTGTTGTACACAATCCACTTTTCGTCACCAGTTATCAGTCGCTCCAAAAAAAGGATCGTTTTCCTCACGTTTAATGAGCATATTGCAGATATTTATTCGCGCCGTCAATTGAGCTTCTTTGAATTCATGAGGAAGCCACACATCGAGTTTGCTTGCGTATCCCAGCTTCTTCAGGTGGTCGTGAACGTTTGAATGATGGATGTGCAATGTGTCTGTAATCTCTCATGTCGTGTAACGTGGGTTTGATTCGATCAATGCCTTGATTTGGTCGTCATCAACCTCGGTTGGCCTCCCGGAGCAAGGAGCATCGTTGAGGTCAAAATCACCAGCACGAAATTTTGTGAACCACCGCTGGCACTGACGTTCTTATAGAGCATTATCACCGTACACTTTACGCAACTTTTCACAAGCTTGACGCACGTTCTTCCCTTTACGGAAGTAAAACAGTAAAATATGGCGAAAATGCACAGTTTGGTCTTCCATCTTCAACTTGATGTTAAATCTCCGCAAATCAATCAAATCTCTCAATATTCCTTTTAGACTGCAGCTAGAACTGGCACCTGTCGATTGCCATAGCGATAACAGAGCTGCGCATGCTTTTAGTACTTCCAAAACCGCCCAACTACCATCGGGTGCCAAAATACGTCATGACTTCTCCGACATCCCAATATTATGAAGAATATTTCTTCCTTCATTGATTTATGTGTGGTACTGGGGACCTCCGACCAACATCCGTCCGGATGAGAATTGAGTCAAAGCTCTGTGAGGAAGCAGGGTCGCTTCGACTAGCGAAAAATCTAATGACTTTCAGAATCCTATGTCTCAGTTGCTTGGAACTTCACTGTCCTGGATGGTGTTATGGTTAGCATACTCGAACGGTAATCGGGAGATGCGGGGTTCGTTTCCCGCTCCAGGACGATTGAAATTTTCAAGTTTTCTGAGAAGTGTTACATGGATCACCACTAAGTGGAACAAGAAAATTCAGTTTGCTTTGCTTGAATAGCCTAGAAAAGAGTTAGGAGATTCAAATTCGTGCAGAAATAGTCAAAAGTAATCGAGGTAGTTCCCTTCGATGCACGATCTTGATAAGAAGAATCACACACAATGCAAATTTATCGACTGAATTTAAATATTTTAATTTATAGAGTTTGAGGTATAAGAACTTTCAAGTTTCTCTATAAGCCATCGTCAGATGCATAAGCAAAAGAAGAAAAGGAATGCGTTTAAATAGAATATGTTACGTGAGATGATACAGACACCAGATATAATATACTGTATGATACAGCGTCACGTGATTTCAAATTACCTAAACAACATGGTAAGTATCGCGAATTAAGGAAAATAGAATGTGGTAAGTATCGTGAAATAAAGGGTGGAAAAGAGTTGCCTGGTTCGATGAGTCCAAATTCCAGCTCCAGCCTGTCGCTGGACATGTCCGTTTTCGACTCCGCACGACTGAATAGTTTCAACCAAACTGGTCGGTTAGACGGAGATAATCCGTGGTATCATAAAATGTGATTGCTTTCATGGACATCACAGGATTCCCTCTCATTCCCGTTGAACACATATTCACTTCCAGATCTTACCTAAGCATTGTTTCGGACCAACTGTGGATGGACTTCCAATTGCGTTGCGTAGTTTCCAAGTTCGCGTGTATCGTTCTGCATATTTACACACAGACAACTCACGATCGCCATAAACGGGCAAAGGAACTAGCTCTGCATAAACTCTATGCGGGGTATTTTCATAGAAAATCAATTTCATAGCTCTAACAACACGTTTTTTTTATGCCCAGAGATAAAAATTATTTTGCACTACAGAATTACACTATCCACCAACAAGTAATTGGACACCTGTGATAGCCAAGGAAAACGACGTTTATGCACCTTCAATAGTTGGTGGAACCTCCACGAGCGCCGATTACAGCTACGACCCTCCGGGACATACTCTCAACTAGGCGTTGTACGACGGCTAACGGTATTTTTTCCCACTCGGCTTGGAGAAGATAGGTCAGTTCCTTCACCGATTTCGGACGGTGGGGACACCCCTTAAGTCGACGCTCCAACTCGTCCCAGAGGTGCTCGATAGGGTTAAGGTCCGGGCTCTGAGCAGGCCAGTCCATTCGATTAACCCCATTGTCACCATACCAAGCCATGGTGGACCTCGCAACATGACAGGTGGCATTGTCATACTGAAAGTAACATGGTTCCACCCAGTAAAACTGCCACAACGTAGAGAGCGCATGGTCATCTAAAATGGTGCAGCAGGTCTTGGCGTTGAGTCTACCAGGAATTGCGACCAAGGGTCCCGTGCCATACCAGGAGAAACACCCCCATAGCATAATTCCACCGCCGCCGAACTTCACAGTTGGCACAATACATTCCGGCAGTAGGCGTTCTCCAGGCAGACGCCAAACCCAGACCCTGCCATCCGAACGGTAGAGGGTGAACCTTGATTCGTCGCTCCAGAGAACCTGTTTCTACTGTTCAACGGTCCACTGTCGACGTTCTTTGCACCACGTTAGCCGAGCAGCGCTATTGGACTTGGTTATCAAAGGCTTGTGGGCGGCAGCACGTCCATGATAACCGAGCCGGTGTGCTTCCTTACGGATGGTATTCATCGAAAGAACAGTCCCAAATGCCTGTTGAAAGTCCTCGTTGATGTGGTCCATCGATTTGGTGCGGTGTTTTCCAATTTCTCTGGCCAGCACCCATTGGTCTCTAACTCCCAGTTTTGTGGGTCTGCCGGGTCGGGGCACATTCCGACAGTCACCTCTCATCTTTCACTTGCCAATCACGTAGGCCACTGTCGATTTTGGGTGCTTCAACTAGCTGGATATGTCACGTATGGATCGGCCATTTCTGTGATACCCGACGATTACACCTTTCACGAAATCAGAGAGCTCCGAACTGCGTGGCATCTTGCATGCGACTGGTTGCGTTGTTGTTTCCCACACGATATTTAACGGTGGCGGCCGTGACGTGTATCAGGACCGCAGATATCGTCGATTGCAGGGGTGTCCAATTACTTGTTGGTAGATAGTGTATAACATAGCGAACATGTGTGCGTGTGTGGAGGGGGGAGGTCAGGGGGTATCACTATCAGCTCCTTTCTGTCGGTTGCGAAATTGCATATTCCTTCAGCAGTGCATGGGTACAGCTCCTTCGCATGCATAAAATGCTAATTTCGTGAAGAGCAGAACTTCTGTCGAAATAAAAAGGAGCGCATTAAAAAACAATTACTATGTATATCCTCAGCTGTGTGCGTGACGGGCGGGTTAAGTACATAACTCACAGCAGGTCACAAAATTATGTCAGTGTCTCGCGCGGAAAATGGTGTTTAGGGTTCTGCAATGTTTCAATCGTACAGAGGAGAGAAAATGGCAAATCAAATCCACTCCAAGTCGGATTTTGTTTGTTTGTTCTGTATTCTTAATTGATTTCCCTTAGCGGTGGAGCTAGTTCGTTGCCCCTTTATAAAACATGGCCGGCACAAAAGTAGAGGAACGGTACACGCAAACTTGCGAACTACGTGTGTGCAATCATAATGTGAGGACCTCGATACCAAGAATTACCGTACATGGTGACCGTGTATCTGGATTGAGATAAGCTCACTCAAAAAGACAACTCCCTGTGTAACAAAACCTTCGTTGGCAGGAAAGAGTTTGGAGACCATAATCAAGCATTTCATATGCTCTCCCAGCCACCAGATTATACCAATTTGAATCCCTGTGAGCATTTGCGGGATGCTGTGAAATGTAGCATTCGCTGGTTCACGCCAGCTCCGTTTGCGGAACTCCAAGGTACTATTTTGTCCAGTTTACGAAATCTTTATTTGTGCTAAGGTGATGCTACAAAGAATGTAACAGAACAAGTGACACAACATTACATTACACATGAGGTGCAAACAAAACAATATAAGCGTACAATATCTTAATGGGAACACAAACGGTGGGATCTATGAAATCATAGTTTGAATAAATATACAGAAAGATTGTAGATGCTTAAAGATATGCAGCCAAAGCCCCTAAATCTGTTTTGTTTGCTGATTGCGAAGATTGATGCTAAAACATAATTGAGTTCATGATGGTGGAGATTGAGGCTAAGAGAGGGAAGAGCATCCACTACAAGTATACAAAATTATTATGAAAGCACATTTTTTGTTCGAAAACGCTCAGGGAGTTTGACGTATGGATTAATATCTACACTGCTGGCCACCCAAAATGCAACACCAAGAAGGACACGAGATAGCAAAGCCAGATTTACTTGACACATAACAACAGATACAAAGATAAAACGATTGAGCTTACAGGCCCGTGCGACTTGCGGAACACGCAGACATCAATAGTTCGTGTGGCCCCCATGGCTGGCAACTGGCAATGACGGCAGCTACACGCCGCGGCATCGAACGAAAGAATCCTTGGATGTGGGCTTGGGGTATGTCGGTCCAGGCTGCTTCTACACGTTGCCACAGTTCATCGGGTGGTGCTTGCCGGGCCACTCGGTTGCCAATCAGAGACCAGACGTGATCGATGGGCGACATATCGGGAGAACAGGTGGGCCACGGCAGCAGTTACACCTGGTGGACTGTGAATAATTGTTGCACGATGCGTGCCACGTGCGGACGCGCATTGTCTTGTTGAAACGTGACCGCTGGCAGATCCTGCAGGTAAGGGAGGACTACAGGCTCCAAAACGTCGGAGATGTAACGGTGGCTGTTGAGTTTACCGGCGATGCGTACCAGAAGGGTGCGGATGTCATATCCAATTACGCCCCAAACCACAACGACAGGCGACGGACCGGTATGGCGATGCATAATGCAGGCGTCATACAGTCTATCGCCGCGGTGCCGCCACACGCGGATTCGACCATTGTAGAAGCGGGATTCATCGGAGAAGACAATGTCGTACCATTCCGTAGTCCAGGTGCGGCGTTCAACGGCCTACTGCCGCCGCACTCGCTGGTGGTGTAACGTCAATGGTAATCGGAGCAATGGGCGCCGTGTGACAAGTCCCCGCTCCTGCAGACGACGTCGAACGGTACGTGCTGACACAGGTTGTTGCGCAACACACCCTAATTCCTGCGCTAACGTTTGTGATGTGGCGGTGCGAGTCGTCAATGCCCGCCGCACAACATGCCGGTCCTCTCATTCGGTGGTGTGCCGCGGCTGCGGCAATCGCTCACGTCTCTCCGTCCGTCCCTCCTGCACCCACCGAATCCATACTCGCCTCACTTTGGCTGGATGTCGTCCTACATGGGCGCCGATGTTTCGGTACGGTAAACCGCTGTCGCGATAAGTAACTATTCGTCCTCTGTCGAACTCCGAAACGTGCTGGAATGACTGCCGTATTCTGCGACGAGGCATCAGGAAACTTCCCACGCACAGGTCCGGCAGCACAACACATTTCCACTACTTACACCCCGCCTTTTGTGCACCCTTCTTATAGTGCTTCTCGGTGGCGTGCGGGAGGCGGACATGATTTGACATGCCCTGCAATGCTAATCGTTTTCCTGTGCTCTCGCGGTCGACGCATGCTGCAAATTTCAGGCCAATTGGATGCTTCCTTCTTGGTCTTGCAGTATGGGTGGCCAGCAGTGTATGTGCAGTAGTGAGTTGTTAGGCAATTCTGTTCTTCAGCTTGTTGAATCTGTCATAGAAATTACTAAACTCTTAGATTTCGCCAATGGATTCTGAACATTTGTACTAAAGAGGTTTTGAGTTGTTTTAACAAACTATAATAATCAGAAGTGATCATCTCAATATGGTCCATGACAGCCTGTTTACTTCACAAGTTAATTTCACAAAATTTTCATAAGAAATGGGTTCATGCATTTCGATTTCTTTTTGAAATATGACTGGGTTGTTTTGCTCGTGTAGTGAAGATTATGACGTACCAGATTCTCATAAGAAGTAACGTCAGCATTTTCCGAGAATCAGGGTCAGAATGAATATTTTGACTATTCGCTAGCGAAGGTGTGTCTTCTTGAAGCGGGATAGGGAGCTGCATCAATTTCTTTTTATGCGACCTCTGCGTGGGTTGTGGTGGTTGGGAAACATTGTGGTTGAAAAGTCTTTACTGCGTAGGACTTCAGCCAACTGCCTCCATCATTTGACTGTTGGATTCGATGCTGAGTTGAGTCTAAGTCGCCGTTTTTGGAAATAGTTCAATTACAGACTAAGTTCTCTGGGAGGGAAGGAAAGTTAGAATTACATTAGATACTTAAGGGAACTTTATTGCATTTTTAGTAGTTCGTTTTCAGTTTCGATCTCTAACGCGCAACTCTTAAGGCAAAAAGTGGTCACGCGTCTCAGATTCAAGGCCACTGGTTCCGGGGAAGGGCGAAGAACCAGTGCCGTAATTCAAGCGCTCTACTACCCATACCTCATCGGAGACTCGAACCCAGGCGCACTCCGACGAAAGGTCAGAGGCCAGCGCTCATCCCACTACGACCCGGGGTGGTAGTTTAGTAATCGAAACTTGTTTAATACTGGGAGCACTTATGGAACTGTTCTAACTGTTTGTCAGAATGCAAATGACATCGCAGGAATAATGGATAACTCAAAAGAAAGGATTTCTTGGAGTGAAGTGAATCAATAAGATCAGCATGCCAATGATTCCCTACCACACTGGACACAGTGCTTGTTAGCGTTAAAAGACAGGAGAGAGAGAAATGCCTTCTTTTTTTCAGCAGAAACGCATATAGAGAGACGAAGATTAAGGAGTATTTGCGGAGAAGGTAAAATGCTGTTCGTCACTTGCTACATGACTGTAACGTGCTACGTTTCGTTCAAAAAGGTTTTACGTAATAAATTACGTACGAAGAAGAGCTGCCGTGGGGACAATTTACCTAAATACAACTTTCTTGGTGCTAAAACATAGTTCTGAAGGGAAACCTTTGTACGAGAGAGAAAGACCATTCGATTTCTTTATGTTCATTGTTTTGTTGTTAGTAGGAGTTATATTATCATGCTTTATGTGGGAGAGAATAAATTTGTTTGCGGGAATCTGAGGGATATTTCTTTTTGAACAGGGAGAGAAGTGTTTGGCTGTTGGCCACAGTAAGAAGAGGCTACATCTGAGAACTAACGAAGAAGAGCGCGAGATTGAAGCTGGCAAAAAAATGGAACCGGAGAAGAGGAGAAGACACGATTAACTATTTGATGCCATCGCATGAACCCACGGAAATGGACACCAGAATAATAAACTAAAAAGAATTAATAGTTTTTCAATTTCAGTTCGGAGTTGTTTTGCCTCCAGCGATAAGGAACCTCCAACACAATCACCATCAAGCAGAAACAGAGAATGTGACTTGCTTTTTTTTATATATTTCAAGAAAGCTCAGTATTTTTCTCCCGTTTTCTTTCTTGTCTTTCCTATTTTGTACTTTATTTTATTGTTCTTAGTTTTTGGTATGGAGAAATTATTTGCTAGGGAAGTAAATTAGCAACAGCGGAGAAAAAACAAATCAAAACTTGCATCTGTGTTCATGAAAAAACACGGTTTGTAGGTTAACACAGAAAAACCTTCAGTCCCCTTCCTGGTTGTGGAACCCAGTTCCCCAGAAAAAACCTTCAGTCCCCTTCCTGGTTGTGGAACCCAGTTGGACCTCTGTGTATTATGTACTGTTATTTTGCATGTAACTAACAATTTTAAAATTGGCAATGAAATTTTGATGGATCTTGCTCTGACAAAACCTTTGAGTAGCCACTTGCTTGAACTTCGCTTTTAGTGTTGAAATGGAAATTTCTGTGAAGTGTTAAGGGATTGTTCTTATTTTTTTAAAGGACTTTTTTCTCGTTAGTTCGAAATTAAATTACCTGTCGATTGAGGGCATCAACGTACTCTTCTTCCTCTTCTGACAACGGTTCACCTTTCTGGTTCTTCTCCAGGAGAAACTTCTTGAGCGACGCTTTCCCGTTATCTGTGTCTAGAGAAGCTTGGAGACGTAATCTGCATGTGTAACATGAAATCAAGAATTAAATTTAAAATTAATACAGGTAATGCAGTACCAAGAACAAGTAAACACCGTTAATTAATGAAATGAATTCAATAAAGCTGTTTAGTTCACTTGTATAACTGATTCTCTTCAATGACGCATCAATTTTTCAGAGTCAGTTTCATGTCATGTTAATTCAGCGAAGCATACTGAAAACATAAAGGATAGCTCCCTTCATTTGTTTGATGATTATCCAAATGTACACGCATAAAATGTTAATTAAAGCTGCCTGCCAGTCTTTCTTCAGTACGAATGGAAGCAGATGAGTTGCCTAGGACGTCACCTGATACAGTAAGTTGCACCTCGCAACAGTTCAAGTACGTAAGTTCTAAGCCTAACATACAAAGACAATTTTTTACACTTTCCAACCGTAGGTTGAAGAAGCGTATATGCTCCAGCTTTGTCCGTCTGTCTGTCTGCCTGTCTATCTGCACTCGCGTAAAAATGGTTCGATTTCGATGAAATTTTAATATGTGGTAGGGGACAACCTCGGGACGAACCCTATTGAAAATGGACGAAATAGGGTCTCAGGTCAGGACATAGGGACGGGATCCATTCCATCGCTCTTATGCGTCATAACTTCATTAAAAATGCTTCTATCGCAACAAAACTTTAGTATGTTGTTCTGGAGGTGTGCGGAACCGGTTCTGTTGAATATCATCGAAATGGAGTCAAAGGTCAGGACACAGGAGTGAGATTTTTTCCACAACCATTGTCCTCATAACGTGACTAAAATGCTTCTATTGCGACAAAACTTTAGTATGTTGTTCCGGAGGTATACTGAACTAATTGTGTTTAATATAATCGAAATGGGGTAAAAGGTCAGGTCACAGGAGCGAGATTTATTCCACAGTCATTATCCTCATAACTTGAGTAATGATTTCTGGTATGTTATAAAGCGTATCATAATCAATGCATTCCATGATTTTACTAAAATGTTTTTTCAAAAACGTACCTTTATTTTTCCACAGAGTTTCCACTGACTTGGATGCACTTTTTGTTGGCGAATCCGAGCTGCGAAAAATATTTTTTCTCTCTCCTCGAACCAACACTTCGTTGCTTCCTTCAGTTCAATATCATCCGGAAAACGCTTACCTCGCAAATATTTTTTAAACTGTTTGAAGAGGAAGTCACTAAGGGCGAGATAAGGTGAGTAAAGTTGGTGGGAAAGCAGTTGGAAACCACATTACGTCACAAATTGCATGGAAATATCGGCGGTGTGGATTGGAGCCTTGTCCTGGAGAAGCAAAACACCCGCTCTCCATTTTTCTCGCTGTTTTCTTTTAATAGCTTCACGTAACTGTCGCAAAAGTGCGGCATAATTGGCAGCAGTTGTAGTGCTTTTATGAAGCAGGTAATCAATTAACACCAACACTTCTGAGTTTCAAAGAAAATGGTGTCCATAACTTTCCCTGCAGATAGTTGTATTTTGAACATTTTTGGTGGTGGTGATCCATTATGTTTCCCCTTCATGCTCTCTTGTTAAGTATCAGGGTCACAATAGTGAAGCCACGTTCTCATCATCAGTCACAATGCAGGAATGGAAGTCATCTGGATTACGGTTAATGCTGTCAAGTTGAACTCTACTTTCTTCAACACGATCATTCTTCGTCTCAGGTGTCAACATTTAAGGAACCCATCTGGCATAGACCATTGACATCCCTAACCTCTAGTGCAAAATGGACCAAACACTGCCTGTGATCATTCTTCATCTCAGGTGTCAACATTCGAGCAGCCCATCTGGCATAGACCTTTGACGTCCCTAATGTCTCATGCAAATTGGTCCCAAACACTGCCGGTGATCATTCTTCATCTCAGGTGTCAACATTCGAGCAGCCCATCTGGCATGGACCATTGCCATCCCTAAATTCTCATTCAAAATGGTCCAAACACTGCCGGTGATCATTCTTCATCTCAGGTGTCAACATTCGAGCAGCTCATCTGGCACAGACCTTTGACATCCCCAACGTCTCAGGCAAAGTGGTCTAAACACAGCCGGGGATCATTCTTCATCTCAGGTGTCAACATTCTAGCGGCCCATCTGGCATAGACTTTTGACATCCCTAACCTCTCATGCAAAATGGTCCAAACACTGCCGGTGATCATTCTTCATCTCAGGTGTCAACATTCGAGCAGCTCATCTGGTATAGAACTTTGACATCCCTAACCTCTCATGCAAATTGGTCCCAAACACTGCCGGTGATCATTCTTCATCTCAGGTGTCAACATTCGAGCAGCCCATCTGGCATAGAACTTTGACATCCCTAACCTCTCATGCAAATTGGTCCCAAACACTGCCGGTGATCATTCTTCATCTCAGGTGTCAACATTCGAGCAGCCCATGTGGCATAGACCATTGACATCATTAACCTCTCATGTAAATTGGTCCCAAACACTGCCGGTGATCATTCTTCATCTCAGGTGTCAACATTCGAGCAGCCCATCTGGCATGGACCATTGACATCATTAACCTCTCATGCAAAATGGTCCAAACACTGCCGGTGATCATTCTTCATCTCAGGTGTCAACATTCGAGCAGCCCATATGGCATAGATCTTTGACATCCCTAAACTCTCATGCAAAATGTTCCAAACTCTGCCGGTACTTATCTTCAGATCCTCCGCAATCTATACGACTACGGATTCGTCGGTTGGACATCATGAGGGCCTCCACTTTCTGTCCCATTTCATCTGTGGTCACATCCACTTTGTGTCCCATTTCACTTGTGGTTACTTCCCCTTCTGTCCCATTTCATCTGTGGTAACCTCCACTTTCTGCACCATTTCACCTGTGGTCACTTCCACTTCTATCCCATTTCGTCTGTGGTCACCTCCACTGAACGTCCCTCGCTGGCGTCGTCTTCCAACGAGTCTCTTACCTTTTTAAAGAGAGTAGCCCATCTTTTGGCTGTGGCGTACGAGCCAACAGAAGGGAGACTGTTTTCCAACTAGCCGGTAATTTGAATGCTAGTGACGGGAACAATGTGTCACAATACACAGTACATCGAACTTTGCTGAAAATGTGGCTGGGTAGCCGAAGGACGCTCCGAGTGCCAATGCAAACCTCAGTTCACCATCGAAAGCGCCTGCAATGGGAACGCGAGCATCAATACTGGACCTTGAGTGATTGGAAGAAGGTCGTCTGATCCAATGAATCTACTTTTCGGCTGTACCAGGTGGATGGCAGGATACCTATGCGACGTCTACCTGGGGAAGTGTTCGTACCAGGATGCACCGTCGGACAAAAACACGCCGGTGGAGGAAGTGTAATGTTTTGGGAAATGTTCTTGTGGAAAACCTTGGGTCCAGTAACTCATGTGCATGAAACTGTGACGTTATTTTACCTTTCCTTTTGATTTTCTTTTTCTATGTAAATTTGAGTTCGTTCTTTTAAACATTTTCAAACCTTAACGTTCTGTCTTGTTCTCTCAAACGATAATAATGTTGGCAACACACTGAGGTCGGAACAAGTGTTACGTATGTGTGGCCTGATAAGAACGAAAGGTAAAAAGGTAATGCAGCTGATGTTATTGATGATAGACGTGCTGTTATACTGCAATTAGATTTTAAATCACTGATACTGTATTGAGTACGCCAATAAACCCGATGTGAGTGTGGAGTACAAACCATGCAAGCAAAATAAACGTATTTATAAGTACTACAATAGACCTCTTTCTTGTAATGCGCATGGGCATCTTTTGATATTACATTGACTTTAGCACACATAACGTAATTACTGACGTAAGGACTAAGTTACAGCGGAAAGGCAATTACGTTATGACCTACCTAAACAACATTGCAGACCAGATACATCCTTTCATGGCAACAGTATTCCCTTCTAGTAGTGACTTCTTTCAAAAGGAAATACGCCATGCCACACTACCACTTCGAGAGTGGTTCGAGGAACATGAGGAGGACTTCCAGGTATGAGATTGGCCTACAAATTCCCCAGACATCAATTCAATCCAGCATCTGTGGTTTGTGTTGGAACAGCAAATCCGATCTGCGACGGCTCAACAACGTAACTTACAAGAGTTAAAGGACCTACTGGTAACGTGTTGGTACAGTACCAGATACCAAAAGATACCTTTAGAAATCTTGCAGCATCCACGTCTCGTCGGGTAAGAACTGTTTAGGCAGCACAAGGAAGATGGACATCATATTTGGTAGGTGGTCATAATGTTTTAGCTGTTCGGTGTACATAATCTTTCGCTCTTTCATATCAAATACAAACTTCTTCTCGACTACTTTCCATGCAAAACATTTAACATTTTCCTCCCGAGAGCACCTCATAACGACGGGTCTGGTTCATTTGCCCAACGTTTACTTCACCGAAGTGTCACTTGACCGAAAATCACTTCACCGAAAAGATTGTTTTACTGAAAGATCACTTGATCGTAACGTTCATTTCACCGAAGGGTCACTTGACGAAAGGTACATTTCACCGAAGGGTCACTTGATTGAAAAGTTAATTTCACCGAAAGGTCTCTTTACCTAACAGTTCATTTCACCGAAGGGTCACTTTATCGAAAACTTTTTATTTCATTACAGGATCTGTTGAAGCATTATGCAAGTTTGGCAGACATACCACCGAAACGTTAGAGGATCACACTCAAATTGCATTTTGATTTCTCCGTGTCACAGAAAATGCAAAGATTTAGTTTTGAGACAAAAATAATTAATTTTAAGTCCCTAGGCCTAGGCTTGGGCTTTTTTAGTAAATTTTAATCACGCTCATGAGGTTTACATAAAAGTCATGTTCAGTGCTCATGTTCATAAGGTTTACATAAAAAGTAAAATTAATAATGTTGCATATTTTTTCAGGCAAAAAGAATCTATTTTAAGTCCCTAGGAATCGTGTTAGGCCTTTTTAGCAAATTTTAAACGTGCGTGCTCATATTCATGAGGTTTGCATAAAAAGTCAAGTTAATATTGTTGCACATTTATTCAGGCAAAATGAATCAATTTTAGGGCTCTAGGCCTCGACTTAGGCCTTTTTAACAAATTTTAATCGTACGTGCTCAAAAGGAGCCCTAAAATTGATTTTTCAATCTAGGGTCCTAAAATTGATTCTTTTTGCCTGAAAAAATATGCAACATTATTAACTTTACTTTTTATGCAAACCTTATTAACATGAGCAAGCACGGTAAAATTTGCTAAAAAGGCCTAAGCCGAGGCCTAGGGCCCTAAATTGATCCTTTTTGCCTGAATAAATGTGCAATGTTATTCACTTGACTTTTTATGTAAGCCTTATGGACATGAGCCGAAGTCTTAGGGCCGAAGTCTTAGGGCCCTAAAATTGTTTCTTTATAATTTTTTAAAAAGGCCTAAGCAAGGCCTAGGGCCTTAACATCGCTTTTTTTTTTTTTTTTTCCTGAAAAAATGGACGAAAATTATTAACTTGACTTTTTATGTTAACCTTATGCACATGAGCATGCACGATTAAAATTTGCTAAAAAGGTCTAAGCCGAGGCCTAGGGCCCTAAAATTGATTCTTTTTTGCTTGAATAAATGTACAACATTATTAAATTGACTTTTTATGTAAACCTTATGAACATGAGCACGCACAATTAAAATTTGCTAGAAAGGGCCGAAGTCTTAGGGCCCTAAAATTGTTTCTTTTTGCATAAATAAATGTGCAACATTATTAACTTAACTTGTCATGCAAGTCTTATGACTATTAGCACGGCAGCTTCAAAAATGTTAAGAAGGCCCAGACTTGTGACCTTATATTTAAATGTTTTATGCCTGGCTAAAAGTGCAAAATTACTTACTCGAGTGCGAGGGTAATATTAATATGAGCGTGCATGACTGACATTTGCTTAAAAGGCCTAAGCTTAGGCCTAGGGACCTAAAATTGATTTTTGTATCTTAATAAATATGGAACATTATTCACTTGACTTCATATGTAAACCTGATGAGTATGACGTGGGGTGAATAAAATTTGCTAAAAAGGCCTAAACTGGGGCCTATAAGCCCTTAAAACTAATTCTTTGTGTCTGGGTAAATGTACGAAATTATTAACTTTGCTTGTTATATAACCCATATGAATATGAGCACTGTAGTTTAAAATTTACTAAAAGGGCCCAAATCTAGGCCCAAAGCCTTAAAATCAACGTTTTGGGTCTGGGTGAAAATTCATTATTATTAATCTGTTTTGCTATGTAAACCTTATGAATATGAACACGAAGGATTAAAATTTGCTAAAAATTCCCTGATCTAGGCCTATAAGGCCTTAAAATTAATGTTTTAGGCTTGAGCAAAAGTGCAACATATTTTACTTTACATTTTATGTAATGCTTATGAATACGTTTAGGGTTAAAATCTGTTAAAATGGCCTGTACCTAGGCCTACGGCCAAAAAATTAATGTTTTGTGGTTCAGTAAAACTGGAACATTACTTACTTGATTTGATATGTAACCCTTATGAATATGAGCTCGGGGGATTAAAATTTGACAATAAGGCACAGATCTAGGCTTTGTAATTAATCTTAAATTTCGAAAAACTTACCATGAGGAGGTATTTCATAGAAATTAAAAGTGTATTTTTTATAAAATCCGATAATGTTTAGGTTGCCAGTTTTTCAAAAACCCGCACCACACTCCAACAGATCTCCAACAACAAAATTCTAAGTTTTCGATAAACTGATCATTCGGTGAAATGATCTCTCGATATAATGAACTTTTAGGTAAAGTAATCCATCGGTGAAATGAACATTTTGATCAAATGTCCTTTCGATGAAATGAACTTTTAGGTGAAATGACCTTTCGGTGAAATGTACCTTTCGATCAAGTGATTTTCGGCGAAGTGATTTTCGGTCAAGTGACCTTTCGATCAAGTGAGCGATACCCTTTGCATATGAACGACATCTGGTTGTAACTTCACCAACCTTACAAGACTGGGAACTCTATTAAATGTCACATGCAATGCTGCCGTAGATGTTTAAGTTCTGTTAATGTTCACAAGTAAAAACTCGAAATGGCATTTGACTAATCTCATGTTTCATATGCAAAGGCTGTTCCATCAAAACTGAGAGTATTTTTTTTTTTTTTTGGAGTTGGTAACAGTACCAAAGGGTAAATCGTGGGACAGATACTGGCAGAACTAGTGGTGTTGGATTTATAATAAACAAGAAACTGAAGGATAAAGTGGTAGAAGTTGAAAGTTCCTCTGACAGAGCTGCACGACTCGTTATCCAACTATCGAGAAGATACCAGGCTCAGATTATTCAAACTTATGCACCCACCACAAGTCATCCTGAAGAAGAAATTGAAGAATTTTATGAGGAAATTTGTCATCTAAATAATAAAGGTAAGCAGCACTTGAAAATAATTATGGGAGATTTCAATGCAAAAATAGGGCAACGGCAACAGAATGAAACTTCAGTAGGTAAATTCGGTCACGGCAACAGAAACCAGCGTGGAAATACTCTCGTAGAGTTTGCAGAGGCAGAAGGGTTTTTCATCTTGAACTCCTTCTTCAAGAAAAAGCCACACAGGAAATGGACATGGAGACATCCAAATGGGACAACAAGTGAAATTGATTTTATTATGTGTAACAAAAAATTCGTCATAGAAGACTGCAGTGTGTTAAACAAGTTCAACACAGGTAGTGACCATAGATTGGTGAGATGTATAAGATGCACCTCAACACTAAACTTGAACGTGGCAAGCTCATAAGACAAACAAAATCTATTGACATAACCAACCTTAAAAAACACCATAATACCTTCAAGTTGGAACTGAAGAACAGGTTCTCTGCTTTAGAAGGCCTAACATCGGAAGAAGTGGACATCTCCGAAGTTAACAGAAAAGTAACCAAAGCTCTTATGGAAACAGCAACAAAATTAGCTGGGTCTAAGAACAAGTTGCATGTAAATAAATTATCAGGAAAAACGAAAATGTTGATGCAAAAAAGAAGAGAGATGAGGACAACTAAAGAAGATGTGACTTCCAAAGTGGAATATATAGAGCTATGCAAGACAGTACGAAAAAGTATCACTGAAGACGTAAGAAAAATTCAACTGTGAACTAGTGAGGAAAGCAATTGAAAACAACCAAAGCCTAAAGATAGCAAAGGGACATCTCAGTAAGGGAAGAAAACAGATTATGGCACTGAGAAAAGAAGATGGTTCTGTAACAAGAAATAGAGGCGAAATTTTGACAAGAGTGAAAGATTTCTACTCCAAATTATATGAAAGGGATGATACATGTACTCCAGACATCATGAAAGATACCGGTACCAGAGTTCCTCCAGTCCTCCCAGCAGAAGTTGCACATGCAATCAAGAACATGAAACGGGGAAAAGCTCCAGGAGAAGATGGAATTACTGTAGACATCATACAAGAAGCAAGTGGAGAAATCGAAACAGTACTCGCCCAAATTTTCACTCGATGCCTTAATGAAGGAAAGATTCCTGAGGATTGGAACACCGCTACAATGATCCTGCTACATAAGAAAGGTGACATTGAGGATCTCGGAAACTACAGACCTATCAGCCTCCTATCAGTAGTTTATAAAATCTTCACTAAAGTTCTTTCACACCGCTTGAAGGTAACACTGGACATGGCTCAACCGAGAGAACAAGCTGGATTCACGAGTGGCTACAGCACAATAGATCATATCCATGTGCTGAGAGAACTAATTGAAAGAGCGAGGGAATATGAACTTCCATTGTGCATGGCTTTTATCGATTATGAAAAAGCCTTTGATTCGGTGAAACCATCAGCAGTTACAATGGCTCTGAAAACCTGCGGTATTGAAGATGCATACATTAATATTATTAATAACATCTATGAAAATGCAAGTGCAAAGATTCGGCTGTTTGAAAATACAACACACATAAAAATTGGAAAGGGAGTGAGACAAGGTGACACCATATCTCCGAAGCTCTTTAATGCCACATTGGAGGGTGGTTTTCAGTCACTGAGCTGGGAAAACAAGGGGATAAAGATTAATGGAGATTATCTAACCCACCTTCGTTTTGCTGATGACGTAGTCATTTTTGCAACTAGCCTATCAGAGCTGCAGAGTATGATCCAGGAACTTGCTGACAAGAGTAAAGAAGTGGGATTAAAAATGAACTTTCAGAAGACAAAAGTGATGTTCAATGCTTTTACAAGAAATGAAGATTTATCGATTGATGGAGAAAAGCTGGAGATAACAGACACGTACGTTTATCTTGGACAGCAGATATCAAGTGAGGGTCACATTGATGAAGAAATTAATCGGCGTACAAAACTTGCCTGGAGAGCTTTTGGAAGAAACAGCATAATTTTCAAGAGCAATATGCCATTATGTCTTAAAAGAAAAGTGTTTGATCAATGCATCCTTCCAGTGCTTACGTATGGTGCAGAGACGTGGACCTTAACTAAAAGAGACATACAAAGGCTGCAGACAACTCAAAGATGCATGGAGAGGTGCATGCTTGGTGTAACCAGGAGAAATAAGAAGAGGAACTCGTGGATCCGAAAAATGACAAGAGTGGAAGACATCATGATCAGAGTCAAATCCCTGAAATGGCAATGGGCTGGACATACTGCCAGAAGGACAGATCATCGATGGACAGCCGAAATTTTAGATTGGATTCCAAGGGACAGGAAAAGACCCAGAAGAAGACCACATGGGAGATGGGTGGATGAAATTCGAAAGTATGCAGGGGTGACATGGAGGAGACTGGCACAAGACAGACCGTTGTGGAGGAAACTTGGGGAGACCTTCATCCAGCAGTGGATTGATAATGGTTGACAATGATGATGATGATGATATGGCAACAGTTATTAACCGTGGCAGATGATTCTCGTTTTGTTATTGAGCAGTTGTTTAAAGAACATCTGCATTTCGCCATACAGCTATGGAGGTAAGTGATTCAGAGTTAAGAAGATGAAATGCGTTGGGCGACAAAGTTTTGCTCTCGTTTCGGTAAAACAGCTCCCGGAACAATTGATTTAATGAGAAATGCTTACATAACAAGATAAAATGATAAAAGTTTGGGTGAGTAGACGATTTTTAGATGGCACCATGATTTCAAAAAAGGGCGTTTGTCGACAGAACTCACTCCTAGGCCTGGTCGACCTGAAAGTGTTGTTACGGAGCGTATTGTTAATACTGTTTGGGCACTCCTGCAAGAAGATCGACGAATGACGTGTGAAGACATAGCGGCGTCAACTAATATTTCAAAAACACCGGCATTCCGCATTCTACGCGACAGATTACTGCTGCATCGTCTGTGTTCCAGATGGGTACCTCATCACCTGACGAAAAAACAATTGTTAGCCAAAGTTCAGGTGTGTCATGAGTGGAAACTAATGATTGCAAAGGATCTAAACTTCCTAAACACAGTAATAACTGCAGATGAAACATGGGTCCACTATCATGAAGCGCGCCATGAGTGCCTAGAAACGCACTGGCTCACCTCCTCCGAGGAAAGTCGACCAAACCAAATCAGCTGCGAAGGTGATGATGATAATTGTCTTGGATCATAAATGTGAAGTCTACCGGCATGCCGTTCCTCCACAAATTACTATCAATACTGGGTATTTCGTTTCAGTTTTAAGGCGTCTGCGACGACGCATATCGATTAAGCGACCGGAACTGGTGGGCAAGTGGGCCCTACACCATGGTAATGCCCGCCCACATGTGGCTGCTTGTGTTCAACAGTTTGTTACGAAATGCAGTATTGAAATCACGCCACAGCTTGCCTACAGTCCTAGCCTCGCCCCGTGCGATTTCTGTTTGTTTCCAACAATGAAGGAAAAGTTCCGTGGCGCAACATTCGAAACAGATGCTGGCGTTATTCAAACTGTACAGGGGTCGCTAAAGCAGCTTCCACAAAATGCCTTTGCCGCATGCTTTGAAAAGTGGACTGAAAGATGGGACCGTTACATATCATGCGAGGGAAGATACGTTGAGAAATAAAAACATATATTTTTTTGTACCTATATTTCTTCATTTCGTGTGATTTTACTCTCAGTGTTTATGAAATGGCCGTTGTACCTTATCGTGGGAGACATTTTACAGCAGTCACAAACTTGACCTCACCTAAGTTTTTTAATCTCTAATTTTAAAGTGTTCTTTTTTATCATATTGTTTAACGATCTCCAATGGGCATCTATTACTGAAAAGATGTTCTCGTCGCTAGTTTCATGTTACAGTTCCAGGGCCAGAGGAGAGCCAGAGCTGTAAGAACGAAGGCACAACACCATTATTTTACCCTCCAAAATTTAATTAATACACTAGTTGTGTAAGTTGTGTTATTACACTCAAGATGTGAAATTCACAAATTTGTCAGTGACGATCGAATCCTTGCTCCGGAGCTAGTTGCTCTAACCGACTAAACTACACCGACAGAATCTATCGCTGCAGATTTCTCATCTTGACACGCGCTTCACCTATGTAGTACGTCATACAGCGCAGAGAAATAGATGGAAGAGTTTTTGACGCATTGAAAATGATACCAAACGAAAAACAGTTTTTTTGACAATTACTCACGCTATTTCTGCCTGTTCTTTTTTACTCTCTTCTAATTCTTGTATCGTTTTCTCTAACTGCTCCAGTTGTTCCGTTGTTACTTGATAATTGTCCAAAACATGTTTCTTTTCGAGCGCATTGATTTCTTTTTCCAAGTCCAGGTATTTTTGTAGTGCATCAACCGTTATTTCCACAGGCTGAAAAAAAAAACTTTACGAGAGTTCAATCCATAAATCAAACTTTCTACACAAAAAGCAAAGGGTAGGAAGAAAAAGTTGATAAATCTCATAACACAAGAATTAAAACTGGATTCCACAAACTTAAAAACGATACTGTACTGCAATTTTGGCATTATTACTAAAACATCGAAAAATGCAAGTTGCAATAATCTATAGGTAAGTTAAGAGCATCAGAGGAAAACGAAATTTTTTAAATAGTATGATCATATCAAATAATGATCAAATATAAAATATTGGTTTCTTATAATATTTGGGCAACACTGCTTTTGTTGACTTGGTGTCTCAAACACTATGTTTGAAGTAACACGGTATTACATGGAAAGAAGAGACCTTTCATGTAATACCACGTACGAGGGTTGTACCGAGAGTAATGCAAAAGTGGGCATAACTTTTTTATTAACTGACAGAGGTCGTTCAAATTGCACATGTTGGTAGAGTAACTCTTCCTCTATACTTCTTCATTTCAGATTTGAAGGAGAGAACAGTGGAAGTCTGCTCTGATCTTCTCAAAGCATTTGCAAATAATGAAGACACTTTTTTCGATCTGATGACTGGGGATGAAACGCGGGCGTATCTTTACCATCCGGAAACGAGGAATCAATCCATGGAATGACGTCACACATCTTCACCAACACATAAGAAGTTCAAGAGCCAGCGATCAGCAGAGAAAGTCATGGCGACTGTTTTTTAAGATGACAGGGCTGTCATTGTCCTTGATTTTCTGGAACGTGGCAGTACCGTGACCAGCGAGCGGTACATTGAGACACTCAGGAATCTTAGAGAAGCCATAAGGCGAAAAAGACCGAACAAGAATCTGAAAAGGATCCACATTCACCGTGACAATGCGAGACCTCACACATCTTTGGCAACAAATCAGGCGATCAGCAAATTAGGCTGGTCGGTGCTTTCCCGTCGACCCTACAGCCTAGATCTGGCGCCCTCCGATTTCCACCTGTTCGGTCCAATGAAGGACAGTCTCCGGGGACAACGATTTAATGACACAGAAGACGTGAAAGTGGCTGTGAAGAAGTGAGCACAACAGTCTACACCTTAATTTTTTCAAAGAGGATTCGAGAGTTGAGTTCAACGATGGCACAAATGCATCGCTTGTGATGGAGACTGTGTTGAGTAGTACCTTTCTATAGAAAAAGAGTTACTCCACCAGCATGTGAAATTTGAACAACCGCTGTCAGTTAATAAAGAAGTTATGCCCACCTTTGCATTACTTTCGATACAACCATCGTATAAACCTTTCTTTTGTCGACACTGGGATTGAAAATGTCAGAGACCGAAGGCGCGTTAGCGAGCAAACGTAACATCTTCTTACTCTGGAACGGCTGTTTTCCCAGTTGAACTACGTCGGCAGGCTTATCTCTGCTTCATTGTCAATTTGACTCACGTCACATCATCCTCTCCTTGAGAAAGGTAAGAGGGAAGGGTGTGAAATCCCTCAGAAGGTTTCGGGTCATCTAAAAGCAACACTCGGCGATGAATTCATTGCAGAAATACACTCAATGGATGAAATATCAGATAGACCTGCCTAATAGCGTGTTAGTCCTCCTCTAGCGCGAGTAACATCCTGTACACGCAGAGGCATTGACTCCACCAGATTCCGGCGGGTTTTCGGACGGAATACCAGCCATGCCTGTTGCAGCATTGCCCACAACTCCGCCCGAGACGTCTGTCCAGGATCTATGGATCTGATGTTCTGCTCCACGCCTCCCAGACAGCTTGCACAGAGTTTTAATCCCGGGACTTTGGGGGCAACTGGATGGTTCCCAACTCAAATGTATGTTCGTCGAGCCATGCCTGGGTGGTTGCGGCCCAGTGCGGCGGCGCATTGTCCTGCTGAAACAGACCATCGGCCGCAAAATGGCCGAAGTCTATAAAAGCGTGTAGGTGTTCATCCAGCACGTCCTGGTAGCGCGCAAAGTTTAAAAACCTCTCCAGACACAATGAGGGATGCAATGTGTCTCATGAGAAGACTTCCCAAACTATCGCAGAGCCACCACGGACTTGAACAGAGCCGACCTGGCACGACGAGGCCATGACCCCATTCTGTCGACTCCACGCCCACACTCTTCTGTCAGCTTGGTACTGCTGAAAATGGGATTCATTTATATATTACTTACGTACATCGTGCGGAGAAACCATCACACATTTTTAATTTTTTTTTCTTTCAATCCTTACGGCCAGGAAATCATTTTTCGTTCGGGCAGCAATGTCAACTTTTATTTGGCAACAGTGGAATTCAAAACTATATCTTGCTACTCCAGAACTATTGGAACAGCCGTTCTCTTCCATTCTGGAGTAGTAAGAAGATGTTCTCCCAATCGAACTCTGCCGGTTGGTTAATCCTTGTTTCAATGTACATGTGAGTCATAAGTCATACATGGAAACAATAGAGTGTGGAGTTATTTTTGTGATCCCAGGGTATCACCACAAAAGAACTTTTATGAAGAGATGGGCTCTGTTTCTCCACGGTGAAGAAATCGTGTCCAATGTCCAACGATAATGTTCTCCGTGGACATGGATAGCAGATACTCCATATTTGGAATGCTGTGACAGTAAGTGGTGTTAAGACTTGAAAGAAAAATTACGAAAAAATCACTGAATGATCGTTTCGTTTGTATGCAATAGAATGTTCAGTCAATGTAGTGGCCTAATGAAATAATGGTGGTAACACTATATTCATTTTCTGAAGTCATGAAAATCTAATCAAATAAAGTTGTGTTTATAGCAAGAAAAATAAAACTTTTAAGAAGTAAGAGTAGCTTGTGAAAACACAAACTTTGTGGTGACGAGGATCCTTGCCTCCTCGATCCGGAGCCAGTTGTTCTAACCGACTAAACTACACTGACGGAATGTATCATTCAGATTTGTCATTTTGACACGTGCTCCAGCTATTCAGCTCTGTAATACGTCACACCATCTCCCTCTTAATTTTTCTGAAGCGAAGTATAAAGTTTTATTAATTCCGGACAATGTGTGGAACAGACATCGCACTTTTTTGGAAAAACCTAATGGCCAGTAGTTCCATTTTCCACAATCGGGCGCCAATGTGAAAACACAAATTTGTCGGTCACGTAGATCGAATCCGCGACTCCTCGCTCCGGAGGCAGTTCTTCCAACCAATTAAACTACACCAACGGAATGTATCGCTGCAGATTTGTCGTCTTCATACGTGTTTCACTTATGTTCAGGGCCGTAGCCAGGGAGAGGTTTTGGGGGTTTAAGCACTCCCCGAAATGCCGTACTTAAAAAAAGAGAGGGTAGATAGATCCATATTCTAGTGTAACTTACATAGTAGCCTACGTAAGTAAGTATTTGACAAATGGTTACTATTAAATAGAAGAACTTCATGTGCAAGTAAAATATAACACAGAAAAAAAATTTAACATATATATAACGTACGACGAGAATTAATTTTCAAATTCAGAAACCCTCCTCAAAAGTTATTTCTGGCTACGGCCCTGGCCCTGTAGTACGAATCACACAAGTGAAAAAATATATGAATCACACTTCAAAATGATTCGTATATTTTAGAAAGTCTGTATCTTGAGAATTTAAGGAATTTGTTATTGAACAGAAAGTACACAACGGCGAAATCTGATGGGGAAATTACGATTTTCCATTCACCAATCTTTGACCAATTTTTAGCGTCGCAATTGAACAACTCGTTCATGATTAAAATAGGCTAAAAAGTAACGCTATACAAATGGGATTTCGCAGTGTTATTGCATAGTATGCCTTTCGTGACTGCTTGTAGCCCATATAAGTTTTCATGGTAGTCGTTAAATCCCAAAGCAAAAAAAAAAAAAAAAATGTATGCCTTTCCTCACCAGAAAAAAAAATTGGAATAATTATGAATGCTAAACTTGCGCTATACATCTAACCCTCGTAGATCAATAATGATAAATCAGGTGTAGAATTTTTCTGTACGTAAAAGTAAACACAGAATGAAGATCCAAATGGTATTGGTCTGTGTACACTACTGTTTCAGTACTGTAAAGCTAAATTTAAGCTCAGAGCATAGAAAAAAATCTTCGTAATTGTGAGTTGCAAATTAAATGAGATCTGGTGAAACAGGTTCAGAACAGAAGGTTTAAAATCTGTGACGAAGACGATACTAGAAAGTATAGCAAGAATGAATGTTGTACACTGCCTACATATCAAAAACAGATGAAAAATTTCGATCAATAACTAAAAAGAACGACACTGCATGAACAAAGGATTGAATAGCATTCATCCATTCACACACAGATGAGTACGACTTATATGCAAAGCATATCAACACTTCTCCCCAGTGGCTGAAAAGTACGAAGCGTAAGCTTTTAATAATTTATTCGAGATGGATACTAGCCTTAAACCTGGGTGAGTCATGGATTGTGTGTTTGTGTTACTACTCTGGCTCTTTCCTTTCCCTGGAACCAGTAGCTTTAAATAAGGAACGGGTGACTGCTCATAGCCCATTGAGTTGCTCATGGCATTTGTTAAACCCCCGAACAAAAGAAAAAGGTCGAAAGAAAAGTCTTAAAATAAAAAGATAGGCCAAATCGTTTGGAACACCCTGTCTCCACGAGTGCTACGCTACAGCACATCACTGTGTGAAAAACAAATTTGTCCGTGACAGGGATCGAAACCGCGCCCCGTCCCTCCGGAGTATGTTGCTCTCCCAACTAAGCTGCACGGATAGAATGTATCGCTGCATATTTGTCGCCTTGACACGTGCTTTACCTCTGTAGTACGTCGCAACTGATATGCGCAGAATATAAACAGACGGAACGAGAAGGGCGTGTCAGTTTGCCAGCACGAAGTTCCTGAGAAGGGGAAAGGGAAGGGCTTGTCGGAGTTTGAACGTGGAGTTTTTTTTTTTTTGTTGTTTTTTTTTCCGGAAGTGGAGGACGGGAATTAGCATCACAGCAACCACAGACATTTTTGGCTGCTCGAAAGTCTGTGCGGTGAAGATGTGAGGAGAGTTGCCCGAAGAAGTGGCACGCATCCACCCAACGCTTCCTCTGTCTGGGCCGCCACTCACTTCCCTCTCTCGTCCCCGCTTGAAGTTAACACTCATGGCTATTTCTCAATAACCGGCTGAGTGTTCCCTATCTGCTCTATCTCTCCTCTCCTTAGTGTTCTTTCTGCGCTCAGGTGGCGGATGTTCATCACGTCTACTTTGCACTGCCCGGTCCTGCTGCCGCTCCTTCATCTCGTCTTCACCATTGCGTGCTGTTCCTGCTCTTCTCCTTCAACGCCTGCAGACTCTTATGCTCCGTGCTTATCCGCCGGTTCTACTTCCGCCTGTGTGCCCCTACGCGTTCGTGCTGGTGAAGCATGTGATTTATGTGTATCTTCAGCAGCTACGCAGCGTTGCAACTTCGGTGCCTCCTCTCCAGTTCTGCCCTGTTGTGCCACTTCCGGGACCGTCTTCTTTCCCACCTCCGACTGGAATACCAGTTTGCGCGTTGCGAAGGGCCGTGACCGTGCCTTTTTCGCCACATGGTCTCCGTCAGCTCCGTGGTTCGCCGTCACGTCCAGCTCGCTCTACATCACGGTAGGTTGAACTTTCCTACTGACTTACTTCTTCTGTAACGCACCACGGTGCCCGGACTGTGACTTTTTTTCCCTCTGCGGACTATGATCCGCTTGTATTTCACACTGTATATTGTCACTCTGCATTACATTGTACACTGAAAAGCAATTGAATTAGATATACCTGTCTACTAACGTGTAGCACCACCTTTTGCCCTGATGACGGCGGCGATTCGTCTCGGCATGGACTCAACAAGACACCGGAAGCGTTGGGAAGCCCAACGGATCCACAACCCTTGAACAAGCTCCCACAGTTCAAGAAGATTTGATGGAGGGGGTCAGACCCTAGAACATCTATCTCGATGGCATCCCAGATGTGCTCGATGGGATTGAGGTCAGGAGATATAGGTGGCCAAGGAAGTGAGGTCACGTCAGTGGCGTGTTCATCCAACCATTCGGATGCAATTCGGGATCGATGGCATAGCGCATTGTCTTGTGCAGGATGAGGTCCCCAGTGGGATGTTGAAGACGCACAAATGGGAACAAATGGTCGTCTTGGATATCCCGGTAACGTTGACCTGTGAGGGACGATGTCACACGTACCAGGGGTCCCATTTCAGTCCACGTAAACAGTCCCCAGACGAGAATGCCACCCACACCAGCTTGAAGAGTACCCTGCTGGCAAGAAGGATCCATTGCCTCATGTGGTTTGCGCCGTACTCGTATCCTGCCATCCGCATGTACCAACGTGAATCTCGACTCATCAGCCCAGGCAACATTTTTCCACATGTCTAGAGTCCAGTGGCGATGTTCCTGGCGCCCATGCTAATCTTTGCACCCTCTGATGTGCGGTCAGCAGCGGTACCCTCGTGGGACGATGGCTTCTGTACTCCACAGCAAGAAGATGGTTCTCGATGGTGTGACTGCCTACACGTTTTTGTGCAGCAGCGTTAAATTGTCGAGTGATTTCTTGCACTGGGGCCCGTCTATCCGCTGTTACAATGCAAGCTAGCCGACGATGACCCCGCTCATCCACACGCTGTTGTCCACGGCAGTTGACCCTAGCAGGGATGGTTTTACCGGATTTGATGTACTCACGGTGCACCCGTGACACAGTGGCTCGTGAAAATCCCAGTGCCTGCAGGACTTCCGAGAAGGAGTGACCCATTCGTCAAGCCCCGACAATTTGCCCACGATCAAATGCGCTCAGATCCTTCGTCTTACCCATGCTGCGTCCGACTCTTACTGATTCCCGTCTTATATTGTCGGATCGCTGCAGACGTCATGTCGTTTCCGTTTACAGGGCAGCCCACAGCGCCACACTTGCATAACGCCAGCTGTCTCTACTTCAATTGTTCTTCAGTGTATAGCTTCTTAATAGTGTAATTTTCTTTTCTTTGAGACGTTCAAGTGTTGCACGTTTCCCCTTCCTTACCTTTCAATAAAGCGATCTTGAAACTAATGTGTTGGAACAGGAAGGTCACCGCTATGTAACAGCCGACCTTACCGCCTACTAGCATATCCTGTGCAGAATAACAAGCGGCTCACGACTCTCCAATTAACGAAAGACAATAACCAGGGCATCCAGAGAAACGTTTCTAGGTTGCAACCCGTAGAGACTTTTGAGAATGAGATTCGTGACACGCTTATGTGTGCCCAACTGTCATCGACATCTCCGCCTACATTTGGCACGCGAGCACTGTAACTGGCATTAAACATCTGAAAAGAAATCGTGTGGTCCAACGAGTCCGGGTTCCATCCTTAACATGCTGATGGATGGGTCCGTATTCGACAGCGCGCGAGTTGTCAGGTGCAACTAGATTTCGCCGTTGCATGTACATAGGCCGTTGGAGGTAGTATCATGGTATATGGATTGTTCTCATGGCATCACTAGGTCCTCCTCATCATAACTGAACAGGCTCTCACTCTCAGATTCTATCTAGGCATTGTTTCAGGGCAAGTTGTACGTTTACTTGGTGAACGTGTTTACGGATGGCACTTGCTCTTTCAGAAAGGCAACTATGTCAAATGGCACGCACTGTGAAGAAATGGTACGATTATCGCGTCCAAGAATTTCGTGCGCTCTTCTTGTGGCCAAACTTACCTGACTTGAATCCCGCTGAACATTTGTGGGATGCAGTGGAAATCAATTCACGATGGCACACCTGGTGCAAGCAGTTATGGAGGCGAAAAGCTGTTGGACACGGTTTTAGATGCGTGTTGGAAAAGTTATGGCGGCGAAAAGCTGCTGCACACGGTTTTAGATGCATGGTGGAAACGTTATGGCGGCGAAAAGCTGCTGGACACGGTTTTAGATGCGTGGTGGAAACGTTATGGCGGCGAAAAGCTACTGGACACGGTTTTAGATGCGTGGTGGAAACGTTATGGCGGCGAAAAGCTGCTGGACACGGTTTTAGATGCGTAGTGGAAACGTTATGGCGGCGAAAAGCTGCTGGACACGGTTTTAGATGCGTGGTGGAAACGTTATGGCGGCGAAAGGCTGCTGGACACGGTTTTAGATGCGTGGTGGAAACGTTATGGCGGCGAAAAGCGGCTGGACATGGTTTTAGAGGCGTGGTGGAAACGTTATGGCGGCGAAAAGCTGCTGGACAAGGTTTTAGATGCGTGGTGGAAACGTTATGGCGGCGAAAGGCTGCTGGACACGGTTTTAGATGCGTGGTGAAAACGTTATGGCGGCGAAAAGCTGCGGGACACGGTTTTAGATGCGTGGTGGAAACGTTATGGCTGCGAAAAGCTGCTGGACACGGTTTTAGATGCGTGGTGGAAACGTTATGGCGGCGAAAAGCTGCTGGACACGGTTTTAGATGCGTGGTGGAAACGTTATGGCGGCGAAAAGCTGCTGGACACGTTTTTAGATGCGTGGTGGAAACGTTATGGCTTACAAGTCAATGTTATAAGCTAGCTACACAATTCGAAATTTCAATCTGAAGGTTTAAGAACCGCATAGTATACGTATGATACTAGTAAGATGAATACTTTGCATATGCTGTAAATTAAGAATACTTATAGACATGTCGTTTCTTAACACGAGAAACTTGTGGCCAGCGGAGAAAATGTATGCACCTACAGAGGCTAAACAAGTTAGCATCTTTGAAATCCCTTTTTCTCCAGAAGACAGCGGCTTTTGCGAAAGTGATAGGGAGAGAGTTTTAAGTGTTTTATGTTGTAGCGTTTGCTACAGTTAAAATTTCTGTTCGTTATGCAGCCTGCAAAATGAGTGAGTAAATGTCACTGTATTCAATTTCGAACTATGAGGGAAGGGAGAAAGTAACATATTCCTGAGCCTGGCTCCCGGGATGAGGAATCTGAGTCAGAGGGAAAATTCCTCTATCTCTGGAATCAGTAAGAAGGAAAATTCCTCTATCTCGGAAAACAAAGTTAGAGGGAAAATTCCACTATCTCTGGAATCAGTGAGAAGGAAAATTCCTCCATCTCTGGAATCAGTAAGAAGGAAAATTCTTCCATCTCGGAAATCAAAGTTAGAGGGGAAATCCGAGTCACAGGGGAAAATCCCTATCATCTGAATTTAAGTCAGAGCAAAAATATCTCTATCTCGAGAATCTGAGTCCGAAGGAAAATCCCTCTATCTCGGGAATCTGAATCAAGAGAAAAAAATCCTCTATCTCGGGAATCTGAGTCACACGGAAAAATCCCTTTATATCGGGTATCTAAATCAGAGGGAAATCCCCCTATCATCTGAATTTAAGTCAGAGCAAAAATCTCTCTATCTCGGGAATCGGAGTCCGAGGGAAAATCCCTCTATCTCGGGAATCTGAATCAGAGGAAAAATCCTCTATCTCGGGAATCTGAGTCACACGGGAAAATGAGTCACAGGGGGAAATCCCTTTATCTCGGGTATCTGAGTCAGAGGGAAATCCCCCTATCATCTGAATTTAAGTCAGAGCAAAAATCTCTCTATCTCGGGAATCGGAGTCCGAAGGAAAATCCCTCTATCTCGGGAATCTGAATCAGAGGAAAAATCCTCTATCTCGGGAATCTGAGTCACACGGGAAAATGAGTCACAGGGGGAAATCCCTTTATCTCGGGTATCTGAGTCAGAGGGAAATCCCCCTATCATCTGAATTTAAGTCAGAGCAAAAATCTCTCTATCTCGGGAATCGGAGTCCGAGGGAAAATCCCTCTATCTCGGGAATCTGAATCAGAGGAAAAATCCTCTATCTCGGGAATCTGAGTCACACGGGAAAATGAGTCACAGGGGGAAATCCCTTTATCTCGGGTATCTGAGTCAGAGGGAAATCCCCCTATCATCTGAATTTAAGTCAGAGCAAAAATCTCTCTATCTCGGGAATCGGAGTCCGAGGGAAAATCCCTCTATCTCGGGAATCTGAATCAGAGGAAAAATCCTCTATCTCGGGAATCTGAGTCACACGGAAAAATCCCTTTATATCGGGTATCTAAGTCAGAGGGAAATCCCCCTATCATCTGAATTTAAGTCAGAGCAAAAATCTCCCTATCTCGGGAATCGGAGTCCGAGGGAAAATCCCTCTATCTCGGGAATCTGAATCAGAGGAAAAATCATCTTGCTCGGGAACCTGAGTCACACGGGAAAATCCATTTATATCGGGTATCTGAGTCAGAGGAAAATCCCCCTATCATCTGAATTTAAGTCAGAGTAAAAATCTCTCTATCTCGGGAATCTGAGTCAGAGGGGGAATCCCTTTATCTCGGGAATCTGAATCAGAGGAAAAATCCTCTATCTCGGGAATCTGAGTCACAGGGCAAAATCCCTTTATCTCGGGCAGCTGAGTCAGAGGGAAATCCCCCTATCATATAAATTTAAGTCAGAGCAAAAATTTCTCTATCTCGGGAATCTGAGTCAGAGGGAAAATCCCTTTATCTCGGGAATCTGAATCAGAGGAAAAATCCTCTATTTCGGGAATCTGAGTCACAGGGCAAAATCCCTTTATCTCGGGAATCTGAGTCAGAGGGAAATCCCCCTATCTTCTGAATTTAAGTCAGAGCGAAAATCTCTCTATCTCAGACAGAGAACTAGTCTTTTCCCATCATGCCTAGGTCATGAAAATGATAATAAAGGATTAGAATGGAACGCTTGTCAATCGTGACAGGATGGTGGTCGGTGCTGCTGAGATGAGGGGGAGAGAGGAATTGTTTTTCTGTTGCTTTAGTAAAACATGGCCGCTATGTAAACATTTCTGTTTAGGGAGCGCAGAAAATTTTGTTCACGACTTGGTTCGTGTACATCCGCCACTTAAAGGGTTTAATCTACATGCAGAAACGGTTTCACTCATTTATTTTGCTTGGACTGGAGCTTAGAGAAGAAGCTCTGCACGCATGTTTCAGACATTTTATTTATTTTTGTGCTTCCGCTTCTTTTATGTCACCGAGAAAAGTTGGAAACCTTTCAACATTTGAAGGCAAACACGTAAAAGTATTACAGCTTAATGTCCCATAAATTATGTGGTTCACGCAAATAAAACGAAGTCGTGGTCTAACTTGCAGGATATCCTTGGCATGACAAATAAGTTCATGCAGGCTGAACAAATTAACGTCGACTGTTTCAGAACAAACAACGCCATTTTCACAGACTGTTTTTCAGTCATTTTCAGCACTATAGTGCGTAACTTCCACTTTTTGTGGAATCTGAATTCAATCTAAGATTTAAACTAATGAAGAAGTAATGTCAATTTTGTTTCTTGATTTGCAATAACCCTGTTTCAAGAGCTTAGAAGTCCGTAGTTCGAAAAAAAATATATAAAAAATTTAAACACGATAATGGGATTGAAATCATTTGAAAATTGAAAAGCGCTAATGCATGTGCTAAACGCTCAACACTGCGCATAATACCTTTATTTGTGATGCTCCTTTTTCGGGAATGACCATGCCGACGTCCATGTTGACTTCTGGTTGGGCAGCAGCAGCTTTAGCCTCGTGCTTGGGTGGAGCGTGTGCTGCACCACCACTGCCAGATCCATTCTGAAAATGAAATGCAGCCTATTATTTTCTACTTAGAAAATGAACGCTGAAGACGAAAATAAGGAATGTTGTCCGTCTATTATACTTTAACAAATTATTCAATTTCATACAAAATCGAAAGTACAAAAGTTGGACAAAATAATGTGAACACAAAGATTACAGGAGTTAATACTATTCGTGTTACACTGAAAAAAAACAAACGTTGTGATTATCTTTGGTGTGTCTTTTCTTTGTATATGTTCTCAAGATTTTTTGCCAGTGCAGTACAAGTTATGTCCAGCAGTGGTTCGTACGAGAGATTGGTGATCGGTGTCAGACTTCCAAAGAGGTTAAATCGTGGAAACCCCTTTGCTCATCTGTAACAGTTATAACTGCGTATATAGAAAGCATGGCAAGATTTCATCGGCGAAGAAGAATAGTGGTCGAAAATCGAGAATGAATGAGAGAGACTGTCAAGCACTAACAAGGATTGTATCCAAACAACACAGAACAACTGCAGCAAAACTGAGACTGAACGAAAGGGACCGTCGAATACCAACAAGGATTGTGTTCAAACAACACAGAACTACTGCAGCAAAAATGACAGAAGAACTCAATATCCACCTGGAAGATCTTGTTTCCATAAAACCGGTCCACAGAGAACTTCACAAAGCCAACATCCTTGGACGAGCTGCAATTTCTAAGCCTTTAATCACAGACACCAACGCTATAAGGCGAAAAAGGTGGTGCTATGAGCATAAAACCTGAACATCTGATGACTGGACACTTGTGATGTGGTTTGATGAAACCTCACTGTGATGACGTGAGAAAAATTGGGAGATTTTAGGGTCGGAAAGGCGAAAAATAAATACAAGCTGAGAGATGAGACGCCATTTCTTGTCAGCGAGAAGGAAGATACCAACGAGTCGGCCATCTTGTATGTCACGGCCAGTGGAAAGAAGAAGTGGGGGAAAAATAAAAAATTAGAAAATCCTTTCCTCAGTGAATTTTGCGTGGAAGAGAGGCTCCAGATTACTCGAGCGCGGATGGTGACAGAAAGTTTCGCTGGATGTTGGTACAGTGAGAAAAACCACATGGCTCTATGCAAATCAGCGTTCTTGCACGCCATTGGACGAGCGCTCTCCAGAGATGAAAAAGTTCGAAGAGGCGCGAAAAGTTACAACGGACTTTCTCGCTCTTGGGTGTCTGAACGTAATCGAATAACACGGTCTTTGCTCGGTCGTAGCGGCGTGGAATATGGAAACCAGCCGTTAATAACGCTATTCCACCGAGGTGGAATAGCAATGTAGCAGAACCGACCTGCGGGTTAGGTTATACGAATGATGTTCTAATAACTGAGGGTTATGATCAAAGTTCACCCTCCATCTGTGTTTCAAGATGTGTTGCAATTAATCTGACAAGTGGCGATTGGTATTGTATCTCAACCGGATCTGTGTTGCTTTTGTATCTCAACAAGAACTGTGTTGCTTTTGACTTTGTATCTCAACAAGAACTGTGTTGCTTTTGACTTTGTATCTCAACAAGAACTATGTTGCTTTTGTATCTCAACAAGAACTGTGTTACTCTTGAATCAACAAGAACTGTGTTTCTTTTGACTTTGTATCTCAACAAAAACTGTGTTGCTTTTGACTTTGTATCTCAACAAGAACTGTGTTTCTTTTGACTTTGTATCTCAACAAAAACTGTGTTGCTTTTGACTTTGTATCTCAACAAGAACTGTGTTGCTTTTGTATCTCAACAAGAACTGTGTTGCTCTTGAATCAACAAGAACTGTGTTGCTTTTGACTTTGTATCTCAACCAGATCTGTGTTGCTTTTGTATCTCAACAAGAACTGTGTTGGTTTCGTATCTCAACAAGAACTGTGTTGCTCTTGAATCAACAAGAACTGTGTTGCTCTTGAATCAACAAGAATTGTGTTGCTCTTGAATCAACAAGAACTGTGTTGCTCTTGAATCAACAAGAACTGTGTTGCTCTTGAATCAACAAAAACTGTGTTGCTCTTGAATCAACAAAAACTGTGTTGCTTTTGACTTTGTATCTCAACAAGAACTGTGTTGCTTTTGTATCTCAACAAGAACTGTGTTGCTCTTGAACCAACAAGAACTGTGTTGCTTTTGACTTTGTATCTCAACCGGATCTGTGTTGCTTTTGTATCTCAACAAGAACTGTGTTGGTTTTGTATCTCAACAAGAACTGTGTTGCTCTTGAATCAACAAGAACTGTGTTGCTCTTGAATCAACAAGAATTGTGTTGCTCTTGAATCAACAAGAACTGTGTTGCTCTTGAATCAACAAGAACTGTGTTGCTCTTGAATCAACAAGAACTGTGTTGCTCTTGAATCAACAAAAACTGTGTTGCTTTTGACTTTGTATCTCAACAAGAACTGTGTTGCTCTTGAATCAACAAGAACTGTGTTGCTTTTGACTTTGTATCTCAACCAGATCTGTGTTGCTTTTGTATCTCAACAAGAACTGTGTTGGTTTTGTATCTCAACAAGAACTGTGTTGCTCTTGAATCAACAAGAACTGTGTTGCTCTTGAATCAACAAAAACTGTGTTGCTCTTGAATCAACAAGAACTGTGTTGCTTTGGACTTTGTATCTCAACAAGAATTGAACCCCAGCATATGCACATGCTGGTAATGCAACTGTGTGCTGAATCTGCTCCAGAATCTGAGATAAACTCTCGGAAGTAAAAATGCTCATTGATGACAGAATGTAAATAAAACCATGCACAGATTGTAATTGTTTCGCAGTTCTATGTCATATCACCCACAGATCCTTCACCATGCCTCGGAAGAGCGGCTAAGTAAGGTAATATACTGATTTCATTGTCCCGTTCCGCCAATCTGTCTTGGCTCCACGGGGACTTGTTGAGCACCTTGGATGTTATTTTGAAATGTTGCGACAATTATCCTGCCTTGAGACGCGGTTCGGACCCTGGCCACCCCAATGGCCCAGAGACCAGCCCGTGGTGACGTGCTGGCAGGCGACCTAGAATACCTTGTCTGGGTTCCCGCTCTGTCTGGCGGGATAGGTCGTTTCTTACTTTTTCGCTGACTGGAAGATTCCTTGCCCTCGAACTTTTTTTGGGGAATAATTTCCCTTTATTTTCTTTTTCAAACACCTACACACATGTATACACTGTCCTCATGCTTAGGACTTACAACATCAAGAGATAGCAAAATTTATTTACAGAATATTTACATTGGTGGTTTCTTCGTCTGCTTTCCCACAGACTTCTACCCTCATTCATCTTCCGATTCGCTTTCGGTGTGCACGTTCACCTCCTGCGTTTCGGTCCCCGTTTGATTGGGGAAGATGGTATGTTGCTGGAGGGTTAGCCTTTCAACCAAGGCTATTATCCCCCTCCTGTTAACGGAAGATTGGATGAGCAGATCCAATCTTCGCGTTCTTTGCACACCTGGGATCAGTGTGTTTCTCCATTCGGCGAAGCCACTGCATTCAAGTACGCAGTGTTCTATGCTTGCCGTTCTCTTTCCACAGGGACAAGTGCAGTTCCTGATGGCAAATCTGCCTAGGTATTCAGGGCTGATGCCATGGCCACTGAGTACTTGATTCAGGAACTTATTTGTCTGTGCTCGTTTGGTCGAGACTTTCGGAAACACTCTGTGTGTCTTCCGCCCTGTCTCTCCCGTGTCCCATCTGACCTGCCATTCGGTCATGGTCCGACGTGCTAGTGCTGCGCGAATGCACCTTCGCGGCGTTCTGCATTGCACGTCGACCGTCTCTTTCAGCGTGGCTGCCTTCGCCAGCTGATCTGCCCTTTCGTTTCCTAGGGTTCCGACATGGCTTCGTACCCAGTGGAAACTAACTGCCCCATCTCCCTCTGCCCTCAAGAGGGTTTTGATCCTCTGGACGATGGGGTTTCTTCCCCTGAATCTACTCAGAGCCTGCAGTGCTGCCTCACTGTCCGAGTAGAGTTTTATTCTTTCGTCACTACGCCTGGGGAGTGCCCAGGTGAGTGCCATCTCTATCGCCAGAAGTTCAGCCTGAAAGACCGAAGCATTCTGCGATAATTTCACGCTTCCTGCAGTGGCTTCGTTCCCGTCCGAGAACGCACAGAAGCCTGCCCCCACTTGTCCCTTCAACTTTGAGCCGTCCGTGAACAGCTCATGCCCAACTCCCGTGGGTTTCTCCTTATCCCACGGTGGGCAAATTTCCTCGGCAGGGTGGATCTGCCAGTCTACGCTTTCCATCTCCATGTCGGAGGCTCGATGCGGCGCACCGAGAAGGTAGGCGTCCTCGCCTGTCCTTAGGCAGTGCATTGCTGCCTCCCTTTCCGCTACTAGGTCTGCCGGCTCGCACCCCGCCAGCACTTGGAGTGCTAGGGTTGACGTTGTGCGAAAACAACCGGTTATCCCTAGTAGGGCCAACCTTTGGATTTGGTTTATCCCCTTCTTCATTCTGACTGTGGGAGTCCACCAAGCTCCACTTGCATACGTCAGAATTCTTTCAATTCCTCTCTGATAGATGGCCTTCTTGGTTTTGCCCGTTAACCTCATGCCATTCAATCTATTGAGAATCACCGTGCACCTTGTTCTAAGGTGCCTCAGGTGTGGCAGCCCTGATAGACTCTGATCCAGGACCACACCCAAGTACTTCATTTCACGCACCGCCTTGATAGTGCACCCTTGGAATTTGCACTTAGGCGGTGTTTTCATTACTCCACTCTTCGCTATTGCTAGCAGAGTGGTCTTCTCAGGAGCGAAGCACAGTTTGCTTTCTCTGCTCCAATTTTCTAGCACATCCAAGGCCCTATGTGCTTCTCTTTCGATCACGTGTCTCCCTGAGGCGGAGACCACGAGAACGAAATCGTCCGCATAGGCTTGAATCTCCACTGCGGGCCCCAGGTCTAGGTTCAGTGCTGAATCAGCAACTATATTCCACCAGAGCGGCCCGGAGTTGGATCCTTGCGGACACCCTCTATGGTACGAACGCGAGGATTGCCCATTCCCCGCTTCGAACTCGACTCTTCTATCAGACAGGTAGCTGCTGATCAGTTTGAACAGGTTCCTTGGACAGCCAAGTTCTTTAAGTCTGGTTAAAACCATTGGCCACCAGACACTGTTGAATGCCCCCCTCACGTCTAGTGAGATGAAGCAGGTATGGAGCCCCTCCGCTTTGTTCCTCTCTGCCCTCTCTCGGAGGCTGCGAATTGCCTGCGTTGCGCAACGCCCCGGAAGGAAACCAAATTGGTTCCTGTTTAGCTTTCCCTGCTCCATGAGGAAGCTAAGCGCTCTGTTCGTTATGAGCTTGTCCAGCACCTTGCTCCACGCCGAGAGGAGGCAGATGGGCCTATAGGCTGCCGGGTCATTTTTGTTCTTTCCGGTCTTGTTGAAAAGAACTAGCACCGCTGTTTTCCACAAGTCTGGGAAGATTCCCCTCCCGAGGCATTCGTTTAGGAGCGCCACAAAATACCCGGGATTTGCATAGTAGATTTCTCTGACTATGCTGAGGTCGAACCCATCCTTGCCTGGTGCTTTGCCCGTATTTAGACTGGAGAGGGCATTCTCCACTTCGTCTCTCGTGAAGGGGGGTCCTCACCAGTGTCCGGCGGGATCCGACTTTCTTCCCTTATTTCTTTTTGTTGAGGGGAGTCCCCTTCTCCCTCGTCTCCTTGGAAGTGGTAATCCAAGAGACTTTCTACGGTACTATCAAGAGTCTTTGATAGGCTACCGTCTGCCCTTTCTACCGCTGCTAGTTTTAGCGGTTCGGTTATGGATCCCCTCGAGATCTTATAGGGGATCCCGAAAGGGTCAGCCGGAGTTTGAAACTCACACAGTTTTCTCCAGTAGGAGATTTTCGAGAGATTCAGTTCTCTCCTGTATGCTGAACGAGCCTTTTTATGCACTTCTGTGCACTCCCTGTCTTGCGGAGTAGCTTTTGCTCTTTGCAGAGCTTTCCTACTCCGCCTAGCTCTCGCCCTTAGAGCTTTTAGTTTCTCGGACCACCAGGGGTGGGGTCCTTGGCTCCCCTTTTATTTCCCCTACTACTCTCGCATAGCGTTGTTATTTGACTGGTAAGTTCTTCAAAGAGGGAGTTGAGGTCCGACACTTCTGCGGCCTCTTCTTCCCTCCTACCTCCCAACAAGGTAGTTAACTTGGCTTTAAAAGCCCACCAGTCTAGATTCTTCATTAAGAATCTTTTGCGCTTGGGTCGGATGGGCTTTTCCGATCCCAAAACGAAAGATAGCGCTAGGTGGTCACTGCAGCTCTCGTCGTCCAGTACTTGCCAATCCTGGACAAGGCTGCGCTTTGAGACTCTGACGAGAGTCACGTCGATCCAAGAGGAGCCCCTCGCCCCTTGGAAGGTCGGAGTGCTCTCTGGATCGTTCAAGAAACTCAGGTCTGCCGCGTTGGCAAAGTCCACTAGTAGCTGGCCGCGTTCGTCCTCGTTCTGATTGCCCCAGAGAGGACTCTTCGCGTTGAAGTCGCCTGCTATTATTATCTCATGACTGGGGAATTCCCCTAATAGAGCCATTAGCTCATTCAGCGTTTCTCTCAAATTGCCTGCCGGAGAACTGTATACGTTCACCATTAAAAATTTCGCATCACCACATTCCACGCCGAGGGCGACCACGTTCTCGGAGCATTTTATCTCGAGAACCGCTAGGGACGGGTCTTTCACGACCGTGGCCACCCTGGGCTTTGCCACCCTAGGGTGGTAGATCCGGTAGGAGTTAGGGAAGCCCACCACTCTTCCCCCTGTTCGAATGGTTCCTGCAATAGCAGAATATGAGCTTTTTGCTCAGTGGCTGTCACCAGGGCCTGTGTTGTTGCTGCCCGTGCGTGGTGCAGATTGATTTGAAGCACCTTAACGCCTCTCTTTGGTTTATTATCCATAATGAGTGCGTTCTTTTAGCAGAGCCAGTTCTCTGACAAGGCTTGGGCATTCCTTGTCTAGGCTCGAGTGGCCTACATCCACTCGACGCCTGAATCTCTTGTTGTTTGCCAAGCAGTTAGTGCAGACCGGGCTATTGCTGCACTCTTGGCGCTTGTGCCCGGTTTCCCCACACCGGGCACATCTATCCTGCTCTTCGGTGCACCTTGACCTAAAGTGCCCGAACCCGTTACACCTGTAGCAACGGACCTCCCTCAGATATTCCCTTACTGAGTGGACGGTCCATCCCACTCCGAGCTTGCCTCGCTTCATTACTTTTTTGAAGGTCAGTGGGTCCGCCTCTGCTACCCAGTGGCGTTTCCCACCCTTCACCTTCAACGAGAACTTGAGCTGGAGGCTGCTCTCCTCCAACTCTGGGTTCTGTTCCGCGAGACATTGCTCGACCTCTTCCCTTGACAGGTTTCCGTCTATCCCGTAGACGATAAACCTTGGATTCCTCTTAGCTGGCAATCTGGACCGAAGGTTCTCCTTCGTCACTGCATTGCTCTTTAGCTCCGAATCCAATTTCTCTATTTCTTTGGCGGAGGAGCATTCCACCATTACTCCTCCCCCATTGACCTTTCTAACTCCCTTAACCCCAATCTGGAGTTTGGCGGGGCAAATCTGAGTTTGCAGAACCGCCTTTACGTCTTCCGACGAGGGAGAACCCTTGTCTGTTGCGGGGTAAACGAGAAGCACGTGCCTCTTCTCGACCCTCTTGGGTGCCACCTTCTTGGCTACCTCCTTCTTACCCGTTTTTTGCTTAGGGGCCGTATTCCCCTTGCCTGGCTTCGCTCGAGCCGCTTCGGCATATGTCTTTGGAGCCGCGCTCTCCTTCGTCACTGCATTGCTCTTTAGACAAGGGTTCTCAGACAAGGGTTCTCCTCGTCGGAAGACGTAAAGGCAGTTCTGCAAACGCGCTAGCTTGCTCACTTCTTTCCTGGAGTCTCCCTTGGATGAGACTCATCTCTATCACTTGCTTGGTGCAAGCTGCTTGTAGCGAGTTCGCTACTTTCCTTATCTTGGTTCTGGTGTTAACCAGAACCTTGTTTGAAGGATTCTCTAGAATCCTCTCCAACTCTTGGAAGAAGGAGTTGACTGCGCTTGCGAATTCCGACGGAATTTCTAAGTCGCAGTCTGCCTCAACGGGCTCACTTGGACCGGGGGTTGAAGCCCCCGCGTCCTCTGCCATCTCTCTACTCGGGTTGCTAACCGAGTGTAAGCCCTGGGACCTGTGTCCCTGGTCGGTCAGACTTAGAACGTTCGACAGTCAGGTGCTCAGCGGTACCCTGGGGTCCTTCCGCTGTAACCTGCACCTGACCCCGGTTGAGTGCGGGATTTGGCCTGATCCGTAGATCAGGGGATCGGCACGACGACGACGTACCCGCTCGTATGTCAGAGTTGCGCACTTTGCTATGACCGCAGCCCGGACTTTGCCCTTACAAGGACAGTTTTTCTAAGTCCGAACTGACTGCACCGAAACACTTTTTTCAAATTAATGAAAAAAATTTTTTCTTCCCTTCGTTTTGAAAACGAAAGAGAAGAAAAATCAAGTTTTTGAGGGGAGAAAACAACTCCCCTCGCTCTGCTAGCAGAGTCTTTTGGAACAGCAGTCGATTTGATTCGCAATCAATAGCACAGTACTCACTCAACCGGCCTCTGACAAACGGCCGATCTAAGTAAGGTAAGGTGACCGGTTCATGTAAGTAAATTAACTGGTCTCGTGGCAGCTACTAAGAAGAGTGTAGTAGAAAGGAAAAGTCATCTACTCATACAGTATCCTCTTACGTAAAAATTATTACGTAACTTGTAAGACCAATGATGGACACCCGAGAAACCAATACACCCCACTCATTTACACTGATGAGTCATTCCATTATGACCACCCCCAGCCAAGAGAAATGAGCGCGCTTGGAGACCGAACGGTGGCGCAGGTGAAGTTCACAGAGCAGTATATATACAAACAGAGGACCTGCTTTCGGTTAATAGAGTGTTTCGAGTCAGAATGAGAAAAGCTGCCGATTTATCGGAGTTTGATAAAGGACGAATTGTGACGGCGCGGCTTGTGGGTTGTTCAGTACCGCTGTCGTGAGTACGTATAAAGAGTGCTGTACAGATGGTCAAACGAAAACCGTCGTCAAGCCGTGTGTCGTCCGCAGCTCACTGATCCCAGAGGGGAGCGGAGACTGTCGCGTATTGTTCATAGCGACCGTAGGGCCACAGCGTGACAAATCACCCGCATCTAGAACAGTGGTTATCAGGGCAATGTGTCACAGAAAGAGTTCATCGCAGCCTTCTGCGCATGGGCCTGCATAGCCGAAAACCCAGCCGAGTCCTCGTGCTCACTGCACGTCATCGCCAACAATGCAGGAAATGGTCCCAAGATCCTCTAGATTGCACTGTAGACGATTGAAAATAAGTGGCCTAGTGTGACGAATCAAGATTCCTGGTGTATCACGTAGACGGCCAAGCGCGGATATGCCGGCGGTGGTGTTATGCTGTGGGAGATGTTTTCTTGGGACACTTTAGGCCCCATTATCCCAACAGCACAATCCCTGACAGCTGTCAGGTATCTAAACATCGTTGCGGATCAAGTTCATCCATTCATGGCAGCTGTGTTTCATGCTAGTGATGTCCATTACCAACAGGGTAATGCGCCATGCCATGCTGCCAGAATCGCCAATGAGTGGTTCGATGAACATGCTGGTGATTTTCTGGTAATGCCCTGACCTCCAATTTCACCTGGCATGAACCCAACCGAGCATTTGTGGTTCGACTTGGAAAAGCTGGTTAGCGCTAAATCACCACCACCCCAAGTTGTACGGGAACTGGAGGACCTGCTGTTGACGCTGTGGTACAAGATAACTCAGTATATCTAAAGCCACCCTTTCGAATCGATGCCTCGCCGAGTGGCCGCTGTTTTGCGGGCTAAATGGGGTCCTACAGCTTATTAGGTAGGTGGTCATAATGTAATGGCTCATCGTTGTACATTATTCTCCACAGTGAGTCGGGTTTTTGCATGGAGAATCCCCAAGGAAGCGTTCAATTCGGAATGTGTCGTTCCAACTGTCAAACATGGGTTGGGTCTGTCATGATTTGGATGGCCATGTCTTGGTAATCAGCTGGCCCCGTTTTTGCTTTACATGGTCGAGTTTCTTCCAGCAAGAACTTGTATATTGTAGGTTAGGGATGGAGAACCTTTTCCGACTACTGTGCCACTTAGAGTTTGCTTTACTGGTTTCAAGTGTCTAATGTGCCACTCAGAGTTTGCTTTACTGGTTTCAAGTGTTTAATGTGCCACTTAGAGTTTGCTTTACTGGTTTCAAGTGTCTAATGTGCCACTTAGAGTTTGCTTTACTGGTTTCAAGTGTCTAATGTGCCACTTAGAGTTTGCTTTACTGGTTTCAAGTGTCTAATGTGCCACTTAGAGTTTGCTTTACTGGTTTCAAGTGTCTAATGTGCCACTTAGAGTTTGCTTTACTGGTTTCAAGTGTCTAATGTGCCACTTAGAGTTTGCTTTACTGGTTTCAAGTGTCTAATGTGCCACGTAGAGTTTGCTTTACTGGTTTCAAGTGTCTAATGAGCCACTTAGAGTTTGTTTTACTGGTTTCAAGTGTCTTATGAGCCACTTAGAGTTTGTTTTACTGGTTTCAAGTGTCTAATGTGCCACTTAGAGTTCGTTTTACTGGTTTCAAGTGTCTAATGTGCCACTTAGAGTTTGCTTTACTGGTTTCAAGTGTCTAATGTGCCACTTAGAGTTTGCTTTACTGGTTTCAAGTGTCTAATGTGCCACTTAAAGTTTGCTTTACTGGTTTCAAGTGTCTAATGTGCCACTTAGAGTTTGCTTTACTGGTTTCAAGTGTCTAATGAGCCACTTAGAGTTTGTTTTACTGGTTTCAAGTGTCTTATGAGCCACTTAGAGTTTGTTTTACTGGTTTCAAGTGTCTAATGTGCCACTTACAATTTGCTTTACTGGTTTCAAGTGTCTAATGTGCCACTTAGAGTTTGCTTTACTGGTTTCAAGTGTCTAATGTGCCACTTAGAGTTTGCTTTACTGGTTTCAAGTGTCTAATGTGCCACTTAGAATTTGCTTTACTGGTTTCAAGTGTCTAATGTGCCACTTAGAGTTTGCTTTACTGGTTTCAAGTGTCTAATGTGCCGCTTAGAGTTTGCTTTACTGGTTTCAAGTGTCTAGAGCGCTACCACTTTTTTGTGTTTTTTTGTTTAATTAACGTTTCGTCATGAATTTTTTTGCGAATGCCATAAAAATGACATTAACAGAATAGGTAAGTGGGTGAGTTTTAAGACTAAGGCAATCTTAATTTGAACCTAATTATACTCTAAGAAGATAATTGAAAAATCATACTTACATCTTACATAACCATATTAGTGTGAAACTTGTTGCTAGCCGAGGTATTTATGTTCGGTTCATAACCTGTTGTCTTCAAGATTATGGGCACCATCAGTATTCACAGACACTCATTTTATTTAAGTCAGTCCCCATTTTCACTACAAATTCCTGCTTCACTTCACACATTATATCTTTCCCTGTTATAACGAAGTAAATTTCTCCGTCATTTTGGTCCACGCCGGGGATCAAGCCCGAGTCCTTATTCCGGAACAAGTCGCTCTACCAACTGAGCTACGCAGACGTTCGTTCTCGCTGTTATGTGCCTTTATGTCGTGTGCGTCCTGCGGGGCAAGTACGTCACATCTCCCCCTCCCCCCGAAAGAGGGCCGGGGGCATGGTCCACGGGTCAGCCGGGGACCATGTATCATTGTAGGCAGACATACGCTGAAGAACGTGCACTTGAGAACTCCCAGTCAATCTCGTGTGTGGAATGCAACATCACACACATTTATTTTTCGAAGCGCTGAAGAAGGGATTCTCTTACTTTTCCTGTCTCGCGGTGTGGAAAGAACATCACACCATTGCGAGATCTTTAACGGCCGGGTCATCCGGGAAGTTCGGGCGCCATTATAACGAAGTAAATTTCTCCGTCATTTTGGTCCACGCCGGGGATTGAACCCGAGTCCTCTTATTCCGGAACAAGTCGCTCTACCAACTGAACTACGCAGACGTATCTTCTCGCTGCTATCTGCCTTTATGTCGTGTGCGTCCTGCGGTGCAGGCACGTCACACTGTGATCGTAGTTGTAAACTCAGCAATTTAATTAATTCCTCCCTCGTTTCCTTTCCACACCGAAATCTAACAAAAATATCTAACCTTGCTTGTGACGTCACATCGATGCTTTCATCGAGACATATTGAAAACATATCGGCGTTGTCCAAATCAGATTTAATTTGGTCCGAAACAAATGCTTGTTGGGAAAATCTTCCAATAATGTGTCAGACGTGGCTAAGAAAGTCGCCTTCAAAAAATCACCATGACAAAGTGGTTTCCCATGCTGTGCTATACAGCGAGATAGATGAAAACTAGTCACAGTGATATTATTCCTTGACCTGAGAGAAGATGCGAAACAATTTGATTGGTTTTCATATTGTTTCACTTTTTGTGAAATGTACTCCCTTCTTTCTTTATCTGACATGGAACAAACTTTTTATGATTCCTCTCAAAGAGACGCTTTGCATTGAATTTGCGGGACACTACTGTTTTCATACACCGGCAACAGAAAGCTTTGTTTTTTTTCAATCACTCCGAACTCCGATATCCACTGTCCTTGAAATACTCGGCAACTATCTTTGTAAAGTTTCTGTTTTTTCGGCACCGAAAACGTGTTTGTATGATCCGGATACAAAAACACCAGCAAAGAAACAATTCCAATACAGAGCAGGAATAAGCAGCAACTACGAAAAAATCAGCCTTAACTGACAAACTGAGGCTCTGGACTAGAGTCACATGTTGCCAAGTTATAAGTTTGAAATTTCTCCATTCATTTTCCAAGGTTACCTTCAGTTCCCACAAGAACTTGCCGTCTCATGCGCGTCTTCCTATCAGATTGGTTTTCTCTGCCTCCTGCAAAGGTAAGGGGAAAGCAGGAGAGAGGAGGGATTGCACCGAAGCAGGGGCGGGCGTCTCGTGTTGGAAGTTCGTAGGAGCGGAATGATAAAAAGAAAAATAATAATTGTGTGCACGTGATGCTTGTCCTTTGAGAATTAATGCATACGGCGATTAAATAAGGTGAAGTTGATTTATTACCCTTTTAGAGGACACTTCTTGTCTAGATTAATTTTCTTGTCAAAGCTTCGTTACTTGCAGGACACTACAGAGATGTGTTGAAAACTTATTGTTTTTAAGGAACTAAATTTTGTTTAATGTTTATGTTTTCATGTCAGTGTGCCAAGCACATCGTGTTCGTGTGTACCCAGTGACACGTGCGTCATAGGTTCGCCATCCCTGAATCTAGCTGATATTAGGCTTGTGTGTGGCTGTGTGGCCATAAAAATCCATTCCTTTCAGCCCCAACGAACCGTTGTGGTGCTGTCGTTGCTTTTAGAACTCGATGGTGAGTGTTGCAACAGCGGGCATGGCGAATTTGTCGAAACATCCGCTTCATCACTTAGCGGTCCACACTGCCATTGTATGTGGCTTATCAGGTAGCGATTGCGCAGTTGTTGCTCCTAGGCGTTTCCTCTTCACATTAATATCACTTTCATCGGCAAAACTGCAGCAGGGCAAAAATTTCCGAAATTAACTTTTTGCTAAGATGGCATCTTATGACTGTGCCACGTTGAAAATCACTGAGCTCTTCAGCCCCGCCTATTCTACGGTTCGTGCTTGTCAGTGATATTCACCGGGCCACGTGTATATTTTTAGCATGCCTTTTTGTAACACATTTTATTCCATATATTTGCTTCTAAACATCCCATTGAAAAAATTATTTTACCTATCGATTCTATTTATGTCGAAGATTATTTTAGTATAGACACTTTTCCCAGTTACGCATAGGTTTTCCGCAAGGGGGCGTCAAAGTAAATTACGTTTCCCCCGATATCTCTATTTCTAAAACTCCGATTTGAAAAATTCTTTCTTCAGCGAATACAGATCCTGATGGGAAATCGTTTGCATATACTTTTTAATTTTTTGGTAAAGAACGGTTTGGCCAACAGGAGGCGTAAGTATGAATTTCTGCTGCTGATGTATTTGCCACAAAATCTGAGCTTCTAAAATCTTGATTGAAAAAATTCTTTCGAGGACCAATGCCACTCCTTTTTGGAATATTTTCTTCTTAAAGTATTGCATCGTTTCTTCGCTACGGGGAGTGTATCTTATTTTTGTCAATATATCTGCTTCTAATTGTCCGATTTGAAAAATTATTTCTTTATTGGATACAGTTTCTGGTGAGACATATTTTCATATAATATCAAATTTTTTAATTAATTCATACTTTCCGCTAGGGGGCGTTAAGGTGAACTGCGTTTTCCTGATATTTCTGCTTCTAAAACTCCGATATGAAAAATTCTTTCTGTATCGCATACAGCTCATGATGGGAATTGTTTTTCATATATCTAATAATATCTAATATCTGGTAAAGAATGGTTTGGCCGCCAGGGGTATAAGTATTAATTTCTGCTTATGATGTATTTGCAGCAAAACCTGAGCTCGTGAAACTCGATTGAAAAGATTCTTTCCAGGACCGATACCGTTCACATCGGAAAACCTTTTGAGAATACTTTCTACTTGAAATAATGCATGTCCTTCCCGCTAGGGGACGTAGATGCATATCTTATATTTGTCGATATCTCTGCTTCTAAGAGTCAGATTTGAAAATTTCTTTCTTTGTTGGAGAGCGTTTCCGTTGCGAAATGTTTCTGATATAATTACAAACTTTTCTTAACACACAACTCTGCCACCAGAGGTTGTAAGTTCACGATTCTGTTTACAGCAATATCTGCGGGATTAAAAACCCAATTGAAAAACTTCTTTCTTCGGTCAGATACTGTTGTTTTCCATACAGGTTCCATTGACTTTGAATTGCTTCAATAAATTTAATGCGCGTCAGAACGGATTCAAAAGACGTGCGCATTACACCCGAAAATTTGGTGTTATCTTTCTTGTCATTCCTGTATAGGCCATGGCTGTGAGGTATTTGGGAAAATTCACCACTGAAAAGGAATGTCCGGATACATTTCATCAGCTAGTGAATCTGTAATACAGATTTCATTTTGTCTATGTGAGATGCTTATTATATCTCCAATCTGATTGTTGTTACTTTTTTGTTCTTTTTTGTTCCTTATTTTAATTATCACCATGGGCAACTCTAAGGGTTATAAGTAGTCTCCTATCCCTAATTTATGGTCATTGGTTCCAGGGAAGGGAGAGAGACAGCACCGTAAAATAAATGTACCATGTCTCCTCCGGGGTAACCGGGACTCAGGTTTTGACTTTTTGTTTTTGTTGAAGCATACTGGCTTAACCATAATGCTTTATAAATAAATTTTAAGGACAGTGATATTTATTTTACATTTCACACTGTGGGCAATGTTCAAAAACTGAGGAATGTGGGCGTGTACTCCATCTTCTACACAAATATATTGATCTGTTTAAATTGGTATGCTTTCTGAATTCGTTCAAGAAAAACAAGAGAATGAATCACATCATTCCTGTTGTTGAAACATGTGACATTCATTTGCATCTTAAAATCATTTGTTTGTCCTTAACCTAACAACTCTAAATTGCATGTGTACCTTTTTTTATAATTCCATTAATATTTTCGCTGCTGTTTTTCCTCAACAGAATGCTACATGCGTTTTCCAACTACTTTCTTCTGTCATATATGCATCGCTTATTTTTTATACTTCAGGTATCCATATTTCGAAAACCGAGACCAGATAATTTTAAAAACTGAAATTCGATCTGGTCATCAGTTTGACAGCAAACCTTCACACAGGTGTTGCAGAGAATGTTTTAAGCTCCCATATCGTTTAACTTCATATTGATTCTGTGTTAGGGTGAGAGCCGTTATGATAACGCTTCGTATCTATAAAGGAAAATATTCTCAGAATTTCGTCTATTCAGCTTCAAGGCTTGTTAAGAACGTTCTGCTGTTTATCACGCAATGCATTTCCATAGAAACAACACAATTTTGTTTATTCAGTGGAGTCATGCTATTTTATCTTTGATTCTTCGAGGGTAACACAGACATGAGAAAGTAGCTACCAAAAAGTTTGTCTTCTTCAATTTTAATTCCCATATAACGGCATTTTTATCGTTATTTTTAGTTAAATTCCAGTTTAGAATGGATACAATTTTTTTCTCAATGCCCACGACGTTAAGCGTTCCTGAATACAAAAAAAATTATTTCAGGGTCCTTTTTTTTTTTTATTGGAGGTTTAACGAAAACCGTGAGCAACTCAATGAGCTATAAGCAGTCGCTCGTCCGTAATTTAGGGTCACTGGTTCCAAAGACGGGAAAGAGCCAGTGCCGTAAGACAAACACAACATCCATCTATGCCTCACCGGGATTCGGACCCGGACCCCTTTCCGGACAAATGATCAGAAGCCATCGCTTAGACCATGCGCCACCGGGGGCGGCTTTCAGGGTTCATAACTTCATTTTCCGTTTTTTTTTCATTTATAATTTTTTTCACTGGCTTTCAGGATTCATAACTTCATTTTCCGTTTTTTTTTATTGATATTTTTTTTCATTGGCTTTCAGGGTTCATAACTTCATTTTCCGTTTTTTTCATTCATAATTTTTTTTCGTTGACTTTCAGGGTTCATAACTTCATTTTCCGTTGTTTTTTTTCATTGATGATTTTTTTCATTGGCTTTCAGGGTTCATAACTTCATTTTTCGTTTTTTTCTCATTCATAATTTTTTTTCATTGGTTTTTAGAGTTCATAACTTCATTTTCCGTTTTTTTCATTGATAATTTTTTTCGTTGGCTTTCAGGGTTCATAACTTCATTTTCCGGGGTGTTTTTTCATTGATGATTTTTTTTTCATTGGCTTTCAGGGTTTATAACTTCATTTTCCGTTTATTTTTTCATTGATAATTTTTTTCATTGGCTTTCAGGGTTCATAATTTCATTTTCCGTTTTTTTTCATTGATAATAAGGGCAAGAGTTTCTCTTATTATCAGCCACTACCTCCCAATGAGCGTTACAGAGCCGTCCCGGTGTCACAGGGATCTGATGGCTGGCTTCTGACCATTTGTCCGAGAAGGGTCCTGGTTCGAATCTCGGTGATGCATGGATATTGTGTTTGTGTTATAGCACTTATTCTCTCCCTTGCCTGGAATCAGTGGCCCTGAATTAGGGACGGTTGAGTGCTTATGACCTATCGAGTTGTTCACGGTGGTCGATAAATCCCCAATCGAAAAAAAAAAAATTCAGGATGCCCCGCTGATCGTGTAATCAGAGGCGTAGGTTTTTATCTAGTTGTTCAACTAGGTCCAGCTCGTGTCAAGGATGCAGCATAGACGGAACGCCCATCTCACGGCGCTGTCCATCTCTTCCCTGGAACCAGTGGCCCCAAAATAGGGACAGCGAGTGCGTAAAGTACTTAGAGTTGTTCATGGTGGTCGTTTTCAAACTCCTTTCTGACAAAAAAATCATCAACTTTTTAACATCGGTTAGAATAATCCCATTTACCTTACGTCGGTTTTTCTATTCTACTGCTCGACTGCGATGGTTATGAATCTAAGATGAATTTAGTGCACCAGTAAATAACATGGAATTTAAAGAGATTAGACGACAAAGCCTCATTGCTACAAGCATGACCGGCGGGATGTTTTGCGGTGCCTTCAGCAAGTAAATGATACTTTTAAAAGTTAAATAAGAAACACTATATTTTACTTAAATTGGATAATAATCATTTTTAAGATAGAATGTACTGCTAAATTTATTAGGTGTACAAATAAGTTTTAAAGCTTTTTTGTGTGACGTATCCGCTAATTTACATATCCGACATTCCCCAGCGTTGTTGTTATGTGACCGTAACTGGTCCAGAGTATAAAATGTGACACAGAAGTTTGCCCAACAGTCAAACGCACTTGCACATCGGTAGGTGAAAGAAGGCAAGCAATACTGCATTTATTCGATAGTGCATTCGTTACGAATTTCATCAAGAAAAAAGTGCTGCGAAAGCATGTTCATCGATCTATTCTGTTCTGCGGGAGAATATTGTATCGAAAAGAGCATGTGAGTTTTGGTTTAGACGGTTTAAAGCAGATGATTTTGATGTTAGCGATCAGCGCACCGCAGAAGGTTGCACGTGAGAAACTGCAAGCATTGCTGGATGAAGATTCATTTCAAACGCAAAAAGGAGCTAGCTGAACAACTAAGGGTAACTCAACAAACCATTTCCAATCGTTTACGCGCAATGGGAAAGATTCAGAAGGAAGAAAATGGGTGCCACATGACCTGAGAAAGAGGAACAAGGAATGAGCGTGTCATGAAGTGTTTGAATCTGTTGAATAAACAACACAGAAAGACTTTCCTGTGAAAAATCGTTACGGGGGATGAAAAGTGGATATGGTACGACAATCTCAAATGCAAAAAAAACACTGGGTATATCCTAGTGAAGCAACGACTTCGACACCGAAACGCAATATTCACTCCAAGAAAGTTCTGCTGTGCATGTGGTGGGATATGAAGGGTGTGCTCTATTATGAACTATTGGAACATGGTTAAACTGTTACTGCTCATCGCTGCAAGTAACAATTGCTACGATTGAACCATGAAATCTGTCTGAAACGTCCATTCACAGGATTTCGTTCCGTGAAATTACTGCATGACAACGCTAGGCCGCGTGTCGCGAAATCTGTCAAGGAAACGTTATTGACGCTTGGCTGGGAAGTTTTGGAGCACCCGGAGTATAGTCCCGACATAGTCCCTTCAGACTATCATTTGTTCCGATCGATGTTACATGGTTTGTCTGCTGTACGTTTTCGGACATGTGACGAAGTGCAAAAAAGGGTTGACGACTTCATCGCGTCACATGACGAAGTATTCTTCATGGCTGGAATCCGTCAGCTGCCCGACCGATGGCGGAAGGTGATAGATAATGACGACGCATATTTTGATTGGTAAAAGTATTGTTGTTTTCTCTCACATTTCGTGTTGCGTTGTCTTAAAACGCTGTAAAACTTATTTGTACACCTAATACTTTCTATTAACACTGAATCACAATGACATAGTAGAATTCACCGAAGTGGATGTACAGCGAATGGAACGCCAAATAATATGTTAAAAAGTTTAACAGCGAACAAAAAAAGAAACAATTTCTGCGTTAAATTTTTTTCTGTGCATAAATACGGGGGACCTACAATTTCTTTTTGAATAAAAGATATTTGGATGAGATGTGGTGGCGCCACTTGCACTCGCTCCTCGAAGCCGCCGTGTTAACTCTGTCGACGTGGCGGAAACAGTTCGTCTGTCATCAGTCGTGAAAGATGTCGTGTCCGTTGGAAGTAGCGTCCAAATTTGTAATCCGCGTAGTGATCCGCTTTTTTTTTTGCTTTGAACCCCATTGAAATTCAACGCCAGTTAATTGAAGTGTACGGTGACAAAATCATTTCCGGCCTCTCCGGTGGCGCAGTGGTCTAAGCGATAGCCTATGATCATTCGTCCAAAAGGGGTCCGGGTTCGAATCCCGGTGAGGCATGGATGTTGTGTTTGTCTTACGGCAGTGGCTCTCTCCCTTCCCTGGAACCAGTGATCCTAAATTAGGGACGGGCGACTGCTTATAGCCCATTGAGTTGCTCACGCTGGTCGTTAAACCTCCAATCCAATCCAAAAATCATTTTCGCGGCAGACGATTGCAAAATGGTGTTCGTTGTTCAATAAAGGACGCATGGATATCGAACACGATTACCGGGAGGGAAGGTCGTGAACTTCGGCGGCGAAGGAAAATGTGGACCTCATAAACGAATTGATGCATGCAAACAGGCGAATCACACTGCACGAGATTGCGGATGAGTTAAATATTTCGCATGGAAGTGTGCTCCATATCCCAACCAAGCATCATGAGTTTCGAAAAGTTTAAAAGTTTGTACTCGATGGCTGCTTCGCTTATTCACAGAACAACACAAGCGCAACACTTTTAGCAGCTCTGGCTCTGTTTTTTTTTTTTTTTTTTTTTTGGATCAATATCCCAGAGAAGGAAATTTGGACCATATCGTGACCGTAGACTAGGCTTGGGTCCATCACTTCTCCCCAGAAATGAAGCAGACTTTATGTGAGTGGAAACATTCACATTCTCCGCCTCCGAAGAAGTGCCGAATTCTTCCTTCCGATAGGAATGTTATGCTCACCCTTTTCTTTGACAATCAAGGCGGTGTGCATTATGAATTCATGCCGACGGGCAGCACGATTAATGCGGCATCATCTTGTGAAACCCTTAAGATGCCGCGAATGGCGATTAAAGACCGACGGCCAGGAAAATTATCAAAAGGCACTGTTCTTCTGCATGACAACGCGGCACCACATTCAGCACGCGTCACTAAGGTCCTCCTTGACAAATTCAAATGGGAGGTGTGGGAACAACCTCCCTACAGTATAGACCTTTAGCCTTGTGATTTCTATGTGTTCGGCCCCATGAAAAATGACCTTGCGAAGAGGCAATATCACAACAATAAAGACATCAACAAGTTAGCAAAATCCTGCAATGCATTGATTATGACATAAATGGCAAGAAAATGGCTGTGGGATAAATCTCGCTTCTGTGCCCTGACCTTTGACCCCATTTCGATTATATTCAACAGAACTGGTTCAGTATACCTCCGGAATAACATGCTAAAGTTTTGTCGCGATAGAAGCTTTTTTAGTCTGGTTATGAGGATAATGGCTGTGGAATAAATCTCGCTCCTGTGTCCTAACCTTTGACCTCATTTCGATTATATTAACCAGAATTGGGTCAGTATACATTCGGAACAACATACTAAACTTTTGTCGCAATCGAAGCATTTTTAGTCTGGTTATGAGGATAATGGCTGTGGAATAAATCTCGCTCCTGTGCCCTGAACTTAGACCCCATTTCGATTATATTAAACAGAATTGGTTCAATATGCATTCGGAACAACATACTAAACTTTTGTCGCAATAGAAGCCTTTTTAGTCAAGTTATGAGGATAATGGGTGTGGAATAAATCTCGCTTCTGTGTCCTGACCTTTGACCCCACTTCGGTTATATTCAACAGAACCGGTTTAATGTACCTCCGGATCGACATACGAAAGTTTTGTCGCAATAGAAGCATTTTTAGTCAAGTTATGAGGATAATGGCTGTGGGATAAATCTCGCTCCTATACCCTGACCTTTTACCCCATTTTGATGATATTCAACAGAATTGGTTCAGTATATCTCTGGAAGAACATACTAAAGTTTCGTCGCAATAGAAGCATTTTTACCTAAGTTATGACGCATATCGGCAATGGAATGGATATCCTGACCTTTGAACCCATATCTTCTATTTTCAATAGGGTTTCTTCCCAGGTTGTCTCCTACCACATACTAAAATTTCATCGAAATCGAACCATTTTACGGGAATTATCGTATGGACGGACGGACAGACACATAAACGGGAAAAGCTGGAGCATATACGCTTTTTCAGCCTACGGTTGGAAAGCGTGACGCGAGAATGGTTATCGCAAGTTGAACGACAAATTTTCAAGAATGGATAGATGCCGCGCTACGATAAGTGTTTAATAAAATTGGTCGATTACATTGAAAAATAGCTATTGTATTTCCTACATAAGTATACAATTTCCAAAAAATGTTCTTTTTTTTTACATGCGTGTGCAACTAACTTTTTGAATGCCCTGCGCATCTTCATTAAAACGGTCTATTATTTTGAAATACAAATCTGTACTGCAATTTATTTCGAGAGCTCTGTTTTACATCTAAGGTCGCGTTTTTATGTACAGTGACTTAGTTCTGAGCCCAAAAGTCATTTCTGCAATTTATGATTTTGAGATTTATGTAGAAGATTTTAGGAAGGGTGTGTTTGACCCCAGGTCTTAAACAACATTTAGAAGTAGGAAGCTAGGAGATTTGGGCTAGAGTGCCCGATAGGAAAGCCACATGGAAGTGATGTACGGTATTATTACAAAGGTGGAGTTAAAAGGCCCTTATTTATAACGGGGAGGGGGCGGTATCCGGTGTCCGACGGCTTAACGTGCCCATCCGACTCACGGCGGATATTTAGTAGTTCGAGCGTTCGTACCTGCCTGGGATCGAGACTTGCAGTAACCAACGTTCCCACAACTTATGAAAAAGCATGAACAATATTTATAGTCTTCCATATTCGGTAACTTCAGTTCTTACTTTAAAATCTTAAAAAATCGAAATTCCTAATTAAAAAACAACATGAAAAGAGGAAATACGTGGTCTACTTCTTTTCTTCCTCAACATTTGTCCCAGACAGTTATCAGCTCGAAAAGTCTTTCTTATTTGTTTGTCTGCCATGTGGATCCTTCCTTTTTGCTTTCCGTTCCTCTGTTATTTTCCCCCACCATCTTTTTCTTGGTCTTCTTGATTTCCTATTCCCGGTTTTTCATTTTCATTACTTTTCGAAGACGGTTTCATTCATCTTTTTGTTACACATGTCGGGCCCATCTTAAACAACTCTCTCTTAAATTTCGATGGATTTTTCTAATTCTAAGCTTCTCCTCATGACTTCATTTCTTATGTGTTCCTCCTACCTTGATTATTTAAGCATCCTCATTTATGCACTTCCCACATGTTCGTTTTTTACGCTTTCCAACGGTAGGTTGAAGAAGCGTATATCCCCCAGCTATGTTCGTCTGTCTGTCTGCCCGTCCGTCCGTCTGTCAGTCCGCACGGTAACTTGCTTACAAGTAGTTAGATTTCGAGGACATTTTAGTATGTGGTAGGGGATAACCTCAGGACGAAACCTATTGAATATGGGCGAAATGGGGTCAAAGGTCACGACATAGGAACGGGATGCATTGCATTGCCTTTATACGTCATAACTTACGTAAACGTAGTTCGATTCCGATGAAATTTTAGTATGTGGTAGGAAACTACATGGGAACAAATTATATTGAAAATGGGATAAATCTGGTCAAAGGCTAGGACATGGAGCGGGATCGATTCCATTACCTTTATGCGTCATAACTTACGTAGAAATGCTTCGATTGCGACAAAACTTTATCATGCTGCTCCGAAAGTATACTGAACCGGTTCTGTTAAATATCGTCGAAATGGGGTCAAAGGTCAGGACACATGAGCGAGATTTATTCCACAGCCATTATCCTCATAACTTGATTAAAAATGCTTCTATTGCGACAAAACTTCATCATGCTGCTCCGGAGGTATACTGAACCGGCTCTGTTGAATATCATTCAAATGGGATCAAAGATCAGGACACAGGAGCGAGATTTATTCCACAGCCATTATTCTCATAACTTAATTAAAAATGTTTCTATTGCGACCAAACTTTAGTATGTTGTTTCAGTGGTATACTGAACCAATTCTGTTGAATATCATCGAAATGGGGTCGAAGGTCAGGGCACAGGAGCGAGATTATTCCACAGGCATTATCCTCTTATCTTGAGTATATAACTTGGGGAATGATTTCTGGTATGTTGGAAAGCGCATCATAATCAATACATTGCATGATTTTACTAACTTGTTTACAGATTACTCAGGTTCCACATCTGCACAAAAGAGCACGCCATGCAGCATTTTTTGGAGCATTTCCGACAGAGATGGCATCTCCATAAATTCTATCCTGCTATCACTCGTTCCCTCACCACATTCACACAACTACCATCCTTTTGTAAAATTGAGCCCAATTATTTGAACTGTTCTAATGGTATTAGTTCTTAGTACCTTCCCTGTTATGCACCAATAAGTCTTGTTCACCTTTTAACCTGACCACGATATTTGCATTTTGAAACGTTTATTTGTAGCCCGGATTCTTCAAAGACCATTTGTGAGTCCGTGAAGTTTTCTCGAATGATTCTAATGTTATATCTAAGTCATCAGCACGCCAAAATGCAAGTCTTTGATCATACATTCACGCCGGTCAGTAAGTAGGAGCAATAATAATTGGTAAACTGAAGCATCGAGATTGAATTTTTATCGTAGAAAGGATGGGTTTTTTTTTTTTTTTTTTTTGATTGGAGGTTTTACGACCACCGTGAGCAACTCAATGGGCTATAAGCAGTCGCCCGTCCCTAATTTAGGGTCACTGGTTCCAGGGTAGGGAGAGAGCCAGTGCCGTAAGACAAACACAACATCCATGCCTCACCGGGATTCGAACCCGGACCCCGTTCGGACAAATGATCAGAGGCCATTACAGGGGTTTGGTTATAATCTGTAATGATTCTGCAACGTCGTTGGAGCTTATAAACTGTAATGATACATGCCGTCGTGGAGATATCCGTCGTCTTTGATTGGTTGGTTGTTAGTTAGCTCTTGACTACAGAATACACTGAAAAAAACATTTTCTGAAATAAAACTGTGAATTTCACGGATTTTTGGTAATCCAGAAAAATTTTGAATTTTCAGAAACCTTTCCGCCCTTATATTGTCTGTAAATTGTCGCTTTCAAGAGGTGTTAAAGTAAAATTTGAATTTTCAGAAACCTTTCCGCCCTTATATTGTCTGTAAATTGCAGTTTTCAAGACGTGTTAACGGAAAATTTTGAATTTTTAGAAACCTTTCTGCCGTTGTATTGTCTGTAAATTGCCGTTTTCAACAGGTATTAACCGAAAATTTTTAATTTTCAGAAGCCTTTCTGTCCTTATATTGCCTGTAAATTGCCGTTTTCAAGAGGTGTTAACGGAAAATTTTGAATTTTCAGAAACCTTTCCGCCCTTATATTGTCTGTAAATTGCCGTTTTCAAGAGGTGTTAACGGAAAATTTTGAATTTTCAGAAACCTTTCCGCCCTTATATTGTCTGTAAATTGCCATTTTCAGGAGTTGTTAACGGAAAATTCTGAATTTTCAGAAACCTTTCCGCAATTTCTTTCATATGTTAACGGAAAAACTCCGTTCTCACTTTTTCCGTATCCATATGACGAAACATATGGGGGTTTGATCAACTCTGAAATTTCAATAGTCTCGAAATATTTGATTTTGAAGTTCTGTAGCGAGATCAGACATTATGGATAGCATATCGCATTAATTTTGGTTACTGTGGCCCAGGATATTTCTACTCCTCTTCTCCAATTTGTGCACCGGCTATTTTAAATTGTGCAACCGTAAGAAACCTGGTACTTAGTTTATTGTACACGTGATTGTCCGATGCCTACCTATCAGTGTGTGGAGTCCTTAAGACAAAAGCTATATAGCTAGAATAAATTTTATATTTAGAAGTTTTGTGAAAAAAAAATCCGGTCCATACCTTCTCTTAAAGATAATTGAAAATTATTTTCAGTTGGAAAAAAGTTCTTAAACTTCAAATCATTCTGTTGCTTCGAAAAATCATGATGGAAAAAATACGTTATTTGTAATAAGACCTCTCACAGAAAAAATAAAATTGTTACAAGCCTATTCAAAAAATAATGAGCTCCATTAGAAAATAAAATGGCAAAATCTCTCACAATAATGAAAAAAAAATCATCATCGCGCAATTAGTTTTTACCTTGAACGTGAGCCGGATTCCTGTGACTTTCTGGCTCAGTGGTTAAGACGCGCGGCTTAATCCCAAACGGCCTGGGATCGATCCAAACCACCGGCGCAAATGAATTCTCTCACGTGAGGGCTGAAATATTCAGCGTGTAGAATTTTGCAAAATCTCTGTATAAATACGGGAAAACTTGAGACCGACGTTTCTTAAATAAACGGAATTACTGACTACGGAAAATATGTGAAAATATGGAAGTAAAAAAAATAGGGGGCACTTTTCAAAACTGAAATTCTGTCAAAATCCGGACACTTACCGGCAACTTTGCTGCACGTTAGTTTCAGAAGTTTTCCGTGAATTCACATCACTTATTTTTTTTACAGTTTTAACAAAGGCCGTTCTATAAAAACAGAGAGTATTTTTTTGAGATGGCAACAGTGCGAACGGAAAAAAATAACCACGCAGAAGACTAACTGAATTAAGAAAGAATCTATGGCAACAATTATTAGTCGTGGCAGAGGATTCAGGTTTTGTTATTGCGCAGTTATTTAAGGTACATCTGCATTTCCCCATGCAGATGTGGAGGTAAGTGATTCAGAGTTAAGAAGTGGAATGTGTTGTGCGACAAAATTTTGCTTTCGTTTGGGTAAAACGACTCTAGAAACAGTTGACTTAATGAAACAAGTTAGTAAAATCATGTTATGCACTCTTCATAACACGCTTTCTAACATACCACAAATCATTACTCAAGTTTACTCAAGTTATGAGGATAATGGCAGTGGAATAAATCTCGCTGCTGTGTCGTGACTTTTTAACCCATTTCGATTATATTAAACAGAAATGGTTCACTATACCTCCGGAACAACATACTAAAGTTTTGCAGCAATAGAAGCATTTTTACTCAAGTTGTGAGGATAATGGCTGTGGAATAAATCTCGCTCCTGTGTCCTGAACTTTGACGCTATTTTTATTTTATTCAACAGAACTAGTTCAGTATACCTCCGGAACAACATGTTAAAGTTTTGTTGCAATCGAAGCTTTTATACGTACGTTTTGACGCATAAGGGCAATGGAATGGATCCCGCTCCATGTCCTGACCTTTGACCCGATTTCTTCCATTTTCAATAGGGTTCGTTTCCAGGTGGCCCCTTACCACATACTAAAATTTCATCGAAATCGAACCGTTTTTACGCGAGTTTTCGTGCGTGCGGACGGACAGACAGACAGACGGAGAAAGCTGAAGCATATACGCTTCTTCAACCTACGGTTGGAAAGCATAAAAAAAGATTACGAAGACAAATATTTCGGTGAGTCAACGATTTTTAGATGGCGCCATGATTTCCAAAATGGCATTTGTTGGCAGAATAGCTCTTAGGACTGGTCGGCCTGAAAGTGTTGTTATGGAGCATTTTGTTAACACTGTTTCGGAAATCCCGCAAAAAGATCGACGAATGGCGTGTAAAGACATAGCGGTGTCAACTAATACACTGCTGGACAATTGCTAAGGACGAATGACAATACCAACGATAGCAACCATAAAATGGAAGGCAGGAAAATGTGGAAATTAGCATAAGTGCGGGATACAGTAAGACGTGTTGTGCGTATGCAAATTTTGGATGCCGAACTTGTTTGTGACGTCATAGCGCTGATAAGAGATATAAAGGATTTGACGGGTATTGACCGTTGTTGTTCAAACGCAAAGTTGAAAGGGAAAGAATCAATTGACGAACTTGCAATTTTCAGTATGTCTTTCCGACATCACCTAGATGATTTTACTCGTGGCCGTATTATTGGCAAGATTGAAGAAGGGCGAAAAATAACGGATGTTGCCAGGGAGTTCGACGTCAGCCACAGTGTTGTTTCAAGGCTTTGGAAATCATTTCAAACAAATGGAGAGTGTAGCAAACGTCACGAGGGAGGTCGTGTTCGCAGTACGACACTGCAGAAGATCGGTACATAGTGCTATCAACGAAAAAAACACCGGCGCAGCACAGCTAGTGAGGTAGCAAATCAGTTTATGGCTGCTACTGGCAAGCAGATCTCTCGAAAAACTGTCGCCAGACGTTTGCATGAAGGAGGACTATACGCCCGCCGTCCTGTTGTGTGCATCCCATTGTCCAGACTTCACCGTTCCGCCCGTTTGCAATGGTGCCATCAACATCGCAATTGGACTGATAACGACTGGTCTGCTGTCCTCTTCTCAGATGAGAGTAGATACACTCTATCGTCTGATTGTCGACGACAACAGATCTGGCGTGATAGTGGTACTGCATATTGTCCAGCAAACATACAGGAAAGGGACCGATGTCCGACATGTAGTGTCATGGTATGGGCTGGCATCATGATCAATGGCAGTACATCCCTCTATGTGCTTCCAACTGGGACTATGACTGGCCAACGATACATTAATGATGTTCCTCTACCTCATGTTCGCATGTTTCGCGGTGCTGTCGGTGATAGATTCATTTTCATGGACGACAACGCAACATGCCATCGAACATTCGCTGTCCAGGAGTGTCTTGAGAGCGAGGATATTCAACGCCTCGTATGGCCAGCACGTTCTCCAGATCTGAATCCCATTGAAAATGTGTGGGATGCTTTGGGGAGGAGTCTTGCTGGTCACCAATCCCCTCTAATAAACAAGGACACCCTCATCCGTGCACTGACAGAGGAATGGGATAAATTACCCCAACAGCTGTTTGATAATGTTGTGCAAAGCATGACACGACGTGTGGAATCTTGCATCGCCCTCCATGGTGGCCATATCCCGTATTGCCATCTTACGCCGGAACGCCTGCGGACGGTAATTGCATTTTTTTCACGTTTACGTATTCTGCACAAAATGGCCTGTTTGTCCCTTGAACACGTTCCAAAGCCTTCTGGATTTCAGAGCACAATAAATTGTCTTTCTTGTAATGTCCTGGCATTCTGACATTATTTTATTTCACTTGGCATCCAACCACACTTACTTTTTTATGCGCTATATAGCCGTGTATGAATCTTTCCAAACACCGTAATAACTGCCGATGAAACATGGGTTCACTATTTTGACCCTCTCACAAAAACGAGCAACAAGTGTCTGGAAACACACAGGCTCGCCTCTTCCGAAAAATGTCCGCCAAACAAAATCATCTGGGAAGGTGATAATGATAATTTTTTTTATCATAAAGGTGCAGTCTACTAGCATGCCGTTCCTCCATAAATTACTGTCAGGGCTGAGTATTGCATTTCAGTCTCAAAGCGTCTGTGACGACACATATCGATTAAGCGACCGGAACTGGTGGGCAAGTGGACCCTACACCATAATAACCCTACCCACATGTAGATTCTTGTGATCAACAGTTTTAGTATGTCTGCAGTCCTGATCTCGCCTCGTGCGATTTCTGGTTGTTTCCAACAATGAAGGAGAAGTTCCGTGGAGCAAAATTCAACACAGATGCTGACGTTATTCAAGCTGCACATTGCTCGCTTAAGCAGCTTCCACAAAATGCCTTCGCGACATGATTGAAAAGTTGACTGAACGATGGGACCGTTGAATATCACCCAAGGAAATATACTTTGAGAAAGAATAACATATATTTTGCTCTACTTATGTTTCTTCATTTTGTGTGACTTTACTCTCAGTTTTTATGGAACGGCCGGTGTAGATGGAATTGTTTGGCACAGGAGTTTGAATAAAAGGTAACTTCTGCAGAACAAATTCAAGTAAAAATCATGATTCCCGGGAAACATGATGTTGCTCGCAGATAATATATTTTTGTTCCTAGGTACAAAAAACGTCGGCAGCGGAAATTCATCTACTACTGCAAAACGTCTACGGTCCTCAAGTCATTAGCCCTTGGAACGTGTCAGAATGGTGTTCAAAATTCGCGCACGGGTGAAATGTCTTACGAATGAGAAACGCAGTGGCAGTCCTTCGCTGCCACTGCGTTTCTCAATGACTGCCACTGCGTTTCTCACAACAGACAACAACGCGACACGTGTGGAGGCTATGGTGCAAAAATACAAAATGGTGACTTTGTATCATATTGATGCTGTTACTACTTCCGGTACCAAGTGCCGCACTGTTCTGCCTAATTTCCGCGCGTACCTCCAACTGAGACCATGTTTCCAGGCTGGTCATGAGTTTCACTTGAATCTCTTCTCTAGCACGTAGCCTATTTATTCAAACTCTTGTGACAAACAACGCTCTTTAGTTGGGAGAGTGTGTAACAACTGTGGAAGACATCGATTGATAAACACCACCACAGGTAATCGGATGTTACTTATTGATCAGCCTCTACCAGGGACTAACAGTGTTCGAACCAACGGTGGGTATTTAGCGGAACAGAATATGGGATCCTCCGGCTCCAAGTTGTGGGCACTAACCCTTAATCATTGCTAAAACCAAGGAGCACCTATCAGCGAACTTTCAGCGACCAGAAAGCTAGGAATGTTTATTTCACACACACACACACACACACACACACACACACACACACACACACACACACATTAACAAGCTTAACTTACATTCCCAAGCTTAATTAATCTGCTTAACTAATGATCTGCCAAGAGTACTGAAGTTACCATACCCGTCCTGGTGACGCAGTGGTTTAAGCGCTGGCTTCTAACCATTCGTCCGAGATGAATCCAGGTTCGAATCCCGGTGAGACATGGGTGTTGTGTTTGCCTTATGGCCCTGGCTCTCTCCCTTCCTTGGAAGCAGTCCTAAATTAGGGACGGGCGACTGATTATACTGCACTGAGTTGCTCACAGCCGTCGTTAAACCTCCAACAAAAACAAAAAGAAGTTACCAGAGATAATATCGAAAAGTAACGTAGCAATATTTCCAGATTATGTTGCAACATTAGGCTTAGAACTCGCTGAAAGCCCTTCTTACGCACTTTTTTTTTACTCTCAAGTCCAGGATAGTTAAAATAGAACCAAACTTAACTCATCTACCTTGCAATAACCTAATTTATTTTAATGAAAGCTAGATTTTTCGGAATTATACATAAATTCACATGTACGATTGAGAATATATTAGCAACACAATTTTACCTGTTGGCAGGCAGCAGATTTACTTCCACCACATCCCATCACTGCAGTGTGAGAATCTATTTACTGACGTTGGCCGCAGTTTTTTTTTCTGTTTCCTTTTGATTTCTTTACAGGACACGTCTGAATCCTAGAATTTAACAATCAAATATATTAATCGGTACATTCATTTTGTTCAGTGCAGAGTGAAATTTGTTTGGAAAATTTTATACAATGAAACTGAAAGGCAATACTTGTGCGTGTGTGTGTGTGTGTGTGTGTGTGTGTGTGTGTGTGTGTGTGTGTGTGTGTGTGAATATCTTACAGTCCTTAGCACGTTTTCCCTTTCTTTCTTTCTTTCTTTCTTTTTCCTCTTAATTCACGTTCACATTTTTTCTAGTAATAATCATTTAAAAACAATACCACTAAGATATGATTAACAACAGACTTTGGGGATGAAATAATATTGGAAATGGTGTCAATTGTCGTCAGTCTTTGTATTTATCTTCTGCCATCATAGCCAAATTTCCATAGTGAGATTATTTTCTACATGCCAGTTGCATTTCCTACCTCACTCTCTGTAAGCACTTCCCAAATGTGACAATTTTATCCATCATGCTTAAAGAACTTTCAACCTGAGAACCATGAATTATGATATCAGAGCTTTCACTATTTTACATAAATGGTGTAATTTTCAGAGAATGAATACTTTTTTGAACACCACGCACCAATTCTTACAAATTTACAAACTTCGTCACTTCCGTTTTTGGAAATTTCCCCCATCCTTATCAAGCTAAAATGCACACATTTTTATGAAGGTCATGACATTTAACAACTACATAGGAGTGGGAAGAATCGCGGTGAAAAAAAAATACAATTACGGAAGAAATCTTCACTCCGTCCGACTTCCGTTTTTAGGAATTTATCCAACATTTCCAAGCTGAAATACAAATATTTATGGAATAAAATGATACCCAACAATACTGAGTAAAAAGAAACATCGCGAGAAAAAAAATTATGATTACTGAAAACGAATGAAAATATTTTTGGTATCATTCGCGTAAGATTGCTTGTTAGTCTACATATGATATATTCCGATGGCTAACCATTTTTAATTATAACACCATAGACCATATTGTGGTGAGGTACAGTGAGGTTTATCCTCACTGTACCTTGGTGGTTATATGTATATCATTATATACCCATAATCTCTGTTAAAACAGAAGCGCTGCTCATTAGAGAAGTCGGCTTGGTTCTATTTCTCTATCCAGGCCCTTCGCACTCTGCAGAACTAGTAGTTTGTGGAAATAGTGGGCTGCGAGAAGCAACAGCCGTAGGACTTAGTAAAAGTAATACAGTTTCTGTTAAAGGGGATCGGATGATATTTCTATAGACAGAAGCTTGTACTGTTGGATAAAATGTGACTTTGCTGGTGTTTCTATAGATAGCATCCTGTACTGTAGACGTAGAAAGTAGTTTAAATACCCTGTCTCTGAGTGATGATATCTTCTCTAAAATAGGATAATCATTACTGAGAGCGCCAGGTACGTTTGCGGTGTCTATGGCTCCAAGGGACTGATTGGAACACGTACACAATCGTTTAAGAATAATATGGCCACCTACCTAATAATGGGAATAACCATCCTTGGCCCGGATGACAGCCGCGAGACGGTGTGGCATGGACGCAATGAATCTCTAGAAGGTTGCCCGAGGCACACGTGCCCATTCGGACTGTAGCAGAGCACGGAGGTCCTGGAAATGACATGCTTGTGGGTCGGCACGTCAAACCTGTCGATCTAAATAGTCCCACAAGTGCTCTATGGGATTGAAGTCAGGCGTTTTCGCCGGTTAAGGGAGAACGGATATATCGCTTTTGTATTCCTCGAACCAGTTACGCATCCCTTTAGCGACACGCAGGGTGCACGGCCCTGTTGGATAGACACCATCACCACCAGGGTAAACGTCCAACATGAAGGGATGCATGTGGTCAGCGAGGATGGACAGGTAGCCCATGGCGTTCAGGGACACATCCAGTGGTACCAGCGGTCCCAGATCACACCAGGAAAACATCCCCCAGACATTCACACTGTCACCGCCGGCCTCTACTTGACCGACAAGCATGTCGAGGCGTTGGTTCTCGTGTGTCTGACGCTGTATTCGCGACCCCCGTCGCTTCTGTGGAGTAGAAACCTCGATTCGGCGGAAAAGGCAACATTTTTCCACTGTCCGATGAGGGTAGTCCCATGCGAACGGCAGGCGTCGTTGCCGATGGACCTGGGTTAACATGGGCTCCTTGACGCAGCGTCTACTCCAGAGACCCATGTGTAACAGGGTTCACTCTATTGTTATCGGGGACACGTACCTGGGTGCCTCAGAGTTCATTTGCATGGTCATTTACTGCACTGTTGCGCGTCGATTGCCCTTTACCAGTCGACGGAGGCGACGTTCTCCTCTGGGGTCGATGGCCTTTGGGGTCCCACAGTTATGACGTCGGGAGGTACTCGGTGTGCTAGCGATTCATTCTTGGTACACCCTTACTACAGCACCTCGCTAACAGCCCACGAATTCTGCTGTTTCTGAGATGCTTCCACCCCTGGCGTGGTATCCGATGATCATTCCATTTTGAACACCTTTGCCCATTGTACTCAAATTACGCACCATGGCTCATCTATGCGGGCCGGCAGCTTATATCTCGTGTGGTCGACCTTGTCACGTGACTCTGTAACGCACCTGGGCAGGTACATTGTGATTCCAAAAGTGTTCATATTATTCTGTTACAACTGTGTATGTACAGACACGCGTACTCTTCGATACACTAACCTGAAGACTGAAAATACGTGTCTAATGTTATTTTTTTTTCAATATTTGTGCCCATGAGTGTATGTAGCATACATGAGTGGATAATATCAAAGGTGTGCAGACTTTATACCTGAGCCATTAATGTTATATGCTAATACTGCAGGGTTTTTTTTTCATATTTCAATCGCTTCTTTGTGACGTACTACAGAGGTAAAATACGTGTGAAGACGACGAATCTGCCCCGATACATTCCGTTCGTGTAGCTCAGTTGGGAGAGCAACTTACTCCGTAGATTCCATCTCCGTCACGGACAAACTTGTATTTTTACATTGTCTCACGAAAGTAACAATGGATTTACTGGCCATTGGGCTCTTAGAAAAATGTGTGATGTTCATTCCATAGATCGTCTGGAATTAACGAAGAATTCCTAATTCTCCTTAACAAAAAAAAAAAAAAAAAAGAGGGAGATGATGTAATGTAGTACACAGGTAAAGCACGTGTCAAGACGACATATCTGCAGGGATATATTCCGTCCGTGCAGCTTACTTCGGAGAGCATTTTACTGCAGAGTAAGGGGGCCGCGAACAAGCTTGTGTTTTCACATTGGGGCCCGAAGTCAAGATGGATCTACTAGCTGTTGGGTTCTTCGAAATATGTGTGATGTTTATTCGACACATCGTCTGGAATTAATGAAAAATTCCGAATTGGCTTCAAAAAATGAAATAAAGAAAATAAGGAGATGATCTGTCGTACTACAGAGGTAGAGAACGCGTGTCAAGACGACAAATCTGAAGCAATACATTCCGACCATGTAGTTTAGTTGGGAGAGAAACTTACAGCGGTTCGATCCTCGTCAGGGACAAGTCGTGTTTACAAATTGGCACCCGAACGTACAAATCGATCTACTGGCCGTGGGGTTCTTTGGAAAATGTATGATGTTCATTCCACGCATGGTCTGGAATTAATGAAAAATTCCTATTTCGCTTTCAAAAAATAAACATTTTGGACGGAGATGATGTTAAGTACTACAGAGGTAGAGTACGTCGACAAATATGCAGCAATACATTCGGTCCGTGCAGCTTAGTTGGGAGAGCAACTTGTTCCGGAGTGAGGGGCGGGGCTTCGATCCTTGTGAGGATCAAACCTGTGTTTTCACATCTTGCGCACGCTACATAATACGAAGTATGATTAACTGCGAGATGTACGAATGCACCAAAAGTTCTCTATCCCAACCGTTTCTACGAAGGACATGGAAACGAAGGCTTAGTGGATTTCGAAAGTACGATCATTCCCAAGTTCCCGAAGGTTGTCGGAATTTTGTGAACACTGCGAACAGTTCTAAGACGGGAGACTGAAAACTTTGTTATATTGGGTTGTCGGAAAAGTCATGACGTATTCTAGCCATGTTTTGCAAAGGTCATTTATTGATAGAAAGAACAAAGATCAATGAATGATATAATGCCCGTTTTGTTCGATAACTTTTTGCCATCTTTCAGTGAGCTGCAGAATGCAGCTCACTGTAAATCAGCACCTTGTACAGCTTTTCGTGGAGAAAAACTGTACAAGGTGCTGATTTACAGCCTCATCTGAATTACACGTTATATTAAGCAAGGACTGTTGAAGAGAGCGAAACAAGTAAAAGTATGACGGCGCAAGGTCAGGTGAGTATGCTGGGTGTGGCAACACATGCCACCCAAGCTCAAATAAATTTTGGCGGGTGATCAAACTTGTGTGTGGTCTCGCGTTGTCGTGATGGAACACAACACCTTTACGATGAACGAGCTCTGGACGTTTCTGGATGATAGATTCGTTCAAACTGTCCAATTGCCGACAGTACATATTCGGATTGATTGTTTGGTTCCGTGGTAGGAGCTCGAAAAACACGACACCTTTAAAATCCCACCACACCGAGACCAGAACTTTCCGCTGATGAATGTCTGCTTTGGATGTCGTTTAAGGCAAAGCAGCACGTCGGGACCAAGACCGTTTGCGCAGCACATTGTTGTAAACAATCCACTTTTCGTCACCAGTTATCAGTCGCTTCAAAAAAGGATCGTTTTCCTCACGTTTAATGAGCAGATCGCAGATGTTTATACGCGCCGTCAATTGAGCTTCTTTGAATTCATGCGGAATACACACATCGAGCTTGCTTACGTATCCCAGCTTCTTCAGGTGGTCGTGAACGCTTGAATGATGGATGTGTAACGTGGGTTTGACTCGATCAATGCCTTGATTTGGTCGTCATCAACCTCGGTTGGGCTTACAGACCGAGGAGCATCGTTGAGGTCAAAATCACCAGCACATAATTTTGCTAACCACCGCTGGCACTGACGTTCGTGTAGAACATATTCACCGTACACTTTACGCAACTTTTCACAAGCTTGACGCGCGTTCTTCCCTTTACGGAAGTAAAACAGTAAAATATGGTGAAAACGCACAGTTTGGTCTTCCATCTTCAACTTGATGTCAAATCTCCGCAAATCAACCAAATCGCTCACTATTCCTTTTACACTGCAGCTAGAACTGGCACCTGTCGAATGCCATAGCGATAACAGAGCTGCGCATGCTTCTAGTACTTCCAAAACCGCCCAACCGCCAACGGGTGCCAAAATACGTCATGACTTTTCCGACAACCCTATATCTTTAAAAATTGACGTATAGTTTTGCGTTACAATAATGTTACTTTTTGAAAATCCCATGAAGCATATTTCTGTGGCATCTTGTAACCATTTGGTGTTTTGATGTAATAAAAGCTTCTTGTGTGCTTTATGAGAAGAAAAATGAAGCGAATTATGAAGAGAAATAAAGGCTTTCCTTCGGTAAAGTTGAAGTACAAGCGCGGTAAGTTGCCCCATGCACTGTAAAAAAATTACTGTAGATTTTACGGTTTTAAACCGTTTTCTAGGGTGCCAACACAAAACCGTAAATTCTACAGTTTTATGCCGTGTTGGAGCAAAGCTACAGCTTTGCTTCAACACAATCAACACATTCCTTCCAGCCAAATTTTTGTGATTTCGTGATTATTTGGACTGTGACTCGCTTCAGCCAAATTCTGTGCTGTTTTCTTCATTAAATGCGGTGTTGGATCAAAGCTATCGCTTTGCTCCAACACGTCATAAAACTGTAGATTTTACGGTTTTGTGTTGGCACCCTGGAAAACAGTTTAAAACCGTAAAATCTACAAATTTTTTTTACAGTGTGGGTCCCAAAGTGCTCCAGATATCGAACTTATCCGCCAAGCCTCCACAGTATTCTTTTACTCCGAAACTTTTGCCTCCAAATCAACAACTTCAATTCGGCCCAACATTTTCTTTCCCACTTTCTACAAACCTATCCATATTTGCGGATTTCCCGAAGGAACCGCGGAAATGAGAAGATTGGCTTCCAGACCCATTGGACGGTGGTCCCCTTATAAGCCTGACGAAACGGAAGGATGGTCCTGGTGGAAAAAATCAAAAATTACCTGCAGAAAAATTGGCTCTGTTGCTTTTACCGGGAAAACTTATATGAAGATATCATGGCCTGAGGTATACACCAATTTTTTAATATGTTCTTTTCCCCTTACACTTTCTATTTAAAGCTTGTAGTTCTGGAAATGACGTATTCTCTAATATATGTACACTATCTACCAACAAGTAATTGGACACCCCTGCAATCGACGATATCTGCGGTCCTGATACACGTCACGGCCGCCGCCGTTACGCGAGGAGTTTCAACAGGCATCCGGGAGTGTTCTTTCGATGAATACCATCCGTAAGGAAGCCCATCTGCTCGGTTACCATGGACATGCTGCCTCCGACAAGTCTTTGATCACTAAGTCCAATAGCGCTGCTCGGCTAACGTGATGCAAAGAACGTCGACAGTGGACCGTTGAACAGTGGAAACTGGTTCTCTGGAGCGACGAATCAAGGTTCACCCTCTACCGTTTGGATGGCAGAGTCTGGGTTTGGCGTCTGCCTGGAGAATGGAATTATGCTATGGGGGTGTTTCTCCTGGTATCGCACGGGACCCTTGGTCGCAATTCCTGGTAGACTCAACGCCGAGACCTACTGCACCATTTTGGATGACCATGCGCTTCCTATGTTGTGGCAGTTTTATGGGGTGGACCCATGTTACTTTCAGGATGACAATGCCGCCTGTCATGCTGCGAGGTCCACCACGGCTTGGTATGGTGACAATGGGGTTAATCGAATGGACTGGCCTGCGCAGAGCCCGGACCTTAACCATATCGAGCACCTCTGGGACGAGATGGAGCGTCGACTTAAGGGGCGCCCCCACCGTCCAAAATCGGTGAAGGAACTGACATGTCTTCTCCAAGCCGAGTGGAAGAAAATACTGCTAGACGTCGTATAACGCCTGGTTGAGAGTATGCCCCGGAGGTTCGCAGCTGTAATCGCCGCTCGTGGAGGCTCCACGAACTATTGAAGGTGAATAAACTTCGTTTTCCTTTGCTATCACAGGTGTCCAATTACTTGTTGGTAGATAGTGTATTTTGCGACGCAGTTGTTTGTGGGAGATGTTAGATCTTTGCTGAGTTTTATTGTACAGCAACTAATTAAGGTATGTGAAGTTATATTTTGATTACAGTCTGCCTAACTAGGTTGTGAAGTTATACGTGCACCTCGCCGTGATATGTTTGTGATTTCGTAAAAAGACAACGTTATGTGATTTCGTAAACAGACAACGTTATGTGATTTCGTCCAAATTTTACTGGACCAATAAAAAGTTACGTAAGTGATTTCGATTTCTGTAAATGTTTCGTCTGGCCCTAAAAGCCTTAATTCAAAGTGAGCCATCCGGTACAATTAGTGCATCGCATCTACCCTTAGTTTAACATCTATTCAGCCGGACATTTGGAACTTTAACATAACAACAAATTTCGCATACCGTAAGAAAGTGTTACGTTGTACACTGTTAAAAGCCATGGATAAAATTTGGAAGAGCAGAGCTATTAGCCTCAAAACTAAGTTAAGCGTTCTCGAGACATGCATCTTCAGCAGCATGCTAAACTTGGACATTGACAAAGGAATCAGAGGGAAGGATACTTGCTTGTCAAAGAAAATGCTATTGTAAGATCCTACGAATCGGATGGACCCAGAGGATAAGAAATGAAGAAGTGTACAGAAGAATACAACTAAAAGATACCCTGTTCCAAAAACCATACAGGGAAAACTAAGACTCTTTGGACACATCTGCAGAATGAAAAATGACAGGAAGATAAAGACATTGGTGTTTAGCTTAATGAACGGAAGAAATGCAAGAGGACGCCCTCACCGTGTGTGGGCTAACAATATTAAAAACTGGTGCAGTGGAACTCTTCAAGAACTGAGCCACTCTGCAATGAACACACTTCAATGGGACAATATACTGTAGTTAAAATGGCAGCAGATACCTCCGGCGCAGCCCCGGTGGCGCAGTGGTCTACGTGATGGCTTCTTATCATTCGTCCGAGATGGTTCCGGGTTCGAATCCCGTGAGTCATGGATGCTGTGTTTGCGTTACGGCCACTGTTCTCTCCCTTCCCTGGAACCAGTGACCTTAAATTAGGGACGGGAGACTGCTTATATCCCATTGAGTTGCTCACGGTGGTCGTTAAACCTCCAATCAAATAAATAAAAAAAACACCAACAGGAATTGTACCCATGGTTGATGATGATGACGTTATGTAAGTGAGCAATCAGCTGTCAGCTAGGAAATAATGAATAATGGTGAAACTTAAAAATGGGACTGATACGTGTGAATGAATGACATTTATTTGAATGGCGTTGCCAAATCTTTCGTGATGAGCCTGTATGGTGTTTGTTTGTTTGTTTGTTTAACGACCACCGTGAACAACTCGATGGGCTATAAGCTGTCGCTCGTCCCTAATTTAGAGTCACTGGTTCCAGGGCAGGAAGTACCACTGGTTCCAATACCGCAAGACAGACACAGCATCAATGCTTCACCGGGATTCAAACCCAGATTCATCTCGGACGAATGGTTATAAGCCACCGCTTAGACCACTGCGCCATCCGGCAATGAATGGTTAAGAGCTCGCGCTCTTTTGGGGCAGTTTGCTAAAAAGAGCTGTGGCCTTGAAAGCGTTTTGATCGTAAGCACGCCATCCCTGCAATAAATTATTTACTCAGTGGTTGTAGAAACGACCTGGAAATTGAATGGCCATTCGTGAATGACTTTTGCATGAATGATGAATGAAATCCCAGAAGGAGTGATGTTTGCCATCTCTAGAGGAAAGGATTTTTGCCAGGGTTATTTCAAACAAAACTCAGAAACACGTCGAACCTCATCACGTATAAAGACTGAGATCGAACCCTTGGTGGAAAACGTGGTAATTTCAAACGGTCTGTGGTCAATGAACTAACTTGCGCTGCTAAACTTCTCCCGGCGAGGGCTTCCAAAGGGCAAACGTTACACGAATAAGCTACAGGACATTTCCTCTAGTGAATTGAAAACTTTCGGCTGTCTGTTCCACATCAGAATTGCCTCGCATCATGTCTTGACGAGGATTTCAGGCTGCGGTCATTTTTCCAGAATGATTTCGACTTTGCACAGGTGACATTCTCTGTATCAAAAGAGTCCTTCAAACAATCTTTAGGTGGTTTTGTGACGTATACTCTACTTTAACGTTCCTTTTTAGTTTCATTCTCTATGTAAATTTGAGTTCGTTCTCCTTAGCGTTTTTCAAAATTAACGTGATATCTTCTCTTTCGCAAGAGTATGGGTTTGAAACACCTTTGATGTCGGAACGTGTGACGTGTGTATGTGTCAGATGAGAACTGGACGATATACGTATAATGTTTGAGCAACAGCAGTATGTGGAGATGTTGGTAGTACAGTATCACGATATAATACATAGTAGTTGCGAAATGGAGTTACTTGAAGTTGTGATTGTTGGGAACAAACCGTGATCGAACACGATTAGCGGCAGGCGCCAAGCAACGTACCAAGTTCTGAAAACACGAGGATGCTGCGTACGATGTACGAGCCCACGTAAGATAGCAAACATCGAAACTTTTATCCTTTTATCTAGTGTTGTGAGTCTACTGAAGGAAAATAGTCATTAATTTCTGACTACTCGTACGCCGTTACGATGGAATGTTTATCGTCGAAATTAAGTTTTAGATTGATCCAACTGTAACCATACTTCACTTCATTATTCATCTGTAATCAGGGTATCTTACATTGATGTTAATAAACGTCGATTTAAAGCATACGTGCATTAGGTGAGTAATTTTCGAATCTTCTTGTTTACATTCTATTCAAGATTACTGCGTTAACCCTCACTACGGAAGAACGACGTTACTAACAGTGATCTCTTGACGTCTGCATATTATACAGTGCTGGCCGCCCAAAATACAACACCAAGAAGGAAGCATCCGATTGGCCTGAAATTCGCAGCATGCATCGCCCGCGAGAGGAAATGCAAACGATTAGCATTGCAGGGCATATGCAAGTCATGTGCGCCCGACACGCCACCGAGAAGCACTATAAGAAGGGTGCACAGAAGGCGGGGTGTAAGTAGTGGAAGTATGTTGTGCTGCTGGACCTGTGCGTGGAAAGCTACCGGATGCCTCGTCGCAGAATACGGCAGTCATTCCAGCACATTTCGGAGTTCGACAGAGGAAGAATAGTGGCTTATCGCGACAGCGGTTTATCGTAGCGAGACATCGGCGCCCGTGTGGGACGACATCCAGTCATAGTGAGGCGAGTATGGATGAGGTGGGTTCAGGAGGGACGAACGGACCGACGTGAGCGATCGCCGCAGCCGCGGCACACCACCGAACAGGAGGACCGGCATGTTGTGCGGCGGGAATTGACGGCTCGCACCGCCACATCACGAACGTTTGCGCAGGAATTTAGTGTGTGTTGCGCAACAACCTATGTCAGCACATACCGTTCGACGTCGTCTGCAGGAGCGGGGACTTGTCGCACGGCGCCCATTGCTCCGATTACCATTGACGTTACACCACCGGCGAGTGCGGCGGCAGTGGGCCGTTGAACGCCGCAAATGGATTACGGAACGGCACGATATTGTCTTCTCTGTCTTCTCCGATGAATCCCGCTTCTGCCTGCAACACCACGATGGTCGGATCCGCGTGTGGCTGCACCGCGGCGAGAGACTGTATGACGCCTGCATTATGCATCGCCATACCGGTCCGTCGCCTGGCGTTATGGTTTGGGGCGCAATTGGATATGACACCCTCACTCCTCTGGTAGGCATCGCCGGTACACTCAACAGCCACCGCTAAATCTCCGACGTTTTGGAGCCTGTAGTCCACCCTTACCTGCAGGACCTGCCAGCCGCCACGTTTCAACAGGACAATGCGCGCCCGCACGTGGCGCCCATCGTGCAACAATTCTTCACGGCCCACCAGGTGTCACTGCAGCCGTGGCCCGCCTGTTCTCCCGATATGTCGCCCATCGAACACGTCTGGTCGCTGATCGGCAACCGAGTGGCCCGGCAAGCACGACCCGCGGCTACGCCTGATGAACTGTGGCAATGTGTGGAAGCAGCCTGGACCGACATACCCCAAGGCCACATCCAAAGCCTCTTTCGTTCGATGCCGCGGCGTGTAGCGGCCGTTATTTCCAGTCATGCGTGCCACACGAACTGTTTATGTCTGCGTGTTCCGCAAGTAGCACGGGCCTGTAAGCTCAATCGTTTCATCTTTGTATGTGTTGTTATGTATCCAGTAAATCTGGCTTTTCTATCTCGTGTCCTTCTTGGTGTTGCATTTTGGGTGGCCAGCAGTGTATATTTAGTTTTGATATTTTGTTTTTGTTTTTTCATTAAACGTTCCCTCACAAGTAAACTGGATTAGTTCGCTAATAATGAGTTACAATACTAAAGGATATTTAGCTGAATAAAGACTAATCGTAAATAACATTTTCTGAAATTCATGATTGACTCTTGTTTCACTGTAGGTGAAGTTGTGAGACTGATCTGTGTAGTGTTCAGAAAGACATATTTCCACGAACATTACAGTTTTTTACGTACTTTAGAATTGCATTGATTAGAGTATTACGTCGTTTTGAAGGCACCAGAACGCTTCTTCGCAAGTCCATAAGGAATTCTTCGTCAAAATGATTTCTACACAGATCCAGACGATCCTCTCGTTAGCAAAACGTTCTTTAAAGTAATTACTAATCACTAGATGGCTCTTTCTTACGCTTTCCAACCGTAGGTTGAAGAAGCGCATATGCTCCAGCTTTGTTCGCCTGTCTGTCTGTCTGTCTGCACGATAACTCGCGTAAAAATGGTTCGATTTTGATGAAATTTTAGTATGTGGTAGGGGACCACCTGGGAACGAACCCTATTGAAAATGGGTGAAGTGGGGTCAAAGGTCAGGACATAGGAGCGGGATGCATTCCATTGCCTTTATGCGTCATAACTTACGTAAAACAGGTTCGATTTCGATGAAATTTTAGTATGTGGTAGGACAACCTGGGGACAAACCCTATTGAAAATGGGCGAAATGGGGTCAAAGGTCAGGACATAGAAGAGGAATCACTTCCATCGCCATTATGCATCATTACTTAGGTAAAAATGCTTCTATTTGGATGAAATGTTAGTATGTTGTAAGGGCCTGCCAGGGACGAATCCTATTCAAAATGGGCGAAATGGGGTCAAAGGTTAGGACACAGGACCGGGAACTATTCCATAGGCCTTATGCATCATAACTTACGTAAAAATGCTTCGATTGCGACAAAACTTTATCATGTTATTTCAGAAGTATACTGAACCGATTCTGCTGAATATAATCGAAATCGGATCAAAGGTTAGGGCACAGGACCGAGATTGATTTATTCCACAGCCATTATCCTCATAACTTGAGTGATAACTTGAGTAATGATTTCTGGTATGTTGGGAGGCGTATCATATTCAATGCATTGCATGATTTTACTAACTTGTTTACGCTTTCCAACCGTAGGTTGAAGAAGCGTATATGTTCCAGTTTTGTCCGTCTGTATGTCTGTCCGCACGATAACTCGCGTAAAAATGGCTGTATTTCGATGATATTTTAGTATGTGGTAGAGGACCACCAGGGGACAAACCCTGTTGAAAATGGGCAAAATTGGGTCAAAGGTCCGACATAGGACCGGAATCACTTCCATCGCCATTATGCTTCATAACTTACGTAAACATGCTTCGATTTGGATGAAATGTTACTATGTTGTAGGGGACCACCAGGGAACAAACCCTATGTTGAAAATGGAAGAAATGGGGTCAAAGGTCAGGACATAGGATCGAGATCCATTCCATCGCCGTTATGCGTTATAACTTACGTAAAAATGCTTCGATTAAGACAAAACTTTATCATGTATGTTCCGGAAGTATACTTTACCGGTTCTGTTGCATATCATCGAAATGGGGTCAAAGGTCAGGTCGTAAGAGCGAGATTTATTCTACAACCATTATTCTCACAACTTAAGTAATAACTTGAGTAATGATTTCTGGTATGTTAGAAAGCGTATCATTATCAATATATTGCATGATTTTACTAACTTGTTATTTTTATTTTTTTGATTGAAGGTTTAACGACCACCGTTAGCAACTCAATGGGCTATAAGCAGTCGCCCCGTTCCTAATTTTGCCGCCCCGGTGGCGCAGTGGTCTAAGCGATGGCCTCTGATCATTTGTCCGAAAGGGGTCCGGGTTCGAATCCCGGTGAGGCATGGATGTTGTGTTTGTCTTACGTCACTGGCTCTCTCCCTTCCCTGGAACCAATGGCCCTAAATTAGGGACGGACGACTGCTTATACCCCATTGAGTTGCTGGGGTATAATTGCTTTAGGGCCACTGGTTCCAGAGAATGGAGCCACTGCCGTAAAACACATACAAAATCTATGCTTCACCGGAATTCGAACCCGGACATTTCTCACACGAATGGTCATAAGCCAGCGCTTAGACCACTGCGTCACCGGGGTGGCAACCTCTTTTTACCACCTTAGATGTGAAGAATTTTTCATGGGCCTTTCACCCGAGCTTCACGTGCTTTTGAAGGCACAACAAAACCACGGAATTTTTCGAATCAAAACGGCTTACCTACCCTTGGTTTAATACACGTAGTTTTAATTTTTATCTTTTTTCAGTAAAACACAGTCTTTGGATACAACGCGCAACAAGTCTAATACTGTATTCTTCATACCCAAGTTGTCTTAGTCCGATTAGCTATGACTAGAACAGAACTAGCTTCAAACATAGGTCATCGCTCTTTCCACGTTTATAAGTGAGTCACGGAAATATTATCATTGGCCGCCACCGGGAATCGAACCCAGGTTCTTCCAGTTACCCGCCGGATATGCTTCCACTGCACCATAGCCGCCTCGAATTCCTCCAGACTCACATACACTAACTGCCAAGTCAATTTGGCATGTTATTTCATGGAGCCCTGCACAATGCTGTGGATTCGCCAAAGATGGTAAGCAGTAACTGAACAAGGTAAAAATTAAAACTACGTGTTCAATTGCTGCTTACCCTCTTTGGTGAATCCCCAGCATTTTGCAGGGCTCCATGAAGCAACCTGCCAAATTGGCTTGGCAGTTAGTGTGTGAGTCTTGAGAAATTCGAGGCCGCTGTGGTGCAGTGGAAGCATATCCGGCGCGTAACTAGAAGACCCTGGGTTCGATTCCTGGTGACGGCCAATGATAATTTTTCCGTGACTCACTTATAAACGTGGAAATAGCGATGACCTCTGTTTGATGTTTCTAGTCCACGTCAAATGCCTATATTAAGAACTAGCTTTGTCGCAGGCCTCAAAATGATTTCCACATATGACACTTCTACAAAAGCCTAAATTCTGAGATTTCCTTCTGGCCACATATTCTTCGAAAATTGTTATACAAATTCAATTCCCTTATTAACCAATTGCTCCTGTAATACAGAAATCACGTGTTTACGTTTAAGGATAAGGGTAACCTCATAGATATATCGATTGATATGGAAATAACTGCATCGCCTGTTTGTAAACGCCTAGTTGTGGTAAAGTTCTCGAAAAGATCGAACGAGGCAGAAAAAAGCTTTCTTTTGTTATAACGAAAAATAAAAATATCTGCACTGTTATATGCACGTAATGTCATGTTCGTAATATGTGCCAATGCTTCCGAATGCAAATTTTATCCACAGAACTTATTCATTGCAGATGTATCTGCCCTTTTATCCTTTTTATCGCAGATCTCTTACTGCTGAAACAATAAGTAATCTATCTTGAGAATGGCTAGGAATAATAATACGTTAGGGTGTGTGCCTCATTCAGTAAACCCCAAAGGAACACCAACTACCCAGATTCTAGAAATAAACATCAGGTTGACTAGTAATGGTAAAGGAAGTTTTCCTTTTATTTCTGTTAGGAAAGATGATGGATTATCCAGTTTGAATAAAATTATTAGGTTTAAGAAAGTTCGTTTGGGTTTGCCTTCTAGAAGTCCTTACTCAACTCTGTATGGCTGCAACTTAAAACACAAATGCGCCCAAGGTCACAGCAAATGAAAATTGTATATAGAAGTAGAATTAAGAAAATTTTCTTTACTTGGTTCCAGATTCTTAATTTGAAATGATAATAACAGAACAAGTTCATTTCCGTTCCTATAAGAAAATTTACTGCCTTACACAGAAAAGTTGCACACTGTACAAAAAAAAAAAAATTAAAACTTTTTTAAGTTGGCAGAAAATTACCAAACAAGTCACATCGTTTGATGAGAAATAATAAAATAAAGCCTTTAAATTGGCTAGAAAAAATGGAAACTAGGCAAAAAAGCGTTTTAAAGAAACCCTTGCAATTCTATGATACTCACGTATGTTTTAAATTAAAGTACACAGGATCATTGACTCCTGCGTTCCACTCATTTCATAGGACATCAGCATCATGCGCATTGCATATGGAACCAATTGTACTCATGCAATCAAGGGATATAGTACAAATTAGAACTTATGTTGGAAACACAGATCGTATCCTGAAAAACAGACTTTTAGAACACGATAATACTGTGATAGCGTGTAGCCGTTTCTGAACTGTGTATTGATGAAAAATTATCAGTAAAAGCGAAACTAAAGATCTAAAAAATAACTTTGACTAAAAGAAACTAGCACTACCTTAATTTATTTATCTATTGTGCTTTAATTCATTTCGTTGGTGTTAGTTATAAATTTTGACTTTGTGTGTTTTCTGATATTTATTAAACTATGTTTGGTAGGTTCTTCGACTTTCTTCTCTTTCTCTTTTATATGGGGATTTTATAATACCACCTGCTCTTAATTATATCATCATCATTGTCAACCATTTTCAATCCATTGCTGGATGAAGGTCTCCCCAAGTTTTTTCCACAACGGTCTGTCTTCTGCCCGTCTCCTCCATGTTAATCCCGCATACATTCGAATTTCATCCACCCGTCTCCCATGTGGTCTTCTTCTGGGTCATTTCCTGTCTCTTGGAATACAATCTAAAATTTCGGCTGTCCATCGATGGTCTGTCCTTCTGGCAACATGTCCAGCGCATTGGCATTTCAGGAATTTTACTCTGATAATGATGTCTTCCACTCTTCTTAGTTTTCTCATCCACGAGTTCCTGTTTTTATCTCTCTTGGTTACACCAAGTACGCACATCTCCATGCTTCTTTGATTTGTCTGCATCCTTTGTATGTCTCTTTTAGTTAAGGTCCACGTCTCTGCACCATACGTAAGCACTGGAAAGATGCATTGATCAAACACTTTTCTTTTAAGACATAATGGCATATTGTTCTTGAAAAATATACTGTTTCTTACAAAAGCTCTCCATCCAAGTTTTATACGCCGATTAATTTCTTCATTAATGTGACCCTCACTTGATATGATGCTGTCCAAGACAAACGTAGGTATCAGTAATCTTGAGCTTTTCCCGTCAATCGATACATCTTCTTTTCTTGTAAAAGCATTGTGCATCAGTTTTGTCTTCTAGAAGTTCATTTTCAATTCCACTTCTTTACTCTTGTCAGCAAGTTCCTGGATCAAACACTGCAGCTCTGATGGGGTAGTTGCAAAAATGACTACGTTATCAGCAAAACGAAGGTGAGTTAGATAATATCCATTAATCTTTATCCCTTTGTTTTCCCAGTTCAGTGATTGAAAGACATTTTCCAATGTATAATTAAAGAGCTTGGGAGACATGATGTCTCTTTGTCTCACTCCCTTTCCAATTTTTATGTGTGTTGTATTCTTAAACAGCCAAATCTTTGCATTTTCATAGATGTTTTTAATAATATTAATGTATGCATCTTTAATACCGCAAAATTTCAAAGCCATTGTAACTGCTGATAATTTCATCGAATAAAAGGCCTTTTCATAATCGATAAAAGCCGTGCATAATGAAAGTTCATTATCCCTCGCTCTTTCAGTTAGTTCTCTCAGTACGATGATATGATCTATAGGGCTGTAGCCACTCCTAAATCCAGCTTGATCTCTCGGTTGAGCCATGTTCAGTGTTACCTTCAAGCGGTGTGAAAGGACTTTAGTGAAACTTTTATAAACCACTGATAGGAGGCTGATAGGTCTGTAGTTCCTGAGATCCTCAATGTCACCTTTTTTATGTAGTAGGATCATTGTAGCATTGTTCCAATCCTCAGAAATCTTTCCTTCATTAAGGCGTCGAGTGAAAACTTGGGCGAGTACTGTTTCAATCTCTCCACTTGCTTCTTTTATGATGTCTACAGTAATTCCATCTTCTGGAGCTTTTCTCCGCTTCGTGTTCTTGATCACATCTGCAACTTCTGCTGGGAGGACTGGGAGAATTCTGGTACTTGAACCTTTCATGATGTCTGGAGTACATGTATCATCCCTTTCATATAATTTTGAGTAGAAATCTTTCACTCTTGTCAAGATTTCACCTCTATTTCTTGTTACAGAACCATCTTCTTTTCTCAGTGCCGTAATTTGTTTTCTTCTCTTACTGATATATCCCTTTGCTCTCTTTAGGCTTTGGTTGTTTTCAATCGCTTTCCTCATTAGTTCACAGTTGAATTTAATTACATCTTCAGTGATACTTTTCCTTACCATCTAGCATAGCTCTATATATACCACTTTGGAAGTCACATCTTCTTTAGTTGTCCTAATCTCTCTTATTGTTTGCATCAAAAGTTTGGTTTTTCCTGATAATTTGTTCGCATGCAACTTGTTCTTAGCACCAGCTAATTTTGTTGCTGTTTCCATAAGAGCTTTGGTTACTTTTCTTTTAACTTCAGAGATTTCCACTTCTTCCAACATTAGACCTTCTAGAGTATAGAATCTGTTCCTCAGTTCCAATTTGAAGGTATTACGGTGTTTTTTAAGATTGGTTATGTCAATACACTTTCTTTGTTTTATGAACTTGCCACGCTCGAGTTTAGCATTGAGGCGCATCTTACATCTTACCAATCTATGGTCACTACCTGTGTTGAACTTGTTCAGCACAATGCAGTCTTCCATGACAAATTTCTTGTTACATATTACAGTATAAGATCAATTTCACTTGTCCATTTCCTTTGCAGCTTTTTCTTGAAAAAGGAGTTCATGATGAAAACTCCGTCGCCTCTGCTATATCTACAAGAGTATTTCCATGCTGGTTTCTGTTGCCGTAACCGAATTTACCTATTGAAGTTTCATTCTGTTGCCGTTTCCCTATTTTTGCATTGAAATCTCCCATAATTATCTTCAAGTGCTGCTGGCCTGTATTACTTTAGATGACGAATTTCCTCACAGAATTTTTCAATTTCTTCTTCAGGATGACTTGTGGTGGGCGCATAAGCTTGAATAATCTGAGCCTGGTATCTTCTCGAGAGTTGGATAACGAGTCGTGCAGCTCTGTCAGAGAAACTTTCAACTTCTAAAACTTTATCCTTCAGTTTCTTGTTTATTATAAATCCAACACCGCTAGTTCTGCCAGTATCTGTCCCACGATAGTAGAAGGAATGTCCACTTTTCAGTTCAATGATTTCTTCTCCTTTCCTCCTTACCTCACTTAACCCGACGATGTCTACTTGGCCAGAGTGGTAAGTTATGGCCAAACCCTTCCAAAATGAATCCACAACTTACATCCTAATTATATATACATTGAAGTGCCAGAAAAACTGGTACACCAGTCTAATGCTTTGTAGGACCCCACGGGGGCGCAGGACTGCAGAAATACGACAGGGTATGGACTCCACTAGCTTCTGGAAATATGCTGTAGGCAATGCACACCATACTTCCTGCAGAGCGTTCCAAAATTCTGGTGTATTCCGAGGTCTCGGATTCCTGTGTTCGATAGCGCGTTGCATGGCATCCCAAACGTGTTCTATCACGTTCAGATCTGGGGAGTTGGGTGGGAATGGCAACACCCCAAACTCAGATGAATGCTCCTTTAACCATAATGTGGCGTCCCGACACTTGTGTGGAGGTGCATTGTCCTGTTGGAACAGTACCAACCCATCAGCATGAATGCAGGACATAAACGGGTGTACTTCGTCAGAAAGGATGCGTACATAGTGTTGGCCCGTCACAGACGTTTGTAGACGTACCAGGGGTCCCAGTGAAGATCAGCTAAATACACCCCATATCATTTCGGAACCCCCACCAGCCACTACAGTTCCCTGTTGACAGGCGGGATCCAGGTCTTCATGGGGTTTGGGCCACACACGAATCCTTCCATCTGCCCGATACAGTTGGAAATACGACTCGTCAGACCAGGTTATTTGTTTCCAGTCATCAAGTGTCCGGTGACGGTGTTTCCATGCCCAAGCGAGGCGCATAGCTCTGTGTCGTGCACCCATCAAGGGGACTCGAGTTGGGCGTCGGCTCTCAAAGCCCATATCGTGCAGGGTAGTTTGCACAGTGCGGACGCTGATGCTTGTTGAGGCTCCAGCATTGAATTCCGATGATACCTGCGAGAGTGTTGCACCCCTATCGCGTAAAACGATTATTGATAGCCGACGATGGTCACGTTCACCCAATGTCTTTTTACGGCCACACTGGTATCGTAGGTTGGAGGTTTTGCCGGAATTCTTGTAGTCACGGTACACCCTTGCAATGGTCGTTCGTGAAAATCCGAACTTCGTTTCTACCTGCAAAATACTATGGCCCATCTCACGAGAGCCAACTATGACACCGCGTTGAAAATAGCTTAAATCGTTATTACTTGTCATTCTCATGCCGAAAACAGCTCTGACAGCTGGCAAGGATGTCTATCGCTTTAATTACGCACTGGCGGACGCAACGGAGTACGCCCATAGGTGATGTTGCTATGTATTTTGCATGAGCTCGTCTGTACTAGTTTTTCTGGCACTTCAGTTTATATACATATATTGGGTTAGCGCGAATGCAACGTACGGCGCGAACGAGCAGTGGTGACAGGCCCCCACCGCAGCGGAATGGAACCACCCACAGGTGTTGTGGGTATTACGTCACAGTGTTACTATAAATAACTAGCACGTGTGTGAAGAACAAGATTCAGGCGTGTTTTCTTTGGACGTAATGTGGCTTGCAAAGGAAGCATGCAGACGCCGGATTAGAGAGTGATCTTCCTGAATGAATTTAAACTGGGCCATTCTGCAGGGATTGTGGCTCGAAGCGTTAACGAGCGTTTGGGAAGAAAACGAACGATCCATTCGGCGATCATTTGTGAAGTTTCGAAGCGGAGATCCGGACCTGCTGGGGAGCGAAGCACGTGGTCACTGACCTGTTGCTGTTTCTGACGATGTTCTGTTACGTCTGGTTGAAGCGGACCCCCGAAAAACGTGTCGTGAAATAGCGGCAGAGGTAGGTGTCCACCACACGACAATTGTTCGGCTCCTGGCTGCTCTATGTAAGGTCAAAAAGCTTGACATGTGGCTACTGCATGAGTTGACAACTGACAACAAGACTAGGCGTTTGGAAGTCTCCATGTCGCTGCTTTCCAGAAATAAACAGGAACATCTACTGCATCGAATCGTCACCTGCGACAAGAAGCGGTTCCTTTATGATAATCGGAAACGATCTGCACAATGATTAAGTAAGGCACAGCCTACTGGACGGCATCCTAAGCCACCCCTACACTCCAATAAGATGATGCTCCTTGTCTGGTGGTCCACAGACTGGATAATTCATCGCAGTTTCTTGGCAAGAGGCTAAACCATCACTGCAGGACGCTATTGTGCTGAATTACAGCAGATGCACCGGAATTTTTTGCAGAAACAATCGGCTTTGGTCAACAGACATGGTGTTCTTCTGCTCCAGGACAACGCCAGCACTCATGTCGCACAACGAACGATGCTGACGCCAAGCGCCTGTGCTATGAAGCACTGTTCCATCCTGCCTATTTCACGAACTTGTCTCCGACAGACTATCATCTGTTTCGTCGGCTGAAACACTTCTTGTCCGGGAAACAGTTCATGACAGACAACGAGGTTCAACGTGCAGTTGATGACTTCTTTGGGTCCCAGCCGTAAGGCTTTTTTCGTTCCGGGATCATGGCTTTACCTGACAGATCGCAACTATGTGTCAATGCCGAAGGGCCTTATTCTACCTAGGTAAGTTGTCCTACTTATCCGTTCCCGCCGTCCAAGTGTGCTGGTCCTTTGTCGGACATTTCATTCGCACCAGCCCAATATATATATTCCAACCACTCTCGGACATTTCTAGCTGTGTGACACATCGCATTGGCCTGCTGGAAGATCCCATCCGCCACAGGGAAGGCAATCAGCATGTACGGATGTACGTAATCTGCGAGGATTGATTCATAACGAATTCGGTCCATAGTGCCTTCCACAGGTATAAGTGGACCCAGGGAATGAAACGAAAACATTCCCCAAACCATAACGGGGCTTACACCAGCTTGTGTTCTTCCAGCAGTGGTTGAAGAGTGTTTGTTCCCCGATATTTCTCGCCTTATACGCCAGTGTCCATCCGTCCGATGATGCAGAAAACGTGACTCATCGGAAAAGGCAATCGTTTGCCAATCAGCGGAGGTCCAATTCCGATACTGCCGTACAAATGCAAGCTTTTCTGCCGATGCACCTTCGTTAGCATAAATGCAGTGACTATCCGTCTGCATCTTAGCCCCATACGCAGCAGGGTTCGCTGAACTGTCGTTTTAGACACACTTCCGGTAGCCCCCTGGTTCATTCGGCCAGTGAGTTGCTCCACTGCAGCGTGTCAATCGGCCCTCGCGCACGTTCGAAGCCGACGTTCACCTCTCACATCAATGGCACGTGGTGCTCCGCAGTTTGCACGTCGCTTATTCAAAACGGTGTCATTTCTTCAATCACAATACCCTTTAACTACAGCAGCACGCGAACAGTTCGCAAAGTGCGCTGTTTCAGACATACCGCCACCCTTGGCCCCAAAACCGATAATCATCCCTTTTTGTAAATCTCATAAATCGGCCCTTTTATCCATGACAGCAACGAGTGGTATTTTGTTTTCAGATTGCCTACAGCACACCTTACATACCCTCCAAGCCAGCTCACAACACGTGCTTTCGTTCACTGGCTACTCGCTGTTGACGTCAACATTAGGAGGTTGTCGCAATAATGTGATACGACTGTGTGTGTGTATATATATACAGGGGTTAAACAGAATAATGGAATCTCCAAGGTAAACAAGGTTTTGCGTGCCTAATAGGGTGTGGGACCACCTTTGGCATTCAAAACCGCCAGGATCCTTCTTAGAATGAACGCATATAAACCCTGGATTATGGTTAGTGGGATGTCACACCATTCTTCATGCGGAAACTCCTCCAGGTCCTTGAGAGATGCAGGGGAGGATAATGGGATCTTACACTGTTTTCTAAACTAAGCTATCACAACCAAAACGTGGTGGATACCTTTGCTTATTGCGACATACGCTATATGTATATATACACTCAGTGGCCACTTTATTATGACCACCTGACAGTTTTAGGCAAATGAGCTATGGCTGCACGCTGTTGCCGCCAGAGGGTGAAGCTAGTATAAAAAGGGAAAGCTTAGTGCTTGCAACAGTAGTAGAAGTGATTTTAAGGTGGCGAGATGGGTAAAAAATGCAATTTAAAAAATGAGTTGGGTAAAAAAGGCTTTCAACGTGGGATGATTGTTGGAGCTCGGAGCCATGGAGTGAGTATCCCCGAAACCGCCGCATTCGTGATATCTTCCAGAGTAGCTGTTGTTAAATTGCTTAAAGACTGGACTGTCAGCCAAAAAACTGGGTCTCTACGTGCAACGTGTGGTCGTCATCGCTAGTGACTTCTCGGGCGGAACGGAGAGTGTCCAGACTGGTAACAGACAACAGAAGGGCAACAGTGCAGCAAATTACATACCATCTTAATCAAGGATCCCCTTAAATGATCTCTGCACGTACTGTTCGCCGTACGCTGCGTCGGATGGGATATGGCAGCCGAAGCCATGTTCGAACACCTTTGCTGTCTGCAGTTAACAAGAGAAAACCTCTCCAGTTCGCACAGGAACACAAGGATTGGAAAGTCAATAATTGGAAACAAATTATGTGGTCCGATGAATCACGTTTTCAGTTGCACCATGCCGATGGACGACTGAGAATTTGGCGGAAACAGCACGAAAGCTTGGATCCCAAATGCATTACCACAACCCTTCAAGCTGGTGGAGACAACGTTATGGTTTGGAGAATGTTTTGCTGGAATGCTTTGGACCCTTTAATTCGTAATGATCAACGTCTGACTGGCAGATCACATCTAAACATCGTTGCGGACCAAGTGCATCATGTCATGTGGATGGTTTATCCCGATGGCGATGGCTACTTTCAACAAGATAATGCGTCCTGTCATAGTGCTCGCATTGTACAGGATTGGTTTCAGGAACATGCCGGTGAGTTTACTTTGCTTAGGTAGCCCGCACAATCTCCAGATCTCAACTCCATTGAGAATTTGTGGGATGAAGTTGAACGAGCCAACAGACAGCTGGATCCACAACCCTGCAATCTCACACTCCTGGAAGGTGCTATTCATCAAGCATGGTCTCAGATTCCATAAACCACTATCAACATCTCGTGGAGTCTATGCCACGAAGAATCGAAGCAGTATAAAAGGCAAAAGGTGGACCAACAAAGTGCTGAGGGGGTAGTCATAATAAAGTAGCCACTCAGTATATATATATATATATATATCATCATCATCATTGTCCACCATTATCAATCCACTGCTGGACGAAGGTCTCCCCAAATTTCCCCCACAACGGCCTGTCTTGTGCCAGTCTCCTCCATGTCACTCCCGCATACTTTCGAATTTCATCCAACCATCTCCCATGTGGTCTTCTTCTGGGTCATTTCCTGTCCCTTGGAATCAAATCTAAAATATCCGCTGTCCATCAATGGTCTGTCCTTCTGGCAGTATGCCCAGCCCATTACCATTTCAGGGATTTAACTCTGATCATGATGTCTTCCACTCTTCTCATTTTTCGGATCCACGAGTTCCTGTTCTTATCTCTCCTGGTTACACCAAGCATGCACCTCTCCATGCTGCTTTGAGTTGTCTGCAGCCTTTGTATGTCTCTTTTAGTTAAGGTCCACGTCTCTGCACCATACGTAAGCACTGGAAGGATGCATTGATCAAACACTTTTCTTTTAAGACATAATGGCATATTGCTCTTGAAAATTATGCTGTTTCTTCCAAAAGCTCTCCAGGCAAGTTTTGTACGCCGATTAATTTCTTCATCAATGTGACCTTCACTTGATATGTGCTGTCCAAGATAAACGTATGTGTCTGTTATTTCCAGCTTTCTCCATCAATCGATAAATCTTCATTTCCTGTAAAAGCATTGAACATCGCTTTTATCTTCTGAAATTTCATTTTTAATCCCACTTCTTTACTCTTGTCAGCAAGTTCCTGGATCATACTCTGCAGCTCTGATGGGGTAGTTGCAAAAATGACTACGTCATCAGAAAAACGAAGGTGGGTTAGATAATCTCCATTAATCTTTATCACTTTGTTTTCCCAGTTCAGTGATTGAAAGACATTTTCCAATGTGCCATTAAAGAGCTTCGGAGATCTGGTGTCACCTTGTCTCACTCTCTTTCCAATTTTTATGTGTGTTTTATTTTCAAACAGCCGAATTTTTGCACTTGCATTTTCATAGTTGTTATTAATAATATTTATGTATGCATCTTCAATACCGCAGGATTTCAGAGCCATTGTAACTGCTGATGGTTTCACCGAATCAAAGGCTTTTTCATAATCAATAAAAGCCATGCACAATGGAAGTTCATATTCCCTCGCTCTTTCAATTAGTTCTCTCAGTACGTGGATATGATTTATAGTGCTCTAGCCACTCCTGAATTCAGCTTGTTCTCTCGGTTGAGCCATGTCCAGTGTTACCTTCAAACGGTGTGAAAGAACTTTAGTGAAGATTTTATTAACCACTGATAGGAGGCTGATAGGTCTGTAGTTCCTGAGATCCTCAATGTCACCTTTTTTATGTAGCAGGATCATTGTAGCGTTGTTCCAATCCTCAATGTCACTTTTTTTATGTAGCAGGATCATTGTAGCGTTGTTCCAATCCTCGGGAATCTTCCCTTCATTAAGGCATCGAGTGAAAATTTGGGCGAGTACTGTTTCGATTTCTCCACTTGCTTCTTGTATGATGTCTACAGTAATTCTATCTTCTCCTGGAGCTTTTTCCCACTTCATGTTCTTGATTGCATGTGCAACTTCTGTTGGAAGGACTGGAAGAACTCTGGTACTGGTATCTTTCATGATGTCTGGAGTGCATATATCATCCCTTTCATATAATTTGGAGTAGAAATCTTTCACTCTTGTCAAAATTTCGCCTCTATTTCTTGTTACAGAACCATCTTCTTTTCTCAGTGCCATAATCTGTTTTCTTCCCTTACTGAGATGTCCCTTTGCTATCTTTAGGCTTTGGTTGTTTTCAATTGCTTTCCTCACTAGTTCACAGTTGAATTTCTTTACGTCTTCAGTGATACTTTTTCGGCCGCCCCGGTGGCGCAGTGGTCTAAGGAGTTGGCCTCTGATCATTCGTCCGTAAGGGGTCCGGGTTCGAATCCCGGTCAGGCATGGATGTTGTGTTTGTCTTACGGCACTGGCTCTCTCCCTTCCCTGGAACCAGTGACCCTAAATTAGGGACGGGCGACTGCTTATAGCCCATTTGAGTTGCTCACGGTGGTCGTTAAACCTCCAATAAAAAAAAAACACTTTTCGTACTGTCTTGCATAGCTCGATATATTCCACTTTGGAAGTCACATCTTCTTTAGTTGTCCTAATCTCTCCTTTTTTTTTGCATCAACATTTTGGTTTGTCCTGATAATTTGTTCACATGCAACTTGTTCTTAGACCCAGCTAATTTTGTTGCTGTTTGCATAAGAGCTTTGGTTACTTTTCTGTTAACTTCAGAAATATCCACTTCTTCCGATGTTAATCTTTCTAAAGCAGAGAATCTGTTCTTCAGTTCCAACGTGAAGGTATTATGGTGTTTTTTAAGGTTGGTTATGTCAATATATTTTGTTTGTCTTATGAGCTTGCCACGTTCGAGTTTAGTGTTGAGGTGCATCTTACATCTCACCAATCTATGGTTACTACCTGTGTTGAACTTGTTTAGCACACTGCAGTCTTCTATGACTGCAGTGTGCTAATTGTCATCTGCAAAATTTGTATTACCTACTGAAGTTTCATTCTGTTGCCGTTGCCCTTTTTTTGCATTGAAATCTCCCGCAATTATCTTCAAGTGCTGCTTACCTTTATTATTTAGATGACGAATTTCCTCATAAAATTCTTCAATTTTTCTTCAGAATGACTTGTGGTGGGTGCATAAGTTTGAATAATCTGAGACTGGTATCTACTCGAGAGTTGGATAACGAGTCGTGCAGCTCTGTCAGAGGAACGTTCGACTTCTACAACTTTATCCTTCAGTTTCTGGTTTATTATAAATCCAACACTTCTAGTTCTGCTAGTATCTGTCCCACGATAGTAGAAGAGATGTCCACTTTTCAGTTCAATGAGATCTTCTCCTTTTCTCCTTACCTCACTTAGCCCGACGATATCCCACTTGATCTTTTGTAGTTCCTCTTCCAATTCAAGAAGCCTTGAATCAGAAGATGAGGAGCGTCCATTATACGTAGCCAAGGTCAGCATCAGATGGCAGCCTAGTCCGGTCCTCCGAGGATTCTTAGCCCCTCTGCCTTCATGTCGTACGGGCCGCTTCCTTGGCCAGGTACATTCCAGCTGCCGGAGACTGAGGGCCAAGATTTAAGTTGAAGTCATTTTGGAGGGGTTTGGCCATAACTCACCACGCTGGCCAAGCGGGTTGGTGAGTGTGGGATAGCATTTCCTCTAATCCCGATGGTATAGTTATACCGCTATTTGCGGCCGTCAGAGCGCTTTTAGTGGGAACAGGATGCACCACGAGAAGGCGGGGTTGACATTTGTGTCAGGTTCATAGCTAGTGGAGTAAGGAGTCATAAAAAGAAAATAGATCTTGCTTTTGAAGATGTCTTAAAGAAGGTTTTGAAACACATTAGAAACTGTTCTAACTTGATGTACAGAGATTTTTGGATAATTAATAATAATGCAGAAGTAATTTCTACTATACTCAAAGTTTGTCCCCTAGATATTAATAGTTATGATTTTGAAAACCTATATACTAATCTGCCTCTATCAGATATAATCACTACCTTTAAAGAGCTGTATGCAGAATTTAAACTTAACCAATTTGTTGATGTAGGAACTTGGAACTCTTATCTCAATTGCTGCATAAAAAATAACCATATCTTATATAATAATACTCTCTATAAGCAAGTGAACGGTATTCCCATGGGAACATCAACGTCCACGAATATCGCTAATCTATTCCTGTTCTTTAAGGAATATAAATTCATTAAAAATCACCCCACCTGCTCAGATAACTACCTTTACACTTTTAGATATATTGATGATCTGCTGTGTATCAATAATTCAGAAGTTATAGAGAGTGATTTTGATAATATCTATCCTAGCTCTCTTAACTTATGTAAAACCAACCACAGTAATCAGGAACTTGAGTTCCTAGACTTAAGCATTAAGCTCAACAGAGGTAACCCATCTATTAGCCTCTTTGATAAAAGAGTTAATTTTCCTTTCAAAAGTAATTAAATATCTACACTGGAATAATAACATTTCAACCAAAGTAATTGAGAATGTACTAATTTCTCAGGTCCTAAGAATTTCAAGAATTTGCAGCAACAATTTGGACTTCAATTACCACATTAATATACTATTAGAAAGTTTTCTAGAGAACGAAATTCCTTCTTCTTTCATCAAAAGAACTTTAAGAAAAATTATTCTGAATAATAGAGTAAGGTTGGCAGATCTGCTTTAATTTTCTACACAGTTAATAATATGATTCTGACCAATCAAAGCCGTAAGGAAGTTGGCTAGAGGATGCCTATTAACTACCTAAAGGAACCTTAGTGCTATGGATATGACGGTCCTATTAAAACAAAAAATTAAATAATATAAACAAAATCACAAAAAAAGCTTAAAAATCTGTTTATAAAAGAAAATAAAAACAAATAAAAAAGAAAACTGGTTATTCATCACTAGGATAGCTATACTAAAAATAGTAAAACCAAGATTAAAATTATTAAGATTCTGATTAATCTATAGAAGCTCACTAAGGTGATTTAATACATGCAAAGATTATTAAATACACTGCTCGTGTATTTTATAATATTTCTCATGTATTCTGGAGAGTTAATTCTGCTCTTTCTGATCATACAGATCCACAGTCTTAAGCTTATATATATTTTTTTTCTCTGGTTAAAATCTCCGCGCGTTGGTTTCTTGCTGTATGAGGAGGCCATCAGCCCCACCCTCACTGCCCCCCAGCGTCTAGGGAGTGGCGGAAGAGGTCAGCCATGTTCTTCTCTTGAGGAGAAAAGTTTTTGTCACACAAGAGGTAAGCTCTCTTCTATGTTTTTGGGTTCTAGGTTTTATAAGTTCAATGTTTGTACTTCATGTACTTTTTCTCTGTCGTTTTTTAGCTTTTCAGCTTTTAGGCATTGGTTTGTCTGTTAACATTTTTGCGGGTTTTAACTCTTTCTTTTCTCTGTAACTTTGAGCGTCTTTTGGGGTACCTAGGAACAGAAGATGGCTAAGCTTGTTCCTTTTCTATGCGCTGTCTATGCGCTGTTTTTCAAAGTAGTTAAGTTCTTAATAACTAATTAATTATGCACTTAAAGCACTGCTGAAATACTTTGTACATATTGCAACTAACTGTTTAAGGTATATAACTTTCACAAAGTTTTCTTTAGTTAATTATTATCTTTAACTTATTCTCGTTTTCGTGCTGTCATAAGTTGTAGAGTAGGGGTTTTAGACTCAAGTTTTCTTTCAAAAATCTGTTCGTTAAAAATTAATATTTCCTTTTTTAATTGCAATGTAAAAATTTGGATTTCTTTTGCATTGATTTTCAGGTTTAAATTCTCTCTCAAACGAACTTGGAATTTCGTTATGGCTGAAAATCATTTCTAATTATTATGTCACTCTCACAGCTTGAGTTCTCTTTAATCTTCTTCTCTCTGTTTAATAGTAACAGATGAAGAGCATGGGTCGGGCCAGGAAGGTTAATGGATGCAAGCGAAATTGTTAACTAGTGCTAGGTCATGCAACTCTACGGAGGACATGACATATATATATTTGTTAAACTATTTTAGGTGGGAATGTTACTTGCATCTATGGCCTTGCAGAAACCCATTTCCAACTAGGTCTTTGTGGAAGTGAGAAAATGCAGAGTTTTTGCTGGTCCTTGATAAAGCCAAGGCTCAGTATTCTCGACACCTTCTACATTCAGTTGTTTTTATTTTATTTTTTTGTCTTTTCTCCTTTTACTCACACAGGTAGATACATAACCTTTTCTATGTTGTACTAGGTGTGAGTCAAAATTATATATGTATTTTTTTGCTTAGGTATCTTCTTTATAGAATGTGAATTCTGAATTTTCAAAACTGCTGCGTTGCGCGTTTTGATTTTCAGGTTATTTTGCAACCTTCGTTTTAAATTCTAAAGTTTTTCCTTAGTCTTCAGTTTTGCTCTTAAGTATATATATATATATATATACTAGCGACCAGGCCCGGCTTCGCACGGGAGCAATTTAGAATTTACAGCGAATCTTTTTTGATTGGAGGACACCGACCACCGTGAGCAACTCAATGGGCTATAAGCAGTCGCCCGTCCGTAATTTAGGGCCACTGGTTCCAGGGAAGGGAGAGAGTCAGTGCCGTAAGACAAACACAACATCCATGCGCCACGGGATTCGAACCCGGACCCCTTTCGGACGAATGATCAGTAGCCATCGCTTAGACCACTGCGCCACCGGGGCGGAACAACGAATCTAAAGAGGCAGGATTATTACGTTTCTTTGTAAAGCCATTCTTTGTCTGTTATTTGCCAATCGAAATTCTGTTTCTTGGAAAGTTTCATTATGACGGAATAAACAAATTTCTTTTAGCATCTGATGTACTACCACCTATAGTCGATTTTCGTCTCGGCATAATGTTAATACCATGTTTAAATTTTAATTAAAGAGCTACTCAAAGAGATACATACGTGTGGACGAAAACAACTACGCATTTATTCTGTACTAACGCCGATTAACGAATTCTTTCAGCGTCCGATGTAAGTACGCATTTAGTCTGTGGCTTTCCATGCTGTCAGACTGGACGCTGCGCATGCGCTTCGCGACTGTTTCCCAGTAAGCAAAAAGGTTTCGTAAACTGGTCACCGCGCATCGTTGTTTACGCAGTGGAAGCCACGAAAGAATGCGAACGGCAATTTTTTCTTTGAATTGTCACTAAAATCTTTACTGCTCGGCTCCCTTTTGTCATTGATTAATGTTTCATAAACCTAAACCTTCCTCGACAAATGCTCTATGGAATGGTGAAAACAGCATCAAAATCCGCCCAGCGATTCTCGAGATTAGCCAGAACAAACAGACAGACGCCTACAGGGGACTTTATTTTATACTATGTACTAGCTATACCCGGCCACGCGTAGCTGTGGCACATTGTGGTTGCATGGATGAGAAATGAGGAACAAAACAAAGCATACGTTTCATAGAAGTTTAATTTTGCAATACTTGTGGGTATACAATATTTTTTGTTTTTCCATTCTCTGCGTAGATATAAAGGCTATCTGGTTTGCCGACACGGGAACACGCAACATACAGTTGTCCACGTGAGAAGCAATCCGCATCTAAATCTAAACCACACAATTCTAAAGATTGACCTTGAGCTTTATTGATTGTGATTGCGAACGCCAATCGAATTGGGAATTGCAATCTTTTAAATTGAAATGGTGTATCCGTCGGGATCATGGGAATTCGAGGGATGAGGACATCTTCACCTTCGAAAGGCCCCGTTAAAATCGTTGCTTCCACTACATTTTTCATCAGTTTTTTAACTGCGAGTCGCGTGCCGTTGCAGAGTTTTGGCTGATTAATATTCCGCAACATGATAATTGGCACACCTATTTTCAATTTTAATATGTGTGGTGGCATCCCTGGCAGATCAAATGAGTTCAAAAATTCCGTTGGATAATTTACTACTTCATCTGCTTCCAAAACTGTATCTATTGACTTGTATGTAATTTCCTCACTTTGAATGCTGGATTGAATAACATTATTAATTTGATAGACATCTTTATTCTTCGCGGCAAGGATAGCTCGTTCACTGAGCCAATCGTGATTCTTATAATTAATTTGAATATTAGGAAATACTTTTTCGATCAGTTCTTCTTTCCATGTTACTAAATTACAAAATTATCAGGAAATGATATTCGTCTTGACGTCTCATCGACTGGCAGTTGTCCGTTCCCAATGTCTAGTAACTGTCGTGAGAATACCTCGGCTGATTGATCGTTCTGTAGCTGGGCACGCATATTCGTAGTCAACTGCAATGTACGAACGTGTCGCCACAATGTTGAATATTTCAGGCAAGCATTTATTTCGTCCGCTGGTGTCGATGGAGAAATTACAGGCAATGTTTGCCTAAAATCTCCTGCGAGCAATATCAATGCATTCCCGAATGGTTGAACGTTTCCACGCAAATCTCGTAACGATCTATCAAGAGCTTCAAGCGATTTTTTATGTGCCATCGTGCATTCATCCCAAACAATGAGTTTACATTTTTGTAATACTTTTCCCATACCGGATGCTTTGGAAATTTTGCACGTGGGAGTCTCGATGATTCGCATGTTTAATGGCAACTTCAGAGCTGAATGAGCAGTCCTTCCATCTGGTAACAATGTCGCAACTATTCCAGACGAAGCGAGAGCTAAGGCTATGTCATTTTTTGATCGAACCGTTGCCAGAATCAATCTGATAAGGAATGTTTTCCCAGTTCCTCCTGGCGCATCCAAGAAGAAGGCCCCCCAACTCCGTCATTTATCACTTGCATTATGCGATCATAAATGCCCTTCTGTTCACACGTTAATTTGGGAATGTTTGATTGGACATATGACTGGAGATCACCGGTGTTGTAACTCGGTTCACGGCGCAAATCCACATCAAATGAAGCAGTCGTAGTTCGGTTGGGTGCTGGCATTCCCAATTGACTAAGAACTTTATTTGCAATAGCTAAGCACTTGTCTTCAATATTTATCAATGTTTCGTTGTAAATGCCTTCTGTAAATTCCATGGTCATATTGGCATTTTCTAGGCGTACTCTATGCAAAATATCCTAAGCCATATGCGATCGATATCTTTCCCATAACTCTGTGGGAGATGAAGGGAAGCAAGCGGTCAATATAATTGCGAATAGTGCTCGAATTTGGTTTGGATGTGCAGTGTTGCACGCGTCACTAATACATATATCCCACTGTTGGTCGTTTTCTAATAAATTAAGAGCTTGACACGCACTGCGGAAAGTGTCATATGTGACGCCGTCAACAATTTTTAATTGCTGGAAAGATCTAGGACCAGGCACATTTACCAACAGCATGCGAAGGAAAAAACATTCATCTTGATTAGGATGCACTGTATAAAGTCTACCAATTGTATTTTCTCTGAAAATGCCAGGTTGACCGTGGACTGGCTCCCCTCGTCTGCGTCGTACGAATGCTTTTTTAGTTACATTCCACGTGTAATAAGAGGGCACTTCTGTGTATATCAGTGTTCTGGCGAAAGCGTCTTCCTGACATAAGGTGAAGAAAGCAGTCAGAGTTGTACCAGGTGGGTTAAGGGCTCTTTGTTGCACATTTGCATCTGTGAAATAAACACGCTGTCCATTCTCTAAATGTACTTCTAAGTGAACCACAGCTGGATTGCGTTCATGCATGGGAAATGAAAAAATTCGCCATGCAGCCTCATTGCTGCTTATGTATCTTCCAGCCTGGTATTGTGCAATTTCATTGATAACTCGTACTGCATTTCTGTCACTATTTTCTGGTTGCACACCAAAAACTGCCATATCGTTGCCTTTATTCACATACTTACAGATGTATTTAATCGATTTGACCGAATTGCAATATTCTACGTTTATGTGCGCTTTGTATGTTTTTGACAACAGAGGCGAATATGGGACCACCCAACGGTTGTCTACATCAATATCACCATTTCGCATGTGTATAGTTGCCGAATTCCCGCCATCTTCAGTTGATCGTCTCCTATACTGAGGATATCCATCGTCTCCTGTTACTGTGTTGGCTGCGAATGCTCGAGGATATTGCTTAGAACATTTCCCGTCTACCATGCATGGTGAATTCGGATTTAGTGTACCGCATGGTCCATGTATCATGTTTTTGATAACAACTGCATGCAAATCCTTATCGACGTCGGCCCGTGGAATCTCAGCGCATATCACATCGTCGATTTCGTCTGAAGTTATTTTATCGTATAGCCAGATTAGTATATGCGCATGTGGCAATCCTCTCTTTTGCCATTCTACTGAATACATCCAGCAGCGCACAGATCCAAACACTTCATGTTTCACAATGAAATCCATCAGCGACTTAAGCTTTTGTCTGAAAACACGTGCTGTGATGTCATGCCTATCCACGGGTGATTGCCCAGGAAGTAACAGCTGCTGTATCTCGTACCAAGCTGGATTGCACGTGAAGGTGATAAATAAGTCTGGACGCCCGTAATGACGAACATATGCCATTGAATCTTGAGCATATTCTTGCATGTGACGTGGACTGCCTATGTATGAAGATGGCAAAATAGTAAGCTTTCCAACGTTGGTTTTATTACCGTCATTCACTACTGCATCTCGCAAAGGAATGTATTCTTCGGAGCGGAGTTTGGTCTGAATCAAACGAAGAAATAGCAAACGTTCCGTTTCAATTTTTGCATACATATCCACAATGTACTGGTGAAACAACTGACGGCATTTCGAAATATAATTGTCCTCGTTCCTCCGAATCATTAAGCGGTAGGCGTAAAAGTTCATTGCGCTGCACTTTTTATTAATTTCTGCACCATTCACTGGGTTTATCATCTTCACATTGAAATGATATCCATCGGCACCATCCCAGAAGATAATTGGATATTGCAAAGCATCGTAACAACGGTGAGTTTCTGCGACGTTTATCAATTGATCGTTTCTTCGGTGGAGAACAATATCTCTAGGTTGGAACTGATCTCCGACTATGACAATTGCTACTTCGTCTATAGTTGGAGCATTATATCTTCGGACATGTTCTCCAGCGGGCGTTTTGTCGGCGTCAATGACAATCTTGTGGGTATCTGATGGCATCATATCCATTGCCGTTTTGAACAAACGCACCAAATTGTTCTTTTCGTGAAGGAGCTCCTGTAGTTGCGAAATGATGGATCTTCTTAGCGAGGTATGTATTCCACAACGTGCATCGACTTCATCTCTATCAACACCGATGAAGTACGTTTGAGCCGCCCCGGTGGCGCAGTGGTCTAAGCGATGGCCTCTGATCATTCGTCCGAACGGGGTCCGGGTTCTAATCCCGGTGAGGCATGGATTTTATGTTTGTCTTACGGCACTGGCTCTCTCCCTTCCCTGGAACAAGTGACATTAAATTAGGGACGGACGACTGCTTATACCCCATTGAGTCGCTCACGGTGGTCGTTAAACCTCCAACCAAAAAAAAAAAAAAAAGAAGAAGTACATTTGAAGGAATTTATGATCACTATCTCGGAACGGGAGCAGGGAGCCAGCTTTGTGATATATTTGTCCTTTGATTTCAAAAGTTGGCATGAATTGAGCAGTCACAATTTCCGCACCAAATGACGTCATTTGGAAGCAAGAGGTATATTTCCTGATGTTCGATAAGAAATGCTTCGATTCAGCGGTAGATCCAGCAAGTAGAGTTTTCAACGGCTCTGGTGGTGCTTCAAGTTGAGGCAATTTAATATTTCCGCCAGCGCAACACATCCCATTCGTTTCATTATTGAACTTTAGAGCCTGGCAGTAGGTACAGACATGACTCATCTGGCCAGTGATAACATGCGGACTTGAACTATAATCAACAGCTGGATTGTACCGGAATGCAAGACGATTGTATTGCAGAATCAGATCTGCTGTTCTTTGGGTACGTGTTTCAGCTATCCTCGACGCCTCGCGTTCATTCCGTTGAGAACGAACCAAATCTGTTGCTGCAGAACGCGACTGCCGTGCTCGCAATCGGGCATCCTCAAGCCTGGCTGCTCGTCTTTCTGCTGGTTCCGTGTTACGCATCTGGATGGTGCTTAGTCTGTTCCTCTCTCGTACGTATGCCCGCTCTTCCTCAGTCATATTCGAAAGCCGTCTTCTCGATCCTTCTGTGTGGCGAGTGCAACGACCCAAATTCGTTTTTTTGCGAGGCATTATTTCGGTTTTCACTGGAACAGAAGGAAGGGATAAGATTATAACCTCTTATGGCTCTCACAGCTCTAGGTTGAAAACCATGAGAGATAAGAGACAAAACATATCCTCTACTTACGATTTGGCGATTGGCGCAGCTCAATCACGACACGATCACCTAGTATGGAGAGTGTTCCCCTCGCTTCCAGCAGATAGCGCGTTTGCTGGTACACAGCTGACCGTTGAAAAAACTGTTTTCTCGCGGTCGCGGGTATGCAACTGACGCGAAAAATAGATAAAAACAACACGATCACCTAGTATGGAGAGTGTTCCCCTAGCTTCCGGCAGATGGCGCGTTTGCTGGTACACAACTGACCGTTGAAAAAGCTGTTTTCTCGCGGTCGCGGGTATGTTACTGACGCGAAAAATAGATAAAAACAACACGATCACCTAGTATGGAGAGTGTTCCCCTCGCTTCTGGCAGATGGCGCGTTTGCTGGTACACAGCTGACCGTTGAAAAAGCCTTCGACCATATATACTGATAGACTGCGCATGGCATCAAAATTTCTGGCTCCAACATCGCAAGCCACGAAATCACGTGACTTCGGGAAAAAAGATGGTTAACTCGTGCTGTGCTCATCATGAATTTTAGGAGTTTCTTTTTTAGAATTCCATTACGACTTTTCATTCGTGAATACATTTATTACGCTCTGATGCAGCTATTGCCAGTGAGCAGTCCATTAGTATATATAGTCGAAGGAAAAAGCTGTTTTCTCGCGATCGCGGGTATGTTACTGACGCAAAAAATAGATAAAAATAATCTTTGAAGCTGGTTGTATATCGTGTCAAAATTTGAGCTCAATCGGTGCAGAACTTTTGAGTTTTTGAAGCGTACACAAACCAACGTAACATTTTTATATATATAGATACATGGTGAGTGAAAAGTCCTTAGACAAACTTTAAGGGTAAGTCAGGCATACGAGCACAAGTCATTTTGGCATAGGAACGTGTGTTCGCAAACGCAACGGACGACCGCTGGAGGGGGCTCTTTGACAGTGAAATAACCAAAAAAAAGGATACCACATAAAGTGTACAACACAGGTTTAATGCAATACAGGTTTACAATAACACAACAACACAGGTTTACAGGTTCAAGAATGAATAACAACAGTACAATGACTAGTAGTACGTAGCATTACAGTTACATGTATCAACAACAAACCTTTTACAGTACCGTATTACTTAAAGTAAGTGTTCAAAAGACTTGCTGTCCGAAGCGATACACGCTTCGCAACGTCGACGCATGGACCGCCGTACACTTTCAAAGATGCCAGGCCTCTCAAGGATCCGTGCAGCTGCTTCTATAACTCTCGCGACGAGGACTTCGTCGGTCGTCACAGGGGTTTCGTAAACAAGGTTATTCGTGTAGCCACGTGTAGCCCCCTCTAGCGGTCGTCCGTTACGTTTGCGACCACAAGTTTCTATGAAAAAAAGACTTGTGTTTGTATGCCTGACCTACCCTTAAAGTTTGTCTAAGGACTTTTGACTCACCCTGTATATATGTATATAACTCAACTCAACTGAATGTTAACTCAACTCAACTGAATGTTAACTCAACTCAACTGAATGTTAACTCAACTCTTGTAAAGGCCTATCGCAACAGGAGTGTGGAGGACTCGAAACCCATCATCAAGTCTGACGAATCACGGCTTCAGCTTTACCACGCCGATGGGAGGGAATATGTCGCGTAAACTGCATGAAGCGATGGACCCAACTTGCGAAGTTGCGGTCATACAGACACATTGGAGCAGTGTAACACTTTGGGGTGTGCTTACATGGGCTTCCTTTGGGCTTGTCATGAATATAGAGACCTCCACCACTTGCACAAGGTACATGAGTATCCTTGCCAATCGCCGATTATCTACACACGTTCGTAACGATTCTCTTTCCACACTATGACGCCACGTTTAACATGACAACGCCGACTCACTTGAATGCTTCTGTAGACTGATTTGCTCCAGAAGCATTCAAGTAACTTTACCACACTCGAATGAACCTCTCGATCGCCGGACTTCAACCCCACTGAAAATATTTGGGAGCAGTTGGGAAGATCTCTTCGTACCCGCCAACCTCCACCAGTAACTTTTGATGCTCTACTGCAGGGAAACCTCGCTCCATGGGCGACAATACCACATATTAGGTGTACAAATAAGTTTTAAAGCGTTTTAGGACAACGCAACACATAATTTGAGAGAAAAAAGAATACCTTTACGAATCAAAATATGCTCCGTCATTATCTATCACCTTCCGCCATCGGTCGGGCAGCTGACAGATTCCAGCCATGACGAATATTTCGTCGTGTGACGTGATGAAGTCGTCAACCCATTTTTGCACTTCGTCACATGTCCGGAACCGTACAGCAGACAAACCATGGTGCATCGATCGAAACACATTATAGACTGAAGGGGCTATGTCGGGATTATACGCCGGGCGCCCCAAAACTTCCCAGCCAAGTGTCAATAACGTTTCCTTGACTGATTTCCCGACATGAGGCCTAGCGTTGTCATGCAGTAAGTTCACGGAACGAAATCCTTTTGCGTGTGAATGGATGTTTCCTACAGATTTCCTGGTTCAATCGCAGCAATTGCTGCTTGTAACCACCAACAGTAACAGTTTAACCCTGTTCCAGTAGTTCATAATAGAGCCCATCCTTCATATCCTAATAGATGTACAGCAGAACTTTATTGGAATGAATATTGCGTTTCGGTGTCAAAGTAATTGCTTCACCAGGGTATACACAGTGTTATTTGCGTTTAGAATTGTCGTACCATATCCACTTTTCATCACCCGTAATGATTTTTCACAGGGAAGACAGTGTTGTTTATTCAACAGATTCAAACACTTCATGACACACTCATCCTTGTTCCTCTGGTTCAGGTCATGTGGCACTCATTTTCCTTCCTTGTGAATCTTTCCCATTGCGCGTAAACTATTGGAAATGGTTTGTTAAGTTACTCCCAGTTGTTCGGGTAGTTCTATTTCCGTTTGAGACGACTCTTCATCCAGCAATGCTTGCAGTTATTCATGTACAACCTTCAGTGGGGCGTAGCTACGTTCTCGATCGCTAGCATCAAAATCACCTCCTTTAAACCGTCTAAACCAAATCTCACATGTTTTTCAATACAATATTTTCCCCCAGAACAGAACAGATCGATGCACATGCTTTTGCAGCACTTTTTCCTTGATGAAATTCGTAATGAATGCAGTATCGCTTGACATCTTTCACCTAGCGATGTGCAAGTTCGTTTGACTGTTGGGAAAACTTCTGTGTCACATTTTATACTCTGGGCCAGTTACGGTCGCATGACAACAAAGCGAGAGAATGTCGGATACGTAAATTAGTGGTATACTACGTCACACAAAAAACGCTTTAAAACTTATTTGTACACCTAATACATATGTTTCAACAGCTCATTGCGTCCTTACCAAAACTTCTAGCTGCTGTTGAGAGGACAAAATGTGGAACGGCCCGTTATTAGGTAGTTATAAGAAATAAAGAAATTAACGTTCAGTCAAAACGACTTTTATTTTCTTGTCGGGGGCTGGCTGTTTCGCTGTGCCAGTTGTGCTAACGAAGCTGGGCGAGAGAAGTGTAACTGCGGTCGACAAGAAAATGCGACTAATTTTGATCATATTCCAACGAAATCTTACACTCCAAAGTAGAATGCCTGTGAAAAACGTACTTTTTCGCGCAACTGTATGCACAATATTTTTAGTGGGATACTCAACACTGAATCACTAATTGGGTTACAGCTTTAAATGAATCAGTCTGCATTTGTCTTGGACCTATATTTCCTTACTAGTTTCATTAGAACTCAGTAGTACGTCATAAAACAAAGCAAAATACTTCCTGAATTATTGCATGCCGGTCCGCACTTTTAAATTTATGATTTCGTCGCAGCCTAGAATTTTTTCAGAGCTGACGACGTTTTTGGCAACTTCTAGTTTCCGTGAAACATGCTATGAATCCAAAATAAGCAGTACTTCATGAACGTTTAGAGTTTTAAAGCTACAGATTCGTTTTACATTTTTTTACTTACAAATAAACAAAGAATAGACCTGGTATTATTTTATTTTGTTCATAGGAACGCGCAATATAACACGCAGATGTACTACATATGCTTTCCAGTTCCCATGCCAACTATTACAAGCAGAAGGAAAACCTGGCACAATGTTTCCTTTTAATACATGCGGACATAAAATCCTTGCCAAACGAAAAATCGTGCTGTGCCTTTTTTTACTTACAAGTACGAAAACTTAGTCAACTTTTGTTTGTAGTAACATGGTCAAAGGCGCACCTGAATAATTTATCTAAGAATTTCTGCTTAAAATCTATCTAAATATCAGCAGGGATTGTTAATTATTTTGCTAAATCACAGAATTCGACCCAATTTAAGGCTTATCTCAAAGCGAGAGGATTTGATAGTTTAATGCAAAACATCGAGCACCAGTGCTCTCAAAAATTATAAACTTCATTGAGATGTACAATATATCAACAAAAGTCACCGGACACCACTTCAAAAGCTAATGAACGGATCCGTTGCGTTGTTAAGATGCGCGGTACAGCTACAGACAGCATAAAAACAAGCCTGCAGCTGACCGCGATCATATCGCACTGTGAGGTTGAGTGAAATGGTCGGGGCGGGAGAGAACTGACTTTGAGAGACGAAAGATTGTCAGGGGTTATATTAGTGGGTTGTCCATAAGAGAAACCGAGAGGTGTTTAAACAGACCCAAGTCAACTGTTTTGGATGTGCTGAAAAAGTGGAAGACACATGGCGTGCCTGAAGCAGCAAAACCTACCGGCAGACCAAAGAAAATCATTGATAGAAGGCGTCGAAGCCTCAGGAGAGTCGTTACAGCTAATCGACGGAGTACAACACAAGACCTCAGTGTACAGGGGAGTAAAAATGCTGGAACCTCGGTATGTACACGTACCATTCGCAGAGAACTTCATTCCATGGGTTACCGTGGTCGTGCTGCTGCTCAGAAGCTTTTCATCTCACTCGGAATGGTACTCGTCGTTTAGCATGGTGAAAAGAACCTTTTGCCGTGGACCGTAGATCCATGTAAACGGGTCTATAACGAAGTAAATTTCTCCGTCATTTTTATCCGCGCCGGGGTTCGAACCCGGGTCCACTCATTCCGGAATAAGTTGCTCTACCAATTAAGCTACGCGGACGTTTTATTCTGATTCCTATCTGCCTTTATGTCGTGTGCGTCCTTCTGGCAGGTACGTCACATCTCCTGGTACGTTACATCATCTCCCCCTTATGTTTTTTTTTTTTTTTTTTTCGAAGTGCTGGAGAAAGGATTCTCTTATTTTTCCTATCTCGCGGTGTGGAAATAACATCACACCAATGCGAGATTTTGAACGGTCGGGTCATCCGGATAGTTCGGGCGCCATTATAACGAAGTAAATTTCTCCGTCATTTTTGGTCTGCGCCGGGGTTCGAACCCGGGTCCACTCATTCCGGAATAAGTTGCTCTACCAATTAAGCTACGCGGACGTTTTATTCTGATTCCTATCTGCCTTTATGTCGTGTGCGTCCTTCTGGCAGGTACGTCACATCTCCTGGTACGTTACAGGTCCTATAGACTGATGAATCCAGATACATGATTTATCAGTCTGATGGTCGTGTGTGGGTATGGCGGCAGCCGGGGGAACGCTATTTACCAAAACGTACTGTTCCTATACGGTCAAGTTTGGAGCTGACAATGTACTCGTGTGGGGGTGATTTTCGCGGTATGGTCCCGGCTTATTGATTATCGTGGACCAGCAGGTCGAGCTCGATATTCTGGAAAATTATGTCCTACCAACTCGGTGGCAATACTATGGAACCTAGCCTTGTTGGTACCAGTAGAAATAATGCACCGAGCCGTAAAGCAAGGACTGTTACGGCGTGTTTTGACGATAATTTCGAATCGTGTGTGAACTGGCCGGCACAGAGCCCTGATCTTAATCCAATGGAGCACCTATGGGATGAATTAGAGCCCCGCATAAGAAGTTTTGAACCAAGACCTATTACTAAGCAACAGTTAGCGGCAGCATTATGTACTGAATGAAAGCGCATACCTATCACTGTGTTCCAAAATCTTGTCGAAAACGTGTCTCCAAGGGTCAGTGCATGCATTAAGGCCAAAGGTGGACTGGCATCGTACTAATGTATGTCAATAAATGTTATGTTGTGTTTCTCTTTTAGGTGTCTGGTGACTTTTGTCAATGTAGTGTATCATGAATTGTGATGTACATGCTCCAATTTAACATTCCATTTTGGTTCTGTGTTTTTAGATAAATTATGTAACTACTCATTATCTCATTGCAATTAATGTTATATCGCCCAAGAGTTTAGGTTTCGGCAATTTTTGGCAGACAGTGAAGCCAGTAAGATGTAGATGAAAGTCCATTGCTTGAGAAATATGTATGTCTGGCGTCTGTGATCAAGTCGCCGATCATTTGACACTTTGCTGTTTCGTCAACATTGTAATTTCTTCGAATCCAAATTTCTGGCTTTACCAAAAGCATTTGTTAATATATTTTCCTCGACATTGTTAATAGTTCTTGAAATATCCAGCGAGTTTGCTTATTTGTTTCTTCAACTTCAAGCGTTCAATCTTGGATTAGTTCAGATTTGGATACCATGTCCTTTTTCATATTTTATATCTGTGCAGTTAACAGATGGTTCAAATTTTGAACTTTTATTTCACATAGCAGAAAGCAGAGAAATGCTTATCTTGACGATCTTTATAGTATAAAAAGTCCGTAGGGAAAGGGAAAAAAATGTGTTCCGAGCAAAAGTAAAGCTCTAAAGTTGTTACTGTCCATCTTAACTGAGCTGTGAAAATAACTTTACAGGTATAGAAGGATTAAGCCGGCTCAAGCCCGAGACTATTTTAAGCCAATAACAGCCAATTCTGACAATCGATTTTTCTTACAAATAATGTAAAACGTTTACTGCAGTTGCTGATATAACAAGAGATTATTTGGAATTGAAAAATATGAATTTCGTTAGAAAAGTGATAACGCGCTTCTGCGTTATTGCTAATTCAAAAAAATATCGCATTTTTTAAACTTTTGAAATTTGTTCGCTATTTCACTTAAGCCCAAAAATCTTGCTATTTTACTTCCGTAAAATATAATTAATTTTCTTCTTATTTTCCCGGTAAACTCCACAATACAGAGTACATTTCCGATAATACATATTAAATCATTTTACTCGGTTTAAATCACAAAATTCCTGAAACGACGCATTGTATCTCAAAGTACCCGGAGGAATCCTAAGCAAGAACATGGAATATTTAATTTTCCATATCTTTGATGATGCGAAATCAGGTGATGCGCAAACATATAGCTTCTCGTTCACAAATGCCAATCCAGCGTTCTCGTGGTGCATCCTGTTCCCACTAAAGGGGTTCTGACGACCGAGAAAATGCAGTAAAACTATACTATCGGAATTAGAGGAAGTGCTATCCCACACTCACCAACCAGCTTGGGTAGCGTGGTGAGTTATAACCCCCTCAAATGATTTCATAACTTGAATATCTCCCAAACTCTACAATGGCACATTCTAAAATGTCTTTCAATCATTGAACTGAGAAAACGAAGGGATAAAGATTAATAGAGAATATTTTTCTAACCTTCGTTTTTATGGTAACGTAGTCATTTTTGCAACTGCCCCTTCGGAACTGTAGAGTATGATCCAGGAACTTTCTGAGAAGTGTAAAGAAGTGAGGTTAAAATGAACTTTCATAAGACAAAACTGATGTAGAATGCTTTTACAATAAATGAGGATTTATCAGTTGACGGAGAATATTGAAGATAACCGATACCTACATTTTCCTTGGACCACTGATATCAAGGAAAGGTCACATTGATGAAGAAATTAATTGACGCATAAAACTTTGTTGGAGAGCTGTTGGGAGAAACAATACAATTTTTAAGAGCAATATGCCATTATAACTTAAAATGAAAGTGTTTAGTCCATGCATCCTTCCAGTGCTTACACACGGAGCAAAGACGTGGGCCTTAACTGAAAAAACATACAAAGACTGCAGAAAGAAGCATGGAAAGATGCATGCTTGGTGCTTCTAGGAGAGATAAGAAGAGGAACTCATTTATAAGGAAAATAACAAGAGTGGAAGACATCGTGATCAGGGTAAAATCCCTGAAATTACAATATGCTGGACATGCTGCTGAAAGACCTGGACACCGATGGACAACCGAAATTTTAGACTCGATTCCGAGGAACAAGAAAAACCCAGAAGAAGACCACATTGGATATGAGTGGATGAAATTCGAAAGTATTCAGGAGTAACATTGAGGAGATTGGTGCAAGATAGATCTTTTGTAACGTATACTCTAGATTCACTTTCCTTTTGATTTTTACTATCTCTGGTTATTTTATTTTACTATGTAAATTATCTTCTTACTGAACGAGATGTTATTTCACCCGCTGAATGAGATCTGGCAATGAGTGTAAGTCATGACGTGGTGGTAGCCAGTATAAATAGGCGCGTTCAACGATACCTAGGGAGAGCGTTTGTTGTTGTGTAGAGAGAGCGTTTGTTGTTGTATAGAGAGAGCGTTTGTTTATGTGAGAGAGCGTTTGTTTATGTGAGAGAGCGTTTGTTTATGTGGAGAGCTTTTTGTTGATGTACGTAGAGTGAGCTGTTGTTGTACGATGTGAGCTGTGGTTTATGTGTCAGACAGCTGTTGTTGTATAAAGAGATCTTCGTTTATGTGAGAGCGAGAAGTTTACCAAATAAAAGAGTTTTAAGTAAGTACGTCTTTCTCAGTTCATAGTACTGTCAGACCTCTGTCTGGCTGTTAGGTTTATTTCATTAAGTGTTATTAGTAACAACCAGAATAATACTTTATTCATCTTAATTACTAGTACAACATTACTACCAGTTATAAGCTTGTTCATTATTATTACTACATTACTAGCAGGAAAGTTTATTCATAAATAATTAATAACACAACAAGCATTAGAAGAAACTAGTAGCAGAAGCATTATATTCATTATAATTATATTAGTGAGAAGCCAAATTCATTATACTTTGTGGAAAAAACTTGTGGAGACTTTCATCCAGGAGTGGATTCGTAATGGTTGATGTTGATGATCTTTGATGAAACTTTGAAAACTCGAAAAGTTCTTTGAAAGTCTGATACAACAATCGCGTCATATCTCCTTACCGTAGACTAGCAATTTTATTATATTCACAGAAGAGAAAGAACTGTCTGAACTCCTTCTTTGCTTTTAGTTTTGTCTTAATTCAGTTTCCTTTCATATTTCCTCGTTTTTAGTCTAATGGGTCTTAATTGTTGTTCCTTGTTCGGGCGGGGCTTTTACCATAGTTCGCATTAGCTTAAATCACTTTCAATCGATCGCAGTTATTGTAATAGCTTTAATTATGTTACATTTCAAACATTATGTGGTGATTTCCGCTTATTAGTGAGAGAGCAACACTTTTCCAGCAGACATTTCGCAGATGACTAAAGGAAGGAAATGATAATCTGGTAATGAAAATAACGGGAACAGAAAAGCTTCGACACTGCGAGACAAGAATTCTAACGTGCACAATTACGTTGGAGAAAATAAAGGTCGCGTTTCAATCCATTTCCTACTTGCTTGATGTTCTTTTGTGCTTGGCAACAGGGATTGGCCAAATCGATAAGCGTCTACAAACATAAAATTTTAAAAGATCGGATTATGACGAATACAAATGTTCGCGGACGAAAGCTGAATTACTTATCAGTCTTCTGTTTGTGTGTGTGTGTGTGTGTGTGTCTTTCCACGTCTATTCGATTTACATGGGAAAACTTTCTTTTGTTCCTCAGTGGCTTGTTGATTTCCTAATCAACCTTTTTACTCAATTTTTATATTTATTATTATTATTATTAATATTGATGCCAGACTGGAGCGGAGACTGTCGCTCATTATTCACAGCGACTACAGGGCCACAGTGCGACAAATCACCCGCAGCTACAACAGTGCTGATCAATATGTCACAGCAAACATTTAATCGCAGCCTTCTGCGCATGGGCCTGCGTAGTCGGAGACCCAGCGGGGTCCCCATGCTCACTGCTCGCCATCGCCAACAAGGCATGAAATGGGCACAATATCATAGAGATTCCACCGTGGATGGTTGGAATAAAGTGGCCTGGTCTGCCGAATCAAGATTCCTGGTACATCACGTAGACGGAAGAACTCGGATATACCGATTACCAACGGAGGCTATGTCACCTAAATGCACTGTTGGGAGGAAGCAGACCAGCGGGGGCTGTGTTATGTAGCGGGCGATGTTTTCTTGGGACACTTTAGGCCCCATTATCCCAATAGCACAGTCTCTGACAGCTGTCGGGTATATGAACATCGTTGCGTACCAAGTTCCCCCATTCATGGCAACAGTTCACCCTGCTGGTGATGGCCATTACCAACAGGATAGTGTGCCATGCCACAGTGCCAGAATCGTCAAGAAGTGGTTCGAGGAACATTCTGGTGACTTTTTGTTAATGCCCTGGCCTCCAAATTCACCTGACACCAATTCAATCGAACATTTGTAGTTCGACTTGGGAAAGTGGGTTCTCGGTGAATCACCACTACCCCGAAGTGTACGGGAACTGGAGGACCTGCTGCTGAGATTATGGTACCAGGTACCCCAGGATACCTATCGCCACCTCATCGAATTAATGCCTCGCGGAGTGCCCGATGTTCTGCGGGATAAAGGTAATCCTGCAACTTATTAGGTAAGTGGTCATAATGTAATGGCTCATTGGTGTATACAAGCTGGTGGAGGTAGCGTAATTGTCTGGGATCTGTTTTTATGGCTGGCAGTGGATTCTTAATATCTTTGGAACAGCATTTGGATGTCAAGAGGTATCTTAACATCGTTGAAGGCCAGGCAAACCCGCGCATGGTGTTTCCTGGTGAAAATGGCAACTTCCAGCAAGATAATACGAAAAGATACAAAACTCGAATCGTCACACAGGGGATCCACGACCATGACAGTGACTTCAAAGTGATGAAAAGACTTCCACAGCCTCCAGATCATAACCCAATCATACTCCTGTGGGATAAGATTGAGAAAGCTATTCAAAACACATATCCTCCTCAAGCAAACATTCAGCTATTGAGGGACGCCATCGCATTCGCTTGGCCTTGTAGAATGATACTATCCATGCCAGAGTGAATCTGTAACCAATGAAACTTTGCTGAATTTTTGCATTTGGGATTGTCGTACCATAGAATGATACTTGGCCTTGTAGAATGATATCCAATTGATGCCAGAGTGAATAGAATGATACTTGGCCTTGCAGAATGAATAGAATGATTATTGGCCTTGTATAATGATACTATCCATGCCAGAGTGAATCTGTAACCAATGAAACTTTGCTGAATTTTTGCGTTTGGGATTGTCGTACCATAGAATGATACTTGGCCTTGTAGAATGAATAGAATGATACTTTGCCTTGTAGAATGATACCCAATGATACTTGGCATTGTATAATGAATAGAATGATACTTATCCTTGTAGAATGATATCCAATCCATGCCAGAGTGAATGGAATGATACGTGGCCTTGTAGAATGAATAGAATGATACTTTGTCTTGTAGAATGATACTTTGCCTTGTAGAATGAATAGAATGATACTTTGTCTTGTAGAATGATACTTTGCCTTGTAGAATGATACCCAATGATACTTGGCATTGTAGAATGAATAGAATGATACTTATCCTTGTAGAATGATATCCAATCCATGCCAGAGTGAATCGAGGCTGTCGTGAAAGCCGAGAGCGTCCAACTACGTTATTATTAGATAGACATCCCTATACTAATTACTACTTCAGTGTACACGTTATCGCGAAACACCAATTTGCCAGTGGCGGAGCTCAAATACACATCGTTCAGCTGCGTAGCAGAATGTTTTACCAAATAAACTATACCGACTGAGTTTGTTGCTGCAACCTTGCCGTCTTGAAATGTTCGTTACCTCTGAGGTAAGTGCGTCACTTACACTATATTGACAAAAGTCACCGGACACGCCTTCAAAAGCAAACGAACAGATCCGCCGTACAGTTGCAAACGGTATAAAATCAAGCCTGCATATGACCGCGATCATATCACACTGTGAGGTTGAGTGAAAATGTCGCGGCGGGAGAGAAGTGAATTTGAGAAAGAAAAGATTGTTGGGTGTTATACATAGTGGGTTGTCCATAAGAGAAACCGAAAGGTGTTTAAACATACCCTAGTGAACAGTTTTTGATGTACTAAATAAGTGAAAGACACATGGCGTGCCTGAAGTAGCAAAACGTACCGGCAGACCAAATAAAATCAGTGATAGAGGACGTCGAAGACTCAGGATAGTCGTTACAGCTAGTCGACGGAGTACTGCACAAGACGTCAGTGTACAGGTGAGTAAAAATGCTGGAACCTCGGTGTGTACACGTACCATCCGCAGAGAACTCCATTCCATGGGTTACCGTAGTTGTGCGGCTGCTCATAAGTTTTTGATCTCCACTCGGGATGATACTCGTCGTTTAACATGGTGTAAAGAACATTTATCGTGGACCATAGATCAATGGAAACGGGTCCTATGGACTGATGAATCCAGATACACGATCCATCAGTCAGATGGCAGTGTGTGGGTATAGCGGCAGCCGGAGGAACGCTATGTACCACAGTGTACTGTTCCTATGGTCAAGTTTGGAGCTGGCAGTGTACTCTGGTATGGGTGGTTTTCGTGGTATGGTTATGGCACATTGGTTATCGTGGACAACCCTGTTAACCAGCACGTCTACCTCGTTATTCTGGACAATTATGCCCTACCAACTGTGTGTCAATACTTTGGAACCGAGCCTTGTTGGTACCAGCTTGATAATGCACCGAGCCATAAAGCAAGGACTGTTACGGCGTGGTTTCACGATAATATCGCATCGTGTGTGGACTGGCCAGCGCAGAGCCTTAATCTTAATCGCATAGAAGACCTATGGGAAGAATTAGAGCGCCGCATAAGAAGTTTAGAACCAAGGCCTACTACTAAGAAATAGTTAGCGGGAGTTTTATGTACTGAATGGAAGCACATACCTATCGCTCTGCTCCAAAACCTTGTCCAAAGCCTGTCTCGAAGGGTCAGTGCATGCATTAAGGCCGAAGGTGGACCGACACCGTACTAATGTATGTTAATAAATGCTATGTTGTGTTTCTTTTCTAGGTGTCCGGTGACTTTTGTCAATATAGTGTATATACAGCCCTCCTGAGAAAGGGCTAGGACGGAATCGTAGGTTTCCGAGTCAGCCGGAAAACCACACTTGCAGGAGAAGAAGGAATTTTGTCTAATAAGACAAAATTACGGTAGAAGAAGGAATGGAATTTTTTCTAATTCCAGACGATGTGTGGTACGAACATCACACACTTTTCCGAAGAACCCAACAGCCAGGAGATTCATGTGTTTAGGCGCCAATATATTGTAAAATCCATTTGATGGTGGCGTTTATCGAAACCACTTCCATCTGCTACGAAGTTGAATGCTTTTCCAACTAGGCTACACCGAAGAAATTTGTCATTGCAACTTTGCTGTCTTGAAATGTACGTCACCTCTGAGGTAGGTATATCACAACGTGCATACGGAAAGTAAGTTTATGCTCACATTAAGAAAGATTTAATTTTTGTAGAAGTTTCTGATGTACATCTACACTATATTATCAAAAGTATTCGGACACTTCCAAATGTTTGCATAAGCGCAAAGAACGGTTATGCAGAAAAGTGCTCTGTGAGTGGGGAGGTACATATATAAAGCTGAAATGTTCTGTCGTGTTATCAGTAACTTTGAAGCGGATATGCCGCGTGGACGTGAACTTTCCGAGTTACGGCGTGGACTGGTCATAGGATGTCATTTGAGTAACGTTTCCATACGGAGCATTGCAGCTGAACCAAATATATCAAAATCGACTATAAGTGGTGTCGGGAAGAGATGGAAGCAGGACGGTGCAACTACAGCAAAAAAATATATATATATATACATAATATGCAAAACGTCTGTTTGTCTGAAGCAGTAAAATCTCTCGAACGCCGAACTGTAGCATCGTGAAATTTGCATAGCTTATTAATACTGGAATTTCAAGTCAACGCAACTATTTTAAGATCTCTACGCTGTTCCGTTCGCGAGTTGTGAATTAATTAATAAGAATCACCGGAGGACCTGACTAGGATGCCATCTGATTCTGACCTTGGCTACGTATAATGGACGCTCCCTATCTTCTGATTCAAGGCTTCTTGAATTGGAAGGGGAACTACAAAGTATAAAGTGGGACATCGTCGAGCAAAGTGAGGTAAAGAAAAAAGGAGAAGATCTCATTGAACTGAAAAGTAGACATCTCTTCTACTATCGTGGGACAGATACTGGAAGAATTAGTGGTGTTGGATTTATTATAAACTAGAAACTGATGGAAAACGTTGTAGGAGTTGAAAGTTTCTCTGACAGAGCTTATAAAACTCTCGAGAAGATTATACAACTCTCGAGAAGATACAAGGCTCAGATTATTCAAACTTATGCACCCACCACAAGTCATCCTGAAGAAGAAATTGAAGAATTTTATGAGGAAATTCGTCATCTAAATAATAAAGGCAAGCAACACTTGAAGATAACTATGGGAGATTTCAATGTAAAAATAGGGCAACAGCAACAGAATGAAACTTCAGTAGGTAAATTCGGTCACGGCAACAGAAACCAGTGTGGACATACTCTCGTAGACTTTCCAGAGGCAGAAGGGTTTTTCATTTTATTTTGAACTCCTCTTTCAAGAAAAAGCCACACAAGAAAAGGATATGGAGACATCCGAATGGGACGACAAGTGAAATTGATTTTATTATGTGTAACAAAAAATTCGTCATCGCAGACTGCAGTGTGCTAAACAAGTTCAACACAGGTAGTGACCATAGATTGGTGAGATGTAAGATGCACCTCAATACTAAACTCGAACGTGGCAAGCTCTTAAGACAAACAAAATATATTAACATAATCAACCTTAAAAAACACAATAATACCTTCAAGTTGGAACTGAAGAACAGATTCTCTGCTTTAAAAGGCCTAACATCGGAAGAAGTAAATATTCCTGAAGTTAACAGAAAAGTAACCAAAGCTATTATGGAAACAGCAACAAAATTAGCTTGATCTAAGAAAAAATTGCATGTGAACAAATTATCAGGAAAAACCAAAATGTTGATGCAAAAACGAAGAGAGATGAGGACAACTAAAGAAGATGTGACTTCCAAAGTGGAATATATAGAGCTATGCAAGACAGTACGAAAAAGTATCACTGAAGACGTAAGGAAATTCAACTGTGAACTAGTGAGGAAAGCAATTGAAAACAACCAAAGCCTAAAGATAGCAAGGGGACATCTCAGTAAGGGAAGAAAACAGATTATGGCACTGAGAAAAGAAGATGGTTCTGTAACAAGAAATAGAGGCGAAATTTTGACAAGAGTGTAAGATTTATACTCTAAATTATATGAAAGGGATGATACATGTACTCCAGACATAATGAAAGGTACCAGTACCAGAGTTCTTCCAGTAATCCCAGAAGAAGTTGCACATGCAATCAAGAACATGAAGTGGGAAAAAGCTCCAGGAGAAAATCGGCACGAGTTAAATTCACAGTATATGAAGATGGAATCACCGTAGACATCATACAAGAAGCAAGTGGAGAAATTGAAACAGTACTTGCACAAATTTTCACTCGATGCATTAAATGAAGGGAAGATTCCTGAGGATTGGAACAATGCTACAATGATCCTGCTACATAAAAAAGGTGACATTGAGGATCTCAGGGACTACAGACTTATAAGCCTCCTATCAGTGGTTTATAAAATTTTCACTAAAGTTCTTTCACACCGGTTGAAAGTAACACTGGACATGCTTCAACCGAGAGAACAAGCTGGATTCAGGAGTAGCTACAGCACAATAGATCATATCCACGTAGTGAGAGAACTAATTAAAAGAGCGAGGGAATATGAACTTCCATGTGCACGGCTTTTATCGATTATGAAAAGGCTTTTGATTCGGTGAAACAGCAGTTACAGTGGCTTTGAAATCCTGCGGTATTGAAGATGCATACATTAATATTATTAATAACATCTATGAAAATGCAAATGCAAAGATTCGGATGTTTGAAAATACAACACACATAAAAATTGGAAAGGGAGTGAGACAAGGTGACACCATATCTCCCAAGCTCTTTAATGCCGCATTGGAAAATGTCTTTCAATCACTGAACTGGGAAAACAAAGGGATAAAGATTAATGGAGATTATCAACATCACCTTCGTTTTGCTGATGACGTAGTCATTTTTGCAACTACCCCATTAGAACTGCAGAGTATGATCCAATAACTTGCTGACAAGAGTAAAGAAGTGGGATTAAAAATGAACTTTCAGAAGACAAAAGTGATGTACATGCTTTTACAAGAAATGAAGATTTATCGATTGATGGAGAAAGGCTGGAGATAACAGATACGTACGTTTATCTTGGACAGCAGATATCAAGTGAGGGTCATATTGATGAAGAAATTAATCGGCGTTTAAAACTTGCCTGGAGAGCTTTTGGAAGAAACAGCATAATTTTCAAGAGCAATATGCCATTATGTCTTAAAAGAAAAGTGTTTGATCAATGCATCCTTCCAGTGCTTACGTATGGTGCAAAGACGTGGACCTTAACTAAAAGAGACATACAAAGGCTGCAGACAACTCAAAGCAGCATGGAGAGGTGCGTGCTTGGTGTAACCAGGAGAGATAAGAAAAGGAACTCGTGGATCCGAAAAATGACAAGAGTGGAACACATCATGATCCGAGTAAAATCCCTGAAATGGCAATGGGCTGGACATACTGCCAAAAGTACAGACCATCGATGGACAGCTGAAATTTTAGAGTGGATTCCAAGGGACAGGAAAGACCCAGAAAAAAACCACATGGGAGATGAGTGGATGAAATTCGAAAGTATGCAGGAGTAACATGGAAGAGACTGGCACAAGACAGACCGTTGTGGAAGAAACTTAGGAAGACCTTCATCCAGCAGTGGATTGATAATGGTTGACAAAGATGATGATGATGATGATATATATAGTATATAAATTCCTGAACATATATATATATATATATATATATGTGTGTGTGTGTGTGTGTGGTGTGTTCAGGAAGGCTACACAAACTGACGAAACGTGACAGAGGAGCCATCGTCAATAAATGCTAAAAAATCCCGTTCTTTCTGTGCCCTGCCGTTACTATCGCTGCTGAAGTAGAAAATACTTGTAATGGTTCAGTTAGTACCATAACTATTCTCAGAGTGTTGCACAGTGTAGGCTATTATGGTAGAGCAATGGCACACAAGCCATACATCACTACCGTGAATGCGAAGCGCCGTTTGGAGTGGTGTGTCTCCCGTTGTTCCTGGACTGTCGATGACTGGTAAACTGTTCTTTGGAGTGATGAGTCACGCCCTTCATTCTTCCAATCTGATAGGAGTCTTTGTATTTGGCGACAGCCCCGTGAACGATTTTTCTCTGAGTGTGTTTTTGCAACTTTAAGTTCGGCGGAGTCTCCATCGTGGTATCGAGTCGTTTTTCGTGGATAGGATTGAGTTTGTTGAGTATTATACCACCAATCATGAATTTTGAAGTATAGCCATTACGTTCTGGATAATTCTTCCCCACCAACTATGTGGCAGTCGTCTCTTCCAACAAGATTGAGCTCCCTGCCACACTGCACGCGGTATGCAGGACTGGTTTCTTGAAAATGAGGTGGAATTATTGGACTGGCCTTCTTAGAATCCTGATCTTAATGCCATAGAAAATCTCTGAGATGAACTGGAGCGACAGATACGAAATCAACCACAACGACTGTCTTCGCTCTCCACTCTGGCAGCAGCTCTGCAGGACGAATGGCAAGCAATTCTTGCCGAGTTACCGGAAATTGGTACTCGACTAACCGGAAATTGGTTGATAGTATGCCTCGACTACTCTAGCAGCAGCTATGCGGGACGAATGGCGAGCAATTCCTGTCGATATTTACCGGAAATCGGTTGTTAGTATGACTGGACTACTCTGGCAGCAGCTCTGCAGAACGAATGGCGAGCAATTCCCGCCGAGAGTTACCGGAATTTGGTTGATAGTATGCCTCGACTACTCTGGCAGCAGCTCTGCAGGACGAATGGCGAGCAATTCCTGCCGAGAGTTACCGGAAATTGGTTGATAGTATGCCTCGACTACTCTGGCAGCAGCTCTGCAGGACGAATGGCGAGTAATTCCTGCCGAGAGTTACCGGAAATTGCCTGATAGTATGATTCGACGTGTTGCAGCTGTCATATAAGAAAAAGGTGGACCGACTAACTATTAATTGTGATAATAAAACCATTTATCCCAAAACATTGTGGTATCCGAATACTTTTGATAATATAGTGTATCTGCTTTCTTTTCTGCTGTGTATAATATTGCTGATTTCCCCCATGAGCTTCAAAATATCTTCCAATAAGGTTCAAAACTTTATTAACATATGGAGTGGCGTTCTTTGTCTGTAACTGCCCTATAAAGATTTGTAATACTATAGCCAGTCTGTGTGTGTATTTTAAAACGGAAAGCAATTTTCTAGCAAAATATCTTATTGTACCTTATCTAACAAAAAAGATGGGGAAATGAAAGGAAAATCGTGTCCGTGCTGAAAACAGTTCGATGCAGAAAAAAAGTCATTTCCCTGTGAATAAATTAAATTTCTTGGTATCTTTTTATTTATCCCAAGTATGTATATCAGAGGTACGCCCACGTTCCACAATTTTCTGAGAAGAAGTCTATAAAGGAAATAATATGTCATTTGTTCTTGCCTTTTCGGCCAGGAATTATGTTCTCGCCACGTGGTCAGAGTCGTTCTGGTTTGAGGCGTGGCCGTGCGACCTACTACTCTTTTGGGTGTCAAAATTGTGGCCACATCAGGAATAAGAGTATCCAAAAGCCGACGTGGTGTCTTTCTTAGAATGATTATTTTGATATCTGTTGCACACAAAAGATTATGAATAAATCATGTCAGCTATAGAATTCTTATTTTAAAGGCACATGTGCCACACCTTTAATCACCATCACGCGATTGCTTGGGTTCTGATAGTCAGCTTCAGAGCTGGAGTGCAACCAAAAATAACATTTGTTTTCTCTCGGATATATAATGGACTTGTTCCAGACAAAAATGAAAAATTATTGTTCCACGCTGTGATAATAATAATAATACTTGGATTAAAATGCGTAGCACGTCGCAGTTATGTAACAGAGCGAGGGAATGAATCCATTGTGATTCCAGTAATGTAGAAAAAGAGTATAGTTAGGATAAGGTAGTTAAACGCACACTGCAGGCGTGGAATTAGTTACTCTGAATAAAACGTGTCATGCGATTTTATTTATCCCATATATGCAACTGTAACTTGTTAGCTTACGGAAGAAATCCTTTCAATAGTCAGCTAATTTAAAATGCAGGAAGCGTCATTACCCACTGCCCCTGAAACACGGCTCGCTGGAAATTCCACTGAATTCCATTTTCGCAAATTTCTTAAGGGCGAAATTAGTTTATTCCAGACAAGCCGACCTACTGAATCCCTTAACTCGAAATATTTCCGCTTTTATTTTATTTTTATTTTTTGTGCTCTATGCCATTCATCATCATCATTGTCAACCATTATCAATCCGCTGCTAGATGGAGGCCTTCCCAAGTTTCCTCCACAACTGTCTGTCTGTGTTGAGTTACTCTCCTCCACATTACTCCGGCATGATTTCGAATTTCATCCATCCATCTCCCACGTGGTCCTCTTCTGAGTATTTTTCCGTTCCTTGGAATCTAGTTAAAAATGGCGGTTGTCCATCGGTGGTTCGTTCTTCTGGCAACATGTCCAGCTCATTGCCATTTCAGGGATTTTACTCTGATTATGTTGTCTTCCACTCTTGTAATTTTTTTACCCACGAGTTCCACTTCTTATCTTTCCTGGGTACACCAAGCATGCATCTCTCCACTTCTTTCAGTTGTCTGCAGCATTTGTATGTCTTTTTTAGTCTATGCTTCATATGTAAGTACTCTAGGGATGCAGTGATTAAACACTTTTCTTGTAAAACATAACGGCAAATTGCTCTACAAAATTGTACTGCTTCTTCCAAAAGCTATCAAGCCAAGTTTTATACGCCGATTAATTTCTTCCCAAATGTGACCCTCGCTTGATATCTGTTGTCCAAGATAAATGTAGGTATCGGTTACCTCAAGCTTTTCCCCATCGATCGCAAAATCTTTATTTCTTGTAAAAGCTTTGTACATCACTAATTATTTATTAATAAGTGAAGACCATTGGGTTCTAATAGGCCACTCTAAAGTAAATTCAAGTAAAACTCAAAGATCCGTTACTGAGCGTAAAAACTTTATCTTAACAAAATGCAAACTTCCACTTCCAACGGGAAGCTTCATCAGGCAGCGTAAAATATAAAAAGGCGAAAGAGAATCAAAGCGCGAATACAATTCAAATATGACATATAAACAAATACGAGCTCGAGCGCTCACAAGCTCACCGATGGCCATGCTGCTCAAGACGGGCGCGTTCGCTGTACGCCGAGAATTTTGTTCCAAATCGGAGAGAGTTTCATCGTGATGTCAGTGTTGCAGGATTCATGGTGCGTAAGAACTTCAATAGCTTCCCGTACCGGCGTAGATCTTGGTCCATCGTAACTGGCTAACATGCGCAGATCAGACCAAATGAATATGGCTCCGAGATTGGTAGCATCCCCAGCTAGAGCCGTGGTCAACTTGTTATTATTCCTCACATCACGCTGGTACTCTTTCACACGGACCGTTAGCAACCTGCCAAACCACTTGGCAGGTTGCTTCTTGAAATAACTGGGAGGCGAATGAATAATTAATACACACTTCTTTTAAAATGTTGAATTTGTTTACGGCTATTCAAAAATAACTTCCGCTTAAATCTACTCTTTTAATCCCTTTACAATTTAATTGGGATATCACTCCAACAAATTTCGGAAATATTGTCTTCTATTGAATCACTGAAGTGAGTCTTCATTTTCTTCTGTGAATTATGGGCGAATTGGATTTAGCGCTTGTTCTTTAAAAGCTCTTCTGCAATACCAGACAGAAATCGTTCTCAATACTACACTGAGTGACCACTTTATTATGACCACCTGACAGTTTTAAGCAAATGAGCTATGGCTGCTCGCTGTTGTCGCCAGATGGCGAGGCTAGTATAAAAGGGGAAAGCTTAGTGCTTGCGACATTAGTAGAAGTGAGTTTGGGGTGACGAGATGGGTAAAACAAATGCGATTTGACGGACTTTCAACGTGGGATGATTGTTGGAGCTCGGAGCCATGGAGTGAGTATCCCTGAAACCGCCGCATTCGTGAAATGTTCCAGAGCAGCTGTTGTTAAATTGTTTAAAGACTGGACTGTCAGCCAAAAAACTGGGTCTCTACGTGCAACGTGTGGTCGTCATCGCTAGTGACTTCTCGGGCGGAACAGAGAGTGTCCAGAGTGGTAACAGACAACAGAAGGGCAACAGTGCAGCAAATTACAGACCATCTTAATCAAGGATCCCCTCAAATGATCTCTGCACGCACTGTTCGCCGGACACTGCGTCGGAAGGGATATGGCAGCCGAAGCCCTGTTCAAACACCTTTGCTGTCTGCAGTTAACAAGAGAAAACGTCTCCAGTCAGCACAGGAGCACAAGGATTGCATAGTCAATAATTGGAAACAAATTATGTGGTCCGATGAATCACTTTTTCAGTTGCACCATGCCGATGGGCGGGTGAGAATTTGGCGGAAACAGCACGAAAGCATGGACCCCAAATGCATTGGTACAACCCTTCAAGCTGGTAGAGGCAACGTTATGGTTTGGGGAATGTTTTCCTGGCATGCTTTGGGCCCTTTAATTCGTGTTGATCAACGTCTGACTGGCACGTCATATCTAAACATTGTTGCAAACCAAGTGCATCCTGTCATATGGATGGTTTTTCCCAATGGCGATGGGTACTCTCAACAAGATAATGCGCCCTGCCATAGTGCTCGTATTGTACAGGATTAGTGTCAGGGACATGCCGGGGAGTTTACTTTGCTTAGGTGGTCCCCCCACAATCTCCAGATCTCAACCCTATTGAGAATTTGTGGGATGAAGTTGAACGAGCCATCAGACAGCTGGATCCACAACCCTGCAATCTCACACTCCTGGAAAATGCTATTCATCAAGCATGGTCTCAGATCCCACAAACCACCTATCAACATCTCGTGGAGTCCATGCCACGAAGAATCGACGCAGTACTAAAGGCAAAAGGTGGCCCAACGAAGTACTGAGGGGGTTGCCATAATAAAGTGGCCACTCAGTGTATATGAACTACAGATACAAGAGGAAAGGGAACTCATAGAAGTGCTTAAAGAACTCAGAAATTAACAAATGTTAAACACAAAAAAGGACAAGAGTGAAATGATGACAGAACGTATCATGACCCCAGCTTGTGAAATAAATGCTGATTTCGGGTTGTCCACAAGAACGCTAGGAGTCTGAAACACGCAATCACACACGAAACCTTCTCCCAACTTTTCCACCTTTTTACTCGGAGTCATCGGTTTCTCAGCTTTGACTCATATCACGAAAAGAAAAATCAATAAACATAAAGTAATTCGCAACGAATCCGTGACTATCACACTAAACTATTATTTAACAGTTATTTTTAATCTTCGATCGTTAAGGACTCAGTTTTTATTCAGAAATGCTGCTGTTTTCTCAGTAAGGTTATTACTGCATAATTGAACAACTAGAGGCAGGGATTCATCAATAATACTGTCGTACAACTCGCTGTTACAACCACGTAAGGAATAAACATAGTCTCGCTTCGTGACGTACTTTAACTCGTGATCAAATTTATCATCTCTCAGAACACGTAAAAGATGATACACTGGCATATTAATGGACTAAAGTACAGAAAAAAATGACAAAATTTTACGTGATCGTTATCTCAAACAGCTCATTGGACTTGAAGCAAGAAAGCAATAGTGTCTTCTATGTATTTAAGTCAGAACAAATGTTTACTTATCGACCTGACAGTTAACACAATTGGCAACCAAAACGCACTGGAAGTTAGGATGAGCTAGGGATTCGAAAGGCGCACTAAACCAAACAAGGGTCACTGAAAAACTTACCCTTTATCCGGCTGGAACGATTTAACTCGGGGTTAGAAAAAGGAGCAGCAATCAACTCGAATGAATATATTCGATGTGTAAAAAGTAGGCCGAACACGACTGCAACGAGTGAATCTGCGCATCAAGTGGGTTTTTAGGGAAATGATCAGACCTTTCTGACTGATTACTTGGGGGCCGTCCACAAAGTACGTCCGTGATGTTTTACTATTTTCAAACTTCCCTCCTCCCCCATGTCCCATTTTGTCCGATTGTTGACATAAAAAGTACGTCTTAATTCCCGCAACTCCCTTTATTTTTGACGAATGCTTTTAGAAATCCCTTGCGAAACAGAAAGAAAACATGTAATTATTTAAAAGAATCTTCCATATATTTAGACATTTGCTTCAGAAAATATTTATTATTTAGGCATTAATTTATTCCCAAATGCTACCCGAACTTTATCATTCTGGAATAAAGATCTGCAAATGAACGAACGCATTCAAGGTTGCAACACTCCCGATTATACCATTTATAAAATACGATAGATTTGGTAGTACAAATACGAGAACTTAATATTAATATTCCGATTTAGCTAAACATAATCAGAAATCTAAAATATTTCATACTTTTTTAACTATTAAAAGAAGAAAAATAGAGAAAACTAAAAGAAGAAATACCATGAAGTAAATTTTCTCATTACGCTCAAATTCTAATAAAAATCAGCCCCATTTTACATAAAATATGTTCGTCATTGTTTGGTTATTGCAAGTTGAATTGCAATAACTATTAAAGTGTTACTTAAATGCTGCAATAACTACTTTAAAATTCGCAATAATTATTTAAATGCTTAATTTTTTATGTCGTGTGTTTAAAGTATTATCGGCAAATATTTTAGCAAATTTTATAGACCGATACAGAACACAAATTTTCACATTCAACAGATACTTCTTCTTTATTGCACTGGATGCATTTTTGCCGTAAATGAGGCTAATTTAAAACTGTTTATTGCATTATAGTTTTTCCTGTGGTTATACATATAGGTTGACTTACGTCTCTGTTCCCAGTTTTCAATTTATTCAAATAAACTCCCAAAAATCTGAAAATGAAAACCACGTACTGTTTATTATGTTTGCATAAAAATTTTACGTCGGAAATTAGCTCAACTATGAGGTACAATAAACTACAATTTATTTTTATATGGCTTTTCTTTAAATGTATAATGTTTTATATTAACAAAATAATACTTTAAAATATTTAGTAAACAAATGCTTTTTTGGGGAATTGCGAATTTATCTTCGCTTGCCACTTTTCGAATTTAAACATGCGCGATTGTTTTTTCAGTTGAATAGATACTTTACTTTCTACATGTCCCTTGTTCTTTCCTCTTCCATGACTACGACTGTATTAACAGTATAAATAGTGATGCATTTGTGTTGTTGGAATTTCTAAAGCAACCTAGCAGTCTGAATTATATTTAAACTGACAATTTAACTTCCTCCAAAATGGGATTTAGATGCTGGCCAATGTTCGTTATGGGCAATCCACCGGAAATTAAACTTCCTACTTCAGTTAACTCCAGGTCATTTTCATCGATCCATTCAGCGTCAGTCATATTCATCTCGTATGGCAAAACTGCCATAAGCTCACTCTGTCAGAGGGCAACAACTCGAACAGGGTATTCTTTTGTCCTGCTTTAGCTTGACCACACTGAGCGATATGCAATTTTGCATGAGTCTTCATGTTGCTGATTGAAGCAAAATACTTTCCGCAAACCTTACAAAGAGGGGAGGAAAGTTTGGATTGCACTGATGGACAGTAGAGATCGTATGGTGTTGGCCTGAAAGCTGGGCAGGAGTGTGGTAGCATTTCTGAAATGTCCACAGAAAGATTTACGAAGAGTGATCCATATTAATGTCAACATCTTTTTGTTTGAGCCAGAGGAACAGGTGGTATTTTGAAGGATGAGGAAGAGTGAACTTCGACACGGCAGACAACATTTTGTGTTGTAAAAGATACTGGCTTTCAGCAATGTGTTTGTTTCTCCGTGTAGTATCTTTTTTAAGAAAGGGTTCAACTAGCTCAGAGTCCGTGGGTTCTACATAATCCGTGATTGTTGGATACTCATAGATTACAGTGTTAGACCAAATTTCTCTAAGTGTTTTTCCAGCAAACGCAAAGTTCATTTTCTCTTTTTCGATATCAACTGTTCGACTTTGCGCAACCAAGAGGCTTCCATAATGATCATGCGGTAAAATCAAACCTACGAGTTCTTTGCTTAAAGGAGCCATTCTTCGTTCGACTCTGTTAAAGGAATTTTGACAAGGAGAGTTTCAGGTAACAAATACAGCATCCAAATTTCTTGTTAAAAATGATGTATACTTATCTTGATAACTTTTTCGTAGCTTGGATTTTCGTCAGGGCCACCATCAACAGTGATTATGAGCACTGGTTTTAGTAAATTTCCTGGTACAGTTCTCGGGATGTTCCTAAACTCTGGAAGATCGTATATTCTGTTGAGATCACATGCATAGGATGATGCGGTGGATGATGAATATTTTCCCGACCGTATTGCTATGAATGTTTTTCCGACCGCATTGCTACGATGGACCACAGTAGCTAACAGCTTCTCGTTCTCCAAGCAGACCGTCTTTAATAACGATAACTGCATACACAGATGGAATTAGTTTATGGCGGTTTGCAATTACCCAGTCATGATCAGGCAAAGTAACTTGGTATTCTACGTGCATCAGTACCTGTGCTTGCTTACTGGCTGCTGTTAATCTAGAGGTACGCCTGCTTTATCATCTTGGCACAGAAAAGACACTTCCTGTGACCCCAATAAAGAAGCAAGCTGCTCAAAAAACGACGTTCTTGCCATTGCAAAACCGGTATGTTTTGCATGTGATTTTAGCTGTTGCTCGAATTGACTTTACAGGTACAGTACGAGCATGGCGTTTCCCTTCTGATGACAAGCTTTGTCGTGGAAGAAGCCATAAACAGAGCTTCTACTAACATCATATCCATTCTCTTTCAGCTTTTCCGTTAACTCAGATAACGTCTTTACCGAACGATACGATTCTTCACAGCCCTTCTCGTGAGCAGCAGAGCCAAATATATAATTGCTTTCAAAAGCAGTGGCTGGTCGTTTTCTAAAGAAGGACGGCCTCTTGTTTCCGCGGACTTTAAGCGTGAATTTGAGTTCAGGATATTTTTCACAATATTCACGTACCTTACTATTCTTTGTAGCACGTTCTTTTCCTTTTCTGTGCATTTCACGCTTTCTTGTCCCATAGTCTTTTTTCAAGTTCCTTTGGCTTCTGCCTTTTTTTACGGTTAGTTCTTTAGTCTGTTCTTCTTTTGTTAACATTCCACTTTGCTTCCTTTTCAATAGTCCAATTACATCTGCATTTAAAACATCGATTTCATGATTCAGAGCTTGTTGCGCTGGTGCTAATCGAGTGGATATTCTTGGCTTAATTTTTGACGAACATGGTTATTATTTTTCATTATCAGAAGAAACAACATCGGGTTTTTTTTCGTTGTAGATGTTCCGGGAAGACAATTGGCTTCAATGCTCGAAAAAGCATCTTGAGAAGCATCAGAAGATGCAGTTTTTACAGAGAAAAACATCTTGAGAAGCATCAGAAGATGCAGTTTTTACAGAGAAAAGCATCTTGATAGGCATCAGAAGATGCGGTTTTTACAGAGAAAAGCATCTTGATAAGCATCATCAGAAGATGCAGTTTTTACAGAGAAAAACATCTTGAGAAGCATCAGAAGATGCAGTTTTTACAGAGAAAAACATCTTGATAAGCATCAGAAGATGCGGTTTTTACAGAGAAAAGCATCTTGAGAAGCATCAGAAGATGCAGTTTTTACAGAGAAAAGCATCTTGAGAAGCATCAGAAGATGCAGTTTTTACAGAGAAAAGCATCTTGAGAAGCATCAGAAGATGCAGTTTTTACAGAGAAAAACATCTTGATAAGCATCAGAAGATGCGGTTTTTACAGAGAAAAGCATCTTGAGAAGCATCAGAAGATGCAGTTTTTACAGAGAAAAGCATCTTGAGAAGCATCAGAAGATGCAGTTTTTACAGAGAAAAGCATCTTGAGAAGCATCAGAAGATGCAGTTTTTACAGAGAAAAACATCTTGATAAGCATCAGAAGATGCGGTTTTTACAGAGAAAAGCATCTTGAGAAGCATCAGAAGATGCAGTTTTTACAGAGAAAAGCATCTTGAGAAGCATCAGAAGATGCAGTTTTTACAGAGAAAAGAATCTTGAGAAGCATCAGAAGATGCAGTTTTTACAGAGAAAAACATCTTGATAAGCATCAGAAGATGCGGTTTTTACAGAGAAAAGCATCTTGAGAAGCATCAGAAGATGCAGTTTTTACAGAGAAAAGCATCTTGAGAAGCATCAGAAGATGCAGTTTTTACAGAGAAAAGCTTCACAGCTGTCATTATGAAAAACAATCCCAACAATCCCAGCTAGTTGGGATTGTTTTTCCTAGAATGACAGCTGTGAAGCTTTTCTCTGTAACTCTTTTGATTTCGACTCATTTAAGTACTTTTCTGCTAATTCAGGTAAATATAAATCTGCTTTGATGGAGCTCCAAATTGATACAACATCATCCTCTTATTGTTTCCCTGTTTTATTTGGATATGCTATTTTATGTCCTGCCTGCAGCTATTGAAATAACTTCTGCTTATCCATTCGGAATTAAGAACCCGCAGATATATACAACCGTACTTACCCACACTGAAATCACTTTGATACTCTGTTGAGGTGAGGTGGCATGTAAATTGCTTCGATTGAACGGTTCTGTTATAGAGGCTCCAGTCGTTGTTTGTTTTCGTTCCACTACGACAGCGATCAAATTTCATTGACGTTTGAACTATCCCATGCAATCCAAAACTTTTTGTGACTCATTTACCTTGGATCGGTGATGATTCTACACTGCTACCCTAGGACGACAACTCTTCTCAAAACAGCTCGGTCGACAACGCATTAGCCATTATATACACTGCTGGCCACCCAAAATGCAGCACCAAGAAGGACACGAGATAACAAAGCCAGATTTACTGGACACATAAAAACAGATACAAAGATGAAACGATTGAGCTCATCAATAGTTCGTGTGGCCCCCATGGCTGGCAATAACGGCCGCTACACGCCGCGGCATCAAACGTAAGAGGCTTTGGATGTGGGCTTGGGTATGAAGGTCCAGGCTGCTTCCACACGTTGCCACAGTTCATCAGGCGTAGCCGCGGGTGGTGCTTGCCGGGCCACTCGGTTGCCGATCAGCGACCAAACGTGCTCAATGGGCGACATATCGGAATAACTGGCGGGCCACGGCAGCAGTGACACCTGGTGGGCCGTGAAGAATTGTTGCACGACGCGTGCCACGTGCGGGTGCGCATTGTCCTGTTGAAACGTGGCCGCTGGCAGGTCCTGCAGGTAAGGGAGGACAACAGGCTCCAAAACGTCGGAGATGTAGCAGTGGCTGTTGAGTGTACTGGCGCTTGGTACCAGAGGGGTGCGAGTGTCATATCCAATTGCGCCCCAAACCATAACGCCAGCCGACGGACAGGTATGGTGATGCATAATGCAGGCGTCATACAGTCTCTCGCCGCGGTGCCTCCACACGCGGATCCGACCATCGTGGTGTTGCAGGCAGAAGCGAGATTCGTCGGAGAAGACAATATCGTGTCATTCCGTAGTCCAGGTGTGGCGTTCAACGGCCCACTGCCGCCGCACTCGCCGGTGGTGTAACGTCAATGGTAATCGGAGCAGTGGGCGCCGTGCGACGAATCCCCGCTCCTACAGACGACGTCGAACGGTACGTGCTGACACAGGTTGTTGCGCAACACACCCTAATTCCTGCGCTAACGTTCGTGATGTGGCGGTGCGAGTCGTCAATGCCCGCCGCACAACATGCCGGTCCTCTGGTTCGGTGGTGCGCCGCGGCTGCGGCAATTGCTCACGTCGGTCCGTCCGTCCCTCCTGCCCCCACTGAATCCATACTCGCCTCACTGTGGCTGGATGTCGTCCCACACGGGCGCTGATGTCTCGGTACGATAAATCGCTGTCGCGATAAGCCACTATTCGTCCTTTATGGAACTCCGAAACTTGCTGGAATGACTTCCGTATTCTGCGACGAGGCATCAGGAAGCTTCCCACGGACAGGTCCGTCAGCACAACACGCTTCCACTACTTACACCCAGCCTTCTGTGCATCCTTCTTATAGTGCTTCTCGGTGGCGTGCAGGGCGCACATGATTTGCATATACCCTGCAATGCTAATGTTTGTATGTCCTCTCGCGGGCGACTCTCAGTATATTAAGTTGAAAGAGCTTAATTCTAAGAAACTAAAGATCTACTCTGTCGTAAAGGACTGGGAAAAAAAACACAATCCTTCCACCATTATATAAAGACATATCTGCAAACATTTAAATTACAATGAGAACGAACGGGGAGTTTTTAGTATTACAATTCCACTATTTTTTTGCAGCTGGACGTCCGAATGACTCCCCCCTCCTCCTCCTCCACGTCACATTTGGTCCGGTTGTCAGGAATCTTCCCTCCCCCCCTGCAATCTCGGGCGTACTTTATGGACTGCCGCTTGCTAAAAAGGACAATTACAATGACGACAAACGTAAGAAAAGAGAGAGAGAGAGAGAAATATTTGAAGTGCATGTTTCTACTCAGTGGCATAATGTCCGTGTGAGAGTGACTAAAAGGGACAGCCGTCTGGGTCAGAGCATTCCCGAAACGGCAAGGCTTGTGGGGGTTCTCACGGTCAGACGCGGTTAGTATCTTCAAAAAGTTGTCCGAGCAGGGGAAAACTAAGAACCGCCGGAAAGGTGTGGACCAACCACGACTCTTCGATGCTAGAGATGAGTGAAGGCTATGCCATATATTACGAACCAACTAAAGGAACACCGTGACGCAACTCGCCGGTAGTTTGAATGCTGGTTACGAGAGTAATGTGTCACAAATTGAACATTGCTGAAAATGAGGCTGTGTGGCGGTGGGCCTCTCCGAGTGCCCATGCTAACCTCAGTTCACTGTTAAATGCACCTACAATGGGCACGCGAGTATCAAAACTAGACCTTGAATTATTGAAAAAAGTCGTCTGGTCCGATGAATATCGTTTCCTGTTACACTATGTGGACGGCAGGGTTATGTCTGCGTCATTAACTTAAAAAAGTGTTGGTAGCAGGATGCACGGTGAGACGAAAACAAGCTGGTGGAGAGGAAGTGTAATGCTTTGTGCGATGTTCTGCTGGAAAACCCTGGGTCCAGTCATTCATGTGCAGGAGACTATGACGTCTACCACATACCTAAACATCACTGCAGGTCGGTACATTCTATCATGGCAACGGCATTCCTCTCTGGTAGTGCATTCTTCTACATGATAATGCTCCATGCCAAACTGCCCGTGCTGTTCGAAAATGGTTCGCGGAATATGAGGAAGACCTCCAGGTGAAAAAGACCTCTAGGTCTTCCTCACCTGCAGGTCTCACATAAGTCTTCCTGGAGGTCCATAGTCTTCTTCAGTATGGTCTTCCATAGGTCTTCCTGGAGGTCTTCCATAGTCTTCCTTACCTGGACGTCATTCAACTCCTGTAAGTTAACTTAATGCCACACACCGTCAATGCACGATGATTTAATACTAAAAAAACGACAGATATTTACAAGTTAAAAACCTCATGAGCACTTTCGGGGTGACAATCATCCCGCCTTCAGACGAAATAGAGTATTGCTGCTCATGTGCACCAATATATACAGCGGAATATGATGACATATTGTGGGTAAAGCTTCGGAGGAACAGTGTTCCAGCTGTTGCCATCGCAAGATAGCTGAAACACCCATCAAGTGTACCTATGTTGGGATGGCAGCAGCTGAGACAATCTTGCGCGGAAGCTTTACCCACAATACGGCATCATATTACGCTGTATATGTTGGTGCACATGAGCAGTAATACTCTATTCTATCTCTATTCCATCTTGTCACCCCGAAAGTGCTCGTAAGGGTTTTAACTTGTAAATATCTGTCTTTTTTAGTATGAAATCATCCTACATTGGCAGCGTGTGTCATTAAGTTATATACACTGTATTCACAAAAGTCACCGGACACCCCTTCAAAAGAAAATGAACGCATCCGCTGCGTTGCTAAGATGCGCAGTGCAGCTGCAAACGGTATAAGAACAATCCTGTAGCTGAACGCGATCATATCGTACTGTGAGGTTGAGTGAAAATGTCGCGGCGGCAGAGAGCTGACTTTGAGAAAGGAAAGATTGTTGGGTGTTATATTAGTGGGTTGCCCATAAGAAAAACCGAGCGCAGTTTAAACATACCCAAGGGAACTGTTTTGGATGTACTGAATAAATGGAAGATACATGACGTGCCTGAAGCAGCAAAACGGAGCGGCAGACCAAAGAAAACCAGTTATAGAAGACGTCGAAGCCTCAGAAGAGTCGTTACAGCTAATTGACGGAGTACTGCACAAGACCTCAGTGTACATGTGAGTAAAAATGCTGGAACCTCGGTATGTACACGTACCATTCGCAGATAACTTCATTCCATGGGTTACCGTGGTCGTGCGGCTGCTCATAAGCTTTTTATCTCCACTCGAAATGCTACTCGTTGTTTAGCATGGTGCAAAGAACACTTATCGTGGACTGTAGATCAATGGAAATGGGTTCTATAGACTGATGAATCCAGATACACGATCCATCAGTCTGATGGCCATGTGTGGGCATGGCGGCAGCCGGTGGAACGCTATTTACCACAGTTTACTGTTCCTACGGTAAACCTTGGTGCTGCCAGTATACTCGTGTGGAGGAGGTTCTTCGTGGTATGGTCCCGGCACATTTGGTATCGTGGACAAACCTGTTAACCTGTACGGCTACCTCGATATTCTGAGAAATTATGCCCTACCAATTCTGTGGCAATACTATGGAACCGAGCTTTGTTGGTACCAACAGGATAATGCACCGAGCCATAAAGTAAGGACTGTTACGGCGTGGTTTGACAATAATTCCATATCGTGTGTGGACTGGCCAGCACAGAACCCTGATTTTAATCCCATAGAGCATTTATGAGATGAATTAGAGCGCCGCGTAAGAAGTTTGGAACCAAGGCCTACTACTAAATAACAGTTAGCGGCAGCATTATGTACTGAATGGCAGGGATGCTGAAAATTTTCAGGGTCCAATATTTCCCCAGAACACAATTTTTTTGTTCAACATTTCCCCCAAAACTGTAGTGGTGGAGTTTCATGCACATTCAAGCGATTATTAAAGTATGTTGATGTTTAGGAACTATCCTTAAAGCCTATTACTTAAAAATTTGAAAAAAAGAAGAAAAACAAAAAACAACTAATCTTTATTTTAAGTTCAAAATGAAATGAAAAAAAAAACAAAAAAAAACTAATATTTATTTTAGATTCCAAATGTCTGAAACATGTTTGGATCTAGATGAAAACATTGGTGAGGCAGAGGACTGCAAAATAAACAGCTAAAAAATTCTGTAACTCACTGTAATGTATTTCATTGTAACATTTCAGGCGTCTAATTGTGCCAGATAATTTTACTGAATGAAATTTAAGTTCGACTTAAATCCTTTGAAAAATGCATGGGCCATTTGCTTTAAAATGTCCGGAACTCCGAACAGTTTTTTAAATCGGTGCCTATGACACATTCTCTGCCATTGGTTTGGGAAACATTTATTAGTGTGTCTTGTATTTGCGTCGTACTAGTTACTCACGCCACGCTGTCACCGCCTAGGTATTATTAGTAAAGTTGTTTGGGCTTGCTGAATCGTCTGCCATAACCTCTTGTATTGATAACGACACGACATTTTTCAAAATTATTACCTGATTACTGTGCAGTAAATTATTCTTATCTTTCAAGTTATATTCGTTGCTAATAAGTCAATTTTTATTTCATTATTATTATTATTATTATTTTACTCCCGGGCAAAAATTCCCAGAGCTGCCTTAATTTCCCCCGAACCTCGTTCACGCATTCGGACAAATTCTGCACCCCTGCTGAATGGAAGCGCATACCAATCGCTGTATTCCAAAACCTTGTCGAAAGCATGTCTCGAAGGGTCAGTGCATGCATTAAGGCCAAATGTGGACAGACACCATACTAATGTATGTCAATAAATTCTATGTTGTGTTTCTCTTCTAGGTGCCCGGTGACTTTAGTCAATATAGTGTATTCTACAAGGTTCTATACGAACATTAGTTATTTATTTACTGAGTCATTTAAACGACAGCTACCCGATCTTAAACCATGCAGCGTCTTTGTCTTCATTTGTAACATTTTCCTGGGACCAAAATTTGGCACTTTTGAAAGAGTTCTTGATCACCTGGTAATCGTGTAACGTTAGCAACCCTGGAAACCAATTTCCATCTTTTACTTAGTACAAGCGTATCCTCGTTTGATTCACTGCTGGAGATCTGAAAACACTCTTCCTTTTCGAAACATTAAAAAAAAATAAGAAAAAGCAGAAACCACAAAATGAATATGTACGCAATGCTTCTGTAGTATTTCATCATCATCCTCAACATTGTCTGTCAACAGCCGGATGAAGTTCTCTCGTCTCTTCCACAGCTTTCTAGAAGCAGCCATTCTTTTCCATATCATTCCAGCATGCTTTTAAATTTAATATACACTCATCTCCCACGTGGTCTTCTTCTGGGTCTTTTACTGTTCCAGTCTAGTATTTCAATTGTCTAACGGTTGTCAGTTCATCTAGAAATGCTTCCAGTCCATTGACACTTGAGTGTCTTTACTTTGGTCATTCATGATGTCATCAACTTTTATCATTTTCTGATCCATGAGTTTCTTCTCATATTTTTCTTGGTCACACCAAGCAATCGTGTGCCCATGCTTCTTTGAGTTGTTCGCAGCCTCTGTCTGTCTTTTTTATTTAGGATTCATGTCTTTGATTCATAAGTAGCAAATAAAAGGATACACTGATTAAGCACTTTTCAAGACATAAACTGCTCTTAAAAATTGTACTGTATAACGAAGCAAATTTCTCCGTCATTTTTGTCCACGCCGGGGCTAAAACACGGGTCCCCTCATTCCGGAATAAGTCACTCTACCAATTGAGCTACGCGGACGTTCGTTCAGACTGCTATCTGCCTTTTATGTCGTGTGCGTCCTGCTGGCAGGTACGTCACATCTCCCCCCCCCTCTCACCGAAAGAGGGTCAGGGGCATGGCCCACGGGTCAGCCGTGACCATGAATCGTTGCAGGCAGCCATCCGCTGTAGAACGTGCACTTAAGAACTCTCGGTAAATCTGGTGTGTGGAATGCAACGTCACACACATTTATTTTTCGAAGCTCTGGAGAAGGGATTCTCTGATTTTTCCTATCTCGCGGTGTGGAAAGAACATCACACCATTGCGAGATCTTGAACGGCCGGGTCATCCGGAAAGTTCGGGCGCCATTATAACGAAGTAAATTTCTCCGTCATTTTTATCCCCGCCGGGGCTCGAACCGGGTCCCCTCACTCCGGAATAAGTCACTCTACCAATTGAGCTACGCGGACGTTCGTTCTGACTGCTATCTGACTTTATGTCGTGTGCGTCCTGTTGGCAGGTACGTCACAACTGTTTCTACCAAATGTACTCCAGCCAAGTTTCATACGCCTTGTAGTGTTCCTCAGTGTTTAAAACGTTTATATGTAGCTCACAGAACACTACGTAAAGTTTGTTCTTCACTCACTTTAAGTGGAACAGGATTCACTCAAATAAAGTTCAAGAAAAGGTTACTTACAGTTCGTCTTCTATTCAGCCGAAACTCTGTAAGGCACTTCACTAATCAAGAACTTTTAGATAATTATTACAGCAACACCTTTTCAACTTGAGTTAGTGAACGTAATTGTAGATTAACGAGCTAACATGAAATTTATACCATCACTCGAACACGCAAACTTCAAGAAAAGACCCCTTCAGCGTAAGACAGCTTCCATGAATACTACACTACACTTTGTGTGTAGTTGTATACGCTATACCTCGTTCTTGCTTTGTCAAGCATGTACACGTCATTCACTCTTGACCTGAAGACTGCTGCCAACATAACATTCAGTGAGTGAGGAAATATAGCATTAAGATTGAAACGCTAAAAGAGAATGAACTCAAAATTTACATAGAGAAAGTCAACTAAAAATGATAGCAAAATTATAGTATACGTCATAGCCTGTCGATCTGTCCTTCTACATATACATGGACAAATAAATTCCTACGAGTATGCGGGTGAGTCTATTCAGCAAAACAAGGACTTTAACCTTATCAATTAGGGGGATCTGTCTACAGATCCACCCTAAAATCGAGATATACCTCGTACGGTTATCCATCACCAGAAGTAGCTAGTCTGATGATATTTATTTTGCTATCCCAGTGCCATAGAGGCACCGATTTTTCGTCCGAGATAGGTTCGGGTTTGAGTCTCGTATGAGGGTGGTGTATTTATCTTACGGCATTGGTTATCTCTCTTTCCTGGAATGAGTGGCCCTATATTAGGGAAGAGTGACCTCTCGTAGCTGTCAGAACTGCTCATCGTTGCCGTTAAATTTCGAAATGAGAAAAAGAAAAAGATTGCACGAAATGTAAAATAAACTACTGTTTGTGAAAATTGCAGCACCATGAAGGAATGATGGTAATTACGTGAAACTTGCAGGATATACAGAGCAGGGTAGGACATGCAAATGATTAAAATTACAGAGTCGTTGCTCTTGACCGGGCCCGGCAGCGCCCTCTGAACAATCGAGTGAGAGGTATAAAGAGAGGGTTGTTTAGGATACACACCAGTAGTGCATTGCGCACAGTAAGTTGTAAAAGGGTCTCCAGGATTCAATAATGCTTTGGCTACGACGAAGGGCGCAATATCACCATACGACAGAGTTTGAACGGGGACGAATGATTGGTCTGCGTGAAGATGCATTTTCATACCGAGACATTGCGGCTCGGGCGGAACATAACGCCACGACAGAGTTTGAACGAGGACGAATGATTGGTCTGCGTGAAGATGCATTTTCGAACCGCGACATTGCGGCTCGGACGGGACATAACGCCACGACAGAGTTTGAACGGGGACGAATGATTGGTCTGCGTGAAGATGCATTTTCATACCGAGACATTGCGGCTCGGACGGAACATAACGCCACGACAGAGTTTGAACGGGGACGAATGACTGGTCTGCGTGAAGGTGCATTTTCGAACCGCGACATTGCGGACGGGACATAACGCCACGACAGTGATGCGCATGGGGCAGTAGTGGACCGAGGGAAACCGGGTGCATCGACAATCCGGCAGTAGACCGAGAAATGTGACGACACCGCTGGATGACCGACACCTCATCCGCATGGCAGTGACGAACCATTCCCGATCTTCGCAAATGTTAGCACAACAGTGGAGCACTGGAAAAGGTGTGGCATTGTCTGCCTTCACAGTTCGAAGCCGTCTGCTGCACAGAGAATTGGTTGCACGCATCCCTTTGCGGCGGATTCTTTTGACCTTGAACCATGGACGCCTCAGGCTGGAATGGAATTTTCAATACAGACAATGATGTGCTGATTGGCAACTTGTCGTGTTTTCGGACGAGTCCCGATTCAACTTGGACTACCATGATGGCCGCATGCACATTACACGCTATTGTGGTGAGCGTCTTCTTCCAGCATGCATTGTCGAGCATCATACGGGCCGAGCGCCAAGTGGGATGGTGTGGGGCGCCTTTGGGTACAATTCGCGATCTCGGCTGCTACGACTTGAGGGCAATCTCAACAGCGACCGCTGCATCAGGGAAGTTGTATACAGGCAGAAGTCATACCCTTCCTTCAGAGCACTCCTGGCGCTATATTCCAGCATGACAATACCTGACGATATGTTGCCAGGAATGTTCAAGCATTCTTCGCAGCACAGTAGATACCAATTCTTCCCTGGCCTGCACGTTCGCCAGACATGTCGCCTATTGAGCATGTCTGGGATATGGTCACTCTTCAGCTGGACCATCAAAGTCCTCCAGCGGTCAGTACCAATGATCTGTGGGTTCATACACATGCCGCCTGACAAGCAATTACCTAAGACACCATCCAACGCCTTTTCGATTCAATGCCATGCCCAAATGGAAGAGATTCAGTATCTCTATAATTTCTATTACTCACGTCAAAACGTGAAATTGAGAGTAAGGTGGTGCATAAAAGCATCACTATAATTATATTAACGTAAAACTAAGTAAAAGCAATTACTTACGCAAACACTTCTTGAGGCTGTCATCATCCCTCCACTCCAACATATTACAAATCGGTTTAGCCCAGTCAAAATAGCGCATATCTTCCGTTGTTATATGCCTAATTGTTAGTGGCAGAAGTTCAGTGGCTAATATTGTGAACTGTCCCAAGGTGACCATTATAAAACGATAAGCAGCTTCAAAGTAATAGCTGGCCTCAATATCAAAGCTGTATACTGTATCGAAAATTCAACGACCATAAATCAAAACAAGAATTCCATTTTACCATGTGCACTGTGATCAGGTTTAAAAGCTAACAATGAACTAGCTTAAAACCAAAATAAAACTTGAAAGGCAAGAACGAATGATGATTGAAATATTTACATAATGTGCACCACCAACCTCACGTCCACTAGCGTCTCAGGACGCGTTTCGCACTAGTCTTTTCCTAGGCGTTATCAACGGGGAATGAAACGTATGTTAGTAACGTTCTGTACCTCCAGAAGTCATGAAGTATATTGCGCATGGGTCAGGTTCTCTCTTGTATGCTGGTGTCATCTGGTGTCAGCGTATTTTCTTGTAGTTGTCGTCGTCTTTTATTTTTATATTCATCTTATTCTTTTTTCAGTATTTATTAAATTTCTACAGGCGTATGAAAGTTCATATGGGGTATTATAGTTGCAATTTGATGGTTTGGTTTTTTCAATTATAATTGATTCAGCGATCTGCATAGCTTCCCAACTCATTTTGTTTATTGAAACTAAACATGGCGTTCCAACTTTTTTGTTTATTGAAACTAAATATGGCTTTCAAACTTTTTTGTTTTATTGAAACTAAACATGGGTTTCCAATATTTTTGTTTTTAGAAGCTTCGATAAATTTAAATCACTTTCAGCTCTTCATCTTTTTGTTTCAGCTAGACTGAAACAAAAAGATTTTACCGATGGCAAATAATAATCACTGCAAATTGTAATCAGTTATTTACCACTGGAAGCTTGTTAAAATTGTATCTTGTGAATGTAGATATTTTTGTTTTTAGAAGCAGCTCGCGAATACTTCACAAGATACCAATTTTTGCAGGTAAACATTATAGTATTGTTCTGAAAATTAAATCACTTATTGACAGTCATATCAGTAATGTCTGGTATAAATTTCATTGGAATCGCATGGTTCCTTCTTGGCGTTGCAAGTTTCACAAAAAGTAGTGTATTATTCTTTGATTCCCAATTTTTATCTCGATACGTGTGAACTTGTGAATGTAAATGGGAAAAGAAAACTCGCACACTTTATGCTTCTAATGGTGTAACTGGTACTCTTATGGATTACATAATGCTTCTTTCTTTTTCCGTTTTAAATTGCACCGAGCAATTGGAAACCAATAGGAATTACTCCGTTAACGGTGCTCGATAACAGTAACTCTCACTCTGCAAAATGGCAGTTTTTTTCCGCCGATAGCTATTCTAAATTTGGAACGGCATTGATTTTAAAGAGGTCTTTCAACTATTGTCCTTCGAGGCATCATTGAAAACTTGTCGGGCTTCAAAAATTGCTACGAAAACTCGGATTAATCTTGTTTTGCGACTGGACACCGTTATATCAATTTCTGCGGAATCTAAATCCGAAAGCTACAGGCTTTCACTTTATCACAGGAAATATTTTAGAACATTAACGAGAAATAAGAAATAACAATACAACCTTATTTTCCTACAATGTTTTGCGTGCACCATCTATATAGTAGCTGCATTAATTTATTTCCATTTTCAAATGTAAAATGCAAATCGTAAGATACAATTTTAACAAGCGTCCAGTGGTAAATAACTGATTACAATTTGCAGTGATTACTATTTGCCATCAGTAAAATCTTTTTGTTTCAGTCCAGCTGCTAATATTTTGTTTATTTCTTTTTGCCTGTTATGTGAAGAGCTGAAAGTGATTTAAATTTATCGAAATGGTTTGAAGATCAAGAGCTATATATGATTTAAATTATTCAACAGCGTGTCTTCTGTAAAAAAAAAAAAAAAAAAGAATTCCAAGAATTCCATACTTATGGTTCTGAAAAAAATTGTGTCAAGTGAAAAAACATTTTGGCAACGGATTTTGGTTTACCTTCATATATTTAGCAAATCCTACTAAAACTGTTGCTATTCACTCTAGGCAAGCCAAAAACTGTCCCAGTTTGGCCTGAGCTCGAGTCCCAGATAAAATATGGATAATTAGTTTGCACACACAGCTGTTTTGTTGCATATTGTATCTCTTCAGGCTGTTTATGCTGATAACGCATTGCTAAGAATATTATAACTCCCTTGTCGGGTATCAACCGTTTTTTTAACGTTAGACAATATTTTTTTACGAAGACTAATTCCTTTTCCAAATAATTGTGCAACTTTTACTACATAATAATTATAATCAATACTTCTGTTAAAATAATTTGTTGTAAATTGCATTTCAGTATATGGAAAGCAATCAATGCACGAAATATTTCATATAATTTTATATATTAGCAAGTTCTACGCAATTTTCGTCACGTTATCCTCAGGGACTGAGTGTCACGCAATTCGCAATTGGCTAATATTTTTTTAATGGATTTCAAGATGTGAGCACATATTCATTTGTCTTGAGTACTCATTCACACGCAATGGTTCAGGTGAAGAGAAAAAAAAACTTTAACACGCGGTACCTACCCTATGAGAAGCAGAACACGAACCTGAAAAGGAAAAGAATGAGTAGAAAGGCGGGTAATGACTTGACGAATGTAGAGCAGGACGCAAAAAAAACATGACTGGAATAAGTACGAATAAAACATGGATGAATTTTACCAAGAGACTAGCTCTTGCTAGATGAAAGAAGTGTGTATTATGCTGAATGTACTGTCTGAATACGTCTGCAAGACTGCTCCCTTCTGGAGCATTTAAATCTAAGACAGTTCAATGATCCACGTTATTCAAGGCTACTATACCCGGGTAGGGAATATAATCAAGATCGAAATGTAAACTGAACACCTATGCCTTTAAACCCATGTTTAAGAACTTAGAACCCTAAATATTTTGTCACAGTAGACTTACCAAACAATCAGGTTTCTTTACTTTTCCCTTATGCAAACATTTTCGGAACTCAGCCTGCATTTTCATTCTCTCTAACTTTCTTTCTGCTTATCTCTCTCTCTCTCTCTCACTTTCTTTCTGCTTATCTCTCTCTCTCTCTTTCTCTCTCTCACTTTCTTTCTGCTTATCTCTCCCTCCCTATCTCATCTCGTTCTCTCTTTCTCTCTCTCACTTTCTTTCTGCTTATCTCTCCCTCCCTATCTCATCTCGTTCTCTCTTTCTCTCTCTCTAACTTTCTTTCTGCTTATCTCTCTATCTATCTCATCTCGTTTTCTCTTTCCCTCATCTCGTTTTCTTTCCCTCATCTCGCTTTCTCTTTCCCTCATCTCGCTTTTTCTTTCCCTCATCTCGTTTTTTCTTTCTCTCTCTCTATCTCATCTCGTTTTCTCTTTCCCTCATCTCGTTTTCTCTTTCTCTCTCTCTAACTTTCTTTCTGATTATCTCTCTATCTCATCTCGTTTTCTCTTTCCCTCATCTCGTTTTCTCTTTCTCTCTCTCTAACTTTCTTTCTGATTATCTCTCTCTATCTCATCTCGTTCTCTCTCTCTCTCTCTAACTTTCTTTCTGCTTATCTCTCTCTCTCTCTCTCTAACTTTCTTTCTGCTTATCTCTCTCTCTCTAACTTTCTTTCTGCTTATCTCTCTCTCTCTCTCTCTCTAACTTTCTTTCTGCTTATCTCTCTCTCTCTCTCTCTCTCTCTCTCTAACTTTCTTTCTGCTTATCTCTCTCTCTATCTCATCTCGTTTTCTCTTTGTCTCTCTATCTCATCTCGTTTTCTCTTCCTCTCTCTCTCTAACTTTATTTTTGCTTATCTCTCTGTCTCATCTTGTTCTCTCTCTCTCTCTCTCTCTCTCTCTCTCTCTCTCTCTCTCTCTCTCTCTCACGCGTAAAGCGAACGCACTCGGCTAGTTATCTAGAGTTCTGGGATTCGATCCCAGCGGTGTCGGATGAACAATTTTTTCCGTTGCTATGCATTGTTTATAAAAACAACGTGGACAGAGCGATGACATTGTCTATTTACATGTCTCAGTATTTTCCTTTTCTTCTTTTATTCATATTTGCTTATTTCCTTTTTTGTGTAAAGAGCATTTGAACCTTATTTCCTATTTTTACTAGCTTCCTCTCAGCCTTTTTTGTTTTTCTCTCTCCCTCACTCTCTCTTTCTCTCTCTTCTTCTTTTTTTTTTTTTTTTTGCGAACCATGTTCAAGTTTTAATCCGCATTTTCATATCCATTTTCTCTGCCGAAGTATTTTCAGAGCTAATCTTCGTTCTTTGTCTTCCTCTCTTCATTTTTGACTCTGTCTATGTCTCCCTCTCCCCCCCCCCCTCGTTTCTCTCTCTCTCTCTCTCTCTCTCTCTCTCTCTCTCTCTCACTCTCTTTCTCACTCTCTCACTTTCTCACTTTCTCACGCACTCTCTCTCTCTTTCTCACTCTCTCACACGGCGCTCTCTCTTTTTCTCACTCTCTCTCACACGCACTCTCTCTCTCTCTCACTATCTCACACGCACTCTCTCTCTCTCTCACTATCTCACACGCACTCTCTCTCTCTCTCACTATCTCACACGCACTCTCTCTATTTCTCACTCTCTCACGCACTCTCTCTCTCTCTCTCTCTCTCTCTCTCTCTTTGTTATTCAGCATGTGTTAAAACTTGTTTGGCATGTGCCTGAACTCTTTCTTCCGAAGCATACTCAAAACTAGTCGCACTCTTGCTGTCTTGCCCTTTTTTTTTTTATCTAATAGGTGAAAATGGATTATAATGCATCAGCGAAAAATCGATTATATAATCCCTTTTATAAATGGAATATATTCCATTTTCACCGATCTCTCTCTCTCTCTCTCTCTCTCTCTCTCTCTTGGTTTTTTCACTTTTCGAAACCGCATGTGTGTGCTAAACATGTTGAAAGCCTAATTAAAATTTTTACTGCGTTCCCATCTCTCTCTTTTTCACGTTACCTGTATCTATTCCATTACAGCTTTTTTTTTTTTTTTAGATTTTGATGAAGCATGTCGAAAACTCACTTCTGCCTGACTTCACTTTTTTTAACTTTATACTCTTTTCTTTCTTTGTTTATTTATTTATTGGAAGACGCATTTCGAAGTTTAATTTACATCTCTGCACCTCTGCGTCGCGCGCGCGTGCGCTTTTTCTTTCTCTTGTTTTTCTTTGCAACTTTTTCTTTACTGAATGAGGCAAATTCTAAATTTAACATATGTTCCCTCTCTCTCTCTCTCTCTCTCCGAAGCATATTCTGAACTTAATCCTCAGTTTCGTTATTTCTTTCTCTGTATCTCAGTTTACACCTACTCCCAGCGTTCATTTATCTGTGCTCTCTACAAGTGCATTCCTCATAACCATGCTTTGATGGGCTATGATTTTCTAGGCTAAGATTATATATATTTGCTGTTTGAGCGGGCGTTGCCCAGCCCTTCCTCCCAACACAGAGCTCTCCTTACCGGTAGTTTGTCCCGCCGTTGATTTCGTTGCCGTTTCCATGGTGACCAACCAGGCTGCTGGATGTGCTGCTCAGTCACCCAAAACTCCCGTAATAGACTCTCGACCGATGAGTGTCAGCGGTCAATAAGTGGATCACTACGAATTCCAAACAGGTCGCGGTTCATTGCCGGACACCGAGACATGAGACAGTGCGTTTCTCTCACGTACTTAGCGTCAGTTGCTTACTTAGGGGTGTTCAGCTGTTAAATTTATTGCCGGGAGATTGCCTGACGACAATACATTAAAAGTTTAACCTCTTAAACTGCTATGTATATTTTGCTTAGCATTAATTCCAAATATCTACAGATAAAAGCTTTTTTATCCTTTATATATCTAATAACGCTTTCTCGTTATGCACAGGAGGTGAAGTTTTCCCATGCATACCGACTGTCAAAGTACAAATAGGACTGATGTCAAACCAGAATTACAATGGGACTGCCTTTTCAGAAATCGCAAACATATAACGAGCGCGTCTGTTAACAACGCAAAATAAAACAAAGAAAAAGGACGTCAATTTAGAACACATTACGTTCTTATTTGTGCATGCAGCTACATGGGCGGAAGGAGTTCCATGTTTGTGAACACCACTTAAATTGTGTTTAATTCGCAGAGTATATATACCAACTAAGAGTAACCAATGTACCACCCGATGGCGAAAGTGGTCTAAGTGCTGGCTTCTGACCTTTCGTTTAAGATGGGTCCGGGTTCGAATCCCGGTGACAAGCGGCGGATGGCCTTGTGGTCAATGTTAGTAACTGCCACGGAAGGACCTCAGGTTCGATCCCAGCAGGAACGAACGCTCGAACCACTAAATATCCGCCATACGTCGGATGGGCACGTTAAGCCGTCGAACCCCGGGTACTGGCTCCCAGGAAATAAATAAGGGCGTCTTCCTTCCCCTTTCTACCTGGTTTCCGTGTCACTTTCCTATTAGACACTTTAGCCAAATCTCCTAGCCTCCGATTTCTGAGGGTTGTTTAAGACCTGGGGCCAGACATTCCCGTACTAAAATCATCTACATATGATCTGATCTGATCTGATTCCCGGTGAGGTATGGATGTTGTGTTTGTCTTACGACACTGGCTCTCTCCCTCACCTGGAACCGATGGCCCTAAACTAAGGACAGGCAATTGCTTATACCCCATAGAGCTGCGCTCACGGTGGTCCTTAAACCAGCAAACAAAAAACTGAAAAAAAAATAATAAGCGGTAGGACCCCCTTTTTTAGCCCGCAAAACAGCGGCCAGTCTGCGAGGCATCGGTTCGATGAGGTGGCTATAAGTATCCTGGTGTATCTGGTACCATAATATCAACACCAGGTCCTCCAGTTCCCGTACATTTCGGGGTGGTGGTGATTTAGTGCGAACCCGCTATTCCAAGTCGAACCACAAATGTTCGATTGGGTAAATGTCGGGTGAATTTGGAAGCCAGGGCATTTACAGAAAATGATCCTTGAACCATTCCTTGACGAATCTGGCAGTGTGGCACGGCGCATTATCCTGTTGGTAATGGCCATCATCAGCAGGGAACACAGTTGCCATGAATGGGTGAACTTGGTCCGCAACGACATTCAGATACCTGACAGCTGTCAGGGATTGTGCTATTGGGTTAATGGGGACTAAAGTCTCCCAAAAAAACATCGCCTACAGCATAACACCACCGCCTGCCTGTTTCCGCCCAACAATATATCCACATGCCATATACTCCCTTGGTAATCGGCGTATCCGCACTCGGCTGTCTACGTGATGCACCAGGAATCTTGATTCGTCAAACCAGGCAACTTTCTTCCAATAATTCAACGGTCCAATCTCGATTATCTTGGGCCCATTTGATATGTTGTTGGCGATGATGTGCACTGAGCATGGGGACCCGGCCGGGTATTCGGCTACGCAGGCCCATGCGCAGAAAGCTGCAATGAACTGTGGGCTGTGACACATTGCCCTGATCACCAATGTTGTAACTGATGATGATTGTCGTACTGTGGCACTGCTGTCCCTGTGAACAATGCACAGAGCCCCCTGGCATCAATGAGCTGGGGACGACACACGGCTGGACAACGGTTCACCGTTTGGCCATCTGTGCACCACTTTTGATACATACTCACTACAGCGGCAAGTGAATAATCGTTTCCGAGATCGTAGTTCCGAGGTGTCGTGCCGTCACAACTTGTTCTTTATCAAACTCCGATTAATCGGCAGCTTTTCCCATTCTGACTCCGAACACTCTACTAACCGAAACCCGGTCCTCGGGTTGTATATATACTTCTCTGTGAACTTCACCTGCGCCACCGTTCTGTCTCCACACGCGCTCATTTCACTAGGCTGGGGGCGGTCATAATGGAATGCCTCATCGATATACACTATATTGACAAAAGTCACCGGACACCTAGAAAAGAAACAGAACATAGCATTTATTGACATCCATTAGTACGGTGTCGGTCCACCTTTCGACTTAATGCATGCACTGACCCTTCGAGACATGCTTTCAACAAGGTTTTGGAACACAGCGATAGGTATTATAACAAAGTAAAATTCTCCGTCATTTTTGGTCTACGCCGGGATTCGAACCCGAGTCCGCTTATTCCGGAACAAGTCGCTCTACCAACTGAGCTACGCAGACGTTCATTCTGATTCCTATCTGCCTTTATGTCGTGTGCGTCCTGCTGGCAGGTACGTCACATCTCCCCCCCCGAAAGAGGGCCGGGGGCATGGCCCACGGGTCAGCCGTGACCATGAATCGTTGCAGGCAGCCATCCACGGTACAACGTGCACTTGAGAACTCCCAGTCAATCTGGTGTGTGGAATGCAACGTCACACACATTTATTTTTCGAAGCACTGGAGAAGGGATTCTCTGATTTTTCCTATCACGCGGTGTGGAAATAACATCACACCATTGCGAGATTTTGAACGGTCGGGTCATCCGGATAGTTCGGGCGCCATTATAACAAAGTAAATTTCTCCGTCATTTTTGGTCTACGCCGGGATTCGAACCCGAGTCCGCTTATTCCGGAACAAGTCGCTCTACCAACTGAGCTACGCAGACGTTCATTCTGATTCCTATCTGCCTTTATGTCGTGTGCGTTCTGCTGGCAGGTACGTCACAGTATGCTTTTCCATTCAGTGCATAATGCTGCCCCAAACTGTTGCTTAGTGTTAGGCCTTGGTTCCAAATTTCTTATGCGGCGCTTTAATTCATCCCATAGGTGATCTATGGGATTACGATCAGGGCTCTGTGCTGGCCAGTCCACACACGATACGGAATTATCGTCAAACCACGCCGTAACAGTTTTTGCTTTATGGCTCGGTGCATTATCCTGCTGGCACCAACAAGGCTCGGTTCCATATTATTGCCACAGAGTTGGTAGGGAATAATTGTCCAAAATACCGAGGTAGACGTGCTGGTTAACAGTTTTATCCACGATAACCAATAGGCCGAGTACACTCCCAGCTCCAAACTTGACCGTACGAACAGCACAGTGTGGAAAATAGCGTTTCCCCGGCCACCGCAATACCCACACATGGTCATTAGACTGATGGATCGTGTATCTGGATTCATCAGCCCATATGACCCGTTTCCATTGATCGACGGTCCACGATAAATGTTCTTTACACCATGCTAAACGACGAGTAGCATTCCGAGTGGAGATGAAAGGCTGATGAGCAGCCGCACGACCACAGTAACCCATGGAATGAAGTTCTCTGCGAATAGTACGTTTACATACCGAGGTTTCAGCATTGTTACTCACTGTACACTGAGGTCATGTGCAGTAAGTACTCCGTCGACGAGCTGTAACGACTATACTGAGGCTTCGACGTCCTCTATCACTGATTCTCTTTGGTCTGACGGTTGGTTTTGCCGCTTCAGGCACGCCATGTGTCTTCCACTTATTCAGTACATTCAAAACAGTTGACTTAGGTATGTTTAAACGCCTCTCGGTTTCTCTAATGGACAACCCACTAATATAACACCCAATAATCTTTCCTTTCTCAAAGTCAGTTCTCTGCCGCCGAGACATTTTCACTCAACCTCACAGTGCGACGTGATTGCGGTCAGTTTCAGGCTTGTTTTTATACCGTATAACGAAGTAAATTTCTCCGTCATTTTTGGTCTACGCCGGGAATCGAACCCGAGTCCGCTTATTCCGGAACAAGTCGCTCTACCAACTGAGCAACGCAGACGTTCATTCTGATTGCTATCTGCCTTTATGTCGTGTGCGTCCTGCTGGCAGGTACGTCACAACTGTTTGCAGCTGTACTGCGCATCTTAACCACGCCGCGGATCCGTTCATTGGCTTCTGAAGGGGTGCCCGGTGACTTCTGTCAATATAGTGTATATATATGTATATGTATATCAGGTGTTATAAAGATTATCCAGACTGGATTTATTAAAAAAGAAAACAAAGGTACAAGAGTTACAGATTATCTTTATGGCGTTCAAAATAGTCCCCTTCCACACACTTAGTCTATCGCTGTTTCCACTGCTCGAAGCATTTTTTGAAATCATCTTCTGAAATAGCAAACAGCTGCTTTGTCGCATTCTGTTGTACACTGAAGAGCAATTGAATTAGAGACAGATGACGTTGTGCAAATGTGACGCTGTGGGAGGTCCTGTAAACGGAAACGATATGACGTATGCAGCGATCCGACAACATAAGGAGTGATGCGACGGGAATCAGTAAGAGTCGGACGCATTATGGGTAACACGAAGGAACTAAGCGCATTTGATCGTGGGCAAATTGTCGGGGCTCGGAAGTCGTGCAAGTACTGGGATTTTCACGAGCAACTGTGTCACGGGTGCACCGTGAATACATCGATTCCGGTAAAACCATCTCAGCGAAGACCAACTGCCGTGCACAACAGCGTGTGGATGAGCGGAGTCATCGTCGGCTAGCTCGCATTGTAACAGCGGATAGACGGGTCAGAGTGCGAGAAATCACTCGGCAATTTAACGCTGCTGTACAAAAACGTGTAAGCAGCCACACCATCCAGAACCGTCTCCTCGCTATGGGGTACAGAAGCCATCGTCCCATGAGGGTACCGCTACTGACCGCACATCACAGGGTGCCAAGATTAGCATGTGCGTGGGAACATCGCCACTGGACCCTAGACATGTGGAAAAATGTTGCCTGGACTGATGAGTCGAGATTCACGTTGGTACATGCGAATGGCAGGATACGAGTATGGCGCAAACAACATGAAGCGATGGATCCTTCTTACCAGCAGGGTACTCTTCAAGCTGGTGAGGGTGGCATTCTCGTCTGGGGAATGTTTACGCCGACTGAAATGGGACCCCTGGTACGTGTGACATCGTCCCTCACAGGTCAACGTTACCGGGATATCCTGGACGACCATTTGCTCCCGTTTGTGCGTCTTCAACATCCCACTGGGGACCTCATCCTGCAACAAGACAATGCAGCTCCCGAATTGTATCCGAATGGTTGGATGAACACTCCACCGACATGACCTCGCTTCCGTAGCCAGCTAGGTCACCTGACCTCAATCCCATTTGGGATGCCATCGAGAGAGATGTTTGAGCCTCTGACTCCCCTCCATCAAATCTTCGTGAACTGTGGAAGCTTGTTCAGGGGTCGATATGGCTTCCCAACGCTTCCGGTGTCTTGTCGAGTCCATGCCGAGACGAATCGTCGCCGTCATCAGGGCGAAAGGTGGTGCTACACGTTACTAGACAGGTATCTCAAATTAAATTGCTCTTCAGTGTATTTCCTCAATATTTTGAAATATTTTCCCTTTCAAGTGGTATTTGATTTTTAGGAAGATAAAAAAAAGTCTCAGTCTGTCTAATAATCAGACCTGTTCAATGCGGCGTTTAGCAATAAACTGCTGTACAGGTTGTAATCAATGCTAATATTTACCTTAGACAACATATACGAAGCAAGACCCACGTCGGAAAAGAAATTAATAGGCGTATAAAACTTGGTTGGAGAGGATTTGAAAGAAACAGTACAGATTTTAAGAGTAATTTACCGTTATGATTTAAAACAAAAGTATTTAATCAATACATCCTTCCAGTTCTTACTAATGAATTTGAGACTAACTAAAAAAATAGGCATACGGAGGATGCACACACCTCGAAAAAGAATGGAGAGCTGCATGGTTGGAATAACCAGGAAAGATAGAAAGAGGAATTCATGAACAGTCAAGAAAATCACACGAATTGATGGCATCATGATCAAAATAAAGACCCTCAAGTAGCAACAGGATGGGTATATTGCTAGAATAGTTGACTACCGTTGGATAACTGAAATACTAGAATGGATTCCAGGGATATGAAAAGGCCGAGAAGATCACATGGGTGATGGTTGGATGAAATTCGAAAGTATGTGGGAGTGACATGGAGGAGACTGGCTCGAGGCATAAAGTTGTGGAAGAGATTTTGGGAGACCTTTACCCAGCAGTTGATTGATAATGGTTGATGATGATATAGCAGCATCGTAATTTTCTTTTCATGTGATTTTTGAATGGCTGGTTATTTGTACTGATGAAGTTCTAAAGCTTAGAAACGGATGCAAAATTGCAGAGCTCAACTTCAGAATTCGCAACCCCGGTGTTTGAGTTGTCTGAGGCTCTTGCTTATGGCTATTCGCTCGAGATTGTCTGAGGCTGTTGCTTATGGCTATTCGTACGAGATTGTCTTATGGCTATTCGCCCGAGATTGTCTTAGGGCTATTCGCCCGAGATTGTCTTAGGGCTATTCGCCCGAGATCGTCTTATGGCTATTCGCCCGAGATTATCTGAGGCTCTTGCTTATGGCTATTCAACCGAGATTGTCTTATGGCTATTCGCCCGAGATTGTCTTATGGCTATTCGCCCGAGATTGGCTATTCGCCCGAGATTGTCTTAGGGCTATTCGCCCGAGATTGTCTGAGGCTCTTGCTTATGGCTATTCGACCGAAATTGTCTTATGGCTATTCGCCCGAGATTGTCGTAGGGTTATTCGCCCGAGATTGTCTTATGGCTATTCGCCCGAGATTGTATTATGGCTATTCGCCCGAGATTGTCTGAGGCTCTTCCTTATGGCTATTCGCCCAAGTCCCAGATAAAACATGGGCTGATGGCTCTATCCCTTCCCTTGAACCAGTGGCCCTAAATTAGTAACTGCGTATAGTTCTACTTGTTGGCCATGGTATATAGTGGTCATTAAACCCCGAAACCAAAAGAGAAAAAAATGTCAGAACCGGCTCTGTAATACTTGTACAACAGAACACATTTAAATAGACAGAGGGGCCCGTGAGCTGCCCAGTATTTTGGGGCACCAGTATTAGTTGCACATTTAGGATTTCACTATGGGTGGACGAATAAAAACACCCGGGAGGAAATATTCCCAAAATATGATGAGGAAGCCATAAAAATATTCCAGTCATATTTAAGTGTGCATGCCATGATTCATGGACGAATCGTTGGTAGCAAGGAAATGTAAAAATGCATGTTTGAATAATGGATACCTATTCATTTCTTCATTAATCCCTCCCGCTTCTCCCAAGTTCAGCTTGTTGAAATCATGTCGAAGTAGTGGGCAAACTACTATGATCCAAGTATCATGATATCAAACGAATTCTCAATGCATGACAATTTCCCCCAATTACGGATATGTACTAAAAACTTCTGTAATGCTTTCGAAAGGTTTACTGTGGGAGACTATATTTTTTGCAGAATCCTCCTAAAAAAGCGGAAAGAAATTGAAATTTTTTTCTCACAAGGCAGTTTCTTATAATTTTCGCTGTGCTATCTGCAAAAAAAAAAAAAAAAGAAAAAAAAAAGAACTGTAGAACTCTGTCAATTCTTCAAACATTCTGGGGCCCCTTGAAAACGCGGGGCCCGGGGCTGCTTGCCCCCTTCCCCCGGCCCATCTTAAATGGCCTCTGTAGTACAGAGAGCATACAGAAGAGAATTACAAAGAAGGGGTACTCCTAGGAAAAGTACAATCCTCCGATAGATTGAGAGATTTCGTACAGAAGAAACACTGTCCAGAACATTTTACAAAGAAGAGCCAAAATATTATGGAAAGTACGTCTTTATGCAAATCGAAGCAACTGCAGATGAAGGATGTCGCGAGCATTTCATGTGTACAGCAACAACTAGGTGAGTTTTCTCCATTGCAGCAAATGGCGTTGAAGTCCAAAAAGAGTTCCAAGAATCTGTTCATCAAGACTCAAGAGACAAATACGTCACAGCAATTCTGTAAGGAATTTCTCAATACCGTAAGAATGATCCATCTGTAATTTGAAATTTGTTTATGAGTGATGCAGCTCACTTTCATTTTAGCGGATATGTAAACAAACAAAACTTAACGGTTCGGGACCAATATTAGCTGGCAGGAAATGCACAGGAAATCTTTGAACTCTCAGGACGTTACTGTTTAGTGTGTGATATCATCGGAACATGTTGTGCCATGCATTTCTTTGAAGAGGCGAATGCAACAGTAACATAACATCAGCGTCCCCATATGTTGTAACCGTTCTTTCCACAATTGCAGACACCGGATGTGAATTGTAATAGTATTTTTGCTCTGTCAGCCCTAGAGGGGAGTGATACCCCCCCCCCTTCTCCCCTTGGGCTGACAGAGCAAAAAATTATTACGTCGAAGTTTGAAGCAAAAAATCACGATACGCGATCTACATATACTTCTTAATCATGTACCGTATAATTATATATGTACTATACAATAAATATAAGGAAATAGTTCTGTTAAATAAATTTAGAAAAATCTAACCAGAAAAAAATTTCGTCTACTGCTTCTTCTAATCATTTAACTTTCTTGTACTGTGTCGTTATTAGTAACTGGATAAGAATAAATTTACAAAGGTCAACCTCCTTCTTAATTGTTATGACACCTCACTATTTTTTTTTTTTTTGGTAAATTTAGGGAGATCACCCTCACCTTGGGGAAATTCTGTGCGCCACGGCACAAGCCCTCCCCCCCCCCTCTCTCTTGGGAAATGTTTAGGTGCGCTACCTCATACACATGTACTTTCTGAAACAGAACTTTCCAAACGAAGTCATATCGCGTAAGAGACATGCCACATGGCCATCACATTCCCCGGTATTATTTACTTATTTGGGTGTGGGGGAGGCTACCTGAAAAGTGTGGTTTTGAGGAACAAACCTGCAAATTAGAGGAACTAAAATTCAACATTTGGCGATGCATAAATGAGTTGACAGTACACACACACACAAGTATTCCTGTAATTCCTCCTATATTTCCGTCAAAAAGTGTGAACAGAGTTTTTCCTTTAATATACGAAAGGAATTTCAGAAAAAATTTCCCTTAACAGCTATTACAAACGTTAATTAACCGTTAACATACGAAAGGAAGTGCGAAAAGATTTCTGAAAATTCAAAATTTTCTTGGCGTACGAAAAAGCCTTGAAATTCAGAGATTTTTTCCCCCGTCATTTCACGGAAAAGGTTGTATCACCATCTGAAAATAAAGTTCCAGGGCAGTGGGTATAACTCTGTTAATCGTAGTGGTAAAAATATGTTCTATGGGTCAAATTGTAACTGGGTTTTAACTCTCTTGCAGGACACATAAAGATCTGAGAAAGCGCAGACCTGTCCGATTCTGAAGACTGTTAATAGAAGGTACCCCAATGACCATTGTCATGGATTTGAACAGATAGCAGAGAGTAAACATCAAGTTTTGCTGCAAGTTCTGAAAATCAGCAATGGGGACCTTCGAAATGATCAAAACTGTTTACGGGAACAATGCCCTATCCCGTGGTCGCATGGTATGCTCGCTTTCGCGAGGGAAGGAAAGACGTTGAGGATGACCCAAGGATTGGAACACCGTCAACAAGCCGTTCTGAGGAAATGGGGGGGGGGAGGAGAGTTCGCGCTCTGGTGTAGTCAGACCGTCGAATAAGGGAATGGATGATGGAGGACAAACTCCATATCAACCGTGAAACAATCCGGCTGATTCTAAAGGAAGATCTCGGAAAAAAGTAGATTTGCGCAAGGTTTTTGACTGAAGAACAGAAAATGCAAAGAGTCGAAAGCTGCAAGGCGTTCATTGCGGCCGTGGAATCGGACCCTTCGATGCTGGACCGCATTGGGACAGGGGATGAGACGTGGTGCTTTCAACACGATTCAGCATCAAAGAGGCAAAGCATGGAGTGGAGGGCACCAAGTTAACGGAGAACCAAGAACGTTCGCCTGCAGAAGTCGAAAATCAAGGCAATAGAGATCACGTTTTTTGACAGCAGAATCGTCATTCACGGGGAATGGCTTGCGGAGGGCGCAACAATCACCAGTGCCTTCTAACTGCAAGTTCTTGATCGTCTACGGGGAAACAATTCATCAAGTGAGGCCGCACCTGCAAGCACGTGGAAGTTAGTTCCTTCTGGATGACAACGCCCCTGCCCACTCCGCACTGTCGGTGACACAATTCCTCGGCAAGTCCTGAGTACCCAAGCTTGACCATATGCCCCACTCTCCGGACTTAACTCCCGCCGACTACTTCATGTTCCCGAAAGTAAAATTGGCGTTGAAAGGACGACGTTTCGTGACTGTTCAGGACATCAAGAAAACCGTTGCCACGGAAATGAACAGTGTTCCGTAAATGAATTTAAAAAGTGTTTCACGCATCTAGTGGAGCGATCAAAATGGTGCATCGATAAGGAAGGGGACTACTTTGAAGAACCTTAACCACAGTTGGACTCAGTGCATTGAACTTTCCTCGTAACAGTAGCTGTCCTGGAACTTTATTGCCAGACGGTGTATGCTTCGTAATTCACGAAAGAAATCAGGGAAAATAGCTCATGAATTTCAGAAAACAATTTTACAGGGTATTATGCACATTGATATATAATGTTACTTATTACTGTTTCACACGTTGTATTTTTTCATTAACTAAACTAGTTTTAACTCTTCATTTTGCGAGTCATCCTCTGTTGCGTACGATGTTTGCGTTTCCAAAGAGGTCGTTGTATCACTGGGTCACTGATCGTTTTCATTATTTGCTGTGTCCTTGTTGCGCATGCGTATTATGGTCGTGGGTTTGTTTGGACATCTTCTTTTTTATTTTCTTCTCACGTTCCACCAAGAATTTCCATGCATATGGCAGGTCGTAGGGGGTGTTGTTGTTACAATTTATATCACGAGTTTTCTCGATCAATACTGCCTCTGCCATTAGGATTTGTTGGTGTGTATTGTGTGTTGTTAAGATTTTCGCGTTTTCCCAATCTGGCATAACATCATTCTCTTGGCAGTGTTGGATTAATGCCGTTTTCACCTCTCTCCTGTTCCAATTTTTGACATGTTCCATAAGGCGAGTTTTGAATAGTCGTTTCGTACTGCCTATGTATATTTTATCGGTGCGATTGTTGTTTGCCTTTCTTGTAGAGATGGAGTATACACCTGCAGCTTCTAGGGTGGTTGGAGTAGTGATACAACGACCTCTTTAATGAAACAATACAACGTGTGAATCAGTAATAAGTAACATTGTATACCAATGTGCATAATACCATGCAATTAGCCACGTATTGATGTAGAACATTTATTGAATATTTGACTCACAAACCACATACAATTTTACAGTGTAGGGGCAGAAATTAGATATTTATATTTGAAACCTTCTCTCAGCTGCTCAAAGACCAATTTAAAAGTTTATTGTTGTATCGTAATGCATTCTTTATAACGAATACATTTTACGATTTCATATTCTAAAATATGTCCGATGATCATTGCATTTTATATTATCACACATTTTTAGGGTCAAAAGAAACGCTCGCTACACCTGAAAACGTGAAGTCATCTTTCTTGTTCCATTACGCAACCGATGAGCAGACGCTATCTAATGACAGCGTCTGTACTGTCACCAGCGAGAGAACATCAAAAGTCTCCTTTTTAAATTTCTCTTGCTATCTTTTTTTTTTTTTTCCTTTCCGCAGAGAGCGCCATCTTAACATTAAGAGCACTTTTCCACATGCTTTAGTTAGCTCTCGGACGACGAATGGAAGTGCGTGTCTTAACTTTCGCAGCCATCCATTTTCTTTTCACAACAGCCTCCATCACGCTGTCTCTGAAAGGAGTTCTGTTGAACAATATGGATTTGAGCTTTTTATTATTATTATTTATTTAAAATATATGTAAAGAAAGAAAAGGAAGAGAGAAAAAAGCCATTAGCGTGCATTTTACGGAGAACATTGCGCAAAAGCATTTTATGATTTTGTGCAATGTTCGTAAAAACAAAAACTTCTGTGGCGGGAATAATATGGGCAGCCCAAAAGAGAAGCGAATTTCAGGAGATTTTAGAGAAGCAGAATCTTTGAAAGTAGGGAAGTTATTTAGGAAATTAGAAAAACTTGTTATGGTACAGAATCGCAAGATGCTACAGAAACGTGAAGTTCCGTATTTATTTGTAGTAGAGCTAGAAAGATTTTGAAGACTTGAATTATTTTAGTGATCTCAATTTGAAGAAGCCGCCCCCGGTGGCGCAGTGGTCTAAGGGGCTGGCCTCTGATCATTCGTCCGTAAGGGGTCCGGGTTCGAATCCCGGCCAGGCATGGATGTTGTGTTTGTCTTACGGCACTGGTTCTTTCCCTTCCCTGGAACCAGTGACCCTAAATTAGGGACGGGCGACTGCTTATATTGAGTTGCTCACGGTGGTCGTTAAACCTCCAATAAAAAAAAATTGAAGAATTTAAGAATAGCAAGCGGTTGTTGGAAAATTTGAAGAAGAAAATCGAAATCAAAACTTTTGGTTTGCTTATGAGAAGACTGTCAATATACAAATAAAGAGGATGTAAAGTTTAAAATGGAATTTTCTGAACTGGTTAAGGGCTAAGACTATTTCTTCCCGTAGAGACAGATAATCTGGTTGAAATACAGGGGTAAACAATGAAACTGAAACACATGGATTTAGGACACAATAATTTATTAGTAGTGTAGGACCTCCGTTGGAGGCCAATACAGCTGCAATTTGTCGTGGGGAAGACCGATACAAGTACTGTACAGTGGCCAGAGTGATTTGAAGCCATTCCTCTTGCAGAAAAGTAGCTAGTTCACGACGAGATGCTGGTGGAGGAAAACGTTTCCTGACTCGCTCCTCCAGAACACCCCAGAGTGGCTCAATAACGTTCAAGACGGGTGACTGTGCAGGCCATGATAGATGTTCAACCTCACTTTCATACTCAGTAAACCTCTCTTCCACCAGTTTGGCTATGTGTATCGGTGCGTTATCATCCTGATACACGGCACCACAGTCAGGATACAATGTTTGAGCCATTGGGTGTATCTGGTCCTCCAGAATTGTTCGATGGTCTTTGGCAGTGATATGCCCCTCAAGAACAATCAACGGGCCGACAAACTCCCACGATATTGTGGCCCAAACCATTACCGATCGACCTCTGTGCTTCACTGTGAGCACTAAACAATTCGGGTGGTAAGCCTGTAAGGGATGTCTCCACACGTAAACTCTCCCTGTTGTGGGAAAGACATGAAGGACAATTCATCGGAGAACAATACACATTTCACGTTGTGAAAAAGATCCACGATTTGCGCTGCTGGCACCATTGCAACCGACGTTTGGCATTCACACTGGTGATCTAGGGTTTGGCGATAGCAACACAACGGTGAATGTTGACCAGGTAAAGCTCCCACAGAACAGTTTTGATGGAAACAGGTGAGTCGTGGTGAGTATTCAACTCTGTGGTGAGTTGGGCAGCTGTGGTTTTATGTTTTTTGGCTACCATCCGTGTTAACACCAGAACGTCCCTGTTAGACAGCTTCCTCTCACCTCGACAGTTACTCCTATTGGATGTGGTTTTGCCCTCTTGCTGGTATGCCGACATGACACTGGATACCGTGGCTCGCGATACACCACAAAGACTTGCTCTCTTGGACACATATGCACCGGCGAGACGCTCACCAACAATCTGACCTTTTTGAAACTAACTCGGATATGTCTCCCATTATGTTGTGTGGATCGCACTTTTTGACGTCCAGCTGTGCTACTGCTCAGCTAATGCAACCTTAGAAAGCCTCGTGGAAAAAAATTAAAATCTTTCACTAAAGCCTCATGGAAAAAAATTAAAATGTTTCACTAAAGCCTCGTGGGAAAAAATTAAAATGTTTCACTAAAGCCTCATGGAAAAAATCTTTCACTAAAGCCTCATTAAAATCTTTCACTAAAGCCTCATGAAAAAAAATCTTTCACTAAAGCCTTATGGAAAAAAATTAAAATGTTTCACTAAAGCCTCGTGAGAAAAAATTAAAATCTTTCACTAAAGCTTCATGGAAAAAAATTGAAATCTTTCACTTAAGCCTCATGAAAAATTAAAATCTTTCACTAAAGCCTCATGGAAAAAATTGAAATCTTTCACTAAAGCCTCATGAAAAAAATAAAAATCTTTCACTAAAGCCTCATGGAAAAAAATAAAAATCTTTCACTAAAGCCTCATGGGAAAAAATTAAAATCTTTCACTTAAAGCCTCGTGGAAAAAAATTAAAATCTTTCACTAAAGCCTCATGGAAAAAAATTAAAATGTTTCACTAAAGCCTCATGGGAAAAAATTAAAATCTTTCACTAAAGCCTCATGGAAAAAAATTAAATCTTTCATTAAAGCCTCATGGGAAAAAGTTAAGATCTTTCACTAGAGCCTCATGGAAAAAAATTAAAAGTTGGGACTGGAAGCTCTTTTACTCCCCAAAAATTCACTTGCATTGCCTCTTCTTTGCCTGCTAAATTTCCCTTCATCAAAGTGAAGTTCACAGCATCAGACATCACCACATCTTTGATGAGTTTCATTGGCTACTAAGTTGGTTTCAGAAAAAAATTCCCCATAGGAATTTTTTTCAACAAAATGTTTTCCACAAATGTCACGAAGCTGCACCAGGGGACAGTGTTACAGCACTCTATGACATACTATAGAAGTAAAGCCCAGGTCAAGACGGGGAAATCTGCAGCGATAAATTCCGTCGGTGCAGCTTAATTTGTAAAACATTAGGCTGCGGAGCAACAGAATACGGGTTCGATCCCAGTCACAGGCAAATTTGTGAAGTTCACATTGGCCCCTAATGGGGAAATGGATCAACTGGCCGTTGGGTTCTTCAAAAACAAAATGTGTGATTTGTTCCACACACCATCTGAAATTGATGAGCGAATTAAATAACAAATTACGAGGGAGGTGATATGATGTACCACACAGATGAAGCAACGGAAAAATTGCAGCGATAAATTCTGTCGGTGTAGCTTAATTAGTTGAGCATTCAACTCGGGAGATGAAGGATGCTGGGTTCTATCTCTGTTATCTGCAAATTTGTGAATTTCACAACTGATGAAACTCTGACACAATATTTTGTCATTCTTGAAAATATATTAAGGATCATCTTGGCAGCATGGCAAGAACAAGAACTGAATTTCGATGTTAGCACGCTACTTGAATACTGCATAGAAAACATTTCCTTGATTATGTTCCTGAAAAAAATTATGTTCATGAAGAAATTGTCCGTCTTGGAGAATAAATGGGCTTGAATTGGATCACGATGATGTGAAAGAATTTGCTCTATTTCATTCTTAAAAACTGACAATAACTGGACTTCGTGGAACACCAGAGTAAGCAAGAGAAGGAAAAAGCACTTTTTCCCCAAGACTTTTCCGTGCTTTGTGACCTACTACAGAGGTCATGATGATGTAAGCACGTGTCAAGATGACAAATCTGCAGTCAAGATAACTAAGCTACACCGATATTCCGTCGGAGTAGTTTAGTCGGTTAGAACAACTGCCGCCCGAGCGTGGAGGCATGATCTTGTCTCCACCACCGACAAATTTGTAAATTTCACACATTGCTTGAGATAATATAAAGAAATCCATGCACGCGTAAGTAAAATAAACAAAACTGTTTGTTTGTAATTTCAAGTACAAATGGATTTTCCACTGGAAAATGTTCATAAAAGAAAGGGAAAATAGTTCACCTCAGAACGTGAGTCTTGACAGTTTCATTAGAAAGTGAACAAAATTAGAGACATCCACGTCAGAATACCTCTAACGATCTCTCAACATCCACTTCTGAGCCGCCAGAGGTCCTAATTGAGAAAGAGAGAGAGAAATAGAGAGAGAGAGAGATTCTGCTTACAAAAAGTAATGTTCTCCAACCCCAACTGCTCCATCAACCCGTTAGGTTATTTATGTCCATAAACTGCAGTAGGAATGTTTAACTCATGCACTTTTTTGGGGGGAGGGACGCTAAATTTACATGTTTTAGGGCGAAGGAACGGGAGAACTAACTATCACTGTGAGCAACTCTATAGGAGCTATAGGCAGAAATCCGTCCTTATTTGGGGGCTATTGATTCTGTGGAAGGAAACGAGATAAAACCTCACAACCGATGCCTTATCCGGGACTCAAACAGAGATGGGAACGGGTCACCGGATCGACAATTACTTGAGGGTCAAACGGGTTGGGTCAACGTGTTCCTGACCAGATTTCGACCCGGTTTTATTTCCGTTTTATTTTTGAAAAGAAATCAAATATTTTAAAGAGCCCTTCACAAGTCTCTGAAATAATACTTCAGAGCTGCAGAGTACGATCCAAAAACTTGCTGAGAAGTGTAAAGAAATGGGATTAAATGAACTTTCAGAAGATAGAACTCATGTACAATCTTTTTACAAGGAATGAAGATTTATCAATTGATGGAGGAAATCAGGAGATAACCAATTCCTATATTTACAGTGGGTAGCAGACATCAAGCGAGAGTCACATTGATGAAGAAATTAACAGATGCATAAAACTTGGTTGGAGAGCTTTTGGAAGGAGCAGTACAATTTTTAAGGGCAATATGCCATTATGTCTTAAAAGGAAAGCGTTTAATCAATGCATCTTTCCAGTGCTTACGTAAGTAGCAGAGAAGTGGACTGCAACTAAAAAAGACATACAAAGACTGCAGACAACTGAAAGAGACATGGAGAAATGCACACTTGGTGTAACCATGAGGAATAGGAAGAGGAACTGATGGATAAGGAAAATGACAAGAGTGGAAAACATCACGATCAGAATGAAATCGCTGAAATGGCAGTGGGATGGGCATATTACCAGGATAACGGGCCACTGATGAGTAACCGAAATTTTAGACTGAATTCCAAGGGACAGGAAAAGACCCAGAAGAAGACCACGTGAGAGATGGGTGGATGGAGGAGACTGGCCCAAGACAGTCCGTTGTTGAAGAAACTTGGGGAGATCTTAATCCAGCAGTGTATTAATAATAATTGACAATGGTGATGATGTATTCGAATTTATAGTTCAAAGCGGATTTGTACGGGTCAGGTCTGGGTTGAGTCCGGGTCGGATCTAATTATGTAACTGCCGGGTCCGGGTCCGAAATGTTTTACCCATTTCCAACTCTGGACTCGAACTCGGGCTCTTTCAGACGAACAGTATAAGAAACCTACGCATCTGGTCACCGGGGCGCCTGTATATTTTTAATACTATACTTATTTATTTATATTTTATTTATTTATGTGTTTTTTTAATTAAAGTCTCGTGTTTAAGTGTTATAAAAGACGGTTTTGAGGTGAAAAGTCAACTTTTGATGGTGTGGGAACGAACAAAATCGATCTCTCTCTCTCTCTCTCTCTCTCTCTCTCTCTGTGTCTCTCTCTCTCTCTCTCTGTGTCTCTCTCTCTCTCTCTCTCTCTCTCTGAGTCTCTCTCTCTCTCTCTCTGAGTCTCTCTCTCTCTCTGTCTATCTCTCTCTCTCTATCTCTATCTATCTGTCTATCCAATAAGAACAACTTTTTTTGTATGTGATTGAGGGTGGAGTCCATTAAAGAGGGGTTTCGTGGGATCAATTGTCACTAACCAAGGACTGTATGTGATTATGAAACGAAAAAAAAACATCTGGGAAATCGTAAATCATATGGAAAATGTTGGGTATATGAAGCTGTGATCGTTTCAAAAAATAATTCTGATTGCTGCCCAACTGCAATCGATTAAGAAAATATAAGGAAAATATTGGTCGTGCCTAGACGTAATCGATTCAAAAAATCTAAGAAAAATTGTGTCTGTTTAATTGCAATAGATTCACGAAATATACAGAAAATTTCATTGTGCTCCGCTGCAATCGATTTGAAAAACATACAGATAATTTTCAGTCTTGATCAGGGATGCCAGATTTCTCTGATACAAAAAGACCTGAATTAAGTTTCAAAAAAGGCCATGAAAGACCTTAAACAAAGGATTGCCAGATTTTGTCCACACAAGTCCTAGTTTACGTTTAATAAATGCCTTAAATAAACGATTGCCAGATTTTCTCGATACAAGGAGACTTGGTTTATGTTTAACAAAGGCTTTGGGCACAGTTTATATGTATAACATTCGTTTGTACTGAATTAACGATGAAACTTCATGTTTCTCATAAATCATAGTTACATGAGAGAACAAACTGAATAGTTGTAACAAAAATATAAAGTTTTGTCATATAGCTCCAACAAAAATTAAATTCTGTATGTTATTATTTTTTCTTTTTGATTGAAGGTTTAACGACAGCAGTGAGCAACTCAGTGGGATATAAAGCAGTCACCCGTCCCTAATCTAGAGTCACTGGTTCCAGGGAAGACAGAGAGCCAGTGTCGTAAGACAAACACAAAACCCATGCCTCCCGGGATTCGAACCCGTACCCATCGCGGCTGAATAATCAGAAGCCATCTCTTTGACCACTGCGCCACCGGGGCGGCTTCTGTAAGTTTAATTTACTCTATGTAATAAAATCTTTGGATTCACATGTTATGAAAATTAAGTTAAACAGCAATATGTTTTTTGTTGTTGTTTGTAAATTTGCCTATTTTTGCAATTGGGTATGAAAATCCGAAATTACACTCGCCACTGCTAGCTATAGAGAATATTCATTCTAGTTGTTGGTGCAGATCCAACAATTCAGAAAGCAAAAATTCCTAGAACACGTTTGGTAAAATTTTGAAATTTGTAATGAGAAAATGCCAGGTATATTTTTATTTAAACTAAGGTTAGAATAAGTCACTTCCACATGTAAAGTAAAAGGCCAAAATAAAAAAAAACTGACGCCTATCGTTAAATAAAAAAAAAGGCCTCGCGGTTCAGAGAAAGGCCTGATCTGGTAACCTGCTTTGTACAGCTGCAGTCAATTAAGAAAGTACATAGACAATTTTTCTTGTTTTCAGCTGCAATCGATTCAGTAAATTTCAGTTGTACTCAACTGTAATCGATTCAAAATGAATTTTTCCAATGACAGTTCTAGAACCGAAGATGTGTCGAGATATTGATAGACGGTACATGTCTCGCTTGATGGAATGCATTGCCATAAGACGTGCTGAAAATACATAACGAGTTTGTTTAAATCTTATCCATGTCTATGAAACAAGTTTTCCAGTAATTTAGAGTTCAGTTAAACGGATGATGAACCAATAGCTACGCCAGCCGCTCAGAACTAGGGGGACTAAGAATGATGGGAGGGAGTCACAAATTTTGGAATGTTTGGCAAAAATTGTGGCAAAAAAAAAAGCCATTCATGTGCATTTTACCCGACGCTGATAATGTTATCACTTTTAATAAATGTATTCAAGTGAATACTGTACTCAGTATATATTTAGTGTATGTAGTATGGGAATCATGGATATAGTACGAATCTGTATGGCAAGTTACTACAACGGCCGTTCTATAAAAGCTGAGAATAAAATCACGCAAAATGAAGAAATATAGGTACAGGAAAATATATGTTATTCTTTCTCAAAGTATCTTCCCTGGGATGATATGCAACGGTCCCATCGTTCAGTCTAGTTTTCAAAGCATGTGGCGAAGGCATTATGTGGAAGCTGCTTTAGCGACCCCTGCACAGCTTGAATAATTTCAGCATCTGTGTTGAATGTTGAGCCACAGAACTTCTCCTTCATTGTTGGGAAAAAACAGAAATCGCACGGGGCGAGGTCAGGACTGTAGGCAGGCTGTGCATAGATGCTATCATCACATGTGGGCGGTGTTATCTCAGTGAAGGGTCCACTTGCCCACCAGTTTCGGTCGCTTAATCGATATGTGTCGTCGCAGACGCTTCTAGACTGAAATGTAATACTCAGCATTGACAGTAATTTGTGAAGGAATGGCATGCTGGTAGACTACACCTTTATGATCAAAGAAAATTATCATCATCACCTTCCCAGCTGATTTGGTTTGGCGGACTCTCTTCGGAGGAGGCGAACCTGTGTGTTTCCAGACACTTGTTGCGAGCTTCATGAGGGTATGGAAATAGTGGACCCATATTTCATCGGCAGTTATTACTGTGTTTAGAAAGTTTGGATCTTTTTGCAATCATTTGTTTCCACTTATGACACACCTGAACTTAGGCTAACAATTGTTCTCTTGTCAGGTGATGTAGTACCCATTTGGAACACAGAATGCGGAATGCCGACGTTTTTGAAATATTAGTTGACGCCGCTATGTCTTCACACGTCATTCGTCGATTTTCTTGCAGGATTGCCCAAAAGAGTGTTAAGAATACGCTATGAAACAACACTTTCAGGTCGACTAGGCTTAGGAGCGAGTTCTGTCGACAAACGGCCTTTTTGAAATCATGATGCCATCTAAAAATCGTTGAGTCACCCAAATATTTATCTTTATAAGCTTTTTCATTAAATCAACTGTTTCTGGAGCCGTTTTACCCAAACGATAGCAAAATTTTATCGTACAACGCATTTCACTTCTTAACTCTGAATCACTCACCTCTACGAAATGCCTGTTTGACGAAATGCAGACGTACCTTAAACAACTGTGCAATAACAAAAGCAGAATCGCCGCCCCGGTGGCGCAGTGGTCTAAGCGATGGCCTCTGATCATTCATCCGAACGGGGTCCGGGTTCGATTCCTGGTGAGGCATGGATGTTGTGTTTGTCTTACGGCACTGGCTCTCTCCCTTCCCTGGAACCAATGACCCTAAATTAAGGACGGGCGACTGCTTATAGCCCATTGAGTTGCTCACGGTGGTCGTTAAACCTCCAATCAAAAAAAAAAGCAGAATTGCCTGCCACGGGTAACAACTGCTGCCATTGATACTTCCTTAATTCAGTTAGTCGTCTGTGTGGTTAGTTTTCCCCTTCGCACTGTTGCCAACTAAAAAAAAATAACTCTCAGTTTTTATGGAACGGCCTTTGTATTTCTTCTCAATCTTAGCTTACTTAGGTTGCTTTTCTTTTCCTTTTAGCATTCATGAGGCTGTTTATGAATTTTTGTTTGTAACCTTACACAAGGAATCTCTCTCTCTCTCTCTCTCTCATATGATTTTAAACTACAATTATAAAAATGGTGTGTTTCTACTACTCTCTTAGAAATTCGTTCAGAGGACTCCCTCCATTTCCCTCTTAAGTACAAACACTAAAAAAATTCATTTTACAAAAAATTCATTTTATATAACAAAATTTCAGTGAATCCGAGAAATTCACGTACATTTATCCAAATTCCCTAGAATCTTAGAAAGTTGCACCAGCCGTATGTTGCAAATGCTTAAATATTTTGGGGGGCTAAAAGATTGGCTCAAAGAAAAGTTGGATGTGCTAAAGCCCACCCGTAGCATCGCACCTATGATGAACCCGCCAAGTACTATTTTTCCCATTTGAATTCCTAAATCTTATTCAGACACCCCGGTTAAGCTCTGGTCCCTGACCGTTCTTCAGAGTGGGCCTGGGGTCGAGTCCGGGATGAGACATGGCTGCTATTTTGCATTACAGCACTTCTGTCTTTCTTCCCTGTGACAAGTGTCCCTGAATTAGGAACGGACGACTGCTTATAATCCTTACACCTTCTCACTGAATTAAAATCACTGTGACTTGGTGAAATCAGGCAATGCAAAGGTTAAACCTCAAAGCAGAAATGACGTCACATAGCTGAACCAATCTGTTCCGCCTTAAGCCAAGGCTTAAATCAGAAAATACATCGCGGCGCTTTTGTTTCCTGTTGACACTGCAGCGATCGATTATGACACACCTTTAAAAGTCATCCTGCGAAGAAAGTAGATGGAAACTGTTCTAATAATACTGCGGCTGCTTAGCGGGTGGAGTTATTTCCGGTCGACGATGAGCATCGCTTGTTTAGGCGATATAGGAGTGGCTTGCCCTTAATTTAGAAACGCAGTTTCCAGAAACTAGGGCGATACAAAATTTTCAATGACCAAAGACGTGAAAAGCTAATTAGCACTGAGGCCGTAAAAAATGTGTTTCTGATTAATCATGAAGACGTAAAGTAAAAAAATAATTGTTAATTAACACTGAAGTCTTCACTAAATATTTTTATAGAGGTGCAAAAATAACTTCAACTTCGCGAGTTGCAAAGCCTTTAGTAATGTAAACCGTACAGCTCAACTGAAAAAGTGTTAATGGTGAAAAAACATCCATGGAATTCGGTGGCCTCAAGTGGTTCTAGTTTACAGTTTTTTTTAATTTTTATTCGTAGATTGCGGCATTTACTGTTTTCTAAGATTAATCAGATGAAAGAAAGGAGTTCGCTCCAAAATAAACAACCATATTCAAACCACTGCGGAATTTCTAGAACTTGAGCTCTTATGGTGGGAGGGGATGCATAGAAATTATAATAAGTGTTTCCTAACTGATTTTCCGCGATGGACTCTGAAACCCCATGAAAATGTTTAAAGGCCAGAAACGGTTCATTGGGAAGAACGCGATTCAGTTTCTGATAAATAATTGTACAGTAAATTCTACTGTAGAGAGTTGTTATAAACTTCTCCAGAAAAGTTAAGGACATTAACAAAAAAAAAAAAAAAAGGACAGCGTGTGATGCCAGTGCCTAAGGGGGCCTGTATAAGGGCTCTTTTTAAAATTGTTTCTAAAATGAATTAATCGCACGGGGCGAAATCGCACGGGGCGAGGTCAGGACTGTAGGCAGGCTGTGCATAGATGCTATCATCACATGTGGGCGGTGTTATCTCGGTGAAGGGTCCACTTGCCGACAGCTCAACTGAAAAAGTGTTAGCTGAAAAAGTGTCAGCTCAACTGAAAAAGTGTTAATGGTGAAAAAACATCCATGGAATTCGGTGGCCTCAAGTGGTTCTAGTTTACAGTTTTTTTTAATTTTTATTCGTAGATTGCGGCATTTACTGTTTTCTAAGATTAATCAGATGAAAGAAAGGAGTTCGCTCCAAAATAAACAACCATATTCAAACCACTGCGGAATTTCTAGAACTTGAGCTCTTATGGTGGGAGGGGATGCATAGAAATTATAATAAGTGTTTCCTAACTGATTTTCCGCGATGGACTCTGAAACCCCATGAAAATGTTTAAAGGCCAGAAACGGTTCATTGGGAAGAACGCGATTCAGTTTCTGATAAATAATTGTACAGTAAATTCTACTGTAGAGAGTTGTTATAAACTTCTCCAGAAAAGTTAAGGACATTAACAAAAAAAAAAAAGGACAGCGTGTGATGCCAGTGCCTAAGGGGGCCTGTATAAGGGCTCTTTTTAAAATTGTTTCTAAAATGAATTAATCATTTTTTAACTTATTCGTATTATTATTAGTATTTTAACAATTCTCAACTACAGGAAGTGCCCTTAACATGCAAGCTTGATTGAGGATGTTGTTACCAGTTTTGCCGCTAAGAAAGCGAGAAGGAGACCTATGTAATATACTTGTGTCTCAATCAGGTCTCAGATTTGTCTACCTTGCTCCCTCTCAAATAAAACTTGGTCCTTTTTTAAAGAGTCAGGTTTAAATTCCCATGACTAAAGCTCACCTTGCAAAAACGTTCTTACAGTCATAATCAACCTTGTTATCAAGTAAAAATTGCAACTCTCCCAGGTGGACAAAGAGATTGACAAAGTTATAATACCAGTGGCGTTTTCATTGCCATAAGCGCGGCTGTTCAAAGTCAGCGGAAATTGTCATCATTTGAAAACGCAGTATATGAGCCGAACTTTGCGTCCCTCGTGTGTCTGTGCTGTGAAGGGACAATGGAACAAGGTGTAAACATCAAGTTTTATGACTAGACTAGAAAAAAGAGGCCATGGAAACTTTTCAAATGATGAAGCAAGTATACAGAAAGAATTGTTTGTCTCGTTCACATGATTTCGAGTAAACGTTTCTGCCACGAAAGAGAATCAATGGAAGGTGACGAATATCGAGACAAAGAACAAACAGTTTGTACGCCAGACTTGATTGAAAAGGTACGATGGAAATTTGAAGAAATTATTTATTTATTTGCCGGCTGCGGAATTTAAACTCACATCATTTCTACCCTGAAGCGGCTGTTCTACAGATGTAACTACGCCGGCAATGCTTATAGCTGTAACTTGCCGTTTTGACAAGGGCGACACCTCTAAGGTGCGTTACATATCCCTCCCCTCCCCACACACACACCCTTGAGAAAGAGGGGTGCATAAATTCGTAGGTTTCGGATCCGCCGACAAACCATGCTGGAAGGAGCTCTCTGTAGAAAAGGAATTCTAATTCTAGTCCATGTGTGGAAGAAGCAACATGCATTTTTCGAAGCGTAGAAGAAGGAAATCTCATTAATTTCAGATGACGTGTAAAAGAGCATCACACATTTTTCGAAGCGTAGATGAACGAATTCTGATTAATTCTAGACGACATGTGAAAGAAGTATCACACATTTTTCGAATCGTAGATGAACGAATTCTGATTAATTCCAGATGACATGTGAATGAAGCTTCACACATTTTTCGAAGCGTAGTAGAAGGAATTTTTATTACCTTCGGACGACGTGTGAAAAAAGCATCAGACATTTTTCGAAGTGTAGAAGAAGGAATTTTTATTGATTTCGGATCACATGTGAAAAAACGTTTGTTGCAGAGATTCCATCGTGCCAACCCAATGGCGCAATGGTCTAAGCGCTGGCTTATGACCATTTGTCCGAGAAAGTTCAGGGTTCGAATCCCGGGGAGGCATGGATGCTGTGTTAGTCTAATGGCACTGGCCTCCTCCCTTCCCTGGAGGCAGTGGCCCTAAATTAGGGATGAGTGACTGCTTTATAGCCCATCGAGTTGCTCACGGTGGTCTTTAAACCTCCAATAAAAATTTTAAAATTTTTTTAAAGTTTCCGTAGTGTGTAGCCTCAGTATGGAAAAGACGAGAGTTACTTCCTTTTGCGTGACAACGCACCAAGCCACAAGGCTCTCGTTATTCAGACGATTTTGGCCAGAAAATTTACGTGCGTACTATCCGCACTCACCATGCTCACCGCACTTAGCCACTTGGGACTGCTTGTTCCCGAAAATCAAGGCAGCACTGAAGTGCTGGTATGTCAAACACGTCTTACCACCAATGGTTCCAGTCACTTCCTAATCGTTGCATGCAATTCGTGAAGGCGGGAGAAAGTTACTTTGAACACACCAGGGTTAGTTTACTCATACATGGCACCATTCCTTTTTAAGCATAATTCTCGTTTTCCAATTGCCGCACTGTGTATTATTGGATCTTTTCACGTACATTTCAAAAGTTGACTCAATTGTCACTTTCTCTGTTTATCTACACTGCTGGCCACCCAAAATGCAACACCAAGAAGGAAGCATCCGATTGGCCTGAAATTCGCAGCATGCGTCGCCCGCGAGAGAACATGCAAAAGAATAGCATTGCAGGGCATATGCAAGTAATGTATGCCCGGAACGCCACCGAGAAACACTATAAGAAGGGTGCACAGAAGGCGGGGTGTAAATAGTGGAAGTGTGTTTTGCTGCCGGGCTTGTGCGTGGGAAGCTTCCTGATGCCTCGTCGCAGAATACGGCAGTCATTCCAGCACGTTTCGGAGTTCGACAGAGGACGAATAGTGGCTTATCGCGACAGCGGTTTATCGGACCGAGACATCGGCGCCCGTGTGGGACGACATCCAGCCACAGTGAGGCGAGTATAGATTCGGTGGGTGCAGGAGGGACGGACGGACCGACGTGAGTGATTGCCGCGGCCGCGGCACACCACCGAATGAGAGGAACGGCATGTTCTGCGGCGGGCATTGACGATTCGCACCACCACATCACGAACGTTAGCGCAGGAATTAGGGTGCGTTGCGCAACAACCTGTGTCAGCACGTACCGTTCGACGTCGTCTGCAGGAGCGGGGACTTTTCGCACGGCGCCCATTGCACCGATTACCTTTGACGTTACACCACCGGCGAGTGTGGCGGCAGTGGGCCGTTGAACGCCGCACCTCGGCTACGGAATATCATGACAATGTCTTCTCCGACGAATCCCGTTTCTGCCTGCAACACTACGATGGTCGGATCCGCGTGGCTGCACCGCGGCGGGAGATTGTATGAGGCCTGCATTATGCATCGCCATACCGGTCCGTCGCCTGGCGTTAGGGTTTGGGGCGCAATTGGATATGACACCCGCACCCCTCTGGTACGCATCGCCGGTACACTCAACAGCCACCGCACCATCTCCGACCTTTTGGAGCCTGTAGTCCTCCCTTACCTGCAAGACCTGCCAGTGGGCTACGTTTCAACAGGACAATGCGCGCCCGCACGTGGCACGCATCGTGCAACAATTCTTCACGGTCCACCAGGTGTCGCTGCTGCCGTGGCCCACCTGTTCTCCCGATATGTCACCCATCGAACACGTCTGGTCGCTGATCGGCAACCGAATGGCCCGGCAAGCACCACCCGCGGCTATGCCTGATGAACTGTGGCAACGTGTGGAAGCAGCCTGGACCGACATACCCCAAGCCCACATCCAAAGCCTCTTTCGTTCGATGCTTATTGTCAGCATCTTTCGTTCGAGGCCCTTATTGTCAGCCATCCAAAGCCTCTTTCGTTCGAGGCCCTTATTTTCAGCCATGGGGCCACACGAACTATTGATGTCTGCGTGTTCCGCAAGTCGCACGGGCCTGTAAGCTCAATCGTTTCATCTTTGTATCTGTTGTTATGTGTCCAGTAAATCTGGCTTTGCTATCTCGTGTCTTTCTTGGTGTTGCAGTTTGGGTGGCTAGCAGTGTATCTGACCAGGTGTAGAAACTATGTCCGGTTTTTAGAAGCCAGAGTGAAAAATAAAAACATCTTTTAAATCATGTACAGTAAAGCACGAGAAGGATTTTTCAGTTCTTCGGATTTACTTCCTCCGGTTGGTTGCGGATACGCTACTGTTTGTAGAAAACAAACTTGAAAATATCTTTTTCACGATTGTCCAAAACTAAATATACACAAAGGAGTTCGGACACTTCCAAATAGGCATATGAACATGCATTTACAGAACCAGGGGCGCACGCCTAGGGTGTGTTGTGTGTCGTATATAAAGGGAAGCGTTGGACACCTTTCAGATTTCATTGGGACCGACTGTGCCTCGCGGAGCTGAATTGACACACTTCGAATGGGGCATGGTGGTGGGATGCCACCTGAGTAAGCAATCACTGCGTAGCATTGTCGCTCTTCTGAGATTCGCAAAGTCCTATGTCGCTGATGTTATTTATCGATGGAAAGTCATATGAAGCCACTAAGCGATGCCGTGCTCTGGTAGGCCGCACTAATTAAAATGATAGTACTAAACGAAGCTTGTTGAGGATGTGAAGAAGGCACGGACTTCTTCCGCCATAGACATGGCCGGGGACGTTGCACAAGCATCTAAAACGGCAATTTGCACCAGGACAAAAATGTCCACGGTTACCATGCTATATCAGCTGCACACAAGACAGATATCACCCCAGACAATGCCAGATGACAATTGCAGTGGTAACTCGCTTGCCATCGTGTGACACCAGAAGAGTGGTAAAGGGTCCCGTGGAGTGGTGAATCACCTTGCTCACTATTTCGTTCGGATGGATGTATTTGAGTGTAGCGTTTGTTCTTGAACCATTGTCAAACGAACTATATTGTCTCAACAGTCAAGTTTGGGGAAAGGGGCGATCCGTAGTGGTGTGGGACTGTTTCTGCTGCGAAGGACTCAGTCCTTTGGTTGCGAGTCCACCAGACTAACGGCAGCCAGGAAAGAAGGCATTCTGAACCATTCCTCACTACTTTTGCTATGGCAGTACTTCTGCACAGATCCTTGCTTCTTTCAGCAAGATCGAACGCTTTACCACACTGCAAGGTCTGCCTAAGCCTGGTTTGAGAGGACAACGGCAAAATGTTGGATTGGTCAACCCGAAGTCTCAATCTAAATCCAATAGAACATCTGTGAGGCGAGCTGGATCGCCATATCCGATCTCGGTTGGTCAAACCTTCCTGTAAGGTAGCTCTGGCCAGAGAAGGACGCGCCAAGCGGGGGTTCAATGGGTGCAAAGCACTCGGGCGCCAGATTACAGGGACGACAGAACGCCCCAATCAAATTTTACGGTTGATATATTGATATCAGTGATGTGGGAGAAGTTAAAAAAACGTTTTTACTCTGAGAAATTGTAGTGCTGCTTGGCACGTTTATTTTTCTAGTAAAAATATTCATTATATAATTCAATAGAAAACGACTTGAAATCAGAGAACAATCTTTATTGTTTTGTTCAGTAACGCATACTGCGGGCAAAGGACTAACAATTTTGTCCTAATTTTTTTTTTTTTAATTTTTAAATCTTGAAGTTTTTTTTTTAAACTAAAAACAGAATTCAAAATAACTGGTTTCCATATTTATTTTTATATGTATCGTGATATGCGTGGTTAGCGCTGTGACAATGGGGCCAATATGAAGAAAAGACACAGTGGACTTCAGAAAACATAATTCTTCGACCTAAAACCTTGATGCATTTCATGTACTTTGAGTGGCTCATACTTTGAATCTGATCGTAAAGAACGACCAAAATATTTCTCTAGAAATTTTCAGCATTATTCAAGAAATATATACTTTCTCTTCTGAATTACCTTACCTTTGCTAAAATTTAAAGAAAGAGCTTCCAGCGTTGACCATAAAACCGTACTCTGAAACAAAGTGGGAAATCGATGCAATAAGGGTATCGAGGTTTATATGGGGGGGGGATTAATACGAAAACCAGTTATTTCAAATTCTGTTTTTAGTTTTATACAACTTATTTCTATACGTAAAAATATTTTTTTAAATATGAAAACCAGTTATTTTGAATTCTGTTTTTAGTTTTAAACAACTTATTTGTATATGTACCCATATAAGAGATTTTTTGGTGAGTTGGTCAGAATAGTTAAACAGACGACCGTCGTGTTCAATGTTATATATATTATGAACACTCTTAATTTACGGGAAATAGAAAATGATGTTGCTAAAGATATTTATTTCATGTAAAAATACATAAAAATTGAAAGTATTCTCATACAAGGAGCAGCTGATCTAGGCTTGCACCCAGGCGACGAATGCCCTTAGGCGCCCGTGGCTCTGGGAGTAGTTTTACGGAATGAAAATTCCGATACAGACCCACCACGGGAAGCATGCCTAACCACCACGGGAAGCGGGCGCTCTAGCCCAAATCTCCTAGCTTCCTATTTCTAAGGGTTATTTAAGACCTGGGGTCAGACACTCCCTTCCTAAAATCCTTTTACATATGATCTGATCTGGCGAAGCATGAATCAAAATTGCAAGTTGCAGAGATAAGCCTTGCCGGCGTAGTTCAGTCGGGAGAACATCCCACTTCGGAGTAGGAACACGTGGGCTCTATTTCTACCACCGGCAGAAAAGGATGCGTTCGCTATAAGTGCATTCGTCAGAAAGTTGTTTATAAAAGAATACATAGCGTTTTTTGACTGCGGATGCGAAATATCTGTTGTCAGCGTTCGGGTTATTTGCTTGATGTAGAATTTTTTTTTTTTTTTTGTACATTGTGTTTTTTCTGGCAAAGGATGTGTACCTTAGAACTAAAACATTAGAAACGCGTTTTTGTTTTACTTTTGGAAGATGGCACGTACCATGGGAAGCTAACGAGCAGGGTTTTGAAAGTCTAATGGCATTTCTGCTGAAAAAAACGAAAGCAAAATCTCATTTGAAGGTCACACTACAGTAATCGCTTTTGCAATTCATTAAAATAAAAGGACAAGATTAGATCACCGGGTCATTTGAGTAACTTCAAGTGGTCAAGTGGTCAGGTGAGTAGCCTCAAACCCAGTAATTTCATTAATGGCTTGGATGTCTTCCAAGTGAAGCAGACTCTCCAAAAATGCGTATGCTGTCATCTAAAATTAAACTCAGAAACACCTGCTGTTAAGTGCAATAAGGAGCAACATCGTATAATGGTGAATGATAATTCATTATCAGATGTGAATACTACAGCATTTCCATTTCCAAACAATAAAAATAAAAAGAAAAAAGTTATTAGGGGGCAAATATTTGCAATCAGTTAGTCTTCACGCGTTTCAAAAAAGAAAAATGGTACGGCATAGCGAATAGCTGTCTCCATATGTAAATACAGGTTGTCTGGATTCCTTCCAAAATGTAATTAAGTAAGTTAATTTATTTGACATTAACATAATCTTACGTAACAAATATAATATTGTAAAGGACCCTGTCTGGAGCAGCTGGGATACAACACTGAAGTAATTGTAGCACGATCGCCCAAAATGATGACCCCAATTTGCTACATGAGCATTATTACGGACCTGGGAACTCCCTGGGCCTCCCAAAATTACGCTTAATAATGAGCAACAGAGCTGCCATACCGAAAGTATTTCCCAAAATACATCAGAAACTCGTCTTCAGCACAAATTTAGCAAATGTTATCATTCTTTTTTTCTTCTTTTTGATTGAAGGTTTAATGACCACCGTGAGCAACTCAATGGGCTATATAAGAAGTTTATTTAGGGTCCCTGGTTCCAGGGAAGGGAGGGAGTCAGTGCCGTAAGACAAACACAACATCCATGCCCAGGGCCGTAGGTACTGAGAGGGCAGGGAATGAGGTTGCCCTCCCAGAATGGTCATTCCAGGGGAGTAAATTCATGCTCTGCGAATGTGAAAAATAAAAGTTGTAACAAAAAAAAAAAAAGTTACGCCCTTCAGTAATTTATTTTTAAAGACTGTAGTTAGTCTTACACAGTGTTCCATGCAGTTAACCAGGGTACAGAGTAACATACACTATGAGGTGTGATCATCTCACATCCATGAAGGGAATTTTCCAAAACAGTGAATGGAGGTATAGGAAATAATATGCTAATATACCTAACCTTCATGACCTTTCCGAACATGTCATTGGGATGAAAAGCTAATTAATCATAATTAATCATATGTGCTCTGTCGCAGAAAGTTTTCTGAGCGTTGTACCTTGAATGGAATTTTTCCAAGCCCAACCCCAAAAGCTTCTTCCTATTGTTACGTTTTTTTTTCCCATACTCATTCGTCCTGTAGTGGTTTGTTTTTTTGTTCTGCATTCCTGTGGAGTGTTGTGTTGTCAGCGTTCACATAACGTTTTCGCTTTACTTGGTATTTACAACCTATGGTTCTTGGGTATTTACCTAATTTTTACATTTTTTATAAAATGATGTCAAAAACCTGACGTGCGATTTTTGAACGATTATAATACTTCCCTATAATGACAGTGTGTGAGAAAGTAAAAACCAGGTAGTCTATTATTTGAGTGGAACTCGAAGGGACGTAATTTTGATCTCTAAGAGCGTAATTTCAATCCTCGTGTGATTTCTGTGTGAGAAAGTAAAAACCTCGCATTATTTGAGTGGAACTCGAAGGGGCGTAATTTTGATCTCTAAGGGGCGTAATTTCAAGTCTTGTGTGATTTCTGTTTGAGAAAGTAAAAGCCACGTATCATTTCAGTGGAACTCGAAGGAGCGTAATTTCAAGTCTTGTGTGATTTCTGTTTGAGAAAGTAAAAACCACGTGTCATTTCAGTGGAACTCGAAGGGGCGTAATTTCAAGTCTTGTGTGATTTCTGTTTGAGAAAGTAAAAACCACGTGTCATTTCAGTGGAACTCGAAGGGGCGTAATTTTGATTTCCAAGGAGCGTAATTTCAAGTCTCGTATGATTTCTGTGTGAGAAAGTAAAAACCACGTATTATTTCAGTAGAACTCGAAGGGGCGTAATTTCAAGTCTTGTGTGATTTCTGTTTGAGAAAGTAAAAACCACGTATCATTTCAGTGGAACTCGAAGGGGCGTAGTTTTGATTTCCAATGGGCGTAATTTCAAGTCTCGTATGATTTCTGTGTGAGAAAGTAAAAACCACGTATTATTTCAGTGGAACTCGAAGGGGCGTAATTTCAAGTCTTGTGTGATTTCTGTTTGAGAAAGTAAAAACCACGTATCATTTCAGTGGAACTCGAAGGGGCGTAATTTTGATTTCCAAGGAGCGTAATTTCAAGTCTCGTATGATTTCTGTTTGAGAAAGTAAAAACCACGTATCATTTCAGTGGAACTCGAAGGGGCGTAATTTCAAGTCTTGTGTGCTTTCTGTTTGAGAAAGTAAAAGCCACGTATCATTTCAGTGGAACTCGAAGGGGCGTAATTTTGATTTCCAATGGGCGTAATTTCAAGTCTCGTATGATTTCTGTGTGAGAAAGTAAAAACCACGTATTATTTCAGTAGAACTCGAAGGGGCGCAATTTCAAGTCTTGTGTGATTTCTGTTTGAGAAAGTAAAAACCGCGTATCATTTCAGTGGAACTCGAAGGGGCGTAATTTCAAGTCTTGTGTGATTTCTGTTTGAGAAAGTAAAAACCACGTATCATTTCAGTGGAACTCGAAGGGGCGTAATTTTGATTTCCAAGGGGCGTAATTTCAAGTCTCGCCCTCCCAGATAAGAAAAGCTTGTTACGGTCCTGTCTATGCCTCACCGGATTTCGAACCCGGACCTTCTCGGACAAATGGTCATAAGCCAGGTTGTGCAGATGAAATGTCGGAATACTGATGGAAACTTCCAACACATAAAATGCGGGTCAAAATAGTCTTTATTTTTCAAAATAATCACTGCCAGCAATAACACACTTTTGCCAACGAAACACAAGCTTTACTGAATGCAGTAGTAAAACAAGAAAGATAACACCGAATTTTAGGGTGTAATAAACATGTCTTTTGAATCCGTTCTAAAGCTAATTGAATTTATCAAAGCTATCCAAAGTCAATGGAACCGGTATTGAAAACCACAGTATCTGACGGAAGAAAGAAGTTTTGTAATCGGGTTTTTAATCCCTCAGATATTGCTGTAAACGGAATCGTGATCTTATGCCCACTGGTTGAAGACTTGTGCGTTAAGAAAAATATGAATTTATATAAGAAACCTTTCGCACCGAAAATGTTCTCCAACACAAAAGAATTTTTCAAATCGGACTCTACAACGTGATGAAAAGCAACTATACACTGAGTTAGATTTGCATTAGAAACACCTACCTAATAACGCGTTGGTTCACCTTTCTATGCAATCCAGGCCGCAGACGATTAGAGACAGATTCTACAAGGTGATGAATAGCAACTATACACTGAGTTAGCTTTGCATTAGAAACACCTACCTAATAACGCGTTGATCCACCTTCCTATGCAATCCGGCCTGCAGACGATTAGAGACCGATTCTACAAGGTGATGAATAGGAACTATACATTGAGTTAGCTTTGTATTAGAAACGCCTACCTAATAACGCGTTGGTCCACTTTTCTGAGCAATCGCGGCCCGCAGACGATTAGAGACAGGCTCTACAAGGTGATGAATAGCAACTATACACTGAGTTAGCTTTGCATTAGAAACCCCTACCTAATAACGCGTTGGTCCACTTTTCTGAGCAATCGCGGCCCGCAGACGATTAGAGACAGACTCTACAAGGTGATGAATAGCAACTATGCACTGAGTTAGCTTTGCATTAGAAACACCTACCTAATAACGCGTTGGTCCACCTTTCTATGCAATCCGGCCTGCAGACGATTAGAGACAGATTCTACAAGGTGATGAATAGCAACTATACACTGAGTTAGCTTTGCATTAGAAACACCTACCTAATAACGCGTTGGTCCAGCTTTCTATGCAATCCGCCCCGCAGATGATTAGAGACAGATTCTACAAGATGATGAATAGGAACTATACATTGAGTTAGCTTTGTATTAGAAACGCCTACCTAATAACGCGTTGGTCCACCTTTCTGAGCAATCGCGGCACGCAGACGATTAGAGACAGATTCTACAAGGTGATGAATAGCAACTATACACTGAGTTAGCTTTGCATTAGAAACACCTACCTAATAATAATCAATGAGTCGTCTGCAGACGACTAGAGACAGATTCGCGGCACGCAGACAACTAGTGACTGATTCTACAATATTCTCCATTGTTAACTTGATCCATGTCCGCTACATCAGCTTCGTCAATTCACGCTCATTCCGTGGAGGAAGATCAGCAGTTCTCACACCTCATTCTAGTATATTTCACTAATGTTCAATTGATTTACAGTAAGGGGAGTTTAGGATCCAGGACAATGTGGCGAATACGCTATCGTGTTCCTCCAACCAATCAGTAGTTATACGAGCCCGATTATAAGGTGCGTTGTCCTGTTGAAAGATGGCTCTGTGGTCCGGGTCAACCTTCTGCAGATATGATGGAGATGTTCGATTAACAGATCCCTGCATCGTCCACCGTTCAGTGTTTGAAGTGATGATAACCAAAGGACCTAGGGCTTTCCAGGAAAGAGCTCCCTAGACAAGATCACCACCTCCATCGGCCTGTTGAACCCCAACTGTGCAACCACGGAAATAAGGCTTCATGTTGTTTACGCCATATCCCAACCAGGCCATCAACGTGGTGCAGCAGGAAATGGGGCTCATCACTCCAGAAGACCTTTTCCCATCTATCAAGGGTCCATTGCTAACGTTCCTTGGCCTATGCAAGGCGTTGTTTGCGATGACTGGGCGCCATCATGAGTACTCTCTTTAGTCTCCAGCTGTTGAACCTCAGGCGAGGCAAGGTACGGCGCATGGTGCATTTGGAAATAGGTCGAACTGCGCCGCTGTTGTACTGGTGGGTGAATGTTGCACGTCGTTGAGGAAGATACCAGTTGTGACACCGGACGCTCACTTTTCGGATCAACCGCGAGTGGCTGACCAATATGAGTCCTTCTTCTAGATGTCTCTGCATCATTAATCCAGTCTTGGTACACCCTTGATAGAGTAGCACGCTAACAGCCAGCAAGTGCGGCTGTTCCAGCAGTTCTTCAACTATCTGGGCGCGGTCGAGTTCGCTTACTTCGCCACGTTTCCCCATTACTGGCAAACGTTTACTAATTACGTACAGAGGATAGGTGTGCACAATTTGTAATATCCGCAACGTGGCGTTGCCATCACTAGGTATTTTCTTATTGCTCCAAATATGTAAAGCGCGGATGTTCCTAGTACAAAGTAACACAGTGTATGTGCCACATTCATTTTAGAAACCGGTGAAACCTATCCGTTTTTCACTCCTACGAATACGTTGTTTAGGAAAGCGTTTTTGTACTTTTTGTTCATTTATCTAAACATATCTTAGTCACAGAGCTGATGAAATTGTGCTCAAAAACCTTGAGGACTTTTCCTATCAAACAGTCGTGACGACTCGGGGGGGGGGGGGGAATGCGGATTTAAAGTTTCAGAACTTTGCATAAGGGACGCTCGACCCACAGAGGAGGATATCCAGAGGTAAATTTCACATAGAGGCTAATGGAAACAGGATGACCTAACATTGGCCCCGAAGACCTGTGCACCAGTGGACTGTCATGGAACTTATCTACCGTAACCGTAGCGGTGAAAGTTTAGCTTTTCTTTCTTAATACGTACACTCACGGAAAATTACATTTGCGCAACAAGAAAGAAACATCGGATTGAACTGAAATTTTATGGACGTAATGACACAGGTGAATGATACACATGATGGCAAAACCAGAGCTGCAAGAAAAGTACAGAAGGATCTGTGGCACGCAGTCAGGTCATCTTCAATAGCGCGTCGCACCGTCTCGTGTGGCGATATATGCTGCAATACGGTCCGGCATGGAGGCGAACAGACGCCTGATGCAGTGGCGGCTCGCGGTAGGAAAAATAGATGAAGAGCTACAAGAGCAATATGAAAAGATATCTACTATCTTCAATGAAAATCGGTTAATGAAAACTTACCTATTTTTTTATATACTAGATCAATTCTTCTTCCCTTTAAAGCTGGAAATTTGTCGATTATGTCGTCATAAAATGGCTGTTTCTTCGTGACATCAAGATAATGTCTTTCTGAATAGAAATATTTGCCAAAGAAGCAAGTTTATCTGGATAAATAGTGTTTCTTGAGTAAGTTTGCATTCTTTTAAGGCAAGAAAAACTTCTTTCCACTGAAACACTTGCAGATGCAATTGTTAAAATCAGGGAAACCAATTTATAAGCTTCTGTAAAAATGCCTTTATCTCCATGAAGCACTCGAAGAAGTTCATGAGTCGATATACTCCTTAATTTTTCACCAGCATATCCAAGACTCAGTTCATTTTTAAGGCTCTGGTGTTTAGTAAATATTTTTCCGTAAAAATGTTGTAGATTTTCAAAAGCGTGAGAGGGAAAGCATGAATTAAATTGTCCGAATTTGGTTGTGTCAGCAAGACAGGCAAATTGAAGTTTTTAAGTTTCTCACAGGCTTGAAATCTTATATCCATTTCCATAAGAATGTGGTACAAAATTTCAAAATACAATTGTTTATAATTTTTAAAAATTGTTTCTTGTATAAGAGCAACATATTCCCGTTTAGATCTGCTTATTTCTGTGATTTTGCTAGCTTTTCCAAACAGTGTTTCAAATACCTCATCGTTCCTTTTATGGCTCAAAATTTTATAAGTTTTTTTTTAATTTGAGTAACACAGTAGTTTTTGTCTAGTGATTTCTTCTGCAAAATTTCGAATAATAGATCGGTGAAGCCAAATATTTCATTAAATACTATTCCCAAAAATGTAAATTCAAAAGTGTTCATATAATTTAAAACCCCTTGGGCAAGTTGAATTGATTTTTTGTCTGATTGGTCACCATTTGTGAGAAATTCGAATACTTCCTTCAATTTATCCCAATCTTCAACTATTACATTTACTAACTTCGAAGTGGAGGACCATCGAGTTTCTGTTATGGATGGCATGCATCTTGCGGCTGTTGATGTGAGTGTTTTTTTCACCACTCAGCGAAGCGATCGCTTCACTGAGTGGTGAAAAAACAAAGGAATTACACTGAGGCTTGCAAAAAATATTCGACACTTAGAAATTTTAGAAAAACTCTGCTGTAATACAAGGTTCAAACGATGTGCTAAGTAATAACAAAAACAGCTTGAGAAGCTTTATGCTTCATTTTTTCTGGAGCCCAGTCAAGTGTCCAGACATTACGCTTGCCCCATCGTAACATTGTCCTATTGACTTGTGTTGATAATCAAACTGTTCCAAAATTTTGTCTAGCATTTCGTATAAAGCTTCTGACGTTCTATCTTCACTCACATTCATGGAAACCCAAAATCGCTCAACCAATACCCCTTCCGAATCAACAGATCTTATTATTAAAGAGCACTCGGAAGTCTGGTTATGTCTTCCCATCTACTTCAGTATAAAAGCATTGAACTTCATTTATTTCATTTTTGACGTGATCGTTTACATATTCAGAAATACATTCAATTAATTCGTTTTGAATAGTTTTTGAGTCACCTGTGAAGACATTTTTTATCATTACGTATTGATTTTGAATTTTTAAAGGAGTTCTTGATATCAACAATTCCTTGAATTTCTACGATTTATCGAGTCAATGCCTTTGTCATGGTCACGTAATGCTAGTTCTTGTTTACTCAAATACAGTACTGCATCAATCATTGTCTGCAGGAAAATGATTGATGCAGTACTGTATTTGGATAAGTACTGTATCAATCATTTTACTGTATTTGGATAAGTGCCGCTTCGTTTTGTCCCCAAAACGAAGCGGCACTTATCCCTAAACACCACACGTCGCCAGTCTGTGGCGTTCCACGTCGCTCTGGCCTGGCACCACTGCACACAGAGCCGGCAATGTTCCGGTGTTAATGGCAGCACACGTAAGAGACGCTAGGATCTCAGATTCGCTTCCGTGAGGCGTCGGGAAATGGTTCGTGGGCACACAGGAGCCTCTACATCTGCCTGTATAATGGCCCGGATCCCCGTGGGATCCGCTCGTGCCTGGAGTACGACCCATCGATCCTCTCTACCGGTGGTCCTCCTGGTCCGTCCAGAGCCACTCCGCCGTGTGGCATTGCGTCTCGTTTCCACTGCTACCAACACAGTCGGACGGTAAGGTCAGAACGATCCACGTGGCGGTCTATACGGCGCGCCGACAACCCTGCGGTTTTCAGCCGGTTGATCAGGCCTCTCTGAAAGTCCGTAGGTTACGTAAATCGACGTGTCTGGTGCCTACCCGTCACTGTGCTGTTGCTTGCGTCGGCTGGTGCTTTTCGCTTTCATGAGGCATCGACTATACGCCGGTTTATAAGGCTGCAGGTTAGTGCTTCCATAGCTACCACGGGGTGCGCGGTCATGCGCAATCGCACCAAACGTGGATCATTTGCTTACCAGCTGGCACTCTAGCTATTTGCAAAGTTTCGCGGCTGTAGCATGTTTTCTTCTAGGTGGTCAAATTTCATTGCCCGTGAGTGTAATTACTTTTTTAAGAGTTGCAACTCTCCCCTCGATGCTGTTTATATAGCCACTGGTATCGCATCACGTGACAGACGCTAACGTAGTTTCATGTCAGACCAGTGGAGCGCTTGCTAAAAAAAAAACTTCAGTCTCTTCTCCTCTGTGGTTCAACCCAGCTTACTTGGCGTCGATTATTATTCACGCAATGATGAAGCTCTTCTAGACGACAGCCTCTCATTGCACTTCCAGGAGTTGAAGCCTGCCTGCACTTATTTACTTATGCTACGGTTGTTATTGTCATACAAGCACATACGCAATGCGGCAATTAAGTAATGAGAGGCTGATTTTAAAAAAAATATCGGTAAAACACACGTGTCGGGAGGGCATGGTATTTTTATAAGTTATTTATCAGTTATGCGGTGGCAACAGCGTTTGCGTAAGACTTGCGCAGATGATTATTTACGCCGTGCATGACGTCATTCGATGGAATAGCATTGGCACGGCTCTGTCATGGAGCTAAATATCTGGTTCTATTTGAAAATATGTTAAACTGCATCTGAGACAGTTGAATTGTTGGGTGATGTGTGTGGGGATAATTACCCGTCTCGTGCACAAATACTCCAATGGCATGTACTTTTCAAGGATAGGCGGGAAGATTTAGAAAATCACGAAAGGTCCGGACGCCCTATTTCAGTGCACACCTCTGAACTCATTGAGAAAGTTCGCGAAAGGATAAAAAGTGATCGTTGTGTGACCTTAGGGATGCTATAATGTGAGCTCGGTGTTAATGAGGAGACAATTCGTCAAATTTTAGTGCAACATTTTGGGGAAGAAAAAGTTTGTGCTCGTTTTGTTTCTCATGCTTTGTCAGACGAGCAGAATTTTTTTTTATTGGAGGCTTAACGACCACAGTGAGCAACTCAATGAGCTGTCAGTCCCTAATTTAGGGTCACTGGTTCCAGGGAAGGGAGAGAGCCAGTGCCGTAAGGCAAACACAACATACATGCCTCATCGAGATTCGAACCCGGACCCCTTTCGGATGAATGATCAAAGGCCATCGCTTAGACCCCTGCGCCACCGGGGCGGCTCTTTTTTGGTTGGAGGTTTAACGACCACCGTGAGCAACTCAATGGGCTATAAGCAGTCGCTCGTCCCTAATTTAGGGTCACTGGTTCCAGGGACGGGAAAGAGCCAGTGCCGTAAGACAAACACAACATCCATGCCTCACCGATATCCGAATCCGGACCCCTTTCGGACGAATGATCAGAGGCCATCGCTTAGACGACTGAGCCACCGGGGCGGCCCAGAAATGTGCACGAGTGGAGTATGCAAAAGACATCCAGGAGACGGGAGAAATAAATGCAAAATTTTCTCCAAAGCATTGTGGCAAGTAACGAGACATGATGTTTTCATTACGAATCTGAAACGAAGTGTTAGAGTGCTCAGAGAAAAGAGTCGCCGCAATCAACCAAAGTAGAGAAGATCAGGTAACGGAAGTCCAAAATCAAGGCAATGCTTATGTGCTCTTACCACATCACAAGAATTCTGCATTACGAGTTCATCCCTGAAGGTACAACTGGCACTGGCAATGCTTACACGTCTGTTTTAGAACGATTGTGAGAGAGGATTATTCGTGTCAGGCATGGGTGCAAAAACGGGCGGTGTTTCCTTCTTCACAGTAACGCACCCACACACAGAGCAGTCAGTATACAGCAATTTCTGGCACGAAAGCAAGTGTATGTACTCAACCATCCCCTTATTTGTCACCGTATGACTACTTTCTATTCCCTTAATAAAAACTGCCTGTAAAAGGAATAGTTTTTCAAAACATTGAAGACATACAAAGAACTGTAACATCAGCTCTTCACTCCATACCAAAAGATGAGCTCTGCAAGTCCTTCCTTTCGTTGGCTGATCGTGTCGCTTCTTGTATTAACGCGGCAGGAATATTCTTCGAATGAAATATATTCATGTAAGTTATCCTGCTTTTCCATTCTTTTAAAAAATGTCAATCTCATTACTTAATTGCCACAATATGTATACTATATAGATACATACAAATTAAATTCTTAATAAATTCGTAAAAAAATAAATAAATTTATCTGAGTGGATAAAATCGAAAAGTATATCAAAGCAACATGCATGGATCTGCTCCAGGTAAAAAATAATAGAAGAAATTTTCTAAGAATTTTGTATTCAAAAGCAAAACAAGACTTAGAGAGGCGTAGGAATTTTCCATAAATCGTTTTGATTGTTTTGTGTTGTATCCAGGCCTGACGAGATGGGGGGAGGGGGGAGGCGGTGCTGTAGTAGCCCGGCCCCAGAGGGGGCCCATAGCCTGTTTCTAAAGTAATTTTTTTCTAAATATTATTTTATGCTGTCTGAATATTTTTCAAGCTATACCGTCATCGGAAGTTTGAAGTTACGCGTAAAAATGCGTAATTTACGTCATAAATGTAAAAAAGGGTAATAAATTCAAAACTTGCTTTAAATACAATAAACTAAAAACGAAGTGTTACAATGTTACTCGAGTTCCCAGGCTAACTGCAATACGTGCGTGGGTTACCTGCGGCAAATCAAACGAGCTCTCCATATTACGTTTTTCAGTTCTTCTTTCCATTTCCAACGACACGCCGACACCACACATTGGGTTCGCTGTGTTGCTTTGCTACTCACCGGCACAGACTATTGTGCATGATATACAACGTAATTGTTAGTCATCAAAGCTGCAGACAATTTTCATCATGTGGAATTTGTCACTTTGTGTTTCCCACCAGAAGCCGGCATCTTTTGTCTTTTTATTTTATGCTCAACTAATTATTTTCGCATTGCGGCAATTTTTATAAATGAATATAGTGTCTTTGTGCGTAATTCAGATTTCGTTTATTTTCCCTTATTCCGATGACTGATAAAGTCGTCCTGTTCACAGCGGCAGCTTAAAAGAGAGAACACAAAATTTAATGCTTACTTATGAGAACCCTTTGTGGTTACTTTTCCAGAGGCTGCATCTTTGAACGTATATCACATTCTAAAAATGAAAGGTAAAAAATGTGATGATTATGAAAAAGTACTAAGAAAAATAAGAGTGTCTGTCGGTAGATGACGTTCAAGAGTTTTCTGAGAAAACTCTTTTCTCGAAAGGGAGGATTCGAGGGCTTATTTACGGAGGGGAGGATATGAAAAATTATCCACCGCAAACAAAAGATTGATGAGTTGCAACCGGTCGGGTTGTCGAGAAGTAGGGGAATGGTGGTGATTGGAGCGGGGGCGAAAATTTTATTGCACTGGGGCCCGAACTCGCTTTCCACGGCCTTGGTTGTATCGTATAAGAATCTCTATATATAGAGAGCAAAATTGAAAAATAAGAAAATGTGAGTGTTTCCGTCCGCAAAGTGGTTCGACCACTTCTAAATGACTTAGAAATCGGAAAATAGGTTTGCTGGTAGATGTTGACGTCCATATATACCTCGAAAACTCCGAAAACCAAAATAATCAAAATGGCGGCTTTCGAATACTGCTTTGGAGCACTGCCTGCTTCAATTTTTTCGCGAATTGTTCGACCACTTCTAAACGATCTAGAGATCTGAAAATCGATATGCTAATATAGGTCTTAATGTCCGGATACATAGAAAAGTCCGTAAACCAAGAAAATCAAAATAGAGGCTTTTGAACATCGTTTGCTTGAATTTTTCGCGAATTGAAAACGACTTAGAGATCTGAAAATTGGCATATTGATAGGTCTTAAGTTCCAGGGTATCTGGAAAAGTCCGAAAACAAAAAAAAATCTTAATGACGGCTTTGGAATATTGTCTGCTTGAATTTTTCTACCACTTCTACACACCTAGAAAAATCTGAAAACCAAAAAAATTCAAAAAGGAGGCTTTGCTTTACTCTTCAAAATGGTAATAGGTTTAAAGAAATGTTGAAATTCTGTAAAAATTCCATGAAATTTTGATTAAAAAATAAGGGACGCCAAAACCTGCTGCATTTTACGTCAAACGGGCACTGACGTCACAACCCTGTTCTAAATCGTAAAACAGTTACGGATCTTAAATTATCTTTCTTTCCTTTAATATATAAGATTAACTGACCTAAAATTTGATAGAAATACACAATTATCACTACATAATAACACAAGAGTTTTCCCAAAACAAATACAAAATGCTTACGATTAACCAACTATATTACTTTAATATTGGGAAAATTATGTTTAGGCGAATTAAGAATAATTTACATACTGACATCATACGAATTGTTCCACAGATACACTTACATGACACACACACACTAAATCACATATTCGGCCTATTCATCCGAAGACGGAGACCCTGAAGCAAAGTATAAATTACATTGGCCCACACTACTGGAACTCATTATAGACGGAATTGACTTCTTTAAATATCTTTAACCTTTTTTAAAAAAAATAAAAAAATTCATAATGAATTCCGGCTCATCAAATTGATGATTGCAGTGGAGGGGGACTATTACTATGACTTGTATATCTCGATGTAAATTGATTTTCAATGGTATTACCTGTAGTGTTTATCATCTTTTTATATACCATTACCTTTTTTTTTCCTTGAAACAATGACTTGTTTGTAACTTGAACTGGTGACCTCAGTGTAAAATTTGTCTATGGAGCATGGGACCCTGTCAGGCCTTGCTGGCCTTTTTCCCCTGCTTCCTTGCTGCGCTTTGTTTCAGTTGACATTTTTGTAATACTGGTTTTTCGCTCAGCAAAATAAATGAATTGAATTGAATTACTTTTCCCTTTCTTTAAATTTATGTTAAAAAAATTGTTGAATCACCGTTCTGAGAACGGGCATAATTACTAGTTTCTATATAAAATGGAACCAATATGTTAGGTTACACTATTTATAATTTGTCTTGATGAGTTGACAGTTGAAGTGTGCTAATCACCTTCCTCTTCTCTCTAAAATAAAGGAAGGAAAAGAAAAACCAATTAAGCTCATTTTTCTCCTTTCTTTCCGAAAGACTATGTACATGCGTGGTTTTCTCTCACATATGTGAAGACTCACGAAATCCAATGAACAGTGTTTCCTAATAGCTCATTACGAAATAGCGCAGATAAAAAACCGACAAACGGCATAAATCTACGAACCGTCAGCAGAAGAAAGATCTGTTGAGAGCTATCGACTTTCCGATATACTGATTCTTGTCAGTAAATCTTTCTGAAAAGGTGAAAGACCATTGTGGCTTTTAAAGCATCGAAGAAGTCCACAAGATATTTTATCCATTGTATTTTTTTGTTGACATTCTTTTCTGTTTTTCACCCCCAAATCTTAGCTCTATTGTTATTGTTTTGGACGAGCGAAACGAGAAAAATATTTCTTCGTCGGTCACTTCATCACTATTGCAACATTCATGAGGCATATTGGGAATGAAGGTACTGTTAGGTTATTAAAATTTAATGAGAATCTGTTTGCCAATTTTTTTTTTATTTTTATCAGATTTGCCATACTTTAAACTACGTAGTTTCTGCTATTGTTGAGGAGGCATTTATCGTAACGGGTACCAGTTTTTGTATCCCCTTATCGTAGAACAAGGCTGCATGTGAACACAACCATTCTACACTGTTGCTTTGACTTCATCATCGTCGAAGAAATGCCGATCAACAAGGAACTTCTTCAGATGCAAGGACAATTGATAGACACTTGGCGCTAGGCTTGGGCTGTATGGGGGGGTCTATTTGTTTCCAGTTCATGACGTGGATCTGTGTAGAAATGTGAAGCCCAGCGTTGTCACGAAGTAAGACAACGCCCTGAGTGAGGCAATCACTACTTGCAAATTTCCACTGTGCCTTATGTTTTATCTAAGCGTTTTTACCATACACACACACAAAACAGATAAATTTAATTGAAATTCATAAAACCCAAAAGCTGCATAAAAGAGAAGAAGAATACTTCTGTACTTTCCCCAAAAACTATATAAAGATATGAATAGAAGCTATTTGGAACAATAAGTAAATTTCCTTGTTGATATTGGGGGAGGGGTCATGCGCCTGTTAGTCGAAGGCCCAGATCCGAGGAGCTCCCCCATCTCCCCGCCTTGGCTACTCTTTGCATGCAGTATTATTACTTTTTTATTGTAAATTTCCACATTCTCTGCTGCACATTTCCAACATCATTGCTACTTCACGCACGTACGCACACACACACGCGCGCGCACATCAAGAAGTTCAACAGAAAATTAGCAATCAGAACTAGTGTTACCAGGAAAATCTTTGTAATACCTTCGAAGAACTGAAATGGCATAGTCAGATTTCGCAACTACTATGATCGCTTTATTAGCTGTAAAATTTGGTCATATAATACAGTACATCATTTCCAATAGACTCACCTTTGCTCAAAACAGGAGAGATTTTGCTTTAATCATGCTCTTTGTAAATGAGTTTGGCTACATACTGCATGTCGTTAATTCGTAACTGCAGTAATGTGAAAGAAATAAACAATGAAGAAACTAGTGTAACGAACCAGGAGATGTGACGTACCTGCCAGAAGGACGCACACGACATAAAGGCAGATAGGAATCAGAATAAAACGTCCGCGTAGCTCAATTGGTAGAGCAACTTATTCCGGAATGAAGGGACCCGGGTTCGAATCCTGGCGAGGATAAAAATGACGGAGAAATTTACTTCGTTATACTAGTAGCCACACGAAACTACATTGTACCTTATTCAATGTGGCATAATGGTAGACCTTTAAATAGGCTTAGCCACCCCGTGGCGCAGTGATGTTAAGCGATGGCTTATGACCATTCGTCTGGAAGGGGTTCGGGTTCGAATCTCGGTGAGGCATGCATGTTGTGTTTGTCTTACGGCACTGGCTCTCTCCCTTCGCTGGAACCAGTGGCCCTAAATTAGGGACGGGAGACTGCTTATAGCCCATTGAGTTGCTCACGGTGGTCGTTAAACCTTCAATAAAAAAAAAGTCTTACTAATGTAGTTGTTGTTTTTTGTTTTTGTTTTTTATTGGAAGTTTAACGACCACCGTGAGCAACTCAATGTGTTATGTGCTTGAATTATTTCCCGCTGTTGCCCAATAGAGCACAGCAGTGGTGCGCTGTCACCCGGGCCACACGTGACCACCCTTGCGCGCTCACGTACCGTCCGTAGTCTGGACGAAGCAGTGTGTGACACGCGATCGGAGGGCACAGAACACGAGTTTGTACCGCATTCACGATGTCTAGTTTCGTACCAAAAAAGGAGCATTTGCGGGAAGCATTACTCTTCTGCTTTCATCTCAAGAAATCTGCAGCGGAAAGTCAGCGTTTGCTAGTGCAGGCCTATGGGAAACATGCCGTATCGGAAACAGCATGCAGAGAGTGGTTCCGACGCTTCAAATCCAAGGAATATGACGTGAAGGACAAAGAGCGTCCTGGGCAGCCGAAAAAGTTTGAAGATGGCACATTGGAGGCTGTATTGGACGAGGATTCATGTCAGATGCTCCACGAGTTGTCTGAAACACTACGGCAGGGTTGCCAGGTCTACTGATTTATCAGTAGATCTGCTGATTTTTTCACGCATTTAGTGATTTAGTGACTTTTTTTGAAAAACACCTTATTTCTACTGATTTTCCCATATTTCATTAAATTCTAATTTATCTGATAGCTTTTAGTAATACTGTTGAAGAATTTATCTGAAACATAACGAGTTTTACATGATGTGATTAATTTTTCGAAAAAAATATTTAACAGGATCTAATCTGTTTGAAATTGTTGATAAACTTGGGTATTATATTTGTGTACAAACGAATGATTACCATAATTGATAGTGATAGGCTACGGTGCACCGTTTCCTTGAATGAGAAATATCCGTAACTGCTACGATCCATGATGTAGAGGTAGGGAAACCTGTTTTGTTTTAACAACCACCGTGAACAACTCGATGGGCTATAAGCAGTCAACCACCACTAATGTAGGGCTACTGGTTCCAGGCAAGAGAGAGAGAGAGAGAGAGAGAGAACCAGTGCCATTAAACAAACAGAACACCCATGCATGAATCACATGGAGTTGAACCTGGACTCATCTAGGATGAATGGTCAAAACTTAGCGCTTAGACCACTGCGTTCTGGGGCCTTCTTGATAGGTAGTGGTGGCAAATTTGTGTTAACACGTAGTTGATTGGCATTAAGTGGCCCATACGGTTTTTTCGTAGTTCCTTGTTATTTTATTGAATTGTTAACAATAGCTTGTTCTTCTATTACTTTTTAACAGGATAACGTAATCAAAAGTTTTTTTTTTATTTTCTGATAATGTTTTGGAACATTTGGATGTTGTTACCCCTGTCAATGTCCTGGGAAAGAAGTTTTTATGATTTGCTGCTTTAGTTTCTTCTTTTCCCAGTGTGATTTCTTCAACTGAGATTCAAACACTGGCCACTGAATGAAAAATGTTTCGATATACTGATCTTGAAATGCAATGCATTCTGATGTACGCGTGCATGATTTTTGGTCATGTGCGAAATAACACATTGGTGACGGAAGCATACTCTTTCCATCATTGTGGAAATTTGTGGCGTGTTTCTTATTCTTCCTTCATTCGAAGATTGTAGTAGAAAGGATTTTTTTTGTTTTTTATGATAAACATCATGAAGACAAATCAGAGAAACAGACTTTCTTCAAAAACCGCATGTCCATTGCTGCATGCAAGGGGTATGTTTTCAAGTTCTTCATAGCATAGTTTTATTGTTGTTTTTTTAATTGGAGGTTTAACGACAACCGTGAGCAACTCAGTGGGCTATAAGCAGTCGCCCGTCCTTATTTAGGGCCACTGATTTCATGGAAGGGAGCATACACCGTGGAACGGAGTCAGCCAGCGCCGTAAGGCAAACACAACATCCATGCCTCGCCAGGATTCGAACCCGGATCCCTTTCGAACGAATGATCAGAAGCCATCACTTAAACCACTGTGCCATACGGGCGGCTAGCATAGTTTTAAGGGATGAAATGGTTTGGCAGAAAAAATGAACAACAGCATCTATGATAGCAATAGGGATGATAATAAGATTAGAACAACAGTTCTGTTCAAATTCTGACAGTGAGGATTTTCCAGTTCAGTTGACCCATTTCATTAGACTTTGCACTATAGATCATAGCAGAAGAGTAAAAAATTGCCTTTTAAGAAAGGAAATTAAATGGAAAATACAATAATGTGATCAGAACTACTTTAGACAATTGCGATAGCGGTGCATTGTGTATTGTAACGAAAAAATAATCTGCTGATTTTTAAACTATTCTACTGATTTTTTGGGATTAAATCTACTGATTTTTGAGAATTTCACCTGGCAACACTGCACTACGGGTCGTTGAGTCAACGGTTAGCAAACGTTTAAAGGCAATGGGAATGATCCAGAAGCTCGGAAACTGGATCTCATATGACAAAGTTATTCTTCTCCACGACAACGCTAGACCTCATGTCGCCAAATCCGTGAAGGAACTCTTGGAGACACTTGGCTGGGATTTCTTACCCCACCCGCCTTATTCCCCGGACATTGCTCCCTCGGACTTCCATTTTTTCCGGACGCTACAACATGGCCTGTCAGAGCAGCACTTCCTTTCTGTCGCGGATATCCAAAAATGGTTCGATGAATGGTTCGCCTCGAAAGAACCTGCATTTTTCTACCGCGGAATCCATTTGTTACCCCAAATACAGTGCCTAGAAGAATTAGTGTGTCGTGCTCGCAGAAAAACTTGCTGCCCGCAATCATGAAAGCGGTAGATGGCGCTGCCATCGGATGTCACGTCGCTTTTCAGGGAGGAAGGGCGACGAAATCGCACATCTTTCTATGACACACACCCAGCTTGTTAGTATTATGTGTACTCCTTGAACGATATTTTATAAGCAGATAACTTAAGTATATACGAAATAATCGACACACCTCTTTCACCCCCAAAAGAACGAACGGGGTGCTCAAGATATATTAATAAGGGTACCGTAGTTTAATTTATGCTTTGCAACGTCAACATTAATGTTAGATATTTATCCTAACGTCAACATTAATGTTATATATTTATCCTAACGTCAACATTAATGTTAGATATTTCCGAAGTTTTAGAGTCATACATGGGTTACATTATGCAAAAACTGTGGAGACCAATATGCAGTTTACAATCCCTGAAACATCAACTTATAGTATAAAGTAAAAATTAAAAAAAAAAGAAAATGTTTTGCCCCTCAAAACCTTACCGGGAAAAAAAGAGGCGGGGGGAATACTTTCTCATTGAGGCATCAGCTTTGTAATTTGCATTCCAATAATGTCTTAAAATTCTGTAACCTAAAACCTTTTTAAATTATTTAATAATGTACTTCATTTTTCAGCAATGAGTGACTAAACTTCTTTGTAAGACATGGGATCAAAATAAATATTGAAACTTTCCATTTAGTTGGCTTTGAAAAAAAGCCTTTTAATGAGTTGAAAATTGAATACAAAAAATGCGATTACTATTTTTAAAATTGGTCTAATTTCTAATAATATACTAACTGTAATCCATTTATAAAAATCATTTCTAAAAAAACTTTGCCTGTGATACGATAAACAAAATGAATCATACTGGACAGAAGTAAATATACAAAAACTGAATGTATATGATGACATTCTTTTAAAGAAAAATAATTATAACATTTTTCTTTACTTTTCTTCACCTTATAGTAATTATGTGATTAAATTTGCTATTCAAATGGGTTTGCAGTGAAGAGAGGAAAGTTCTTTTTAAGTTCAATAAGGTAAAAATTAAGAAGTGGGTGTTCATGGAATCTGTCTAAATGGGATAATTCCATGCAGTTCCTGTAAACTATTTTTACCCTTAAAAATAAGGAAATTATTAATGTAGCATACACACATGCGTAAAGTGGGGAAGCACAGAAGGGCAAAAAAAAAAAAAAAAAGAAAAAAAGGAAATTACTTTTTTTTTAAATAAGGAAATTATTTTTTTAAAAATAAGAAAATTATTAATGTAGCATACACACATGCGTAAAGTGGGGAAGCACAGAAGGGCAAAAAAAAAAAAAAGAAAAAAAAGGAAATTACTTTTTTTTTAAATAAGGAAATTATTTTTTTAAAAATAAGAAAATTATTAATGCAGCATACACACAGGCGTAACGTGGGAAGGCACAGTAGGGCATGCCTTCCCCTCTTAAAATTTTTAAAAACTAATTAGTCGTTCGCCTTTTAAATGTCTTTTAAATTTGGGAAAATAGTAGGTATGGCGCCAGGCTTGAGTAATGGTTTGTCTCGGCATGTTAGAACTTCCTTACCTTGAATAGTGGAACGATAATGCATCTCTATGAATTTAGATTCAAAGTGCAAGGCACATACAACACAACTTTCATCAAGTTTGTTATCAGCTCTGAGAATTGCCTTATCCCATTTGCTCAACATATCAGGTATTTTGGGGACAGCAAAGAGTGATATTTTATTTTTTCAGGATTTATAGATAGTATTACACCCTGGCACAAAACAGCTGCTTTGTCTTTTCTGTTTTCTATGTTTTTTTATTATTTGCTAATGCAGAATTTTCCAGTCCTTTCATAGCTGACATTATTTCCCTATGGTCTTATAACTGTTGCAATCGATTTCAGTACAGCACTTAAGTTTAACCACACAGTAAGTTTAAAGCGTGACAACCAATATTTGATCAACTTCTACATCTTCACGAATAAAAAGTTACTAATTTCGGAAATAAATTTCGTTATAAACAATCCACAGTTAATAAAACTAGCACACTAACACCCGAATAACCCTATTGCGTTTTAGTGATCAACTGTTGAATTACCTAGTGTATTACTGTTATGATCGAGTTACAACGAATTAGCGAAGATACTGCCAAAAAGATTTTCCTCCACTAACCTTTGTTTTGTGAAAATTTGAAGTTTCGTAAGGCAGCAAATCCTTGGCAAACAAACTTCCCACCATTGAATAGCATGAAGCATCCTAACGTAACTTCCGATGCCAGCGCCCTCAGTCATTTCATGACGATTGGTCACAAAACCGTGAGGGACATCTTAGGGAGCACGTCACACTAATTCTTCTAGGCACTGTACCCCAAAGGTGGGAAAGGCTCGTAGCTTCCAACGGACACTACTTTGAACAGACTATCCTGTACCGTTCTGTGACAACACACAGGTGTTTGTGTGGTAAAAAACAGCGGGAAATAATTCAACCACCTAATATAAGCAGTCGCCCGTTCCTAATTTAGGACCACTGGTTCCAGGGAAGGGAGAGAACCAGTGCCGTAAAACAAACACAGCATCAATGCCTCACCAGCATTCGAACGCGGACCCCTTTCGGGCGAACGATCAGAAGACATCGTTTAGACCACTGCGCCACCGGGGTGGCCTAATGTTTCCAATTAATGATAAATACCATTAAAAATTGCTTAACGAAAAGAGAGAAAAAAAAGGAATACACACTCCATACATACAGACACATACACGCCCTGGGCGCTCAGCATTTGGTAAATAGATACATTTTCTTGAAGGGGCACCACCTTGTCTTGTGCCTAGGTCATCAGAGATACTTCTTCCATAACTCCAACGTCTCATAGTTGATAACAAATAAAACCTTACTCCACGTGCACATCAATAAATAGCATTGAGTGTGCTGATATTCAGCATATGGTTTACATTCATTATGAATAAAACAGATTCATTTAATAAGTTTCTACGGATCATTCCACAATTGATTTGCTTACGAGATGCATTGCAATCACTTAGTAGCTAATTGTCTGTTGATAGTTCCATATGAAGAAAAGAAATTGGCCCACCATAAATGCGTAGATGGGATATCACAAAACTGAGATCCTAGATTCAGATATTAACTTCTCAAAACAAGCTCACCAGTCAGAGAAAAGTTATTATGTAGACTTTAGCACACAACTTGAGCGTATTTGGAGTATTTGGAGTATTTTTAACTTGTATCTCGCCCTTTGATTTAATTGCTATAATATATATATATAGCTAGTGCAGTCAATGCCCACCAGATGGAGACGTCTCAGTAGCTGAGCCCATCTTACGGATTTATGATGTCAGAAGCTGACTTAAAAGTACACATAGCACCGTGTATTGTTGGCCACCGTGGCGTATATGTAACGCACTCGGCTAGATATCGAGAGTTCTGTTGGTTCAATTCCACAGCGGCGGCTAAAAAACAATTTTTCGGTCGCTGTGTGTTTCTAGAACGTGGTTAAGAGCGATGTATTTATTTATTTACATGTCGCCACGTATTTGGAGTATTTTCAACTTCACTAATATACATCACACGTCTCAGATAATATACACTAATATACATCACACGTCTCATCCTAATCATAAATTTCAGCACGTCTTTTACAAAAAAAAAAAAAAAAAAAAAAAAAAAAAGGATCGTTCTTATGTTACCGCTTTGCCCGCCCGTCTGGGAACATTATATCTCCGTAACCATTAGTTCAATTTGAAAAATTCTTTTTTGCATTGGGAATCTTGAAATGGAGCAACGATGATCCTTGCTTTCTGGTTTATCTACCATGCATAACTTCGCCACCAGAGGGCGTAAATTCAGATGCTACCTACTTTAAACTACATTTTATTCAATATTATTGTTTCTGTACATTAGATTGAAAACATCTTTTCATCCATTTGATACCATTTATAATGAAGACTATTTTGGCTACAGTTTCTTTTTCAAGTAATGCATAGTTTTTCCACTAGGGGGTGTGGACTTAAATTTCGATTTACCCGATATCCCGATACACATTCTAAAGAAGGGGTACATTATTCGTTTATTTAACGACAGAAAACCGCCATTAAGTAAACTAATGATGTACCAATAAAACTCGAAAAGTGGAATAAACTCAACTAGAAATTCCTTTTCCTTTTCTCAAATTCCATTTAAAAATTTTTAGTCATACGTTCAGACATAAAAATGCCGAACTGAAAAATCCTGCACAACACACACACAGGAAAAAATACGAAACTTTATGTAGTATTGAGTAGGGCCACCATTATTGCGTACGAGAGCAAGTATGCGATGCGCCATGGACTCGATGAGGTGCTTGTGTTCGTTTAGGTCCAAAGATAGCCAGCCGTTCCCTCAGTAAATCATCACGCCTGTGTTGACGGAAGGGGACGCCGAACATCTCTTTCCAGTATGACACACACACACACACACACACACACACACACACACACACACACACACACACACACACACACACATACATTTTTAATAGGAAGGAGATCAGGTGATTATGAAGATCAGCGAAGATAATGGTAGTCCTTTTCGTGCACATCATTCCATTCTTGCATGCCTCTGGCACGATGTGATGTTGCATTTTCATCCATAAAGATGCCATAAGTAAGTAGGGAAAAAGTGTAACCTTGCAGTGTGCACAGTACTCAGGTATTCCGTGGAGGTTATTGTTGCCTTCCACTGGCATCAGCTGACCCAGTCCGTACCAGCATAACATTCCCCATAGCATGGTACCACTGCCAAATGCCAATTCAAACATGCCGGATCCTCATAATAAGGTTCCGCCACCTCCATGCTAATCCAAACATACCAGGTTCATCGCTTCATGACCAGAGGTGGTAACGGGTCACGGGTCAACAGGTCGACAGTTTCCAGCGGGTAAAATGGGTCGCCATTCCGACCCGGTTTCATTTTCGTTTTATTTTTGAAAAAAAAAAAAATTCAAGAAAAAAGGCGCGTGTAGGATTTTGTGCTAGATACTGGTGCCCGCGGACTGAAAAATGATTTTTCATGCAATGTGAAGAGCGCCTTCAGACGGAAAATTGTTCGTCTTCCTTCTGAGGCAACATCCACATTTTGGAAACTTTCAACTCATGATAGACTTGTGAAAATTCGTGTTGCAATGACACATAATCTGAAGCTTCCTATGCTATAAAAAACAGCAAAAACTGAAAATAAACATACAACAAGTTGTTTAATTCAAAAGACTTGAATGTATCGCCATCGAAATTAGGTGGAACAGCTTTAACATTGCTGCACAGGGACTTTCTGACTCTCGCAAATGTGTTTGGAAACATGTGTAAAACAGTTAGGTTATGTTTTGCAAATGAAAAACGAAAGTTTTTTTTTTTTTTTTTTGATTGGAGGTTTAACGACCACCGTGAGCAACTCAATGGGCTATGAGCAGTCGCCCGTCCCTAATTTAGGGTCACTGGTTCCAGGGAAGGGAGAGAGCCAGTGCCGTAAGACAAACACAACATCCATGCCTCACCGGGATTCGAACCCGGACCCCTTTCAGACGAATGATCAGAGGCTATCGCCTTAGACCACTGCGCCACCGGGGCGGCAAAACAAAAGTTTCAATACTTACTCTAAGTGGGTAATTATGCGTTCCTGTAATACATTTGTTTGATTTCTATATAACCTAAGACACCCACTGCGGAGAGACATTTTGAACGTCCTATACATCAAGGTTTGCCAGGAAAGTAATGAGACCACTTTTCCTGGGCCAATCAGAAGGACCGGAGGGCGGATTCTCCGGTTATGACGGGTGGAGGGGTATGTTAGGTAAACGATCGATGTCTCGTCAGTTGGCTCTGAGATTTTACAGAGTGAGGATCGCTTGCGAAGTGGACAGCTGTGTGAGCGTCGCGTAACGGTCAAAATGCAGAAGAGTGTCGAACAGCGATAAGCGGTGAAGTTTTGTGTTAAACTTAAAAAATCCGCGACCGAGACGCTTGCTATGATACAGAAAGCCTACGGGAAGGATGCTTTATCGAAAGCACAAGTGTTTCGGTGGCACAAAACGTTCACAGAGGGAAGAGAGAGCGTCGAGGATGAGTCACGCCCAGGGCGCCCTTCAACGTCTCACACTTCGGACAATGTGGAAAAGGTGAAAGCGGTTTTGGACTCTGACCGACGTCTGAGTGTTAGGCTGGTAGCAGAGCACGTGGTACTTGCGAAATCCATTGTGCATGAAATCATCACGCAAGAATTGCAGATGCGGAAAGTTTGCGCCAAATTGGTTTCTAAGGTTTTGACCGATGAACAGAGGAACAACCGTGTGTCGATTTCTCGTGAGCTTGTGGTCCGTGTGAGAAGTGAGCCTGGTTTTTTGGAGAAAGTGACAACAGGTGATGAAACGTGGGTCTTTGAGTACGATCCGTAGACGAAAAGACAGAGCTCAGAGTGGCACACTCACGAGTCTCCTCGACCAAAGAAGGCTCGAATGTGCAAATCGAAGATGAAATCAATGCTCTTTGTCTTCTTTGACTGTAAAAGTGTTGTCCATAAGGAGTTCGTACCACCCGGACAAACGGTCAACGCTGCATTTTACGTGGAAGTGCTTCAACGGCTGAAGAACAGAGTTGCGCGTGTCCGCCCGGAGATCACCAACACTCTGGTTCTTCACCACGATAATGCGCTGAGCCATACGTCGCTGAAAGTGAGAGAGTTTCTGGCGAAACACAACGTTGCAACGCTGCCCCAACCTCCCTACAGCCCAGACTTGGCCCCGGCTGACTTCATTTTGTTTCTCCGGCTCAAATCTATCCTGAAAGGACACCATTTTTGGACTGTTACAAACGTGCATACTGCCGCGACGAGTGCTTTTAGAGCGATCCCTGTTCCCGACTTCCAGGCAAGCTACGCAGGGTTGCAGAACCGCTGGCAGCGGTGTATTGATGTTCAAGGATGTTATTTCGAGGAATTTTAATGTTATGTAAGTATAACTTTAATTAAACGTCTGTTATTGAATGAGTCTCATTAATTTCCGAACAGACCTATATATTATAGTTCAAAGCAGATTTATCCTGGCCGTGTCCGTTTCAGTTACAGATCCAGGTCGTTTCCAATTATATGACGTCCGGGCTGGGTCCGATCCAAAATTTTTGACCCGTTTCCAACTCTGTTCATGGCCGTTTGAGATGAGTGTGTTCTCAAATCTCGGTGAGTCATGGATTTTGTGTTACGGCACTAGCTCTCTCCCTTCCCTGGAACCAGTGATCTTAAATTAGAGACGGGCGACTGCTTGTAGCCCATCTAGTTGTTCAGAGTGCTCATTAAGGCGGTTCCACCTAAAATATCTGCCTTATGTTTCTAATGGCAAAACTTGTTTATAATATTTTCTTCGCAATTAATATATTCCCAAGGATGAAAATTTGCACATCGATAAAACTAACTTTAAGTTATAGCATCAGATACTTAATACTTGCTAAAACATAACCATAATTATATTAAAAATCAATCATTTTTCTCTGAGTAATGTTCAAACCTCTTAATAGATGGCGCGCGACCTGTGCATTTGATGACGTCAGTAGACAAACAAATGTTGGATTGCTTAATTATGGTTATGTTTTAGCAAGTATTAAGTATTTCATGCTATAACTTAATGTTAGTTTTATCGATGTGCAAATTTTCATTCTTGGGAATACATTAATTACGAAGAAAATATGTAAAGAAGTTTTACCATTGGAAACATAAGGCAGAGATTTCAGGTGAAACCACCTTAAATCTCCAAGCAAAACAAAACAAAACAAAACAAATATCGCTTTGCAAAGTTTCAGAGGTTTTAGCCACACTCTCTGCTGAACATCAGTACAAAAGATTTATAGCATGGTTCATCTGACGATATCATTTTCTCCACAGCTCTACTGCCCATTCACTGCGTTCTGGAACACCTGTTCTTCCTTACAATCCTCCTAAGAGCACGAAAGCCATTCTGTTAAAATCTAATTTTTCTGTTATACTTTTGAATAGGTAAACTCCGCTTGTTTTCTAAACACTTTTGAACTAGGTGATTTTGAGGAAACTGGTAATTACTTCTGTTTTGTTAACAGAAGAGCTTCCGTTGTATATAAACGTGCGTCTACGGTTAGAATTTTCTTTTAATTCCGACAGATCTTGGGTTTTTTCTCATGTTTACATGAGTTGCTGTAACCGAATAATCTGTACCCTACTTATAAACAAAGCAAACGTCATCAGCCCACGTGACAATTACATTTCCATATATTGGAGTTTATTGTATGTGTCTGTCTTACCAGAAAGGTTCGAAATATTACGTGAGAATGTGTATTTATAAATATATATATACTTTTTCTTTCGGTCTGTAATTGCCATCGTGAACAACTCAGATAGCTAATAAGCTCATCGGTCCCTAATTTAGGGCCACTGGTTCCATTGAGGGGAGAGATCCAGTGCCATTACAAACACCACCTATGCGTCATCCGAAACTCAAACCTGGGCCCACCTCGGACGAACTTTGAGAGGTCAGAGCTTAAACTACTGGCATTCCTGCACAGGGGCGCCGGACCTATTTTTTGAAAATGGTAGAGCAAGATGTCAAGATATGTAATTTTTTGTTATTGTGGGTGTTTCCACGACCTCCGTGAGCAACTCAATGGGCTATAAGCAGTCGCCCGTCCCTAATTTAGGGCCACTCGTTCCAGGGAAGGGAAGGATACAGTGCTGTAAGACAAACACAATATCCATGTCTCATCGGGATACGAACCCAGACCCGTCTCGGACGAACGGTGCTACTGCGTCACCGGTGCGGCGAAGCCATCGCTTAGACCATTGCGCCATCGGGACGGCTACGTAATTTTTGGTCATATCATGGAACTCATTGTGCTGTTGTAAAACAAGAGGAGATGATATCATTAAGACATGTTACAGATAAAACTGTTATATCGTTAAAATCTAAATTAATATAAATCTTGAGTTTTATATCAATTTTATAATGTTTTTCGATATAAAACATTTTACTCATATACGCTGTTGAAATGCACTGATTTGTACATCTCCACATTAGTATGAGTTCAACAAGAACCGCAACCCTTACGTTATAACATCAAACATAGCACATCTAAATCTCATTTTTTTCCCCTCTTCCTTCTATTTTCTTTCTTTCTTTCTTTCTCTTTTTTTTTTTTTCTCTTCAAAGAAAGACTGATTATATTATACTTAAATGAAATTGAAAACGTTCCTGCTCTTCTTATAAAAGCACAATACCTTTCAGGAATTTCTGAATAACTGTTTTTTAAGAAGGCTGGTAGGTGGTACGTTCTGAGACATGTTTTTACTGGTAACTACAAGGCTGGTACTTCTTGAAACTTTCTTTTTCTCATATTGGGTAGTCGAAGAAATTTTAATCTGCGCATCAAGAATGGTATTAATAAATTCAGAGTTCTGGATGGTTAATAATTAAAATAGAAAGTAATGTTAGTTTTATCAGAAGGAATTTTAAATGAAAAGAGCCACCCCGGTGGCGTAGTGGTCTAAGCAACGGCTTCTGATCATTTACCATGTGGCGTAGTGGTCTAAGCAACGGCTTCTGATCATTTACCCGGTGAGGCATGGATGTTGTGTTTGTCTTACGACGGCACTGGCTCTCTACCTTCCCTGGAACAAGGGGCCCTAATATTAGGGACGGCGACTGCTTATAGCCCATTGAGTTACAATGTTGCGAAGTTTAGCACTTTTGTTGTACAAAGAATAATTGTTCCTCGTTCAGATATTTGTACTATACCTGAAGTATAGTTGCTATGCCAAAAGCTCAGTTTTGTATATACTAACGTACTTTCGTAATTGCACTGTAAAATTTATGTTCGGCACATTTCGCATGTTGGGTCAAGATTAGATGTCTTAAGTTTTATGCTCATGGTGCGGAGCAAACGTTTTGATAGTATTTCAATTATATGTTTAATGTTACACAGTGTGGTTTTTCTCATGTCACATGTGCCTACCAGGAAATAATCAGTCTTTTACATAATGTTCTGCGCTGTATTGCACATTTGCTGTACAAAGAGTCAGTTTCATATTTTCATTATTTGTATTGTACCCGAAGTATAAATTTTCTGTAAAACGCAAGTTCTGTTTGTACTAATATACTTTACTCTTTGCACTGTGAAATTTACAGTTGTACCATGGAATTGTAATTCTTTATTAGTGTCTTCCCTATGCCGTTGCACCTTGTGTACATATGTTGTTGTTCATTACATGTTAATCTATAGTATTGTGATTGAGGCACTTGTTTAAGCTTAAGTAATAGTTCTTTTTTATAATTTGACAGTGTTTCACAATAGAGATATTGCATTCAATTTGTATAGAGTTCACACCATCATTGTAATTAGATTATTTATTCGCTTATCTTTCAGACACTGAAAAGTATAAGCCTTATGCTCTTTTCTTCTTTTTTCAAGATTGCTCAAAATATACATGTTTGTTTTTGCACTGTAAAATTTATAGTTATACCTTGTAATGGTGTTCACCTATTAGAGATGGCACTCTGCTGATGCACATTGCGAACATATGATGTACATAGAATAAGTCAACCCTTCAGTCCAGTATTGTCAGTGTTATGAATTTGCTTATATTGTATATAGTGCATCCACATAGTGTAAATATCTCATCGTCATTGTTAATAGGTCATCTACTTGTTTATCTTTTGGTAACTGTTAAGCACAGGCCATCTGTATCTTCCTGTCCATGTTTGCTCCAAATAAATATTGTTGAAGCTCACGATGGTCGGTAAACTCCCAATCGCCAAAAAAAAAATTGAAAGAAACTAAAAATACAAAAACTTATCTGATTTCTAATTACAAGTGTAATTAAAATGACGAAAAGTTATGGGGCAAATATGATATTTGACCCATGCACGCAAGTGAGTACGGGCGCAATTGCCACCTCTGCCAGCGTGATATTTTTGTTTTTTTTTTTGTTTGGAGGTTTAACGACCACCGTGATTAATTCAATGAGCAATGAGCAGTTGCCCGTCCCTAATTTCGTTCCCTAGTTCCAGGGAAGGGAGAGAGCCAGTGCCGTAAGGCAAACACAACATCTATGCCTCACGGGGATTCGAACCCGGACCCCAGACGGACGAATGATCAGAGAACATCGCTTAGACCTCTACGCCACCGGGGCGGCCCACGTGGCGTCGACGCCAATGTGTGTGTATGCAAATTAACGTACTATGAGATTGTTAAAACATGCTACACAGCCATCCAGATGGCCGAGTGGACAGATGCGCAAGATTCGGGCTAATCCACGAATTTGGGCCCTGGGCGAGTCTCGGATGAAGTATCGGTGGTGCACCTGTCTGACGGCTGTAGCTTTCCCTTCGCTGGAACCAGTGGCCCTCAAAATTAAGAGAGGCCGACTCCTTATAGTCCTAGATGCTCACGTTGGCCGTTAAATTCCCGGAAACAAAAGGAAAACATTTTTTCGTTTGGGGGTTGAACGACCACCGCAAGCAACTCGATGGGCTATAAACTGTCCCTCGTCCCTAATTTAGGGCAACTGATTCCAAGGAAGAGCCAGCACTGTTAGACACACACAACATCCATTGCTCACGGAACTCGAACCCGGACCCATCTCGGATGAATGGTCAGAATGTTTTTACAAGAAAGCTGTGGCTATATTGTTTTCGTACTTTCACTTTCTTTCATGGTTATTTCTTTAGTTTTTTTTTTCCTTTTCCCTCATTTTTAAAGAATCACTTCAGTATGGGTCTCTTCATAGTGCTCCCTGATGGGGTGATTCTGAATAAATTATATTAAACCTGCTTCGGGTGACTTTTTCCGATGAGCACCCCCCAGGGACGTCTCCAAGGGGGTGCGAGGGTGGGCCTGAGCCCACCCTGAAATTTGTCTTGCCCAACCTGCCACCCATCCAGTTCAAAATAGGGCGATTTTTCAGTATATTTAATTTTAAAATATAATCAGGACTTTGGTTGTTCACTTCCCTGTGGAAAGGTTATTAAAATGCAGAGCAATGAAAATTTAGTTGCCCTCCACTCTTCCAATTCCTTAGTTTAAGCCTCTTTTTCAGTTTGAATGGAAAGATGGGGACTAATGAGGAGGGAGCATAGGAATTAACTGAGAGGGGGGGGGTTCTCCACTAATTGCTCTTCTGTTTGTTTTCTTTACAAAATAAGGGATTTCAACACGGAAAGCGAAGCCTGAAGATGCAGTAGCGCTCTTAAGACTGCCCCGAGACAGCGAAAGTGCAGGAAGTTGCTGATGACTGCTTTGTACGAGAGGAGTGCAAGGCAAAGTCGTTGGCTTGAAGGAAGTGTTAAGGAGGAGGGTGGGAAGGTATTGTGTTTGCGTAGCACGACGTAAAATTTGATTTAGATAAACAAAAACGACGTTTTCCTTTAAATTGTTCAAGTACAGTACTATATACATTTTCGTAAGGAAAAATGCAAAAGTTTGAAAAGCGATTTAAGACAATGCATTCAGAGCCAGCAAAAAGTTGAAGGCGACATTCTAGCAACGCTTGTATTCAACACCAGTGGTGTAACTGTTCAGACCCGTGTGTGTGTGTCCAGGTGGAGGTTGGGGAGGATTGCATGAATTCCTTTGTAGCCTGTAGTGAAAAGCATTAAAAATTAGTTCTTTCAGTGTTTCGTGCAAAAAAATGCTATCAAACTTGCCCCACCGAAAATAATGCTCGCCCACCCGTTGCCCATCCTTAATTCAAAGTTCAGCGCCGTCCCCTTCCCTCCGCACACATACACAAAGATGTTTTGAAAGGTTTGTATGAAAGATGTGAAAGAATATTGCTATAACTTATAAGTACTTATTATGAAATTTTGCCTGCTAGATCCACGTGAAATTTCGTTTGAATGGTATATCTGTGAGAAATATTTTAATGTAATGTTATTTGGTTTTTTTAACTCAGGAACTCGTTTATAGTGCTCCTTACCTATCTATTCTGCAAAATAATAGTGTGACGTGCCTGCACCGCAGGACGCACATGAGATAAAGGCAGATAGCAATGAGAGCACATGTCCGCGTAGCTCAGTTAAGAGAGTGACTTACTTCGGAGTGAGGGGACCCGATTTCGACAAACCTATGTTTTCACAATAGCTTAAATAAATTTCGCATTTTTAGATAAATCTTTAGATTAAGTAAATGGTATGAACGTGAATAAAAGTTGTGTTTAAGTGTGATTCAGGAAAAAAAAATCCTTAACAATTCTTTATGAATCCCTCATGATCGACTTTTATTAAAGTTGGACATGAGACATAAAATAAGGAGACAGGAAGATTTTACGACTGATGAGGGGAATCTCGAGGTAACCGATACTTACATTTACCTTGGACAACAGATATGAAGCGCGGGTCACATTGAAGAAGAAATTAATCGACGTATAAAACTTACAATGGAAGGCTTTCAACTCTCCAAAATTGAAGAAACGTAGCCGGGAGATGGTACTAAAGACAAAAACCAATGGATGCATTTCCGTTTTGGCTCAAATGAGCTGACAAAGGTGAACGAGTGGTCTGAAAATGGCCTTAGAGCAAAAGTGGGGAAAATCATCTAACATGTGTTGTGGTGAGTGATATGTAACCCCAAATATCAGTTATGTCCCCATGATTCAAAATAAGCTCATTTCATACAAAAAGAAACAAAAACCTTTATTACAGATGTAAATGAACATTTGTGGCATTGAACACATGACAGAAGCAAAGTAATTTGGAACAATGAGAACAACGCAAGATCCCAAAGCTATCACAGTACTGACAATTGACATTGATATCTGAAAAACAAATACGTTGAACATTATCAAAAGAAGCGTCATCACTTTCACAGTATCCAATTTTTTTCATGGATATAACAACATGTTGTTGAATTTTTCTGACTGCAATTGATTGTGTATGAATGAATGCAGGAATATGATGTTATTTCGGTGATGGAGTACAAAATCATGGACATTGTGAAGTGCTACATAATCAGATATTTTATGTGCATATATTTTATACTGGCGGAAAAAATAAACATCGGGAGGTTGAATGAAACCTATTATTGTCTTTGGTGCTATGGTAATCAGAGGTGGTATGTTTTTCTCCACTTGTGATCTAAGGCCATTTTCGGACCACTCGTTCACCTTTGTCAGGGGGTCAAAACCAAAATACACCCATTGGTTTTTGCCCTTAGTACTATCTCCTGGCTACGTTTCTTCAATTTTGGAGAGTGGCAGTTAAAAAGCTCCCCTTGTTAGCTAGAGAGCTTTTGGATGAAACAGTACAAGTTTCAAGAGCAATATACCATTATGTCTTAAAAGAAAAGTCTCTTTAACCAATGCATCCTTCCAGTGCTTACTTATGGAGCAGAGACATGGACCTTAAATTAAAAAAAAAAGACATACAAAGGCGGCAGACAAGTGAAAGAAGCATGGAACCAGGAAAGAAAAGAAGGGGTGCTCCTGGATAAGGAAAATGACAAGAGTGGAAGACATTGTGGTCAGAGTAAAATCCTTGAAATGGCAATGGGCTGGTCATCTTACCAAAAGAACGGACCACCGATGGATAATCGAAATTCTAGACTGGATTCCGAGGGGCAGGAAATGACCCAAAAGAAAGCCCACATGGGAGACGGATGGAAGAAAATCGAAAGCATGCGGGAGTGACATGGACGAGACTAGCGCAAGATAGACCTGAGTGGAAGAAACTTTTTTTTTTTTTTGATTGGAAGTTTAACGACCACCGTGAGCAACTCAATGGGCTATAAGCAGTGGCCCGTCCCTAATTTAGGGTCACTGGTTCCAGGGAAGGGAGAGAGCCAGTGCCGTAAGACAAACACAACATCCATGCCTCCCCGGGATTCGAACCCGGACCCCGTTCGGACGAATGATCAGAGGCCATCGCTTAGACCACTGCGCCATCGGGGGCGGAAGAAACTTGGGGAGACCTTCATCCAGCAGTGGATTGGTAATGGTGGACAGAGATTGTATCGAATGTAATTTCTACTGTGTTTCGACATTAAGAAAAATTGAACAAACTAAATGTTAATGACTAACCTGTTGGGGGAAAATACAGGTCCGGAAGGTGAAATCTTTCAAAATTCCGGGTTTCTGTTCACTGGGTGATATTTTCTGGAACAGCTTATCAATTGAAACGTGATGATGCTGCCCATCATGACAGGTTGGCTTTTGCGTGGCGGCCTTTGCTGGCTCACGTGGCCGAGTGTACGGACTCACGAAAGCGATTTGTTGTGCAAGCAAAGAGTTCGTTGCTATGGTTGCTCGGATGGCGCTTTGGAGGAGCTGAACCGTAAACAAAAAAGGGCGCTGTGGACGTTTTAAAGCTTCTTCAATCAAGGTTGAAAGTGAGCTTAGTCTGCTGCTTTATTGTGGTCAGCCCGAACTTGGCACGAGGTGATTCCACAGAAAGAAATCGAATGACAAAAGATCTTTAGGCGCACAAACGGAAACTGAGTTTTATTGAAATGTAACGAACTTCCTCCGCCTCCGTTGGTATTGGGAGAAACGACCTCTCTCTCAGGTTAAACGGGAGGTGTTGAGTGCAATCTGCTTTCATTAAAGCAAATGCATTAGGTTCGCAGAAACTTCCGAGTTTTTTCCTTGAATTCAAACGGTGTTTTCGTAGCGAAAGTATTTTAATTTTTGGAAAAATTCGTTCATAAGTCAGTAATTATACGAAAGAAATTTCAGAGGGCTTTTCAATTGTAGTTGCAGCGTTATTAATCGTCTTGCAAGTCCTAATGTAAATGCCGAATTATTTAAGGACATATACGAGGGTTGTACCCAGTGATGTATTCAGGCATCTTCTCCGGGATGCTTACCCCCCGTATATGAATGCCCCCCCCCGTAGGTTTTTGGGCGATCTCCCCTTATATTTAGTTTAATTGTGTTAGTTTATAACTGAGTATTTAGAGAAATTAAAAAAAATAAGAAAATGAGGGGAAATATTATAATAAAAAAAAAATCCACATGGACTTCAATCTGAAGTTTCCATCATCCTTCAACAAAACATTAAACAGTCCTCATTGAACGGATCATTTTTCAAGCCTGACAACTCGGACTACTTCCGTGATAAAAACCTAATTCCACATAGTAGAGATGTTTGCATTGCAATACATCATCATATTTTGGAAGATAGGATTCAGTTTTATATTTCAGTCTTCTGGATGCCGACATTCCATGTATACGGTTAAAGCCTTAGTGTAGCTAACGTGACGTTAGTGCTTCCAATGCAACAATATATTTGCTACCTAATTTTTTCCAATAGCAAATTTTTAGAAATTGTTCCCATAATACGGGTTTTTTTTTTCTGGCGGTGATGGTTTACACTCTGTATAAAAGAAAAAAAAATCGAGGTCCCTCAAACTGGCATCGAAACGGTTAGTTAGTTTTTTTTTTTTTACTACTATTTGCTAATCTAAAGGGGCTGAAATCAAACAGTAGGGTAATGGCTTACACCATACGTTTTCAGATAACACTGTAATGATTCCTTAATAATCAGAAGCACGCTTGTAGTAAGGCGAGGACATTTTTATCACTCCTAATGTCTTGGGAGGATTTTCTCCAGCACAGTCTTACCTTTACTAGCGTCCTCAATATTTTACACCACCCCATGGTGAAATCCGTAATCCATTACTGAATTAAAGCAAAGGTAGAACAGTTTTACATTTTTGATCACTTGTATGTGTAGATTTCTTGGAATCTGCATTTGCGATATAAGAGCATAAGAAAATTTTTGTGCTCTATTTAAAATTTTTATATATGTATTAATATATATATATATAAGAATATGAACTTCCATTGTGCATGGCTTTTATCGATTATGAAAAAGCCTTTGATTCGGTGAAACCATCAGCAGTTACAATGGCTCTGAAAACCTGCTGTATTGAAGATGCATACATTAATATTATTAATAACATCTATGAAAATGCAAGTGCAAAGATTAGGCTGTTTGAAAATACAACACACGTAAAAATTGGAAAGGGAGTGAGACAAGGTGACACCATATCTCCGAAGCTCTTTAATGCCACATTGGAGGGTGTTTTTCAGTCGCTGAGCTGGGAAAACACGGGGATAAAGATTAATGGAGATTATCTAACCCACCTTCGTTTTGCTGATGACGTAGTCATTTTTGCAACTACCCCATCAGAGCTGCAGAGTATGATCCAGGAACTTGCTGACAAGAGTAAAGAAGTGGGATTAAAAATGAACTTTCAGAAGACAAAAGTGATGTTCAATGCTTTTACAAGAAATGAAGATTTATCGATTGATGGAGAAAAGCTGGAGATAACAGACACGTACGTTTATCTTGGACAGCAGATATCAAGTGAGGGTCACATTGACGAAGAAATTAATCGGCGTACAAAACTTGCCTGGAGAGCTTTTGGAAGAAACAGCATAATTTTCAAGAGCAATATGCCATTATGTCTTAAAAGAAAAGTGTTTGATCAATGCATCCTTCCAGTGCTTACGTATGGTGCAGAGACGTGGACCTTAACTAAAAGAGACATACAAAGGCTGCAGACAACTCAAAGAAGCATGGAGAGGTGCATGCTTGGTGTAACCAGGAGAGATAAGAAGAGGAACTCGTGGATCCGAAAAATGACAAGAGTGGAAGACATCATGATCAGAGTTAAATCCCTGAAATGGCAATGGGCTGGACATACTGCCAGAAGGACAGATCATCGATGGACAGCCGAAATTTTAGATTGGATTCCACGGGACAGGAAAAGACCCAGAAGAAGACCACATGGGAGATGGGTGGATGAAATTCGAAAGTATGCAGGGGTGACATGGAGGAGACTGGCACAAGACAGACCGTTGTGGAGGAAACTTGGGGAGACCTTCGTCCAGCAGTGGATTGATAATGGTTGACAATGATGATGATGATGATATATATATATATATATATATATATATATATATATATATATATAATAGGGATGTAAGGTCAGGTGATGCGTAACATCACAGCCTCTCCTTGACAAATGTCAACCCCGCCTTCTCGTGGTGCATCCTGTTCCCACTAAAGGGGCTCTGACGACCGTCCATAGCGGTATAACTATACCATCGGGATTAGAGGAAATTCTATCCCACACTCACCAACCCGCTTGGCCAGCGTGGTGAGTTATGGCCAAACACCTCCAAAATGATTCCACAACTTAAATCTTGGCCCTCAGTCTCCGGCAGCTGGAATGTACCTGGCCAAGGCAGCGGCCAGTGCGACATGAAGGCAGAGGGTGCTAAGAATCCCCGGAGGACCGGACTAGGCTGCCATCTGATGCTGACCTTGGCTACTTACAATGGACGCTCCCTATCTTCTGATTCAAGGCTTCTTGAATTGGAAGAGGAACTACAAAGGATCAAGTGGGACATCGTGGGGCTAAGTGAGGTAAGGAGAAAAGGAGAAGATCTCATCGAACTGAAAAGTGGACATCTCTTCTACTATCGTGGGACAGATACTGGCAGAACTAGTGGTGTTGGATTTATAATAAACAAGAAACTGAAGGATAAATTTGTAGAAGTTGAAAGTTCCTCTGACAGAGCTGCACGACTTGTTATCCAACTCTCGAAAAGATACCAGGCTCAGATTATTCAAACTTATGCACCCACCACAAGTCATCCTGAAGAAGAAATTGAAGAATTTTATGAGGAAATTTGTCGTCTAAATAATAAAGGTAAGCAGCACTTGAAAATAATTATGGGAGATTTCAATGCAAAAATAGGGCAACGGCAACAGAATGAAACTTCAGTAGGTAAATTCGGTCATGGCAACAGAAACCAGCGTGGAAATACTCTCGTTGAGTTTGCAGAGGCAGAAGGGTTTTTCATCTTGAACTCCTTCTTCAAGAAAAAGCCACACAGGAAATGGACATGGAGACATCCAAATGGGACGACTAGTGAAATTGATTTTATTATGTGTAACAAAAAATTCGTCATAGAAGACTGCAGTGTGCTAAACAAGTTCAACACAGGTAGTGACCATAGATTGGTGAGATGTAAGATGCACCTCAACACTAAACTTGAACGTGGCAAGCTCATAAGACAAACAAAATCTATTGACATAACCAACCTTAAAAAACACCATAATACCTTCAAGTTAGAATTGAAGAACAGGTTCTCTGCTTTAGAAGGCCTAACATCGGAAGAAGTGGACATCTCTGAAGTTAACAGAAAAGTAACCAAAGCTCTTATGGAAACAGCAACAAAATTAGCTGGGTCTAAGAACAAGTTGCACGTGAACAAATTGTCAGGAAAAACCAAAATGTTGATGCAAAAAAGAAGAGAGATGAGGACAACTAAAGAAGATGTGACTTCCAAAGTGGAATATATAGAGCTATGCAAGACAGTAAGAAAAAGTATCACTGAAGACGTAAGGAAATTCAACTGTGAACTAGTGAGGAAAGCAATTGAAAACAACCAAAGCCTAAAGATAGCAAAGGGACATCTCAGTAAGGGAAGAAAACAGATTATGGCACTGAGAAAAGAAGATGGTTCTGTAACAAGAAATAGAGGCGAAATTTTGACAAGAGTGAAAGATTTCTACTCCAAATTATATGAAAGGGATGATATATGCAATCCAGACATCATGAAAGATACCAGTACCAGAGTTCCTCCAGTCCTTCCAGCAGAAGTTGCACATGCAATCAAGAACATGAAGCGAGGAAAAGCTCCAGGAGAAGATGGAATTACTGTAGACATCATACAGGAAGCAAGTGGAGAAATCGAAACAGTACTCGCCCAAATTTTCACTCGATGCCTTAATGAAGGAATGATTCCTGAGGATTGGAACACCGCTACAATGATCCTGCTACATAAGAAAGGTGACATTGAGGATCTCGGAAACTACAGACCTATCAGCCTCCTATCAGTAGTTTATAAAATCTTCACTAAAGTTCTTTCACACCGCTTGAAGGTAACACTGGACATGGCTCAACCGAGAGAACAAGCTGGATTCAGGAGTGGCTACAGCACAATAGATCATATCCACGTGCTGAGAGAACTAATTGAAAGAGCGAGGGAATATGAACTTCCATTGTGCATGGCTTTTATCGATTATGAAAAAGCCTTTGATTCGGTGAAACCATCGGCAGTTACAATGGCTCTGAAAACCTGCGGTATTGAAGATGCATACATTAATATTATTAATAACATCTATGAAAATGCAAGTGCAAAGATTAGGCTGTTTGAAAATACAACACACATAAAAATTGGAAAGGGAGTGAGACAAGGTGACACCATATCTCCGAAGCTCTTTAATGCCACATTGGAGGGTGTTTTTCAGTCGCTGAGCTGGGAAAACAAGGGGATAAAGATTAATGGAGATTATCTAACCCACCTTCGTTTTGCTGATGACGTAGTCATTTTTGCAACTACCCCATCAGAGCTGCAGAGTATGATCCAGGAACTTGCTGACAAGAGTAAAGAAGTGGGATTAAAAATGAACTTTCAGAAGACAAAAGTGATGTTCAATGCTTTTACAAGAAATGAAGATTTATCGATTGATGGAGAAAAGCTGGAGATAACAGACACGTACGTTTATCTTGGACAGCAGATATCAAGTGAGGGTCACATTGATGAAGAAATTAATCGGCGTACAAAACTTGCCTGGAGAGCTTTTGGAAGAAACAGCATAATTTTCAAGAGCAATATGCCATTATGTCTTAAAAGAAAAGTGTTTGATCAATGCATCCTTCCAGTGCTTACATATGGTGCAGAGACGTGGACCTTAACTAAAAGAGACATACAAAGGCTGCAGACAACTCAAAGAAGCAGGGAGAGGTACATGCTTGGTGTCACCAGGAGAGATAAGAAGAGGAACTCGTGGATCCGAAAAATGACAAGAGTGGAAGACATCATGATCAGAGTTAAATCCCTGAAATGGCAATGGGCTGGACATACTGCCAGAAGGACAGATCATCGATGGACAGCCGAAATTTTAGATTGGATTCCAAGGGACAGGAAAAGACCCAGAAGAAGACCACATGGGAGATGGGTGGATGAAATTCGAAAGTATGCAGGGGTGACATGGAGGAGACTGGCACAAGACAGACCGTTGTGGAGGAAACTTGGGGAGACCTTCGTCCAGCAGTGGATTGATAATGGTTGACAATGATGATGATGATGATATATAAAATAGCAAAATTGTGATTATATGTATGTAATCAGTCAACAAGTTTTAGCCCCCTCGAAATTCGCATCCCCCCCCCCCCCGCAAAGAACTCTCTGAATGCAACACTGGTTGTACCGAAAGTAATGCAAAAGTGGCATTAACTGACAGAGGTCGTTCAAATTGCACATGTTGGTAGAGTAACTCTTCCTCTATAATAACAGTTCTTTATTGCAGATTTGAAGAAAAGAAAGGTGATAGTCTGCTGTGATCTGCTGGAAGCGTTTGCAGCCGATGAAGACACGTTTGTTTTTCGATCTGGTGACAGGGGATGAAACGTAGGCGTATCTTTACGATCCGGAAACGAAGAATCAATCCATGGAATGACGTCACACATCTTCACCATAGCCTAAGAAGTTCAAGATCCAGCGATCAGCACAGAAAGTCATGGTGACTGTTTTTTTGGGATGACAGGGGTGTCGTTCTCCTTGATTTTCTGGAACATGGCCGCACCGTCAGGTACATTGAGACACTCAAGAAGCTTAGAGAAGCCATAAGGAGAGAGAGACCGAACAAGAATCTGAAAAGGATCCACATTCACCATGACAATGCGAGACCACATATATCTTTGGGAACAAATCAGGCGATCAGCAAATTAGGCTGGTCGGTGGTTCCCCAACCACCTTGCAGCCCAGATCTGGTGCCCTCCGACATCCACCTGTTCGGTTCAATGAAGGCAGTCTCCGGGGACGACGATTCGATGACACAGACGAGGTGAAAGTGACTGTAAAGAAGTGGGAACAACCGTCCACACCTGAAAATTTTCAAAGAGGATTCGAGAGTTGGTTTCAGCGATGGCGCAAATGCATCGCTTGTGATGGAGACTATGTTGAGTAGTACCTTTGTATAGAAAAAGAGTTACTCTACCAACATGTGCAATTTGAACGACATCTGTCAGCTAATAAAAACGTTATTCCTACTTTTGCATTACTTTCGGTACAATCCTCGTATAAAGATGATAAAAAAATATTTTATATAAAACATTAAGTAATCTTTATATTCAGATATTATATAGTAATCACTCAGTATAAAGTGGCTCAATGTCTTGCCATAATTTTAGAATTTTTTTATCGAAATGACTACCCCATTTGCAGACATAAGATTTGCTGCATTTGAAAGGTAAAGATCTAAAGATGTTTTGTTTGTTTTTCTGATACAAACCAATATACTGCTATATGTGCCTCCCTAGTTGCACGTAGGATGTCCAACCTGCACTCAATTTCTCGCCATGTCCGTTGTAATAAATTCATATCAACAGCACCAATGTGTATTAGTGGCGCAGTAGTCTAAGCGCTGGCTCCTGTCGGAGATAGGTCAGTCCAAGATAAGTCTGGGTTCGAATCCCGTGAGGCATTATGTTGTGTTTGTCTTACGTCACTGGCTCTCTCCCTTCCGAGAAATCATTGGCTCTAAATTAAGGACGGGATACTCCTTATAGCCAATCACGGTGGTCGTTAAACCACCAAACAAACAAAACAACATGTTCTCCCTCAGGTCCTTTAAATCACTCACCATTGTTCTGTATACGCTTTGGCAAATTTCCACTGGCCTAGTAGTCAACGTTCGTGACTGCCACGGAAAAGTCTCAGGATCGATCCCAGGCACGTGCGAACGTTCGAACCACTAAACATCAGCCGTTGGACACCTTAAGCCGTCGGACACAGAGTATTGACCCCCTCCCCTCGGCCCCCGGTTAAGAAATTACGGCGTCTGTTCCTCCACCCACCTCATTCTCTGTCCGCTATACCAGCGGTGTATACTTTGACGTTGTGTGACGTTAGTCGCTCCTGCGACGCACACCAGTGGCTACATCTACTGACTTCTCTCTACCAACTTTCTTCTGCAGCGGAGAAACTTCAGGTTCGATCCCAGGCAGGTACGAACGCTCGAACCATTAAATATTCTCCGTGCGTCGGATGGCCACGTTAAGCTGTCGGGCCCCAGGTACTGATTCCCCCGGTTATAAATAAAGGCGTCTTCCTTCCCCTTTCTACCTCGCTTCCGTGTCACTTTCCTCTCAGGCACTCTAGCCCAAATCTCCTAGCTTCCTATTTCTAAGGGTTGTTTAAGACCTGGAGTCAGAAACTTCCTTTCCCTTTCTACCTCGCTTCCGTGTCACTTTCTTGTCAGGCACTCTAGCCCAAATCTCCTAGCTTCCTATTTCTAAGGGTTGTTAAAGACCTGTGGTCAGAAACTTCCTTCCCTCTTCTACCTCGCTTCCGTGTCACTTTCCTGTCAGGCACTCTAGCCCAAATCTCCTAGCTTCCTATTTCTAAGGGTTGTTTAAGACCTGGGGTCAGAATCTTCCTTCCCCTTTCTACCTCGCTTCCGTGTCACTTTTCTGTCAGGCACTCTAGCCCAAATCACCTAGCTTCCTATTTCTAAGGGTTGTTTAAGACCTAGGGTCCGAAACTCGCTTCCCAAAATCCTATACATAAGATCTGATCTGATCTATCAACTTTCCTATCGTGAGGCGTCAGGTTCCACCTAATGTCCTTCCATTTCCCTACTCGGCTCAAAAGGCTGCAACGGGTATAGCTGGTCGAACCTTCTTGTTGGGAGAAGCCCTATACAAGCTGATTGCATATAATTACACTGTGTATTAGAATGCCACTCCATTATACGAGAAAAAATAAATTTCAGATTTTTCAGGTGTTATTCTCTAAATTTGTTCCTTACCATAACATGTACAAATGTGAAAAATTTCGACTCAATCAAAAAATGTTTTGAAGTTTCACAGCACCATTGTATTTTAACATGCTCTCCCCTGAACGTACATACACCGATGATCCATTCCATTATGACCACCCCCAGCCTAGAGAAATGAACGAGCCTGGAGACCGAACTGTGGCGCAGAAGAAGTTCAAAGAACAGTATATATATACAACCCGAGGACCGGCGTTCGGTGTAGAGTGTTCGGAGTCCGAATGGGAAAAGATGCCGATTTATTAGAGTTTGATACAGGACAAATTGTGATCGCACTGCGCCTCAGAACTACGATCTCGAGAACGGCACTGTTTGTGTTGCTCACGTTCCGCTGTAATGAGTACGAATCAGAAGTGGTGCTCAGATGGAAAAACGACTAATCTTCGTTAAGCCGTGTGTCGTCCGCAGCTCATTGATGCCAGAGGGGAGAGGATAGTGTCGCGCATTGTTGACAGCGACCGCAGGGCCACGGTGAGACAAATCACTCGCAGCTACAACAGTTTTGATTAACGCGATGTTTCACAGCACACAGTTCATTGCAGCCTTGCGCGCATGGGCCTTCATAGCCGAAGACCAAGCCGGGTCCCCATGCTCACTGCACATCATCGCCAACAGCACATGAAATGGGCCCAAGATCATCGAGATTGGACAGTGCATGATTGGAAGAAAGCTGCCTGGTCTGACGAATTAAGAGTCCTAGTGCATCACGTAGACGGCCGAGCGCAAATACGCCGTTTACCAACAGATGCGATGTCACCCGGATGCCCTGTTGGCCTAAACAGGTCGGCGGCGTTATGCTGTGGGCGATGCTTTTTGGGACACTTTAGGCCCCATTATCCCAATAGCACAGTCTCTGACAGCTGTCAGGTATCTGAACATCGTTGCGGACTAAGTTCCCCCATTCATGGCAACTGTGTTCCCTGCTGCTGATGGCCATTACCAACAGGATAATGCGCCACTGGATATCAGATATCTGAACATCGTTGCGGACCAAGTTCCCCCATTCATGGCAACTGTGTTCCCTACTGGTGATGGCCATTACCAACAGGATAATGCGCCACTGGCTTTCAGGTATCTGAACATCGTTGCGGACCAAGTTCCCCCATTCATGGCAACTGTGTTCCCTACTGGTGATGGCTATTACCAACAGGATAATGCGCCACTGGCTGTCAGATATCTGAACATCGTTGCGGACCAAGTTCCCCCATTCATGGCAACTGTGTTCCCTGCTGGTGATAGCCATTGCTAACAGGATAATGCGCCACTAGCTGTCAGATATCTGAACATCGTTGCGGACCAAGTTCCCCCATTCATGGCAACTGTGTTCCCTACTGGTGATGGCCATTACCATCCGGATAATGCGCCACTGGCTTTCAGGTATCTGAACATCGTTGCGGACCAAGTTCCCCCATTCATGGCAACTGTGTTCCTTACTGGTGATGGCCATTACCAACAGGATAATGCGCCACTGGCTTTCAGGTATCTGAACATCGTTGCGGACCAAGTTCCCCCATTCATGGCAACTGTGTTCCCTGCTGGTGATGGCCATTACCAACAGGATAATGCGACATGCCACGCTGCCAGAATCGTCAAGTAGTGGTTAGAGGAACATGCTGGCGACTTTCTGTTAATGCCCTGGCCTTCAGATTCACCTGACATGTACTCAATCAAACATTTGCAGTTCGACTTAGAAAAGCGAGTTCGCACAAAATCACCAGCACCCCGAAATATACGGGAACTGGAGGACCTGCTGTTGACATTATGGTACCAGATACGCCAGGATACTTATCGCCAGCTCATCGGCTCGATGCGTGCCTCGCCTAATGGCCGGTGTTTTGGGGGCTAAAGGGGTGTCTTACAACTTATCAGTTAGGTGATCATAATACACTGACGGAAAAATAAATCCCAACACCAAGAAGGGGTTGTGTTAGATAAACGGCAGTTGGTAGGCGGTGAGAGTACATCTGTAAGATGACATCTATGCAAGTTTCGCGCTCGGCGCATACGTGTGGCGCTAGTAGCGCCCCTCGGAACATGCAAAGCAGGTTTGCTGTAAATACGCGCTGTAACGTTCGTGAGCGTTAGTTATCGTTGAGATTCGACGTAGGGTGTTGATGTTAGTCAAGAATGTCTTTAAAAAGACGAAGAAGCCATTATCAACAGCTCACGGAGTTTGAACGAGGTCGTGTAATAGGGCTACGAGAAGGTGGATTTTCTTTCCGCAATATTGCAGAACGACTTGGCAGGAATGTAGCCACTGTGCATGAGTGTTGGCAGCGGTGGTCAAGGGAAGGTACTGCCTCAAGAAGACCGGGTTCCGGCCGGCCACGTGGCAGTACTGAGAGGGAAGACCGCCGTGTACGGCGTATGGCCGTGGCACATCGTACCGCGTCTGCGGCAGCAATTCGAGCTGCAGTTGCCACCACAGTGACACAACGAACTGTTACAAATCGGTTACTTGAAGGACAGCTCCGAGCCAGACGCCCTGTAGCGTGCATTCTACTTACTCCAAACCACTGCCGTTTGCGACGTCAGTGGTGTCAAGCTAGAGCTCATTGAAGGACGGAGTGGAGATCTGTTGTGTTTTCTGATGAAAGCCGGTTCTGCCTGGGTGCCAGTGATGTCCGTGTGTTGGTTAGAAGGAGGCCAGGTGAGCGCCTGCAACCAACCTGTCTGCGGCCGAGACACACTGGACCTAAACCTGGAGTTATGGTCTGGGGAGCAATTTCCTATGACAGCAGGAGCACTCTCGTGGTTATCCCACGCACCCTGGCGGCACAGTTGTACGTCGGTCTGTTGATTCAATCTGTTGTGCTGCCATTCATGAACAGCATTCCAGGGGGTGTTTTCCAACAGGATAGCGTTCGCCCGCAACCCAACATGCTCTACAGATTGTCGACATGTTGCCGTGGCCTGCTAGATCACCAGATCTTTCACCAATCGAGCACGTATATGACATCATTGGACGACAACTCCAGCGTCACCCCCAACCAGCATTAACCGTCCCTGTATTGACCGATCAAGTGCAACAGGCATGGAACTCCATCCCACAAACTGACATCCAGCACCTGTACGACACAATGCATGAACGTTTGCGTGCTTGAATTCAACATTCTGGCGGTTACACCGGTTATTAAAGCACCAGCATTTCACATTTAAAATGGCTCTTCTCGCGCTTACAATAAGCTGTGATCTTAAAACCTTAATCGATTAAATATGTTACCTATATAAATGTATTGCCGCCATTTCATTCCTCTACAACTATTTTTTCGTGGTGTTGGGATTTTTTTTTTCCGTCAGTGTATAATGGCTCATCAGCGTATAATACATGTAATGCATTCTTTGTGTTATGGATTTCTTGTTGGACCCCTTTTTTTCTGAGTAAAATCTGTGTGTGCCATCGTGTATAACATACAACAACAAATATCAATGCACAAAAAGAATTACACCATGTAAAATTGATAAGGGGATATAATATATAAGACAGATAAGCAATCGATCTTTTGTATTGTTTTTATGGCATATATTTGAACCGTGTTTGTCAAGTTAAGCAGCTAAATTGCCTACAGGCTAAGTTAATTGATTTAATAAAACCACTCACACCGAAGGGATTTAGTTTAAATATGGAGTCACCCATAAATTTAAACTAAATCTCGCTTTTAACCCCAATTTAGTTTAAATTTGTGTCTCACTCCAAAATATGCTCAGAGCTGCATTTATTCAGCTGCAGTAAACTATTAGGTGTGCAACTTAATACTCTGCCACAGGCACGACACGTTGACAGCAAATTATAGCAAATCGAATACGTACCTAATCAGGGAAATAATTCCCGTCGTGTTGGATACATTTGAACCATCGCTAAGAGGGCTGCCGAATGCCACTGCGAAAAAAGAGGGCTGTTTCGAGTTGATAAAGTCATCAATACTTGTGTGGACCACCTCGACAGAAGTGAAGTGCGTATCACTCAGGTGATGTTGCAAGGAGCGAAAGAGGTGATAATCCGACGGGGGCGAAGTCTGAAGAATACTCCGGGTGGGACAAAATCTTCCATCCCAGGTCGGTGATCGTGTTTAAAGTCGTTTTTGCGGTATGAGGACGCGCGTTATCCTGAAGCCACAGGACCGACCTTCCGCCCTTGCCGGTGTATGGCCTTTTTGCCACCAGTGCGTCACTCACACGAATGAGTTGTTGACAATAAGGCTCAGCATTGACCGTTTCACCAGGTTTGAGCAACTCACAGTGTACGACACCGCGCTGATCCCACCATGTGCACAGCAACAACTTCCTGGCATGGATATTCGGTTTGGCGGTACTGGTGGTAGGCTGACCTGGATAAACCCACGATTTGCGCCGCTTAGGATTATTCTAGAGGATCCACTTCTCATCACAGGTCAAAATCTTGTGGAGGAAATCCTTTTTCTTGAATCTGGAGAGCAAGGACACAGCAACATCGTAGCGCCTAGACTTGTCCGCAGCTGTGAGTTGGTGGGGCACCCAACGGCCCTGCTTGTGAATCCGCCTAAGCTTGTGCAGGCGCTTTGCAATGGCTTGCTGTGTTACTCTGAGTTCTTGGGCGAACTCTGACTGTCGCATACAGCGACAGGAATTCGAGTCCAACAGTTGTTCCAGTTCCTCATCGTCAACTTTCTGTGGCTGTCCCGGACGTTCTGCATCACGGAGATCGAACTTTCCCTGCTTAAACCGCTAGAACCACTTCTTACACGTACTGTAGGGAACCGCAGCCTCACCTAAAGCAGCACAGATGATTTGCTGGGCTGACGAGGCATTTGTTTTAAGCTGAAACGCGAACAGGAGGCAGTGCCTCAAATGTTGCTTTTGAATCGACATTGCTTTCACCGTGAACTTTCGTCCCTTCTGTCACTACAGCTGTGAGAGGTTACGGTTGCCTGTAAAGCTGTTGGATGGCGCTGCCATCAGCCATTGTCGCACACAGCTATTTGCATTTGCCGACGTTCTATGATAGCTTGCGGTTAGGGACTGAGAATTAAGTTGCACACCTAATAATATGGTGTTTGGTCTTTTACTTTTACAAAACATGCTTGTGGTATGACTGATCACAAATTTTATTGATGCAATAAGACAGCATGCCAAGATAGTAGATCCCTTGAACAACTCTGCTGTTGTCCAGAATAGACTGTCAAAAACAGCTTTTCAAAAGTCATCCCGGAGTTAGTACAGACCTAAGTTTTAACATGAAAAAATACACTATCTACCAACAAGTAATTAGACACCTGTGACAGCAAAGGAAAACGAAGTTTATTCACCTTCAATAGTTGGTGAAGCCTCCACGAGTGGCGATTACAGCTGCGACCCTCCGGGGCATACTCTCAACCAGGCGTTGTACGACGGCTAGCGGTATTTTCTTCCACTCGGCTTGGAGAAGACAGGTCAGTCCCTTCACCGATTTCCGACGGTGGGGGCACCCCTTAAGGCGACGCTCCAACTCGTCCCAGAGGTGCTCGATAGGGTTAAGGTCCGGGCTCTGGGCAGGCCAGTCCATTTGGTTAACCCCATTGTCACCATACCAAGCCATGGTGGACTTCGCATCATGTCAGGCGGCATTGTCATCCTAAAAGTAACATGGGTCCACCCTGTAAAACTGCCACAACGTAGGGAGCGCATGGTCATCCAATATGATGCAGTAGGTCTAGGCGTTGAGTCTACCAGAAATCGCGACCAAGGGTCCCGTGTCATAACAGGAGAAACACCCCCATAGCATAATTCAACCGCAGCCGAACTTCACAGTTGGCAGAATACATTCCGGCAAAAGGCATTCTCCAGGCAGACACCAAACCCAGACCCTGCCATCCGAACGGTAGAGGGTGAACCTTGATTCGTCGCTCCAGAGAACCTGTTTCCACTGTTCAACGGTCCAGTGTCGACGTTCTTTGCACCACGTTAGCCGAGCAGCGCTATTGGACTTGGTGATCAAAGGCTTGTGGGCGGCAGCACGTCCATGATAACCGAGCCGGTGTGCTTCCTTACGGATGGTATTCATCAAAAGAACAGTCCCAAATGCCTGTTGAAACTCCTCGCGGATGTGGCCCATCGATTTGGTGCGGTTTTTCCCAATTTATCTGGCCAGCACCCACTGGTCTCTAACTCCCAGTTTTGTGGGTCTGCCGTGTCGGGGCACATTCCGACAGTCACCTCTCATCTTCCACTTGCCAGTCACGTAGGCCACTGTCGATTTTGGGTACTTCAATTTCCTGGATATATCACGTATGGATCGGCCATTTCTGTGATACCCGAGGATTACACCTTTCTCGAAATCAGAGAGCTCGAAACTGCGTTGCAATCTTGCATGCGAATGGTTGCGATGTTGTTTCCCACACGATATTTAATGGTGGCTGCCGTGACGTGTATCAGGACCGCAGATATCGTCGATTGCAGGGGTGTCCAATTACTTGTTGGTAGATAGTGTATATTTGACCAATATTTCTACATAAAAGAATTTTTTGCACGATTTCGGATTGCAGCATCATTTCCAAAAAATTTGACATGCTGTTTTGGGTTTTATTTAAATACTAAACGTAATTATTTTGTTTGCACCTTGTAACCAAAAACTTAAATTTAAGCATTTAAGTTCCTGCAGAAGTCAAGTAAGGAAATGTTTTTTTTTTCTAATAAATCTCAAATTGACCATTAGCTGGTAAGGTCCACTGCGTTAACTGATGTCACAATGTGAGCTCAGAAAATCAGTATTCATTTTGGTCTGAACCATTGTTAACTATTTTCTGAATCAGATATTTGAGAAACAAATTTTTCTGAAGAAAAATTTCTTCATTTACACATGGAAGGCATTTAATGCTGATGTGCCTCTGCTCACATCCCCAATCACCAAATCATGGCTAGAGGAATATTTCACGGATTATTGGCATGTTTTCATTGTATTCCATGTAGTTACTTCATTCAGAAAACTTGAAAAATGTCGCTGTCCTAGACCAGTACGGCCCCAGGACGGCGAAATTTAGAGAAATTCGTTTTTCAAATATATGATCTATTTAAATCACTTAAATTAGTGACCTACATCTGAACCTGGATGTGAGAAAAGGTCGTGAGACGCTGGAATGAGGTAGAACAGCTTCGACTGGCGCAAATCTGATGGTAATCAGATATACACTATGTTGACAAAAATCACCGGACACCCCTTCAAAAACAAATGGACGGACCCGCTGCGTTGATAAGATGCGAGGTACAGTTGCAAATTGTATAAAAATAGGCCTGCAGCTGACTGCGATCTTATCGCACTGTGAGGTTGAGTGAAAATGTCGCGGTGGAGGAGAACTGATTTAAAGAAAGGAAAGATTGTTGGGTGTTATATTAGTGGGTTGTCCGTAAGAGAAACCAAGAGGCGTTTAAACATACCAACGTCAATTGTTTTGGATATACTGAATAAGTGGAAGACACATGGTGTGCCTGAAGCAGCAAAACCTGCCGGCAGACCAAAGAAAATCAGTGATAGAGGACGTTGAAGCCTCAGGAGAGTCGTTACAGCTAATCGACGGATATTGCATAAGACCTCAATGTACAGGGGAGTAAAAATGCTGAAACCTTGGTATGTACACGTACCATTCGCAGAGAACTTCATTCCATGGGTTACCGTGGTCGTGCGGCAGCTCATAAGCCTTTCATCTTCACTCGAAATGTTACTCGTCGTTTAGCATGGTGTAAAGAACATTTATCGTGGACCGTAGATCAATGGAAACGGGTCTTATGGACTGATGAATCCAGATACACGATCCATAAGTCTGATGGCAGTGTGTGGCTATGGCGGCAGCTGGGGGAACGTTATTTACCACAGTATACTGTTCATACGGTCAAGTTTGGAGCTGGCAGTGTACTCGTGTGGGGGTGCTTTTCGTGGTATGGTCCCGTCCCATTGGTTATCGTGGACAAACCTGTTAACCATCACGTCTACCTCGATATTCTGGACAATTATGCCCCACCAACTCTGTGGCAATACTATGGAACCGAGCCTTGTTGGTACCAGCAGCATAATGAACCGAGCCATAAAGCAAGGACTGTTACGGCGTGGTTTGATGATAATTCCATATCGTGTGTGGACTGTCCAGCACATAGCCCTGATCTTAATCCCATAGAGCACCTATGGGATGAATTGGAGCGCCGCATAAGAAGTTTGGAACCAGGGCCTACTACTAAGCAACAGTTAGCGGTAGCATTATGTACTGAATGGAAACGCATACCTATCGCTGTGTTCCAAAGCCTCGTCGAAAGCATGTCTCAAAGGGCCAGTGCATGCATTATGGTCAAAGGTGGACCGACACGGTACTAATGCATGTCAATAAATGCTATGTTGTGTTTCTCTTTGCTTTTGAAGGGGTGTCCGGGGACATTTGTCAATATAGTGTATATTCCAAGGAGCATATGTAAGGTTGGTCATATCAGTACATTTTGTTTGATTTATGAGCTTGCAACGTTCCAGTTTAGTGTTGAGGTGCATCTTACATCTCCCCATTCTATAGTCACTACCTGTGTTGAATTTTTTCATATATATACACTGAGTGGCCACTTTATTATGACCACCCCCTCAGTACTTCGTTGGACCACCTTTTGTCTTTAATACTGCGTCGATTCTTCGTGGCATGGACTCCACGTGATGTTGATAGGCGGTTTGTGGAATCTGAGACCATGCTTGATGAATAGCACTTTCCAGGAATGTGAGATTGCAGGGTTGTGGATCCAGCTGTCTGATGGCTCGTTCAACTTCATCCCACAAATTCTCAATGGGGTTGAGATCTGGAGATTCTGGGGGCCACCTAAGCAAAGTAAACTCACCGGCATGTTCCTGAAACCAATCCTATACAATACGAGCACTATGACATGACGCATTATCTTGTTGAAAGTAGCATTGGATAAACCATCCACATGACAGGATGCACTTGGTCCGCAACGATGTTTAGATATGATGTGCCAGTCAGACGTTGATCAACATGAATTAAAGGGCCCAAAGCACGCCAAGAGAACATTCCCCAAACCATAACGTTGCCTCCACCAGCTTGAAGGGTTGTAGCAATGCATTTGGGGTCCATGCTTTCGTGCTGCTTCCGCCAAATTCTCGCTCGGCCATCGGCATGGTGCCACTGAAAACGTGATTCATCGGACCACATAATTTGTTTCCAATTATCGACTGTCCAATCCTTGTGCTCCTGTGCGAGCTGGACAAGTTTTCTCTTGTTAACTGCAGGCAGCAAAAATGTTCAAAGAGGCCTTCGGCTGCCATATCCCATCCGATGCAGTGTACGGCGAACAGTGCTTGCAGAGATCATTTGAGGGGATCCTTGATTAAGATGGTTTGTAATTTGCTGCACTGTTGCCCTTCTGTTGTCTGTTACCAGTCTGGACAGTCTCCGTTCCGCTCGAGCAGTCACTAGTCGATGACGACCACACGTTGCACGTAAAGACCCAGTTTTTGGCTGACAGTCCAGTCTTTAAACACTTTAACAACAGCTGATCTGGAACATTTCAGGAATGTGGGGGTTTGGGTGATACTCGTTCCATGGGTCCGAGCTCCTACAATCATCCCACGTTGAAAGTCCGTCAAATCGCCTTTTTTTTACCCATCTCGTCACCCAAAAATTACTTCTACTACTGTCGCAAGCACTAAGCTTTTCCTTTTTATACTAGCCTCGCTCTCTGGCGGCAACAGCGTGCAGCCATAGCTCATTTGCTTAAACCTGCTAGGTGGTCATAATAAAGTGGCCACTCAGTGTATAACGCAACAGAAGAACTTTCGTAAAAAAAAAAAAAGAATCCTTTAGTTAAAAACGAAAAAATGTCTTAAAGATGTTATTGAGGCTGCGCATAGCCGTTAGTCCAAACCTTATATCATAGATACCAGAATTGTTATTCAAAACAGCACAAACACTGAAACCTTAAATCAGAAATCAGGAATTTAATTATATAAACTGACTAAGCGAAAAACCAAACTCGAAACAAAAAAAAATCACTCACCTCATAAAGACAGTGCCCGGCCATCAAGGTCCTAAGACTAAATAAAAATACATGTATACAACAAATTATGCCGCCTTTATCAAGAGAACACCGGAATAAAGGTGACTTTTCTGGATTTCGCAAAAGGCTGGAGTCACCAAAAGCCTGCGGATGTGTTCTCGAAATCACCATTTCTGAAAAACAAAAGAGCAAAAAAGTCAGAGTCACCCCTATATAACAATTGAGGTCACAGGCCACGGTCGCGGTCTGTTTATATGTATTGCCCGTAAACTAATGAGAAAGTAAAGTAAGATGACGTTAATTGAAATCTTCAGCTATTACACATCCACGTAATAGCACTTTGTATGCAGTGCCCAAATTTCATAAGAGACTTATTTTATTTAGATTCATTACTTCAGGCTGAGACTGTTACAACACAAAAGCTGGTAAGGTTTTTGAGAATCTTCTCAAAAGGGTGATTCTCAACATTGGTACTACGTGGATTATTAACAACAACAGGCCCGTATTACACTTGATGAGTTCTATTCAGCCTCCAACTAACATAAGTGTCTGTACTTTCGATTTTCAGAACCTGTTTTCTTCCATCAATCTTCAGGACTTGGACAGAGTTTACGAAAGGATGTTTGATGAATATTCTGATGTTCTTGGGGTAAGAAGGGGATTCTGGAGCAACTTAAAATTATTATGTCTCCTCAATAATTACATTTGTATTGATGAGATGTTATTCCTGCAAGATAGTGGGATCCCTATGTCAACTTCGTTCTCAAGTATACTTGCCAAACTTTTTCTGCACTTCTACGAGAGAGCCTTGATTGAAAAAAATGAAAGTGGGGGTAAGGTCCTGAGATACAACGATGATGTACTCGTGTATAACTTGGAAGAATTTCCGATTATTGCAAAGAAAATATATCCGAGAGAGTTCGTATTGGAACAAGTTAGTAAAATCATGCAATGCATTGATTATTATACGCTTTCCAACATACCAGAAATCATTACTGAAATTATTCCTCAAGTTATGAGGATAATGGCTGTGGAATAAATCACGCTAATCTGTCCTGACTTTTGATCCCATTTAGATGCTATTCAACACAATGGTTTTAGTATACCTACGGAACAACATGATAACGTTTTGTCGCAATCGAACCATTTCTACCTAAGTTATGACGCATAAGGGCAATGGAATGGATCCCTCTCCTATGTTCTGACCTTTGACCCCATTTTTCCCATTTTCAACAGGGTTCGTCCCCAGGTGGTCTCCTACCACATACTAAAATTTCATCGTAATCGAACCATTTTTACGCGAGTTATCGTGCGGACGGACAGACGGACAGTCAAACAGACAGACAGACGGACAAAGCTGGAGCATATACGCTTCTTCAACCTACGGTTGGAAAGCGTAGAAACCTGGAGCTTAAGCAGAGAGTATAAACTACCTGGATTTGGATATACATGTTAGAGAAACGGAGTTGATCACGGATATTTACAATAAGCGTACTACTTTGGCTTTGGTATTCACTTCTACACTAAGTGGGAATCTCAAATTTCTAGAATATTCTTATTTCCCAATTTCATAGATGTCTGTGTATATGTAATTCTGTTTTGCAGTTAAGTGGCTCATTATCCAAGCTGTTTGCTAGATTACAGAATAATAATTACCCATTACGTTTTTCACATCAACTTTTCAGACAGTTAGTTCTCAGTCATAAACTTAGATTACGATTTCCTATACTAAGGTCTATAAGCTACAAATACATCACTAACCAAATATCCCACAATTTTAACTGATTAAGTGCTATTATGTGGTAGCTAATAGCTTATGATTTCAATTAACCTCATCTTACTTTATTTTCTCATTAGTTTACGGGCACTATATACATACACCGGCGTGCAAGCATTAAGGACGAGACGGTTTTTCGAATGTAACGTCGTGCAGAAGTGCTCCACGTCGACTCAAATCATACCATAAAATCCCCAAGATATGAGAATATAGGACAAGTGAGAAAAACCGTCCGAACAAGGAATCCAAAGGATACAAAGGCACTTTATTGAAAAGGTAGCTTCGAGCACAACTGGGCAGAAGACAGAAACGTCCATGTGACAGGCGGCTGCCAAGAAAAATCCAGTCTTTAGCAGGGGATATGATCATCCCTGACTGCGTTGCAGGATTTACAACGTCTGTCCATTCTGAGGACAAGGTTGTCAATGAGCTGTTTAGGCATAGCGACCCATTCCTCTTGTAGCGCCAATCGCAGCTGCGGAATCATTGCTGGCGGCGTGCTGACAAGCGTCTCCCGAGAAGGTCCCACACGTGTTCGATTGGATTTAGGTCCGAGGACCTTGCGGTCCAGATCCGGGGAACTCCAACAGCTCTGCGACAGCCACTTTATGATAAGGTGTAGCGTTGTCGTCCATGAAGAGGAACTCAGGACCCACAGCACCTCTAAACAGACGCACGTGAGGCAGGAGAACCTCGGTACAATAGCGGACATCAGTGACTGAACCTCCTTGGAAGATGTGGAGGTCAGTACGGCTACCAAGCATGATACCGCCCCAAACGAGAACTCCGCCACCTCCAAACCGATTCCTTTCGATGATGTTGAAGGTGTGATTGTGTGTTCCCTGCTCTCTACAGATGTGTATACGTCCAGAATCGCTCGTCAGACTAAATCGGCTCTCATCCGTAAAGAGAACTCGACCCCATTGCTGATGTATCCAGTTCTTGTGTTCTTGGCACCACATAAACCGCTGTCTCCGATGAGCAGGAGTTAATGGCACACACCGTACTGGTCGTCGTGCAAATAGACCACCTTTGTGCAGCCTCCTGGCCACGGTAAAACGCGATAACGGAAGTCCTGTTATCTGTTGCATGTACCTTGCGATTTATCCCGCTGTCTGTCGTCTGTCTCTTCTCACCTGTAGGAAAATATACCGGTCGTCCGCCGCCATGGTTGCTCGTGGACGACCACTGCAAAACTCTCGGGCATATGTTCCTGTCGTTTGAAATGCCCTCCAAGCTCGTGAAACGATGCTGTGAGCGATCCCGAACTACTCGGCCACACTACACACTAGTCACACTTCGACCTTCTTCCAACTTCCCAATGACGCGACCTCGGGTAAGGTCATCCAGATGTCGTCTACTGGATTGCCTGTTGGCCATATCACACGGTGGCAGCAACTCGCCGATGTACACCGTGAATAGCTTTCACCGAATTTCTGAGCGTACGTACATCGCCCATGTGCTTTATACCCTTCCGAACCCCCCCCCCCCCATACGTCATGTGCTGCATATATGCGCATGCCCTACCGTACCGGACCCTAGTCTATCTCCTGAGTGGTCTTTCTATCTGTTCTGCCCTGTTATGCTAATTTCTCCTCTTCGTCCTTAATTTTTGCACTGACCGCGACCGTTGTCTGTGACCTCAATTGCTGTATAAGGGTGACTCAAATGTTTTTTGCTCTTTTGTTTTTCAGAGATGGTGATTTCGAGAGCACATCCTCAGGCTTTTGGTGACTCCAGCCTTTTGCAGAATCCAGAAAAGTCACCTTTATGTCGGTGTTCTCTTGATAAAGGCGACATAATTTGTTGTATGCATGTATTTTTATTTAGTCTTAGGGCCTTGATGACCGGGCACTGTCTTTATGAGGTGAGTGTTCTTTTTTTGTTTGGAGTTTGGTTTTTGGCTTAGTTAGTTTATATAATTAAATTTTTGATTTCTGTTTTTAGGTTTCAGTGTTTGTGCTGTTTTGAATGATAATTCTGGTATACATACATACATACATACATACATACATACATACATACATACATACATACATTCCAAGGGACAGGAAAATACCCAAAAGAAGACCGCATGGGGGAGATGATTGGATGAAATCCGAAAGTATGTGAGAGTAACATGGAGGAAGGAGACTGGCACAAGACAGACCGTTGTGGAAGAAACTTGGGGAGACCTTCACGTAGCAGTGGATTGATAATGGCTGACAATGCTGCTGATGATGATGAAGACATATACACTAGCGGAAAGTGAAAAAAGAACACCAAGAAGGAGACGTCTGATACCAACGAAATTTATACAGCATAATAACGGAATACAGAGGATAACGTGATCAAAACATTATGGCAAAATACAGCTGTATTTGCTGGTAAACTGAAAAATAACATTTCCATGTAACATGGCTAATACAAGGTTCAACCGCCATGAACTGCCTCTTACTGTGCAATTCTGGCATGGAGTCTGTCGCGCAGATGTTGGATGTAAGTTTGGCGTATTGAGTTCCAAGCATCCTCAACCTGGACGCTTAAATCGGGGATGGTCGTGGCTGGCCGTGGAGACCGGATAAGTCGTTGTCCCATAAAATCCCACACGTGCTCAATGGGGGACAAATACGGTGAACGTGCAGGCCATGGAAGCTGTCTCACACCCTGAAGTGCATGTTGCGTTGCATGTGCCGTGTGTGGGCGTGCGTTATCTTGCTGGAAAACACCACGGTGGACCGACCTTACAAATGGCACAACAACGGGTTGAATGGTGTTGTTGAAGTAGAAGGTGCTGTTTAACGTACCCGGTACAAACACTAGTTGTGTACGGGAGTGATAGCTGATCGCTCCCCACACCAGGAGACCAGGTGTAGGCCCTGTGTGTCGCTGGCGGATGCAAGAAGGGTGGAAACGCTCCCCTGTGCGTCTGCGAACAAGCATACGGCCATCGGAGGCTCCCAAGCAGAATCTCCTTTCATCGCTAAACACGACAGATCGCCATTGCGTTCTCCGGTGCAGGCGTTGGGGACACCACTGCAACCGTTCCTGACGATGGGCTGGAGTCAGAGATACACATGCCAGAGACACACGTGTACGTTGTCCTGCATCCAGTAGACGGTTGCGGATTGTTTGCACAGTCACTTCAGGTGCAACGGCAGCTCGGATTTGTGTCGCAGTGGATGTTCTGCTTGACAACGCCGCTCTTCTTATGCGTCGATCGGTCCGCTCATCAGTCTGTCTGTGACTCCCGGTTCCACGTCCGAGGAACATTCTCGTGTGGGAATGTTCCTCGGACCATCTACGCCACCATCGTACCACCACGGATACTTCCCGTCCAATTCGCTCCGCAATACGATAATACGACCACCCGGCCTCACGGAGTCCGACTAGACGACCTCGCTCAAAGTCCGATAACTGCTGAAATCGTACACGTCTTCCATGTCCAGGCATTGCAACTTCTTCAGGGTCTTCGCACGTGTCCGTACGCCGACGACTGATTACATTCACTTCGCCGTACTCCTTAAATACCACCGACGATAATTTGCATATTATGTTGTGCTGTGGCGTAAGCGCTCGCCGGTCGGTCCCGAAATTAACATCACACCTACATAATCTCGACCCCATTAACATATGTAAATTTCATGATCGTCCGCCAATTCCTTCTTGGTGTTCTTTTTTCACTTTCCGGCAGTGTATATACTGTATATGGAGGAGACAGGCTCAAGATAGGTAGTTTTGGAAGAAACTTGGGCAGCCTTTCATCCAGCAGTGGATTGATAACGGTTCACAATGATACTGATGATAATATCTGTTCATATAAAACTGAAAGCCCTCACTGACTCCCTGACTCATCACCGAATCTCAGAGACTACTTAACTTAGAACTTTCAAATTTGGCAGGAATGTTCTTTTTGCAAAATAGAGGCGCACTAAGAAAGGATTTTTTCCTACGATAACATTAAGTGGATTTAAATGGGTTTTTAAATAACCCAGCTTTGATAACGCTAGGACGTTTTGCAATGATCGAGCCATTCTTGCCCAGCAACTGAAGTCCAGCCCTCAGTTTGAAGGACTTGAGTTTACCTGCCCAGAATATACACTGCTGGCCACCCAAAATGCAACACCAAGAAGGAAGCATCCGATTGTCCTGAAATTCGCAGAATGCGTCGCCCGCGAGAGGACATGCAAACGGTTAGCATTGCAGGGCACGCCACCGAAAAGCACTATAAGAAGGGTGTACAGAAGGCGGGGTGTAAGTAGTGGAAGTGTGTTGTGCTGCCGGACCTGTGCGTAGGAAGCTTCCTGATGCCTCGTCGCAGAATGCGGCAGTCATTCCAGCACGTTTAAGAGTTCGACAGAGGACGAATAGTGGCGGTTTATCGTACCGAGACATCGGCGCCCGTGTGGGACGACATCCAGCCACAGTAAGGCGAGTATGCATTCGGTGGGTGCAGGAGGGACGGACAGACCAACGTGAGCGATTGCCGCAGCCGCGGCATACCACCAACCGAGAGGGCTGGCATGTTGTGCGGCGGGCATTGACGGCTCGCACCGCCACATCACGAACGTTAGCTAAGGAATTAGGGTGTGTTGCGCAACAACCTGTGTCAGCACGCACCGTTTGACGTCGGCAGGAGCGGGGACTTGTCGCACGGCACCCATTGCTCCCATTACTATTGACGTCGCACCACCGGCGAGTGCGGAGGCAGTGGGCCGTTGAACGCCACACCTGGACTACGGAAGGGCACAACATTGTCTTCTCCGGCGAATCCCGCTTCTGCCTGCAACACCACGATGGTCGGATCAGCGTGTGGTGGCACCGCGGCGAGAGACTGTATGACGCCTGCATTATGCATAGCCATACCAATCTGTCACCTTTCGTTATGGTTTGGGGCGCAATTGGATATGAAACCCGCACCCCTCTGGTACACATCGCTGGTAAACTCAACAGCCATCGCTACATCTCCGACGTTTTGGAGCCTGTAGTCCTCCCTTACCGGCAGGACCTGCCAGCGGCCACGTTTCAACAGGACAATGCGCGCCCGCACGTAGCACGCGTCGTGCAACAATTCTTCACGGCCCACCAGGTTTCATTGCTGCCGTGGCCCTCCTGTTCTCCCGATATGTCGCCCATCGAACACGTCTGGTTGCTGATCGGCAACCGAGTGCCCCGGCAAGCACCACCCGCGGCTACGCCTGATGAACTGTGGCAACGTGTGGAAGCAGCCTGAACCAACATACCCCAAAGCCCACATCCAAAGCCACTTTCGTTCGATGTCGTGGCGTGTAGCGGCATTTATTGCTAGCCATGGGGCCACACGAGCTATTGATGTCTGCGTGTTCCGCAAGTCGCACGGGCCTATAAGCTCAATCGTTTCATCTTTGTATCTGTTGTTATGTGTCCAGTAAATCTGGCTTTGCTATCTCGTGTCCTTCTTGGTGTTGCATTTTGGGTGGCCAGTAGTGTATTTTGTTCTAAATTTATTTGTTCTGAATTTATTTTAAAAAATTGCCTTTTAAAAATATCACATAAAAAGCGCTATATCATAATATGCTTTGCATTTAAACATTTATATTATCGTTTGACATATCGAATGTCAAGGTTTTTTTAGTCAAAATCAAATTACCAGCATTCGTTTTCGGCGAAGCAATGGTGACGTCATAAAAGTGGTAAGGTGATTGCAACAAATACAACTATGCGGGTAGATTTTCATAGTAATTGAAATTTGAAAAAAAAAAAGTTTCCCCCTTGAGATATTGGCGATGGCAACACAATTTTCTCAAGCTTCCAAAAATATCTGACTAGCTAGCTTTTAAATGTACCATTTTGAATGAAAATTGTGTACGAAATTGTTTATAAGCAAGGTTCTTTTTATATTTACGCTGAAAGTAACTACGTGTTTGTTCTGTTTTCTATTATTATTTTGTTCGGTTGCCTACTAATATGTTAGCAATGAAAGTGAAGAGTAACGACGTGTTTTGATTTGTTTCGTGTAGGCTTGAAGTTTTAAATTTACAGTTATGAATGAAATTGTTTATGTGTCGTCTGACAGAATAAGTCAGGCAGACGTGTTTCCAAAATGAGCGAAGAAATATGAAAAGAAAAATATTTTTTTCCTCCAAATGAGCGAAGAAATATGCAGTATAGAATGACTTGAGCTGACCTGTTCAGTATATATTTTGTTCTAAATTTATTTGTTCTGAATTTATTTACAAAAAACCTTAAAAATCACGTAAAAAGCGTTATATATCATAATATGCTTTGCATTTAAACATTGATTATCGTTTGACATATCAAATGTCAAGGCTTTTTGATGTGCTCTAAATTTACTTAACAAAAAAAAAAAACTTTTAAAAATATCACGAAAATTTGCTATATCATAATACGCTTTGCATTTAAGGTGGACGTCAAGACATTTTGCTTCCTATACTTCCAATGGAAAAACTTCTGTACACATTCTCTTCAGAATTAATGCGTTCACAAGAATGAAAATTTGAACATCGATTAAAACAGCTTCATTTCATAATTTGGAATACTTAATATTTTCTAAAACATAACCATAATTATGCAATCCAAAATTTGTTTGTCTACTGACCTCATCAAAGTACAGGTCGCGCCATCTTTTTTCTGGTTTCAACACCACCAAAGGAAAAGTTATTGATTTTTAGTATAATCGTGGTTATGTTTTAGAAAAATATTAAGTATTCCAAGTTATAATATGAAGCTATTTTAATCGATGTTCAAATTTTCATCCTTGGGAACGCATCAATTGTGAAGAAAATGTGTACAGAAGTTTTTCCGTTGGAAGTATAGGAAGCAAAATTACTTGACGTCCACCTTAAACATTTATATTATCGTTTGACATATCGAATGTCAAGGTTTTTTGAGTCAGAAATCAAATTGAAGGTCTGCTTTGTTATCACTATCAATAAATCACAAGGACAGTTTTTAAAAATAGCTGGTATCGACTTAAGAGAAAACTGTTTCTCTCATGGCTAGTTTTACGGAGCGTGCTCAAGAGTTAGTTCTCCTAGCAGTTTGGTAATACTGGCGGATGATTCCAGATCAGCCGTACAAAAAAGCACTAACATAAGTCAGCATATTCTTTTTATTTTTCCATTCGTTCATCGCTATAAAAATGTTTAGTTACAAATGAAAACACTCCGCATCTTATAAGAATGCAGAAATTCATGCTATAAATATTATGTGTTTGAATCCATTTTATAACCGATATGACATAATAAAGTTATATAACAAACCGATCAAGTGTATTATTAGTATATTAATTTATGGTACAAACTATATTATGGTATGGTATGAAATCCTTCTATGAACGAGGCATTCTGCAGATCATGGTATGAAATCCAGGATTATAGAAATATTTTTGATATCATCACGTTCGAAGAACGGGTATTTAGCTAATACAGAATATATATTGGGTTGTCGGAAAAGTCATGACGTATTTTGGCACCCGATGGTGGTTGGGCGGTTTTGGAAGTACTAGAGGCTGGCAGCTTTGTTATCGCTATGGCATTCGACAGGTGCTAGTTCTAGCTGCAGTCTAAAAGGAATAGTGAGCGATTTGGTTGATTTGCGGAGATTTGACATCAAGTTGAAGATGCAAGAACAAACTGTGCATTTTCGTCACATTTTACTGTTTTACTTCCGTAAAGGGAAGAACGCGCGTCAAGCTCGTGAAAAGTTCCGTAAAGTGTACGGTGATAATGCTCTACAAGAACGTCAGTGCCAGCGGTGGTTCGCAAAATTCCGAGTTGTTGATTTTGACCTCAACGCTGCTCCTCGGTCCGGGAGGCCCACCGAGGATGATGACGACCAAATCCAGGCATTGGTCGAGTCAAACCCACGTTACACGACACGAGAGATTGCAGACACATTGCACATCCATCATTCAAGCGTTCACGACCACCTGAAAAAGCAGGGATACGTAAGCAAGCTCGATGTGGGTGTTCCTCATGAACTCAAAGGAGCTCAATTGACGGCGCGTATAAACATCTGCGATATGCTCGTTAAACGTGAGGAAAACGATCCTTTTTTGAAGCGACTGATAACTGGTGACGAAAAGTGGATTGTGTACAACAATGTGCTGCGCAAACGGTCTTGGTCCCGACATGCTGCTTCGCCTCAAACGACATCCAAAGCAGACATTCATCAGCGGAAGGTTCTGGTCTTGGTGTGGTGGGATTTTAAAGGTGTCGTGTTTTTCGAGCTCCTACCACGAAACCAAACAATCAATTCGAATGTGTACTGTCGGCAATTGGACAGTTTAAACGAATCCATCATCCAGAAACGTCCAGAGCTCGTTCATCGTAAAGGTGTTGTGTTCTATCACGACAACGCGAGACCACACACAAGTCTGATCACCCGCCAAAAATTATTGGAGCTTGGGTGGGATGTGTTGCCACACCCAGCATACTCGCCTGACCTTGCGTCGTCAGACTTACACTTGTTTCGCTCTCTTCAACAGTCCTTGCGTGGTATAACGTTCAATTCAGATAAGGCTGTAAATCAGCACCTTGTACAGTTTTTTCCCACGAAGGACAGGTCCTTCTATGAACGAGGCATTCTGCAGCTCGCTGAAAGATGGCAAAAGGTTATCGAACAAAATGGGCATTATATCATTGATTGATCTTTGTTCTTTCTATCAATAAATGACCTTTGCAAAACATGGCTTAAATACGTCATGATTTTTCCCGACAACCCAATATATTTTAAATCGCTTAAATCCTGATAAGCTTCCATCTGAACTTCGAATGCTACTACTTGAGCTTGCGGAGATATCTGCCTCTATATATACGTAGTTTGCGGAAGATACCATTTACTCCATGGGTGTGGTGGCATGTAATGCAAGTAATAGAACTGTTCCTAGTTTTTTTGTCATCTCAGTGTACTGTTTTCTTTATAGTAGTACAGCATGCAAGGCTTGCATCTAAAGTTACGTCTAGCATTCACGCAGAAAAGCAGTGTAGAATGATCTTTGAATGCTTTAAATACAACGCTTTGACGACAATTTCTGATAAGTGCATATGCTTTCCTGTCTGCTTGTAGATCAACCCTGTTCCATCGGCACTTAATACTTGATCAGGAAGTAGCTTTTTACCTCGATGAGCTGAAAAAGGTATTTTTTAAATATTTTAGCAGCTTCCGCATCACCAAAACCTGCCTCACCGAAAAGTTTGTTTATCATGCAGTATTGGTCCTTGAATCGAACAAGCCAGAAAATACTAGCCGACAAGGACTCCACGTCTTTTTGGCACTTCGTTACATGTTCGTAGATCTGCTTGGCCTTAAACGGATAGTAGTGGTATTCACAACGCTTTTCTTTTATCACTCACAATCTACTCTGCTAGCCACCCAAAATGCAACACCAAGAAGAACACGAGATAGCAAAGCCAGATTTACTGGACACATAACAACAGATACAAAGATGAAACGATTGAGCTTACAGGGCCGTGCGACTTGCGGAACACGCAGACATCAATAGTTCGTGTGGCCCCCATGGCTGGCAATAACGGCTGCTACACGCCGCGGCATCGAACGAAAGAGGGTTTGGATGTGGCCTTGGGGTATGTCGGTCCAGGCTGCTTCCACACGTTGCCACAGTTCATCAGGCGTAGCCGCGGGTGGTGCTTGCCGGGCCCCTCGGTTGCCGATCAGCGACCAGACGTGTTCGATGGGCGACATATCAGGAGAACAGGCGGGCCACGGCAACAGTGACACCTAGTGGGCCGTAAAAAATTGTTGCACGATGAGCGCCACGTGCGGGCGCGCGTTGTCCTGCTGAAACTTGGCCGCTGGCAGGTCCTGCCGGTAAGGGAGGACTACAGGCTCCAAAACTTCGGAGATGTAGCGATGGCTGTTGAGTGTACCGGCGATGCGTGCCAGAGGGTGGGGGTGTCATATGCAATTGCGCCCCAAACCATAACGCCAGCCGACGGACCGGTATGGCAATGCATAATGCAGGCGTCATACAGTCTCTCGCCGCGGTGCCGCCGCACGTGGATCCGACCATCGTGGTGTTGCAGGCAGAAGCCGGATTCGTCGGAGAAGACAATGTTGTGCCATTCCGTAGTCCAGTTGCGGCGTTCAATGGACCACTGCCGCCGCACTCGCCGGTGGTGTAACGTCAATGGTAATGGGAGCAATGGGCGCCGTGCGACAAGTCCCCGCTCCTGCAGACGACGTCGAACGGTACGTGCTGACACATGTTGTTGCGCAAAACACCCTAATTTCTGCGAATTTAGGGTGTAAACACCCTAAATTCGCAGAAATTAGGGTTGCACCACTCGCCGGTGGTGCAACGTCAATGGTAATCGGAGCAATGGGTGCCGTGCGACAAGTCCCCGCTCCTGCCGACGTCAAACGGTACAAACACCCTAATTTCTGCGCGTTCGTGATATGGCGGTGCGAGCCATCAATGCCCGCCGCACAACATGCCGGTCCTCTCATTCGGTGGTGGGCCGCTGCTGCGGCAATTGCTCACGTTGGTCCATCCGTCTCTCCTGCACCCACCGAATCCATACTCGCCTCACTGTGGCTGGATGTCGTCCCACACGGGTGCCGATGTCTCGGTACGATAAACCGCTGTCGCGATAAGCCACTATTCGTCCTCTGTCGAACTCCGAAACGTGCTGGAATGACTGCCGTATTCTGCGACGAGGCATCAGGAAGCTTCCCACGCACAGGTCCGGCAGCACAACACACTTCCACTACTTACACCCCGCCTTCTGTGCACCCTTTTTATAGTGCTTCTCGGTAGCGTGCCGGGGGCACATGATTTGCATATGCCCTGCTATGCTAATCGTTTGCATGTCCTCTCGCGGGCGACGCATGCTGCGAATTTCAGGCCAATCGGATGCTGCCTTCTTGGTGTTGCATTTTGGGTGGCCAGAAGTGTAATTAATCCACAAGCTTTAACGTTTTCCCATTGGCTCATCACAAACCACAGATGTAACTTTTGCATTCTCTGGTGTCGAATCACCACAGCTCTACGTGTCAAGTCGTTCGGAAAATAATGGCCAATTTTCTGAGCTTCCACGTTCAACTCGCCCGCAATGCTTGCAAACCAACGCGCTCGCAGGGCCATTCGTAGGAGGTGAAGGGCGATTCAGAAGCCACACACATGCCATAATCGGTTGAACTGCAGCCGCTGCTACTCGTGTGAGAGTGGTCTATACAACATGTTAGGAAGGAGTGAACTGAGGGTGACTCTGCTTCATGAGTTCAAATTGAGTCGTAATGCGGCACAAACCTACCGTAATGTGGCTGAGGTACGTCGCGAGGACGCAACATCTGAGCGTACTGTTCGTTGGGAGTTTGAAAAGTTTCGTTCCGGTGGCACGATCCTACAAGATGAAGAGGGCCAAGGAGGATTTTCGGTCATTGATAACGACACACACTCTGAAAGCAAATGTGGAGGCAAATCCTTGCGTCACAGTCAGAGAACTTGCCAAATAGTACAATGTGTCGGTGTCAACCATTTCCGAACATTTCCACCAAATTGGTAAGGTCACGTAGTTCAATACGGGAGACCCACAAAAACTGATGGAGCATCAGAAACAACAACTGTTTGAGATTTGCAGTAACCTTCTGCTTCACAACGGAGCCCCAACTTGATCGCATTGTAACCTCTGATGAAACGTAGGTGCTATATGACAACCGTAAGCGATCTGAACAATTGCTGAACCATGGTGAACCACCGGAACAACATCCTAAATCAAAGTCGACGTCAAAGAAGATTTCGTTGACAGTGTGATTGACTGTTAACGGTGTCATACACTGCAGGTTCTTGAATGCTGGTGAAATCCTTACCTCAATCACATACTGTTTCGTTGACAGTGTGGTGGACTGTTCACGGTGTCATACACTACAGGTTCTTGAATGCTGGTGAAAGCATTACCTCAATCACATCTTAAGCTAAGGTCTACGTCAAAGAAGGTTTCGTTGACAGTGTGGTGGACTGTTCACGCTGTCATACACTGCAGGTTCTTGAATACTGGTGAAATCCTTACCTCAATCACATACTGTTTCGTTGACAGTGTGGTGGACTGTTCACGGTGTCATACAGTACAGGTTCTTGAATGCTGGTGAAATTCTTACCTCAATCACATACTGTTTCGTTGACAGTGTGGTGGACTGTTCACGGTGTCATACACTGCAGGTTCTTGAATGCTGGTGAAATCCTTACCTCAAGCACATCCTAAACCAAGGTCGACGTCAAAGAAGGTTTCGTTGACAGTGTGGTGGACTGTTCACGGTGTCATACACTGCAGGTTCTTGAAGCTGGTGAAATCCTTACCTCAATCACATACTGTAAAGGAATTGACCGAATGCACCATAAGTTGTGCTCCAAACAGCCATCTTTGAAGAGCGAAGGGGTCTATCCTCCTCCATGATAACGCGAGACTACACATGTCACAAATGGCGAAACAAAAACTACACGAGCGGAGGTTCGTAACCCTCCCACACCCAGCCTACTCACCCGATTTGTAACTTACCGATTTCCACCTGTTCATGCATTTTAGAAAATACCTCAAGGACAAAACCTTCAGAAATCGAGAGGGGGTCGAAATTGCATTCCGGGGCTTTCTTGCATCCGGGGGATCAGATTTCTGGCTTTGAAGCACTTGTCACTATATATAGCTGGCATGGGTGGGTAGCTGCCGAAAGCGCCTATTTCGAATAAAACAAGGTTGTGTGTCATGAGGTATGTCTCTTTCATTTTTACACTCCAAATCGGCCATTATTTTCTGAACGGCCTGATATATCTTCTTCCTTGTGGCGGATCAAACGGATGGGGGCTTCACTGACACCGAATTCGCGGCCTAAGGATGTTACAAACATCCCAGAACGAAGTTTATCTAACACACATACTTTATCACTGAGGCAGCCGTCTTGTGCTTATGAATACTGGACAACACCCTTGTACTACGTTTGGATGTCATTAATAATTACAAAATTAATAAAAAACAGAGTAAAGCTGCAAAAACGCGGATGAAAAGATACTCGACAAAGACGCGTGTAAATACAGCGAAGGCTGGGAGCATAAGGAGGCGGCAGCCTCTTCTTCCTGGGCCCCATCTGCGATGCTGCGAATAGTTTTGCCTATCGTACGTGGTCACGAATACCCGCGGAGGTGCCCGCGAATGGCAGAGAACGGGCTACACTTTATCTCGCACGAATAAGGAAATCCGCGAAGCACACGCAAATAGCGAGGATATAGATACGTATAATCATCATCATCATCAACATTGTCAACCATTATCAATCCACTGCTGGACGAAGGTCTCCCCAAGTTTCTTCCACAACAGTCTGTCTTGTGCCAGTCTCCCCCATGTCACTCCCGCATACTTTCGAATTTCATCCACCCATCTCCCATGTGGTCTTCTTCTGGGTCTTTTCCTGTCCCTTGGAATCCAATCTAAAATTTCGGCTGTCCATCGATGGTCTGTCCTTCTGGCAGTATGTCCAGCCCATTGCCATTTCAGGGATTTAACTCTGATCGTGATGTCTTCCACTCTTGTCATTTTTCGGATCCACGAGTTCCTCTTCTTATCTCTCCTGGTTACACCAAGCATGCACCTCTCCATGCTGCTTTGAGTTGTCTGCAGCCTTTGTATGTCTCTTTTAGTTAAGGTCCACGTTTCTGCACCATACGTAAGCACTGGAAGGATGCATTGATCAAACACTTTTCTTTTAAGACATAATGGCATATTGCTCTTGAAAATTATGCTGTTTCTTCCAAAAGCTCTCCAGGCAAGTTTTGCACGCCGATGAATTTCTTCATCAATGTGACCCTCACTTGATATCTGCTGTCCAAGATAAACGTACGTGTCTGTTATCTCCAGCTTTTCTTCATCAATCGATAAATCTTCATTTCTTGTAAAAGCATTGAACATCACTTTTGTCTTCTGAAAGTTTATTTTTAATCCCACTTCTTTACTCTTGTCAGCAAGTTCCTGGATCATACTCTGTAGCTCTGATGGGGTAGTTGCAAAAATGACTACGTCATCAGCAAAACGAAGGTGGGTTAGATAGTCACCATTAATCTTTATCCCTTTGTTTTCCCAGTTCAGTGACTGAAAGACATTTTCCAATGTGCCATTAAAGAGCTTCGGAGATATAGTGTCACCTTGTCTCACTCCTTTTCCAATTTTTATGTGTGTTTTATTTTCAAACAGCCGAATCTTTGCACTTGCATTTTCATAGATGTTATTAATAATATTAATGTACGCATCTTCAATACCGCAGGATTTCAGAGCCATTGTAACTGCTGGTGGTTTCACCGAATCAAAGGTTTTTTCATAATCGATAAAAGCCATGCACAATGGAAGTTCATATTCCCTCGCTCTTTCAATTAGTTCTCTCAGTACGTGGATATGATCTATTGTGCTGTAGCCACTCCTGAATCCAGCTTGTTCTCTCTGTTGAGCCATGCCCAGTGTCACCTTCAAGCGGTGTAAAAGAACTTTAGTGAAGATTTTGTAAACCACTGATAGGAGGCTGATAGGTCTGTAGTTCCTGAGATCCTCAATGTCACCTTTTTTATGTAGCAAGATCATTGTAGCGTTGTTCCAATCCTCAGGAATCTTCCCTTCATTAAGGCACCGAGTGAAAATTTGGGAGAGTACTGTTTCAATTTCTCCACTTGCTTCTTGTATGATGTCTACAGTAATCCCATCTTCTCCTGGAGCTTTTCCCCGCTTCATGTTCTTGATTGCATGTGCAACTTCTGCTGGGAGGACTGGAGGAACTCTGGTACTGGTACCTTTCACGATGTCTGGAGTGGATGTATCATCCCTTTCATATAATTTGGAGTAGAAATCTTTCACTCTTGTCAAAATTTCGCCTCTGTTTCTTGTTATAGAACCATCTTCTTTTCTCAGTACCATAATCTGTTTTCTTCCCTTACTGAGATGTCCCTTTGCTATCTTTAGGCTTTGGTTGTTTTCAATTGCTTTCCTCACTAGTTCACAGTTGAATTTCCTTACGTCTTCAGTGATACTTTTTCGTACTGTGTTGCATAGTTCTATATATTCCACTTTGGAAGTCACATCTTCTTTAGTTGTCCTCATCTCTCTTCTTTTTTGCATCAACATTTTGGTTTTTCCCTACCTACATTTATCTTGGACAGCAGATATCAAGTGAGGGTCACATTGATGAAGAAATTAATCAGCGTATAAAACTTGCCTGGAGAGAGTTTGGAAGAAACAGTATAAATTTCAAGAGCAATATGCCATTATGTCTTAAAAGAAAAGTGTTTGATCAATGCATCCTTCCAGTGCTTACATATGGTGCAGAGACGTGGACCTTAACTAAAAGAGACATACAAAGACTGCAGACAACTCAAAGCAGCATGGAGAGATGCATGCTTGGTGTAACCAGGAGAGATAAGAAGAGGAACCCGTGGATCAGGAAAAAGACAAGAGTGGAAGACATCATGATCAGAGTAAAATCCCTGAAATGGCAATGGGCTGGACGTATTGCCAGAAGGACAGACCACCGATGGACAGCTGAAATTTTAGATTTGATTCCAAGGGACAGGAAAAGACCCAAAAGAAGACCACATGGGAGATGAGCGGATGAAATTCGAAAGTATGCTGGAATAACATGGAAGAGACTGGCACAAGACGGACTGTTGTGGAAGAAACTTGGGGAGACATTCGTCTAGCAGTGGATTGATAATGGTTGACGATGAAGGTACATAGGTACACACTTAATGAACAAAACATTAGAGATACCTACCTAAGACCGTGCTGGTCCTTCTCTGGCGCTAATAACATCATGCACACGCCGAGGTATCGACTCCGCTAGATGCGGCAGGGTTTCCTGATGCAATGCCAGTTATTCCTGTTACAATATTGTCCATAATTCCGTCCGAGACGTCGGCGAGGATCCATGGATCTGATGTTCTGCTCCACAGCATCCCAGAGAGCTTCCGCAGGGTTTAAATCCGGGTACCTTGAGGCTACTGGATGACTGAAAACCCAAATAAGTGCTCCTCGAGCCATGCCTGAGTTGTGCTCAGTGCGACGGCGCATTGTTCTGTGAAAGAGACCATGGGCCGCAGAATGCGCGAAGATCCATGAAAGCGTGTAAATGATCAGCTAGCAAATGTTGGTGGCGTGCAGTGGTTAAGATCCTCTCCAGACACACTAAGGGACCTAATGTGTCACATGAGAAGGCTCTCCAGACCATTGCAGAACCACCACCGCCTTGAACAGAACCAACACGACCTTCTGCTGTCGACGCCATACCCGCACCTTCCCCCATCAACTCGGTACAGCTGAAAATGGGATTTATATGACCACACGACGCCGCGTCACTGTGAAGAGGTCCATTTCTGATGTTCCCGGCACCAGACGAGGCGTAATGTCCGTTGACGAGCAGTCAACAGTGGCATACGAGTAGGGCGTCGGCTCCCGTAGCCCAGAATTTGCATCGTGCGCTGTATCGTTCTCTCGCTGACGCTTCTTAAGCTTCCGAAATTTAACCTGGATGTAATTTGCGTCGTCGTTGCCAAGCTATCTATCTGTACGAGCCAGGATGATCTACGACGACTCAGGTCATCAATGGCGTGAGGTTAGCCACCACTTGCTCTCTGGGCGCTGGTACGTCCGTCGATGGTATACTCGTGGTACACCCTTGATACAGTTTCCGTCGTAAACCTTCGGCTTCTTACCACTTGGGCGATAGAATGACCCACCTGTCTTGCGCAAATAATGCGTCCACCATCAATTTTTCTCAGATCATCACGTTTACCCATGTTCGTCTCGATTTCGATACAATTTTAGGAAACCATGTTGTCCGCCTGTTTTTCTCCTGCGTTCAGCTTGGGTCTGTTTCACTCTGCGCGAGGGATGCCCATGTGAACTGCCCGACACCCCTATCTCTAATGTTTTGCCTACTGAGTGTATATACAGGGGCTGGACAGAATAATGTGAACACCTAGGAAAAGAACGTTTTGCGTACCTAATAGGCTGTGGGACCACCTTCAGCATTGGGCGCATACAAATCCTGGATGGCTGTTAGTCGGATGTTACACTATTCTTCATGCAGAAACTGCTCCAGGTCCTTGAGAGATGCGGGAGGAGGTTAACGAGATTTTACTCTGCTGTTTTCCAACACAGACTATAGTGGCTGGATGATGCTGAAGTCTGGTGATTGGGGAGGCCAAGAGTGGTGTTAAAATTCGTCCTCGTGTTCCTGAAATCATGATTGGACATTCCGAACTGTGTGAATTGGGGCGTTATCATCTTGATAGATGGCATCCCTTTCAGGAAACAATGCCTGAGCCATTGGATGGATTTGATCTGCCAAAATGGTTTCATACGCCCTGGCAGTCATACATCCTAACAAATTGATCAAGTGACTTGCTGAAAACCACGATATGACCGTCCAGAGGATGACTCCTGTTGGGAGCTGGCAGTCTGGATTGTATGCTTCTGACGGTGTTCTCCACACGTAAACACGTCCGGCAGTGGGGAATAGTGTGAATGTAGATTCATGCAACCACATAACACGTTTTCATGCATCGGTAGTCCGCGTTGTATGGTCCTGGCACCACTGTCGTAGCTGTTGTGCATTCATCCTGGTCACTAGAATTGTTTTTTCGTTTTTGCAATAGCAGCTCTGCCATGAATATACTGTTTATACAGTTTCCTGCTCACCGTTTTCGTTGACACTGAGGTCTGGAGATGCACATTGAGCTCTGCACTAATTTTGGGCTCTCGGGTCTTCTTATTACGGGTAACAATCCTCTTTAATGTTCTCCTTTCGCTATCAGTCAGGGTCGTTTTCTGACCGCTCTTGTGTTTCGCAAACGAGGTTTGTCACAAACACAGTACACTGTCATGAGGCTAGACACAGTAGCTCCCGATACCCCCACTACCCTGGCGACTGTTGTCACGGAGGCACCAGCTATTCGGCTACTAACAATTAGCCCTCTTTTGAAGTCCGTTAAGTCGCTTCTTTCGTCGTCACCCTGAAAGAAATTTTGCAACAAGACACTTTAAAGGCACTGAGACAGTGCATTGAGGTTCTGAACATAGCTATTACAACCAAAAAGTGGTGGATACCTTTGCATATTGCGATGTACGCAGCTGCATTAAAAATCACGCGTGTTCACATTATCCTGTCCAACCCCTGTGCCTACATTGGTGAAAGATTTGATTGAATGGCGGCCTCGCCATTTTCCTCGTCCTGAGGCCCCAGGTGTCTTAGTCAGTCCCTCGGTAAAAATAGGTATTTTGGTGTACGCTCATCGTAAGAATCCCTTCGGGGGGGGGGGGGACTTTCAGAAATCTTTCAGGCCGCCCCGGTGGCGCAGTGGTCTAAGGCGCTGGCCTCTGATCATTCGTCCGTAAGGGGTCCGGGTTCGAATCCCGGTCAGGCATGGATGTCGTGTTTGTCTTACGGCACTGGCTCTCTCCCTTCCCTGGAACCAGTGACCCTAAATTAGGGACGGGCGACTGCTTATAGCCCATTGAGTTGCTCACGGTGGTCGTTAAACCTCCAATCAAAAAAAAAAATAACTTTCAGAAATCTTTCAGATAGACTTAATTCTTGTATATTTTCATTTCCAATTTTTTTTAGTTAAATTAACCGTGAAGTAATCGATGCACTTGTATTTCCACCCAAGCATACAGAACGTTTTTCCGATTCAGTTCTGGTTTTTAGAAAACTGCGATGTCTGATCTCTCTGAATGAATGCATTAGCAAGTCAGCAGTCGGAATGGTTAAATTTTCGCGGATTATGAATTTTTACTGGAAATTCAAAAAATTTGTTGAACCAAATCTGTGTAGGAGTTCATCTAGTTCGCTCTCATCCTGACGTTCGTCAACAGGACCAGATGGAACTTTTGCAGGGTCTAGGGCGAAATTTCATAGCGGGGCCCTGAGCAAAATTTCATTGCGGGCCCTTGAAAATGTATCTCATATTTTAATAAAGTTGTTACATGAAAAATGACGTCCATAAAGAACACACACACGAAAACTGTCATAAAGAAAAAGTGATTATCTCAAAGAAGTGTTTACTTTAAGCTTACGGAAAAGACCTTAATATGTATTGAAAGTTCAGAGTGTGTCAAAATCTGCGATTTTCTTTCCGGTAAGAGCGAGTTGAAGTTGCATTGTGATATAAAGGGCATTCTGAAAGTAATGCCTCGTCCCTCATGAGATTTTTATTTGTAGCAGAAACAAGAAAGATGACACCGAATTTTCGGGTGTAATAAGCACGTGTTTTGAATCCGTGGTGACGCAAATTAAATTTATCAAAGCTATTCAAAGTCAATGGAACCAGTATGGAAAACAATAGCATCTGACGGAAGAAAGAAGTTTTTCAATCGGGTTTTTAATCCCTCAGATATTGCTGTAAACGGAATCGTGAGCTTACGCCCTCTGGTTGCAGACTTGTGCGTTAAGAAAAACATGAATTTCTATGAGGAACATTTCGCACCGGCAACCCTCTCCAACACCGAAACAATTTTTCAAATCGGACTCTTAGAAACAGAGATATCGACAAAAATAAGATGTGACTTTACGTCCCCTGGTGGAAAAACCATGCATTATTTTAGGAAGAGAGTATTCTCATAAAGTTTTTCCATATGAGCGGTATCGGTCCAAGAAAAAAAAAATTTAGTCGAGTTTTCAGGAGCCCAGATTTTGCTACAAATACATCAGAAGCAGAAATTAACACTTATGCCCCCTGGTGGCCAAACCATTCTTTACCAAACATTAGAAATTATGTGAAAAATATTTTCCATCAGGTCTTGCGTGCGATACAGGAAGATTTTTTCAAATCGGAGTTTTAGAAGCAGAAATAACGCAGAAAACGCAATTTACCTTTGTGCCCCCTAGCGGAAAGTCTATGATTTACTTGAAATTTTTGAATTTATAGAAAAAACATTTCGCATCGGAAACACTATCCAACAAGGAAGGAAGTTTTCAAATCGGACTGCTAGAAGCAGAGGGATTGACAAAAATAAGATATACATCTACGGCTCCAGGCGTAGAAAGCCTGCATTATTTTAAGAAGAAAATGTTCCTAAAAACTTGGTCGACATGAGTAGTATCGATCAACAAACGACGTTTTTTTCAGTCGAGAACTTAGAAGCTCATATTTTGCTGCAACTACACCAGAAGCGGAAATTAAGATTTACGCCCCCTGGGGGCAAACTATTTTTCTACAAAAATTACAAATTATGTGCAAACGATTTCCCATCAGGAGCTGTATCCGGTGCAGAAAGAATTTTTCAAATCGGAAGTTTAGAAGCAGAGATATAGGGGGAAACGCAATTTACCTCTACGCCCCCTAGCGGAAAGTCTATGAATTACTTGAAACTTTTGAAATTCCATGAAAAACATGGAATTTCACACTGAAAACGCTATCCAACAAAGAAGGAATTTTTCAAATCAGACTCCTAGAAGTAGAGATATTGACTAAAATAAGATATACATCTACGCACCTGACGGAGAAACTGTGGAATATTTTAAGAAGAAAATATTGCGAAAAGGTTTATCCCAATATTTTCGCAATTTTCAATCGATATTTCAGAAGCTCAGATTTTATGGCAAATACATCAGAAGTAAAAATTAACACTTACGCCCCCTGATGGTCAAAGTATTGTTTACCTAAAAATTTGAAATTATATGCAAAAGATTTTCCATCTGGAGTTGTATCCGCTGAAGGAAAAAAATTTCAAATCGGAGTTTTAGAAAAAGAGTTATCGGGAAAAATGTAATTTACTTTTACGCCCCCTAGCTTAAAATCTATGCGTAATTTGTAAAAGTAACTATATCTAAAATACGCTTCGACATAAATGGAATCGAAAGATGAAAGACTTTTTCAATCGGATGTTTAGAAGCAAATATGTGGAATAAAACGTATTTTTGAATTCGACATCATCTGCATTTACGCCCTCTAGCTGGGAAATTGTGCACCGTAAAAAAAAACGAAATGAAGGATCATCATTCGCATATTTCAAGATTCCCAATGCAAAAAGAAATTTTCAAATCGGACTAATAGCTGCAGAGATATCGTGGGTACAGACGCACGGACGGACGGACAAACCGGTAACATAAGCACGATCTTTTTACAAAAGACGTGCTAAAAATGTGAAACTTGGTGGCAAAATACTTCGACACATTGTTAATAATGCCAGCATATTCAAAGTATTGTTCATCACTTTCAATACATTTCCGCCATCTTTGAACCCATTGGTAAAATTTATTTTGGAAAATTTTCTGAGGCTGTCGTTTCACCCATGAGTTCACAGCCACTTTAACGTTCCCCACGAAGTGTTTTTTTTTTTTTTAAGTGGCAAACAGGAAAAAGTCTGAGGGAGCCAAATCAGGACTGTAGGGAGGTTGGGCCGTCACCGTCCACCCCATTTTGGCAATAGCCTGTGAAGCCTCCATTGAGGTGTGATGACGTGCATTATCACGGTGTAAAACAACATTATAAAGTGGAATGACACGTCTTTTTCTTCTGATAGCTGCCTTTAGCTTCTTCAATGTCTGCACATAGTGAGCACTGTTTATTGTTGCACCCCGTTCAAGGAAATCAGTCAAAATGACATCACGTTTCAATGAATCAGATGACTCGGGCGCTATCCAGGAGTCGCGGATTGGATTTCCGCTCCAGAACGACTAAATTTTCAAGTTTTCGGATATAACGTAACATCCATGGCATACTTCCACCAATAAACGATTTCACATCTTCCAATGTGTATTGACACCACGTTCGTCCCAGAAAATTGTCACCATCACTTTACCTGCGGAACGAGTTTTTTTTTCACCTTTTTCTGCCGAGGTGAAGATGCGTGGGGTCATTCCATTGACGCATGTTTTGTTTCTGCGTCATGAAAGAACACCCAGGTTTCATCCCCCGTCACAACATTAGAGAAAAACGCCTCACCCTCCCTCTCATAAGAGTCCGAGAGATTCCGGCATATGTCGACCCTTTGCTTACATTGTTCACGGGTTAGGTTCTTGGGATTTACATGAACAAGTTTTTCTGTAGCGCGGATCACTAATTAATGTTTCCAAAGCACTATGGCCACAATGAATTGCATCACATAATTCCTGGATGGTGACACGTTGTGATGAGGTCTTTCACTCGTTGCCTGTTGGCATCTGTCACTGCAGTTGCGGGTCTTCCACTCCGCTGTTTGTCCGACACTGAACCTTCTCCTTCTCGAAACCTCTTCATCCATCTTCGGACATTACTGATATCGATTGTGGCAGCTCCATACACTGCCAGGCGTCTTCTGTGGATTTCTGGAGCCTCACTTCTCCCCTTTTCCAGGAATTCAATTGCGGCTCGCTGCTTTTCTCTGTCATTCGTGATTTCTATTTCCGATTCTGAAAAAAAAATTCCCACATTGGTAACATATCATAGTACATGTCAGTACAGTTTCATTAAAATTACTTCAAAATATCAAAAGTTGTTAAGGAGGAGGGAGGCATTGCTTTCAGGAAGCCCCTAGTACTTATAAAAACTTCAAAAGATAACTTTAACTAATCTGCGTAGCGAATATTTTTTATTTTTGTAAAAACTTCCTCACAAAGTAATAAAATGTTAACTTCAACTAATCTACGTGGGGAATATTTTTTTATTCTTATAAAAACGTCCTCACAATATGATAAATTGAGAACTTCAACTAATCTGGTAAACGAATATTTTTACGTAAAGAATAACAAGGATTCCTCTAAAATAACTACGTTTAAATAGTTTTTTTTTTCACCTGATACACGTCTTGGTGATCGATTTTTCGTGGAAGGTGGAGTAACTGACAAATTAGTGACTTTTTAAACTTTTATATGCTTGCACAATGGCGTGCTGAAGAGAGGTGTTATCCCCCCCCCCAAGTTGGAACTTTTCGATATTTCAAAGTACATATTAAGTGTAGAAATATGTTTTGAAGCGTTTCAAGACGATGTAATATGAGAGAAAACAACAATACTCTACGAATCAAAATATGCGCCGTCATTATCTGACGGATTCCAGCCATGAAGTCGTGTGACGCGATGAAATCGTCAACCCATTCTTGCACTTCGTCATATGTCCAGAACCGTACAGCAGACAAACCATTGTTGCATCGATCGGAACAAATGATAGTCTGCGAAGGGGCTATGTCGGGACTACATGCCGGGTGCTCCAAAACTTCCCAGCCAAGCGCCAATAACGTTTTCTTAACCGATTTCGCCACATGCGGCCTAACCTTGTCATTCAGTAATTTCGCGGGACGCAGTTCTTTGCCTGTGAATGGACGTTTCCAACAGCTTTCCGGGTTCAATGGCAGCAATGTTTGCTTGTAGCGATCAGCAGTAACAGTTTGACCCTGTTCCAATAGTTCATAATGGAGCACATCCTTCATATCCCACCAGATACACAGCAGAACTTTCTTGGAGTGAACATTGCTCTTCGGTGTCGAAGTCGTTGCTTCACCGGAGCCTACCCAGTGTTTTTGCGTTTGGAATTGTCCTACCACATCCACTTTTCATCACCCGTAACGATATTCCACAGGAAAGACTTTCTGTGTTGTTTATTCAACACGTTCAAACACTTCATCACACGCTCATCCTTGTTCCTCTGGCTCAAGTCATGTGGCACCCATTTTCCTTCCTTCTGAATCTTTTTCATTGCGCGTAAACGATTGGAAATGGTTTGTTGAATTACCTCCAGTTGCTCACCTAGTTCTTTTTGCGTTTGAGACGAATCTTCATCCAGCAATGCTTGCAGTTCCTCATGTGCAACCTTCTGCGGGGAGCCGCTGGGTCCTCGATCGCTGACTTCAAAATCACCTGCTTTAAATTGTCTAAACCAAAACACACATGTGCTTTTCGATACAATATTCTGCCCCAGAACAGAACAGGTCGATGCACGTTCTTTGGCAGCACTTTTTCCTTGATGAAATTCGTAACAAATGCAGTGTCGAATAAATGCAATATCGCTTGCCATCTTTCACCTACTGATGTACAAGTGCGTTTGACTGTTGGGCAAACTTCTGTGTCACCTTTTATACTCTAGACTAGTTACGGTCACATGACAACAACGGGCGGGAATGTCGGATATGTAAATTAGCGGTATACGTCACACAAAAAACGCTTTAAAACGTATTTGTACACCTAATATATTATCATCAGTAAATGCACTCATAACACAAATATATTTAGTAAATGCACTCATTTCGAAATATAGTGTCAATAAATGCACTCATAACACATTTAATTGTATAAAAAATAAATTTCGTAACCCCCTCCCCCGAAAACAATTTCAGGGCACGCCACTGCGCGCGCATATATGAAAATTGCCCTTTTTTAAATTTCCAGTGCTGTTTGAAAAGTCACTGAACAATTGACCCTCCATATACAGTCCAAAAGTAAGTTTGGAATTTTTATTTTTTATTTTTTATGAATTCAGAAATCTGGTTTACATGCAAATTGTTCAGTATATAAAAGTAGGGAGCACAAAATGATGAAATTTAATTTGCTATTTCATGAATGCAGAAAAGTTTAAGGTGTTTAAAATATCATTTTAAATCTTCAAATCTGAGCGTCTGTAACACGAAGAAAGGAAGAAAGGGTGATTTTGAAACTTACATATTTGAAATATTTGAAAGGGGGATTCGAAACTTAAAAAAAGCGTAATAAAAATATTTTTTAAAGCCCTCCCGCCTCAAAACTTAAAAAAATAATAATAATAAAAATAAAAACTCTACTCAAAGTGTTTTGTTTTTATTTCCTAAACTGTGGGACCCTCTGAAATGCGTGGGGGACCTCCCGGGTTTCCCCATATTGCCTAGCCGGCCCTGTTCCTCAATTTGGGAAAAAGATTTCCTGTTAACTTCCGTTGGAAAAATTCGATAAGCGCAGCTCACAATTGGTAGTTTTATTGTGATCACTAGGTGGCAGCATGTGTTACCTTTAGAAGATATTTACTAACTCGACAAGTTTCCATATAAAAAAAATTTTTAGATAATAATAATGACTAACACATATACTGCCCTTAAGCAAGAATAGAAATCTTTTAAACTTTATTAAAAATCTTTTCAGGACAAAAAAAAATATTCTATATTAATAAGAGACGCTTCGAAAATCTGATCAACTGAAAATGGACAATTAAGGAGAATTCGGTGGTCTCATAAAAATCAATACAAATAATAATAATAAAAAGAAAGAGCGGTAAATGGCAAAGAAAAAATAATAATAATTAATGAATTAATTGCATAACATTGTGAATTTCACAGCAAAATTTTCGAAGATTTTCCCCATTTCGCTTTTCGAATTAAAAACTTCGGTTTTTTCAATATAGGAATCATATGGCAGAGATTAAAGGAAAAGCAGAGAGGCAAATTCATTTTCAAATGGTGCCGTTGTGTTTCTATTAAATTTCATCTGTGGTTGAACTCAAAGTAGCATACATCCAAAAATATCTTTTTAAGAAATGAATTTTTTTACGTAACTTCTTTCACGTACATTCGTTGGAAAACGAAAGAAACAAGCAAAAGAAAAGCATTATAACTCAAAAGACTAGAAAGAAGAGTATTATCAAGGTATGCAACTTTTGCACCTAAAGCCTACTGAGCATCAGGGGCGCACCAACGGGGGTGGGGGTGGGAGTGCGAGCAGTCGTGCAGTCCTGAAAAAAGAAGTAGCGTTTAGCTACGAAGACCGGCCCAGGCGTTATCGACTCTAGCATGTACCCGCAGGAAGGAAGGGGGAAACTTTTGAAATCGAATATACAGTATATACTTGTATATATACAGGATATACTTGAATATATCTCCCAAGCTCTTTAATGTCACATTGGAAAATGTCTTTCAATCACTGAACTGGGAAAACAAAGGGATAAAGATTTGTGGAGATTATATAACTCACCTTCGTTTTGCTGATTACGTAGTCATTTTTGCAACTACCCCATTAGAGCTGCAGAGTATGATCCAGGAACTTGCTGACTAGAGTAAAGAAGTGGGATTGAAAATGAACTTTCAGAAGACAAAAGTGATGTACAATGCTTTTACAAGAAATGAATATTTATCGATTGATGGGAAAAAGCTGGAGATAACAGACACGTACGTTTATCTTGGACAGCAGATATCAAGTGAGGGTCACATTGGTGAAGAAATTAATCGGCGTACAAAACTTGCCTGGAGAGCTTTTGGAAGAAACAGCATAATTTTCAAGAGCAATATGCCATTATGTCTTAAAAGAAAAGTGTTTGTTCAATGCATCCTTCCAGTGCTTACGTATGGTGCAGAGACGTGGACCTTAACTAAAAGAGACATACAAAGGCTGCAGACAACTCAAAGAAGCATGGAGAGGTTCATGCTTGGTGTAACCAGGAGAGATAAGAAGAGGAACTCGTGGATCCGAAGAATGGCAAGAATGGAAGACATCATGATCAGAGTAAAATCCCTGAAATGACAATGGGCTGGACATACTGCCAGAAGGACAAACCGTCGATGGACAGCCGAAATTTTAGATTGGATTCCAAGGGACAGGAAAAGACCCAGAAGAAGACCACATGGGAGATGGGTGGATGAAATTCGAAAGTATGCGGGAGTGACATGGAGGAGACTAGCACAAGACAGACCGTTGTGGAAAAGGCTTGGAGAGATATTCGTCCAGCAGTGGATTGATAATGGTTGACAATGATGATGATGATGATGATGATGATATACAGTATATACATACCAATGAGCCATTACATTATGATCACCACCAGCATAGAGAAATGAGCGCGCCTGGCGACCGAACGGTGGCGTAGGTGAAGTTCACATTGGCATAGGTGTGTAATCTTTATCAATCCATGCAACCTGGTACCCGAGCGAGGGAACTCGTGGATAGTTATCCGCTTACTTCTGTAACGTACCAGGAGATGTGACGTACCTGCCAGAAGGACGTACACGACATAAAGGCAGATAGGAATCAGAATAAAACGTCCGCGTAGCTCAATTGGTAGAGCAACTTATTCCGGAATGAGGGGATCCGGGTTCGAATCCTGGCGTGGACAGAAATGACGGAGAAATTATACTTCAGAGAATTATGTCAAAGCTGTCTCAACATTGGAAGAACTTTTTGGGAAAGAGGAGTTGCTCATTGAGGTATATGTTAGAGAATGGTTGAAATTGATTATTAAAAATGTACGTTCCAGTGAGAGGGATCGAGTGCATTTATCGAAACTTTTTGACAAAATCGAAGCTTATTTGAGATCCTTGGAGCCTATGGATATTAGCTTGGATACGAACGCTGCGTGGCTCTATCCTATGGTGGAATCCTGTCTGTCCGAGGAGGTTTTGAAGGCGTGGCAATGATATTCATTGAGTGTGGATATGGCTCCAAATCCCTCCACCAAATCCCGTCTTTCCAGATTATTAGAATTGTTGAAAGGAAAAGTTGAAGGTGAAAAAAGATTTACCTTTGCGCGAAAAGGTTTTGGGAGAGCCACGACTAAAGAGGCCTCAAGGGACAAGTTTAAGAAGAGAGAATTTAACGCACCTACTGCTGCGGGTTTATTATTGAAAGGAGAACCGATTTGCATTTTTTGTGGGAAGTCTCATGCTAGTAAAGACTGCATGGATGTACAATTTCTGCACTTGAAAGAAAAAATGTCAAAAGTACTTGAAAAGAGGTGCTGTTTTAAATGTTTAAAGCCCAGTCACTTCGCAAATGCATGCAAGAGTTTTATGCGATGCCAAGTTTGTTCCAAAGAGCACCTAGTTATAATGTGTCCAGAACTTCCCTCTAAGCCAATGAATGATAAATGTAAAAGTGAAGTGGAGGAACCAGTGGTTCAAAATGCATTCTCTCAGCAGGAGTGCACTAGAGAAGTGGCCTTAATGACTTTGTTGGTGAAGATCGTTGGGGAACGCAAAACTAAACGAGTACGTGCGCTGTTAGATTGTGGCTCCCAGAAATCTTACATATTAAAGGCCACGGCTGAAGAATTGGGCCTGGAAGTTTCAAGGAAAATGCATCTGGCACATTCACTTTTTGGAGGAGTTGGCACTGCGCCAAAGGAACACAAGATTTATAGTGTCAAATTGCAGGGTACCGATTTTTGTTCGAAATCTGTCTTGGAATTAGAATTTTTAAATGAGAAACTGATTTGCGGAGAGATTCCCCGCCACCCTAACGGTCGGATATTGAACGAATTAAAAAAGAAGGGGATCTGGATCTTTGATTGGGGACCTGGCTGTCCGAAGATCGAACTTTTGATTGGCAGTGACATTTATGGTCAAATTTTGACAGGTCGAATCAATCAGCTTCCAGGAGGCCTGACAGCGATCGAAACGAAATTGGGTTGGACGATTTGTGGATCAACCTGCTATGATGAAGAACCTAAGGCCGCTGTCGGGTCAGTGACCTGCATGATTGTTAAGAACATGAACGTTCAGGAACTCTGGGATCTGGAGATTATAGGTATAAGAGAGCCAGACGCCTGTGTCAACAAATCTGCTTTGGCGGAAGAAGTCCAAGAACAGTTTTTGAGCACCGTTGACAGAAGGGAAGATGGATGCTACTGTGTAAGTCTGCCTTGGTTGAATAATCGACAATATCTTGTTTCCAATCGACATCTTGCAGAAAAGAGGCTCTTCAATACGACGAAGAAGCTTAAAGCTATGAATCAGTATTGGGAGTACGATCAAGTATTCAAGGAGTGGCTCGATGAACAGGTGATAGAGAGGGTACCCTTGCAAGAATTGGAGGAGAAGAGCCACTACCTTCCGCACCATCCCGTAGTGAAACTTCACAGTTTCACGACTCGAATAAGACCAGTATTTGATGCTTCCTGTCAGGGGCAGGAGTCTCCTTCACTTAATGATTGTCTGATCCGAGGACCCAATTTAATGGAACAGATACCGTCTATTTTACTGAGGTTTAGGAAAGATGCCATTGGAGTCGCCGCCGATATCAGACGTGCCTTTTTGCAGATTGAAGTTAAAAAGGAGGATCTGGATTTTTTGAGGTTCCTATGGTGGGATGACAGCAATAGGATCCAGGTGTTTCGACACAGAAGAGTGGTTTTTGGACTCACATGCAGCCCCTTTCTCTTGGCAGCCGTGATACGACATCTTCTCTCTAATGCATCGGAGGAAGTTGCATCATTTGCGGAAACTCTTAGCAAAACCTTCTATATTGACAACTGTGTCACCTCGGTGAATGATCCGAAAGAATTAAGAGAATTCATCTTGAAGTCTACAAAATTGTTTACAGAAGCCAGAATGGATTTGCGAATGTGGATGTATGGTCCCATTAATGAAGTTGCAGAAAACTTCCTAGCTGAGCAACCTCATATTGATATTTATTTTAAAGAGACAGTATCTTTATTGGGACTCTTGTGTAATCGAATCGAAGATACCCTCGGTATCCGATGCAAAATTGAGTCAAGATCTCTTGCTGTCTCTAAGAGAGAAATCTTATATATGACACAACAAATTTTTGATCCAATTGGAATTTTAGCTCCAGTGATGTTACCTGCCAAATTGTTGGTGCAGCAGGCATGTGCCGACAAGTTCAGCAAGACTGGGATACCCCCTTGCCGAACGAATTGCAACTTAAATTTCTCAAATGGGTTGAGGAATCGAACTCACTAAATGAACTAACATTTTCTCCAAGAGTAGGTTTTGGGGATCCCGAAAGTTGGTCTCTTCATGTGTTTTGCGACGCCAGTCAGAATGCCTATACGACTGCAATCTTCCTACGTTGCGAGACGCCCATGGAAGTGGAAGTCAACTTGTTGGGAGCTAAATCGTGCCTTTCTCTCCTAAAGAAAATGACTATCCCGAGGTTGGAACTACTTGCCTGCACGCTGGGAGCTCGTCTTGCAAGATTTGTGTCAGAAGCACTAAACACCAATATAGTTCTGGTGAGATACTGGACGGACTCTACGACTGTCCTGGCTTGGATTAAGAGAACGGATCAGTGGGACACGTTCGTACATAATCGAGTTCAAGAAATTCGAAAGCTCACTAACTCTGATGACTGGACACACGTTCCTGGAAGCCGGGATCCTGCGGACCTCCCATCGAGGGGTTGCAGTTCTGATCAACTCATAAGGTCCAGATGGTGGGAGGGTCTCGAATGGTTGAAGAGCCCACCCAAAAATTGGCCAAGCGGTGATGATACTGTTGAGGGAGCATTGATTAGCTCTGAACAGCGAAAACGAAAAACAACGTCCTTGGTTATTCAACCAGACAATTCGACGATTTTTGAGAAATTTTCAAGGTTCTCCCACATTGTTAGAATTTTAGCCTGGATCTGAAGATTCGTTAAGAGAAGTCGGTGTGAGTTATTTGAAACGTCAAAGACATTTAGTGCAACCGAAATTGAAGACGCCGAAATTCACTTATTGCGTATTGTGCAACGAGAATCCATGCTCGCAAAATACTTGATGAAAACAAGTCTCGCAGTGATCAAAGACCACAACGAGTTAATACGAGTCAAGAGTAAAATTATTGCCAGAGATGACGAGTTCTCATTTAGATATCCCATTTTGCTTCCAAGTAAACATCATGTAGTTATTTGTTTAATTAGAGACTGTCATCTATCCAATTGTCATGCAGGCGTTCAGACGCTCATTACAAACCTCAGAGAGAGGTTCTGGATTCTCAAATTTAACCGCACCGTCAAAAGCGTCATTTCAAAGTGTGTAAAGTGCAAGAGGTTATCGGCTGAAACACCTACCACAGTACCAGTTCACCTACCATTAGACCGTGTAACGTACCAGGAGATGTGACGTACCTGCCAGAAGGACGCACACGACATAAAGGCAGATAGGAATCAGAATAAAACGTCCGCGTAGCTCAATTGGTAGAGCAACTTATTCCGGAATGAGGGGACCCGGGTTCGAATCCTGGCGCGGATAAAAATGACGGAGAAATTTACTTCGTTATAACCGTGTAAGAGACGCGGCAGTTTTTGAAGTCTGCGGAGTCGATCTTTGTGGTCCTCTTCTACTCCGTGGAAGATCAAAAGTTTGGGTCGTGCTATATACATGTGCCGTTTACAGAGTAGTCCACTTGGAAGTCACTACTTCGCTTAGCACAGAAGCATTCATTCAAGCTCTCCGAAGATTTATAGCAAGAAGTGGAAGGCCAATGATCGTCTATTCTGATAACGGAACGAATTTTACAGGGACGGACAACGCCCTCAAAGCCCTGAACTGGGAGAAGATCATGGCATGTGATAAGTTAAAACCAATTCAGTGGAGATTTAATTCTCCTGCGGCTCCCTGGTGGAGTGGATGGTGGAAGCGTTTGATCCGCTCCATCAAGGCTCTACTAGTACGAGTTTTAGGACGAGCGTCCGTGAATTATGAAGAGCTAGTCACCGTTATCTGTGATGTGGAGGCTGTCATTAATAGTCGGCCTATTACTTGTATTTCTACCGAATCCGAAGATTTGGCACCTCTAACACCTTCCATGTTCCTTCAAGAAGTAAGAGAGATTGGTGTGCCAGACTTGGACTATATCAGTCGGAATAGATTGCAAGGAAGAGTGGCTTACTGCCAAAAGCTTCGTGATCAACTGCGTAGTCGGTTCCGTAAAGAATATCTGGGACAATTGATTTTGAAAACGACTGAGAAGAAGTTGGATCTCAAAGTCGGGGATGTAGTTTTGGTCGGATTGGATAATCAAAAACGGATACACTGGCCTATGGCTAGGATTGAGAAACTCTTTCCTGGAAGAGACGGCCATCCCCGGGTGGCCCAAGTTAAGACGCAAGGAGGTACTTTGCTCCGGCCATTTCCGAAACTCTATCCATTAGAAGTGTGCTCTGAAGATGATCCGACAGTACGTGAATCCCTGACAGGGAGTTCAAAAACTGGTCGAAGACGTAAACCGCCGGAACGGCTAAATCTATAACTGCACTTCACCTGCTGATCCACTTTATTTGTTTGATTTGTCCCTACCAAATCAAAGGTGGGAGGATGTAGAGTTTCAGACTGAACTGTTTCTCGAATCTCTCGGTAGATGGCAGCAGCGCGGCGGAGAGAGTGGAGAGGAGACATGTAGCAAGATGGAACACATGCCGCCCCGGTGGCGCAGTGGTCTAAGGCGCTGGCCTCTGATCATTCGTCCGTAAGGGGTCCGGGTTCGAATCCCGGTCAGGCATGGATGTTGTGTTTGTCTTACGGCACTGGCTCTCTCCCTTCCCTGGAACCAGTGACCCTAAATTAGGGACGGGCGACTGCTTATAGCCCATTGAGTTGCTCACGGTGGTCGTTAAACCTCAAAAAAAAAAAAAAAAAAAAAAAAAAAAAAAAAAAAAGATGGAACACGAATGATGTCGGCGTTGACAATATGTCTTATAATTATATAATTATGTGTTTGTGGTCGTGTTTGCGATTAAAGAGTTAGCTACAAGAAATTGTGTTTGTGTTTCCTGTTGTGCACCACTGGATTATTTGTTAGGACGCTAATTTTAGCCGGATTACAAGCTGGATTACCTGTTCCTCAAACAGATGCCAAGGTAAATGATCTTGCCGTAAGTGGATAGCTTCGCGCTGGGACGGAGAAGACAAGATGGATGGAGCTCAATTCCGCGGGCCTTTGCCTGGCGTGCGTAACAACGGTTAGATACGTACAGTCAGGCCATTGATCACATTAGTGGGAAATGAGTAATTTCTTCCCCTACACCACCTCTGCTTCACTTTTTCTGTCTTTTACTTTTTTCTTTAAATCTTTGGAATGCACTTCCAAGTTTTTATATTTATCCGAAAAAATGAGAGTAAAAAAGGTGTGTATGTATATCTTCCCCGACTTTTAACACTACAAGCCGTGTGCCTATATAGTAGAGAATTACTGCCGCAACTATTCCTACTCATTCATCTAGGGAAATAATCTCTTTTCAGTTATCTATCGTTTGTGTTGTGTCATTTCAATTTCGCTATTACTTTTTAAAAGTTCAGTGCACGCATAAATAATGTAAAATATTTATGTTTATAACGAAATACAAAAGTACTTTTGCCGTCCCGGTGGCGCAGTGGTCTAAGCGCTGGCTTCTGACCATTCATCCGAGATGGGTCCAGGTTCCAATCCTGATGAGGCATTGATGTTGTGGCTATCTTACAGCACCGTCTTTTCCCTTCCCTGGAACCAGTGGTCTCTAGCCTCCTATTAGCTGCAGCCCTGTTCCGGCGCACGGGTTGTTCTGGGAAACTAACGTCACACATCTAAGGATCTGGTTCGAGTATTGAGTGTAGCACAAGTACTGTAACTTTTTTCTTTTACGACAGTTAGATCTGGCCTCTAGCTCGTCTTATTTCTATTTCTTTTAGATTGGGGGTTTAACCACCGCCTTGAACAACTCAATGCCCAAGGGCTTAAGCCCGTCCCTAATTTAAAGTTACTGGTTCCAGAGAAGGGAGAGGTCCAGCGCCGCAAGACAAACACAGCATCCAAGCCTCACGAGATTCGAACCCGGACCCAACTCGGACGAATGATAAGAAGTCATCGCTTAGACAACTGTGCTACCAGGACGGCCGTTTTATACGCCGTAATGCTGCTGTGCGGCTTTTCGTTCATTTTGTCTGTGATCAAGCATAAACAAAAGTACATAAAATATAGATATTGCACTGATTTAACATTTCTTAACCCTGTTTACCAAAACTATTGAACATTTGTCCATTATATTCTGCTTTTTCCCCTCAATAAATATATTCCAGTGGTATGCATCTTGTTCTACAGCTGCTCTTCCGTTTCTTTGAGTTCCTATTCTTTCGTACTGCATGACGAAGAACTTGTCACATGGCTGAACATCAAGGAGCTTAGAGTAATACTTCTGGACATGCCCTGAGTCTCTTAACCGTGAAACCGCAAGGTGTGGGAATTTGACGTTTTACATGATGCAAATATAGTTTCAACTGTGTGTATTTTGGAATTGCGAGGTTTTTGATTGCAGAAACCGTGTTCAGGGCCGGCTGGACCATAGGGGCAACCGGGGCGGTCGCCCGGGCCTCGCGCCTTTAAGGGGCCCCGCAGTTTAAAAAAAAATTAGTTAGATTTTTTTACAATTATTATTTTGTGTGTGTAAGTTTTCGGGTACGAGGCCCTTAAAAAGATATTTCTTTTTTTTTTTAACTTTTTTGTTTGTTTTTTTTGCTTTCCGATCGCCCGGTTTTCGAATAGGTTATCGCCCTTCGCCGTACAAATACGGAGATCTGTAGATTTCAAGTGATTATTGTAACGACCTTGATATTTCAGAAATTCATGAAATCGTAAATTTAATTTCATCATTTTGTAGCCCTTGCTTTTATATATTTAACAATTTGCATGTAAACCAGATACTTAAATATAAATAAAATAAAGAAGAAGAATATCAAAGTTTGTTTCGGGCTACACATGGAGGCCATTTATTCCGTGACTTAAAAAGCATTACTAGAAATTAAAAAAATCATATATGAGCGCGTATAAAAGTTTAAAAAGTCACTAATTTCTCAGTTACTCCATTTTGCATTAAAAATCATTCACTAAAATATGTATCAGGAGAAAAAAACTATTATACGTAGCTTTTTGTCATTTTGTGAAGCAATTTTTTGTACAATAAGGGAAATACAACTTCAACCTCATCTCCTCGGAAAGAAAATCGTAGATTTTAACAGTTTTTACTCTCTCACTCTCTCTGAACTTTCAATGCATATTCTGGTCTTTTTCTTAAGCTTAAAGCAAATGCTTCTTTGAGATAATCACTTTGTCTTTACGATAGTTTTCGTTTCGAAGTACTACAGAGGTGAAACAGATGTCAAAAAGGAAAAGTTACACAGATTAATTCCGTCGGTGTACCTTAATCTGTAAAGCATTCAGCTCCAGAGCAGAGGGATGCGAATTCGTCGCCGTCACAGGCAGATTTGTGGGTTTCACATCCTGTGTATTCTTTGCGGACATCTTCACGCAACGACTTTATTAAAATATGAGATTTATTTCCTAGTGCAAGCAATGAAGTTTTGCTTCGGGGCTTTGCAATGAAATTTTGCCCCGGGAACCACAAAAGCTCCACCCGGCCCTGACCGTGTTAATATCAGACCGGAATGAAATATACTTCTTGTACGAGCGAAGTTTTCTATTTTAAGGTTACGTTTTGTTTAGAATTTGCTCTAATGTTCGTGTATTTCAATTTAAGATAAAAATGGGAAGGATTTTTAAAATAATTAAGAATTTTATGAATTCAGCATTTTCTTTTCTTACACATCGGCAGCAAGTTACGATGCAAAATTGGAAACATTTGGGACGAAAGAACGCGATTCGGCCAACACAAAATGCATTGCGAGAGTCTTGAAAACCGTCAGCTTTCCCACACTTTGACGGCCGTCCCTCACGCAAAGTGGTACTGCTCCATTAACAAGGCATCTCCAGATTTCTTATTCTAACATCCTTGTTAAGCATATGGGAATTGCGTAATGCTTTTCATGGAAATAGTAAATAATAAAAACAATAATAAGAAAAGATTTAAAAAAAAACAACGAATCCCCTTCCTGAGCGTAAGAGGAAAGAAGAGCACTTTGAGTCATCCTGTAAATATGCCTTTGGCATAAAGTATAGTCACCGCCCATCATAATTATTACATAATTTTCATCTGCATTGAACTGCAATTTTTGTTGATTGTCATTTTGAAAGTTCGTTCTGAAGAATGAAAAACTAGCAATTTTTGCTAAACCTTTTATAGAAATATATATAGCCGCCCCGGTGGCGCAGTGGTCTAAGCGATGGCCTCTGATCATTCGTCCGAACGGGGTCCGGGTTCTAATCCCGGTGAGGCATGGATGTTGTGTTTGTCTTACGGCACTGGCTCTCTCCCTTCCCTGGAACCAGTGACCCTAAATTAGGGACGGGCGACTGCTTATAGCCCATTGAGTTGCTCACGGTGGTCGTTAAACCTCCAACAAAAAAAAAAAAATATATATATATATATATATATATATATATATATATATATATATATATATATATATATATATATATATATATATTATATACACAAAAAAAAAATTCTTGAGACCATCCAGTATTTCTTAGTGGTGAGACAGAGAAAGATAAATGATAGTATTTTATGGCTCTTAAACTTTATGCACTACGCAACACACATTTACTTTTAAAAGAAACGGTCAGATTACTCTACTGATCCGTTGATGCTGAATTACACTATAGAATTACATTTGGAATAATCTTTTCGGACGATTCATTGATTTTTCATCGAATGGATTATCAAAAAATAAAAGTCAGGTATCGATAAAATGTTGCAGAAGCTTTGAGAATCTGGCAACAGTGTTTTTGGACGATTTTCTGCGAAATTTGCACTCTCTTTAATATTTTCCACGAACTTAGTTTCTTTGATAATTCGAAATAACATTAAGATTAAGTGAAGTGTTTGGGGAATAGTGAGGTGTTTACACAATGAATGCACTGGTCTCAACACATCGATTTATCGATTTTCAGTTCACACCTCACTCTGAAATCATTGCGCTTAGCCATCGAATATGCTCTATCAAATTTTCAGATGCACATCACATCTCAATATGGAAATTAATCTGGTATAGTTAGCATCTGGATATAAGCAGCAACCAAAACACCTTCTTTCTATCAAGAGAGATTTTATAAAGAAAGAAATCGCATCTTTAGAAATAGCAAATATTCCACATTTTTCATTTCCTTTAATCACAGGCAACAACAGAAATGTAGCTTAGTTTGATTGAAAAATATTGTTGTCTTTTCTCATGAAGTTTTTGTTTTCTTCATGCTGATGATTTTATAATGATTGAAAAAAAAAAAAACGTACTGTGAAATTTTAATGATTCATGGATATTATTGACTATTTTATTCCAGGTTCTGTGCTGCAAGACACTATTTAACTGGTTGTAAACTCAACGCATAGTGACGAATTAACAATCAATTTCAAATTTAAAAAAGTTAGTTCCGTATTCAACCATCTAAGAATAATGAAAGGAACACCAGAAACAAAATAATATATAGGTACTTGACATACTGAAATATTTTAAAGCACTGTTCACCGAAAATGGCCGTCGGCTTTGTATTGGAAACCCGACGTTGTGAAATGCTAAGGAAAGGGTGGGCGCGGTTTTTGTTTCCCTGTTCGGCTCCCTTAATTCCTTTTTTTAATTGGATTCGGGATTTAACACGACCACCGTGAGCAACTCAGTTGACTAAAAGCAGTCGCCCGTCCCTAATTTAGGGCCACTGGTTTCAGGGAAGGGAGAGAGCCAGTGCCATAAGACAAACGCAACATGAATTCCTCACCGGGATTCGAATCGGGACCTTTCTTGGAAGAATGGTCATAAGCAATAGCTTAGACCACTGCTCCACCGGGGGGGGGGCTCTTAATTCCTTAGAGTGGCTGTAAATTAACTATGAGCGACTTTTCTAACCTTAGATGCGCCGCCCCGGTGGCGTAGTGGTCTAAGCGATGGCCTCTGATCATTCGCCCAAAAGGGGTCCGGGTTCGAATCCCGTGAGGCATGGTTTTTGTGTCTGTCTTACGGCACTGGCTCTCTCCCTTCTCTGGAACCAGTGACCTAAATTAGGGACGGGCGACTGCTTATAGCCCATTGAGTTGCTCACGGTGGTCGTTAAACCTCCAATCAAAAAAAAAAAAAAAACAACCTTAGATGCTATTGGAATTGATTGAAAAAAAAAAAAACGCTTGCTCAAAATAATTTAAATATTATGTGTAGTCAATTTATATCCTTCGAATGAATAACCAAATATGGTTTGATGTTTCAGAAATTTGTAATTTCCTTAAGTTGAAATTTATATATCCTGTTCTTGCTTTTCTTGTTTTCTTTTTCTTTTCTTCTGGTTTTTTTTTTCTTTTTTTTTTTTTTTCAATTTTTAAATTCTAGCACAGTTTGAATTCAGTTCTCCGTTCTTCTCGAGATGATGTTGAAATCTTTTTGTGCCATTCGGTGGAACGAAATTTGTGGTCATAAAATGGAATGTTTTATATTTTTACATGTTTCTTTGGGCCGCCCCGGTGGAGCAGTGGTCTAAGGCGATGGCCTCTGATCATTCGTCCGAAACGGGTCCGGGTTCGAATCCCGGTGAGGCATGGATGTTGTGTTTGTCTTACGGCACTGGCTCTTTCCCTTCCCTGGAACCAGTGACCCTAAATTAGGGACGGGCGACTGCTTATAGACCATTGAGTTGCTCACGGTGGTCGTTAAACCTCCAATCAAAAAAAAAAAAAAAAACATGTTTCTTTGGTCAGATATGGCTGTACAAACATAAATTTATCAAACTCGTTAATCAGAAAAGAAAAATTATATACACCTTTTATTCGAGACGGAAATTTAATATTTTATAACACTGTTCCTTTTATTCGAGACGGAAATTTAATATTTTATATTCCTGTTCCAATGAAGCGTGCGTCGGTCGATTGCGTTTAATCATAAATCGTCATCACTATCAGATTAATTTTCACTCCTTTTTGGGAAAAAAAAAAAAAAAAAAAATTGAGTGATGCGCCATCTATGGGATTGAAAAAAAAAATGTAACCTGTAAAATCCATTGTCTGATCAGTGGTGTGACCGGTGTCAGTGGAATTTGTTGACGACTGCTTCAGTGTTTTGCGTTTTAGCGACTTTGGGTCATCTCGTTTGTGAGATGGATACAGAAAATGCAAACGTTGGGGATAAAGACTGTTATAAAGACCCAATGGATGCAGTTGGCTTTTTGTACAGAACGATGGGTAAGTTGTTGGTTTTTCAATTTTCTTGCACACTTGATTTGGAATTTCAGGATCGTCGCTAACTCCGCAAGGATAAATAGATGCGATGCCGACAACTTCACTACTGCGGCTGCGTTAGGCCGGGACTGCGTGTGACATGGCGTCGGAAGAGAGTAAACCGGGCAAGTTTCTATATATAAATATTAATATTATTTTCGATCGATTATAATTTCAGGTAGTTTTTTTGTTTGAGTGGTAATCACAACGAAGATAGCATCGTAAATATCTATCAGTTCATCGTGTGTCATGATGTTCATTATTCCAAGTGGCTTTTCATTCGGATTGTTTATATTGAATTTTGGTAGGCCTAGGCATGAAAATTATTAAATATTTTCTAGCGGAATTTTTATTTTTAAATTAAATTTTCTTTTCGGAGCCTTTTTGTTATTGTCCATGGTGCATAGTTTCAGACAGATTTCTCTCGAAAACGTGTAAAAATGAATTGAAGTGCCTTTTTTTTTTTTATATATATATATATAATTTGGATTCGGTCATTGGTATTTTCGGCGGTAAGCATTGTAAAATATTTTATTTCCAGCTCGTATTCAAATTGTAAAAGTAATCGTTAGCAATCCATATAAAAATTGTAGGCTAGGAATTGTCCAACATCCAAATAGAGTAATAATGTGTGTGGCTATTGAAGTACCAATGTGGGTGTGTGTAATGTGGTTGTGTATCTGTAACAGTCTTTTAAAAAATACTTTGCTTGACAACGATTAAATCTGCTGGTGAAATAATTTGTAGTAATTTGGCAAAAAAACTTTGCATGTGGTTTTAACCACAGAAAATATTTGTGAACCTATGATTTTATCCACAATTGATGATGTAATTGTTGTGTTTTTCTTTCACCTTGCATAACTTTTAGTTTAGTTTTTATGATCACTTGTAATTATGTAGACATTAGCTTACATTATCTGTCAGTTTGTTTGGAAACAGTGTGAAGTTATATTATTAAATAGGAACTGTACACTAATTATACTCAAAATAATTTAATTAATCTAATGATCCAAATTTCTTGGTGTAGAATAGAAAAAAGTTTCCAAGCTTTCGCACATCAACCAGATGGCTTTTCCAAGGAAGGTTGACAGCAAAGCCATCTGGTTGATGTGCAAAAGCTTAGAAACTTTGATTTCTATTCTACACCAAGAAAGTTAGATCATTAATGTAGTTATACTATTTTGAGTGAAGTTATATGTCATGTCTGACATTGCCAATGTTCAATTCAGTTTAAATGTGTTGCTTAAGACTTAAATCTTCTGCATTGCGCAAAATACTTTTGACATTTCTTCAACTTAATGTACTGTATTTACTTTCACAGTGCCACTACTTAAAATATTATCATTATGATTTAGAAGCACATAAGAAATGTTCTGTGAGAGAAAGGCAGATTTTGCACACAGATTATTCAGTGTCAGAGTGGAGTTATAAGAGGTTGTGCTTCTAGTCAGTTTTAACTTTGTGCACAACTGTTCATGTATCAGTTAACAACTTCTAAAATTTATAAGAGTCATCTTTGGTTTGCCTTTTCAAACAATGTATGATGACTAAAACTGAGTAATGGATGTGCAGTAACAACCATTTTTTTTAATTATGTGGTAATTTGACTAATGAAGAAAAATTCATAAAATTTTATTTTTTCCTTTCAGAGAGTGGTACAACCTAGTAGGGATAATAGAATATATGGAGATCACAACATCCCCAAGAGGAAAAACAATGTGATTTTTCACTTTATATGCATAAATGATACCACAAACTACAATTTCCTTTGAATGTTTGTCCCACTTTGTTAGCACAGTGGAAAGAGTGTTTTCCTGTTTTATTTGTCAAATTTCTGCTTCAACCAACATATTTTTTTTTATTGTTGTAATGTTCATGAAACATACTTTCACATTTGGAAATCACAAATAAAAATAATACCTGTTTATTAAAAAAATGCTCTACATATCTTATTTTCCCCCCATCACAAGCTTTCATCAAGTTTTTTTTTTTTATGTTTCAACCTTATTTCATTTAAAATCATACCCATAGTCGGAGCTCGACAAATTCCAGGCGCCTAAAAATCTGACCCTGGTGCCCAATTTTTTTTACTACAGATTTTGTAATTTATTAAGTTCACTTGCTAACATACCGGAAAAGAAAAAAAAGAAAAATTCTGCAGCAATTTAAAAAATCTGCATGGTAATTGTTGGGAGAAGTGGTGTTATTAAAAAGTACCAAAATTGTGGTAACAGAAAAAATGTAAAGCAGTATGGAGATAGAAGGACAGCAAAGAGATTGAAAGAATATTTTTTTCTTATAAGCATTCCGACAGAAAATATGATGCAACGATTACAGTATTATTTGCGCTCGTGGAACCCTAAGTGCTCTAAGAAGCACACAGAGCTGATCTATGGAATGTAATCATTTCAAGTATTGCATTTGTTAGTTTAGCTGCATGGTAATCGTTTTATTTCGCTTTTCTGTTGAACCATTCAAAAAAAAGATAATTGCTGTAAATTATTTGTAATATCTACGTTTATTTTAGGTCTAACTCATGAACTACAGTAATGGGCCAGAGATTTTAGTTTTGTTGAATTAAAAGTAACACAAAAGTACTTAAAAATAACAGTTGCCTTTCTTAAGGTAATCGTTTCTTTTTACTTTTTTAGACTTCTGGGTCAGTCATACTAAGAATCGTGGCTTTTCTGTCGGAAATTATGGTTCAATATAAACATTACAGATGCCGATTATATGACGAAAATTTTTTTCTGAATTTCGTGGTCTACAGACACGCCGCTAAGGGCTGTATGAAGTGGGAGAAAAATTCCCAAAATTTTACGATCTACGATTTATACGCCGCCACAGATTACGAGTCGGAATTTTTTTAAATTTTTATGTCACATCTTGCGAGTGAACCACTGCCCCGAATCGTAGAAAAGGTTCTTTCTGAATTTTATGGTTTGCAGATTATACGAAGGAAAATACTGCACTTAGAATTAATATGTACAAAATCTGATTTCCACAAATTGTGTTTTTAATAAAATCAAAATCTAAAATTGTACTTTTTGAGAGCAACAACTGGAAGAATGGGAAAAGAGAATTATGGAGTAAATTAGAACTTTAGATATTTCTCAGTGGTTTTGGCAAAAAATAAAAAATAAAAAACAACAGCAAATGCACTTTATTATATTTTCTTCCAGTGTCACCAACACAAATTACGTTAGTGCGTTGTTCTTTGAAATTTGACTTTGTTTTACTGGGCTCCTAAATTTTGAGAGCTGGCTCCTAGATCTCAAGCATATTTATCAAGCCCTGCCCATAGTATTTATTTATTAACAGTGTTGATTGACTATTTTATTTCGGAGCAGACGTTTTTCCCCCAGTGGTAAGTGATACTTGTGGGCAGTAGAATAGTTAAAACAATGGTTTCATGAGAAACAACATGCAGAAAACAGGTTAAACTTAATATAACCTATTAATATAAAGCTGCAAAATTAGGCATATTAAATTTCAAAAATATTGTTGCCCTAACTGTAGGCATTGGTTTCTCTAGCATAAATTTTCAGCAATGATTTTGGATTAAAGCTGTTTAAAAGTATCCATCCACGCTTGCAAATGTAATAAATTTATATTTAATTACCATTTGTAATGAAATACAAATTCAATTGAAGAATTCCCATTTCATTTAAATTTAGTAACAGAATCTAAGAAATAGAAATGATTTAATACATTTTATACATGTTAGTAATTCTGGAAATGTGGTTAAAAAGTAGTGATACATTTGAAAATACTGTGTGTGTGTGTGTGTGGGGGGGGGGATCAATGTTTCTTAAGTACAGTTTTTATGTGTAATGTTATTTTAGCAGTTATTCTGCCAGTGGGTTTTCCTTTTAATGGGCATAACCTGCAGGTATTTCATGATAAAATAGCCAAATAATTCATTCACATAAAATATGTTCATTTGCAGATAATTTTGATAAGCCCTTATGCCCTTATATATAGAGAATGATTGACAGTTTTATTCTCTGAAGTTATATTTTTTCAGTACATTCCACTGTAGAGAGATCAAGTTCACTCCATCTCTCCCTTACAAGTAGCACTTAATGCTAGATATGAGATAATTATTGGATCTACATTAGAAATATTTATGATCAAAATATCAATGCTTATCTGCAATAATATTAATTCTTTTTACACAATTGGTTAGTTGTGTTTTTACACGGAGATGTATGCTCGACTGCATGTGGCGGATTTTTGACTATACGAATTATTAATTACATAATATTTTTTTTATGGAACCTGATTATTATTATTTAACTTATATACACTTACAAAATTTTAAATGTTAAGATACAATAAAATTAGACAAAAGAAGAATATTCAAGAAATACATATAGGCTATATGTATTTCTATAGCATATTAAAAATTCTTTAGATCTAAAAACAAATGTGTTTCAGAACTTAATTTTTATAGGAACTTTGTTTCTTAGTAGACCTAATGATTTCAAGTTTTACAAAAATTGTTGACTATCAGGAAATTCCATTGGTTGAGCTCATATAGACTCAACTGAAAATGATGTCCCTGTTAATTCTTTCTGTAATAAAGATTGACATAACTTGAAAAAAATGCAGTTGAATTAAAGAGGAGGCAGATTTACAATAAACAAAATTGCACCTTTGGAAAATTTATTAACTTTGTCATTGCCTCAAAGGTGCCGTATTTTCAGTCTTCAGAAAACCTGGAAAGATAACTCTGGAGTGAGAATTGAACAGCTGCATTATCGACACCTTTGTTTCTAAATGACATTTGTATTTGCTTCCATGTATTTGTGAAAAATCATTTCATCAGGGGATTTGTTGTTATAATGGGGAATATAATGGGAATTAGTTGTTCTTGATGTTATAATGTATTAGGCAGTGTTTGCTGAGGCTATTAGTTGTTTTATCAATAGTAATTTTAGTTTCTTTTAACATCTCTAAACATCCTTTTTTAAGGGTCTTTATTTAATCGTAGAAAGAAACCAGTTCACCTGTACAGATATGCTATCTGTCATCACCATAATTCATATAGCCAACAGTTTAAGTATGATATTGTGGAAATTGTTCTATGTAATCATTTTAAATCCAAATCAGTGGCACACCCAGGAATTTCTGTGTGTGTGTGGGGGGGGGGGCTATGTGTGTGTGTGTATGCACATAGTGTACATACATGCATACATACGTAAAAGACTTGATGTGCGTCGTCATTCTTAATCTCTTCGGTCCCTGCCCCCGGTGCACCAGTGATCCAAATACTTCTCATCATTGTTTAATTCAACTTGATAGAGCTGCTTTGCAGCTAAGAAAAAAGTGTTCCAGCATAACTGTCTTTTTCATTCCCGTTATTTGGTCAAATCATAAAGGGAAGCATTTGGGCAAGATCCGTGCCTCTCTGTTTAGCAAACTTCAATATTTAACCAGTATGATAGCCTCTAGAATTAGGAACAAAGAATGGGCCCAGGTGGACCAGAAATATCTAATGTGTTTTATCTGCTTTTAATATATCGTGTAGTTTTTAACTTAGTGTAGTATATTAATAAACCTACTGTGCTTCATGGTTCAATAGTTAATCTAGAATATGGTAATCTTTTATTTGATATTGTGCATCAAGGTTGATTACCTTGGACTTTGTTTATAGGATACACACTTTATTGAAAACCTATAGATGCAATTGAAAAGAAAACTTCACACGTGAAGAACCCTCATACAAAAACAAAATTAGTGGAGACAGTGATTTGGGTATGACATCATGAAATTCCTCAAGAAACATTTAAAAATCATGTGTGCTTCATGGAAAAAACAAGTGTAAAGCTGTTTATTTACACAGATATCTAGTGAAATACTAAACAGAAGTTCAGGTAATAGTAAACTAGTTTTTAAAACTTGTCATTAGCTATTATTTTGTCCATTAGTACCCACATATCTAAATATTTTAATTTCTGCTAAGATCTACTAATTTTTCATTGAATAATATCCTAATAATATGAACTTCTTTATGCATATAGTTTTGGATTAAGAAAAATAAATTTACTCAGAATTTCAAAGCAAAAAAACAAGAAAAATGGTTGAAATCCAGCTATTACATTGTACAGCACTGTGCAGTGCAAATTCTCTTAACTTTTTTTTTCTTTTTTAATTTCATGGAGTGAGAAGTTTAAAAAGTTGAGTTATATGCTAGTAATATATGTTCTTGTCCTAATGGGAGATTTCCATTGATTATTCCAAGGGATATCCCTCCTACTAAAACGAACAACAAAGACTGATAGCAGTGCTGCATTCTTAGGCCCAGTAAGAGCTGATGAGCATTTATTATAAAGTAAAAAATGTTGATGACTTTTATTAATATCAATAAGCATTGCACCTCATAGGGCAGTGCATTTCCAAGTAACTGAAGTATTTTACCAGACTCGGCAGCCATGAAACACCAACAATGGGTTTTCTCTGTTGAGCTTGCAGTAATGTGGTGTTCCTTTGGGAAACAAAATTGTAACTAATTTCCACAATGTTTATTCCTTGTATATTTATGGTGGAGAAGGAGGCAGTTTTCTAATCTGCAATTTTGCTGTATAGTGAAATTTCCATCAATAACATAATTTACCTTATGAGTGAGTGGTGAGATTCAGTGGCATTAAATCCATAAGTGGCTAAATGCTGCTGCACATGGAACTGAAGATTTTTCATTAAAAAAAGAAATCCTGAAAACTATGTAGTAAGAACGCTTCATTTCAACTGTGTATCTTTCTCTTTAATTTCAGTGGAACGTGATCCAAGCAAGCGGAAGGTGAAGCCTGTTGACAAGCCGTTGCAACTGCTAGATTTTGGAGATTTGGATGATAGTTCTGATGATAGTGACTTCAAAATTGGAGACCATGAACAAGGTAATAATTAATTACAAGTAATCTGTGTGTGTGTGTGTGTGTGTACAGTTTGTTCAAAAATCGTATAAAATCATGTAAATATCAAGTTGGGAACACATGGAATAATTAATATGTACGAAAGTAAATCAAGCTGTTCTTTCCATGTAACATAGCCACAGAAATTTGAAAATTTAATCGTCCTGGAACGGGAATCAAACCCGCATCTCCCAATTTGCGCTCGAGTATGCTAACCATTACACCACCCAGGATAATGAAATCCAAACAATTGAAGCCTAGAAAGAACAGCTTGGTTTATGGCCGTATAAAATCTTGTTAGGCAGAGTTGTATAAAAATAAAATGTATCTGCATACACAACCATTAAAACAGAAAACTTGCTGCAAACCCACGAATCATGATAACAATAGAATAAGATAATTTTAAGAAAAATTGATTTAACAATAAATAATTATTAGAACATTACAGATTCCAGAGAGGACAAAAGTACGTTACGACTGAATGCGTAGAAATGTGTGTAAAATGGACCTTAAGGCCAAAAGTTTAAAATATTGAACTATGAACCTCGTAAAAACAAGATACTAATTAAAGAAAGTTTTTATATCTAGAAAAGCAGTTCCGTTAATGAACCTTCAAAAATTATAAATAGCATTTTCAACAACTTAATTCAAAAATAGTAGACTTATAAAATAAAAAAGGAAAATATTTTAATTTTATAACTGGCAACTGCAAGAGAAACCTGGCAATAAAATTTAAATTCTTTCTGTGTAAACGGAACTTTTGTTACAGTTCCTATATATTGAGAACAGGCCTTGATAAAATCAAGAGGCCAGAAACGTCTGTAAAAACAAAAGAACTCACTATCGGAAGGTGTGAAAAATAGTTGAACATTCTCACTTTAAGATAGAATTAAATATATTAATCTGAGTAAAGCCTTAAGTAAGTGTTTTAATTGCTGTAAATAACATTTTTATTTTTTTAATCTACAAGCCAAAACTATCTGCAAAATCTGCTAATAATTTGGAAACTATCCGCGTACGCGTGTACGTCTATAATCTGCGACTGGTGTTAGGCATCAGCATATCATGAAGATCCATATAATCCTCGCTCTTTGGCCAAATTTGGCCCTTGCACCAATAAAAATCCATTAACCAACCAACCAACCAACCATATAATCCTAAACCTCATGTTAAACGTGCTTTTTGTGTTTAATAAATAACTCAAGGTAACCAAAACTTAGCCTCAATTCGCTTACATATGTAGAACGTTCTAATCTCTGTCGACATACTTCCACAAGGACGGAAGCATTAGTAACACGTGATTATTTAACACTAAAGCTATGCATTTATAGGATAAAACAGGAAACTATATAAAACACTGTTATTATACACATCCTAAGCTTTTTAAATTAACATACCAACGCTTTAAACTGTTTAAATAGTTAGTGCTAAAAGAATGTAAAAATACCGTCATGTTTGATAGGGAAGATGTTGCTCACAGTAACATTTGCAGCTAGCTCTTTCACTGTCCTGCAATCAGCATCATCAGGCTTGCAAGATGTCACTTAAGAATGTCAACCTCACTGTGGGTGAAAGTAAAGGGGTGTGGCACTCTTTCGTTGTGCATGTCAGAAACATTAGACATGCTGACTGTGTCGCCATCTATCGTAGGTTTGTATTATTATTTTGATTTTATGTACAAGAATTCTGAATTATATATCTTCTTTCCTACAACTGAAAGGTCCAACGTTTCTGGCATGTGCAACGAAGGAGTGCCACATCCCTTTCTTTTAATGCCCTGGAGAGTGACTTCAGATATCTGCACAGTGAGGTTGACCCTCGAGTGACATCTTGTAAGACTGATAATGTCAACTGCAGGACAGTAAAAGTGCTAGCTGCAAATGTTACTGTGAGTGACGTCTCCCTATCCAATGCGATGGTATTTTTACCTGCTTTTAGTATTGACTATTTTAACAGTTTAAAGCTGTGACATGCTAATTTTGAAGACCTGGGATGCATAATAATAGTGTTTTATAGTTTCCCGTTTTATCCTGTAAACATATAGTTTTAGTGTTAAACAACCACGTGTTGTTAATGTCTCCGTCGTTGTTTGAGTGCATTGGCAGAAATCAGAATGTACCACATATGTAAGCGAATTAAGGGTAAGTTTTGCTTACCTTAAATTGTTTATTAAATATGTTAGGTGTTTCAGTCAAAACTTTGCAGCATTGTATTTGCTTTTCTGAAAAGAGAAAGGAATTATACATTTCTTTCAGGAGCCATGAATAAGAACTAATAAATTGTAATAATGGTCCAAACATTTTTTCATACTTTATATTAATATATAACAGATTGCAGTATTTCATCTCATGACTCTTAAGTATTGCTTTAAAAGTAAGCGTAATGTATGGTTTATATTGGTTATTTACATTATTGTCGTTGTGCAAAACAACACCAAAAAGAAGAAAAATCTAGAAAAAGGCATTCTTGTTTTTTTTTTGTTTTTTTTTTCTGTGAGTAGGAAAAAATCTCATGACCACGTATTTCTTTTAATGCATTGGTAGGTAGCCTTTGCACATACGGTTGGGGCCAAAAGTCCTGCACCAATAGACCGAAAGTCAACTTATACAGCGTAATGGTGAAATGAGGAATACATATTATATATCATTTTAAAGAAAATTTTATGCTGAATTCAAATATTTTTCAGAATGTTATTACCAGTAGTAGAAGTGAAGTTGCAAGCAAAAGTACAGCATCTAGTCATAAAAAGCAAAAAATAGTGGAATTTGTGAAATTGCATTTAACGTAAAATTACTAATGTACAATGCATTTAACGTAAAATTACTGTACAGTACATCATTGAAACTTGCAGGACACTTGAAATAACTTACCAACAAGCAAAATACACTTTAATATTTAATTGGATAACCACGGTTTCTTAGTAACAAAGTGCACCTTCTTGGCATGGAACTAATGAGCTTCTCTAGTTGTCCATTGGTGAAAACATGGTGCCATACGGCCCTTACACACTCAGTTAATGCTGTTTTAGATGTGGGTCCTTGTTGACGGATCTTTTGCTTCAATCTCACCCACAGATTCTCTATGGGATTAAGATCCAGTGATTGTGCCGGCCACTGAAGTTTTCTTATAACTTTTCGATTAAGCCACTCGTCAACCAACTTTGACCGATGACATGGCGCTTTATTGTCCTGAAAGGTAAAATTCCACAAACCCATGTCTTGTGCAGATGGTAGCAGTTTGTACTCCAAAATATCCACATATTTCGATCTATTCAATGTGCCTTCAACAATGTGCAGGTGGCCAACACCACTGGCTAAAATACAGGATCATAACATCACCGAATGTGGGTGCTTGATTGTTGGCTGGGTGTAGTATGCCTTATATCTTTCACCAGCCCGAGGACTTACATAATTATTTCCATTATTAGTGGAAATAGTAACAGTTTTATCACTGAAAATAACATTTTTCCATTCATCAACAGTCCAATTCATGTGTGCCTTGGCCCAAGCAATTCTTTTGAGCCGTTGTTGTTCAGTAAGGAAAGGTTTTTGTGCAGTCAGTCAATTGTCTTGTAGCCTATGACAAACTGTACGTGCAGACGCAATAATGCCTACTTCATTCTCCCACTCATTTCTTAAATCAGTGGCTGTTTTAAACCTTGATTTTAAGGAACAACGAATCAACATGTGATCATCATGTTCAGCACACAGCCTTGTTTGACCCGTTCTTTTTCTGTTTCCTACACATCCACTTTCTGCAACTCTTTTAATGGTGTGCAAGACAGTGGACTGATCACAGCCTCATTTAACCGCAATTTTATGACTACTGAATCCAAGTTCACGCAAAGTAATAATTTTTGCCCTGGTTTGAAGAGGCAGGACCAATTTTCAGGTCTTTGACATTCCGAAATTCAAATATCACCAGGAATTCTGCATAAACTTCCGACAACTGACTACAAGCAGCTGCGTTCCAAGTCGGCAGACGACTCTACATTATTTTATATCTCACTAGTGGACGCCGGAGAAAGCTATAGTGGATTAGACAGGCGCAAATGCTTTTTCAGAATTGGATTTGTGTTTCCTCACTTGCACATTTAGATTTTTAGATTTTAAGGAACGATGGATTAGACGGGTGCGAATGCTTTTTAGAACTGTATTTGTGTTTCCTCACTTGCACATTTTTGCTTGTAACTTCACTTCTATTACTGGTAATAACATTCTGTAAAAATATATGAATTCAGCATAAAATTTCCTTTAAAATGATGTATACTGTGTATTCCTGACTTTACCATTACACTGTATAAGTTGACTTCAAACATCAAAAATTGACTTTCGGTCTACTGGTGCAGGACTTTTGGCCAAGACTGTAATTAAGTGGAGAATGTCAGAAGACTGTTCATGAAGTGGCAGTGAATATACACTATATTGACAAAAGTCACCAGACACCTAGAAGAGAAACACAACATAGCATTTATTGACATACATTAGTACGGTGTTTGCATGTGGATGGAATTCCGTCTTTTGAAAATATCTGAAGATGGAAGCGTGACGGAAGAAAATATCAATAAAAATAAAATTTCCAAATATGTATTTTTCTTTTCTCCCTTTCTATCCATACGCTCTACTCCGGAAACTAAGTACGCCATCAGCAACCATGCTTGTACCGTAGTACTTCGTTTATCGTAAATTCGGAATAGCAGCGGCGCCTGATGCATTCTGGTCGAAGAGGAATCAAGGAGCAGCTCCCTTGGAGGTTCTATGCTGATCCTCGCCTACGTCATAAGCCCCATCCCAACCTCGCCTGTTCCTGGCTTTCTCTTCGCTACGTGTACGTCACACACCATAACCGGTTCACCCATCGAGCTTTTGTATTAGGTGGAGACACCACTGGCTCTGCCGCCATAGGTCACAGCTAATCTTTGGAGTGAGTCCTACCAGTCGATCTTGCAGTATTTTACGCGTGTATGCGTACGCATTTCAATATTAATTTATGTATGCGAAATTAACCAAGTATTGGTAAATTTGTGATTCCTTTTTTCAACATGCAGTCAGCTATCAAATTCCTAGATTCGAAAAATACGTCGGCTTTGAACGATAGCAGAGTTAAAAATAAGTGGCGATGGGAATGCTTAGATGAGACTGATTCCCATGACGTGAAATTTGGTTCTTGGTGCCAGAAAATTAAGGAACAGGGATTTAGCTTTTGTGTTTTCTGCAGCAGAAAGTTAAACTATGGAAACAATGGTAAAAAAGTGCTGTTCAGACACAGTAAGGATGCTGATCATCAAAAGTGTGTACGAGCACAGCAGCATAAACAAACATTGCCTGGAGTCACTCCTGTTCAGGCTAAAGCATCAATATCTGACAGAATTGCACATCAGAAAGCGGTTCTGACTGCATTTTTATGCAAAAACATGCTGCCATTCAATTTGGCACCACAGTTAGTTGAGCTATCTAAGCATCTTGCAGGTGATAAGTTAGCACTTTCTAAATTGAAAATGTCCAGGACGACTGCAGCCTACATCAATACACATGGTACTGTGAAGTGCATGAGAAAGGAGTTAGTCCAACAGTTGAAGGGAATTTTTCCTTGAACATAGATGAAGCTACGAATAATGCAATGGACAAGATCGTCAATGTGATGGTACGATTCTATGATGAGGAGCAAAAGAAAACAGTCACAGATCTTCTTGGATCAAAAAAGAAAATGTTGCCATGGCTGTCAACATTTTCCAAAAGGTGAAGGAACTTCTTTCAGAAACTTATTTAGCCTTCACTCAAGTGATAAGTTGTCTGATGGATAACTGCAACACAATGCGGGAATGTAGGGGTGAAGTGGAGACTTTAATGAGAAAGGAAAACCCAAATCTTTTGGGTATTCATGGAGATGTGCATATAGTGCATAATTCTGCGAAACAATTTTTTCAGAAATTCGATATGTTTATTGAGTGTTTTGCAAGCGATGTTTGTTATGACATTCAGGATTCTCCCAAGGCCAAACAGTTATTCTCTGAAGTACAAGTTTTGCTGAATTCAAGTTCAGCGAAGCAAATTTTAAGGCCCACTGAAACACGTTTTTTTAGATGTTAACCACTTGCGACAGACTCCATGAGTTATGTGATGCCTTGATCGTGTATAATTATAGCTTTTTGTCAAATGAGGAATAGAAGAGTGGAAGTGTAGATGCACTTTGGAGTAATGTTTACAAGACTCGAAAAGTGCCTGATGATCAGCGCAGCCGCATACATGTAATTCAGTCCCATCTTGCAAAACAAAAACAGACAAAAGCTGGTAAAGTACGAAAAGACAGAATTTTGCTTTCTCTGATCCATCTCCAGGAAAAATTCTCGTTGTTCCTGAACTTTTACAGAGGTATATTTTCCAAGTTCCGCTCATTCATATAAATGTTTCAATGTGAGGCATCTATGATGCACTGAATCCACTGTGAAAATGTTTGTCCTGTGCAAGGAATTTTTGTCATCATTCATCAAAGTTGAATTTATTCCAAAGAGCAGTGTGATTGAACTTTCTAAGTGTTGATGTCAAAAATACAGAAATACAACTTGCTGATAAATTTTTGAGTGTTGGAAAGTTTGCTTTACTCAGAAGCACAAGAGATGCAAAAGAAGAAAGTTAATTGGATCTCTGCATTTTATGAAAATTTAAGACACGCATATCAAAATACTGCAATATATATGATGAAAAACTTGCCGCTCAATAAGAAAGTGTTGATTTGGCTTTCGGTACTGCATCCAAAGTAGCGGAGATGCAACATAACGTTATCAGCATTTGACAAATTAAGCGAGTGCTTGCCTCAAGTAATTAATGGTTCAGATAGGAGCTTTCTTTTAGCAGAGATTCGAAGGTATTCACTTGATAATGCTATAACAGAGTTGAAAGCCACAGGAATCTGTCTTGATGATAGTTCAAGGATAGATTGTGATTGGTGGTCACATATTTTTGATTTGAAGAAGAGTGATGGTGTTACTATTAGGTATAAATATTTAGGAATTCTTGTGAGAGCTCTATGTCTACCTTTTCTGGTCCTCTGGTTGAAGGGACATTTAATATCATGGATGACATTATTACAGATGATAGAAGTTGTCTCACTGTGGAAAATTATGAGGCTGCTTCTATTGTGAAATACAGCTTACGAAGAAAGAAGATAAAGTCTGTAGAATTAAAGCCCACCACACAGATGTGTAGTGCAATTCATTCCTGCCTATGCCTCTTACAAGGAATTCCTATCAACTAAAGGAAATAGTCTCAAATATTCCTCAATATGAAATTACTAGGAAAACAATAGATGTTTTCCACTTGCTTAACAAAGGCAGTTGTGTCCTAGTAATTCCATTGCAAAACATATTGCTTCAAAAGAAAGTGCATCAACTACTGTTCCTCTTGCACTTGCCAAACCTATTGATTCAAAAAAAGGTGCATCAACTACTCTTGTCCAGCATACAAGAAAATAGCCTGCACCACAAGGTACTGCTGAGAACTTGCCTGTTAAAAAATCCAAGTGTGCCATAATAACAAGTTTTTTTTAAAGAAATAATTCACCTATGAAAATTTGTGATGGTTACTATAAAACTGTGATCATGGTGAAGTGAATTAATGAAACGAGCTCTCTGTGTACACAACTACAGGTGGACATGCATAATCTTGATTATAATTTTTTTTTATCCTTATGCAATTTTACAATTTAAATGACTCTTTTAAAAGTGTGCAACGCTTACTTGATTCAACAGAATTTACTAAAGATTATTTGAAACATCTTCCATGGATGTTATGTATTAATTATTAGAATTTCAATAATTTGGTTAACATATTTCTATAATGGCATGAAATGCTATATAAGCAGCAAATATGTGGATTGGATTTGATTATTATACAAGATCTTTTTTTTTTTTTTTTTTAAATGCTATATAAGCAGCAAATATGTGGATTGGATTTAAATATTATACAAGATCTTTTTTTTTTCTTTTTTTTTTTTTGCAAGATAAGGAATTTTAGAGATTTGTTAAATTTCAACTGGTAGTTTACCTAATAATCAAATTTAACTTTACAATTACAATTTGCATGGACATCAAATTTTTTTTACATGTATTATGCATTAATGTTTGGTCGTTGTATGCACTTTTTGATTTAATAATGAATTTTAACCACATATAATATTTAATGTATATTGTGTTTATGTCTGAGTGCGCATGGTGGTGGTGGTGGAGGGGGGGGGGTATTCAAAATACTTTCAGTCTTGGCTACATCTCACAACTTGCACCCATGGGTGTCTGTCCACCTTTGGCCTTAATGCATGCACTGACCCTTCAAGACATGCTTTCAACAAGGTTTTGGAACACAGCGATAGGTATGCACTTCCATTCAGTACATAAAGTTGCCACTAACTTTTGCTTAGTAGTACGCCTTGGTTCCAAACTTCTTGTGCGGCTCTCTAATTCATCCCATAGGTGCTCAGATCAGGGCTGTGTTGGGGTCAGTCCACACATGATACGGAATTAACGTCAAACCACGCCGTAACAATTCTTGATTTATGGCTTGGTGCATTATCCTGCTGGTACCAACAAGGCTTGGTTGTTTTCAATTGCTTACCTCACTAGTTCACAAAGTTGAATTTCCTTACATCTTCAGTGATACTTTTTGTACCATCTTGCATAGCTCTATATATTCCACTTTGGAAGTCACATTTCCTTTAGTTGCCCTCATCTCTCTTCTTTTTTGCATCATAATTTTGGTTTTTCCTGATAATTTGTTCGTATGCAACTTGTTCTTAATGCCAGCTATTTTTGTTGCTGTTTCCATAAGAGCCTTAGTTAGTTTTCTGTTAACTTCAGAGATGTCCACTTCTTCTGGCATTTAGACCTTCTAGAGCAGAGAATCTGTTCCTCATTCCAATTTGAAGGTATTATGATGTTTTTTAAGGTTAGTCATGTCAATACACTTTGTATGTTTTATGAGCTTGCCACGCTCAAGTTTTGCATTGAGGTGCATCTTACCATTCTATGGTCACTACCTGTGTTGAACTTGTTTAGCACACTGCAGTCTTCCATGACAAATTTTTTGTTACACATAATAAAATCAATTTCACTTGTCAATTCATTGGGATGCGTCCATGTCCATTTCGTTTGCGGATTTTTCTTGAAAAAGGAGTTCATAATGAAAAACCCTTCTGCCTCTGCAAACTCTGTGAAAGTATTTCCACGTTGGTTTCTGTTGCAGTGACCGAATTTACCTACTAAAGTTTCATTCTGTTGCAGTTGCCCTATTTTTGCATCAAAATCTCCCATAATGATCAAGTGCTGCTTGCCTTTATTATTTAGATGACAAATTTCTTCATAAAATTCCTCAGTCTCTTCTTCAGGACGACTTGTAGTGGGTGCATGAGCTTGAATAATCTGAGCCTGGTATCATCTTCTCGAGAGTTGAATAACAAGTTGTGCAGCTCTGTCAGAGGAATTTTCAACTTCTACAACTTTATCCTTCAGTTTCTTGTTTATTATAAATCCAACACCACTAGTTCTGCCAGTACTGTCCCACGATAGTAGAAGAGATGTCCACTTTTCAGTTCGATGAGATCTTCTCCTTACTTCACTTAGTCCGACAATGTGCCACTTGATTCTTTGTAGTTCTTCCAATTCATGGAGCCTTGAATCAGAAGATAGGAAGTGTCCGTTATACGTAGCCAAGGTCAGCATCAGATGGCAGCCTAGTCCGGTCCTCTGGTGATTCTTAGCACCCTCTGCCTTCGTGTCGCACTGGCCGCTGCCTTGGCCAGGCACATTCCAGCTGCCAGAGACTGAGGGCCAAGATTTAAGTTGTGGAGTCATTTTGGAAGGGTTTGGGCGTTTGACTATTACTCACCACGTTGGCCAAGCGGGTTGGTGAGTGTGGGATAGCATTTCCTCGAATCCCGATGGTATAGTTATACCACTATTTGGCAGTCGTCAGAGCCCCTTTAGTGGGAACAAGATGCACCACGAGAAGGCGGGGTTTATGTTTGTCAAGGAGAGGCTGTAGTATATTGCACAGCACCTGACCTTACATCCCATGCATGATTTATTATGTACTAAACTTGAGATATAGTAAGATCTTTCGGCTGAAATGTCAGCCTTGTTCACACTAGAAGCAAGCACTCACATGGTTGACATCATTTCTTTAGCTGTTGCCTCTAGAGATTTCTGAATTATCAGAATATTGAAGGGTGCGTCCAAATTGCAATCATCCAAGAAATTGCCACAAACCATCAGTTTCCCCTCTGAATTGTCACAAAACTTTTCAAAAAGTTTGACAGTCAATTTGTGTGTTACCTTTCTCCTCTGCAGAAACCGTCCCTTTCCTCTATTGGTTCAGTCTCTTACCATCATTCTTGTACTTACAAATCTGTCAAAATTTTTGAAAGTTTTGGTTGCAGGCTTACAATCAATACTCCTCCCACTACCATCCAATCAATATCTGAAGACAGAGATCCTCTTGATCCTTTAGACTGTCCTGGAGTATACCTCATCCCTGTGTCTACTTCCTCAGGTGAAAAATGTTATATTGGTAGTACCTTTCTTACAATAAACTGCAGAATTTTAAAACATAAAAGAGATAACAGAAAGTCTTCTGACTTTTGCACTTTTTCTTCTAACTATTGAAGATACCTCTGCCTCTCTCAATCCTTTTTGTACCAAAAGGATTGCACCCTTCTCAAACAAATTTTCATTACATTACAGAGAAAGCCTTGAAATTCTCTTCAATAAATATTAACTCTTGCAATTCGGGCGCACCTTTCAATATTCCAATAATTTGGAAATCTCTACTGGCAATAGCTAAAGAAACAATGTTAACCACCCGAGTGCTTGCTTCTAGTGTGAACAAGGCTGATGTTTCAGCCGAAAGATCTTACTATATCTCAAGTTTAGTACGTAATAAATCATGCATGAAGTTTTTGCTTCATTATTAGACAAAATAGTAAATTTGCAGTTAAGAAATCAATCTATTTTCTGATGCCTTTTTATTGCATAGTAATGTGTCTGTTCCTGAATACCTTGTTCCATTCCCTAACATTATCTCTGAATCACTAAACTTTTTAAATATGTGTAATATACAATAATTGTAATATCTGCCAAGTAATCCTGAGTCATTATTTTCAAGTTTTCGGATATTTTCTGACTTACCATCCTTGTCACAATTACACCAAAAAGCGGATTGTCATCTTCAAAATTTGCCTTCAGCATTTTCACTGACATAAAATATTTAGTTACTTCCCTCACTTATTAATGTAAAACTAAGTCATATACAAAAGGGCTTTTTAAAATATACATATCATTATTTTATATATTTTAAGATTTCAACCAGGAAGTAATAAAATTATTATAATGCTAAAAAGTCTTGAAATTCATTTCCACAGGCAGTATGGGCTAATGGTAAATTGGTGAACTTTGTTATAGAATTTGAGAAAGGTGTTAGAAAGTAGAAAGATATAAACTTGAAAAGTTTTGTATGTCATCTCAAACTTTGTGTAGATGCACTCTTGATCATTAACATTCCTGGCAGCCATGATCATGGCATTTGTTTTCTACTTCCCAGCAAAAGTGATTTATGGCACTTCTATTTTTTTTTTTCTTTTAAATCTTATTTCAGAGTCTGACAATGATGACAGTGGGGAAAGCTCTGCTGGTAATGAGGACAACAGTGAAGAGGAGGAAGAAGAATCTCCTGCCGCTGTTGTTCCTGTTGTCCCTAGTGCTCCAGTTGAGCCAGCACCAGCAGAAGTTCCTGAAGTGAAGGAAGAAGTGCCACCTGGAGGAGAACCAAGTGCCAAAGGTTTGAAAGTATCAGTCGGCCAATTAATTGAGCGTGCCATGGCCAGACAGACTACTGCCAAACAGAGGGTAAGTGCACTCCTAAAAGTTTTGAGTTCAAACACATTACATTATTGTAAGGACTAAGAACTGGTGGCTTTGAATATTGTACAACATGGCTATCATTTCATCCCAGCTGCGTGAAAAAAATATGTGTATTGCTCCCATGAAATATTATTGTAAAATATACCATATTTTTTGCTTTATAGCATCACAGCACAAAACTTGATTTTTACCAACAGTGCTGTGTTTTAACTAGGTGCTGTTTATAACTGTTTTCAGTAACATTAAGAATTCCAACCACCATTTACGATATGCATAATGATGTCAAAATTACATAAAAATGGTTTTAACCACTCCTTTTTTTTTTTTTTTTTTTTTTTTTTTTTTTTTTTTGTGGGCGAACTTAGTGAGAGGTTGGGTTGCCTCCTTGGAACGCTCTGTGGGAACAATGGCCCACATAACAGCAACAAGGGCCTCTGTGAATCTTGGAGAGATGCCAGCTAGTTCTGTGTGACATTGACGAAAAGAAGACTCCAACTCACTGGATTTTGTTCCAGAATCCTTAGGTTGAATGACACCAGCTGGAACTGTCAGCTGTGTGCTAATCCCCCACACTGATGTTCTTACCTGATTAAAAAGACACAAATAAATATTAAAAAGGACTCAAGTGTGGGATATGATGGACCTACCACACTTAAGAAGGACTGTCCACCACGGAACCGACCTGGACTTTCTAAACGGCATATGAGAAAGAGATCTCGGCTGAGTGAGTGTAAGATTGGTGTATGGAATACTAGAGGTATAAATGGCAAGATGAATGAGGTGATTGAAGATATGAATAAGTATAGACTCGATGTGCTGTGTGTAAGTGAAACCAAAAAGAAGGAAATTGGGGTAAAAGCAGTGAATGGCACGGTGAGTGTGTGGTCTGGAGTATTGGATAATGTGAGAGGACATGCTGGTATAGGTGTGATTTTAAGTGAAAAGATGAAGAACAACTTGATTCACTATAGCTGCATAAGTGAGAGAATTCTTTGGATTCGTTTGAAAGTGAAACTTCAGAGAATAGTAATTGTTGTAGTGTATGCTCCTTGTGAATCTGAACTCTCTGATAGGAAGAAAGATTTCTGAAATGAGGTAAAAGCTGTTTTGAGCCAGTTTGGTGCTAAAGAGATAGTTATAATAGCAGGGGACTTCAATGCTAGAGTAGGTGTGCAGAATGCGATTTCTAACAATGTTCTGGGTAAGTCTGAATTATCCTTGTGTGAATGATAATGGTGAAAGATTAATTGAACTCTGCATTGAGAATGGTTTGAGTGTATCTAATACGTTTTTCCACCACAAGTATATCCACACATATGCTTGGGAAAATCATACTCTTGGTCAAAAGAGTGTGATAGATTTTGTTGTGTAAGTTCAGCGTCTGAAACACTTACTTGTTGACACTCATGTGATTAGAGGTGCAGATGTTGGTTCTGGTCATTACTTGGTAGTGTCACGAGTGAAACCGAATAAGTGTTCCATTTTTCTGTTTGGAATATGGCAGAGATTGAATATTTATTTAAATGAGATTCGTGATATACCTCATATCAGATAACTATGATTATGTCTACAGAACAAAACAAGGGATCAACATGAAACTGAATGACCACAGACAGCTATGGCCTTTGAAAGCAGAAATATGCATGTTTTTCAACATAGTGTATGAAGCCCACTTTGGAAATCTTATATTTTTTTACCAACCACAAAAGCAGAAGAAAGCTCTCCCAACTGGCTTGATACAGATGAGAACATCTGACCTCCAAAACAGTGACAAAGGAAGTGTTTTCTAATTCCAAAGTTTGTATCAGGTTAGATTATGTAACTATGTAGTTTTTGATATACTGTATTATACAGTATTGGATAGAGTATTTTTTGGGTGTAATTTTCATAACCTTTATAGTTCTAAGTGTCTTGAATAGCATTATATTGAAAATTAGATGCTCTTTTTGCAGTGTGTGGATGTGTGTGTGTGTGTGTGTGTGTGTGTGTACGTGTATACATATATTTTTTTTTCTCACCAAAACGTGAACATGTGCTAATTTTGTCACCATGGTTTGAAATAAATAAAAAAAATTAACAAAAAAAAATTTTTCTTTAGTGTGCAGCACTTACATTCGAAACTCATACACTTTTTTGGGAAACTATTTTAGTCATTAACATAAGTTGTTAAGGCTATTCTTCAGGCTACTATTTTTACCATTAGTGGCTACTAGAGCAACTATTTTCTTGGGTGTGATAGGCCGGCAGCCCTGTATTTCGAGTGATACAAGATTTTGGGGTCATGGTCGTTAAAGGGTTAAAAGAGATAAGACAATATTTTTCTGATATGACAGTCAGAAAAATACTGTCTTACAATATTTTAAATATTCTGTCTTACAGTATTTTATTTTAAAAAATACTGTCTTACAATATTTTTCTATGATGAGAGATAAGACAGTGTTTTTCTGATATGACTTTAGATAAGGCAGTTATATCTTTTGTTTTGTTAAGAGAAAGAGAAAATGATTTTTCTTCATAATTGAGGGAAAAATACTGTCTTATCTCTTATGTAATGACTAGATTTGTTTTTCCATAGTGTTTTTTCATTATTGTATTGAACAAGTGTATAAAGCATGTACCAGATTTGGCTTTTGATTAAATAATTTTGTTTGTTTGTTTCAGATATCTGACATTAGCACAAAGAAACTTAAAGTTCAGATATGTAGTGTGTGTCTTGGTGATATTAGGTAAGGAGTTAGAAAATGGTGCCAGTTTGATTTACACAGTTATTATGATTATCCATTATCAGTGGATTCTAGTGATTAATCGTTTGTGGATTCCAACATTTTTCTTTTTTTCATGTGATGCTGAGGAAACTGCTAAAACTGCCAAACTTTTCATTCTACTGAAAAAGACAACTGATATTTGAAAAGTTTCCAATCTTCCAAAAGGCGCTGAGGTTAATCACGTGGAAAAGTGTGACACCTACTACTGTATTTTCTGAGAATAATGCTACACCAAGTATAAAGCAGCAGTTCTATTAATATCTTATGGCTTATTGTCAGGAATAATGCAGCATCGAGTTTAAAGCTGCAGGTATGCGTACGACAAGGAATTTTATGCATTAGCTGGGTGCCAGTAGAAATGTATCAGTTAATGTCACAATTGTCAATAGATGGCGCCACATGAATGGTTATTTCTTTTTAGAATTTAGCTGTGATGAACGGCGTGATGAGTTTATTTTTGGTAAACACAATTCATGAAGGAAATATATCGCAACATACAAGCATTATTAGTGGCCCAAAAACTACACATTAATTTTTGGGGGCCAAAAAGTTTTAATACAATTTAAAATGGAATCAAATGGGTTTGATGAAGCTAAATGATGTCTCCACATGAACTCAGCTAAGTGTGAATCGATATGCTGTCTAGCAGTTATGCGATGACATTTGTTTCTCCATTTAGCTGATCCCCACAATCTCTCTATTGTTTGAGCATGGACGGGTCGACAAAGCTGGACTTATGATTGACTTTCAAATGTTGAAAGCCTGCCTCTTCTAGCTCCTCAGTCTTATATGCCTTCCATGAATCCGAATAGATTGTAGAATGTTTCGCAACATGATTCTTAATTTCCTTCAACAGGGTTTTCGTACTTCTGTCTGGCACTTTCACTAAAAAACAGTCATTAGTAGAACGATAAATTCCTCCAAAAATTCACTGCTCTGGAAGCACACGACCTGTATTAGACTTTCTCTTCAAAAATAATGTTTTGTCTATCTCCACAATTAATCCTGAGCCACCAATTTTTTTGTCTGACTGATGTTCGAGAGCATCTGTGCAAATTTCTTGCAAATGGGTATTCCAATCAACAGTTGTGTGACTTGCCATATCCAGCTGTTGTTCACACCATTTAATAAAAGTTAAATTCTCACTCCAGCTATAAATGAATCGAACAGCAGTTAAAAAAGGAAGCTAACTACTCTGAAACCAATTTCCAATGTGCAAGCGTACTTTAGATCTGCATGTTCTAATGTGTTGCACTGCCATTGAGTATTTTCACTTCCAAAATATAGCTTTATATTATGGCCCAATTTACAGATTCTTTCAGTTGGCAGAATTCCTTTACCTAGAAGAAATGACACAACACATCCTTCACCTCAAGATAAATCCCAAATTTTAATATTTTTCAACACCACAGAAATAGATAATTGAGTTACATGAGAACATGAGGAATCACATTGTAAATAATCCAAATAACGAGACGTCATCTGCGGTACTGATGAAGCGTCATGTACAGCTTCACATATAAGTACGCTACCTCCAGATAAAAAGGGGGGTCGCAATATTACTGCCATTTTTGCGATGCACAGGGTGTTTCATAAAGAATGTCCCGATTTGAAAAGTGAATATCTCTGCAACCATGAACCACTGATGAATGCGACTCGTATCATGTCTACGGGTGTGGCCCAGAGTTCGTTATGACTACCGCTAGATAGCAGCACGAGCGTCCAAACAGCCACCACGCTTAGTGAGTGAAAAGATGGCATCGAGGCAACAGAAGGCGTTTTGTGTGCTCGAATTTAGCCAGACCAAGTCCGTGATTACGGTGCAGCATGCGTTTAAACGCCGTTATGGCAGTGCTCCACCAGTGGGTAAAAACATTTGTTGTTGGTATCGACAATTTGAAGAAACAGGGTGTTTATGTAAGGGAAAGAGTCCTGGACGACCAACCACCTCAGCGAAAATGTGCAATGAATTCATGAGGCATTTCAGCGAAGCTCACGGAAGTCTACTCGTCGTGCTAGCTGCGAACTTGCCATCCCTCATGTGACTGTTTAGCATGTTTTATGACTGATGTTTGCTGCTGAAACTGTACAGATTGCAACTGGTGCAAGCTCTTCGTGGAGGTGACAAAACACAACGAAAAGATATTTGTACAAATCTGTTAGAGGACGTGGAGAACAACACCGTCATACAAAGGTTAATTTTTAGCGATGAAGCAACCTTTCATGTAAGTGGGAAAGTTTCACGCCACAATGTTTGCATATCGGGACTGGAGAATCTACATGAAACTCTCCAACATGAGCGTGATTCACCAAAACTGAATGCTTTTTGCACGGTTTCTGTTAGAAAGGTTTATGGCCCTTTCTTTTTAGCGGATAACACGGTTACGGGCAACTCCTATCTTGCAATGCTGAAAGACTGGCTACTTCCACAGCTGCAGGATGACTGAAGATTACATTTTGCAGCAGGACGGCACACTGCCACATTGGAACCTCCAAGTTCGTTGGTTTCTAAACGGCACATTGCCTCAGCATTGGATTGGACACAGGGGACCCCATGACTTGGCGCTACAAGCTTGGCCTCCAAGATCTCCAGACATCACACCATGTGACTATTTTTTATAGGGATATGTAAAAAACCGTGTTTATGTTCCCCCATTACCCGCTGACTTGGATGAGCTCCGAACAAGAATCACGGCCGCTGTAAATTCTGTGACTGAAGGCACTCTCCGACGCGTTTGAGATTAATTCAGCTATTGGCTTGATATTGTCCATGCAGCAGGTGGAGGGCACACTGAGCATTTGTTATTGTGGTGGGTGAAATACCTTCATACTTGTCTCATTGAGCATTTGTAATTGTGGTGAGACCTACCTTCATACTTGGCTCTTTGTTTTGTAACTATCCCACATTTGCCTTATTAAATATATACTACTTTGAAATCGGGTCATTCTTTTTGAAGCACCCTGTATATTTCCTTCATAAATTGTATTTACCAAAAATAAACTCATCACATTGTTCATTACAGCTAAATTCTAAAAAGAAATGACCATTCATGTGGCGCCATCTATCGACAATTGTGACATTTACTGATATGTTTCTACTGGCACCCGGCTAATGCATAAGTACCAGAATTTTTATTTGATGATCATCCCCACCCCCATACTTTCAGTGTCAACGAAAAATTGGTTTCACATTTCACAGCTTGCACATGTACATTACGAGGGTCATAAGAAAAGTTCAAACAGAAGCAGATGATGCAATCAGGAAAATGATTGCGCAGCGCTAAGGTCAGACTCTCAGCAACGCGGTGGTGTCGGAAAGACGCACTATTGTTTGCTGTGGGGGCGGGTTTGGAAATGGAAGCGTGTAGCTCCTCAGGTCGAGTCACGGCATTAGACCAGCGCTCGTATGCAGAAATAGAAACTCTGCTGGGAAAAATCTCTGATACAGATCCACCCTGCCTTGCAAGAAGTTTGTGGGGAAGGAACTCTTGACCGAAGCACAATTTCTTTCTGAGGACAAAGTTGAGACCGAAAATTCATCAAAATCACCCCAACTTGTTGGAAGCGGGAGGGATCTTACTGTGTGAAAATGCATCATGTCATGATTCAGCATCAGTATGGGGACTTTTTTTGAAATAAGGCTGGGAAACTTTATCCAACTCACCACACAGCCCTGATCTCAGTCAGCCTGACTTTGATCTTTTTCCAAAGTTAAAAAATCTGCTCCATGGCATTCGCTGCGAATGGCTGGATGAACTGTCATTGGACGTGATCCGAGTAATATGACAGCTGAACAAAGATGGCGGACTATGGGGCATCCAGGACCAACCTCACCACTGGCAAGCTGTCGTTAGCAGTGGAGGGGGAAGTACATTGAACAGTGCAATAAGATAAGTTTTCTCAGTTACTTCACACTTTTCTCAAAAATGGACAGTGTGCAGAACTTTACAACCCCTGTACTTAAAAATTGATCAATCTCTGGTGTGGTTGTTCCACCATTTCAAATTAAATAGAATCCTAGATGTGTCATAACATTTTGGTCACTAGTGGATGTCCCTAAGATTCGCAGGGGGAAAGCTGCTAACTCATGCATTGCATATTGAAGCACTGGTCTCAGATTATTAGTTGTGAAGATTTTACTTAATTTGGAGTCAGGATTTTTATAGGTAGATAAAGCTGTGGAAAGAGAAGTTTGATTTTTATAGGCTTTATGATTTTTGCAAAGCAATAAAATATGTTATAATTTGTAAGCTTATTTTTTCCATAGTCAATTTGAATTTAAATAAATCATTAAGGAATATCTTGTACTCCTTTAAAGCATAGGTTCCATTGTAATTTGAACAGATTGACCAAGCGTTTTGACTTGGAATTGTATTAGCTTTTGTTCTCTGTAATTGCTAAGAATTAGTTTAGAAAAGAAAAAAAACTCCTTAATGACTGAATGGCAGCTGTGAGTTGAATTTGAAGTGAAATTGATCAACAAATCAGTCATTTTTTAAGTACATTGAATTGTATATTTTGAAATAGTATTTAAACAAGTTCAGAAATTAAAAAAAAAACAAAAAAAAAAAGAACTTAAATCTGGGATCATTTAAATTAGTCTGAAACATGCAATAATACTAAATTTCTAAGGTAGATAGAAAAAACAAAAGACTGTCTCATTTCTGTTCTTTAATTTCTTTTAATTTCTGAGATTTATTAACTACAAAAGACATGTATCTTTTGCAGAAATTACAAAAACTACGAAAAACTGCAAAGACGCATCTTTTTTTTGTAGTTCATTTATATTAGAAACTAGTAGTCAGTATAACACAAATAAGTAAATGTGAATTTATATGCACATAAAAATTGAATGGTACATTTGAAAACTGTTATGAAGGTATTGATTTTCTTATAATTTGTCTTTTTTGTGAATAACTTCTTGGGTGAAGAATTATTTGATAATTTATGTGAATGTGGAAATCCTGTAAAGATTTAATTATTTGGATTTCTACTTACCTCTGGGCATCTCTTTATGCTATTACTTATTCTACCCAATCAATTATGTTGCTAGTTGAGGTAAGAAATTTATGCTTTCATTTAATTTTATATGAAGGTGATTTTTTATTGTAAACATATAACATAGTTTCTGTGTTTTCAAATCTTGGAAGAGTTATGACCATTCCTTTCATAATTGGTGGCAGTTTTTGAGTAGTTGATGAGACTTAATTGGTAAACTCATTGCTTTTTAAAGTTTTTCTGTTAGTACCATCTTATCTTGTGCATTGTTTGGTCCTGAAATGGAAAGTAGCATCATGACACTGCAGCTGCCGCATGTAACGTGTGCTTGTTTTGACTGATACGAATGCATGATATAAACATTTCTGCACTATTTTGGGTGCTATTATTATACAAAATGTTTTCACTAACATTTTAACAGTTTAACAAAATTAATCTCATACTCATCATCTCATAATTGTTTCTTTCATATTAATCAGTGTTTTATGTAATCAGCATGTAATGTAGAGACTTGTGTTTGTTTAAAAAAAAAAAAATCCTGTGAGATAAATTATGTGCAGTTGCCCTCTGGAAATGATTGAAAATGGGAGATATTTTTATTGTGCTTTTTATAGATTTTTTGGTGTTAGCAGGTAGCATTTCTGCTGATGTAGATAAAATGTTGCAAGTTAATGGCTAATATTTTCATTTTTGCCTAGCATTGCTGGTCTCATGGATAAGAAATTTGGGAAGGGGTTGTTCAAGGATTACATCCCATAGTTGCCTAAGTTAATTTATTGACCTTTGTTCATGACAGTGGAGTGACAGCATTACATGAATGTAATGGCAGATTATAGGTTTTGTTAAGCATTTATAAAATCTAAGGAAATATTTCTTATTATTTTCTTTCTTTTATTTCCTACCCCTTTCTAATAATGTGGATATTGCATAATTTTGAAATCAGCTTTTTTTTACTTATATATGTGGTCTGTAACAAACTTGGCTGGAAATTTTGTCAAGTAGTAGGATGTCTCTCCTCCATCCTTTTATTGAAGTTTTTTGAATTTTAAATTAATGCCATAACTCGTAGATAAGTAACTATTCAACACTGTCTTACAGTATTGATGTGTAATTAATTACTTCAGTTATCTTCTTTCTTACTTGGCTGGTTTTTTTTTAGGTATCTTGAGTTACATAATCATGCAACTTTTTTTTCTTTTTATTATTATTTTTTCACCTTCAAGCCATAAAATTCCACTCTTCATTCTCTCTCTGTGAAACCTTTTGAGTTTCAAGGCTTGCATTTTGCTGCATGACTATTTATTTTCTTGGCTATTGTTGGTGCTGTCATGGGTTCAAGTTGTGTTGTAATAAGCTTTCTATGGGATGTCTCTCCTACATCCTTTTATTGAAGTTTTGTGAACTTTGAATTTGTTCTATAATAACTCATAAATAAATAACTATTCCACACTGTCAGAGGTTTTCGGTGTGAACATAATTACTTCAGTTATCTTCTTTCTTACTTCGCTGTTCTTTTTAAGTATCTGGAGTTACATAATCATAAAATGTTTCTATTATATTTTTCACCTTTTTAAGCCATAAAATTCCACTATTCATTATGAAATGTAAGCTTTGAGTTTCAAAGCTTACATTTCACTGTATGCAAATCTATTTGCTTAGCTGTTAAGTGTTCAATCTGTGCATAAACTTCCTCCAGTATTATCCCCTCCCCCTTTTTTTTTAGGAGTCTCACTTTACCCCTCATGTTCACAATCTAGATGATTCAAGTGGTAATTTTTTTCTCTTTTCCTCTTTTTTTTTTTTATTAGCATGATCCTCCAGTTAGTATAGATTCAGAGTCGAGTAACTATCAAAATTTTTCATAGTTTGGAACTTTTTTGGCAGTGTGGCACAGTCATTATTTCCTAGATTCGGGGCCTTATGTGTTGTAGGCCCAAATCCTGAAGTTAATAGTCTGCAATATGATGCCTGTTCTTTGAAATCAGTAATGAGCATATGTGGATTGTAATTTGCACCGACAGTTTGACATATTTGCACATTTTTTGTGGCATAGGTCGTATAAACATTATGATACAGCAGTACGTCTGCCTTAGTACTGGTCACCTCCTGTGTCATCATAGTAATTGATATCCTGGCAATTTGCCAAGATGTTTGTATCTATTCTTATCTCACCATCCCAGTATAATTAGCTTTGGGTGTTATCTAGTAGCACCTCAGGTGGTTGATTCTTGCTGTTTAGGACAACTGCTGATGTATTATCTTAATAAAGTTGTTGTACCTTTGTTTATGATCTGTGTTAGACAGCTTGTCCATTTTTCGTGTTAGTTTTTTTTTCCTCTGTTGAATGCATTTTCTCTCATTTTTGGTTAGAAGTACTCTGTCTTGAATCACCAGTTTTAGATCCTGTCGTTTTCCCTTGTAGCTCCATACTGCCCTCACACCATGCTTCAGCCATTGGTTTGAGGCTTCTTTGTGAGTGCCTCCTGTATCTAATGGGCAAATTCTGTACAGCACCTTCTGTACCTTTGCATCTGCTCATGTAGAAGTAAATCTTCCACTTCAGCATCTTAACATTATGAAGTGCTTGCTATCTTTTACTCGCATAAACGGCAAAAAAAAAAAAAAAAAAAAAATCATCTTGTGGCCTTTAGTGTGATAATGCAGTTTTCTGTCTGCCCTCTTTGAAAGGGCCATCTGGTTGATGTGTGAAATCTTGGAAACATCTATTTATATTTTTATGCAAATAAATTTGATACTACCATAGTTTTACCATTTTGTGTGTTAATGTGCCTACTGAGAAAGCCCATCAGTTTCTCCTTTTTCTTGTAAAAGTATGAGGTGTTTTTTTGGCTGCACATGGGTGCAGTATGTTGTGTTCTGTCATATTCGCTCTCATTATTATGTTAATTTTTCTAAGATTAGTGTTCAACTTGTTAATACTGGGATTGCCCATATATTCATTGCTTTCGTAGTATGGTTTGTGTAACATTTTTGTTTGGTGGCTTTTTCACGTTTTTAATTCACTGTGCTTCGTGCCATGCACCTGCCAGAATCTCAGATATTTATTTCCATTTTCAACCTCTACATCTTCAAAAATCTGAAGCACTTTATCCATTTTTCAATCATTATGTTACTATCCACCAGGAAACTCAGATTTGGCCAGCAATCAGCTCTCCAAGTGAGCCATCTGACATTTGTTCAAGAACTATGTATTTATTATCAATCTTCTGTTTATGGTAATTGATGAAAGTGTAATCAGTTATGTTTTGGGACTGGAATATAATTTTAAGATCCTTCATATACAGTAAACAGCAGAGTAGTACAATGTAGACGTACGCAGTACGCGGATAGTTTCCAAATTATTTGCAGATTTTAAAGATAGTGTTGCTTGTAGATTAAAAAAATAAAAATGTTATCTGCAGCAATTAACACACTCAAGGCTTTACTCAGATTAATATACTTAATTTTATTTTAGCTTGAAGAACTTTAATTTTTTTTTCACATCTTCTGAGTTCTTTTGTTTTTACAGACATTTCTGGCCTCCAGATTTTATCAAGGCCTGTTCTCACTGTATAGGAACTGTTTCAAAACATTCGCTTTGACAGAATTTTAATTTTTATTACTACCTTCCTCTTGCAGTTGCCAGTTATTAAATTAAAATACTTTTCTTGTGTTTTGTAAGTCTGTTGTTTTTGAATTGTTGAAAATGTTATGTATAATTTTTGAAGGTTCATTGATGGAACAATTTTTCGGGATGTAAAAACTTCCTTTAATTAGTCTCTTGTTTTCATGAGGTTCATACTTTAATATTTTAATATTTTGCTGTGAAGGTCCATTTCACACACATTGCTGCACATTCAAGTGTAATGTATTTGTTTTGTCCTCCTTGGAACCTGTAATGTTCTAACATTATGTACTGTTTTATTCATTTTTCTTTAAACTATCTTACTCTATTGTTATCATGGTTCGTACTTCGTGGGTTTGCAGGAAGTTTTCGGTTTCAATGGTTGTGTACGCAGATACATTTTATTTTTATACAACTCTGGTAGACAGGTTTTGTGCATAACTGAATGGATTAAGATCAGTGTGAAACTTAAAAGGCACTAAGGGAGCACTCCTTGAAGAATACCCTTCATAATTCCTATATGCACTTCTAAGTTTCGCTAAGCTTTTCTAAAGGAATTCTGGATAACAGTTGAACATTTCACGTTGAAGTAATTCGGTAATGGATTGGATTATATGTGTAACAAAAAAAAAAAAGCACAATATTCTGTTTCACCATTTTCCATTAGTTCATTTTTTTTTTTATGGGAAAGGCACTGTACTTGTCTTTTCCTTCTATTAACCCAGTTATTAAAAAAGTGCATTATGATATCCCTGTATTTAAAACTATTAACCCCATACATCAATTTCTATTTGATTTCAGTCTCTTCTCTAAAACAGTTCCCCGCCAAAGCGGTGGTGATAAAATGATTGGGTGAGTATATATATATATGCTGTAAAAAAAAAAAAAAAAAATCATTCGTATGTTTTTCACAAAGTAGCATTTTCATTTCCCATTTCTTATTCACTTACCATTTTGAGTGATTCAGGTTATTTTTTAAATCAGTTTCAAAACATTCTCAAGTGCTACATGTGCTTCCATTGCTTAAAGGCCAATTCTACAAAAACAGGATGAGTGAAATTGAGTTCATGCATTATTAGTCAAAATGAATAAATGTGCTTTCTTAAATAAAACTGTTCATTTAGAGAAGGAAACTTCTTAAAAGATTTGATGAAATCTTCTGTGAATAATCATCGAGAGCAGTGTTTCCCAAAATGTGGGTTATGAGCTGATTTTTGGTGGGCTGTGAAAAGATTTCGAAATCATTTGAAAATAGAAAAGTTTGTCTTGAAACTCAAGTATTTGGCAAATGTATTTTCAAAATTAAACTAACCAAATGTGTACTTACAAGGAATGGAAGGAGCCAATATATTTGCGACTCAGTACGAAATTCTAGGTTTCATCAAAAAAACTTTTGTTGAAGAAAAACATTGTATGACTATTTTGAAACATTTAAAACCTTTATAATTGAAAATAAGGTCAAACCAGCTGATGGCATTATCTCTACACATTTGAACATGTTGAAAGAGTAATTTGATTACTTCCTTGAAGAGATGGAAAAACTGTCAGCAAAAGATTTGGATTGTGAATCTGTTTTAGGATGATACGATAATTAGGATATCAACAAAGGTTTCCAAAAACACCTTGTTAAAATAATAATAATAATAATAATGATGATGCAGTTCTGGCTGTCTGTTCAACAAATGCATCCTGCTCTTTCTGCTGAAACTTTGAAAGTGCTGCTTTCTTTCACATCTTCATGCTCCAGTAAAGTTGGAATTTCAGCAATGGTAGAAATCAGAACTAAATTTGAAGACAGTCTGCAATTGTTGAACTCCTTTCTCCTGAAAATGACTTGCATTGGTGTGGACGTTGGTGACGTCAACAACAGAAACTGAGAACAAGCGCACCATTTATACACGCCTCATTATGAGAAATAGAATCAAATTTTTGTAGAATTATATTCAGTAATAAGTTTAAAAAACAGTAGTAAAATGAAATTAAAAATTAGATCAATTTCTTATAAAATTCTCATAAAAAATATAGCAAAAATAAGTAAGTTTAAAAAAACAACAACTTCATGTTCATTAAAGCTGTGTGTGTGTTGCAAAAATTTGTTCTAAAACTTGGGTCACAATTCTAAAATGTTTGAGAAGCACTGATCTAGATCATTTTGATTGAATGGGGTTTCCTGCAATTCCGTGACAGTTCCTTTGGACAAACTTCCGTGAGTCTGGAAGTCTAGAACTTAAAAAGTAGTTTTCCCTTCTTATATATGTATATACACAATATTGAAGCAATGAAATATGTGGCTAAATTTTGAATGCAGGAATTAGACTATAAAATAGTCAAAAATTATTCTGTTCATCACTGAAGCGATGAAAGATTTCCGTCTTTAGCACGATTTAATGATTAAAAGATGAGAAATATATACACTTAAAAAACATGAGCACTTTCGAGGCAGCGGCTGCCTCGAAAGTGCCCATGTGGAAAGCAGCAGTATCTACTTTCAGAAACCTGCGTCTCAGCTTGGCCAAGGAGGAAACACACTTATATTTCCATGTTTTTCTTCTTCAGACCATTGGGCCAACAGTATACGCAACATTTTTGACGCATGTAGATTACTATTGGCTAACTTACCATGCTTCCCACAATGCAATGATCTATATTATATATAGATTAAATGTGTATCTATTTATTACATCTGAAGAAGAGGCAGCCGCTGCCTCGAAAGTGCTCATGTTTTTTAAGTGTATATATTTCTCATCTTTTAATCATTAAATCGTGCTAAAGACGGAAATCTTTCATCGCTTCAGTGATTAATGTCGCACGAGTCTTCAATATTCGTTGCTCTGTTCATCATATCTATTGATTTGGAAGTACATCTTATTCAGAGGTTACATGAAATTTCGAGAGTCCATTAAAACTTATCAAAATGGATGTTTTTTTTAAGAATGATAGAACCATACCTTATTTAAATATATCCAGAAGTAACTCTTGTGAAATAATAGGTAACTTACTCCATAAATGTATTAGTCTGAATCCATATTCATCTTGCATTAGTTGAATAGGCCTAATGAAACCACTTCACCTAATGCAAGATGGAGTCATACTAATTCATTTATGGATGCACCTAATATTTCAAGAAAAGGACTTACTTCCTTGCATATTTGAATTCAATGTGTGATCTGTCATTCATTTCTTAAAACAAAAAAAAAAAAACACCATAAATTTTGATAAGTTGTTAATGGATTTTCCCAGTTTGGCATAACTTCAAAATAATGTGTACCAGGGCACGAAAAATCTCTGAAATTTTACCCGTCCTCGAGGACAGTTTGTCTAAAAATGTACTCATCCTCCTTTGAAAATAACCCGTCAGACTCATATAAATACCATAACTACGTAGAATTTTAATATCGTCATTCTTTTTCAGTTAAATCCATTCAATAGTGGTTTAATTGTTGGAACTTTTGCATGTTATAGTTCCTTTGTGTGAAATGCAATTTCTCAGTTGGGAATTATTAGTATTTACTGCGAACAAATACCTCGGTAATCAAATGTAATTCAAGGAAAAACTTTTCACGTACCTCTCAGCTGTAAGTGGTCTATGTTCAAATCTTTGTATGGCTGTTCTCATCAAGCTCTTGAGTTTAGACATTTAAGAATTTAATCGGCACATTTTCTTCACGGGTCCCGAAATTGGATAGACAAATTCATCGAACAAATTAAGGCGGACGTCAAGTAATTTTGCTTCCTATACTTCCAATGGAAAAACTTTTGTACACATTTCCTTCAGAATTATTGTGTTCCCAAGGGTGAAAATTTGAACATTGATTAAAATAGCTTCATTTTATAACTTGGAATACTTAACATTTTCTAAAACATAGCCATAATTATGCAATCCAACATTTGTTTGTCTACTGGCGTCATCAAAGTACAGGTCGCGCCATCTTTTTTCTAGTTTCAACACCACCAAAGGAAAAGTTATTGATTTTTAATATAATTATAGTTATGTTTTAGAAAATATTAAGGATTCCAAGTTATAATATGAAGTTATTTTAATCGATGTTAAAATTTTCATCCTTGGGAACACACTAATTGTGAAGGAAATGTGTACATAAGTTTTCCCATTGGAAGTATAGGAAGCAAAATTACTTGACGTCCGCCTTAATTTGTTCGACGAATTTGTCTATCCAATTTCGGAACCCGTAAAGAAAATGTGCAAACTAAATTCTTAAAAGTCTAAACTCAAGAGCCTGATGAGAACAGCCATACAAAAATTCGAACATCGACCACTTACAACTGAGAAGTACGTTTCTCCTTGAATTACATTTGGTTACCGAGGTATTTGTTCTCAGTAAATACTAATAATTTCCAACTGAGAAATTGCATTTCACACAAAGGAACTATAACATGTAAAAGTTCCAACAGTTAAACCACTGTTGAATGGATTTAACTGAAAAAGAATAACGTATATAAAATATGTTTTTTGATTTCGATGTGTCGAGAAATATGTGCGTATTAAATATTGTCAGTTCACTGAATTTTTTTTTATTTATATACAGAAAATAAAATAAAATGCATTTCTGCTTTCATAGCAAAAAGCTTGTTACACAGAATCCAGAATTTTTAACTGCAAAATGGCAAAAGATGAGAGACAGAAAAGTGCACGTGCGGCATTAGGTACGATCGTCGTCAAGGACGCCAGGAAATATGTGGAAAACGGTAATGCACAGGAAGCCAATATTACGGCAGGCATCACACGTGCAAGATGTCAACGTCACACGTGAAGGGAAGAAGCAACCGTTGTTTAGTTGCTTTGGTTAACACTCCAGTATTAACAAATGAAGCTAAACAAGGGATGACTGGGGGACGGAGATAGATGGGAGAAAAAGGAAGAAGAAAAAAACAACTGCAAAGTCGCTTTGCAGTTGTTAAAATCTATGAATGCGTGCCCTGGTGTGTACTTAAAAATCATTAGACATGATGTGCAGAGTAATCTTGTACTATTTCATAATCTAACTTCATTTGTTAGAACTTAATTTTGAAGACTTGGTTGCAGTTTTTGGAAAGTGGCATCTCAGCAACCAGATATTATTATTTGTCTGACCATTGTATATCATTTTTACTTCCTGTTATACTCCTAAGTGTGTTATCCTTTGTGCACAAAACATACTTATTCCAGAATACGCAGTGAATCAAAAAAGGAGTTTATTAAAAAAAAAAAAAGTCTTGATTGGCACAAAGCTGTAATGTTTTCCACCATTTCCCAAGTAGTCTTCAGAAAACTTAAATATTGTGTCACAGTGTAGTGGCAATCAAATCAGTTTCTCTCAGTTTCTGTTTCATCATGGTATTGTTGCACAACCGAGGACATTGGATTTCAAAGTATCTAAAGTTAAGCAGTTATAGTTAGGAATCTGAACAACTTCAGATTTGCATACCTGCCAACTCTTCTGAAATTTGCAAAAGTTTTCCGGTTTTCTTATAGTCTTTTGGATTTTTAAAGTTTTCTGTATTTTTTGTTTAAAATATCCCTATAAATACAATATTAACAGAAATGGGAATTTGTGCGCCAAAACACTCGTGCCCCGTCGTCAACGTCGGGACTTTGGCACAGTAAATTCTCTGTGCACACTGTTATACTTGACACTGAGTAAAGATTCAGACTCCAACTACTGCGGGTTTTACGTAGTTACTATGGAAATAGTCGGTTCTCTATGGACGACAGAAAACATCGAGTTTGTTATAGAAATCGTCGGTCCGCTACGGACAACGGAAAACATCGAGCATGCTATGATAATCGTAGGCCCACTACGGGCGACAGAAAATGTCGTATGCTATGGAAATCGTTGCTCCACTGCAGATGTCGGAAAACTTGGAGTATGCTATGGAAATTGTCGGTCCGCTACGGACGACGGAAAACATAGAGTATGCTATGATAATCGTCGGTCCGCTACTGATGACAGAAAACATCGAGTATGCTATGAAAATTGTCGGTCCGCTACAGACGGCGAAAAACATCGAGTATGCTATGGAAATCGTTGCTACACTGCAGATAACGGAAAACTTCGAGTATGCTATGGAAATTGTCGGTCCGCTACGGAACGGAAAACATCGAGTCTGCTATGATAATCGTCGGTCCGCTACAGACGACAGAAAACATGGAGTATGCTATGAAAATCATCGGTCCGCTACGGACGACGGGAAATATCGAGCATGCTATGAAAATCGTCAGTCCGCTACAGACGGCGAAAAACACCGAGTATGCTATGAAAATTGTCGGTCCACTATAAACGATGGAAAATGTTGAGTATGGCATCAAAATGTGATATAATTTGTTTATATTATAAACATCTATAAATTATCAAATGCACAAATATTTGCATTTATTTTTACTTGTACATAGCTAAATTCATTATAAATGTTGTTTGCGCATAGTTTAAAAAAAAAATCATTAGAAATGTCACTTTTACACATTTGAATTTTCTCAGGTTGGCAGGTATGGATTTGTGCTGCTTGAAGCAATCACAGTCTTCCGTATAGCATCGACGACCATTTCAAATGCAGAAACAGATATAGGTCACAAAACACCAATGCATCAGATCTCATAGAAATTAGGAAAGAAATTTTCTTTACAAATACATTGGAAATTTCAAAGGGCATTATTTTCTGCAATCAAATTGTGGTACTGAATAGCTGAAGCATGTGAAATAGTACAGATTCTGGATTGCAAAACAATAATTTTCTTTTGGACCTACTGTCCCACGCAGAAAGCAGCCATAGCTTTTCATGTCAAACCGCACTTCATGCCAGCCGTAGACATAGTGAAACACTCATTTATTCATTCATTACAATCTCACCCCTGCATGCTTTTATGTATGATGTTCATACTCACCTTTAGAAAAATCAGTTGCAGGAAAAAATGTTATGGCTTATGCAGATGTTAAGCAAATATTAATACTAGTTAACATGTACTTCCTCCACCCTATACCAGCCTTGTGGCATTAACTAATATAATATCTCTCTCTCTCTCTCTCTCTGGTTTTAAAAAATATTGTTTCAAAATAAATGAAATAATTTTTCTGCATACATGCAGTCATATCTTATCACAACAGTAGTACACTACTACAGGTAGCATTGCTACTTTTATAGTAGTGTTGCATGTAGCATCACTACAAATAGAATAATGTAGCAGTAGCATGTAACAAAAAATTTAACTACAAATTGCACTACTTTGAAAAATTCAAATGTTCTGGAAATCATGCGGCATTCACATATTTCCTGAAATGCTATTGACTGGAACTGAGTGTGCCCTTCCTGCAATCACATACCTGACCTACATTGTAAAAGCCAACCAAAATGTTGACCTTTTTTTTTTCATTATGTCCCTTTTGCCTGCTGAACATATGTATTTACTACTAAAAAATCAATGTAGCAGAAGTGGTGAAACCATACCCAGAAACATATTTGTGTGGAAATGTAGAGGTAAATTTTCCTATCCCTACCCCCATAAATGGAGGGGGGGGTTCTTCGTATAATCCACAGCGACATGTAATCTGAAGGCCATGCAATTCAAGAAAAAAAGAACTGTATATTCAGTGCTCGTGATGTTGATCGTGAACCGTAATTTCATACAGGAGAGTCGTGGTCACCGGATGACCTCTTAGAAATCCAAAGAAATAGAGGGAAAAAGTATCTTCTTGTTAAAAAAATAAATATATGTAATTTTCAAATGCTTTTCTGTTACTTTCAAGTGAATAAAGAGCAAAAGGTAGGATTTTTTTTTTAACATTAACACAGCTACGTGTAGTTGGAACTGGCACACCCACGTTTGTGTGTGACACTGAGCCTCCACAGCACGTGATTGTTCATGAGAGCAAATAATAATGCCTTCGTTGCATCATATTTTCTGTCTAAATGTTTGTAAGCTAGAAAAAAAAAAAAAAAAACTTGAACTGTTTGTGGACCGCCATCTTCGAAAACATGTTGCATTTTCCTGCTATTAATGCTTTTCAGGTAATTTTCCAAATTTATTGACCTCTCCTGAAAACTATGATACAGATGTTTAAAAAATTGAAGTGCAGCAAAAACATATATATATATTTTTAAAACTGTGTATTATCCACGTTGCCGAATAATCTGCAGAACCTAAATTTGAAACTTGTTTTAACAGATGTGAATTATATGAATGAATGCACAGGCGTGCCAACTCTCCGGATTTATGCGGGAAACTCCGGATTTTCAGCCCTTCCTCCTTCTTGCCAAATGAATGTCAAATTCTCCTTATTTTCACCCCAGAATCAGTTGTTAGAATGGTCAAAATCCTGTAACCACCACCGTGATTTCGAACCACCTGTGAAATCTTTTTCTTTCTGCATTGATGCAAGGCGGCATTACAGTCATCAGTTCTGTACTCTCCTCCTATCTGCAAAAAGAAAGCCGCCCCATGCAGTGCTCTAGGCGCTCGTTTCTGAAATTTGCTTTAAAAAAAAATCTCCCAGTCCGATTGTCATGGGACGCCTTTAGTAAAGAGCTCACCCGCACTGTCAATTGAATGCCGGGGAGGGTCAGTAATTGATTGACAGATGGGAGCTGCCCTGCCTTCTCCTTGCAGTTCAGTCTTTCAACCCCTTGCCTCAACAGAGCCGCACGCATTCTGATGATAAACAGTTGAATTGCGACTAATTCACTTAACCACAAAATTGAGTAGTTACAATTGGCCTCGCCTTGTAATGAAAAGCGATGTTAGTACGATGCTTTTTGTCGTCTTCGCCTTCGCGCAAGAAGAAACGAAAAACAGTTGGCTGCTATTTTATTCATATAAACTACAACGTGCGGGCCATTTTACGTTTTGTGGAATCGAAGTACCTGAAAACGAATTCCAGTAGGGTAAGGGGTGTTGGTTTCGTTTTTTTTTTTTTTTTTTTCCTCCAGAACTTTTAGCAGACTAATAATACTACTAATGGGAAATTTTTCCTACTTCTGGAAAATGTCAATAAAAAAAAGCATTCGTGTTATTTTTTTGAGCTATAAAAATCTCCCGATTTTCATATTTTGAAGGTTGGCATGTCTGAATGCATGAATTCACGCATAGTATGACAAAAAATGTGGTACTAGTGGTATAATAAAACACTGATATTTGCTGATGCTTGCAGGGAAATTAATGATTAACTTCAACTTTTCCATTTTGTTCAGAAATATGTATCTTATACATAATTTATTTTGAAGTGTAACATCTTTTAAAAAATTTATTTAAAAATGCAGCATTTTTGTCTGTATACAAGATTTAGGGAAGGGGGGGGATTAACAACCATCATGAGCAGCTAGCTCTAAGGTCTATAAGCAGTCATCCATCCCTAATTTTGGTCTACAAGTTCCAGGGAGGTGAGGAAGCCAATGCCATCTTACAAACGCAAGCACACAACCCGTTCCCCATCTGGACATTTTTTGGACGACTGATCCTGTACCGTGCTTCAGACCACACTTCCACCAGTGGCATTGTAGACAAGAATGAATGAATGTGTGTGTACAGAAAAACTGTACGAGCCAGATGATGTACCTGGAAAACGATTCCAGTAGGGTAAGGGGGTGTTGGTTTTCGTTTTTTTTTTTTTTTTTTTTCCTCCAGAACTTTTAGCAGACTAATAATACTACTAATGGGAAATTTTTCCTACTTCTGGAAAATGTCAATAAAAAAAGCATTTGTGTTATTTTGAGCTATAAAAATCTCCCGATTTTCATATTTTGAAGGTTGGCATGTCTGAATGCATGAATTCACGCATAGTATGACAAAAAATGTGGTACTAGTGGTATAATAAAACACTGATATTTGCTGATGCTTGCAGGGAAATTAATGATTAACTTCAACTTTTCCATTTTGTTCAGAAATATGTATCTTATACATAATTTATTTTGAAGTGTAACATCTTTTAAAAAATTTATTTAAAAATGCAGCATTTTTGTCTGTATACAAGATTTAGGGAAGGGGGGGATTAACAACCATCATGAGCAGCTAGCTCTAAGGTCTATAAGCAGTCATCCATCCCTTAATTTTGGTCTACAAGTTCCAGGGAGGTGAGGAAGCCAATGCCATCTTACAAACGCAAGCACACAACCCGTTACCCATCTGGATATTTTTTGGACGACTGATCCTGTACCGTGCTTCAGACCACACGTCCACCAGTGGCATTGTAGACAAGAATGAATGAATGAATGTGTGTGTACAGAAAAACTGTACGAGCCAGATGATGGATAACTTAATATCTAATGTTCAAACCATATACCCTATCAATATTCTTACATATTTTAACCCTCAGAAATCTGAAGTTTTGGGAATAATATGTTAGAATATGTAACAAATAATGATCAGAGTTAAGAGGCAAGTGCGATTATACATTGTTTGTCTAATTTGCTGTGGTATTTAGCTCTGAATGCCGTATGTAAGAATGTAAATATAAAGGTGATCCTCAGAATTTGTGCTTCTAACTTGTACCTAAACTTAGAAAAGTAGCAAATAGTAGTGTAGCTAGGTACTTAAAAAAAAAAAAAAATTTCCGATCACTGAAGTAGACCACACGTGTTATGGGCTTGCAGAAATCGAACTCTGCATGGAATGTGCTATCACTGCACATTCAATGTTTATTCCACCTGAAAAATATCTTCGCAATAATTCCTGTGAATTATGTCTTTTAGAAAGCACAACAGGAACAAATATGGTTGAATTTGGTACGATCTAGCCCATGCAAGTCCTTTAAAGTTTTTAAGTGACTGAGTTAATAAACAAGTTATTAAAATCATGCAATGCATTGATTATGATACGCTTTCCAACATACCAGAAATCATTACTCAAGTTATTACTCAAGTTATGAGGATAATGGCTGTGGAATAAATCTTGCTCCTGTGTCCTGACCTTTGACCCCATTTCGATGATATTCAACAGAACTGGTTCAGTATACCTCAGGAATAACATACTAAAGTTTTGTCGCAATAGAAGCGTTTTTACGTAAGTTATGAGAATAATGGCTCTGGAATAAATCTCACTCCTGTGCCCCGACCTTTGACCCTATTTTGTTGATATTCAACAGAACCGGTTCACTATACCTCCAGAACAACATGATAAAGTTTTGTCGCAATCGAAGCATTTTTACGTAAGTTATGATGCATAAGGGCAATGGAATGGATCCCGCTCCTATCTCCTGACCTTTGACCCCATTGTGCCCATTTTCAATAGAGTTCATCCCCAGGTGGTCCCCTGCCACATACTAAAATTTCATCAAAATCGAACCATTTTTACGCAAGTTATGACGCATAAGGGCAATGGATTGGATCCTGCTCCTATGTCCTGACCTTTGACCCTATTTCGCCCATTTTCAATAGGGTTCGTCCCCAGGTAGTCACCTACCACATACTAAAATTTCATCGAAATCGAACCATTTTTATGCTAGTTATCATGCAGGCTGACGGACGGACAAAGCTTCTATTTTGTGATCTACACTATCTACCAACAAGTAATTGGACACCCCTGCAATTGACGATATCTGCGGTCCTGATAAACGTCATGGCCGCCGCCGTTAAATATCGTGTGGGAAACAACAACGCAACCAGTCGCATGCAAGATGCCACGCAGTTCGGAGCTCTCTGATTTCGAGAAAGGTGTAATCGTCGGATATCACAGAAATGGCTGATCCATACGTGACATATCCAGCAAGTTGAAGTACCCAAAATCGACAGTGGCCTATGTGATTGGGAAGTGGAAAATGAGAGGTGACTGTCGGAATGTGCCCCGACCCGGCAGACCCACAAAACTTGGAGTTAGAGACCGACGGGTGCAGGCCAGAGAAATTCGGATGAACCGCACCAAATCGATGGGCCACATCCGCGAGGAGTTTCAACAGGCATCCGGGAGTGTTCTTTCGATGAATACCATCCGCAAAGAAGCCCATCGGCTTGGTTATCATGGACGTGCTGCCGCCCACAAGCCTTTGATCACCAAGTCCAATAATAGCACCGCTCGGCTAACGTGGTGCAAAGAACGTCGACAGAGGACTGTTGAACAGTGGAAACAGGTTCTCTGGAGCGACGAATCAAGCTTCACCCTCTACCGTTCGAATGGCAGGGTCTGGGTTTGGCGTCTGCCTGGAGGATGCCTTTTGCCTGAATGTATTGTGCCAACTGTGAAGTTCACGGCAGTGGAATTATGCTATGGGGGTGTTTCTCCTGGTATAGCACGGGACCCTTGGTCGCAATTCCTGGTAGACTCAACGCCTAGACCTACTGCACCATTTTAGATGACCATGCGCTTCCTACGTTGTGGCAATTTTACGGGGTGGGCCCATGTTACTTTCAGGATGACAATGCCACCTGTCATGTTGCAAGGTCCACCATGGCTTGGTATGGTGACAATGCGGTCAATCGAATGGACTGGCCTGCGCAGAGCCCGGACCTTAACCCTATCAAGCACCTCTGGGACGAGTTGGAGCGTCGCCTTAAGGGGTGCCCCCACCGTCCGAAATCGGTGAAGAAACTGACCTGTCTTCTCCAAGCCGAGTGGAAGAAAATGCCGCTAGCCGTTGTACAACGCTTGGTTGAGAGTATGCCCCGGAGGGTCACAGCTGTAATCGCCGCTCGTGTAAAGGTTCCACCAACTATTGAAGGTGAATAAACTTTGTTTTTCTTTGCTATCACAGGTGTCCAATTACTTGTTGGTAGATAGTGTATATGTTACCGCTAAAGTGCAGAAATCAGTTATGCTACAGATTATCTAGGTAATGTGCAGATTAACTAGGGTGATCCATTAAAGTGCCAAAAATTGTTTCATTGCTCAAATTACCTAGGTAATCTGCAAATTACCTAGATAACCTGCACATTACCTACTAGGCACTCGTTAAAGTGAAAATAAGATCTTTGCTGGAACAACAGCAACGTTTCTGTACGCTTAAATTAACATAATGTTATTTATTTTTCGATATATAAAGAATCAAGTTAATGCAATCAAACAATCAACAAATTAGTTGATAGAATCAATCATCAATCAATTAAAAAACTATAATAGAAAGAATCAAATGGTTTAAAATATTATTATAATTAAGGAAATGAATTTGCAAAACATATGATAAAATTATGCTTACTTATTAGTGCAATCTAAAGATTGGTGACACTTTGAATTACATAGCAATTGGTTTTTGCAACAAGCACACCTATTTGTGGTACATTTAGATTTGCAGTCACATTTTCTGAAACCCTGCCTAGTACCAAGGGATTGTTTTATTGCTGTTTGACGTAAAGATATTTCTACAGCAGGGACATCTTCTTTCGTTAAAAATCTCTCTTTGCAAACACTGAATTCAGATTTTGCATACAATTGTTTTAAAATACCCGTTTTAGTACCTAGTTTATAAAAGCCATCCTCTGTATTACTAAGAACCAGCTAAAATTGAGCGGGCATCAGTTTTTGCTCTGTCTACTTCAGGTACTTGAATTCTCACAGTGACACCTTCATCGTGCTTTGCATTAGAAACTGCTAACAGTTTCTTTGCTTGTTTTTCTAAACCTTTCTTGGCTTCATCACACTGTATTTTCTGATCGATATTCTTTTTACAGATGTTGCACAATACATTCTTACCATACCCTTTCTCTTTAGGATCTATTTCTCCACAAATTACGTGAACAAACATATCACACAAAACCAAACTAAAAGTGGAGGGAGCGGTAAAGGTGTAGGGAAAGGAAATGAGAGAAACAAACTTTTGAACTTTAATGATACGGAAGCCATTAATGTACACATTACCTAGGTAAAATGCGGAAAACTCTTGATTCCGCACGTTAAGAGTCCCCCATACCTCGTGCAAGATAGGTTTTCGGCACGGTCAGCTGGAATCAGCTCCTTTGGTGGACACCCCCTAACCGAGCTGTCAAATTTCTTTCCTCTTGGAGGATGGCTCTCCTTTCCCACTTGTCAGCCGACCCCCAAGTCGTAAATCATTACCCCTTCAGTGGGGGTTGTGTGATCTGATCCCTGCCTGCCGAGGGGGAAGGAAATGCCGTGTCTTCCGCCGAATGTGAAATTGAAACAAATATATAGCATCATGCAGATGGAAAAATCAATATATCATATCACTCGTATGTATTCCCAAATTTTTATATTTCGAGAGAAAATATCAAACTACTTTTCTTCTTTTCAACCTAGCAGATATCAAGATTAGAACTTTTTAAAAATAACTCTCAATCTGCCCATTATTTCACACTTTTGGGATAATAATTAAAATATTATTCGGCAAAGTGGCGCTAATATAGAAAGACAGAAAGATGCTTCTATGTATATTCTTCATGTGAAAAAAAAACGGGATTTCTAAATTGTTTTTTTATATATGTAATTTGGTTCTGCAAATGTGTGTTTTGAGCTATTTTTCACGGGGTATGGAGGACCCTTAACGAAGCAAATCAGTTAATCTGCAGATTAGCTAGGTAATGTGTACATTAACGGCTTTCGAGCTTTTTAGCGGTAACATATATACATTGGATAAGACAATGTATAAGACAATATCTGTGCAAAAAGATAAAAGTTGAATGATGGCACATTTATTTTGTATTTTATGCTTGGAAATTAGTTGTTTAAGGTTTTATACTGCAAGATTTTTTCCACCCAGGTTGTTGACAAAGCAGTATAATAAAAATAGTGTAATTGGCTCTTTACTAACCTAATCCAAACTTTGTTGGCAAAAACTATGTGACTAATTGGCTGACAGAGCATTGGTTCCCCATGTGCCACACCTGGCAACACCACTGGGACTTACTAGATACCTATCTTTCAGAATATAGTACAAAGGGAAATCCATGATTTTTGTGTTTTTAAATGTTTTTTTTTTTTCCCCCAGGCAGATAGTGACAGTGTGCTGTCTTTGCAGCAGTCTCAAACATTTTATTTCTCCTGTCCTCGATAGAAGTATTCTTGATTTTTCATGTCTGTTGGTTTGAATGGCATAATCCATTCAAAGTAACAAGTGTGTAAAAGTTGAGAACATGCTGCTGATCTTCACTTTGTTTTTAGGGAATTTAAATGGGATGTAATGGAATACCATAACAGCAAGGTCACAATAAATGTCTGAATTTTCTTTTTACTAAATTTGGCAAAGTATTAATAATTTCTTAAAATTTTTGTAGAGAAATTCTTAGTGTTACAGCATGTTTGAAAGATGGTTCAAAAAGATTGTATTTAAATTTGCCTTAATATTTTCATCTGATATTCTTAATAACTACTCTGTACTGTTTTATCACTACCGTAAGGAAGGGTAAATGTGAAGACAGCACTTAATACTTCTTAATATGGTTATTTAATTTCTTATCAGGCTGACTAGTAACTAAATCTAAATAATTAAATCTGATTTCTTTCAAAACACCTTATCGTAAATTACACAGTCAGTACCTTTCATTGTTCAACTTTTGAATTGTTGATTCTAAAGCAGTAAATAGATTACAAATTTCTCAAAATTGTGGGAGTTTTTTTATTAAGAAATGAAAGGACATTGTTAATATGTCAAACCTTTGATTAATACCCGTACCCTTTCTCATGACTACAGCTACAGTAAATGTTGCCATTGTGAGGTCTACTGTAGCTGTAAGCCTGAAGAAGGGAGGGGTACTTACTACCTAAAAATTTGACGTATTAATAACCTTTATTCCTTAGTAAAAAATTCGTAATTTTTAGAAATTTGTAGTTTATTAAGTTTAGGAATCGCCATGTCATCAATCAGTAATCATAAATACGTCATGCACTGAACTGATTTAAGGTTTCATTTGAATTCATCAGGGTATTCCGAAGTTGATACTAAGACATAAAACTGTTTGTATTATAGCCATCCAACTGAAACATCTGCCATGAAGTTGCATACTTTAATTTATCTGTATGAACATAAAGCAAAAATGGACGCGTCTTATGTTTTCATTATGCTCCAAGGGTAGCTCTAAATCATTTTAAAATGTTCCTGTTAATCATGATGATCGTGAGACTTTTGAAATTTAAGACTACTTGTTCCTAAAGAGTCCCTCAAAAAGCATTTTCAAAGTTATGAACACCAAACATGAATTTTTGTTCACCTTGCAAAACTTAACAGATAGCATTGTCTTCAGAAAAATATATCATGATATCCTGTAGAACTACTAAAATGACTGAAATGATTGTTAACTCTGTCTCATATTCAGTATGCTTAGCCAAACTTAATAAAGAAATACAGTAATAGTTTCTACTACTTGATAGCAAAATTGAGTGATTGAGTATTATTAAAAGAAATGCCAATTATTTCATAGTATGTAAGTAATGTTTTTTTCCACATTTATATAAATCTGTATTTTTAAATAAAAGTTAATCCATTACAGGAATAACTGCACCACTTCAATTTTGACTGAGGATGCGTGCAAAACAAAGAACAGTTTTTGTATATATATATATATATATATATATTTTTTCCTTTACCTGATTTGAGCCACAATAGGTATTAAATTTGATTCCTTTTGAAGTTCCATTTTCTTTGGTGCAAAACTTAAAAATCTGAGTACTATACAGGGTGTCCGAGAATTATTGGATACATTACAAAATCATGTACAAAAAAAAAAAAAAACTATGAGCCTTATCTGTTTTTCTATGTCACGTATTACTAACACGGTTTCTATATTTTTGTTTTGCAGAATTGTTATTCCCAGAATCCGATAGATGGCGCTAGGTGTGGCCTGATGAGGAATGTATGAGAAATGCGCAATCAGTAGTCATGTCATTTGTACAGCAGAAGGCGATGTGTGTGTGTTATGGCTTGCAGAATTAAAGTCTGTCATTAAAGTTAAAAGACAGTACCGTTTAGAGTATGGTTGTAATCCTCCGTCAACGAATTCAATTAAGCGGTGGATGAAACAGTTTAAAAAAATTGGCAATGTGGAACATCGTGGAGGAGCCAGTAGGCCTCGCGTCAGTGGTGATACGGTTGACCAAGTTAATGAAAGTTTCTGACGAAGCCCCAGGAAATCCGTTCATAAAACAAGCAGAGAACTGTGCATTCCAAAATTGACAGTTCACGATATCTTGCACAAGAAATTAAAGTTTCATGCTTATAAAATTCAAATAGTGCAAAAGATGCATGTAAATTATCACGCTCTGCGATACGATTTCTCTGTGGATATGCTGAATCGAGTGGAAAAAAACGAAAACTTTCTCAGTACTGTAATTTTTAGTGATGAATCCACATTTCACGTATCAGGTATTGTAAATCGTCACAACTGTAGGATATGGGGCAGTGAACTGCCTTGTGCTGCTATTGAACTGGAGCGTAATTCTCCAAAAGTTAATGTGTAAAAGAGAAGTGATTGGCCCTTTCTTCTTCTGCGAAAAGACCATAAATGGTGACATTTATTTGGATATGCTAGAAAATTTCGCTATACCCCAGATCAAAAGATATGACAACGTCGTTTTCCAACAAGACTGGCCTCCACGTTGGTCAACGTGTGTACGTAAGTGCCTAAATGAGTATTTCCCCAACAGATGGACTGGGCGTGGTGGTCCCATTCCATGGCCTCCTCGCTCTCCAGATCTAACTCCATTGGATTATTTTATGTGGGGTTATGTGAAGGATAATGTCTATCGGATGCCTTGTTACTGATATAAACGAAGCAGCATATCACAGCTGCTATTAATTCCATAACTCCTCAGATGCTTGCCAATACATGGCATGAAATCGAGTATCGCTTGGAAGTACTACGAGCAACCAAGGGATCTCACATCTAAATTTATTAACTTGTGTAGTTACATTGTAAGTTAGTACAGTCAGTTTCTTTCTATCTGTTTAATGTTTTGTTTTATATAATTTTGTAATGTGTCCAATAATTCTCGGACACCATGTATATCTTCCATAGAATTTATGTCCGAGTTCGTTATCAAGCAGCTGATGATATTTTTGTGTATAGTTTCCTGGGAGTTGCTGTAGAAAAGGAGATCATTTTCTCTCTGAGTTTAACCATTGCATTTATCTTTGTAGGTTTACCTTTGCTTTATACAGGTGTGTTTAGGTATGCATGTGTAGTAATTCCTGTTTTAGTGTTAGAGTTTTAAGTTATTCATCATCATCATCATTGCCAACCATTATCAATCCACTGCTGGACGAAGGTCTCCCCAAGTTTCCTCCACAACGGTCTGTCTTGTGCCAGTCTCCTCCATGTCACTCCCGCATATTTACGAATTTCATCCACCCATCTCCCATGTGGTCTTTTTCTGGGTCTTTTCCTGTCCCTTGGAATCCAATCTAAAATTTCGGCTGTCCATCTATGGTCTGTCCTTCTGGCAGTATGTCCAGCCCATTGCCATTTCAGGGATTTAACTCTGATCATGATGTCTTCCACTCTCGTCATTTTTCGGATCCACGAGTTCCTCTTCTTATCTCTCCTGGTTCTACCAAGCATGCACCTCTCCATGCTGCTTTGAGTTGTCTGCAGCCTTTGTATGTCTCTTTTAGTTAAGGTCCACGTCTCTGCACCATACGTAAGCACTGGAAGGATGCATTGATCAAACACTTTTCTTTTAAGACATAATGGCATATTGCTCTTGAAAATTATGCTGTTTCTTCCAAAAGCTCTCCAGGCAAGTTTTGTACGCCGATTAATTTCTTCATCAATGTGACCCTCACTTGATATCTGCTGTCCAAGATAAACATACGTATCTGTTATCTCCAGTTTTTCTCCATCAATCGATAAATCTTCATTTCTTGTAAAAGCATTGAACATCACTTTTGTCTTCTGAAAGTTCATTTTAATCCCACTTCTTTACTCTTGTCAACAAGTTCCTGGATCATACTCTGCAGCTCTGATGGGGTAGTTGCAAAAATGACTACGTCATCAGCAAAACGAAGGTGGGTTAGATATTCTCCATTAATCTTTATCCCTTTGTTTTCCCAGTTCAGTGATTGAAAGACATTTTCCAATGTCGCACTAAAGAGCTTCGGAGATATGGTGTCACCTTGTCTCACTCCCTTTCCAATTTTTATGTCTGTTGTATTTTCAAACAGCCGAATCTTTGCACTTGCATTTTCATAGATGTTATTAATAATATTAATGTATGCATCTTCAATACCGCAGGATTTCAGAGCCGTGGTAACTGCTGATGGTTTCATCGAATCAAAGGCTTTTTCATAATCGATAAAAGCCATGCATAATGGAAGTTCATATTCCTCGCTCTTTCAATTAGTTCTCTCAGTACGTGGATATGATCTATTGTGCTGTAGCCACTCCTGAATCCAGCTTGTTCTCTCGGTTGAGCCATATCCAGTGTTACCTTCAAGCGGTGTGAAAGAACTTTAGTGAAGATTTTATAAACCACTGATAGGAGGCTGATAGGTCTGTAGTTCCTGAGATCCTCAATGTCACTTTTTTTATGTAGCAGGATCATTGTAGCATTGTTCCAATCCTCAGGAATCTTCCCTTCATTAAGGCATCGAGTGAAAATTTGGGCGAGTACAGTTTCAATTTCTCCACTTGCTTCTTGTATGATGTCTATAGTAATTCCATCTTCTCCTGGAGCTTTCCCCGGCTTCATGTTCTTGATTGCATGAGCAACTTCTGCTGGGAGGACTGGAAGAACTCTGGTACTGGTATCTTTCATGTCTGGAGTACATGTATCATCCCTTTCATATAATTTGGAGTAGAAATCTTTCACTCTTGTCAAAATTTCGCCTCTATTTCTTGTTATAGAACCATCTTCTTTTTCTCAGAGCCATAATCTGTTTTCTTCCCTTACTGAGATGTCCCTTTGCTATCTTAAGGCTTTGGTTGTTTTCAATTGCTTTCCTCACTAGCTCACAGTTGAATTTCCTTACGTCTTCAGTGATACTTTTTCGTGTTGTCTTGCATAGCTCTATATATTCCACTTTGGAAGTCACATCTTCTTTAATTGTCCTCATCTCTTCTTTTTGCATCAACATTTTGGTTTTTCCTGATAATTTGTTCACATGCAACTTGTTCTTAGACCCAGCTAATTTTGTTGCCGTTTCCATTAGAGCTTTGGTTACTTTTCTGTTAACTTCCGAAATATCCACTTCTTCCGATGTTAGGCCTTCTAAAGCAGAGAATCTGTTCTTCAGTTCCAGCTTGAAAGTATTATGGTGTTTTTTAAGGTTGGTTATGTCAATACATTTTGTTTGTCTTATGAGCTTGCCACGTTCCAGTTTAGTGTTGAGGTGCATCTTACATCTCACCAATCTATGGTCACTACCTGTGTTGAACTGGTTCAGCACACTGCAGTCTTCGATGACGAATTTTTTGTTACACATAATAAAATCAATTTCACTTGTCGTCCCAATTGGATGTCTCCATGTCCATTTCCTGTGTGGCTTTTTCTGAAAAAGGAGTTCAAGATGAAAAATCCTTCTGCCTCTGCAAACTCAACGAGAGTATTTCCACGCTGGTTTCTGTTGCCGTGACCGAATTTACCTACTGAAGTTTCATTCTGTTGCCGTTGCCCTATTTTTGCATTGAAATCTCCCATAATTATCTTCAAGTGCTGCTTACCTTTATTATTTAGATGACGAATTTCCTCATAAAATTCTTCAATTTCTTCTTCAGGATGACTAGTGGTGGGTGCATAAGTTTGAATAATCTGAGCCTGGTATCTTCTCGATAGTTGGATAACGAGTCGTGCAGCTCTGTCAGAGGAGCTTTCAACTTCTACCACTTTATCCTTCAGTTTCTTGTTTATTATAAATCCAACACCACTAGTTCTGCCAGTATCTGTCCCACGATAATAGAAGAGATGTCCACTTTTCAGTTCAATGAGATCTTCTCCTTTTCTCCTTACCTCACTTAGCCCGACGATGTCCCACTTGATCCTTTGTAGTTCCTCTTCCAATTCAAGAAGCCTTGAATCAGAAGATAGGGAGCGTCCGTTATAGGTAGCCAAGGTCAGCATCAAATGGCAGCCTAGTCCGGTCCTCCGGGGATTCTTAGCACCCTCTGCCTTCATGTCGCACTGGCCGCTGCCTTGGCCAGGTACATTCCAGCTGCCGGAGACTGAGGGCCAAGATTTAAGTTGTAGAGTCATTTTGGAGGTGTTTGGCCATAACTCACCACGCTGGCCAAGCGGGTTGGTGAGTGTGGGATAGCATTTCCTCTGATCCCGATGGTATAGTTATACCGCTATTGGCGGTCGTCAGAGCCCCTTTAGTGGGAACAGGATGCACCACGAGAAGGCGGGGTTGACATTTGTCAAGGAGAGGCTGTGATGTTACGCATCACCTGACCTTACATCCCTTTAAGTTATTATACTGGAATATATTATATGATACAGGAAATATTTTATATTATATAGTTACAGAAGTACAGTGAAACTTCCATTAACTGAGACTTCTTAGCGGACATCTCTTTATAACGGACAATTTTTTATTCCCTCCCAGCAGAAATGTATGGCTTCTTATGGGGCATTCACTTCTTAATAACGGGCATTTTAAATAAGGGATGCAGACACACTTAAAAGTACAATATAACAGATAATTTGCTTTCAATTCTAGGAATTCCTAAGGGTGTGATTTGCCCAAACTCACAAAATTTTTCCTTTTTGTTATTTTACCCTTTCTCATTCTCTATCTTAACGGTTTTGTTCTGGTGGCCTAGTAAATTGTAAGGTGCTAAGTGCTATGTACCCTGCCCCGCTGGAAAAAGGATTAGCGTTCGTGGTAACCAGACAGTCCGACCCTCTCTTTGTATACGTATACATCTGACCAGGAGAAACTGCTTTCTAGCTCTTCAGGTGCTCCCAATGGGGTAAGACCTCAGAAACGGGGACCAGCGCTCAGGGCTGGCTAATTCGGGAACTCAGAAACGGTGACCAGCGCTCAGGGCCGGTTAATTCGAAAACTCAGAAACGGAGACCAGCGCTCAGGGCCGGCTAATTCGGGAACTCAGAAACGGGGACCAGCGCCCAGGGCTGGCTAATTCGGGAACAGTAATCAGATTGAAACACATGCAAGCACAATTCAGTTTTAGGTGGAAGGCACTCGACTTTTGTTGTTTGTCAAGGTCAGTGCACGGGGATCGATTTCTAGTCCAGATTACTAGAAATCACATTTGTTTGCAATAATCGTATATCTAGGTTATTCTCATCAAGCGAGCTGTGAAGCAAAGATTTCTCAAATGTCGATTTTAAAATATTGCAGAAAGGTAAGCGTTTGACTCTAAAAGAAAAAGTTGGAATAGTAGAGCTGAGGGAAATATTAAATATGTGCATTTTAGAAGATAAACTGGGCATTGGAAAAACGCAAGTGAGTGAAATATTTGAAGTCTTGGCAAGACTGTAATAGCAACCAGAAAATTAAGAGAGCTTTCCCTAAAACTGATGGTTTAGCTGTGGACACTCTTACCTATGAATGGTTTTGCCACGTGAGAGCCAATAACATTCCTTTATCAGGAACTTTAATTCATGAAAAGGCTTTAGAAATCGCAAATGAATTAGGATTCACAGAATTCAAAACTTCAGGCGGCTGGCTAGAAATTCATTTGAAAAACAAAATTTCACAAGAATGTAATAGATAAACAACAATACTTGATATAGACATAAATCAAGCTGTTCTTTCCATGTAACAAAAACACAGAAATTTGATTGTCCTGGAACGGAAATTGAATCTGATCTCCCGATTTGTGCTCGAGTATGCTAACCGTCACACCACCCAGGACAATGAAATCCAAACAACTGAGGTATATAGTAACACTGTACTAGTGGTCCGATTTATTGGCGTAGAAAGTAGACACATTAGCGTTTCCAAGCTTTCGCGCATCAACCAGATGGCTTTTTCAAGGAAGTTAGACAGAAACTGCAACTGAAAAATAGAACGTATTAACAATTTGAACGCGGAAACTTGACTTGACAACAATAGATACGATGTTATATTCATTTAAAGATATGATGCATCATGTTGGTTGCACACTCGGTATCCTGGTAGGCAGAGGCTTTACTTGAAGAATTGGTTCCAAATTCGTGGCAACTCAAATGAGACGCAATCATTGCAAGTATCGCTGTTGGTAATGATTTCCAAGGTTTCCCGAATAGCTGTACCTTTAGGGGTAGAGTAGGTAGCTAATTTCTTTATATCGTCCCATGTACGAGTAGCGGACTTGAATTTCACTTCTCTGGATAGAGCTGTGGCTACTTTACCATATTTTGTGTCTCTTTTATGTTCGTTGACTCTGACCCCAAACGAACGCTTGGTCATTCCAATGTAGTAACGTTTAGAGCCGTCCGGATACTGTAGGGGAGAAGTAGTGAAAAACCATCTCTCTCCTGCGAAGCAGGTGTTTATACTACCGCATAAACACCTGCTTCGCAGGAGAGAGGTGGTTTTTCACTACTTCTCTTTAGCATAGTATATAAAGATATAAAGATCAACTGAGGTATATTTTAATCTGAAACGTCAAATTTTTATTTCACTGCACCAGTCAAAACAAATGTGTCTCGTCGTAGTGCTCAGTTAGATTTCAAATTTCTGTGGTTATGTTACATGGAAAGAACAGCTTGATTTATGTCAATGTTAATTATTCCATGTGTTTCCATCTTGATAACAATACTTGATTATTTTGCTTCTTAGGTTTTGATGCATATTTTTTAATAAAGGTTAATACAAGTTTGTTCTGTGTATTGCATTTACATACTTATATTTACTTATTTTTTAAAACTTTTATGTTATAAACATAGCATGCTGTCATAAAGCATGATCTTCTCAATAACAGAGACTTCTAAATAATGAACAGTTTTTCTTTTCCCTTCGATGTCCGCTAGTTGGAAGTTTTACTGTACTATGGTATCTTTTCTTTGTGTGTCATAACAAGCTAATAAGCCAAAAAAGTACATTTATCAAAACTGACAATTGCTTTATCATAGAACTTGAGGTGGAATAGTTACAATATAACTGCTGCTACAGTAATACTAGGAACATTTGGAAGGCATTTAAAGGGTACACAATGGGCATTTGGGCTACACAATGTTACAAATTTCTGTTTAGGCAACAAGACTGTTTGTTAGAGATAAATCTTAAGAAAATTTGAAAGCCTTTTCACTGGGAGATTATTTACAGTGTGAGATTGAATTTTAATAAATTTATGGATCATCAATACACTGTAACATATGAGAGGACTAATTCTGACATCTGTAACATATGACAGGACTAATTCTGACATCTAATACATAGTTCAAGTTTTTTTTCTTTTTTTTTTTTTCTCATAAGCTCTATAACACAGAGTTTTGATTGGGAACAACAATTCTAAAACAGCTCTATCTTTCATGAGAAACACAGTACTTTATCGAAAGGGTTAATGACTGTTTTTCATTTTATTCATTTACATCAGGATGGAAAATTAGTATTATAGTTCAAAAAAGAACTAATATGAAAAATTCTTTTGCAATTTGATTGATTCCTGTGTTAAAATATATATATATATATTTTTTTTTTTTTTTTTACTTGTATCAAAGTATGTTTTAAAATGATGCTACTGCCTTATACATTTCAAAAACTTTCATTTTTCAGTGAAGATGAAGATGAGATAGTGGAATGTGATTGTTGTGGGGTGTCAGTCCATGAAGGTACGAACTGTATTTAACTTTTGCCATTGTATTTTAGTTCTGTTATTCACAGTGGTTCATTTATTTTCTTAATGCTCAGCACTGCTTAAGTGCATTTTCATTTGGAGGTTAAGATGAAACGGAAATTAATTATTATAAAAGAGCGTTATTAACTTGTTATATCCTGCTTGCAAATGTGCAACATTGGACCTGCATTGTACAAATAATGTCAAAAATACAATAAAACCTGTGAATAGTGGACATCCTAGGACTTCAGCATTTGTCTGCTATTCAGGAGGTTAAAATCTTTCCCCAACTAGGCTCATAATACAAAATACTTCATATTAAACCCATACATACAATATATGCCAGGTTGTTAAGAAAGTTAGCAGCAAAAAACGTGGTGTGTGTAATGTGAGGTACAGTGGGCCTGTGGTAATGTAAACATCCCATAGTCTGTGAGCAAAAGAATAAATTCTAAGGACAGAACACAAGCTCTGGTTGTGAAAATTAGTTGCACATGGCAACGATACAATGTCAATATCAAAGGAAGGCGTGCATTCAATATTGCTGTATGAATAGTTGAATGGTGTGAAAGTCACAGAAGCACTTGAAAAATTGTGAAACATGTTTGGTGACAATATTTTGGACAGAGTACTTGCTATGAGTGGTACAGGAAATTCAACACTTGTGTATGGGATCTGTCTGATGTACCCAGAAGTGGCAGACCCTGTAAAGTTGAAGATGATACCTTGCAACACGTGCTATCTACCAAGTCTGATGTAACACTACAGGAATTGGCAGAGGAACTGAAGGCCTCCCATACGACCAACACACAACTTTAGAAGCTAGAATGTAAATGTAAACTGTGCAAATGGGTACCCCATGCTTTGTCTGACAAGAATCGAATGCGATGCTACTCCATCGCTGTTGCTCCACATGAAGGAGAAAAACAAAAGGGCTTTTTGCATCAGTTGGTCACGTGTGACGATAAATGGGTCATATACGTGAATGTTAAGCAACAAAGAGCATGGACAAAGCACAGACAACCCCTACAGAAGGTTGCTAAGCCATCCCTTTATGGATGCTGAGTTGCTGGTGGGATTGTCACAGTGTGATTCACTATGAACTCTTACTGCAGAACAATACCATCACAGCATATGTTTACATCCAACAGTTGGACTATCTCCATTCTGCACTGCAAGAAAAGCGCCCAGCATTGAATAATCACCAACAAAGTTCTTTATCACCAGGATAGCGCCCGTCCACGTCACTTTATGGACTCGGCAAAAATTACATGAGCTGGAATGGAAAATATTGTCACACACCCTTTATTCCCTGGACCTTGTTCCATCCGACTTTCATCTCTTCCAGTCTTTATATTATATCAACATTTGTCGAAATCATTACTTGGTTTATGAAATTATTCACTATATGTCAACAAAATAGTTTCCATATTATTTACTGTTTCGCATGTTACTAGAATTTTGAGCACGGGAAAAAACGTCAATATAATAAAAAATTCTTTATTTCAACTTGCCACTCATATTCCTTTTTGATGTTCCATATGATCGTTTAGAATTTCATTATATGAAGATTACAAATTTATATGAAAAAATGTTTTTATATGTACAGTCATATGCATCATAAGTTGTCAAAGTCCTCCAATGTGTAGAGACAATAGGTATTAAATGATTAACATTATTCCAGTTTTTAACTCATGATTTACGAAAATTATACAATAGAAAAAACTTTCGAACCTCTTGACCATGATGCGCAGAATCAGCAATAAGTCATCTTGTTATCGAAGATGGCACGATTTTGTTTCTTGTGGTATCAGCTTCCAAGTTGAAATTATCTTATAATTTCTTATTATAGATGATGGTTGCATGTTCCGTTTCCTGTGGCTCGATATCCCAAACTAGTTTCAATTCCTTCTTTTTGGAATCATCTTCAGTGGGTATTATGAGCTACTTCTCATACATGTTGTATCTCGGCCACTTACATCAATTTCACTGGCGGCGTCCGACATTTCACGGCAGTTGCACTCTTGCACGTGCTATTTTTGGTATTAATGCTCATTCTTAGTCGTGTTTTAATATAATTGGATGATATGAATTTCTGATTCTAACTTATTTGGTGTTGCCATTCGTTGGTTGAAAACAATTAATAAGGTCTCTTAATATATATATATATATTTTTAGTGTTATTCCACAAAATCAAAATGCATAAAAAAGAAGAACCATTAAGACCAATAGTAAATAAAACAACGGCTCCAACTATTCTCCTTGAAAAAGAACTATTTAAACATTTAAAATAGTATTACTTTCAACATAGTTATACAATTAACAACTCCATTGAAGTGATTAAAAAAGTTAAAGAACTAAAAACAACCAATTTTCTTATGAATAGTCTAGATATTGTTTCCCTATATCCAAATACTCCTGTTTACGAAGCAATTCAATTATTAGATCAGAAGTTAAAAAATGAAAAAAATACCTGAAGCACAAAGATTTACTATTATCCAGGCATTGAAACTAGTAGCTGATAATAACTACTTCACATATAATAAAAAAATATACCGACAAAAACAAGGTGCACCAATGGGATCACCAATTTCAGGACTTCTTGCTGAAATAATATTACAAGACATAGAAAATAAACTCTTTGAATCATTCAATCAAAAACAACTAATACTATACGTAAGATACGTTGACGATATCCTTATCTTCTGGAAGCAATCTGAAAAAGAACTTGAAACATTTGTAGAAAAATACAATAGTTTTTATCCAACAATACAAATTACTATGGAAAAAGAAGTTAACAGACAACTACACTATTTAGACATTTCTTTATTCAGGAAAAATAATATGATTGATTACGAAGTATATCGAAAACCAACTTTTACTCCAATGATAATTCCGAATGATTCAAATCATCCATGGAAATACAAAAGAGCAACACTTCAACTCTACATAAGAAGAGCATTAACCCATTCCTGTAATAAAAACAAAGAAAGGATGGAGATTAACTGGATAAAAAGAACTCCTATGAAATTTGGATACAAGAAAAAGATCATAGATGATATACTTGAAAATACAAAGAAATCTTTAAATGAAAGTAAAAATAAACAAAAAAATGAAATAAAATTTGCAGGTAAAATTCCCTACATTCCTCCAATAACAAATATCCTAAAGAAGGAATGCGTTAAAGAAAAAGTGATATTAGCAGAAACCGTTATAGATAACAAAACTATATTAACTACAGGAAATGAAAGATCAGTGCTTGATAAAGCCAGAGTATATTCTATACCAACAAAATATTATACAGAAATAGAAAGAAATAAAAGAAATAAAGTATACATAGGAAGTACAAAAAGAAGATTTAAGACCAGATTAAAAGAACATATATCCAATTGGAACAAAAAGAAAACAAAACATCATTAATAAATCATTGTATTGAAAATGAAGCTTATCCAGATTGGTATGAAGCAAAATTAATAACCTCATATAAAACAAAAAATCAAATATTAACCTCAGAAGCAGTAATGATTGAAAAAACTAAAGAAATAAATTGTAATAATAATGATCCAATGAGTCTACCGTACGCTTGGAAATATTTTATCGAAAAAGAAAATAACACAAAATATATATATATATATATATTAAGAGACCTTATTAATTGTTTTCAACCAACGAATGGCAACACCAAATAAGTTAGAATCAGAAATTCATATCATCCAATTATATTAAAACACGACTAAGAATGAGCATTAATACCAAAAATAGCACGTGCAAGAGTGCAACTGCCGTGGAATGTTGGACGACGCCAGTGAAATCGATGAGAGTGGCCGAGATACGACATGTATGAGAAGTAGCTCATAATACCCACTGAAGATGATTCCAAAAGAAGGAATTGAAACTAGTTTGGGATATCGAGCCACGGGAAATGGAACATGCAACCATCATCTATAATAAGAAATTATAAGATCGAATTTCAACTTGGAAGCTGATACCACAAGAAACAAAATCGTGCCATCTTCGATAACAAGATGACTTATTGCTGATTCTGCGCATCATGGTCAAGAGGTTCGAAAGTTTTTTCTATTGTATAATTTTCGTAAATCATGAGTTAAAAACTGGAATAATGTTAATCATTTAATACCTATTGTCTCTACATATTGGAGGACTTTGACAACTTATGATGCATATGACTGTACATATAAAAACATTTTTTCATATAAATTTGTAATCTTTATATAATGAAATTTTAAACGATCATATGGAACATCAAAAAGGAATATGAGTGGCAAGTTGAAATAAAGAATTTTTTATTATATTGATGTTTTTTCCTGTGCGAAACAGTAAATAATATGGAAACTATTTTGTTGACATATAGTTAATAACTTCCAGTCTTTGTCGAATTTTCTGGCTGAGAAAAACGTTGCTAATGATGATGATGATAAACATTGCATCGATGACTTCTTCAACTTAAGCTTGCCAGACTTCTATTACAGTAGGATATTTCAACTCGTAGATTGGTGAAACAAGGTCATCAATTCCAATCAGATTACCTGGATGATTAGGTGAATTGTTTTACACGATTTTTCAGCTTGAAATACATGCTTCTGTATTTTCTGGGTGCTTTCTTTACAACCTGATAATTAGAATGTTTACTGATTAAAGGTTTTATTTTTTTGCTCTTGTTTTACAGTGAGAAATAATGCAATACTTGTGGATACATACATTATATGTACAGTACTTTCATTTTAAAAAATACAGTCCATATAATGTACATATTTCAATTATGTTTAAACATAGGTATGTTACAATAAAATATGTTACAGCATGAATTTTAAAATGCACATACTGATCACTTATTTTTTAATTAAATCAGTCAATAATTTTTTACTGCAAAAAACTGATAACAGTGGGGGAGGGGCATTAGCAATTTGTAGCATTTTTTCAAAATGTTTTTTAGATTTTTCACTGAGTGCAAATCACCCCATATCCCTTTTGTTTAAAAACAAACTTTTGTAACTCTTTACTGCACTTTAGAGCATCTTAAACAAAAAATCTTCTACAAATGCTTCTTTAATCAAATCATTTTCTTCCAATGTTTTCAAAGCAACGAACTTGCATGTTTGTTGCCTCTTTGATACACAGATCTCCGTCGACTGAAATGAAGTTTTTTGCGTTTCCTTCACTGTTAAGACATGTAACTAGTTCGAAAATGGCATCTAAATCCTCTTCTTCAGGATTGACAACGAGTACTCTATTTTGTTTGAAATAAGCTGTTTTGCCCACTTCTAGGGAAGATCAGCCATACTAAAACCACAGGCCAGTAGTTTTGATAATGGGGATCTAGAGCAGTGAAGGAGTACCATGCATTTCTGTCCAAAGAAGCTTGAGCAAAATATATGGGGCAAAAATTCATTGATTTTTTTATTCCTTGAACATTCATGTTTAAACTTCCATATGACTAAAATCACTGTCCATTATTTTGAGGGCCTGCTATTTGAAGGTACAGAGCTACAGGGTGAATCAAAAGTCGCAGGACACCCTTGTATTTCAGAAACGGGAGGGAATATGAAATATCTGAATACCCCAGCAAAGAATCAGTGAGGGGGCACTATCTTTTAGGCTATTTCCGGAACATTTATAAAAAAAAATTAAATAACAAAAAACTCGTAACAGAAATTGATCTCTCGGGACAGGAGCACGTGCCTCACGGAGCAACGAACGTGCTTAATACTTTTTTCAATAATAGGTAAAGAATACCTTTTGATAATATTTATGTTTAATCTAAAGCACGGTTTTAACATAAGACAACCATTAAGAATTGTCTCATGAAATTTCGTATTTTTACTTAGTTTTGCTAATCAGTAAATTCAAGTTTGCCCATCCCAAGAGTTGTTTCTTCATTTGGTGCAGTGCAGCAATAACAATCCAAAAATGTCTTCATAATGTATAAATAGCTCTCCGTCCCATTCCCACAGGAAGTCTGTTCCAGCTCTGTGTACTGTGTGCCATTTCTGTAGTGAGCACTGCTTCCTGTAGATGTAGCTGTTTGCCCTTGTTCTACCTCCAGCAGAGAAAACACAGTTACCTAGCCTGCCATTTTAAGTGTTAGGTAAGGTAACTGTGTTTCTTCTACAGAATAAAAACACTTTTAAGTGTTGTACTATAATCACTTTGCTAAGACGTTCATCCATACTACATAAAAACTTTTTAAATTCTTCACTTTGTGATGCTGTCCTAGAAAATTGTAGCCTTACACTATTTAAATCAATAATGTGTAAATTTTGAGCAGCAGTTCCGGATCTTACATTTTCGTATTTGCAGGCAGGAAAGGTCTCATGCTTACAGTTTCATCCTCTAATCATGTTCTTACTACTGCACATCACACACAAATTTCTTCTACTGTGTAGCCATTGATTACGTGCATAAGTTAGCAGGGTATGTTCTGAATAAGCAGTAACACTAAATGACATCCTACAGCTAAAGGTAAACACATGGCACATAAAAGATAAATAGAATTTCTGCTCTGAATCTATGTATTCAGGAATAAATGAATTTCTGCAGAAATCCATTTTATTCCTATTTCACCAGAACCAATCATAAAACGTTGTCTTCTAAGAACTTTGCAGAAACATTGTGTACCACTATTACTGCTTCAAGCCCTGTAATTTTGGCGGCAGCATCACAGTCACTTAAACAAAATGCTCACACCCAGAGTAGCAGAATATAGGCGTATGCCGTACGCAGATAGTTTCCAAATTATTATCAGATTTTGCAGATAGTTTTTGCTTGTAGATTAAAAAAATTGTATTTACAACAATTAAAACACGTAGTCAAGGCTTTACTCAGATTAATATATTTATTTCTATTTTAACTTGAAGAACTTTTAATTATTTTTCACATCTTCTGATTTTTGCTTGTACAGAAGTTTCTTGCCACTAAATTTTATCAAGGCCTGTTCTCAAGGTATAGGAACTGTATCAAAAGATTCATTTACACAGAAATAATTTTAATTTTTTTGCCACGTTCCTCTTTGCAGCTGTCAATTATTAAATTAAAATATTTTCCTTATGTATACTATTTTTGAATTAAGTTGTTGAAAATGGTATTTCTAATTAGGGTTAAACCAAGGGTATCTTTGTAATGGTATTTCTAATTTTTGAAGGTTCATTAATGGAACTGTTTTTCTAGATATAAAAACTTTCTTTAATTAGTCTTGTTTTTATGAGGTTCTCATAATCCATTATTTTAATATTTTGCCCTAATGGTCCATTTCACACATTTCTGCATTCAGTTGTAATGTACTTATTCTGTCTTCACTGGAATCTGTAATGTTCTAATAATTACACTAGCCTGCAAATGAAAACTTTTTTCTACGGTATGAACTTGAATATGTGACTTTTACTACTCTTTGTACGCTGAATTCAAAAATGCATTCGGTTCTGCTGTATCACATCGGGTTCCTTGGCAATGTGGTATAATGTAAGTTCATCAATTTCTGTTGACCGAAGCGATACATTTCATGTCTTTGCATACATAGCATGCATATTTAATCATTTTTAAAACTAAGCATAAGCAAGAACAACCTTTAAAAGTGAAAGGGAATAATTAAAAAAAAAAAAAACTACATAGAAATAAAATAAAAATTGTACAAGAGTTGAAAACTTACCTAATTACATTCCTTAATGTTAGTAGGCAGTTTTTTCTTCTCTTGCCATGCAAGCTCAGTGTTCGCAATGCCCTTGAGTGTTCTCTGGACGGATCCTCACGTGCAATAGACCAACAGTAATCAGCCATTATACGCTCATCCCAATGTCCCTGATAACGTCACTGTGCCTCTTTTAAGTCCTGGTGGAACCTTTCACCTTGCTCTTCACTCAAAGCTCACAAATTCGGAGGGAAGTAATCGAGATGTGCACTTAAGAAATGAAGTTTTAATCTTATATTACAACCAAGCAATTTGAATTTGTCCAACATATTTTGTACAATTGTCTTGTACGACGGGTCCTTTACATTTCCAAGAAAAAGTTTCATCACTTCTTTGAAAGCGTTCCACGCCTCTTCTTCAGTTTCAATCATTGTACAGGTGAAATTGTTATCCATCATCAGTTTACGAATTTGTGGGCCATCAAATATTCCCTCTCTGATTTTAGCTTGTGACAATGAAGGAAATGTGTATAAGTACTGGAAGCATGGACGACTTTTGTCTAGTGCCTTTACAAACTGTTTCATAATACCAAGTTTCATGTGTAACGGAGGGAGTAGAATTTTCTCACGATCAACTAGACTTTCATTAATGACATTCTTGGAACCTGTTGTCAGTTGCCTCCTCTCAGGCCAATGTGCAGTATCCCAATGTTTGTCCCTGGCTCTGCTATCTCACTCGCAAAGGAAACAGGGAAATTTTGTGTATCCTCTCTGCTGTCCTAACAATATTCTAATGACTTTCAAGTCACCACATATTTGCCATTCGTCTTCATGGAATTAAATTTTTTCAAGCACTAACTTTAATGTTTCGTATGATTCTGACACTTTTGTGGAATGAGCAAGTGGTGCAGAAGCGAATTTGTTGCCATTAGGAAGTAAAACCGCCTTGAGGCTTCTTTTGGAAGAGTCAATGAAAAGGCGCCAGGAACTAGGTTGATAGATTTCCTCTCCCAGCTGATGAATAAGATTACGGATGTCCGTACAAAAAAACACAGGGTGCGCACGCGTGCTTGAAAACCTGGAAAGTCCTGGAAAATCATGATTACGTTTTCAAGGCCTGGAATATCCTGGAAAAACGGTATTTTTTTAATGCTGTCTTGAAAAGCCTTGAAATTTGAAATTAGTGCTTAAAAAAAATGCCCTTTTAGGAAATCGTGTTACTGACTGTTACCCCCTAATTTTTTTAAGTTCCTCTCCTCTGTTCTCAAAGAAACCGCCGGCTACAGTGGTGTTTCGGATGTGCCCAAATCCTAATTTGGCTGGGGGAGGGGGAGCACTACTTCCAGTGCAATAAAATTGGATGATTACTAGCAGGTCTGTTAGGGAAGGGGAGCTTGATGCATTCTCAAGCCCTGAGCTTGATGTCCGTCCGACAACTACTGAGAACAACAGAAGGGGAAAGAAGAGACATTTAGCATTTGCAAGGGGGTCGCGTGTTTACCAAGTCAGCTGGCATCCACCAGTGAAGAGTATGCCTGAACAACACATTCATCTGCTCCTTGTTTATTGCATTAAGACGCTTGCTTCCGGCCCACCCCTCAAGAGACTTCGGCTACTTATGATAAAAAATAAGAAAACTATCTTTGCGAATTTTTCACAAAAGTGACTGAAATTTTTACATTTACTATAATTGGATTACAGAAGCTCACTCCCAAAATTCCATTTGAATCGGTTTAAAACTTAAAAAGTTAGCATTGGAAATTTTTATTATGTGTGCCTCTTTAGACAGTGAGCCTTGAGCAGAAAGTGTGTTACCAAAGCAACGGTTGATTGACAGCTGGGAGCGCTGATCCGAAGCCCTTGGGAAGAAAGCAAACACCTGTTTATCACTTCCACGGCTCAAAAGGACTAAGAGATATTTTCAGAAATCCATTTTCCGGAATTTTGAAAATAACACAGTAAAATTTTTACAGTGGTTAAAATACATCACAATAAAGTTCTAGTGCAAATTTCGCCGAATTCCGTTTGAAACTTTAGCAGATGCAAAAAAAAAAAAAAAAAAAAATCTTCCGTTGCAAAATCGGATTCAAATAAAAAGAAACGGCAATTATAAATTACGGGAAAAGCAAGCAAATTATTTTTTTTAGATGCCATGGTTTATTTAAACAGAGTGATCCTTAAATTTTGTTTCTGTGATGATATGGACTCTATTTTAATTACAAACATACATTTTTATTCAGATGTCTGAGTTACTGTTTTAATAAAAAAATCTATAATTAAAAAAGTTTTCAATGGATTTAGGCGAAATTCAGCAGATAAACGTATTTTAGTAAATTGCAACGTTATGACGTAAATTTGGTCATTTTGTCGAAAATTGGGCAGCATTTTTTTTTTTTTACGTTTTCTCCTATAGTTAATGTGAAGGAGGAAGACACTTCAGTGAGCTGCAGGTGGTGATTTATGGCGATGTGCCAAATGAAAAGAAGCCGTTCCATCAGGACATTCCAGAGGTTGAGTGTGCGTGGACGCGTGCTCCTGCTGTTTGAACTTAATCGGAATGTTTTCGGGATAGGTAGAAATATCCGTTTCAGCTTTACAGCTTTCAGGCTCCTTTTTTTTTCTTGGTAATAAATAAAAACCATAGTTGCTGCATTCACCATTGATCCATATTCGCATTTCTTGAATATAAACAGCAGACAATCGGAAACATGGTGTTGGGTGGGTCTTGATGTTCTTCATTTGTATCTGCTGAATTTTGTTCTGTGGGAATACGGAATGAGTTATACTGTGAATACATACAAAACTACATATTTTTGAGCTGAAAAATATGTCTACTTGTACACAGTAGCTAACGTGTGAACTCAGACGAAGACAATCAGACATATGGACGTCTGATTCCATAAAAAAATCAACCCATTTTATTATACACGACAGGTAAAAAAGAAAAAACATTACATGTTTTTAAACATTATAAAGGAAAGCGGATTTTTGAAACACCATGACTTGATATTAATTTCTGAAAGTTTTTTTTTTTTTTCGATTTTAATTTCTGAAATCTTTTTTTTTTTTTTTTTTTTTTTTCAATTACAATACATTGTAACAGGATACCTGTGTGTTGTATCCCTTAGTTGTATGGCAGATTTTCAGTTGGCCGATATCCGCGATCGTAAGTGTTAGTTACATTGCTATTGTTGATGATGACAAGATAAATACTGGAGTAATGTAGAATGTTGCATAAAGTAAAAAAAAAAATCGCCCCCCTCCTCCCCCTTCGAACTTTTATGCGGTTATCATAGCTGATCAACCATTTCATTCCATGAACATCAGCACATTTCAATCATTTGACCATTGGGGGTCTGACGGAATTCAGCAGTGCTTAAGCGCCTAGCGCAACGAGAACATGCTAATTATGGACAGTTCTATTCCCTTCCCCCTATCATCCCTAATAATTGAGAGCGCATACTGTAGTTTCAAATATTCTGTGTATGAGCTAGTTTTCACGCTGTTCGTTATGTTTTTATTTTAGAAATTACTAACCCTTTCGAACTGTAGGTTGCAGAAACGTTTATGCTTTGGTTTTTTCCATTTGTCCGTACGATAATTCACGTAAAAGGGGTTGGATTTTGGCGAAATTTTAGTATGCTGTTAGGTACAACCTAGGAACCTACCCTGTTGAAAATGGTCGAAATTAAATTCAAAGGCATAGATATAAGAGCAGTATTCATTCTCCAAGCTTGAAGCCCTACGTCCACTCCAGCTGGGTAAGTATGAAAGATTTGAGACTTGGAGGAGACCCAGTACAAAGTTTTGCTTCCCTCAGGCACTAAGTGTTTGTTAACATTTCCTTTCCTCTGGTTTGGAGCTCAGCTGTAAGAGGTGATGCTTTGTAACAGTCTTTTAGCACAACACTCTGTCTACTGATTGGCATACAGGTCATAAAACAGTAACTTCACTAAGTGTTGTTTCCTTGTTTTGAATGAAGACTAAATCAATGCCAAAGCATTTGCAACCCAGGCTGCCTAAAGGACAAAGCTGGGGAGCAGGAAAGAACATAGCAGTAAGACCCTTTTTCTTTAATTACTTAAAATCTGGCCTATAGTAATTGGTCACATGTGTAGCCCCTTACTGAGGGGAAATTCTCAATTTTTAGTTGTGTGGTTCCTGATCTTAGATATTTTTTTGGTTTTCATTTACTGTTTCAGTTGATTTACCCATTTTTTTCACCCCCCCCTCCCCATTAAATATGGGTAAGTGTACTTTTAGTGATCTTTGGCTAATAAATCCTAAATATGCTGGATGGATTAAAAAGATGAAAGCAATGGCCATGTTGCAAAATGCATTTTTATCCATTAAAATAATAGATGTTTCGAATATGGGGAATCCGCTTTAAGAAGCCACATGAAAGGAAAAAAACATAGTATGTTGACAGAAAGCTGTAAAAATGTTCCACTAACTGTTGATAAATTGCTATGTGTATCAAGTGATAAACAAGTACAGCCTATTGCATCCACATCTAATCCTCTGCATATTCCTCTTGAAAAAAATGCAACCATTAAAGCAGAAGCATTGTGGTGTTTAAAAGTGGTTAAATCCCATTACTCTTACAGGTCTTGTGCAGGTAATGATGTTTTATTCAGCCTAATGTTTTCTGACAGCAGAATTGCTGGAAACTTCAGCTTCAATGGCGAAAAAATGTTCCTACATTTGTTGCTTTGGTTTGGCACCTCACTTTAAATCAGTGTTGGTTCAGGAAGTCGAAAATGAAAATTTTGTGATTTTGTTTGACGAAAGTTTAAACAAGTTTAGTCAGTCAAAACAAATGGATATACATGTTCGTTTATGGGAAAAAGGAACAGTTTCAACCAGATATTTGTCATCAGTTTTTTTGGGTCATGCTAGTGCAGACATAATGATGGAAAAATTTCTTGAATGCGTGGCGTGCCTCCCACTGTGTAACATTGTGCAGTTATCAATGGATGGACCCAATGTTAATTGGAAGTTTTTTGATATGCTGCAATCAACACTTAGTGCTGACTCAAATGCCCAACTCCTAAACACAGGGAGCTGTGGACTTCAAGGAGGGAAGATTTTTCTAAAATAATTTTAGCCAGTAAGATGCCATTAAAATTCTGCCCACACAGGTGGCTAGAAAATACTCCTGCCTGCGAGCGAGCATTAGAAATTTGGGCAGACATTGAAAATTATGTTAACCAAGTTGAAAAGAAGTGCATCAAGAATCCCCACACTGTAACATTTGATGCTATCAAAACTTTCACTAAAGATCCTTTTGTTTTGGCTAAACTGCATTTCTTCAATTCAGTTTCAAAACAGCTGGTACCATTTCTCAAGGCATATCAGTCAGATAAGCCAATGATGCCTTTTATGGCCACAGATCTTGAAAAGATGCTAAGAAATATGATGAATCGCTTTGTTAAAAGAACTGTAATGGCAGAAGCTAACTCTGCCTTAAAGCTGTTACAAGTAGACCTTACAGATGCATCTCAGTGTTGTCACTATAAAGAAATTGATGTTGGGTTTCAAACAGAGAAGGTATTGAAAGAATTAAGTGCTAAGAACATTAGTGAACGCAAACTTACAGAGTTTAGAATGGAATGCCGAATATTTTTGCAAAAGCTAGTTGTGAAGCTATTGGGAAAAAATCCACTTAAGTACTCCCTTGTTCGCCACATGAAGTGTTTAGATCCTCGGTTGATGTCAAAAAATAGTGAGACTTGTATTAAGAATCTAACATTCATTCTCACACTTCTTGTTGATGCTCACAGAATACAATCAGAATTATGTGATGGTGTAATATGGCAGTTTAAGGAATTTGTGACCAGTGTTGCAGAAGTAAAATCTTCATTCATAAACTTTGATCCAGAAGATAAACAACAAAGAGTAGACACATTATTGTATGAGTACATGTCTTCTACTAAAGCTTTTAGTGAACTGTGGAAAGTTGTGAAACTTCTTTTACTGTTGTCACATGGGCAAGCTTCTGTTGAGAGGGGTTTTTCAGTCAATAAGGAGCTCATTGTAGAAAACATGAGAGAGGAGTCAATTGTAGCACAGAGAATTATTTATGATCATATATCCTATGTAGGTGGTATTGATAAGGTAAATATCTCAAAATCCCTTCTGTTATCAGTTGGAGCTGCAAGGCAAAAATACATACATTATTTGGATGATAAGTCCAAAGAAAAGGAAAAAGCAGCCATATGTGGAAAAAGGAAAGCTATTTTAGATGAAATTGATAGCATAAAAAAGAAAAGGAAACTCATTGAAGGAGAAGTCAAAGAATTACTTAACTCTGCTGATGATTTAGCTTTAAAAGCTGAAACTACAAATAACAATACATACATTGTAAAATCTAATAGCTTTCTCATGAGAAAAGAGCAGTACTTAAAAAAATGGATATGGAACTTGAAACCAAAGTCAGCAATCTTAAATCTGTATAACCATCCATTGATACTCCATATTTGTGGTATCTTCCAAGCATATAGAGAATTAATACTAAAACATAAAAATTTTATATTTGTACAATTTACAATAGAAATTAACTTTTTTTTCTTTCTTTGAAGCATGTTCAACTTCAAACCAGTTTTGATCTTTTATCTTCATAATTATTTAGTGTTTTTCATATGAAGTTCATGTAAATAGACTAATGAACTCTTCTGTTCCAAAAACTTATAACTTTCTGCAACTAACTTCCACAATTGGGCTTCTTATTGGACTAAAACTTTGGTAAGTAATATAAAACCTTATATATACTTCTACAGTAAATACTCATGGGCTCCTAAAACATATTTTTGCTGTACATTTTACTATGAATTTGTGGCCAAAACAATTCAATCAATTGTCCTTAATGCATTGATCAGATTTTGGTTTATATAACTGACAAACTTCCAATTTTTTTTAAAAAAGCTTTTAAAAACTTAATTCATATAATTGTCTTATGTTTTGGGAGTTGAACCAAAAGTGGTTATTCTGATTCTGGTTATGATTGAAGCTTAACTGGAGGTAGAGATTCCTTTATGCTCATCATTTTTCATTTATGTAAAATACTTAAGAATATCCTAATTTATACCAATAAAAAACTGAAATTGTTTTATGTTTAAGGTTTTTATAAATAGTTTAGCTAGTTCCACATTTTGGGGTAGCACTTCATAAATTTAGTTTAGCAGTGATTTTGATTTAAAAAAATAAAAGTAAATTGAGGCAATCTTGTTTGATATGAAAAATAATTTTTGGAAAGTAATATGAGGCAAGTGTACTGGTAGACATAAAGGTGGTTAGATTCTTTTGGGTTGGGTGGTGGGCCAGGACTTTCTGACTTCTATGATGAAACTTATTTGAAATTTGTTGCCATGTTCCTAAAATTACACTTTCTGTTTTAAACTCTATTGGTTCACCTTTCTATGATCGTCCACTCCCGAATCATTTCTTGAGGTGCATAGTGATTCCGTGGCTTATGCTTTTTGATTTAACATAACTGTACTACAATTGGGGGAAATTTTCCTCAAGTCTGGAACATATTCTGTCTAGTAATAAGATTTTCATTGCCTTCAAAAGTCACATCCCAATATGCAGCCACCAGTGGCAGTTATTGGGAATGTTAAAAAGAAAAAAAAATCATTCCCATGTATGGAAACACTTTTTATCATAGCTAGAATCCACCTGTGGGCATAACAGGCACATGCCCCATTTAAAAAAAAAAAGGGGGGTTGAGTAAGTAGATAAGTGCTTTGCTTTGTCTCACGTTTCTTGTTTTCTGACATCACACGTTTTCACTTATGGATTTGCAACTCCACGTTTTGTCTTACATTGGCCCGAACTTTTCAGTGATCCACACAGCAGTACTTCAGAACTGCTGTTTGTGATGTACTCTGACAGGCAAGCACCCCATCTCCCCCTTATGGGTCCTCCATGTTTTACCACCGTGTTTTTTTGGAGGAAATAAATCTCAGAGATTTTTTTTACCAGTCCTCTGTTAGACGTGCGCCTCCCCATTCTTAAATTCTGAATCTGCCCTCACTTTATTTTATAATAATTTCAGTTGTTATCAATAATAGTCTGATTACATGGAAGATAGTGCAGAATAGTGATGCAGCTAAAAATGACTGATTAAATTAATCATTTTCTGATTGAGGGAAAGGATTTTCTGAATAGCCTTGTGGTAATTGCATCATGATTCAATTTAGCATTATTGGGTAATTCGCCAATTAAAAACTTTAAAAAAGAAATGTAATGGGTAAAAAAGCACACTCATCCATTTGCATCTTTCATCATTTTTATTACTTAAAACTGAAATTGCTTTTAAAAAACTAATTTGAGCATGATACTGTAAAGCGTAGTAATCATCCTGGAATTTTTTTGTATATGGCCTGGAAAAGGCCTGGAAAGTCCTTGAATTTTTTCCCCCAAAAAAGAGTACGAACCCTGAAAACAGATCTTCCTTTGAGTAGTACTTCCGAAAGCACTTGTCACGATTCCTGTACCAAGAAAATATAACTCCAGGTGCCAGCAGGTTTTTCTCATAAAGTCTTGAACCTAGTAATTCACTCTTTTCCTTCGTGAGCCCCAGTTTTCTTATCAAGTCATTCAACTCGGGCTGAGTAAACATTTTTGGTAAATGGTCAAATTCTTCTGGTTCGAAACTCATTTCCGCAGTGTCTGAATGTAGAGAACTGCTTTCAGATTCATCACTCAAGTTAGCTGGTGGTGTAGGTACTGGTAAGTCAAGTCCATGAGGAACAAGCCGTATGGCTGATGGCAGATTTGGGTATTTAATTCCTTTCTTATTCTTTTTGTTAAAACCAGCAACATTGCACATACAGAAATAAGTCATTGTGGTGGTTCTTCTGTTCACGCCATATAATTGGAATTGCAAACGGCATTGCGTTCTGTTTTTCTTTGTACCAGTACCGCAGTCCCTCGCCACAACCGTTACAAGCAACGTGAGGTGCAAACGACTTATCTTGGTCGTCGCCTTTAACTTTGAAGTACGCAAAGTATAGTTTATTCACGAATGAATCTAGTTTACGTACCTTACCATCAAACACATAACATCCACAAATGTAACAAAATTGCTGAGGACTTCGCACACACACTGTCTTCTACACAATCCCGACGCACTAGCCATACTCAGAAACTAACGTTTTACTTTCACACTTCAAATATAGGACGGGCACATGCACAAGGATGCCTGCCCTCTGCTCAACTGATAGGATATTCAGTGAGGGAATGTGAGGGTTCTTTAAATAGGAACTCTAAAGGGTACAATAAACAAGCGGCGTCGCATCGACGGCTCTGACGCGATGCAGCAGCGTCTGAAAACAAACAACAAAACACAGAAGTATGCAGGAACATTCGTTGACAAGGGGCATTTCTCATAGTAATATAGCATTTCCTAGGTATAAGTCAAGTTCTTTGTGGATATTTAAGTGCGATTGTGAGGAGATGACTCTACATTACATACAATGTGGATACGTCAGTACACGTATACGGAAAAAACAATATTGTGAAACAACTAGATGTGATGGACCAAAACTAACGTTATTTTCAGATTCAGGACACAGATTTCCACAAGAATCACCTACTTTCGCGTTTACCACAGAACCATTGTTGGCTAGTGTTATTTATTGTTTTACTAATTTTTCTTTAAATTATCTTATTCTATTGTTATTGTGATTCGAGGGTTTGCAGCAAATTTCTGTTTCAATGGTTGTGTATGCACGTACATTTTATTTTTATACAACTCTGCTCACACCCTGCACATCTGCATACACACTAAATACACACAAACCTTTAAAGTGTGTGAGTGTGCGCACATTACGGGAGAAAACAAATTTCTTTATTTTACTGTGTAAGAAGTCAGTAATTTCTTTTGATGTAAAAAAGTAATTTTATCTTTCACTTGTTTAAATAAAGAAGACAATGATAAAGTGCGTGGGCAGCTAATCAGTGAAAATCATCTTAATGTAAAAAACTTTAGTGTCAGCCTTTCATAAAATTGGAAAAAATGTTGACACTTAAAATTTAGATTATTCATGTGTGAAGAATTTTTCATCTGTTTATAAATAAAATCTCAAAAGAAAAATGTAGACCAACTTGAAAATTTAGTGAATTCTTCCAAAGAATGATTGCATTGCTCTTTCATTTTTTGTGAACAGAGAAATGTAATCTGTTAGTTGGAGAACATGCTGTAAATGTTCAAGCCTTCATTTTTTTTTTTTTTTTTTTTTTTTTTACCTAATTTGAAAAATGACTTAGGAATATTGATTCAGTTTAGTGCACTTTTGTAATATGTAAAGTGTATTCAGTATTCCACTTCAGTGGTCGTTAAAGAATGAAATTGAATATTCAGTGTCTGAAGCATTTACATGTTGCTATTATTTCTGCTACTGCTGATAATCACTTATTACCTTATTTTTCACTAAAAATGTCACAATAAAGTATTTTTCTGTTGTAGGTTGTTATGGGATTAGTGATGCAGAGACAGCTGTTAGCACTGTTTCTTCTAGCTCGACTGAACCGTGGTTTTGTGATGCCTGTAAAGCTGGGAATATGGCTCCAGTAAATATAGAGGTTTTATTTTTTTACAAACAATTCTGTTTATATTACTGGCATTTACTCTTTTGTGTTTATTTGTATGATGCCTTATAGCTCTTTGCAGTTATAGAGCATCATATTCTGGCCATGACTTAAAATCCCCACATCTGCACCATGAATCATGAATTTTTTTATGTATGGTGAAATTTGACAGTCTAAATTTCTGCAGTTTCAGCTCCCTTGTGCTGGACTGTTAAGCTTTGATTACTAAAGGGTTGCATGGTTTTCCACTCATGTATAAAGCAGCAGTTGCTCTGGCTTTTTTAAAGTTTTCGCCAAAGTGTTCCAACAGTACAAAAAGGTAATCACCAAAACTTTTTTTTTCTTTCGCAAATTGCGAAAAATGGTGTCAGCAGCGTGACTCCTATAAGTAAAGTATTACTTTTTTGTGTTGCATCATTAAAAGGACATTTGGATAAACAGTACCATTTTTTTTTTTTTTTTTTTTGACATCCTTTTTGACTTCAGGTTAATTCTTATTGCTGTGTTATGTTTTTCATTATCATTAATAAATGAGTGGTAGGCAATGCATGTAACTAACAAACTAATTAAGAAGAAGGTAGTGTAGAACACGCTAAGTTACGTATAAAAGTTTAATGCAAATATATTTCAGCCATTACTATGGCCTTTATCAGTGCGACTACGATTGGTTTACGTTGCCAGATTGGAAAGGTAAGTTTTGTAACGGTAACTCCGGGTGACGTAATGCAATGAGGGATTTCCAGATGTAAGGAACGAAATTAGGGAGCTCAGAGTTGCAATTTTTGGAAAATAAAATTTCCAAACTTTCTCTAAACCTCAGAGAATATCGATTTTGGAAGGGAGCCAACTTTTTAGTATCGGACCAAAGTGGAATAGCAGAAGTGTCAGCCATGGTAATTAGAGACAAGGGAGAGGAAGGTTTCCCGAATTTCACATCAGATTTGTGTTCCTGAAGTCTTGAGAGAATTTTCCGAAATGAACTTCCTATGTACACGGTTAATCCAAAATTAGTCTTGATCGGAATTTTATACACTCCAGGTGAAGAAAGCAGAGGTCTTGGGTCTCTGTCATTACGGAGTATAACAGAAATTGAAGGGGAAGAATGAATGGCAAGTCTATATCCTTCTCTTTTGAAGATACTGATGAGTTTGTAGGCAGAAGGTTTGTGGTAAGGGATTGAGCCAGCAAATGTTAGTTCCTTTTTTGGTGAAACAGGTTGAAGAGCAACAACTGGTTTTTTCTTAGCATTTTGAATTAATTTAGAAACTAGGAGAGGGGGAAAGCCATGTTGAGTAGCGATCAAGCGGATGTTTGCTAATTCATTTGTTAGATTAACTTCAGTGTTTCAAACCAAATGAGCTCGATGAATGACAGACTTGAGGGCTGACAGTTTATATTGGTGGAAGGTATGAGAATTGAAAGGAATAATGGTATTGGTAGAAACTGGTTTTCAGTAGACAGAAGTGGAAAGAAGATTATTACATTTTGAGATGCTGACATCCAAGAAATTTATCTTGCCATCAATTTCTTCATTAATAGTGAATCTAATGGACAGGAATTTTTCAATGATTAAATTTGTGAGTTGCAATAGATCTAAAAAGGATGAGGTCAGATGACAAAAATATCGTCGACATAATGGAGCCAAAACATAGGTTGTTGGTCATATTGCATCACTATTGATTGCTCAATATTTTGCAGGTAAACTTCAGCCAAAAGTGGGGAAAGAGGTGACCCCATCGGTACACCTTGGTTTTGTTGATAGCATTGATTATTAAAAACGAAGAAACTGTGTTGACGAAGAGAATACAGGCAATCATGCAAATCCTTGGTTAGAGTGCAGTGCCGTCCATGGGGAATTGTTCTTTGAATTTATGAATGAGTAGCATGTGTGCTTCAAATTGAGGCACAGAAGGAAAAAGTGATTCAATGTCCAGGGTAAACATACTTGCATGACCATCAATGGAGTTTGGAAGTCTAGAGATGAATTCAGCAGTGGATGAGATAGTGAAGAGGTGGTTATTAGTGATAATCTTGAATTTTTTGGCAAGACATTTTTCCAGGTTACAAGCAGGAGAGTGAGTATTTTCCACAAGAGGTCTAATTGGAGCATTAGCTTTGTGTAATTTTATTTGGGCAAATAATCTAGGAGAATTGTGGAAAGAAGGAGCGGAAAAATCTCCCAAGAAAACCTGTAACGACTGTAACTTATTGAGGCGATCTACAGATGATTTCAAGGTTTCCACAGGATTTTTAGGAAGAAGTTTGCAATTGGTGGAAAGGGGGAAATCATTGACTTTTTTATTAAGGGTGTCCTTTTCGATAATGACTGGAAGGCCGACTTTATCAGCCATACATACAGCTAAATTATTAGTGTTTAGGAACTGTTTAATTTCAAGAGCTTTGAGGCAAACTTAGTATTAGTGACAGAACTTGAGTGTGCTTGCTTAATAAAGATGGCAGCAGCCTGAGTACGTATTTTATGCTTAGCATCGGAAGTGGTGTAATGAATAGCAGATTCAAGCAAGGTGATGGTTTCCATGAGATTCTTATTTGAAGGAGGAGCAAATTTTGGGCCTTGGTTAAGACAGTCGTTGACTACGGAAGGCAGAACAAACGTAGACAAGTTGACCAATTTAGCGGCATTCAAGGTGGGAGAGTCCATGATTGACTCCCGTTGAGAGCGGTTGACAAAATCTGACTGTGCGCATAAGAACCATAATTTCTTAGCATGTTTTTTGTCTTCACAGAATTTGACAGAAGAGATGGATTGATGAATCATAACCATGAAGATTATTTGCCCAAATTAAATTACTCAAAGCTAATGCTCCAATTAGACCTCTTGTGGAAAATACTCACTCTCCTGCTTGTAACCTGGAAAAATGTCTTGCCAAAAAATTCAAGATTATCACTAATAACCACCTCTTCACTATCTCATCCACTGCTGAATTCATCTCTAGACTTCCAAACTCCATTGATGGTCATGCAAGTATGTTTACCCTGGACATTGAATCACTTTTTCCTTCTGTGCCTCAATTTGAAGCACACATGCTACTCATTCATAAATTCAAAGAACAATTCCCCATGGACGGCACTGCACTCTAACCAAGGATTTGCATGATTGCCTGTATTCTCTTCGTCAACACAGTTTCTTCGTTTTTAATAATCAATGCTATCAACAAAACCAAGGTGTACCGATGGGGTCACCTCTTTCCCCACTTTTGGCTGAAGTTTACCTGCAAAATATTGAGCAATCAATAGTGATGCAATATGACCAACAACCTACGTTTTGGCTCCATTATGTCGACGATATTTTTGTCATCTGGCCTCATCCTTTTTAGATCTATTGCAACTCACAAATTTAATCACTGAAAAATTCCTGTCCATTAGATTCACTATTAATGAAGAAATTGATGGCAAGATAAATTTCTTGGATGTCAGCATCTCAAAATGTAATAATCTTCTTTCCACTTCTGTCTACTGAAAACCAGTTTCTACCAATACCATTATTCCTTTCAATTCTCATACCTTCCACCAATATAAATTGTCAGCCCTCAAGTCTGTCATTCATCAAGCTCATTTGGTTTAAAACACTGAAGTTAATCTAACAAATGAATTAGCAAACATCCGCTTGATCGCTACTCAACATTGCTTTCCCCCTCTCCTAGTTTCTAAATTAATTCAAAATGCTAAGAAAAAACCAGTTGTTGCTCTTCAACCTGTTTCACCAAAAAAGGAACTAACGTTTGCTGGCTCAATCCCTTACCATGAACCTTCTGCCTACAAACTCATCAGTATCTTCAAAAGAGAAGGATATAGACTTGCCATTCGTTTTTCCCCTTCAATTTCTGTTATACTCCGTAATGACAGAGACCCAAGACCTCTGCTTTCTTCGCCTGGAGTGTATAAAATTCCGATCAAGACTAACGTTGGATTAACCGCGTACATAGGAAGTCCATTCCGGAAAATTCTCTCAAGACTTCAGGAACACAAATCTGATGTGAAATTTGGAAAACCTTTATCTGCCTTACCTCTTCTTACCATGGCTGACACTTCTGCTATTCCACTTTGGTCCGATACTAAAAAGTTGGCTCCCTTCCAAAATCGATATTCTCTGAGATTTAGAGAAAGTTTGGAAATCTTATTTTCGAAAAATTGCAACTCTGAGCTCCCTATTTTCATTCCTTACATCTGGAAATCCCTTATTGCATTACGTCACCCGGAGTTACCGTTACAAAACTTACCTTTCCAATCTGGCAACGTAAACCTATCGTAGTCGCATTGATGAAGGCCATAGTAATGGCTGAAATATATTTGCAATAAACTTTTATACGTAACTTAGCGCGTTCTACACTACCTTTTTAATCATTATCATTATTCAATACATGGCCAGATGTAGGAATTTTTCCATTAGCTTTGTTCACAAGGAATGTATCACCTTTTTTTTAAATTAACAGTATTTGATCATTTCACAAATTGTAGGTTACAAGCTTTGTGATCAAAATATAAGATTAAGATAAACAATGTTATTTCTCTATTATTTTATTTTTTCATCAGGACGAATGGTAACGCAAATATTCAGATGCTATGTGACATCATCACACACAGTGTTGATGGTCGCATTGATCAGCAACAGTATTTTGGTTCCTCAACGGTGTTGACAGACACGTTGATCAAAACATTCTTGATGATGTCATGTACTATTTGAATATTTACACCCCATTCATCCTGATGAAGCTGAGCCAAAGCCTAGTGAAACATTGGTCAACACAAAGAAATAAAATAATTGTGAAAGAATGTTTATCTTAATTTAGTACTTGATCATGTTAGCAGAGGTATGTGTGTGTGTGAAAGACCTTTTATTCATGCTCCTGTGATTAAGAGTTAAGTTACTTTCATGTATGGTTGGTTCACAGAAAGAAGTCTTAAATTTTACTGTTTTGTGTTTTTGTCCTGGGCTTGAAAAATACTATGTCTGAGATGCCCATTGGCCATGGCAGGCCTTCACAATCAAGTTGCTCTGTCCAGGCAACTAAATTTAAAAATAAGAAAGTTTGGAGTAGAATTTCTTACTACAAGAAAAAAGACAGTAGTCGCATGTCGTGCTTCATTTCACTGCTAATCACAAGAAGTTGTATTATTGTTACGGAGTGCCAAGGACAGAAAAATATCACTTCTTTAATTATATGTATTTATGTTGTAGGTTCAGAAATTGGAAACCATATGTAGTTTTGCTCCAACTGTTTTTTATAATCAGCAACAGGATGCATGCCTCTGATGGAATTAGACTCCGGTGTTTAGTGACAAAGGGCAAAAACTTCAACGAAAGGAACATGGCAGAATCAGTAAATTTCTAAAATAGCCATTTCATTATCATACCAATTTCAGCATCATCTTAATTGAGATACAAAGAAATAAAATTGAGATACATGATTTTGTGCATTGAACAGTTTGAATACAGACACTTGAAACGGAAATGCAAAACATGTAAAAAAAAGTTCACCCTTTTTTACTTTAAAAAGAAATTAGGATTCTGATTTGTTATTTTAAAAAATAAATTTTCCTGGGCATCCAGCTTTACTACCTAGACAAGTAAATAATTTCTGCACATGCCCAGCTGAGCATGTAACTTTTCAGATACTTTTCGAGCTGTGTTATGGCTTTTATGGAAAATGTAAGGAAGACAAAAAAAAAAAAAAGTTCTCAAATCTGTAGGATTTTTACATAGGAAAATTGTCTTGCATAGATTTTATTCAACTTCAAACATCTGTAATATGATTGTTTGAACTTCAGAGAAAAAAGAATTCATTAAGTTAATATGTTTTTGTTTTTTTTTTTGCTCTTTTTAACTGAATTTTTCTGTACACCTAACTTCTAAAATAGAATTTTTTTTTCTTTTTTTTTTACAAAATAATGTATTTTTCTCAGACATTCTTGTAATTTGATATATGATTTAGAATGTTCTATTTTCAACATCAAAATTTTAAATGAAAGAACTTTTTCTCAAGCTGTATTTCTGTTTTTGCCAAAGATGCTTATAGATATTTATTTAAAATTTTGTGCTGTATTTCTATGTTTTGTTGTGGTCATTATCGTAAATACCTAACAGGAATTATAGAGGATAAATTTATTAAGGTACATTACCTCTCAAATTTTCAATCTATACACTAGATCATCGTCAGGGTTTCTTGCGTCTTACTACTTCCACAGGTCCGGTGACCAAGCCTGGTTGATTTACCATCCAGCATGGTCATTGATATTGCCACCTTTGTGTCTTGTAAATTTCCAGGGATTCCTCTAATTTCCAGATAATTGCGTGGGATTGATGCTTTATAACTTGTAAGGAGTCCCATTCTTTTTTGTGGCCAGTTTGTTTGTATGAGCCTGTCTAATCCTATTTTATTTGAAATGTTCCTTATTGCTGCTTTGTGTTCATTAATTCTGGTGGCTAACCCTCGTCCTGTTTCTCCTATGTGTGGTAAACCACATGAACACTCAATTTTATAAATGATTCCTTCCCGCAATTAAGTATTTTCTTCTCTTTGTTTTAGGGATGGTAAGTATTTTTTTTAATTTTGTTAATTAAACCTGGAGTCAACCTAATTTTATATTTAGTGCTGATTTTCTTTAGGTTTTCAAACACTGTCTTGTGGTAAGTGACTTTTCTTGTGAATAAATAGTCAATGTTCTCTTTATTTTTTACTGTAGTGCTGGTTCTATTCCTACCAGGATTCTTTTCCAGTAGTTCATGTATTCCTTTTGAAGGGTGATCATTTTCTAATAAGATTGATTTTAACTTATTTTTATGTTTTTCTTTAGCTTCTGAAGATGAATTCAGCTTTTCAACTTTTTCTTTAAATTGTAAAGCTACATTTTTCTTTATATATTTAGGGTGGTCTGAGTTATAATTTAAAATGTTTACCTGTATTTTGTAAGCTTTTTGTATAACTCTGTGGTAAGATTTTTTCCTTCCCACTTTAAAGTAATGTCTAGGTAATTTAGCTTATTTTCCTTTTGCTTTTCTAATGTAAATTTCAGGGATTCATCGTGGGAATTAAAACCTTCTAGAATCTTTGTTGAGTATTCATTCAAATCTTGGTCAGTGATGAAAAGGATATTATCCATGTATCTAGTATACATGCAGCAATTAGAAAGTTTCAATAGAAGGCCAACTCTATTTTACTAACGTAATAATCCCTGAAACTTTACAAGACACAAGGTGGCAACGTCAACGACAATGCTGAATGGCAAATAAATCAGGCTTGGTCGACAGACCTGTGGAAGTGGTAAGACACAGGAACTCCTGACGAGGATCTAGTGTATAGATCAAAAATTTGAGAGGTAATGCACCTTAATAAATTTATGCTCTATAATTCCCATACTAAAAGTAATTAGAGGAAGCCATGAAGTCATTAGTTATTAGTAGTAATTATTTAAAAAAAATTATCTCTCCTCCCCACCCTTCTCTCTTGAACACATACAAACACCTCTGTGTGTGTTGGAGAGAAATATTCCAATTACAGCAAATAAATGATGCAAATGTGCTTGTCTTTTTTTTTTTTTTCCATGTCTTTTTTGTTGATGTACATGTACTGGTGGTACTCTTTGTTGATCAATTTTTTTTTTTTTTATCAGGCCTGTGAGTTATGCCCAAATGCTGGTGGAATATTTAAAGAAACAGATGTTGGAAAGTAAGTCATATTCTTATGTCTGAATGTATTTGTCTTTAAAAATTCCAGCACTTGTATGTTTTTCTCTTTCTTTCAATTCTTGTTAGCTTATAACCATTAAAAATGTTTCAGTTCATATATCAAGAAGTATGTCTGTGAATCGATTTGTTTTTCTTTTTCATATTTCTTGCTGTGTTTAGTACAGCTGGTTGCTAATCTTCGAGTTATGAAACATTTTAACATAAATTTTTGTGAAATTAATGATAGATTTTTTTTTTCCGCTTTTCATGTCAGCAAAATAGATTTTAAATATTTATGCTGTACAGTGTATGAAAGTAAAAACTGGATCTTTGATACTGTGCACAAATACACTGAAGTGCCAGAAAAACTGGTACACCAGTCTAATACTTGGTAGGTCTCCCACGGGAGTGCAGGACTGCAGAAATACGACGGGGCATGGACTCCACTAGCTTCTGGAAATATGCTGTAGGCAATGCACATCATACTTCCTGCAGAGCGTTCCACAATTCGGGTGTATTCCGAGGTCTCGGATTCCTGTGTTCTATAGCGCGTTGCATGGCATCCCAAATGTGTTCTATCACGTTCAGATCTGGGGACTTGTGTGGGAATGGCAACACCCCAAACTCAGATGAATGCTCATCTAACCATAATGTGGCATCCCTACACTTGTGTGGAGGTGCATTGTCCTGTTGGAAGAGGCCCAACCCATCAGCATGAATGCAGGACATGAACGGGGTGTACCTCATCAGAAAGGATGCACACATAGCTTTGGCAGGTCACAGACGTCTGTAGATGTACCAGGGCTCCCAGTGAAGTCCAGCAAAACACACCCCATACCATTACGGACCCCCCACCAGCCGGTACAGTTCCCTGTTGACATGCGGGATCCATGGCTTCATGGGGTTTGCGCCACACACGAATCCTTCCATCTGCCCGATGCAGTTGGAAACGCGACTTGTCAGAGAAAGCTACTTGTTTCCAGTCATCAAGTGTCCAGTGACGGTGTTGCCGTGCTCAAGCGAGGCACATAGCTCTGTGTCGTGCACCCATGAAGGGGACTGGAGTTGAGCGTCGGTTACCAAAGCCCATATTGTGCAGGGTACATTGTGCAGTCCGGACGCTGATGCTTGTTGAGGCTCCCGCATTGAATTCTGATGCTACCTGCGAGAATGTCGCGTAAAACGATTCTTGACAGCAGGCGATGGTCACGCTCGCCCAATGTCTTTTTATGGCCACACTGGTATCGTAGCTTGGAGGTTTTTGCCGGAATTCTTGTAGTCACAGTACACCCTTGCAATGGTCGTCCGTGAAAATCCGAACTTCGTTTCTACCTCCGAAATAATATGGCCCATCTCACGAGCACCAACTATGACACTGCGTTGAAAATCTCTTAAATCGTTATTACTTGTCATTCTCATACCGAAAACAGCTCTGACAGCTGACAAGGATGTCTATCGCTTTATATATGCACTGGAGTACGCAACCGAGTATGCGCATAGGTGACGTTGCTATGTATTTTGCATAAGCTCGTCTGTACCAGCTTTTCTGGCACTTCAGTGTACATCATAAATTTCATGCCAACTAGGCGGGAGACTCCGGATTTTCTGCCCTTCCTTCTGTATGAATGTCAAATTCTCCTGATTTTCACCAAGAATTAGCTGTTAGGATGGTCAAAATTCCATCAACCACCACCATGATTTTGAACCGCCTGTGAAATCTTTTTTTTTTTTTTTTTCTGTGTCGATGCAAAGTGGCAATGCAATTATGAGTTTCGTACTTTACCTCTATTCCGACCTGCAAAAAGAAAGCCACCCCGGTGACGCAGTGGTGTAAGCTCTGTCTTCTGACCCTATCGTCCTAAGTAAGGGGGGGGGGGTGATTTTCTTCCAGTCTGATTGTCATACTATGCCTTCAGCTAAGAGCTCACCCGCTCTGGCACTAGAATACTGGGAAGGATCAGTAATTGATTGACAGATGGAAGCTGCCCCGCCTTCTCCTTGCAGTTCAGTCTTTCAACCCCTCGTTTCAACAGAGCCGCTGCACACATTCTAAGTGACGATAAACAGTTCAGTTGCAACAAATTCACTTAACGACAAAAGGGAGTGGTTACAGTTGGCCTCGCCTTGTAACGAAAGGCAATGTTAGTACAATGCTTTTTCTTGTCTTCGCTCGCACAACCTAAAGAAGAAACGAAAAACGGTTGACTTCTGTTTCATTCGTAAAAACAACAACATGCAGGCCATTTTACGTTTTCATTATCTTGTGGAATCGACGTACCTGCGAATGAATTTCAGTAGGGGGAGCGGATGGTGATTTTCGTGCTGTTTTTTTTTTTTTTTTTTTCTCTCCATGCATTTTAGTGGACCAATAATCAGGGCTGCCAGACCTGCGCCGATTGTGCCAGCCCCCGCCAAAACATTGTTCTTGCGCCATTCTGCTAAAAAATCACGATTTTGACGAAATCTGCAGCAATTTTGCGCCCAAAGGTAAAATTTACCGGTCATCGATATTTTAGCGTAATCTTACGACATTAAAAATCGATTCAGCGGTTAATTCGTACGTGAGATTCTTTCGCAGAGTCTCCTCCCCGCCTTTTTTGTCATTGGGGGGTCGTATTCCATCTGGGGACATTGTTTTGTCTTTTTAAACATTCAGAAACGGAATGCAGATTTTCCCCGTAATCATATTTTTTTTCTCGCGCAATGTTGCTTCTGTTTAGTATTGTTGTTAAATATAATTTCATTGCATAATTTCAGCTTGAAATTGTAGGCAATGGTTTCCAAAAACGGAAGTTAGGCCGCCCAAAAGTTTCCCCGTAATCTTCGCCCACGAGATTCTCTCACTGATTCTAGGAATTCCATCTTTTTTGTTATCATTTAAACCAAACACGTGATCAATGCACAACTGAACTGAAATTTAGGGAGGATTGGTGGGGGGGGGGGGTCGTTTTCTCCGTTGGAGGACGGAATTTCATGCTTCGAAAACGGAAAGTAGACGGAGGTAAGGTTTCTCTCATAATTGTCATTTGTTTTTCTCATGATGTTTCCTCTACCCAGTATTGTTAGATTTCATTTTATTCCATAAATATTTGTATTTCAGCTTGAAAATGTTGGATAAATTTCTGAAAACAAAAGTCGGACGGAGCGTAGATTTCTTCCGTAATTCTACCCCCACCCCCACCCCACCCCCGACTGCGATGTTCCCACTACTATGTAGTTGTTAAATGTCATCACCCTCGTAAATGTGTGTGCATTTTAGCTTGATAAGGGTGTGGAAGTTTTCAAAAACGGAAGTGACTAAGTTTGGAAATTTGTAAGAATTGATACATGGTGTTAAAAAAAAAAAGTATTCATTCTCTGAAAATTACACCATTTATCTAAAGTAGTGAAAGCTCTGGTATCAGAATTCATGGTGCTCAGGCTGAAAGTTCTTTAATCATGATGGATAAAATTGTCATCTGAGAAAGTAAAAAAATAAAAAAGAAAGAAAAGTAACAAAGAAAAATGGCAAGGGAAAACTATCAGCAGAAAAAAAAGTAAACAGTGAATGCTGTGCAGTGGCAGAGTCAACAAAAGACAAATATGGCTGTGGAACTTGCTGAGAAGAAAGTAGGGTTTGCACACAAGAGGTAACCAGAGCTAATGTTCTAGCAAGTACAAGAACAAAACCAGGAAAAAAACTGTTTGAAACTATGTCTTTCAAAACCACCTTGTTTTGTTTGGAATTCCGTAATTTTATAATTGTAAACACAGTGGTGTGATCTAGTTATGTATTTTCAAAAATAAATTACAGTGAACGATTCAGTTTTGTTCATGCTGCATAATATTCACAGTTTCTCACCACACAGTCTGATTTTTCACCAAATTAAAAAATACAGCTTTGTTTTTTTTCTTCATCAGTCTCATGTATGTTAATTAAAATCGCTCACGAGCATTATGGATAAATGAAAGGATTGTTTGTATCGCATAATTTGTAATCAATTATCAGGAATACTGATATTTTGGTTCTTACTTAAAGTCTGAATTTTGCCCCGTACATTCAGGGAGCAGAGTTTTTTGGAGGTTTTCTTTTCTTTTTCTCATTTTGACCTACCTTGGGGAACATCTTCACCCTCACACTTTTCTTTTTCCTGATGGAAGGTGCATTGAACCACTTACTAACTCGCAATTGTCTGCTTAATGTCCATGTCTATACATGCAGGACCCCACATATGCAAGAGCAGTGGCTCTTTCAGACAGCAAGGAAAAAAAAAAAGTCATAAACTGATTCTACTACTACTGAAGAAGGGGGCAATCCCGTGCCAAAACGTCACTGTGCAAGCGTTAAGCGATGGAAGCAGCTTTTATCTAACCAACTTTACTAAATCTCACTGTTATCTTATAGTTGGTTCCAGTTGCAATTGTTCACAGCAATAACGAAAGTTTGACATTGATAATTACTGGATGAAAAACATTGTATGAAGAGTATCATGGCACAACTGCTGGAAGGTGATTTTACAATTTGATTACTAAATGTTACATTAGTTTTCCTTTTATATCGAAGGTACGTTTTCCTTCAGAAAACCTTAGGAGTTTGTGATGCACACGCAAACCACGTACGCATGGCTTGCCAGTTGGTTGGTTTTAGATATAATGTATTTTCATCTGAATGTCATGAATCTCGAAAAATATGCTGCTAAAAACCAACCAAACAACAAGCAGTAATTACATGTTATTTGTTCTTCCTAAGTGTATATTCACAAGTGTTCAGTAAAAATAGCAACAGTTCTTGGACGCAGCAGCATCCTATTCGTGTTACAGTGAAACAAATGCATTCAGAAGAAAATCCCTGATATTAATGTGTTACGCTTAAAATATTGCAGGTCATGTAGTTTTCAATAAATTGTGGGTAGTATAATTGTTTTCCCATTTTTCTCACAGTAGGAACGACAGAAATGCTAAGTAACAGTTGTAAGAGAAGCAGTAGAATGTCAACAAACCTGAAATATAAAATTTTTTCATAGTTCATAAAATAATGGTAATTCAGTATATAAAAATAATTTAAAGCACAACATGGACTTAAAACAATTAAAAATACTATCATTAGCTGCTTCAAAACCTGAGTTCTGCTCCAAAATGAAAATTTTCTCGCTCCAAAACCTAACGTTTCTGCTCCAAATTGCATATTTTCCCGCTCCAAGAATTGCTCTGAAACATGGTAGGGGCACTAACACCCCTGAATAATACTACTTGTGGAAAATTGTTCCTACATCTAAAAAATGTTGATAAAAAATAGTGCTCATGTGATTTTATGAGTTGTAAAAATCTCCCTATTTTCAGATTTTGAAGGTTGGCATGTCTGCAATACAAATTGCACAAGCTTAAGAAATACTCGTATTTAATTCACTCCGAAATCTGTGGTGGGTTCCTCCATTCAAAACAGCAGGTGTGTGAAAATTGACACTAATGTTGATCTTTAGCTGGCCACTTGTTTTTCTCTCTGCTATTGGACATGGGCAGGAAAGAAACCATGTTTAGAAAGATATAACAGCAAGTGTGGTCTGGTGTTGCCACCATTCAGAAAAAGGTAGGAGGGGGGGGGTACTGCTTAAAAAAAGCATGAAAGATTCACCTGTCATTTGTGTGCTGTGAATTGCTTGTAACAGTGCTGTATGTCCAATAAATAAATAAATGTTGATTAATTTTAAAACACTCAAACATGTAATAGCATGAATTTTTGTGCAGGAATAAAAGCACTGGCAATTAATTATATTTGTGTAATTGCATGAAAATAATATTTTTCTGTGTAATTAATTTTCCTTCTCTTTTATAGGTGGGTGCATCTTGTTTGTGCATTATATATCCCAGGAGTGGCCTTTGGAGATGTTGATAAGCTTACCCCTGTAACTTTATTTGAAATGCCATATTCACGTTGGGGAGCAAAGGTAACCTTAAAATTCTACCTTAAAATTTTAAAAGCAGTATGAAACATCATTTATTGCAATAAAACGCAACATGAACAGTTTACTTTTTTTTTTTTTTTTTTCATTGCACTGGGCTTTACACCCTTTTGGTGCAAAAATCAGCATGACACTCTCCAGACTAGCTGACTGTGATAGGTATACTATTTGTAGCAGGACATTATGCAATGTATTTTATTTTTTAAGTACACTGTGATTGTTGTAATATAGCATTTAAATGCTGCAATTTTTAGATTTGAACTTCATCTACAGAAGTCAAACTTGATGCGGTAGACTTTGCTTTTATGGTCTAATAGTTTTCTGAATTCAGTAAACTGTCCTAAGAACAACATAATTCCCTCATGTTGCAAATTGGTGTTGCATTCTTGAAACAACTTTTCACTCCACAAGATACCAACACTGACCATTAAAGTGAATGAAAATAAAAGACTAATATACACATCTACAATGTCTGTTCCATAAAAACTGAGAGTACAATCACACAAAATGAAAAACTTATAGGTACAGCAAAATATATGTTATTCTTTCTCAAAGTATTTTCCTTCTGATGATACGCAACGGTCCCATCGTTCAGTCCACTTTTCAAAGCATATGGCGAAGACATTTTGTGGAAGCTGCTTTAGCGACTTCTGTACAGCTTGAAGCTGTGCCACGGAACTTCTCCTTCATTGTTGGAAGCAACCAGAAATTGCACCGGGTGGGCGAGGTCAAGACTGTAAAGCAGGCTGTGACATGATTTCAATACTGCATTTTGTAAGAAACTGTTGAACACAAGCAGCCACATGTGGGCAGGCATTATCATGGTGTAGGATCCACTTGCCCACCAGTTTCGGTCGCTTAATCAATATGTGTCGTCGCAGACGCTTCAAGGCTGAAATGTAATACTCAGCATTGACAGTAATTTGTGGAGGAACGGCATGCTGGTAGACTACACCTTTATGATCAAAGAAAATCACCTTCCCCAGCTGATTTGGTTTGGCGGACTCTTTTTCGGAGGAGGCGAACCTGTGTGTTTCCAGACACTTGTTGCGTGCTTCATGAGGGGATGGAAATAGTGGACCCATATTTCATCGGCAGTTATTACTGTGTTTAGAAAGTTTGCATCCTTTGCAATCCCAGCACAACTGGCGGTTTCCACTCATGACACACACCTGAACTCTAACTAACAATTGTTTTCTCATCAGGTGATGGGATACCCATCTGGAACACACACGCAATGCAGCAGTAATTTGTCGTGTAGAATGTGTAATACCAACGTTTTTGAAATATTGGTTGATGCTGCTATGTCTTCACACGTCATTCGTCGATCTTCTTGCAGGATTGCCCAAACAGTGTTAACAATACGCTCCGTAACAACACTTTCAGGTTGATCAGGCCTAGTAGCAAGTTCTGTCGACAAATGCGCTGTTTTGAAATCATGGTGCTGTTTTAGTGAGAGATGGGTTTGCCTCCTTGGGGCACTCCGTGGGTAACAATGACACACAGAACAGCAACAAGGGCCTCTGTGAATCTTGGAGAGGTGCCAGCTAGTTCCGTGAGACATTGGCGAAAAGACCCCAACTGCTGGATTTTGTTCCAGAATCCTTAGGTTGAATGACCTACTGGAACCTTCAGCTGTAAGGTTAATCCCCCACACTGATGTACTTACCTGATTAAAAAGGCATAAAGAGAGAAATTAAAGGACTCTAGTGTGGGATATGGTTGACCTACCATACTTGAGAAGGATGGTCCACCATGGAATCAACCTGGAACTGGAAAATGGCGAATGACAGAGACCTCTGCTGAGTTAGTGTAAGATTGATGTATAGAATACTAGAGGTATAAATGGCAAGATGAATGAGGTGATTGGAGAAATGAATAAGTATAGATTATATGTGCTGTGTGTAAGTGAAACCAAAAAGAAGGAAATTAGTATAGAGGTAGTGAATGGAATGGTGAGTCTGTGGTCTGGAGTTTTGGATAATGTGAGAGGACAGACTGGTGAAGATGTGATTTTAAGTGAAAAGATTAAGAACTTGATTCACTATAGCTGCATAAGTGAGAGAATTCTTTGGATTCATTTGAAAGTCAAACTTCAGAGAATTGTAATTGTTGTAGTGTATGCTCCTTGTGACTCGGAATTTTTTGATAGGAAGGAAGATTTCTGGAATGAGCTACAAGCTATTTTGACCCAGTTTGATGCTAAAGAGAAATTCATAATAGCAGGGGATTTCAGTGCTAGAGTAGGCGTGCAGAATGCGATTTCTGATAATGTTTTGGGTAAGTTTAATTATCCTTTTGTAAATGATGATGGTGAAAGACTAATTGAACTCTGCATTGAGAATGGTTTGTGTGCATCTAATATGTTTTTCAACCACAAGTATATGCAGACATATACTTGGGAAAATCGTACTTTGTTGTTTATGATCAGCGTCTGAAACACTTAGTTGTTGACACTCGTGTGGTAAGGGGTATGGATGTTGGCTCTGATCATTACTTGGTAGTGTCACGAGTGAAATTGAATGTTGGTTGGAGGAAAATGAATAGGAAGAGGCGTAGGATGGAAATAATAAATGTTGAAAAGGTCCCTGAAGATCAGCATTATTCTGACTCACTCAGAGAATGACTGAAGGAGCTGAAGTCATGTGAGAGGGATGTAGAAAAGAAGTGGAAATATTTTAAGAACTGTGTTGTCTGTGGCACCACAATAGTGGGTAACAATGGAAGTAATGCTTGGTAGAATAGTGAGAATAAAGAGGCAGCAAAGAGAATGAAGGAAGCCTATTTAGGGTTGTTGCAAGGTAGAGTTTCTGTGGATGAATATTGCTGTAAGAAGCATGAAGCAGCTAAGCTGGTTCACCAGAGTAAGGCAAAAGATAGGAAGGAGATGATGGAAAGGCATGAATTTGCTTTTTGGAAAGATAGAAAAAATTTCTGGAAGTACATGAGAGTCAGGAAAAATAAAAGAAACAGAGTTGTGTGAAGAATAGGATCGGGGAAATGATATGGGAACCCAATGAGTTTAGTGAATGATGGGGTGAATACTTCTGTGAGTTATTAGATCAAGAAAGCAAAGGTGATTCTGAGGCAGAAGCAGATGATGTCACAGTGAAGGATGGAAGCAGAGGAGGGATCTCAAGAGAAGAGGTGTGTAAAGCTCTAAAATCTCTTCAGAATGGTAAGGCTCTGGGAGTTGATGGTATAACTGCTGAGATGTTAAAATATGGTGATGAATCTGTAATTGACTGGTTAACTGAAATTTGCCAGTTGTGCTGGGAGTTAGGAATGGTCCCTTGGGATTGGAAGGATGCTATTATTGTTCCCTTGTATAAGGGGAAAAAAGGTGATCAGACTGACTGCAAGAACTATCATGGCATTAGCCTGCTGAGTGTGTCAGGGAAAGTGTTTGGTAAGGTCATTATTGAAAATGTACGGGGTCTTACATTAGAGAAGTGTAGGATGTTCAGAGTAGTTTTATGCCTGATAAAGGCTGTACTAACCAAATTTTTGCATTACACATGATGACTGAAAAGTACCTGGCTGTTGGGAAGAAAGATTTTGCTGATTTCATAGAGTTAGAGAAAGCTTACAACTGAGTAAATTGGACAACAATTTACATTCGTAACGAAAAAATTTCATTTTAGAACTTCAATATTATGTGATAAAAAATTATTCGAGACAGCGAATTTATCGCTGTCCTTAACTTCTTTTCAACATGTACTATTTTATCCAGGTGCCTAGATAGTACGAGTTGAACAGAAGTTAAGGACAGCAATAAATTCACTGTCATATTCAAATTAAATTGTACACTATTGTGGAAGATATTGAATAAATATGGTGTTACTGGGAATCTACTTAATAGTGTAAATGCCATGCATGTTGGCAGTAGAGCTTGTGTATGAGTGAATGGTGTTTTATCAAAATGGTTTTTTATTGGTGCAGGAGTCAGACAAGTTTGTGTAATGTCGCAATGGCTGTTTAATATATTTATGGATGAGTGCAGGCATGATGATAAGATGGACAATACTGGTTTATGTCTTGGTAATATCTGTGTGTGCAGATTGCTGTATGCTAATGACACTGTCCTGTCGGCAGAGAGCAACAGTGAGTGTCAGAGTATGTTGTCCCAGGTGTACGAAGTCTGCATGAAATTCAAACTGAGTATAAATAAGGGAAAAACCAAAGTTATGGTTTTTGAGCAAGGAACTGGTAGTACTGAATGTAATATAAATCTAAATGGTGTAGTGATTGATCAGGTGAATGAGTTAGTGTATTTAGGAAGCATGTTAGACAAAGAAAAGATATTCATAGATGAAATTAGTTTGGGAGTGAATTCATCATTGAAAGTCGAAGCTGCTTTAGGAGGTTTTCACAGGAACGATGGGTTCTCAAGAAAGTCCTGAATGGCTATGTATGGAAGTTTAATTGTTCCTCCTCTGATGTATGGCAGTGAAACCTGGGTACTGCAGAAGCATAGGAGTCGAGTCATTTGTGTGCTGGAGAAATGCAGTATTTCTGGGGAGGGGGGGGTCATGTTTTGATTGTGTGAGGAACAAAGATGTGTTGCAGTTGTATAATATCAGGCAAAATGTTGTTAGCAAGGTGGAGACTAATATGCTTTGGTGGTTTGGCCATGTTGATAGAATGAGTGATGAAATGTTTACTGAGAAATTTTTTTAGCCCAAGTGGCACACAGGAAAAGGCAGAGGAAGGCCAAGGTGGTCATGGGAGGACCAGATTCAGGAATGTCTGCATGAGAAAAAGATTGAGTATGAAGTATAGAAGGTATTGTGTACAACTGATGTCAGTGAAGCCTTAGTTGCGTGTCAAGATGGCTGTAAATGGAGAAGTTTGATACAGCAACAGTAAGTAAATAATCAGTTAAAAATTTATCTCGTAGTTTGTATTTCTTTGTGGAGCTAACCTCTGAATCTCAGAAAACAAACAGCTTAGTGATATCTCTAAAACTGTTGACTCACCCAAATATTTATCTTTGTAAGTTTTTTTCATTAAATCAACTGCTTCTGGAGCCGTTTTACCCAAACGTTAGCAAAATTTTATCACACAACGCATTTCTCTTTTTAATTCTGAATCACTCGCCTTCATAGCTGTATGGGGAAATGCAGACGTACCTTAAACAACTGCGCAATAACAAAACCAGAATCGTCTGCCATTGATAATAACTGTTGCCATAGATATTTCCTTAATACAGTTAGTCGTCTGCATGGTTATTTTTCCCCTTTGCACTGTTGCCAACTCAAAAAAAATTACTCTCAGTTTTTATGGAACGGCCTTTGTATAAACATTTATTATACATGTAACGGTATACCAAATTTGGTGGTTCTAAATTAAACACTGCAGATTTTATGGAAATTTTGTGTGGGAGCCCCTTGACACCAGGCTCCGACCGACCCCTTCCAAAAACCATCTACGGTCTGAGTTAGGGTACCATGAGGTAGTGTACCAAATTTGGTGTTTCTAAATTAAAAACTGTAGATTTTACGGAAATTTAGTGTGGGACCCCTTGACCCCGGGTTCAGACTCCTTCCAAAAAATATCTGCAGTCTAAGTTAGGGTACCATGAGATAGTATACCAAATTTGGTGGTTCTAAATTGGAAACTGTAGATTTGTATAGCAGACATACAAACAAACAAACATTAAATTTTATTTATACAGATATTGCAAACGTCATCAGCACACTTCCATTTCCATGGGTATAGTTAAGTCATGTTTAAAAGTATATTTGTGCACTGCGTTGTTGTGTATGCAATTGGTAAGGTCCCTAAAAAATGGAAGAGTGGGGCTTAAAAGTGCTGGGGGTGGGGGGGAGAAAAAGAATGTGAACCTTGTTGCAATTTACAGTTCTTTAGATATTTGGTTAAAGAATTTTATGAAGATATCAATGAGAAAATGAATGCTGCTGAAGAAATAATTCCTCACGATTACATAGAAGGCATGAACAAATGTCATAATCTGCACAGAGGGGCACATAATGACCCAAATGTTTGCAAATTTTGTTTATTCTTATTTTGCCTTTTATTTGTGAGATTCTGTTCCTATAATTTTTGTTCTTTTAATCATGCTTCTGCATTTTTTTTTTAGTCATGTGCATTGTGTGAAGATGATAGATACAGCAGGACCGGAGTGTGCATTAAATGTGATGCTGGGATGTGCCGTACATATTTCCATGTTACATGGTAAGTATCTGTTTTTAATGGCAAGAACTAATTTTTCATGTGTGGTGTTATGACAGAAAATATATTTGGATTATTTGAATAGACCAGATTATGTGCAGAAAAAAAGCAAAATATGTATCTTTTTTATATTATTATGCTTGTACTGGTGTATGGTCCTTAATTTCCTTTGTGTGTGTGTTTTTTTTTTTTCTTTTCAGTTGAAGGGCAGTGTTTACATGCTAATCAATTTTATACTTTTGTCACAAGCAGTATTTTTTTCACAAATAGCATAATCTCATATATATAATTTTCGCATCATTAGTTAAATCGTTACAGTAATAAAAAATCTGACTTTTATTAAAATTTTCTTACCTTATTTAATTTCAGACATTTTGGTTGCTAACACATATAATCAAAACTGCATTTTTCCAAAACACTCAATTATTTACATATCAAATGTGACACATTCCCAGAGATCTGCTATGTTGATTAACATAGCTAATATTTAGTATGAAGAGATCATTAGGTTTGAAAATTAGTTCACAAAACTAAAGGTCACATGCATGTTGTGTTTGTACATAGCTCCGTATGAATTTCGCCTTAGCCTTTGTGGGAATCGAAAAGAAGTTTAAGTCGGGAGGGTCAAACATCAAATCAAGCCCAATAGTAGAGGACGTTTCTGATACCGCTTTTCTTGTTGCCAGTTGTGGAAATGAGGTGTATTATTTTTTAATTTGCCTGTTTTCAGTAGATTGCTGATCCTTTGACCTAGCCTTGAGCTTAGAATAGTTCTTTGAGTTTGAGATATTGCTTGTATTTATTCAAGTCTTGGGAGATTAAAACCAGTTTTTTTTTGTTTGTTTGTTTTAAGTAAACTTGTTAAGTAAGCATACATTTAAAGGATCAAATAAACTGTTTAAAAAAATTCTTGAAATATGCATTTTTATTGGTAGTTTGCACATTTTTGCATTGCACTAACATAAAAAATGGCTAAAATATGCAGAAACTAAGCTGTTCTCTGAGATTCAGAGGTTAGCTCCGCAAAGAAAAACAATCCACCAAATAAATTTGTAACTGATTACTGTTGCCATGTCAAACGTCTCCATTTACAGCGATCTTGGCACACAGCTCAGGCTTCGCTTACATCCATCACACGACATACCTTGTGTATTTCATTCATACTCATAATTTTTTTTTCTTTTCATGCAGACACTCCTGAATCTGGTGTTCTCATGATTTCCTTGGCCTTCTTCTACTTTTCTTTCCTGCCACTTGGGCTGAAATATTTTTCTTAGTAAGCATCTCATCACTCATTCTTTCAACGTGGCCAAACCACCAAGGAATATTTGTCTCCACTGTACTAGCAACATTTTGCCTCGCATTACACAACTGCAACACATCTTCATTCCTCACGTGATCAGAGAGTGTGCTCAAATAGGCAACTGCATATAATCCAGACTAGTGATTATGTATGGTAAACCTATTTAGAATAATGTTGGTTCAATAAATTCAATACTTGGCTGAACATCCTATTGTAAAGCAGATTTTGTTCCCATTTTGCTACTATGGTTGCATATAATACTATCTAGAATGAGTCAAATGAAAACCTTAAATAATTTTTTTCTCACAATTTACTGAACAAAAGTGGTACACACCTGTATCATTTTTTAATGTAATCCCCATTTTGTGCAATACAAGTCTTCCAGCGCTTAAAAAGTGTATAGATTCCTGTAGAAAAAAATTATTTCGGTAGTGTGTGCAAACACTCATGTGCCACCCGCTGCACCTCTTCATTGGATGGCACCATTTCTTACTCGCTCTCTTAGTTTCTGGTTGATGATAATGAACTCAGGTTTCATTTCTGTAGGAAGCCATCACCTTCTGCTTAAAAGCGCCAAAAAAGTTCTTGACAGGCAATAACACGTCATCGTTTCAATTCTGGAGTCAGCTGGCATGACACTAATCCTGCAGACACTTTGTTGAACTGGTCTGAACTGGAGCACATCATGGATAATGTAGTGTGCTGAACCATGACTGATGTTAAAAAATGCTGCTATTTTATCCACCTTCAACTGCTGTAAGGGACTCTGTGTGCCTGACCTGGTTGAGGAGAATCTGTTAACTCTGAACTCAGTTACTAAGAGAATCTTTCAGAACTTCGTAGTCTATTCGTACACTTGCTGGAGTGACAGACATGCATTACCATACTGCAACTTCATTCAACGATGAATTTTAATAGGTTTTACGCCTTAACTACTCAAAAAACAGATGATGGAACAACATTGCTCCTCTTTGGTGCGTGTCTCAAGTGGGGTGGCCATCTTCACACTACTACTGTGACATCACTAAGCTTGTCTGCACCGTGCTGCCACCTGTAAGAAAATATTTATGTCATTGGTAACAATATTGCCAAGTTGCAGGACAATGACACTGCATTTGAATTTTTTATCACACTTCTAAGGTTTTCATTTGACTCATAATATTTTTCTAGGTTGTTTGTGATAGCAGAGAAAGTTAAATTTTTAAATGATAAAGCTGGCTTTGAATATTTATATAAAGCATTCACATTTTCAACAAGGAAAAGTTGGGCTATTAACTGAGGTAAAAAGTGTAGTAACTGGCTTATAGATCACTGATATGCTAATAATAATTTTAATTGGTTTCGCACCTCATCGATGTCAGTTGAAAGAAAATTTAGACTTCCCCAAAATTTTGGTGGTCTCATTAAATAAAAGTTTTAGTGGCTAAAATGTTTTACAATATTGGCACGTGTGAAAAAAAAATTTGTATCCTCTTTTTTATTGGTTGTTTGAATGAATGACAGAAGGATTTCTTTATGCTGTAAGTTTAAATATGTGATATTATGCTTCCCCGAATTAAATTGCTTCTTTAATTTTTTTTTTTTTTAGCATCATATTATTAGGTGTGCAACTTAATTCTCGGCCACAGGCACGACACGTTGACAGGAAAATATAGCAAATTGAATACGTACCTAATCAGGAAAATAATCTCCGTCGTGTTGGATACATTTGGGCCATCGGTCAGGGAGCTGCCAAATACCACTGTGGAAAAAAGAGGGCTGTTTCGAGTTGATAAAGTCGTCAATACTTGTGTGGACCTCCTCGACAAAAGTGAAGTGCGTATCACTCAGGTGATGTTGCAGGGAGCAAAAGAGGTGATAATCCGACGGGGAGCAAATCTGCAGGGAGCAAAAGAGGTGACAATCCGACGGGGCGAAGTCTGGAGAATACGCCGGGTGGGACAAAATCTCCCATCTCAGGTCAGGGATCATGTTTAAAGTTGTTTTAGCAGTGCGAGGACTCGCGTTATCCTGAAGCAACAGGACCGACCTTCTGCCATTGCGGGTGTATGGCCTTTTCGCCTCCATTGCGTCACTCGTAACACGAATGAGTTGCTGACAATAACGCTCAGCATTGACCGTTTCACCAGGTTTGAGCAACTCATAGTGTACGGTACCGCACAGATCCCCCCATATGCACAGCAACAACTTCCTGGCGCGAATATTCGGTTTGGCGGTGCTGGTGGTAGGCTGACCTAGATAAACCCATGATTTGCGCTGCTTAGGATTATCGTAGAGGATCCACTTCTCATCACAGATCAAAATCTTGTGTAGGAAATCCTTCTTGAATCTGGAGAGCAAGGACACAGCAACACCGTAGCGCCTAGACTTGTTCGCAGCTGTGAGTTGGTGGGGCACCCAACAGCCCTGCTTGTGAATTCGTCCAAGCTTGTGCAGGCACTTTGCAATGGCTTGCCGAGTTCCTGTGTGAGCTGTGACTGTGTGCGACAGGAATCCGCGTCCAACAGTTGTTCCAGTTCCTCATCATCAACTTTCTGTGGCTGTCCTGAACGTTCTGCATCACGGTGATCAAAATTTCCCTGCTTAAACCACTGGAAACCACTTCTTACACGTAGTGTAGGACACAGCAGCCTCACCCAAAGCAGTACAGATCATTTGCTGGGCTTAAGTGGCACTTTTTTCAGCTGAAATGCAAACAGGAGGCAGTGCCTTAAATGTTGCTTCTCGAATGACATTGCTTTTACCGTCAGCTTTCATCCCTTTTGTCCCTACAGCTGTGAGCAGTTACGGTTGCCTGAAAAGCTGATGGATGGCACTGCAATCAGCCATTATCGCACACAGCTATTTGCATTTGCCGACGTTCTATGATCGCTTGCGGTTAGGGGCCGAGAATTAAGCTGCACACCGAAAACTTATGCTTGGGACCTCATCTGTATAATGTATTTGTTAGAAAAACACTTAATGTGGTATCTCTATTTAAAATCAAATATAATAAAAATTTATGTGGTGACAAAAGTGCATAGAATCGTGAGAAATGAAACCTAGATACACATTAGATGTTGTTGTTTTTAAGGAAAAAATTGTGGAAATGCAGTTGTGGAGAAAAGAAAAATCACACAGATGGACATAGCAATGATCATAAAATTTATTTCTAATCATCTGAACACTTTCCTTTGGTGTAGTGAAGTTGAAATTGTTATTTCTATTGTAGCTAAAAATGGTATCTTGTGCTTCCTTTGCAGGATGTAAAGTGGATTTTAGTATAAAAATATCATTTCTGAAGTGGACATTTGTTCCGATGCATAATTTCCATGTCTTCCAGATCCTCATCATGTTTCTGCTCCTAGTATTAAAATAGCAAGGGAACTCTTAAGTGGTTGAAAATTATTATGTGGATCATCTGTTATTATTTATATTTGGTATACAATAACACATTAATGCCTATATTTCCTTGTTCTCCACATATATTATTGTCACTTCATCTTCCTTGCCTGAACTGCTGTTGTATACTTAAACAGATCAAGTTCATATAAAAAAATTGAAGTTTGCTCATATGATTTCCAGTTGGTTACAAAGCAAGTTGCATTCATTTTTCCCACAAGCTGTACAAAAATTGTCTTCCATCATCAATGTTCCATAGTAGATTTTTAGGAGTAAGATGTTTTCCCTAAAATGTTCAGTGATTATAGTTTTACTCCGTCAGAGAATCCCACATTTACAGTGCAACACGAGCGAGATTATGTGTTCTGTGCTGTGTCCGAAACGAAAGTGTACGGCCCCTTCTTTTTTTACGAGAAAACTGTCACGGGAAGCTCTTTTCTGGATATGTTAAGTTTTTGGTTGATGCCACAGTTGCAGGATGACAGTGACAACTTTATTCCCCAATTGTATGGTGCACCACCACACTGGTTAGGCGACGTGCGAGATTATTTCGATGAAAATCTTCCTCACCAATAAATTGGACGAGCCGCGAACGACAACATGCCACTGATCCAATGGCCACCCAAAATCCTGACTTAACACCTTGTGACTTTTTTTTTGTAGGGGTATGTAAAGGACAAGGTATTCTCCCCTTCCCTTCCTGTTGATCTAGCGGAGCTGAAACAGCGTATCACAGCCACTATCACTGCATTTGATTCAGATATCTTACCTCGCATTTGGGCGGAAATGGATTACCGGCCCGATGTGTGTCGTGTGACTAAGGGTGCACACATAGAACATCTGTGACTGTCTCTAAAAAACATTAAACATTCCCCTACAATTCTGTTACAGGTAACATAAAATATCTTACATTGTTCTTGTATATATATATCATCATCATCATTGTCAACCATTATCAATCCACTGCTGGACGAAGGTCTCCCCAAGTTTCCACCACAGCAGTCTGTCTTGTGCCAGTCTCCTCCATGTCACTCCTACATACTTTCGAATTTCATCCATCCATCTCTCATGTGGTATTCTTCTGGGTCTTTTCCTGTCCCTTGGAATCCAATCTAAAATTTTGGCTGTCCATCGATGGTCTGTCCTTCTGGCAGTATGTCCAGCCCATTGCCATTTCTAGGATTTTACTCTGATCATGACGTCTTCCACTCTTGTCACTTTTCTGATCCACGAGTTCCTCTTCTTATCTCTCCTGGTTACACCAAGCATGCACCTCTCCATGCTACTTTGAGTTGTCTGCAGCCTTTGTATGTCCCTTTTAGTTAAAAGTCCACGTCTCTGCACCATACGTAAGCACTGGAAGGATGCATTGATCAAACACTTTTCTTTTAAGACATAATGGCATATTGCTCTTGAAAATTATGCTGTTTCTTCCAAAAGCTCTCCAGGCAAGTTTTGTACGCCGATTAATTTCTTCATCAATGTGACCCTCACTTGATATCTGCTGTCCAAGATAAACGTACATGTCTGTATCTCCAGCTTTTCTCCATCAATCGACAAATCTTCATTTCTTGTAAAAGCATTGAACATCACTTTTGTCTTCTGAAAGTTCATTTTTAATCCCACTTCTTTACTCTTGTCAGCAAGTTCCTGGATCATACTCTGCAGCTCTGATAGGGTAGTTGCAAAAATGACTACGTCATCAGCAAAACGAAGATGGGTTAGATAATCTCCATTAATCTTTATCCCCTTGTTTTCCCAGCTCAGCGACTGAAAGACACACTCCAATGTGGCATTAAAGAGCTTCGGAGATATGGTGTCACCTTATCTCACTCCCTTTCCAATTTTTATGTGTGTTGTATTTTCAAACAGCCGAATCTTTGCACTTGCATTTTCATAGGTGTTATTAATAATGTTAATGTATGCATCTTCAATACCGCAGGATTTCAGAGCCATTGTAAATGCTGATGGTTTCACCGAATCAAAGGCTTTTTCATAATCGATAAAAGCCATGCACAATGGAAGTTCATATTCCCCTCGCTTTTTCAATTAGTTCTCTCAGTACATGGATATGATATATGATCTATTGTGCTGTAGCCACTCCTGAATCCAGTTTGTTCTCTCGGTTGAGCCATGTCCAGTGTTACCTTCAAGCGGTGTGAAAGAACTTTAGTGAAGATTTTATAAACCACTGATAGGAGGCAGATAGGTCTATAGTTCCTGAGATACTCAATGTCACCTTTTTTATGTAGCAGGATCATTGTAGCATTGTTCCAATCCTCAGGAATCTTCCCTTCATTAAGACATCGAGTGAAAATTTGGGCGAGTACTGTTTCGATTTCTCCACTTGCTTCTTGTATGATATCTACAGTAATTCCATCTTCTCCTGGAGCTTTTCCCCGCTTCATGTTCTTGATTGCATGAACAACTTCTGTTGATAGGACTGGGAGAACTCTGGTACTGGTACCTTTCATGATGTCTGGAGTACATGTATCATCCCTTTCATATAATTTGGAGTAGAAATCTTTCACTCTTGTCAAAATTTCGCCTCTATTTCTTGTTACAGAACCATCTTCTTTTCTCAGTGCCATAATCTGTTTTCTTCCCTTACTGAGATATCCCTTTGCTATCTTTAGGCTTTGGTTGTTTTCAATTGCTTTCCTCACTAGTTCACAGTTGAATTTCCTTACGTCTTCAGTGATACTTTTTCGTACTGTCTTGCATAGCTCTATATATTCCACTTTGGAAGTCACATCTTCTTTAGTTGTCCTCATCTCGCTTCTTTTTTGCATCAACATTTTGGTTTTTCCTGATAATTTGTTCACATGCAACTTGTTCTTAGACCCAGCTAATTTTGTTGCTGTTTCCTTAAGAGCTTTGGTTACTTTTCTGTCAACTTCAGAAATATCCACTTCTTCCGGTGTTAGGCCTTCCAAAGCAGAGAATCTGTTCTTCAGTTCCAACTTGAAGGTATTATGGTGTTTTTAAGGTTGGTTATGTCAATACATTTTGTTTGTCTTATGAGCTTGCCATGTTCAAGTTTAGTGTTGAGGTGCATCTTACATCTCACCAATCTATGGTCACTACCTGTGTTGAACTTGTTTAGCACACTGCAGTCTTCTATGACGAATTTTTTGTTACACATAATAAAATCAATTTCACTTGTCGTCCCATTTAGATGTCTCCATGTTCATTTCCTGTGTGGCTTTTTCTTGAAAAAGGAGTTCAAGATGAAAAACCCTTCTGCCTCTGCAAACTCAACGAGAGTATTTCCACGCTGGTATCTGTTGCTGTGACCGAATTTGCCTACTGAAGTTTCATTTTTTTGCTGTTGCACTATTTTTGCATTGAAATCTCCCATAATTATCTTCAAGTGCTGCTTACCTTTATTATTTAGATGACGAATTTGCTCATAAAATTTTTCAATTTCTTCTTCAGGATGACTAGTGGTGGGTGCATTAGTTTGAATAATCTGAGCCTGGTATCTTCTCGAGAGTTGGATAACGAGTCGTGCAGCTCTGTCAGAGGAACTTTCAACTTCTACAACTTTATCCTTCAGTTTCTTGTTTATTATAAATCCAACACCACTAGTTCCACCACTATCTGTCCACGATAGTAGAAGAGATGTCCACTTTTCAGTTCAATGAGATCTTCTCCTTACCTCACTTAGCCCGACGATGTCCCACTTGATCCTTTGTAGTTCCTCTTCCAATTCAAGAAGCCTTGAATCAGTAGATAGGGAGCGTCCATTATACGTAGCCAAGGTCAGCATCAGATGTCAGCCTAGTCCGGTCCTCCGGGGATTCTTAGCACCGGAGGATCGGACTAGGCTGAGATAATATATAAAATAGCCTTCATGTCGCACTAGCGCTGCCTTGGCCAGGTCCATTCCAGCTGCCGGAGACTTAGGGCCAAGATTTAAGTTGTGGAGTCATTTTGGAGAGGTTTGGCCATAACTCACCACGCTGGCCAAGTGGGTTGGTGAGTGTGGGATAGCATTTCCTCTAATCCCGATGGTATAGTTATACCGCTATTGGCGGTCGTCAGAGCCCCTTTAGTGGGAACAGGATGCACCACGAGAAGGCGGGGTTGACATTTGTCAAGGAGAGGCTGTGATGTTACGCATCCTCTGATCTTACATCCCATATATATATATATATATATATATATATATATATATATATATATATATACACACACACACACACTACTAAGTAGAGACAGTAATAAAAAAATTATTTAACAAGTACAAAAACAACAAAGAAAACCTCAAAACCCAACAGGCATGAGTAAAAAACAAAAATAAAAGTAATATCAAACCTGAATGTAGAAAGTGTCGAGAATGACGAGCCTTGGCTTTATCAAGGACCAGCAAAACTCTGCATTTTCTCACTTCCACAAAGACCTAGTTGGAAATGGGTTTCTGCAAAGCCATAGGTGCAAGTTTAAATCCCACTAAAATTTATAATTAGCATAACCACCCTCAAAATCGCATGAAGAATAATTTAGTAAACGTTTTTACATGCATCTATAACTTTCCTGGCCCAACCCATACTCGTCATCTGCCACAAAAATCAGAAAAACGATTACAAAACTCACAAGTTGTGAGAGGGTTTGAACAAATCATCAGAATTATTCAGCTAAAACATGTTGTTGAGCAACCAAGCTGCCTGAGAGAGAATTTAAACATGAATAACAGTACTAAAAGTACTACAAAGTCTTATTCCTTGTGGTAAAAAAGCATTACCTAAAATGCCATAAAAGAATAAAAATCACAACATAGACTTGAAAGTAAATAGGATTTTTGTACCTACAACTTCCACAAAAACGGATGTCACAAGAACAAAAAAATAATAATAAATATATAAAATGATGCTTTGGAAAAATTACATGAAGTTAACAATTAGTTGCGATATTTACAAATATTCCAGGAGTGCTTTAAGTGTAAAATAATGTAGTTTTTATGCCCCTACCAACAATGAAAAGCATTGTTGACAAAAAGTACAATAAAACGGCTAACTACTCAAACTAAGTGCTCAAAAACATGCATGATATCCAAATTAAGTGAAAGAGAAAATTATAAAGTTAGAAAAACTGCTTGCACCAAATATCTAATGAGAAAAAAAAAATAGAAAATTTCCGCTTTGAAAGTACACTAAAAACCTAGAAAGAAAAAATGTACCTGAACGAAGATTAGAGCTTACCTTCTATGTACCTTCCCCAGCACAAGTGACCCAAAAATGGCCGACCACCCTCCTCGGCCGCTCCCTGGTAGCAGGAGGGTGGTGAGGGGCAAAAAAAGTTTATAATTTTATTAAAAAATAAATAAAAAGTAAACTAGCTGTTCTCTAACTAGAATAACTAACCTAAAAATGGTAAAACTTACGTTAAAATAAATAGGTACTGGTAGTGTCTGTAGAAGTACACTAAGGTAATTAAGTACATATAAAAGTTATTAAATACACTACAAGTATATTTGATAATATTTTTCGTGTATTCTGGAGAGTTATTCTACTCTATCTGGACAAGCAGGACTTCATTCTTAGTTGTGTAATTCTCTTGGAAGAAATTTAACGGGCTGCGTCTTTTTCTGCGGAGAAGACTTGGGAACATCCCCACACCACCCCCTTCTACCAGGGAGCGGCCGAGGAGGGTGGTTGGCCATTTTTGGGTCACTTGTGCTGGGGAAGGTGCATAGAAAGTAAGCTCTAATCTTCGTTCAGGTACATTTTTTCTTTCTAGGTTTTTAGTGTACGTTCAAAGCGGAAATTTTCTATTTTTTTTTTTCTCATTAGATATTTGGTGCAAGCAGTTTTTCTAACTTTATAATTTTCTCTTTCACTTAATTTGAAAATTATGCGTGTTTTTGAGCACTTAGTTTGAGTAGTTGGCTGTTTTATTGTACTTGTTGTCAACGATGCTTTTCATTGTTGGTAGGGGCATAAAAACTACATTATTTTACACTTAAAGCACTCCTGGAATATTTGTAAATATCGCAACTAATTGTTAATTTCATGTAATTTTTCCAAACAAAGCATCATTTTATATTTTTTTATTATTATTATTATTATTTTTTTTTTTTGTTCTTGTGACGTCCGTTTTTGTGGAAGTTGTAGGTACAAAAATCCTATTTACTTTCAAGTCTCTGTTGTGATTTTTATTCTTTTATGGCATTTTAGTTAATGTTTTTTTTTACCACAAGGAATAAGACTTTGCAGCTGTGGGCTAATCCCCCACACTGATGTACACACCTGATTAAAAAGACAAAAAGAAATATTAAGAATGACTCAAGTGTGGGATATAGTGGACCTACCACACTTGAGAAGGACGGTCCACCACGGAATCGACCTGGACTTTCTAAACGGCGTATGAGAAAGAGATCTCTGCTGAGTGAATGTATGATTGATGTATGGAATACTAGAGCTATAAATGGCAAGATGAGTGAGGTGATTGAGGAGATGAATAAGTATAGACTGGATGTGCTGTGTGTAAGTGAAACCAAAAAGAAGGAAATTGGGGTAGAAGAAGTGAATGGCACGGTGAGTGTGGTTTGGAGTATTGGATAATATGAGAGGACAGGCTGGCGTAGGTGTGATTTTCAGTGAAAAGATGAAGAACAACTTGATTCATTATAGTTGCATAAGTGAGAGAATTCTCTGGATTCGTTTGAAAGTGAAACTTCAGAGAATTGTAATTGTTGTAGTGTATGCTCCTTGTGACTCGGAACCTTCTGATAAGAAAGAAGATTTCTGGAATGAGCTAAAAGCTGTTTTTAGCCAGTTTGGTGCTAAAGAAAAAGTTATAATAGCAGGGGATTTCAATGCTAGAGTAGGTGTGCAGAATGCAATTTCTGACAATGTTCTGGGGAAGTTTAATGATCCTTGTGTGAATGATAATGGTGAAAGATTAATTGAACTCTGCATTGAGAATGGTTTGTGTGTATCTAATACATTTTTCAACCACAAGTATATACACACATATACTTGGGAAAATCATACTCTTGGTCAAAAGAGTGTGATAGATTTTGTTGTTTACGATCAGCGTTTGAAACACTTAGTTGTTGACACCCGTGTGATGAGAGGTGCGGATGTTGGTTCTGATCATTACTTGGTAGTGTCACGAGTGAAACTTAATGTTGGTTGGAGGAAAAGGAATAGGAAAAGACCCAGGATAGAAAGAATAAAAGTTGATAGGCTCCTTGAAGATCATCAGCGGTACTCTGACTTACTCAGAGAACGACTGAAGGATCTGAAATCTTGTGAGAGGGATGTAGAAAAGAAGTGGGAATGTTTTAAGAACTGTGTTGTCACTGCTGCTAAAGAGGTCTGTGGTACCACAATAGTGGGTAACAATAGAGGTGATGCTTGGTGGAATTGATGAGGCAGTAAAGAAAAAGAAGGAAGCCTATTTGGGAATGTTACAAGGTAGAGTCTCTGTGGATGAATATCGCTGTAAGAAGCATGAAGCTGCTAAGCTGGTTCGCCACAGTAAGGCAAAAGATAGTAAGGAGAAAGTGGAAAGGCATGAACTGGCTTTTTGGAAAGATAGAAAGTCCTTCTGGAAGTACATGAGACTCAGGAAAAATAGGGGAAACAAAGTTGTAAGTTGTGTGAAGAATGAGATCAGGGAAATGATATGGGAGCCCAATGAGTTAAGTGACAGATGGGGTGAATACTTCTGTGAGTTATTAGATCAGGAGAGCAAAAATGATTCTGAGACAGATGCAGATGATGTCACAATGAGGGATGAAAGCACAGGAGGGATCTCAAGAGAAGAAGTGCGTAAAGCTCTAAAATCTCTTCAGAATGGCAAGGCTCCAGGAGTTGATGGCATAACCGCAGAGATGTTGAAGTATGGTGGTGACTCTATAATTGACTGGTTAACTGAAATTTGCCAGTTGTGCTGGGAGTTAGGAATGGTCCCTCGGGATCGGAAGGATGATATTATTGTTCCTTTGTATAAGGGAAAAGGTGATCAGACTGAATGCAAGAACTGTCGTGGTATTAGCCTACTGAGTGTGCCAGGGAAAGTGTTTGGTAAGGTTGTTATTGAAAAAGTACGGGGTCTTACATCATTGAAAGTGTGGGATGTTCAGAGTGGTTTTATGCCTGGTAAAGGCTGCACTAACCAGATTTTTGCATTACGCATGATGATTGAAAAGTATCTGGCTGTTGGGAAGAAAGATTTTACTGCCTTCATAGATTTAGAGAAAGCTTACGACCGAGTGAATAGGACACTTTTGTGGAAGGTATTGAATGAATATGGTGTTACTCGGAATGTACTTAATAGTGTAAAAGCCATGTATGCTGGTAGTAGAGCTTGTGTACGAGTGAATGGTGTTTTATCAAAATGGTTTTCCATTGGTGCAGGAGTTAGACAAGGTTGTGTAATGTCACCATGGCTGTTTAATATATTTATGGACGCATGCATGCGTGAGGCCAAAATAGATAATAGTGGTTTATGTCTTGGTGATATCCGTGTGTGCAGATTGCTGTATGCTGATGACACTGTCCTGTTGGCAGAGAGCAAAAGTGAGTTGCAGAGTATGTTGACTCGGATGCACGAAGTTTGCATGAAATTCAAACTGAGTATAAATAAGGGAAAAACCAAAGTTATGGTGTTTGAGAGAGGAATGGGTAGCACTGAATGTAATGTAAGTATAAATGGCACTGTGATTGACGAGGTGAGTGAGTTTGTGTATTTAGGAAGCATGTTTGACAGAGAGAACAAGTTGGATGGTGAAATCAGTAGGCGAGTGAATTCTTTGAAAGTCATAGCTGCTCTGGGAAGTTTTCACAGGAATGATGGGTTCTCTAGAGAGTCCCGCATGGCTGTGTATGAAACATTAATTGTTCCTACTCTGATGTATGGCAGTGAAACCTAGGTACTGCAGAACAAGCATAGAAGTCATTTGTGTGCTGAAAAATGCGTTACTTACGTGGGGTTTGTGGCAAGACACGATCTGATTGTGTGAGGAATGAAGATGTATTGCAGTTGTGTGATGTAAAGCAAAATGTTGTTAGCAAGGTGGAGACCAATATGCTTCTGTGGTTTGGCCATGTTGAAAGAATGAGTGATGAAATGCTTACTAAGAAAATATTTTCAACCCAAGTGGCAGGAAGGAAAGGCAGAGGAAGGCCAAGGAAGACATGGGTGGATCAGATTCAGGAGTGTCTGCATGAGAAAAAGATTATGAGTATGAAGTATAAAAGATCTTCTGTAAGGCGTGTAATGGATATCAGTGAAGCACGAGTTGTATGTCAAGATCGCTGTAAATGGCGAAGTTTGATACTACAACAATAAGTAAAAATATCTGGAAGTTTGTATTTCTTTTTGGAGCTAACCTCTTAATCTCAGAGAACAGCTCAGTGATATGTATGATGTAATAAGACTTTGTAGTACTTTTAGTACTGTTATTCATGTTTAAATTCTCTCTCAGGCGGCTTGGTTGCTCAACAACGTGTTTTAGGTGAATTATTCTGATGATTTGTTCAAACCCTCTCGCAACTTGTGAATTTTGTAATCGTTTTTCTGTTTTTTGTGGCAGATGACGAGTATGGGTTGGTCCAGGAAAGTTATAGATGCATGCAAAAACTTTTACTAAATTATTCTTCATGCGATTTTGAGGGTGGTTATACTAATTATAAATTTTAGTGGGATTTAAACTTGCATCTATGGCTTTGCAGAAACCCATTTCCAACTAGGTCTTTTTGAAAGTGAGAAAATGCAGAGTTTTGCTGGTCCTTGATAAAGAGGCTCGTCATTCTCGACACTTTCTACATTCAGGTTTGATATTACTTTTTTTTGTTTTTTTACTCATGCCTGTTGGGTTTTGAGGTTTTCTTTGTTGTTTTTGTACTTGTTAAATAATTTTTTATTACTGTCTCTACTTAGTAGTGTGTGAGTTCTGAATTTTCATAACTGCTGCGTTGCACGTCATGATCTTCAGATAGTTTGTTTTTAGCAAATTGGAAATTCCTTCGTGTAAAATTTAGTCTTTGACTCTGCTCTTGGGTGTATATATATATAAAGGTAGTTGCCTGTGGAGTCTAAAGTGTAGAATTATAATAATCAACAAATATTTTAAGGAACTTTCTTAACTTTGTACTCTTAAAGAACTATAGTGAATGTCAATGATAGACAACAGTTTTGATACAGCTCATGTGAAATGTAAACCTCAGGTGAGAAAACTTTTAAAGATATCTCAAGATTTTTATACGAACTTAAGCTGTTCAATAACAAGATTAAGTTGATGTGACACTAATTAATATACCTGAAAAACAGAGAAATATAGGCATCTAATATAATTATTATATGCCAAATGTCAAGACAATGAAATGGTTTATGACATTTCCCACCCATTCCCAGCCTTTATGCCGACGCGAACAAACCGTCGCTTCATTTACGCCGTCTGCAGCTGTCTCTTCAATTTTACCTGAAACTTAAGACCATCCTTTACACGATGCAGTTTTTCATCCCCAGCATGCTCGTTTGTTCGAGATCCGTCCCTCGTGCATTCAAACCTTCGGTCTTCGTATGGCGGCCGTAGCTCGTGATGCAGGGCTCGACTTGCCACTCGTTGGAGAGACCAGGGGCTTTGAGGATCCCCATGGCACCCTCTTGGTGTCATAGTTGATACCAGCTTTACATCTTTTGACAAGTCCTCAACCCCTGCGTCAGTGTACCAGCAGCTCTTCGCTGAACACTGTTACGTCAATGCAGACTTTATTCCTGTTTTCACCGATGGATCTAAGGCGGCTGGTGTTGTTGGATCCGCCGCCGTCTGCGTTGACGAAGTTTCTGTTGCCCGCATTCCTCCTGAGCCACGGTGTTTTCGGTGGAGATGCATGCTGTGTATCTTGCACTTGTTCACGTACAGTCGAGCTCTCATCAGCGTGCTATTGTGTACACTGATTCGTTGAGTGTTGTGCAATCATTGTCATCTTTGGATTTCACTGGCCACCCACTTCTTTTTACCGTACGGAGACTTCTTCGTTCTTTGCTCGAGGCTGATGTGCAGATTCGGTTCTGTTGGATTCCTAGGCATGTTGGGATCCCAGGGAACGAGTCTGCCGATGCTGCTGCTAGATCTGCCTCCTCTTTGGTCGTCACACCCTTGCCACTGTTCCACTGTGATTTTCGCTTTCTTGTTCACGATCATATCAGACGAACGTGGCGGGGTCTGTGGGACCAACAGGTGGAGAATAAACTGCACCGTGTTAAACCTATCCTTGGAGTCTGGAAATCATCGTGTCGCCGTAACCGTAGGGAAAAAGTTGTTCTTGCGCGTCTCCGCATTGGGCATTGTCGCTTCCCGCATAGCTATTTGCTGTGTGGCGACACTGCCCCGGTGTGTGAGACATGCGACTGTTTACTCACCGTCTCTCATATTTTGTGCAATTGTGTTCGTTTTCGTTATCATCGGTTTCACTATTTTCAGTTTCATCTGCTGGACGAGGGCGCAGCTACGCTTCAAAAGCTTTTGGGCGACCACTGCGACACTTTTACAGTATTTTCCTTTTTAAAACAGATTAACGTTTTAAAACTTATTAAAAAAAAAGTTATATAATAATTATAATAGTAAATTAATAAATTTATATATAAACCTAATTAACTAACTAGTCTTCACAGCTTTCATCATCCTCTTTTCTAACTTTTACCAAGTCTGTCTGCTCTTAATCATTTTCCACGCTTTTAAAAATCTTTAGCTAATAGTTCTGTGTCTGGCGCTCTTTGGCCAAGCCTGGCTCTTGCGCCACTAAAATCAATTAACTAACTAACTAACTGACATTTCCCACAGTAGCTGTTTGCTGATTTTGTTTTGTCTCATAATCCACAAAAAAGTTACCCATTGTGTGAAAAATAATCAATGAGTACTACTGTTTCACTTTGGAATAATCTTCATCAGTCTCTTAAATATTACATTACTTGGATACTTCTGCTCAGAATATTAAGGTGTATTTCCAAAGACTCTTTGAAAAAAGTGCTTCTGTCAGTGTTATTTTTGCTGATATAAGGGCCATGCCATGTCACTTGATAGTTTGTTGTCAATGCAGCTTTGTACAAAACAAATACATAGATGTAAGGTATGAGGTTCAACAATTCTCAAACCAGTTTTCGTTATGTATATTTACCTTTATACAAGCCAAACCTGTTCACTAAGGTCTTAAACAAGGTGTTAAAAATATGTTGATATGCAATATTAGTAGTGATAACTGTTCTAGCATTTCAAATATTAATGTTTTAAGCAAATTTTCAAAATACACTCTGCTTTCTCATCAGGTCTTTGAATTCGACAAAAAGAAATACTTGTGCTAAAATAGTATAAAATACTAGCATAATTCCATAAGGATTTTCCTATAATCACTGATGTCCGATAAGTGGTATGACAGTTGTTTAGTAAGAACACTAACTAAACAACTGTCATATATTTGTGGCTAAGAAAAAATTAACAGCTCTGATAAGCTGTTAATATTTTCTTAGCCATAAATTTTATTGCATACCTTCCACATTCTTAAATATTTAACAAAACACTTTGTGTTTTTACTTATTTCTAACATCTAGCATTGTTTTTCTGTTTAAAATGCATAACTACATCTACATATATATTGTGTACGCTTTCATCACATATATAGTGGACCATATCTAATTTTTTTTTGTCAGCACGTGTAATATATTTTTTTCAAAAAAAACACTATAAAAAAAGCAACTCTTGGTAATAATTGATGTAATTCTTAATAAAAAAGAAAAGAAGCAGAAGTCAAACACTAAATTTTTTTCAATTAACTAGAAAAATTACTTACCATGAAGGACTGTTTGAAAAGCTTCAGATGATTAGTGAGAAATTTCTAATCAGACTGGCTCCAGGATTACAAAATAAAATAAGTAACTACCTTCCAAAATTAAAGCAAAAAGAAGAAAAAATCATGTTATAGGAAAGAGTGGTTTACAACATAAAGTGTGAGTGTGGTCTGAGCTATGTGGGAAAAACAGGCAGACAGCTTAAGACCAGATTAGCAGAACATAAAGCTGCAATTAGAAATTTGACAAACAAAACAGGTTTGGACAGACATGTTCAAAATACAGGACATAAAGTGCTTTGGAACTCTGTAGAAGTTCTGACACATCAACAGCACTTTTTCAAGAGAAGTCAGAAGGACTGGAAATTGAGAGAAGAGGAGGTACAACATTAAATGATGGGAAAGGTTGGAATTTAGCTAATGAATGTCAACACCTACTATAGTGTAGTCTTGAGAAAGGGTAGGTGTGCTACCCAAAAATTTGACTGTAAGTAATTTCCTTTATTCCTGTATGAAACCCATAATTTAGTGAAATTTATAGTGTAAAAAAACTCTGATTTGTGGGAAATAGCTTTCAGTTATTGAAACAAATTTGCTGTGCTGGAACAGTTACTTTCTTCTTCATGTGAAGTATAACTTTTCATGAGTCTTAACTATACTTGATAATGCACTGGCATGTACACTTTTTACCTTTGTTTTTTGATATGCCATTAAGTATTCATTTAATTAATAATTTTTCTAAATGCCCTTTATTTTATTTTCATTAGTGCTCAGAGGGAAGGTCTTCTGTCAGAAGCCTCCACAGAAGAGGTACACTTCAGTTTTTCATATGCATGCTATTGTGGGTTTTTATATGACAACGTGAGCTGTTAAAGGTCACTAATCAGCCAAGTAGAAAGTGTTATAACATAAAATGTATCCATTGCAAAAATCATGTTAAGGAATTGGAGGGGGTAAAAAGAAAGTCAGAAGTCTTACTGTACAGTATGATTAGACTCAAAATAATTGTGTAGTAACAATAACTAAATATTTCTGTGGCTTAAATCTTGTAGAAACAGGGCAGTTGTATGCTAAAAGATACAGTCTAGTAAATCATATATACATATCTCTAAGCTGTTCTCTGAGATTCAGAGTTTAGCTCCTCAAAGAAAGACAAACCACTGGATAAGTGTTTAGCTGATGGAACTAGAAATTACTTGCTGTTGTTGTATCAAATGTCTCCATTTTAAGTTTCTACATACTTTGTAGAACAAAAGTAGTAACAAGAGAATAGATGCTTGTAGTTTAGTGCCTTAGAAGTTTGTGTGTAGGAGTTAGTCATTTTATTTCACAGTGAAGAATTGGACATACTTTAGCTGGCATGAACAGGCTTTTATTTGCAATCGACCAAGCTAGATGTTGCATGGTTCGTATGCTCCTTGAAAACCTTGAAAAAACAAAAAGTTCATTCTCATGTTCTTGAAAGTACTTGAAAAAGTTTAAGACTCCAAAATAGTACTTGAAACAATTTTTTTTTTTAACTGATGATGTGATAGAACATGTGTCTTATATAATTGTTTGTGTTAAAATGTTGCATTGGAGATTTCTGTGTAGTTTTGGTACATATACCAAGCTGATTAAATAGTGCAGAGCTTGCATTCAACTAAAGGGAGCACATAGACAGTTGGTACCTTGGCTGTGGCTTCACTACAGAGCAAAATGTCAGCCATGACAGTAAAATAAGTGAAATGATGTATTTGCAAATCATGATGGGCTTTTGTTGACTGGGGTTAGAGATGCATTCTTGCCAGAAGGTGAATACGAAATTAATGTACCTTTTCAAAATATTCCTTAAACTAAAATTATTTCAAAAAACACCAAAACAAAGGGACAATTCAAAGTTAATAAAATAAACCAATGGGGTGGGGGGGCAGGTGGGAACAGACAGGTCATTGAAGTTGTGCTCATCCCAGCTAAGTTTAATGGTTTGAACTTGCTGAAATGCCTACCTACTGACTAACCAACAGCATAGATATGTGATAATTTGGTTCTAAAAAGTCCTTGAAAAGTGCTTGAATTTATTTTGCTTGGAAGAGTACAAATCATCTGCTCTATCGTTTGGTGTCTCTTGCTGGGTTTTACTGGTGTCCTGCCACTTGCTCCCTTGGTTTTTGCAAGCACCTTTGCTGGGGTAAGTCCATTTGCTTCCTCAAACAAGGCTTTTTATGTCTGGAATGGTTCTTCAAAGAACTTATTTTTAGCATGTGCTCAAATGGAAAATTGATGTTTCGTTCCATACGAGCAGAATAAAATTTTCCTGCAGGAAATGGTATCATTACCTCCCAGGATAGTTCATCGGAATAATCCAAATTAATGCACCAAATGGATGTTCAGATGGAAGTCTGCAAATACTTCAATTAGGGTCCTCCAAAGTGTATTATTCTATTCCTTGCAGTTAAATTCCAGTTGCTTTCTGTTGCCTTTGTTTAAGCTAAAAAAAATTGTGTTGGTAGCAGATTCAGGGACCACATGTTTTTGGATTTGCATATATTGCTACAGATCAAGAATTCCTGGTTTACACCTCTACCCTGAACATGCCCAGGACCTTCTGCAAGACAGTCAGTGTTGTTCTTTCCCTTTCTGATTTTTGTTGTGCTCACTTTGACAATGATGCCTGGTCCACCTAGTTGTCTCTGTGTCCTGGCACGGCACTATGCAGTCTGCGATCTCACTTTTTTTGCAGCATTGCAAATTGTGGCACAAGACTGTGGTACAAGGCTCATTAGAACTTTCTCAAATGTCCTTGTCATGTGAAACAAAATTTAAAAGTCATCAATATATCAACGAGAATGTAAACTTTCTGAAACCATATTCCCATACATTGGCAGATTGCTCAATTTCAACCAATACATGTGTTTTGTTACATCTGAATTGCTTTCATTCTCTCCCAATCTGTGTCGCTAGAGTCATTGCCTATATTAATGGGAATGCAAGCTTTCTGAAACTTTATTCCCACACTTTGGGCAGGCTCTTCAGTTTTACCCGTATGCAAGTCTTGTTGATACATCTAAATTGTGGTAGTCCTCACCCAGGTTGTGCCTCCTGAGTCTCCACCATATCTGCTGGAATACAATACAAACTTTCTAAAACCCTATTCCCACATACTGGGCACACTACTCAGTTTTATGCAATATGTGAGGCTTGTTGTTGTATCTGAATTGCACTTCTCCCCTCCCAGGCAAATCTAAACCATATTCCCACACATTATACAAATTGCTTAAATTTCCCCAATATGCAGGTCTTGTTGTCACATTTAAATCATTCTAATTCTCTCCCAGGCTCTACCTCTACAGAGATGCCAAGTACTATGGATCCTCCGTAGTTTCTACGGAAATCATGTTTGTACTACGGACCTACGGAGAAGGTGTGAAAAACTACGGATTTTCCCCAAAATCTCGGATATTTCCGGAAAACTTTTTTTTTTTTAGTTATTTAAAAAAAAAGTCAAGCATAGTCAAATGTGATTTTTGCAATAAGGTCACGAAGCCTTCACACAGCAAGCATGTTTGGCTGGCCAAACATGCTTGCTGTGTGGGGCAGGCGGATATCAGAAAAAAAAAAAACTGCTCTGAGCCAATAGTCATCAGATCAAAGGAATCCTGAATGTTTTTTTTTTTTTTTTCTTCTTCTCTGACAGAGTACATAACTGAGCTACCAGGATGTGTGGATGTTGTTATTGCCTGTTTATGTTACCTCCATGGGAGTTGTTTGTTCTTAGCATGCAGTATATTTGCCCAGAGCAAGAAAAAATCTCTCCCTGTGTCTTTGGCAACCAGCCAAAGAAAACGTCTAGCAGCTGCTGGGTGTGTGCCCAGTTGTGACCTACTTTCCCACGCTTGTTTGCTGTTTGCTGTCGTCAAAGAGGAGCTTAATTGTTTATGTTACTTTCACAAATTCGCAAAGCGCAGTAGGGTTGTTTTATTTTATCTTGTCAGATTCACAAGAACTTTCTTTCTTCTTTAAAAGATTGTTTTCCCCAGATCATTCTTCGTTGGGAATCTTTTAATTTCAGTTTTAATTTTTTTTTTTTTCGTTACTTGTTTGCGTTTGAAGTTGTGACATTTTACTTCCCCGCATCTTAGCAGAAAACTTCTATTGTGTTAATGAAACATTGCATGGATTTTTATTGTAATTTATTTTATTTGCATTGCCTTTTTATTTTATCCTTTTTTTTTCAGAATTGATTTATTTATGCAATTTAAAATACCTTTTTGATTATTTTTTCATATAAGCATTTAATGCTAATTTTCTATTTATCCGCATAATAACGCTATGAAACCTTTCAAAGTTAAGGTAAATGGCCACCTTCCTCTACTAATATTCTTGGATCTAAAAAGCAAAAAAGTTGTCAAAAATTCATGGAGAGTTATTCGTAAGAATTTCTGTGTCAAAAATCGTCTGGGGTATCCTAAAACCATGGGTTTTGTTCCCCGTGTGCTGTCGATTTTTCAATCTCACACGGCGGAAAAGACGATTGCGATCGGCATTTTCACTCTAAAAAACAGGAGGAATAACCATAAGTGTGTGGCATCACACACTTATGACATAACATATTTATTAAAAGCTAGAGTTGCAATGGTATGTATTTTTTGTGTATTTGCTCAAGTTTTTTTCCCCCATTTTAAGGGGACTTAGGTATGTTGCAAATGTTATCCAAGTATTGTCCCCGATCCAGATTAACATGTTGCTAAAAATGTAGCAGTGTACTGTGGGAAATAGTCATGCTTGCAAATTTTAATGTGGGAACTTGACTTGACTTGACCTCACTACGGAAAAACTACGGGCGCCCCGCACGTGGACTACTGATTACTTCCTTCAGATGTTGGCATCTCTGCCTCTAGCTTCAGTTCATGAACATCTGGTAGCAAGAAGTAACCCCATTTCTTCACCCCATGTAACTTTATCTCCATGAACTTCCTTAATGCTTAGAACTCCGATTTATAGACAAATTACACCCTGATTTGAAAATAGAAAAGATATTATGCTGAAATCTTATGAGACTGAGTGGGCACAATGGAAACACTGTGTTTAAGCACATGGTAAACTATCATTGGCTGAATCAAAGAAAACTCCTCCTCACAGCAGCCAGTCACACCTCACTGCAGACAATGATGCAGGTACTTGTTTGGATAAAAAAAGACACCTTGTAGCAACATACAGTGACATAGCTACTGAGAACAAGAGAGAGAGAGTGGATGAGGTACAGTGAACATCATCCACTGCAAATAAAAGCACATTCCCATCAGCTAAAGGAACACCCAAAGAATCCACTAAGTGCATCCGTATTGTATACTTTTGTGACAAAATTGAAAAGCTGCATTGATCCATCTATCATGGCAGTCAAGTATTCTTGAAAGTAAATGCCTTAGACAACATAAAACAAAGTGCAAGTATAGTAAGTAAATCATAAATATACCATATGATATCTTCAATAATTCCTCATTACCTTTTTTTTTTATAAGTTTATTGACGACTGCTTCAGGATTATCTCCTGCCCAGTGGTCAGTATATGAACATTAGGGTGGCGCGAAAAACACTTTTCTTTTTAATTTGAAACTTCACCATGTGCAATAGTTGTGATTTTGTTACTGAAATGACCCCCCCCCCCAAAAAAAACCCCCAAAAATATGGATGACATTATTTGATATCTTAGGCTTCCCCAAGAACCTCAAAGTTTGAAAGTTATCGGGAAAAATGGTTTAAAAACACCCGCTTTCTCCATTTTGTAAATATAAAATAATACTGTATCACCATGCTATTTAATAACACCTTTGAGTGTATATACACGGGTAAAAATTCAGCAGACGTGAGCTAATTTCTTAGGCTTCCCCAAATAGCTCAAAATTTGTCATATTTCTCCAAAAATGGCATAAGTTATGTAAATATGATAGACACCAGCCTTACCTAGTAACATAACTTAAGGAGTGAGTTTATTTCACTTGGAAATCATACTTTTTTCAAAACTTAGCATCACCTTCCTATCTAAAATTTTTGCTCTGATGAATCCACCTTTTGCAAGAAGGCCGCTCACATGAGCAGAAGAATCTGTTACAATCTTAACCATTCTCTCTACTGCCTGAGAATGGCAGGGTATTTTTGTAAATTCGTGGCAAGAACTTGGATATTTATCTGACTGTAGTAATTCCAGGAGCTCATCGTCTTTCCATTTCTGTGTGATATGAAGCTCAGTCACAATACACTCTTGCCAGTCGCTTAGGTTGATGTAATTATTGCACTGGAAATTCAGCTTAGGAATCCGAAACTTCCTAATGGTAGTTGTTTGTTTGGAAGATTTCCTGGCCTTCATGATGCGTCGAACAGCAAACTCACGAACATATATTCTGTCGTCAAACAACATTGCAGCGAGCAAGTTTTCTTCATGGGGAAAATACCGTTGTCCTTGATGACTCTTTTTACAATATTCTTTAAATTATTTGGAAGATACTGAAACCGAGATATAAAAAGCTGCACATTTCTTGGACCATCTTTACAGGTACCGTTACATTTGATCGTGAACCACGATGGTGCATATACTTTCATTATAAAGGTGGCTAATGAGACAAGTTGTGGTGTTGGATCACTTGTTCCAACATACAAACGTAGAATGCTATTTGTGAGGATCAGCCAACGGGAATGTGCAAGTGTTCCAGGATCCCGATTTGTCCAGATCTTGTGGGTAATCACCTGCAGAGATTGCCTTACAAATTTCCCACAAATAAAGTTGATCCGAGCTAAGATCTCCATAGTTAATGTCTGACTGAAGCGAAAATTAAATTTTCTGGAAATTAACGATAGGAAGGTTTGCGCACGTCTTCAGGCGCTTTCCAATCAATCCACTAAATCCTCTTGGACCTGATGTTTTCCCGTCGAGTGCTTCAGTGAGGTGGCATGAAGGTAGTTCATTAAAATGAGGTTGACATATAATCCAGTGCACAGGAGAATTGAGCTTCTCTTCAAGGCGCCTAATTATACCTGCATTTGTGCTGGTATTAGTCACTTCCAATAAAGACTAACTCCGACAAGTCAAAGGCCTTCTGGTCCAATAAGCTGAAGATACCGTTGGAAATGTCCTTTGCACTCTTGCTCTTTGGTGCAAAACATCCCAAATATGCTGAACCCGGTTCTTCAACAAGTGTAATATGCTCCTCCCATTCTTTTCATTTGTGCCACTTGCCATCATCTGTCTGTGCATTTGTAAGAGTTTCGTTCCTTCTTACTTCCAAAAATAGAGCTACAATCTTGTGAACAGTCAAGTTTGCCTCATCTTGAATTGTTTGAAGGATCTTTTTCCTTTCTCGTCGTATTTTATGCCGGTCAATAACATATACATTACATTCTTTCGACTGAACCAGTTCACTTACATCATGAAGCAACGCCAACGCAAGATCAGCTGCCGCTCGAATGCTGATGCCTCGCCTATTGCACTTTCTGGAAAATGCAGACAGTGTCATTTGACACCTAGGTTTTGAAGAGCGACGCAGAGTGAAATCATAATCTTTCTCCGAAGCCAACAAATGACTAGGACCTGGCTCGTCTGGGTTTCCTGCAGAATTAGTATTTGTATCCTCTTCTGAAGGATCATTCTTGACTCGCAGGGCCGATTTCAGTGATGTGATTTTCTGTAATTTCCTACGGACATGCTCTTCCCTATCACTCTTTCGAGCTGATCTTTTCTTCAGTACACTGGTGGTTTATGCGTCAAGCCCGCCTGCTATCAATCTTCTGTTTGTTCTCTGGTCCATTAGAAAGTCTCGGTCTTTCACAGGTACCTTTTGCAGAGCTGCATTTGCAGGGTCATTTGCACTTGCATGAGCATATGTCAAAGATACATTGCGAATCTGCATGAAATTATATAACCTTCTTTCGGTAGGTTTCATCCATTCTTACAGCGTGTTTTTTCAGCTTTTGGATTTCAGTGTTGTATGCGGTAATACGCTTTACAACTGATTTGTGGAGCGATGTCGGAAGAGATGCTTTCTTCCATATACTTAGCACTTCGTCTGCGACAATACTGGCTATTTATGCTGCAGCAGGCTCATAATTTGCACCTTCGTGCCTAAGAATATTCCTCACAAGGTACACTGGTGTGCAAAAATTAAGGACGAAGAGGAGAAATTAGCATAACAGCGGAACAAGCAGGCAGAACGGACCAAAAGACCACTCAGGAGATAGACTAGGGTCCGGTACGGTAGGGCATGCAGCATTACGGGGGGCGAGGGGGAGTGTCGAAGGGTATAAAGCACACGAGCAGTGTACGCTCAGCAATCCGATGAAAGCTATTGCACGGTGTACATCAGTTTGAACGATGTCGAGTTGCTGCCACCGTGTGATATGGCCAACAGGCAATCCAGTAGATGACATCTGGATGACTTTACCCGAGGTCGCGTCATTGGGAAGTTGGAAGAAGGTCGAAGTGTGACTAGTATGGCCGAGGAGTTTGGGATCACTCACAGCATCGTTTCACGAGCTTGGAGAGCATTTCAAATGACAGGAACATCTGTCCGAGAGTTTACCAGTGTTTGTCCAAGAGCAACCATGGCGGCGGACGACCGGTATATTGTCCTACAGGCGAGAAGAGACAGACGGCAGACAGCAGGAGAAATCGCAAGGCACATGCAACAGACAACTGGACGTTCGTTATTGTGTTTTACCGTGGCCAGGAGGCTGCACAGAGGTGGTCTATTTGCACGACGACTATTACGGTGTGTGTCATTAACGCCTGCTCATCGGAGATGGCAGTTTTTGTAGTGCCAGGAACACAAGAACTGGACACATCAGCAATGGGGTTGAGTTCTCTTTACGGATGAGAGCCGATTTAGTCTGATGAGCGTTTCTGGACGTATACACATCTGGAGAGAGAGCAGGGAACACACAATCACACCTGCAACATCATCGAAAGGGACCGGTTTAGAGGTGGCGGAGTTCTCGTTTGGGGCGGTATCATGCTTGGTAGCCGTACTGACCTCCACATCTTCCAAGGAGGTTCAGTCACTGGTGTCCGCTATTGTACTGAGGTTCTCCTGTCTCACGTGCGTCTGTTTAGAGGTGCTGTGGGTCCTGAGTTCCTCTTCATGGATGACAACGCTAAACCTCATCGTACAGTGGCTGTCACAAAGCTGTTGGAGAGTGAAGATATTCAACGCATGGATTGGCCCGCAAGGTCCCCGGACCTAAATCCAATCGAACACGTGTGGGATCTTCTCGGGAGACGCTTGGCAGCACGTCACCATCCGCCAGCAACGATTCCGTAGCTGCGATTGGCGCTACAAGAGGAATGGGCCACGATGCCTCAACAGCTCCTTGACAACCTCTTCCTCAGCATGGACAGATGTTGTAAATCCTGCAACGCAGTCAGGGGTGATCATATCCCCTACTAAAGACTGGATTTTTCTTGGCAGCCGCCTGTCACATGGACGTTTCTGCCTTCTGTCCAGTTGTGCTCGAAGCTACCTTTTCAATAAAGTGCCTTTGTATTCTTTGGATTCTTTGTTTGGGCAATTTTGCTCACTTGTCCCATATTCTTACGTCTTGGGGATCTTATGGTATGATTTAAGTCTACATGGAGCACTTCTGCACGACGTTACATTCGAAAAACCGTCTCTTCTTTAATTTTTGCATGCCAGTGTAGTGATGGCGCATTCATCATCATCATCATTGTCAACCATTATCAATCCACTGCTGGACGAAGGTCTCCCCAAGTTTCCTCCACAACGGTCTGTCTTGTGCCAGTCTCCTCCATGTCATCCCTGCATACTTTCGAATTTCATCCACCCATCTCCCATGTGGTCTTCTTCTGGGTCTTTTCCTGTCCCTTGGAATCCAATCTAAAATTTCGGCTGTCCATCGATGATCTGTCCTTCTGGCAGTATGTCCAGCCCATTGCCATTTCAGGGATTTAACTCTGATCATGATGTCTTCCACTCTTGTCATTTTTCGGATCCACGAGTTCCTCTTCTTATCTCTCCTGGTTACACGAAGCATGCACCTCTCCATGCTGCTTTGAGTTGTCTGCAGTCTTTGTATATCTCTTTTAGTTAAGGTCCACGTTTCTGCACCATACGTAAGCACTGGAAGGATGCATTGATCAAACACTTTTCTTTTAAGACATAATGGCATATTGCTCTTGAAAATTATGCTGTTTCTTCCAAAAGCTCTCCAGGCAAGTTTTGTACGCCGATTAATTTCTTCATCAATGTGACCCTCACTTGATATCTGCTGTCCAAGATAAACATATGTGTCTGTTATCTCCAGCTTTTCTCCATCAATCAATAAATCTTCATTTCTTGTAAAAGCATTGAACATCACTTTTGTCTTCTGAAAGTTCATTTTTAATCCCACTTCTTTACTCTTGTCAGCAAGTTCTTGGATCATACTCTGCAGCTCTGATGGGGTAGTTGCAAAAATGACTACGTCATCAGCAAAACGAAGGTGGGTTAGATAATCTCCATTAATCTTTATCCCTTTGTTTTCCCAGCTCAGCTACTGAAAAACACCCTCCAATGTGGCATTAAAGAGCTTCGGAGATATGGTGTCACCTTGTCTCACTCCCTTTCCAATTTTTATGTGTGTTGTATTTTCAAACAGCCGAATCTTTGCACTTGCATTTTCATAGATGTTATTAATAATATTAATGTATGCATCTTCAATACCGCAGGTTTTCAGAGCCATTGTAACTGCTGATGGTTTCACCGAATCAAAGGCTTTTTCATAATCGATAAAAGCCATGCACAATGGAAGTTCATATTCCCTCGCTCTTTCAATTAGTTCTCTCAGTACGTGGATATGATCTATTGTGCTGTAGCCACTCCTGAATCCAGCTTGTTCTCTCGGTTGAGCCATGTCCAGTGTTACCTTCAAGCGGTGTGAAAGAACTTTAGTGAAGATTTTATATACTACTGATAGGAGGCTGATAGGTCTGTAGTTTCCGAGATCCTCAATGTCACCTTTCTTATGTAGCAGGATCATTGTAGCGGTGTTCCAATCCTCAGGAATCTTTCCTTCATTAAGGCATCGAGTGAAAATTTGGGCGAGTACTGTTTCAATTTCTCCACTTGCTTCTTGTATGATGTCTACAGTAATTCCATCTTCTCCTGGAGCTTTTCCCCGCTTCATGTTCTTGATTGCATGTGCAACTTCTGCTGGAAGGACTGGAGCAACTCTGGTACTGGTATCTTTCATGATGTCTGGAGTGCATGTATCATCCCTTTCATATAATTTGGAGTAGAAATCTTTCACTCTTGTCAGAATTTCGCCTCTATTTCTTGTTACAGAACCATCTTCTTTTCTCAGTGCCATAATCTGTTTTCTTCCCTTACTGAGATGTCCCTTTGCTATCTTTAGGCGCATTACATCTTCGTATATAGGCAACACATTTTCATGCATCTCCTTATAACTCCCGAGGATAGGGCAATCAGCTTTATTTCTTGTTTCAGCCATCTTAAGTAGTTGAATGACAAAACGAAAATGCAGGTAAGGTCCAAACAACGTCACTAGGAGTGAAAGAAACTGTTGCATCATTATGACGCAAATCAGCCAACACTCTCTCCCAAACGGATCTGTGCGACTGTTATGAGATGACTCAGCAAGTTCACAAAGAGAGCTCCGCTGTGAGGGTGAGGTGAGGTGAGGTGAGGTGAGGTGAAAAAGGTAACAAATGCAGAGGAGAGCTCAAACAACAACAGGGTTCCCACTCAACCTGGAAAACAGGGAAAACCTGGAATTCTCAGGGAATTTGAAAATGGTTCCAAAAATCAGGGAAAACTCAGGGAAAATTACCTTTTTTTGTAAAAATCAGGGAAAACTCGGGGAAAATTACCCCTATTTTTTGTAAAAATCAATGGATATTTCATTTTGCCAAAAAAAAAAAACTTATTTTTCAAGATTTCAAACTTTTGCTTGCAATTACTGCCTGCCTAGAATTTGCTAGATCTTACTTACAGTTATATTAAGTATTTCCTTTATTCTCTAAAAAAAAGATGCAAAATTGAATTTTTAAAATTGCCAGTTATTAAGCTTTTGTTCAATTTCTGCAGGCAGTTGTTATAACGTGGAACAATTAGGCACAATGGCTCCTGCTTGAAGAAACACTTCACAAGAGAACCAACCAAATGATGGATCAAAGTTCTCTTTGTCTGTTGGTTCTGTTGAAACATGTTTCTTTGAACAGAGCCATTCCATCATTAAGCTTAGCTGCCTTGTGTTATAGAAAAACTGAAACTATTCAACTGACAGATTTTTACTTACAAATCACCTGTTTCTATGGGAATGTATTTACAAATTCCGTGTGGGTAGTATTCACAAAAGTTCACAGAACTTTGGTACAGAAAATAATGTGCACAGTTAGTTGTTATTAATGAAAAGCAGGTAATTTTATAAAGACAAATTACTTAAAGAATTTACAAGTGTGTGCTTTGGTGAGAAAAATGAATGGAATGGAATGAAATGTAACAATTCTTTGCAACATGCCACTCTGGAAAACTTTAAAAACCACCTGGAGAACCTGGAAAAGTCAGGGAATTTTTTTATTACTTTTGAGTGGGAACCCTGAACAAGCTTCTGAAAATCAACACTTGGTTTCCAGAAAGTATGAGAGGGGGAGGGGGATGGTTAATGTTAAGCCCAAATTGGTAACAATAAGGCTGCTGTGGAACTTAATGCTTACGCAACTTATCATGCCATTTTTGGCGAACAATTACATATTTTAAGGGATCTGCGGAAGCCTAAGAAATTAACTCATTCCTGCTGAATTTTTACCTGTGTTTATACACTCAAAGGTGATATTAAATAACATGGTGACACAGTATTTTTTTAAATTTACAAAATGGAGAAAGTGGATGTTTTTAAACCATTTTTCCCTATAACTTTCAAACTTTGAGATTCTTGGGGAAGCCTAAGATACCGAATAATGGCATACATATTTCGGGGGTCATTTCAGTAATAAAATCGCAACTATTGCACATGGTGACGTTTCAAATTAAAAAAGAAAGTGTTTTTCGCTCCACCCTAATGGTGGACATGCTGTAATGAACAACTATATCATAATTGCGTACACATTTAGTAAGTAATATACTCACCTTTTGCACCACAACATCTGCAAACATTTTTAGCACGTCTTATGTTGGCTTCTCGAGAGGAGAGATGCTCACGGACAAAAAGAAAACCGAACTGTAGTAACTCGACAATGCAAATATGACAGTTCACCAACACTTAATCTAAAACTTGTAAAAACAACTGACACTGAACTAAAGGGCTATTTACACATCATTTATGCAAACATTGATACTGAAATAGCCCTTTTAGTTCAGTATTAATTGAGCGAGGAACTGGTAGTACTGAATGTAATATAAGTCTAAATGGCACAGTTATTGACCAGGTGAATGAGTTTGTGTATTTAGGAAGCATGTTTGACAGAGAGAACAAATTGGATGGTGAAATTAGTAGGCGAGTGAATTCTTCATTGAAAGTCATGGCTGCCTTGGGAGGTTTTCACAGGAATGATGGGTTCTCAAGAGAGTCCTGCATGGCTGTGTATGAAACTAATTGTTCCTACTCTGATGTACGGCAATGAAACCTGGGTGCTACAGAAGAAACATAGGAGTCGTTTGTGTGCTGGAGAAATGCGTTACTTACAGGGGGGTTGTGGCAAGACATGTTCCGATTGTGTGAGGAATGAAGATGTGTTGCAGTTGTGTAATATGAAGCAAAATGTTGTTAGCAAGGTGGAGACTAATATGTTTTGGCGGTTCTGCCATGTTGAAAGAATGAGTGATGATATGCTTATTAAAAAAAATTCAGCCCAAGTGGCTGGAAGGAAAGGCAGACTTTAAAGGCCAAGGAAGTCATGGGAGGATCAGATTCAGGAGTGTCTGCATGAGAAAAAAATCATGAGTATGAAGTGTAGAAGATCTTGTGTGCGTCGTGTGATGGATGTCAGTGAAGCCCGAGTTGTATGTTAAGATCGCTCTAAATGGAGAAGTTTGATACGACAGCAGTAAGAAAATAATAAGTTGAAAATTATCTGTTTTTCTTTGTGGAGCTAACCTCTGAATCCCAGAGAACAGCTTAGTGATATGTATTAATGTTTTCAAAAGTGAAGTGTAAATAGCCCTTTTAGTTCTGTATCAATTGTTTGCATAAGTTTTGGATTAAGTGTTGGTGAATTTTCATATTTGTATTATCGGGTAAGTACAGTTCGGTTAGTTTTTTGTTCGTGGACCAAACGTCGGCATCTCTCGAAAAGCCAACATAACACTTGCTAGAAATGTTTGCACATATTGCAGTGCAAAAGGTGAAAATATTACTTACTAAATTTGTACACAATTATGATATATATATAAACCTGTCCAGTCATGGATTCATCTCGCGTATATACACAGAAAAATGATGCTCCCATATTTTGCAAAACATCACTTGTAGTTTACTTAATCACATGTAACGAATGTGGATTAAGGTATGTCGGACAAACGTCGAATTCAATTAACTTAAGACTTAACGGACACAGTTCAGACATTAAATGTCTCAAAAATAAAAAAGATATTGAAATCGTTCACTTTCAGAAACATGATTTCACTAAGACACAAGTTAAGATTTTAGCCATTGAAGAATCCTTACAACATAGGCTAATGCTAGAAAATGCATTTATTCTGCATTTTAAAACTATATGCCCATATGGATTAAATGAGATTTTTAATGGCAAGAGATTCACGCTTGGAGAAAACAATAATGAAATTATCTACGAGCTCTTCAAACTTAGACCTATATATAGTAAAAAAAACTTCTTATAGAAGTTGCAGAGGCAAAGGTAAGAACGCTAAAGCATACATTGATTTTGTCAATTTCCTGACATCTCTGGATAACACTGTCTTCAACTTCGCTGTGAACTGCAAGGTCCAGATTTTTTCACTTAAACTCTGTGATATAAAGGCCCTTTGCAAACTACATCAGAACCATGTATACAAAAATCAACATATCAGATATATTATTGACGACTTAATTAGGTTTAGACTGGCACAACCAAATAAACAGTCATTACAGCCGACTGAAAAATGTTACTGTGTAATTAACTTCCAGAATCAATATTACGATAAAATCGGATTTAATCAAATATTTCAAGAATGTGAAAACATTTTTCCTAAGAAAAATATGAGAGTATGCAAGAGTTATAAATATGGGCCACCGATTGGAAGACTTATCTTCAACTACAAGGAACTATCAACGACTTATAAAAGCCAGCAGAATAAAGAACTTATACCATGCCTATGTGACAGAGCTGAATTCGACAATTTCTGTGATCCACATTTTGGTCATATTATTATCGGCAATCTTGAAGTCATTAATTCCAATGAGCTGAGACTTATCATGAATAAGGGAGCAAACTTCAGAATTTCACACCAAGAACCTGAATTGAAGAAAATCATAAAAGTTATTAAATCTGATCTGTCAAATTTTATACTTAAAGCCTCTTCCCGTTTTGAACTTCCGGCTCAGGCATTTATGCAATGGTATGTAAAAGCTACCGAGAAAATCCTGATTAATATGGAACATAACTCAAATAGATGTATAAATGTTGGTAAACCAATTCAGGGATATTTCAAAGCTCTGCAAATCTTTCCTAATAACCTTTGTAGACAAGGCAAAAAACAACTTTGCGGTGATTTGCAAGAGATTCTATCACCAATTGATTGAAGAAGAGTTGACAAGAGGAAGTACTTCTGTACCACAAAAAAGAGAAGTGATCGTTAAAAAAATCATAGTCCTGCAAAAAAGAATAAAAACCTCGAATATTAAGGTCAAAATACCTTTCTTATACTTAGTGCCAAAATTTCACAAGAACCCAATTGAATTTCAATCTATTACAACAGTTACCAACTGTTATGGAGTAGAAGCGGGTAACAAACTAGAAAAATGTCTTTTCGCAAAATTTTAGACACGGTGGAACACACTTGGATCATCAGAAACAACACCGCTGTTCTTGATATGTTGAGAAGTCATTTCTCTGACCTACCACTAGACATACGACTTTAAAAATCTCTTTACGTCAATCGATATCAACGACTTAGAGTGCATTTGCGATATTTTATATGAAGAATACCATGATATACTGAAAATAACAAGAGAAACCTGGAGTCACTTAATAACCATGTGTATATTTAATAACTATCTGGCTGGTTTTGGGTTCAAAAATATATCTCCAAACCCAAGGAATACCCATGGTCTCAGTCTTTTCTAGCATTCTAGCAATTTTATACCTGCATGTATATGAAAAAACATTCACTCATCTGCCTGAAAATAGTAATTTTTTTAGGTATATAGACGACTTAATAGTTTTTAACTTGGACAATTTTGACACAAAAATGAAAGAAATCTATCCAGTGAGTTTGGACCTAGTTTTGACCGGATGTTGTGACCAGAATGTGCATAGACATTGAAATCAGTAATGGTGTTACCACTATTTTTGACAAAAGAAGAAGCTATACTTTTAAAGTGATTTTTTTAAGCAACTGGGAATCAAACATTTCCACCCAAGTCTTCAGAAATATCATAATATCTGAATATTTCAGATGTATTCACCTTTGTAGTAACTCAGAAGCTCTCATCATACAATTAAAACAACTATTTAACACACTACTTTCTAATGGCTTTCCACTTCCGTTTCTTAAGAGATATTTTGGTCAACCCTTAAACTGTAACATTTCAAAAAAATACTTTGTCCAGAACAAACCAATTACATTACAGCAACTGACTAACAAATGAACTCACAAAGTTAAAACTTTCTTCTTTCTAAATGTACCACATGACAGGTCTCTTGTGGTCGAAGATTTAGCTAACTCTTAAGGCAACACTGCCTACTTACCTATCTTTGCTATCTTCTGTTACACCTAGTACTAACTGCACAAAAGTCTAATACACTCCAATAACTAATATTGACTTGGTTGGATATCTAGTGTCTAAATGTCTGGAATAGTGTTCTATTGTCTTAATATATCTCTGATTTGATCTACAATGATATTAGTGAATTTTGTTGTTTGCTTGCTTTTTTATAACTTTTTGGCTTGATTATTTCGGTGACCGCGGGAACACATGGGTGGCTTTCAACATTTTGCCTATACCCTCATCGAAAGGTCACCAGGGCCAGTGTTCCCCTGAAGAGATTGGCCCTATATTTCATTCCTTATACTTATTGTATTATTTACCTATTTACTTTTTATTTCATCTTGGATTAAGCATTCTACAGCTATAGAATGTACATGCCTTTCCAGGCTTCTTGTTCTGTTCTGTGTGATTTTCAATACTTTATATATATATATATATATCATCATCATCATCATTGTCAACCATTATCAATCCACTGCTGGACGAAGGTCTCCCCAAGTTTCCTCCACAACGGTCTGTCTTGTGCCAGTCTCCTCCATGTCACTCCCGCATATTTACGAATTTCATCCACCCATCTCCCATGTGGTCTTTTTCTGGGTCTTTTCCTGTCCCTTGGAATCCAATCTAAAATTTCGGCTGTCCATCTATGGTCTGTCCTTCTGGCAGTATGTCCAGCCCATTGCCATTTCAGGGATTTAACTCTGATCATGATGTCTTCCACTCTCGTCATTTTTCGGATCCACGAGTTCCTCTTCTTATCTCTCCTGGTTATACCAAGCATGCACCTCTCCATGCTGCTTTGAGTTGTCTGCAGTCTTTGTATGTCTCTTTTAGTTAAGGTCCACGTCTCTGCACCATACGTAAGCACTGGAAGGATGCATTGATCAAACACTTTTCTTTTTTTAAGACATAACGGCATATTGCTCTTGAAAATTATGCTGTTTCTTCCAAAAGCTCTCCAGGCAAGTTTTGTACGCCGATTAATTTCTTCATCAATGTGACCCTCACTTGATATCTGCTGTCCAAGATAAACATACGTATCTGTTATCTCCAGTTTTTCTCCATCAATCGATAAATCTTCATTTCTTGTAAAAGCATTGAACATCACTTTTGTCTTCTGAAAGTTCATTTTTAATCCCACTTCTTTACTCTTGTCAGCAAGTTCCTGGATCATACTCTGCAGCTCTGATGGGGTAGTTGCAAAAATGACTATGTCATCAGCAAAACGAAGGTGGGTTAGATAATCTCCATTAATCTTTATCCCTTTGTTTTCCCAGTTCAGTGATTGAAAGACATTTTCCAATGTGGCATTAAAGAGCTTCGGAGATATGGTGTCACCTTGTCTCACTCCCTTTCCAATTTTTATGTGTGTTGTATTTTCAAACAGCCGATCTTTGCACTTGCATTTTCATAGATGTTATTAATAATATTAATGTATGCATCTTCAATACCGCAGGATTTCAGAGCCGTGGTAACTGCTGATGGTTTCACCGAATCAAAGGCTTTTTCATAATCGATAAAAGCCATGCACAATGGAAGTTCATATTCCCTCGCTCTTTCAATTAGTTCTCTCAGTACGTGGATATGATCTATTGTGCTGTAGCCACTCCTGAATCCAGCTTGTTCTCTCGGTTGAGCCATGTCCAGTGTTACCTTCAAGCGGTGTGAAAGAACTTTAGTGAAGATTTTATAAACCACTGATAGGAGGCTGATAGGTCTGTAGTTCCTGAGATCCTCAATGTCACCTTTTTTATGTAGCAGGATCATTGTAGCATTGTTCCAATCCTCAGGAATCTTCCCTTCATTAAGGCATCGAGTGAAAATTTGGGCGAGTACTGTTTCAATTTCTCCACTTGCTTCTTGTATGATGTCTATAGTAATTCCATCTTCTCCTGGAGCTTTCCCCCGCTTCATGTTCTTGATTGCATGAGCAACTTCTGCTGGGAGGACTGAAAGAACTCCGGTACCTTTCATGATGTCTGGAGTACATGTATCATCCCTTTCATATAGTTTGGAGTAGAAATCTTTCACTTTTGTCAAAATTTCGCCTCTATTTCTTGTTATAGAACCATCTTCTTTTCTCAGAGCCATAATCTGTTTTCTTCCCTTACTGAGATGTCCCTTTGCTATCTTTAGGCTTTGGTTGTTTTCAATTGCTTTCCTTACTAGTTCACAGTTGAATTTTCTTACGTCTTCAGTGATACTTTTCTTACTGTCTTGCATAGCTCTATATATTCCACTTTGGAAGTCACATCTTCTTTAGTTGTCCTCATCTCTTCTTCTTTTTGCATCAACATTTTGGTTTTTCCTGATAATTTGTTTACATGCAACTTGTTCTTAGACCCAGCTAATTTTGTTGCTGTTTCCATAAGAGCTTTGGTTACTTTTCTGTTAACTTCAGAAATATCCACTTCTTCCGATGTTAGGCCTTCTAAAGCAGAGAATCTGTTCTTCAGTTCCAACTTGAAAGTATTATGGTGTTTTTAAGGTTGGTTATGTCAATACATTTTGTTTGTCTTATGAGCTTGCCACGTTCCAGTTTAGTGTTGAGGTGCATCTTACATCTCACCAATCTATGGTCACTACCTGTGTTGAACTTGTTTAGCACACTGCAGTCTTCGATGACGAATTTTTTGTTACACATAATAAAATCAATTTCACTTGTCGTCCCAATTGGATGTCTCCATGTCCATTTCCTGTGTGGCTTTTTCTTGAAAAAGGAATTCAAGATGAAAAATCCTTCTGCCTCTGCAAACTCAACGAGAGTATTTCCACGCTGGTTTCTGTTGCCGTGACCGAATTTACCTACTGAAGTTTCATTCTGTTGCCGGTGCCCTATTTTTGCATTGAAATCTCCCATAATTATCTTCAAGTGCTGCTTACCTTTATTATTTAGATGACGAATTTCCTCATAAAATTCTTCAATTTCTTCTTCAGGATGACTTGTGGTGGGTGCATAAGTTTGAATAATCTGAACCTGGTATCTTCTCGATAGTTGGATAACGAGTCGTGCAGCTCTGTCAGAGGAACTTTCAACTTCTACCACTTTATCCTTCAGTTTCTTGTTTATTATAAATCCAACACCACTAGTTCTGCCAGTATCTGTCCCACGATAATAGAAGAGATGTCCACTTTTCAGTTCAATGAGATCTTCTCCTTTTCTCCCCACCTCACCTCAGCCCGACGATGTCCCACTTGATCCTTTGTAGTTCCTCTTCCAATTCAAGAAGCCTTGAATCAGAAGATAGGGAGCGTCCGTTGTAGGTAGCCAAGGTCAGCATCAAATGGCAGCCTAGTCCGGTCCTCCGGGGATTCTTAGCACCCTCTGCCTTCATGTCGCACTGGCCGCTGCCTTGGCCAGGTACATTCCAGCTGCCGGAGACTGAGGGCCAAGATTTAAGTTGTAGAGTCATTTTGGAGGTGTTTGGCCATAACTCACCACGCTGGCCAAGCGGGTTGGTGAGTGTGGGATAGCATTTCCTCTGATCCCGATGGTATAGTTATACCGCTATTTGCGGTCGTCAGAGCCCCTTTAGTGGGAACAGGATGCACCACGAGAAGGCGGGGTTGACATTTGTCAAGGAGAGGCTGTGATGTTACGCATCACCTGACCTTACATCCCATATATATATATATATATATATATATATATATATATATATATACACACACACTAAAGTGCCAGAAAAACTGGTACACCAGTCTTATACTTGGTAGGTCCTCCACGGGAGCATAGGACTGTAGAAATACGACGGGGCATGGACTTTACTAGCTTCTGGAAATATGCTGTAGGCAATGCACACCATACTTCCTGCAGAGCGTTCCACAATTCAGGTGTATTCCGAGGTCTCGAATTCCTGTGTTTGATAGCTCGTTGCATGGCATCCCAAATGTGTTCTATCACGTTCAGATCTGGGGACTTAGGTGGGAATGGCAACACCTCAAACTCAGATGAATGCTCCTCTAACCATAATGTGGCATTCTCTTATTACATATATTCTCCAATTTATGTAATAAGAGAATGTTTATTTTGTTAGAAATCTAAAAAAAAATTCTAATAACATTTTTTAAGGCACTAATCTAGGATAGTATTAGCATACATACAAAAAAATTGGGAGCAATATGGAGTCTGTACAAAAAAAAATCGAATATTTTTTAAATAAAAAATAAAATTTTTATATAGTGATTCAGCAAGGAATTTGAAGAAATTTTTCTATTATTTTAAATTTATTATTTCAAATTAAGGTGACTTACCATAAGATTTTGTTGAAGCTTTTTTGCAAGTCACAAAATTTATATACAAATTTGCATCAGTTTCATATCCTCAGTTCAGTTTGTTTAAAATGTTGCATATTTTGTTTTTCAATGTTAATTCTAACAAAATTTGATGCAATGTATTTTAGCTTCTCTGGTGCTAAGATACATTGCATCATTTCCCAGACCTCTGCATCCATGGTGCAGGGAATACATACAATCACTGTCTCTGTAAATAGTTGCATATATTGCCGTAAATCATAGGGCTGTCTGCCGGGTATTAATTTGAGGCAGATGAGTAGTGTGCACTTCAAACAGATGCACATATACTATTATATGCGTGGGGAAAAAAATAGCTACTCTTCCGTTTTTTTGCCCTTGCCCTCTCTTAATTATAAATAAATAATCAGAACTCTAGTATTTCTAACAGCAGATGTTCGTCATTTTTGCTGCTTGAATCTTGGGGTTTTGTTCTCAGTTTAGTATGTGTATATCCCTCCCATTGTTGTCAGTAGCGAAGTCCTGAGTGTTCTTAAAACTCTAGTTTATGCGCATATCCCATTTTCACTTAGCAGATGTCTCCTGCCGGAGTCAAAACATATACTTACAAATTTATGAGAAAGCACATAAATGTGCATTGCGGGCTTTCAGTTTTAAACTCTTGCATTTGTTATTTACCTTTTCTTTGTCTGGCTAATCAAGTCCCCATAAATCATAGCCGTGTTGAATTCAGACTCTGTATGTGGGGGGGGGGGGATCTTCCAGAAAGACAGATGAGCACTTCCATGGGGAAAAACTAAGTACTACCATGAGTGTCTGCAGGGGAGGGCTAGATAAGCACACACAACACCCCCTCCTTAATTGGTATGCTGTTACTAACAATTTCCAAAAGGGTCAAGCAAATGACATTAGATCACAGATTTTTAAGAGCTGCTACGTTGCATGTGCTTATGGGGAAAAAAAAATGGTATTTGGGCATTATTCAATCAATAGATGATGCAGAAAAAGATGCAGACGTAAGATTTCTGGAGCCTCACGGACCATCACCAACATTTTCTTGGCCTGCAAGTGACTGCAACTGCTTTGTTCCTTTCACAAACATTTTGTGTGCTGTAGACATTATACCAGTAACTGCACTGCAACAGCAAGAAGTTACAAGTTATCAGAAGCTTCCGAAAAAGTGGCAAATTTAAGATGGGAAGTTCTTAAAAAGGAAAAAGTATTTTTTTCGAAATAGTGTTTGGACAAAATACCCAGATTTTTTAGACATTACTGTCCTGCAAATTATGTTTGCTTAAAATTTTAAAACACATTTTGGTCTAAAAAATATAAAATTTTACCTGTACATTATGCTGTATATACTAAATCATCATTTTGGCAAACATTTTGAAATTGAAAACAATTGTTTTTTTAAAAATTACCTTGGAATATTGCACTTTTCAATATCCATCTAGATATTAATCATATGTTGTCAGATATTTCTAACTGTCAATATGCAGCTGACATGAAAATCACTGGAATTTGTGTAAAACAGCAAGCCACTTTGTTTTTATTTCTAACAAGAACTGAGGATCTGAAACTGATGCAAATTTGCATATAAATTTGGTGACTTGCAAAAAAACTTCAACAAAATCTTATGGTAAGTCACCCTAATTTGAAATAATTAATTTAAAATAATAGAAAAAATTTCTTCAAAATCCTTGCTGAATCACTTTATAAAAAAAAATTATTTTAAAAATATTCAAAAAAAATGTTTTTTTTTTTGGACAGACTCCATATTTCTGATTTTTTTTGTATGTATGCTAATACTATCTAGATTAGTACCTTAAAAATTTTATTAGAATTTTTTTTTAATTTCTAACAAAATAAACATTCTCTTACTTCATAAATTGGGGAATCACTTGAGCCCCCCCCCAATCTATTTTTAACAATTTATTTTAACAAAGTTCTGTTTGGATATGCACAAAATTTATGAACATAATTGTAATCCACATTTTAAAGCTAAAATTTCAGACAAACTTCATGTTCACAAGTAAATTCATTGAAAAGTTGTAAACGATATGCAAACCAAGCAACAGCACTAAACTGAAACAGAAAACGCCAATTTCCATAAAATTTCACAAAATTTTAAAAATCTGTAGGGGAAAAAAATAGAGAGAGAACACTAAACATCTCTCCTCACTGCATTGTACTTTACTTCAGCAAAGTTTCATTAGCGTTCAGATACTGCCATCACATTTTGTTAGAATTAATATTAAAAAATCAAAATCTGCAAAATTTTGGGGCTTTCAATATTTATTTTTTTTTACACATGTTAGTACGTGATGGCAGTTCACTACAGAAAAAGTTTTAACAAAATCTTTGCCAAATTACTAACATAAAAAATACCATCTTTTTTTTTTTTTTTTTCAAAAATTTCAAAATTTTACACAAATTATTTTTTTATGATAAAACTACAAATTTCCCCTCATAGATTTTTTACATATAATAGTACATATTAGTACCTTGTTATAGAAAACAAAATCTTTAGGGTTCACTTTCCGAAAACAATATTTTTTTTCTAAAAGCATTTTTTTTTTCTAGCAAAATTTCTGTTCACAGAGCAATAAGAGAGAAATATGAAACATATAACAAATTGCACAACATACACTGAATCTACACTTTAAAAGCTAAAATTCACGACCAATTTTATGTTTCTAAGTTAATTTGTACTCATAAACACAGCCTTTTAAACTGAAGCAAAAAATGGCATTTTCTGGAAACTATCCCGAACTTTGAAAATCTGTAGAGAAAAACTATAAGAGATGGAACACTAAAACTTGGGGTTTTTTCATTTCCTGTGGTAAACTTACTTTGAGGGGAGTTTCATGAAAATCCAAGACGGTGGGTTACATGGCTTGGTTTGAATTGACATGGAATGAATGACTCATAACAAACATAAAGACAATGGTTATGAATCTACTTCCGCGTGCGTCAAACACTTTTGTATATTATGATTGGCTAGTAGATAAATAAATGATTAGTTGCACCTAACTACGGTAGTCATTTATTGATAGATATGGGTGTATAATATTTTATTACAAATGTCATTGGATGTTCATAAAGCTTGAGTTTTGTGTCAAAATCTCTGCAAATGGAAACATTTGATTCATCCTCTTCAATTAAATGTTATGTCAGCAGCAATTAAAATGTGGTGAACTGGCTTTAGAAAACTGCTTTGAGATCTCAAAGAAGGGCCTAATGATAGGTAGTGGTTGTTTTATGCATTTTTGTTCTTATTTTTCATTTTTCTATGTATATTTTGTTCTGTTCTTTCTATTCGTGTGTGTGTGTCATGTATTATGTGATTTTGGTTAGAACCCTTTTTTAGTTTTATACCCTCTACAGTTCTTTAAACAATTTTTATGACTGGGTTTCAAAAATATGCTTTTAATGTATTTTCATTGGGGGTTTTTTCCCCTGTTAAATTACATAATCATTTCTTGTAGAACAACATAATCTGTTATCTGTATTGTTTAGGATATTGCCGATCCGTTTTTTGCTTACTGCAAACTGCATTCTGATAAGAATATATCAAGAAGCAAGCGTCGCAATTACCTTGCTCTACAGTCGCAATCGAAAGAAAAGAAGCTTGGTGAAAAACCATGTTCTGATGAAAAGGCAGGTTTTTTTCTATTTCATAATTGCAAGTTTTATTTGGAGTTTTTAAAACATGATATAGAATTGTAACTTAAAGTGCTGCTTTAAAATGAGATAGTTTTGTATTTTTTTTTTTTTTTTTTGTGAAAAGAAAAATCCAGATTTTTTGTGATCTTGTTATATGTGTCAATATGTTTCATGTTTCTCGTGTGCTGAAAATGATTGTAAATGTACTTTTAAAATTTACATTTTGCTGTAATGTTTTTCTTAAACTCTGATATTGATGGTTCTTATACTGTGAAGATTAATGTAATGCTACTAAAAGTAGTATTGGTGAAATAGTCTTTGAATGCAGCAAAGTAATCAAAATCAAATATTGTTCTTAATTCCAAAATATTAAAAATATGTATTCATCTCACTATTTGTGAGATTATGAACCTTGTTAGTCATCATTATAATCTTTTTAAACTTACAATCACAGAAATGTTACAGTGGATGTGGACAAAATTAAATTAAGTATTGTAATAAATAAATAAAAATTAAATGTAGGGCAGTCAGCTCATAGCATCTCAGTGGAATGCATGAATGGTTTCAACCTACATCACTCTCCACTCCTGCCCTTGCTGTCAAGCATTACTCCCACACTGACTGATCCCCCATTTATGCCTTTATGACCAAACCAAAGCTCAGTGCATGATCCTTTGCCCCCCCCCCCCCCACACACACACACAACTCTACTGGTCTGCACGGGCCTAATTTGGTGAGCCCAGTGCATCCCAGCCGGTCCCGTTTCAAATATCAGACACTCGGCCCGGCTCTTGATGTGTCATTTGGTATTATTTTGTCTTTCTATTGTATTTTATTAAAATGTTAAAATTAAATAATGAAATGAGATATAATTGAAAGTATACACACACACACACACACACACACACCCCACTGAAGACATCCTCCATCCCCCACTCTACACAACACACACACACTTGCTTGGGGTTGAATCTGTTTTGTTGTCAACAAGCCCCAAAATGGTTTTACCATCTTTAATACCTACAGATTGGTAAAAATACTGTGAGTTCCTCTAGGAACAGTTAGATAAACAGTTAATAGGAACAGTTAAACACACCAGGAAATCGGGGAACACGAATTTTTTTCTTTCTTTACCATTGCAATAAAAAGAATGGGTCGACTTGACCCGGCCTGGCCCTTTTGCTTTGTTCTCTAAACTAAAAAAAGGCCTGACCCGACCTGTGCAGACCTCTACACACCACCACCACCACCTCTCCAAGTTAAAAACATTTCCCAGTTGGACAATCAGCAACCAAAAATGCAAAGTTATTGATTAACTTCTCATATCACGTTTATTTCTAAAATGCTGTGCCGTTTTGAAAATTTGTCTTAAATAGCAATTTTGCCTGATAAACTTCTAAGCAAAACAAAAAATGGATTCTGAGCAATAATTCTACTTGACACCAGGGATTACGTTTGGTAGTGGAGGTAGCTGTAATGTACCTTCCACAATAATACACTTTTAGGTTGGCTTGGGGTTACAACCAGCATTATTAATGGCAAATTATGCCTTTTAGGTAATCTTGCTCTGGGTTTGTGGTCTGATGCAGTAGAATATATCTCTCAAATTGATCTTTCATCTCACACATGGCACAGATAGTTTTCCAAAATAAATTTGTTATATTTTCATTAACTTACTCTTCTACAAAAGTTACCTACTAATCCTGTTGTGTTATTGATTCCACCTATTTTTTTTTTCCTGATTAGTCTCATACCAGCCATTTCTTACCTGCTGATAAGACCTTGTGCACTCATCTCTCACTGCTAGAATAGAGGGGAAGGTCAAAATACCACATTTTACACAGCCATTTCATCCTTTGTTCAACTTCTTTTTTAGAAAATGTAGTCTTTCACAGTTGGTAAGGAACCTTATTTTCTTTGCTGATTGTGTAGCCTGATTTTTTTTTAACTTTTAGAATTTGACTAAAAACCATTCATTTAGCATTTATCCTCATTCCAAAATAACAAGTCCTATTCTTCCGATTAAGATCGCAATTCAAGCCCATAATACTCTTAGAAAATAAAATTAAATCAGCATATGGCAGATTGCTAAAATTAGAACTGCCTACTTCATCATTCATTGTAAAATTATTTTTTACCACTAGCTTAACATCGTATTCCTCCTTTCAAATCTACATGCCAACCAGTCTAATGTATTTGATAGTAACAAAATCTTCAGTTAATGCACTGAGTTCAGGGAAGCCTATTTTGGAAAACAACGCATTTGCAGTGGATCGGAGGAGAGCAGGTTTTATTTTTAAAAATCATTTTATCTTTATCAAAAAAACTTGCACTTCATGCATAATACATAGTTTTGCTCTTACACATTTTTTTTTATTAGTCCCCACTGGTGGATCATGATTTCTGGCTTAAGAATATGATTTGTGGCCTATGATTTTACCTTTCTTCCACAATTTTACCCATTTTTGTCATCCTCCAAGAGATTCCAACTGTTCTGTTTTTACATGGTACTTGTTATGCCATATGCTCTTCTTACAGCCTCAATTACGCATTTGTGGTATTTATTCCACTCAACGTTATAGTTTCACAAGGTGAGATTTCAATTTTATGATAATCTTCAGTGATTCTGATTCATTTTGTACAGAATGGGATACCATTAATTTTCGTGGTGAGGGATGTGCATATAGTTCAACAATAAAATGCCTTATGGATTAGTAAATGAGTTTTCTTCAGTATGTCTGTCTTGTTTTATTCTTTATACAGATAGACCATAGTTGTTGGCATACTGTGCCATAATCTCCATATGTATATTCTCTCAAATGCCATATGTTGTCAAGCAATTCCAATAAACCTTCATGACAAATTAAAACCATTAAAAAACACTGTTAAAAATATTTGCTGAGTGATTAATGTCGCATTGGTCACTCATTCCAGTGATATCTATGAATTCGTTGTCTTTTATTTCTGAACTCCAACTCACCCATCATTAAAAGATACTGTGCTTCATGAGTGCTTGTAGAACATTTCACAAGTAAAGTGTTTAGATAGTTCGAATATAATTTCCTTATGTGGGGTTTTCATGTCCATTGTGTAATAATAAAATTAATATGTGTGTTAATATGATACATTTTAGATAATTTGTTGGTTCCAAAATATATATATATTTTTTTCTCTAAGTTTTGCTTGATTTGACTTCTTTACATTTCATTTATTTTCTTTGGGAATCATCTGAAGTCTGGATGGACATTGAAGATTGTGCAGTTGAGTGTCATGAAAATGTGTTAGTGCAGTATGAAACCATTGTGATTCAAACAGTGTATTATAGCTGTTGCAGTGTGATAAATAACTGCTGATTAGAAAGCCTCTAAACATAATTCAGAAAGCTGTACTGAAAAGGGAAAGTAGGTCTTTTTTCTTTTTTAATTCCTGGTAAATTAGATACTATATGTGGCCTATAAGGTTGAATTGGAAGCACATGCCACAATGTGATCTTAACATAACATAATTATATTTTAAAATTGAATGTATCTTATCGATATTTTACAAACACGAATTGGGAATTTATTTCATCTATATTTTACAGGCACGAATTGAAAGGAAATTAGCTTGGCATAGGGACAAGTATTTATCAGCAAAAGAAAAAAGGCCACAGCCATGGGGTATGTATTATTTTTTTTTTAAGTATGTATGTAATGTTTTTTCTTAATTTAGAAAGTAATGTCAAAAAGAAAAATGCTTTTTTTTCTTCAGTTTAATATTGTGGAAATCAACAAAGAACAAATCTCCAAATCACATGGTAAATAATTAATTAATTATTTTGTCATAGAAACACCATAATTTGACTTTTTTCAGCATTGCCAACTCCTCAGAAAACTTATATTTTTCAAGTGTTGTGAAGAAGTTACCACTCAGGCATACAATAAATTACAGCATCTCAGTGCCAAAAGTAGTGAGCATGTTTTAAGTTTTCCACAGCTATAAAATGAATGAAATAAAAATTCAATTAATTTTGCTGTAGTGAAAAATTTAAATTTAGATGAAGTTTAAAGTAGAAGTTTGAACTAGCAAGACGAGAAAGTTTTGTATAAAAAGAATTAAAAAAAAGTAGGAAGTGGGGTTTTGAAGATTCTGCCTCAAAATATATATATGTGTTTTTGTTTTGTTTTTTTAAATGCAGCATAGGAATAGCCCCAAAAACATTTAGTATCTGTTTTTGTGACTTCTTGAAGCACAAGAAAACTGACTGTATGATTTTCCCAGAAAAATCCTCCGTGGTTTTATTGCAAACTTCCCCCTCCCTATTGTTATGCACCAACATCGATTCTGAGTTTAGCTCTGTACTCCATGTTTCAATTCTATCTTTCCTCCTCCCCAGTGGTAGCCACTGCTTACTGCTGTTGTGTATTGCATCTGCCATTAATATCAAGCCTGCACTCCACTACCCAAAGTGCATCAAATCTGTTCACAAAAATTATTCAAAAAAGTATCCTGGAACTCCTTGGCAGACAGCTCCCATGATGACAATGAAATTGCTTACCAAAAGAAAAAGAAAAAATGTACTTTTTAAACGAGGTTATGTAGAATTTGCTCTTTGTTACCTAAAATGCATTTTCCTGTCATTTAGTAGTCGCAGCACTTCTCATACTGCTTTAACAGTGTTAAGTTATCATAGCAAATAGGGCTTTTATTCCATCAACAGTGTATGACAAAATGTGTTACTGGAAAATTATCATTGGTAAATTTTGACACAGTAGCTTTCTTGTTGGAAGCATTTTTTGTGAGGATTAAGAAACTTACTACAATATGAAAGCAAGCATCTGAGATGTAATTAATAAACCATTTTGCACTAAAAGTTGTACACTATTTGCATTGTACACTCAAGTAATCCTCCCTGCTGCCAAAGTGGTCATGCTGAAAAACTGTCATAATCTTCAGTTTGCTGGAAATTTCATCACAATTCTTCAGCCACAAGAAATGGAATATTCTGGTTGAAATTAACTGGTTCTAAATAATTAAATCCTTAATCTTTCCTTGTTATCGGAAATTATTGTTTCTGCCCAAAATAAACTGATTACAAAGAATTCACATTCAAATGGTACTGTAATCTTCCTAATCAGATATCATACATTCTGCTTTAAATAGCTTGGTTCCAAGCAGCAGATCACATTCAAATAAGGCTGTAGTCCTTCCTGTCATCAGAAATAATGTTTTCTGGTCAAAATGAATTGTTGCATACATACATACATATCACTAAGCTGTTCTGAGATTCAGAGGTTAGCCTCACAAAGAAATAAAAACTACCAGATAATGTTTACTTCCTGTTGCTGTGTCAAACTTCTCCATTTACAGCAATCTTGAAATGCAACTCGGGCTTCACTGACATCCATCACACGCTGTACAGCAAGACCTTCTATACTTTATACTCATAATCTTTTTCTCATGCAGACACTCCTGAATCTGATCCACCCATGTCTTCCTTGACCTTCTTCTGCCTTTCCTTCCTGCCATTTGGGCTAAAAAGATTTTCTTAGTAAGCATCACATCACTCATTCTTCCAACATGGCTAAACCACCGAAGCATATTAGTCTCCACCATGCTAACAACATTTTGCTTCACATTACACAACTGCAACACATCTTCCAGGGATCGCATTCCTCCTAAAATTCCTAATATTTTGTGACCCTCCTTAAATTCCTAAAATTATACCTAAAATTTGCTATTCTTCCTAAAATTTTCGTAAGCTTATTTATTAAAAATACAACCGTTATTAACGCCAATAAATTCACCATTATGGTAAGGTAAAAAGACCTGTTATTGTAGAAACACAGCCTATATACTGTGCTGCTGAAGGCTGAAGGGAGGGGAAAAGACGCCATCGAGATGCACTTGCTTCGGGGCGGGCGCTCCACTTTTGTGCCTTCGGACAGTTTTCGAGAGTAACAAGAGATCTAAGGGAAAAGGGGAGGGGTCATTTTCACCCCTGGTTTGTGCTTTGCAGACGAACTCTGTGGCACGCAGAAGATCGTACTTTATTTTTGGACATGCCTCGTGGAACCTCCTCTTTCTGCTGATGTTTTGTTATTGTAAACCGCAGGTGGGTGGAAGCAAAGAGGAAACATGTGGTCTCCTTCCGTAACCTCCGGTAATGACGATGGGATGGTAGCTGAGTGTTATCGTGGCAGGCAGTAGAGCACGTGATCATTGACCTTCGAGCGTGCGGCGGCGACAGCGACCTTCGATGTGCAATATATCTCGGCTCCGACTCGCTTTGACTGAACTTGCGTGAGATGCGTATAATAGTTTCTGGTTTTGCGTCTTTTATGGTGTTCTCTGTGCAGGTTCAGTTCTCTAGTGGTGACTTCCTTTTTTTTTTTTTTTTTTCTATCTTCTGACATCCTCGCAGCCAAACTTCGGGAAGTTGTCTGGTTTTGCAATATTGGAACGTGTTTTTGTACTTCCCTTTCATTTTCTGGTTAGTAATACAAGTGTTTAAGATGCCTAAATCCAAAACGAAATTTCAAGATGCGTGGCTCGCCAAAGAATTGGACGGAGTGAAGTTGAAAGAATGGTGTTCTGCAACTGAAACAATATTTTCTGCTAAGTGTACATTGTGTTCAGAAATTTTCAATATTTCTAATAGTGGCTTTTCACAAGTAAAAGCGCATCATAAAGGAAAAAACATTTGCAGAAATTTCAAAGTAAATTTCAAAATAAGTCCATCCTGAAAGCCTTTGGAGGACGGGATCTTCAGCCCAAAACAAATATTAGTGAAGTACTGAGTCATGATTTACAGTTGGCTAAAGCCGAAACATTATGAGCCATGAAAGTTGCTAAGGACAATATGTCTTTTGTTTCATGCACTGAAATAGTTGAACTTTTCAAAGAAATGTTTCCTGATTCTGCTATTGCAGCCAAAATGTAACTTAAAGGAAAAAAGTTGCTTATGTGATATCACATGGATTGTCAAAATATTTTGAAGAGGATTTGAAAAAAGACATTGCATCTAGTAGCCCAGGAAAGGTTACTATAGCATTTGATGAAACTACAAATACACAAGTGAAACAGCAGTTGGATGTGTATCTCAGGTACTGGTCTTCAGAAATAAATTCAGTTTCTTGCGGATACCTAACAAGCGTTTTTCTGGGTCATGCAACAGCAGATATTTTGCTAAAAGAAATTCTTGATGTGTTATCATCCTTCAATATTTCGTTGAACAGAATTATTTGTGTATCCATGGACAGCCCAAATGTAAATAAGTGCTTTTTACGCAAATTCAATGAAGTTGTAAAACAAGAAACAGGCCAGAAATCTTTGGAACTAGGTTTTTGCAACCTGCATGTTGTTAGTAATGCATTTAAAATTTTTTTGACAAGCTTAAATATAGATTTTGACGAATTTGCTACTGATATGCATTACTTTTTAAAGAGTAGTGCTGCAAGACAAGAGGATTATAAATCTGTCGAGGATATAACATTGGTCACAGCCAAATTTCTTTTGCATCATGTCAGCAACAGATGGTTAACCGCTGGTTCTGTAGCCCAGAGGCTCTTGGATCAATGGCTAAATATTACAGAATATTTTTTAAACTTCTTGCCATCTCAAAAAATTTTTGAAAAACAACTACGCAATTCGGCAAGGTATAAAAGAATTAACTGTTTCCTGAAAAATGAGCTAACTCCTTGCTATTTAGCATTAATTTCATTTTCACACCAAAATTTTGAAAAGTTTTCATTATGTTATCAGAGTGAAGAACCAAAAATACACCAGTTATATTCTGATTTAAATACTTTAATGAGGAATGTTATGGCTCAGTTTATCCAAGATGATGTTATTGCAGGGAAATTTGGAGAAGACCTAAAGAATGTAGATTTTGAAAACAAAAATTCATGGAAAAAACTAGGGGAGTTAGAAGTTGGTATGAAGACAAAAAATCTCCTCAGGAATGTTCAGGAGACCAGGCAGAAATCATTTCTCTTAGATGTAAGATCATCACTAATTGCAACCACAAAATATTTGAAGTCAAATTTGCCATTCTGCAATCAAAAGCTAAGAGACATAGAAGTTTTAAAGGTAAAAGAACCAAAGAAAGAGTCAACTCAACTTTCAGTCACTGAAGGACTTTCGGAAATAACCAGAATTTCAAGTGTTTTGCATCTTTCCGAGGAACAAATTGATAGAGTAAGAGAAGAGTGGAAACTTTTAAATTGCGATAAGCCAACTCTAGATGAACTAGTGAAATTTTCAGAGGAAGGACATATTCCAGTGCGGATTGATCATTACTGGCGTAATATATTTAGTATTAAAGACTCGAGCGGAAAAGAAAAATACTCAAATCTTGCTAAACTCATCAAGTCAATTTTAGTTTTACCTCATGGTAATGCTGATGGAGAAAGGGGATTTTCGGTTAACAATGCTCTGTTAAGGAAGGACAATTCTAACTTAAAAGACTCAACTATAACATCATTAAAAATAGTTAAAGGGGCCATTAAACACTATGGATGTGTAAGTAAAGTTCCCCTAACAAGAAATTTGTTAAATAGTGTTCGTGATTCACATAAATTTTATAAAGAGTATGTTGATAAGCTGAAGGAAGAAGAATCAAAAAAGGTAAAAAAGGAAGCAGAAAGAGAGGGAAGGAAGCAGAAAGAGAGGGAAAATAAGGAAAAGCAGCTAGAGAAAAAAAAAGAAAAGCTGAGTTTGATGACAAAATAAAAGAAAATGATGCAGAAATAAATAGGCTTAAAAAAGATAAAGAAGCCTCCCTAGCAGTAATTCAAGAGGGAACAGAAAGAATGAGAAAAGCTGTAGAAAAACAAAATACTGTTGAAATAGCAGTTGCCTCTAACTTGATCATACAAGGTTCAGCTGAAATAAAGAAAACTGAAAGTAAATTAGTTGTGGTGGAAGCAGAAAAAGATAGGCTTATCAGGAAAAGGTTAAAACAATAATATGAAAAAAGTAATTCAGTGAACAATTGTACATAGTTCTTGGTTTTCAATTACCTTTTTAGGATATTATAATTTAATGTGAAACCTAAAAACTTTACTGTGAAAATCGTGAATTGCTTCTGGTTCAACAGCATATTAATGTTCAAAGTGAAACTTGAATGTGGTAAATATACTTGAATATGATAATAACACGTGAAAAGATAAGAACTGAACATTAGAAGTAAATCATTACTTAAACTTTAGACATTAGACATTATGCAAAAAATTTGGGTGTGAACTTCGACCATATATACTAATGGACTGCGCATTGGCAATAGCTGCATCAAAGCCACCATGGCTCCAACATTGGGCACATCATCATCAGACTCCAAATTTCGTGTAAAAATGCTGTTATGATTACTAATTTACGCTGCAGAACTTCAGTGTTTTCGGTGTATTATGTGAATGCGCCTCATATATAATGAAAACTCTTCAGGTAAGTTTACTTATGAGCTATATACATGCATGATCGGGTTGTTTACATTTCGTGATTTATAATGTGATGAACATTTGCGAAGAATTTGGAACATGCATTCCATTTTTTTTTCTTAAGTTACTATATTTTTATATCAATAGCTGCAAGTTTCTGGTTAAGTAATTGAACTTTATTGACTTAGGTATTTAATTCGTTTCTTACCCATGAAAAATCATAGAACTTCCTTTACTATATCGCTCAGAGCAACCATAAGCACAGCAGGTGTAACCCATCTTTTTGACTGATGTCATGTGATTTTATGTTGGAGCCAGAAATTTTGATGTCATGTGCAGTCTATCAGTATATATGGTTGAAGAGTGTGAAGCAAACTCTTTACAATGTATACAAAGTTGTTTTACTAGATGTATACAAATATACATCTAGTTTTTATTGAAATACACTCCTAAAATTTTCCTAAAATTTTTCTAAAAATTCCTAAAATTCCTACCTAAAATTTTCCAGAAGTATGCTATGATCCGTGATCTTCATTCCTCACACAATCAGAACGTTTCTTGCCACAAATCCCTGTAAGTAATTTCATTTCTCCAGCACACAAGCAACTATGTTTCTTCTGCAGTACCCAGGTTTCACTGCCGTACATCAGAGTAGGAACAATTACAGTCTTATTCACAGCCATGCGGGGGACTCTCTTGAGAACCCATCATTTCTATGAACACCTCCCAAAGCCCCTATGACTTTCAATGAAGAATTCGCTCTCCTACTAATTTCACCATCTAATTTGTCCTCTCTGTCAAACATGCTTCCTAAATGCACAAACTTATTCACCTGGTCAATCACTGTGCCATTTAGACGTATATTACATTCAGTACTACCAGTTCCTTTCTCAAAAACCATAACTTTGGTTTTTTCCTTATTTATACTCAGTTTGAATTTCATGCAAACTTTGTACATCTGGGGGAACATACTCTGCAACTCACTTTTGCTCTCTGCCAACAGGACAGTGTCATCAGCATACAGCAATCTGCACACACGAATATCACCAAGACGTAAACAGGTATTATCTATTTTGGCATCACGTATGCACACATCCATAAATCTATTAAACAGCCATGGTAACATTACACAACCTTGTCTGACTCCAGCACTAGTAGAAAACCATTTTGATAAAATGCCGTTCACTCGTACACAAGCTGTACTACCAGCATACATGGCTTTTACACTATTAAGTAGATTCCCAGTAACACCATATTCCTTCAAAACCTTCCATAATGCAACTTCTGAATTGTAAGAGTTGTTTTCATAATTCATATGGGGAAAAAAATATTGAGAAAATATATTTTTACTGTTTCAAGTATACATTACAAAACTTGCTAAAACACTGAAAGTTTTGAAAATGATATTTTTTGTTAAAATCATGCTAAGGTGTCCTTGGCACAGGAGAGTTGGCAGTGAGGAAGCTTGTTGGGGGGGGGGCTCAGCAGCAAACAGAATATAATGCAGAGATGTGCCGTTCCTCATAGGAATTCCTCCCCCAGATGCTGTTTCGATCTGACTACCTACTTATGTTACAAATGTAAATAAATTTCCTCTTCAGCACTTAAGTACACCAAGTATGTAAACAACTACTTTGAACTTCCTCGTCTCTGTTGCAGCAACTAATCATGCGAGAAGTTTGATCAACTGGTTTCATGAAGCTGAAAAGTGTCTACAGTAGCGAACAAAAGTATTTGGCGAAACACTTTTTCGACCATAATTTTTGTTCTGCTGGACCAAATCGGGTCATTTTGGGATATGATATGTGTTGATTCATGGGTTACAATGCCGCATAGTTTGTATTTCACTCAGAGCGAATTTGTTGTTTGAAATGAGCCATATTCAAGAGTCGCCAATTATTACCCATTTGTTTGCTGCATTTATTAATGTTTTTCTTGTGATTTTTGTGGGTTTTGTGATGTGTAGTGTGATAATAAGTCAATCTTAGGTTTTCAGAAATGGGTAAAAAGGCAGAGATCCCTGTTGGAGCTCGCCAGGCGGGTGTGAACATGGTGGAATCCGGAATGCGCATCACCGACATTACGAGGGCCCTGAAGATCCGATACCAGTCCATTTCAGCTATCCTGCAACGTTATAAGAAGACTGGGACCGTCGAGAACAGTCCGCGATGTGGTAGGCCTCGTTCCACTACATTGCGTCAGGATAGATGCATCCTCCGTCGATCTCGTGCTGATCCCACCTTGACTGCTGTGGACATTGCCACCGAATTCTGCGACAGCAACGACCTGAACATCAGCCGAATGACCATCTCCCGTTGTCTTATTGTTGGTGGATTGAATGGAAGACGCCCCGCCAAGAAACCACTCATCGGAGTCAAGAATCGACAAGCCAGAGTCTCGTTCACGCGCCGTCATCGACACTGGACCGCGTCGGACTGGAGTAAGGTGCTTTTCACCGACGAGAGCAAGTTCAACTTGTTCAGAAGTGATGGCATCCGATACATATGACATCCGTGTGGCCAGAGATTCAACCCCCAGTACATTCAGCCGACTGTCAAGCACGGAGAAGGATCGCTCATGGCTTATGGTGCCTTCTCTCGCAATGGAATGGGCTCCATCATCAAGATTAACGGAATAATGACCGACCAGAGCTACATGAACATACTCATCAACGATGTCTTACCATGGGCAAACTAGAACATGCCACCCGGATGGATCATGCAGCAAGACAACGACCCGAAGCACACCTCCAGAGTAGCGAAGGCAACCTTCCAGCAGCAACAGGTCGCGCTTCTAGACTGGCCAAGCCAATATCCAGACCTCAACCCCATCGAGCACATGTGGGAGGAGCTGGAGAAACGATGTGCGAAGAAAACCTGCTGGAATAGAGCCCAGAAGTTTGACCAGCTGTCTGCAGAATGGGCGCGAATTCCGCAGGTTACTGTCGAAAAGCTAGTGGACTCTATGCCGGCCCGTTGTGCAGCTGTTATTAAGTCTTGTGGTTATCCCACTAAGTATTAGTTATTGTTTTGTCGTTTTCTCGTACTTGTTTTCTGTTATAATTGCATTAAATGAATGTGATGCACACCTACTTTGTTGGTCAATTTCTATTATCTTTGCGATTAAGTTCGGTACCTGATCTGTGTTAAGGTTTCCGATCTATCTGCATATGGGTCATGTTTACAACTGAATAACACATATCATATCCCAAAATGACCAGATTTGGTCCAGAAGGAAAAAAAATATGGTCGAAAAAGTGTTTTGCCAAATACTTTTGTTCGCTACTGTATGTAATCTTGGGGGGGGGGGAATGTTTTAGTCACTTTAACCAATGAAATGAAAACAGAATTTGATTTCATTCTTTCCAAAAATAAACTAGCCCATTTCAGACTCTCATTCTTCAGCACGGCTTGTCGGTTTCAGCTGTAATTGATCAATGCATCCAGTGGCGGATGTACTTCCACATCATTCGTTTCACTCATTGATCTTCACTGTCTGATTTTTTCGAACAAGTCAGTCTTCGTTTTGCAAGTTGAAATGTTTTTTCTTGAATCCAGGAGCAGAATGCTAAATCTTCTAGTTCAGGCTTGGTTCGGACTGAGCCCCAAGTTTTTCACTTAATGAATGAAAAAAAAAAAAAAAAAAAAAAAAAACTCAACCTTACTGAACCGAAAAGATTTGATTTCTCAAAAATATTGTATAACAAAACAAAAACAATTACCGAGGGACATGTCTGCCCGTCTGTCAAAAGCATTGAGAGCAAGATCAAAGTTCATTATTTAAAAAGTCGTGCCTTTGTGTTGTGTTTGACTTAAATTATTTGTATTCAGTTTTGTTTTATATATGAAATGTATGTCGGTTTCTGAAAAGTAAGGTAACACGTTTATTTGCTCAATATTGGAGAATGAAATGAAATGTCACAGATGAATAGAACCATTAATACAGTAGTAGCAGGAAAAATACTCTTGCAGGGTGGTGCTATTGTTACTCCATAACTGATTCCAATTGCAAAATGAAGGCTACTCTGAGAGTGTGGTCCAAAACAGGTATCTGAGAAATTATTCACTTTTTGCAAACAAAAAAAGTCTTCACTGTGTGACCTTCACAGTGAAGTAGTTTCTGCTTATGGAGAAGCTGTGGTGTCAGCAAAGCAGGTGTTTTTTTTTTTTTGATTCAGTGAATTAAAAAATGAAGTGCAATGTTGACACCAAAGATGAGCATAAGGCTGGCAGATCGTGAACAAGCAAGACGAGAAACAACATTTTGTGCTTATCATTCTTGAAAACAGGCAAGGAAAGCACTTTGTGATAGAACTTTTTCAGAAGGTATCCTCATTGTTAATAATTTTGGGTGTGTGGATTCCTGTAATGAAACTGAAAAATTGTCAAATGTTGGGACAAGTGTCTCAATAAATTTGCAGATGATGTGGAGGAAGAATTCATGTTCACTTTTTTCTCTAAGTGTAATTTCAACTTCCTCTGATTAAGCACTGTGGAGAACAAAAAGGTGTTACCTTACTTTTTGGAAACCCACTGATATGCATGTGTGTGTGCATGCAGAAGTTTGGCTATTTGAGGATACAGCACCAATAAAAATTGGAAAGGAAGCAAGACACGGTGATACCATATCTCCCAAACTTTTCAATGCCTTATTACAAAATGTCTTTCAGTCATTGCACTGGGAAGATAAGGAGATAAAGATTAATGGAGATTATTGAACTAATTTTTTAGATGGCATAGTCATTTTTGCAACTAACTCTTCAGGGCCTGTAGAGTATGATCCAGGAACTTGCTGACAAGAATAAATAAGAGGAATTAAAAATGAACTTTCAGAAAGCAAAATTGATGTACAAGACATGAAGATTTATTGATTGATGTTGAGAAAGCTGGAGATACATTTACCTTGGACAACAGATATTGAGCAAGGGTCACATTGAGATAGAAATTAATTGGTGTATAAAACTTTGTTGGAGAGCTTTGAAAAGAAACAGTGCAATTTTCCAGAGAAGTCTGCCATTATGTCTTAAAAGAAAAATGTTTAATCAATGCATCCTTCCAGTTCTTACATATGGAGCAGAGACGTGGACCTTAACTAAAAAAGGCATACAAAGGCTGCAGACAACTGAAAGCATAGAGAGATGCATTCTTGGTGTAACCAGGAAAGATAAGAAGAGAAACTTGTAGATCAGCAAAATGACAAGAGTGGAAGTTATCATGATCAAAGTACATAGCTGCCAATCCTTCCGATAGATGCATACTTGGTGTAACCAGGAAAGATAAGAAGAGAAACTTGTGGATCAGGAAAATGACAAGAGTGGAAGTTATCATGATCAAAGTACATAGCTGCCAATCCTTCTGATTTTGAGGCGTCTTTCCGATATTCCGATCGAAAAGTGATTTCTTCCGATTTTTCATTCTCATGCCAAAAATCCCTATTTTTTTCTCCCCATTTCAAGAGCAAAAAAAAAAAAAAATAAACAATCTTTATTCCACTTCAAAAAACCTTAACACGAGATGATTAAAAAGAAAAAATTCTCCTTATTTCCACTGTGAAGAAAAAGTGCAAGCGGCATGGTTTTCTGCTTGGACTTTTGGATGCATCCGAGTACCTTCCCTTGAGCAAACGGCACAGCGCTGGTGACAATTCTCATCAGGCTATGCACCTGCGTAACGTAAGGGTTACAATCATGTTCTCTCTCTCTCGCTGTTTCTTCCCCTTCCCTCGTTCTCCTTTTCAGATAACACATTGTTCGTCCCCCGGGTTGCAGCTTCTCAGAGGCCAGCGTGGGTGTGTCTTGCATTCGAGCAGTCCCAGTTTGAAATGCTATTTTAGAACGTAGTTATCGTAGAAAAAAATTCAAACGGATTTTAAATCTGTGGAATTTTTAAGCTCAGATCGATACCCAACATGACGAAATTAAGCAAAAGCTGCCAGTTTTGTGAAATTAAAAATGCATTAGGCATGGTTTCGTAACTTCTCCTGTGGCAATAAATTTGACCTAATGAAAAAATGCTTCTATAAGAGAAAGTTAAAAAATAAAAATAAAAAAAAATCCAATGTTTCATTCGAGCCTGTTCTTCTCCAGCAATGATTTATTTTGCTGGTCCATTAGTCAGTAAGTTTTCTACGCTTTCCAACCGTGCTTTTTTGTTTGTCGCTTGTTAACGTGACTAAAAATGTCTTGGCTTGATTCAACGAAATTAATATGTTGGGGTACTATTTTTTCCTCTGCAAATTGCATCTCTTTAAGCTGTAACTGATTTACTATAGCAGTTTTTTTCAAGTGTCAATAAATTTAGTATTAGGGATTTGCTATGAGCAGCAATATGAAAAGGGGGGAAAGTACTATCAAACATTCCATGATGCCTATTCTGCAAAATTCCTGTGTATTGCAAAATCTTCAAAAAATGAAAAATATGCGTTTTGCACTACGTGTCGATGTAATTTCAGCGTTTCGCGTGGTGGAAGGAATGATATTACTAATCATATTTCTAGTGCCCAGCACAAATCTAATGTTGACTGTGTGGGGGAAAAATACGAAATTAACTTCCTTTGTTAAAAGTTATAATGAACTGGATGCGATTTGTGCAAAATGTTTGTTCACTTCATCTTTAGTTCAGCATAATTTACCAATTAGTGTCCTTCAGTAACTCATTTATTTCATTTTTTTTTATTTGATTGTCTCATCGTCGTCTCTCCGTAAGATAATCCTAGTATGAAAATGGTTTGTTTTTGAAAACATTTTAGTTTGTTCCGTGACTGCGTGGGATACGATCCTATTGGATTTGGGGGTCAAAGGGTGTGGAACATCCTTCCCTTTAGATGCAAGCTTCCATAAAAATAAATTTTTATCTCTTTATAGATCATAATGATATAGCATTATGTATGGATAATCGAAATAAACGTACCGATAAATTCAAACATCTGTAGTCATATTAATTAAAAGTTGATACTTGAGTTAGGTAACATGTCGTTTTTTAATCGATATGTTCAGTACATTTAATCAATATGCGCAACAAGTAATTTCATTAGATATATTGATTGAAAATTTTATCGAATATATCAATTATCTTTTTTACGATTTTCGGTTTTTGAAAGTTGGCAGGTATGAAAGTAAAATTCCTGAAATGGCAATGGGCTTGACATATGGCTAGAAGTACAGACCGCCGATGGACAACTGAAATATTAGACTGAATGCCAAAGGACAGGAAAAGACTCGGGAGTCCATGTGCAGGGGATGATGAAATTCGAAAGTATGCCAGAGTGGCATGGAGGAGACTTGCTCAAAACAGATAGTTGTTGAAGAAACTTGGGGATACCTTCATTTAGCAGTGGATTGATAATGGTTGACAATGGGATGTGTTCATAAATTTCCATAAAATTTTGATTTTTTTTTTTAACACTTGTGTCCTAGTACCGCCAAGTTGATTTTTGCCGCTGAATTATGAATGAGCTTACATGCTCTTTCTTATAAATTACAATTTGAAAATATGCAGTTGTGTTCTATAATTCAGATTGCGCTTACCACATGTTAGCCCGAATTAGTAAACATTACAGCATTTTAAAATCTGATAAATGAAATTAAAATGTGTTTAGCTTTCTTACTGTGCCAAAAGTCTTGTTTTTATTTTTCAGTTCCTACTCAAAAAATGCCCCGATTATTAACAACTAGCCCATCTGCCTGCAAGAAACTTCTTAAAAAAGCAGAGCTTTTAGGGTTAAGTCCACAAGTAAGTATCTCACTCCTTCAGAGTATAAGTACATTACAGAGTTGAGTGTAGAAAAAATATTTATTCAGTTGTGTATTGTTTGTGTATAATTTCAGATTTATTCCTAAAGCCATAGTGTTTCAGAAGTTTTTTGTTTTTTTTTTTAATTTTATCCCTTATTTCTGTTTTCAATGCACAGTGAAAAATTCAAAAATTCTTGTATTTTTTTTTTTTTTTTTTTTTTTTTTTTTTTGATTGAGGTAAGTTGGAAAATATGGAAAAGGAAATTACTGTGCCACTGCAAATGTGATTTTCACAGACGATATTACTGCTTGGTAGAAAATGTGCACCGGAGAACAACACAGTATTAAAAAAAAAAAATTGTGTGTTTCATGTAATATACACAATACAATAAAATCATCAACAATTATAAATGATAGTTATCAACTAAAACACAACAAATAGTAAAATAACCGTTTAACTGGTATCTATCAGGTAATTTTGCCGCATAATATTGAAACTGATAAAGCATTTTTTGATACCAAATAAGTAAATGAAAACCAAGTTTTTATAGAAAGCTAGTTCTGTGTGACTTTGGCGAAAAGACCCCAACTCCCTGGGTTTTGTTCCAGAATCCTTAGGTTGAATGACCAACTGGAACCCTCAGCTGTGGGCTAATCCCCCACACTGATGTACTTACCTGATTAAAAAGACAAAAAGAAATATTAAGAATGACTCAAGTGTGGGATATGGTGGACCTACCACACTTGAGAAGGACGGTCCACCACGGAATCGACCTGGACTTTCTAAACGGCGTATGAGAAAGCGATCTCGGCTGAGTGAATGTAAGATTGGTGTATGGAATACTAGAGGTGTAAATGGCAAGATGAGTGAGGTGATTGAGGAGATGAATAAGTATAGACTGGATGTGCTGTGTGTAAGTGAAACCAAAAGAAGGAAATTGGGGTAGAAGAAGTAAATGGTGCAGTGAGTGTGTGGTCTGGAGTATTGGATAATATGAGAGGACAGGCTGGTGTAGGTGTGATTTTAAGTGAAAAGATGAAGAACAACTTGATTCACTATAGTTGCATAAGTGAGAGAATTCTCTGGATTCGTTTGAAAGTGAAACTTCAGAGAATTGTTGTATTGTATGCTCCTTGTGACTCGGAACCTTCTGATAAGAAAGAAGATTTCTGGAATGAGCTAAAAGCTGTTTTGAGCCAGTTTGGTGCTAAAGAAAAATTTATAATAACAGGGGATTTCAATGCTAGAGTAGGTGTGCAGAATGCAATTTCTGACAATGTTCTGGATAAGTTTAATGATCCTTGTGTGAATGATAATGGTGAAAGATTAATTGAACTCTGCATTGAGAATGATTTGTGTGTATCTAATACATTTTTCAACCACAAGTATATACACACATATACTTGGGAAAATTGTACTCTTGGTCAAAAGAGTGATAGATTTTGTTGTTTACTATCAGCGTTTGAAACACTTAGTTGTTGACACCCGTGTGATGAGAGGTGCGGATGTTGGTTCTGATCATTACTTGGTAGTGTCACGAGTGAAACTTAATGTTGGTTGGAGGAAAAGGAATAGGAAGAGACCCAGGATAGAAAGAATAAAGGTTGATAGGTTCCTTGAAGATCATCAGCGGTATTCTGACTTACTCAGAGAACGACTGAAGGATCTGAAATCTTGTGAGAGGGATGTAGAAAAGAAGTGGGAATGTTTTAAGAACTGTGTTGTTACTGCTGCTAAAGTGGTCTGTGGCACCACAATAGTGGGTAACAATAGAGGTGATGCTTGGTGGAATAGTGAGATTGATGAGGCAGTAAAGAGAAAGGAGGAAGCCTATTTGGGGATGTTGCAAGGTAGAGTCTCTGTGGATGAATATCGCTGTAAGAAGCGTGAAGCTGCTAAGCTGGTTCACCACAGTAAGGCAAAAAAGGAAAGAGAAAGTGGAAAGGCATGAACTGGCTTTTTGGAAAGATAGAAAGTCCTTCTGGAAATACATGAGACTCAGGAAAAATAGGGGAAACAAAGTTGTAAGTTGTGTGAAGAATGAGATTGGGGAAATGATATGGGAGCCCAATGAGTTAAGTGACAGATAGGGCGAATACTTCTGTGAGTTATTAGATCATGAGAGCAAAAATGATTCTGAGACATATGCAAATGATGTCACAATGAGGGATGAAAGCACAGGAGGGATCTCAAGAGAAGAAGTGTGTAAAGCTCTAAAATCTCTTCAGAATGGTAATCTCCAGGAGTTGATGGCATAACTGCAGAGATGTTGAAGTATGGTGGTGACTCTATAATTGACTGGTTAACTGAAATTTGCCAGTTGTGCTGGGAGTTAGGAATGATCCCTCGGGATTTGAAGGATGCTATCATTGTTCCCTTGTATAGGGGAAAAGGTGGTCAGATTGAATGCAAGAACTATCGTGGTATTAGCCTACTGAGTGTGCCAGGGAAAATGTTTGGTAAGGTTGTTATTGAAAAAGTATGGGGTCTTACATCATTGAAAGTGTGGGATGTTCAGAGTGGTTTTATGCCTGGTAAAGGCTGCACTAACCAGATTTTTGCATTACGCATGATGATTGAAAAGTATCTGGCTGTTGGGAAGAAAGTTTTTACTGCCTTCATAGATTTAGAGAAAGCTTACGACCGAGTCAATAGGACACTTTTGTGGAAGGTATTGAATGAATATGGTGTTACTGGGAATGTACTTAATAGTGTAAAAGCCATGTATGCTGGTAGTAGAGCTTGTGTACGAGTGAATGGTGTTTTATCAAAATGGTTTTCCATTGGTGCAGGAGTTAGACAAGGTTGTGTAATGTCACCATGGCTGTTTAATATATTTATGGACGCATGCATGCGTGAGGCCAAAATAGATAATAGTGGTTTATGTCTTGGTGATATCCGTGTGTGCAGATTGCTGTATGCTGATGACACTGTCCTGTTGGCAGAGAGCAAAAGTGATTTGCAGAGTATGTTAACTCGGATGCACGAAGTTTGCATAAAATTCAAACTGAGTATAAATAAGGCAAAACCCAAAGTTATAGTGTTTGAGAGAGGAATGGGTAGCACTGAATGTAATGTAAGTATAAATGGCACTGTGATTGACGAGGTGAGTGAGTTTGTGTATTTAGGAAGCATGTTTGACAGAGAGAACAAGTTGGATGGTGAAATCAGTAGGCTTGTGAATTCTTCTTTGAAAGTCATAGCTGCTCTGGGAGGTTTTCACAGGAATGATGGGTTCTCTAGAGAGTCCAACATGGCTGTGTATGAAACAGTAATTGTTCCTACTCTGATGTATGGCAGTGAAACCTGGGTACTGCAGAAGAAACATACGAGTCGTTTGTGTGCTGGAGAAATGCGTTACTTACGTGGGGTTTGTGGCAAGACACGATCTGATTGTGTGAGGAATGAAGATGTATTGCAGTTGTGTGATGTAAAGCAAAATGTTGTTAGCAAGGTGGAGACCCAATGTGCTTCGGTGGTTTGGCCATGTTGAAAGAATGAGTGATGAAATGCTTACTAAGAAAATATTTTCAACCCAAGTGGCAGGAAGGAAAGGCAGAGGAAGGCCAAGGAAGACATGGGTAGATCAGATTCAGGAGTGTCTGCATGAGAAAAAGATTATGAGTATGAAGTATAAAAGATCTTCTGTAAGGCGTGTAATGGATATCGGTGAAGCACGAGTTGTATGTCAAGATCGCTGTAAATGGCGAAGTTTGACACGACAACAATAAGTAAAAATATCTGGAAGTTTGTATTTCTTTTTGGAGCTAACCTCTGAATATCAGAGAACAGCTTAGTGATATGTATATGTATGTATGTATGTATGTATATGCTAGTTTTAAAAACCAGTTTGGTTACTGATCAAAAAATTTTCTTATGTTATTAGAAACTTCTGTCTGTGCTTCAATCGCACTGCTACTTTTGTACAGATTTTCTCATAATTTGTCTTTTTAATTAAAGTGATATCCTTATGTATTTCTTCTCATTTTTGTTCATTTCTTTATCTTTTTAAGCATTCTGTTTTTGTTTTGTCTTTTGTTCATTAATGCTGCTTTTTGTGTTGAGCCATAGTTTTTCGTGGGGGTGGGTGGGGAAGGGGGTGTATTTTGTGTTAAATTTTGATCCATCACCCATTTAAGGAAATTGTTCACATTTAGAATTTGTATATGCAGTGATCTGTGTGTGCCTGATCCTCAGCCAATTTCACATTGAAATCTTACAAACAATTAGAAAATTTTATGAGACTATTGCTTCATGACAGCTGCATACGTGTGAATAAGTTTTAATGATCTGTTATATACTATATTATAGCTCAATGAACATAATGGCATTTAAAACACAGCTTTATTGTGTGTTTTTAATTTTTAATAAATACACTGCTCGACATGAAAATCATACCACCGGAAAAGAGTTAATGTAAAGACATGCAAATTGTGAGGCAAGGACCTACTGGAGATCTGTAAATGAAATGAAATTGGTTGATCATATGTGTGATGTTAAGAAAGGCAGCTCATCTACCTTGCTTTCATTACTGACCATAAGCAGTAGTTCTGCTGTTCGTGATTGGAAAAAACTCTAAACACATTGCTCTATTTATTAATAGAAATTATCTTGGTTACTGGGAAAGTATAGAATTTTTCTTTTCCCCTGATGCCTGTAATATGGACTCACCTCATCAAATTCCTATTGTTTGGAAATCATTTTTAAAATCTGGCAACATCTGATTCACTATGTGCTAACCCCTCATGGTACTTCATTCTTTATATGACTGACGAAGGTAGAAGTAGCTACCGAAACATTCTCCTCTTATGAATTTTTCTCTTGTGTACATAACTTTAGTGTCATTATCTTCAACAATATTATTAATTGTTGCTGTGTTAGGTGGATTTTTGCCATTCCTTCTCATTTGGATGCTGTGGATATGTTGTCATGATATTTCTGTTCATTTGACTGGCATAGAGCAGCAGAGGGTTATCAGTATGCAATGATTGGGTCTCAGTGTGTAAGCAATGTCTGCATGGGTGTGGTGCAATGTGAGCACACTGCAATGTTGTGTGACATGCTATCTCACAAGGCACCAAATGAGGAAACAGGAAGAAAGTGGGCTATGGCGCTTGACCACAGCATGTAAGATCATCTACTTTGTGTGAGCTGTTTCAACTGTGCTGCAGTGCTGCTGCTGGTACAGAGATTTCCACTCCAACGATATGAAGATGTTTGCATGACATGCAATCGTGGGCAATCCGCCAGTGCATATATAAAGCGATAAAACATCCTTGCCAGCTTTCAGAGCTGTTTTCGGCATGAGAATGACAAGTAATAACGATTTAAGCGATTTTCAACATGGTGTCATAGTTGGCGCTCGTGAGATGAGCCATAGTATTTCGGAGGTAGAAACGCAGTTCGGATTTTCATGGACGACCATGTGACTACAAGAATTCCAGCAAAGCCTCCAACCTATGATATCAGTGTGGCTGTAAAAAGACATTGGGTGAACATAACCACATGACCATCGTCGGCTGTCAAAAATCGTTTCACACGATAGGCGTGCAACACTCTCGTAGGTATCATCAGAATTCAATGCTGGAGCCTCAACAAGCATCAGCGTCCGGACTGTGCGACATACCCTGCACGATATGGGCTTTGGGAGCCGACGCCCAACTCGTGTCCCCTTGATGGGTGCACGACACAGAGCTATGCGCCTCGCTTGGGCACGGCAACACCGCCACTAGACACTTGATGACTAGAAACAAGTAGCCTGGTCTGACGAGTCGTATTTCCAACTGTATCGGGCAGATGGAAGGATTCGTGTGTGGTGCAAACCACATGAAGCCATCGATCCCACCTGTCACCAGGCAACTGTACCAGCTGGTGTGGGGTCTGTAATAGTAGCTGGACTTCACTGGGACCCCTGGTACGTCTAGAAACGTCTGTGACCTTTCTTACAAGGTACACCCGTTCATGTCCTGCATTCGTGCTGATGGGTTGGGCCTGTTCCAACAGAACAATGCACCTCCACACAAGTGTCTGGCACCACATTACAGTTAGAGGAGCATTCATCTGAGTTTGGGGTGTTGCCATTCCCACCCTAGTCCCCAGATCTGAACATGATAGAACACATTTGGGATGCCATGCAACGCACTATGGAACACAGAAATCCGAGACCTCGGAATACACGCGAATTGTAGGACGTTCTGCCGGAAGTATGATGTGCATTGCCTACAGCATATTTCCAGAAGCTAGTGGAGTCCATGCCCTGTGTGTATTTCTGCAGTCCTGCGCTCCCGTGGGGGACCTACCTAGTATTAGACTGGTGTACCAGTTTTTCTGGCACTTCAGTGTATATTGCATGCACCTCTCACATGTCTTACATGTCGGAATAATCCATTATGCGACAATGACATGTCTTTAATGAACTGGTATCTCAGTATATATACCTAGTCTTACCATAAATACTGTTACACAAAGTATTCAATGAAATAACAAAAGAAATTTAAAGATATTTTAATATACCTGTGATATGATGTGAGTAGTACACTTGTGAATACATCACTTTTACAACCAATCACTTTTCAAAATGTCATCCTTTTGCCTTCACACAGTCCTTTAGTCTCTGTGGTCACTCATCAATAGCTTTACGCAGGGTCTTCACAGGGAAAGCTGCTACTGCCTGCACCAAAGAGCATTTGAGACTGTCAATACTGTGGTGTCTCTTTCTGCAGGCCATGTCCTCTAGTGTGGCCCACATCTTGTACTTCAATAGGTTCAGGTCTGGGCTGCTTAAAGGCCAATCAGCTGGAGAAATAAAGTCTGGCAAATTCGCCTGAAGCCACTTCTGGGTTGACTTAGCCTTGTGGGCAGGTGCGGAATCCTGCTGATGGCTCCACTGTCAGTTTTGGAAGAGGGTGTATCTCATATTTTTGACCATTGGCTCTAAAATCCTGTCCTGGTAGACTTTGGCCGCTGTTTTCACTCCTTTCTCACAATGCAGCTCCGTGGTACCCTCGTAGGAGACTCCCCACTAAACCGTGACATAAGCAGGATGAAGGTTCCCCCATAAGCCTTGGAGCTTTCTCCTTAGCTTCTTATGAGGTTGATGCATACACTCTGTGATTTTGGCAGTTCAAAGCCAATGGTGAAAAATTTTCATCAGAGAAAAGGATCTGTCTGTGGGGATTGTCTGTGTATTGCTGCATCAAACGTTTCGCTTTTTAGCACATTCTGGTGCTTCAGTTGTGGGGTGAGAAAGTGCCTCCGTATGCCGCCCGTAAGCTCTCTTAGGTCACTCCGCAGCATGTGTGACACCGACATTCTTGTATTGTTCTGCTCACGAGCCATCACTGATTGTTTTCTGACAGAATTTCGTCGAATGCGGGATGTCACTGCTTCCACCAGGCAAGCAGTCCTCATGGTACGCGGCCGACCCTTTCTGGGGCGACTCCTGCCCCAGTCTCAAGGAACCTTTTTATGGTTCAGTAGACAAAAATTTGGCTGATTTTCCAACTTTGTGCAACGCTATCGCAGTAACACGTTTCTCATAATTGCCCCACTTCATGGCAAGTACTTCACGAAACGCATTATCTCCTCTGTGATTGAACGTACAATGGTTCACTAGCTGCTTCATGCCTCCTGGCCGGTCGGTGACATTGTACACCGGTTCACGCCATCTGTCGAACATTTGTAACAGCATTTATGCTGAGACTGGGTACATAGAGAGAATGAGAAATCTTTAGTTATTGAAATATAAAGTGGTGCTGTATAATTTTGGAAACTGTTTTTTGCAGTGCTACATTGGTAAATCTTTTAAGGTATCATGTTACAGAACTCAGAAGAATGGAATGTAAACTCAAAATACAATTAAAATCCATCACCTTCGGTACTTTCAGCATTATTTTGTGCTGATGGTATATTCATAGTTCTGAATTTTGAAAAAAAGTTGTGTTAAATATTAGGAAAGCCAAGTTTGCATGCAGTATTTTCTCCCCACTTATTTTGTTTATTAATATCAGTTAAAGTGCTGTGCAATGGTAATATTTTTTTGTATCTTTAATGAAAAGTGTTCTTTCTTTTGCTTGTCATGTGAATAACTGCAAAAAATAATTATCTTATGTACTGAATCATCATCTTTTTAGACTCACTTACCTGGAGCAGAAAGCATGATGGATATTAGACGTAAATGGCATGTTCCTCCAGCTTTTAGTGTTGAGTTTGTTGGATATTACCTAGGTAAGTAATTTACACAAGGGTGATATTTAACTATTGTCATGATGCCATTTTAGTATCTTTCAATTCTCGCACTTAGGATCTCAGTGCAGGTTTCAAAGATAAGATACAGATATTGTTTTTTTGTTTATTCCTGGTTCAGTTCTTTCCTGATTTCATAGGTCCGGTGACTTCAGACTAGGTACAAGGAAGTCCTGTATGTACTGCTTATATATTCTTAGGCCTTCCACAAATTTTTCTCCATTGAATGTTAACTCCATTTGAATGGATTAAAAACTGTATTTCAGTGTACTGTATTTTTTGTGTGTAATATAAGTCTAAATGACACAGTGATTGACCAGGTGAATGAGTTTGTGAATTTAGGAAGCATGTTTGACAAAGAGAACAAATTAGATGGTGAAATTAGTAAATTAGTAGGCGAGTGAATTCTTCATTGAAAGTCATAGCCAGAGTTGTATAAAAATAAAATGTATCTGCGTACACAACCATAGAACCACAAAACTTGCTGCAAAGCACGAACCATGATTATAATAGAATAAGATAATTTAGAGATCAATTAATAAAACAATAAATTATTATTAGAACATTACAGATTCCAATGAGGACAAAATATATAGTAATATCCAGCCACCTATGCATGACAAACACAAATTAAGGTTGTATCACAAATTAAAAATATTTGTGTTTATCGTGCATAGACGGCTGAATATTTCTATTTGACTCATATGGCACAAAATGTTTTGTATTGAAGACAAAATAAGCACATTGCAATTGAATGTGCAACAATGAGTGTGAAATGGACCTTTATGGCAAAATATTAAAGTATTGGACTGTGAACCTCATAAGAACAAGAGGCTAATTAAAGAAAGCTTTTATATCCAGAAAAACAGTTCCACTAATGAACCTTACAAAATTTTAAATTGTATTTTCAACAACTTAATTCCATTGAATGTTAATTCAAAAATAGTAAACTTACAAAGCACATAAAGAAAAGATTTTAATTTAATAACTGGCAACTGCAAGAGGAACCTGGTAATAATAAAATTTAAATTATTTTTCTGTAAACAAAACTTTTAATACAGTTTCTATACACTGAGAACAAACACATCTTGATAACATCTAGAGGGCAAAAATGTCAGTAAAAGCAAAGAAAGTTTGAAGATGTGGAAAATAAATGAAAGTTCTTTAAGTTAAAATAGAATTAAGTATATTAATCTGATTAAAGCCTTGAGTAAGTGTTTTAATTGCTGTAGTTAAACATTTCTATTTTTTTTTTTTTTTTTTTTTTTATTCTACAAGCAAAAACTATCTGCAAAATCTGCTAATAACTTGGAAAGTATCTGCGTGCGCGTGTACGTCTACATTCTGCAACTCTGGTCATAGCTGCTTTGGGAGGTTTTCACAGGAATGGTGGGCTCTCAAGAGAGTCCTGCATGGCTGTGTATGAAACAGTAATTGTTCTTACTATGATATATGGTAGTGAAACCTGGGTACTACAGAAGAAACATAGGAGTCGTTTATGTGCTGGAGAAATTCATTATTTACTGGGCTTTTGTGGCAAGACACGTTCTGATCGTGTGAGGAACAAAGATGTGTTGCAGTTGTGTAATGTGAAGCAAAATGTTATTAGCAAGGTGGAGACTAATGCGCTTTGGTGGTTTGGCCATGTTGAAAGAATGAGTGATGAGATGCTTCATAAAAGAGGTAGGTAATGCACGTAACTAACAAACAAGTTAAGTAGATGGTAGTTGAGAACACGCTAAGTTACGTATTAAAGTTTTTAAGGCAAATATATTTCAGCCATTACTATTGCCTTCATCAGTGTGACTACGATTTGTTTCGGTGCCAGATTGGATAGGTAAGTTTTTGTAATGGTAACTCCGGGTGACGTGATGTAATCATGTAATCACGTCACCCGGAGTTACCATTACAAAACTTACCTTTCCAATCTGGCAACGAAACAAATTGTGGTGGCATTGAGGAAGGCCATAGTAATGGCTGAAATATATTTGCCTTAAAAACTTTAATACGTAACTTAGCGTGTTTCTCAACTATCATCTACTTAACTTGATGATATGCGTACTAAGAACATCTTTTTAGCCCAAGTGGCAGGAAGGAAAGGCAAGAGGAAGGCCAAGAAAGTCATGGGGGATCAAATTCAGGAGTGTCTTCATTAGAAAAAGATTATGAGTATGAAGTATAGAAGGTCTTAAACATAGAAAACGAGCGAAAACACACAGTGTCACGTGTAGCACCATATGTGACTGTGTTTTTGCTCGTTTTCTATGTTTATGTGTTATTGTCGTGTGAAGCCTGAGTTTTAAACCATAGAAGGTCTTGTGTACATCATGTGATGGATTTCTGTGAAGCCCAAGTTATGTGTCAAGATCACTGTAAATGAAGAAGTTTGATACGGCAACAGTAAAGAAATAATCAGTTAAACATTTATCTGGTAGAATGTATTTCTTTGTGAAGTTAACCTCTGAATCTCAGAGAACAGCTTAGTGATATGTATGTATTTTTTGTGAGTTTACATCACTTTTCATACTTTTGTAGGAGGTTAGTAAAAATGGGTGTTGGCCACCAAACTCCTGGCATTTTTCAAAATTCTACTACTTCAACAATGTTGTTCAGTGTTCTGAACAACCTTGCTGTCATTTCATGTTTATTCATTTTCATCTGTGTGGTGCAGTTTCTGTCCCCATAATTAAGAGAACAACATAGCACGAAATGTGCGTTGTGCTTACTTCAAAAGGTACTAGTTCTGTGAAGCAGACTCAGGTTCAAAAAGGTAGGTGCCACAGATGCATACTAAAGTGCTCAGTTATGTCAACCTGTGACTCAAGCACATTTTCATTGTACATAGATGTCAGCATAGTGTATCATTTATGTACTACTGATGCCATAGTTGAGCATTTGAAATTACTGCCCTTGTATCCAGATCAAGGCCCAGGATGGAAAGAATAAAGGTTGAAAGGCTCCCTGAAGATCATCAGCGTTATTCTGACGTACTCTCAGAACGACTGAAGAAGCTGAAGTCTTGTGAGAGGAATGTAGAAAAGAAGTGGGAATGTTAAGAACTGTGTTATCACTACTTCTGAAAAGGCCTATGGCACCACAATAGTGGGCAACAATAGAGGTGATGCTTGGTGGAATAGTGAGATTGAAGAGGCAGTAAAGAGAAAGAAGGAAGCCTATTTGGGAATGTTGCAAGGTAGAGTTTCTGTGGATTAATATCGCTGTAAGAAGTGTGAAGCCTCCCAAGCTGGTTCGCCAGAGTAAGGCAAACGATAGGAAGGAGAAGGTGGAAAGGCATGAATTGGCTTTTTGGAAAGATAGGAAGACTTTCTTGGAAGTAAATGAGACTCGGGAAAAATAGAGGAAACAAAGTTGTAAGTTGTGTGCAGAATAGGATCGAGGAAATGGTATAGAAGCCCGATGAGTTAAGTGAAAGATGGGGTGAATACTTCTGTGACTTATTAGATCAGGAAAGCAAAGGTGATTCTGAGGCAGAAGCAGATGATATCACAGTGAAGGATGAAAGCACAGGAGGGATATCAATAGAAGAGGTGTGAAAGCTCCAAAAGCTCTTCAGAATGGTAAGGCTTTGGGAGTTGATGGCATGCATAACTGCTGAGATATTAAAATATGGTGGTGAATCTATAATTGACTGGTTAACTGAAATTTGCCAGTTGTTCTGGGAGTTAGGAATGGTCACTCGTGGTTGGAAGGATGCTATTCATTGTTCCCTTGTATAAGGGAAAAGGTGATCAAACTGACTGCATGAACTATCGTGGCATTAGCCTATTGAGTGTGCCAGGGAAATCAACATACGTAATGCAAAAACAAAATTTTGCATTACGTATGTTGATTGAAAAGTATCTGGCTGTTGGTAAGAAAGTTTTTGCTGCCTTCATAGATTTAGAGGAAACTTACAGCCGAGTAAATAGGACACTTTTGTGGAAGGTATTGAATGAATATGTTGCTACTGGGAATCTACTGAACAGTGTAAAAGCCACGTGTGCTGGCAGTAGAGCTTGTGTATAAGTGAATAGTGTTTTATCAAAATGGTTTTCTATTGGTATTAGGAGTCAGATATGGTTGTGGAATTTCACCATGTGGCTGTTTAATATATTTGTGGATGCATGCATGCGTGATGCCCAGGGCTCAACAAATATGTTCTAAATCTAGGAGCCAGCTCAAAAATTTAGACACCAGGTGAAACAAAGTCAATAACGCATGAACAAAAACATGTTTGGTTATGACGCTGGTACGAAAGTTGCAAACCATATTTATTGCAATTTTTTTTATCTTTTTACCCAAACAACTTATTGTAAAATAAAGTTCAAATTTGCTTCATAATTTTCTTTTTCCATTCTTTCAGTAGATCTCAAAAAAATTAAAATTTCAGATTTTGATTTTATTAAAATACTATTTGCAGACATCATATTTTGTACATATTAATTCAAAGTACTATATATTTTTTTCTTCGTATAATCTGTAGATCATTAAATTCAGAAAAAAATTTCCTTCGTGAGATCTGCAAGGGCGTAAAATCCAAAGAGAAAAACAATTTTTTCCTTCGCATAATCCGCGGCAGCATGTCTCAGATCATATTTCAAAAAGAAATAAAAAAGCAAACAAACAAACTAGTCCATACCTGCCAACGTTGGCAATAGTCTTGTTACTAAAAACTGGTATTGCGTGAAATACATAGACTATTTTACCAAATGATCCATCTCTTTGTAAAAAACAAATATGTGCCCCAACAAAACGTCACAACACACAAGGACTCTAATGAAACAAACTTAACACGTGCGAAACACAAAGTTGATTCCCTGGTCGGGGCATGATTGCAAGATTTAAGTTCGAAACTTCCACCAGTAGAAATCAGTAAGATGATTTCTGAATTCCACGATACTTGACAGACAGGAAATCCAAGCAAATAAACGTGCAGTGCATGAACCTCCACTTACCATATGATCATACTGCCTCTAAAATTGCAGTTTAAGACAAAATGAGACCAAAGAAGGGGGATAAAAACCTGAACATTTTAACTGGTGAAAAATCAAAACAGACAGCAAGAATGCAGACTACTGTCAGTTTGTCTTTTGTTTATTCTACAACTACACAGCACCATTGCTTAATTTTTCTTTCTGCTGATATCATTCTCTGCCTACTTCTGCATTGTTGCTTTTCTTTCTTTTGTAGTTTTTTATGCTCTCTGATAACAACCATTAGCCTGATGACCATGAGCACATGATATCAAAGCTTCAACTGTTTTAGATAAATGGTGTAACTTTGGGAATATTAATACTTTTGAACACCATGCATCAATTTTTCCAAATTTTTCAAATTCATCACTTCCATTTTCTGGAATTTCCTTCTTCCCTTAATAAGATTAAGTGCAAAAACTTTTGGGGTGGGGGATATTTAACAGCGCTGGAGAGTGGGAACACTGGGGGAGGGTAGCAAGTTACCTTTATTTGTACGAGAAATACACTGCTGGACAATTGCTAAGGATGGATCATAAACGGCTATATAGCGCATAAAAAAGTAAGTGTGGTTGGATGCCAAGTGAAATAAAATAATGTCAGAATGCCAGGACATTACAAGAAAGACAATTTATTGTGCTCTGAAATCCAGAAGGCTTTGGAACGTGTTCAAGGGACAAACAGGCCATTTTGTGCAGAATACGTAAACGTGAAAAAAATGCAATTACCGTTCGCCGGCGTTCCGGCGTAAGATGTCAATACGGGATATGGCCACCATGGAGGGCGATGCAAGATTCCACACGTCGTGTCATGCTTTGCACAACATTATCAAGCAGCTGTTGGGGTAATTTATCCCATTCCTCTGTCAGTGCACGGATGAGGGTGTCCTTGTTTATTGGAGGGCATTGGCGACCAGCAAGACTCCTCCCCAAAGCATCCCACACATTTTCAATGGGATTCAGATCTGGAGAACGTGCTGGCCATACGAGGCGTTGAATATCCTCGCTCTCAAGACACTCCTGGACAGCGACTGTTCGATGACATGTTGCGTTGTCGTCCATGAAAATGAATCTATCACCGACAGCACCACGGAACATGTGAACATGAGATAGCAGATCATCATTAATGTATCGTTGGCCAGTCATAGTCCCAGTTGGAAGCACATAGAGGGACATACGGCCATTGATCATGATGCAAGCCCATACCATGACACTACATGTCGGATATCGGTCCCTTTCCTGTATGTTTGCTGGACAATATGCAGTACCACTATCACGCCAGATCAGTTGTCGTCGACAATCAGACGATAGACTGTATCTACTCTCATCTGAGAAGAGGACAGCAGACCAGTCGTTATCAGTCCAATTGCGATGTTGATGGCACCATTGCAAACGGGCGGTACGGTGACGTCTGGACAATGGGATGCACACAACAGGACGGCGGGCGTATAGTCCTCCTTCATGCAAACGTCTGGCGATAGTTTTTCGTGAGATCCGCTTGCCAGTAGCAGCCATAAACTGATTTGCTACCTCACTAGCTGTGCTGCGCCGGTGTCTTTTTGTTGATAGCACTATGTACCGATGTTCTGCAGGTGTCGTACTGCAAACACGACCTCCCCGTGACGTTTGCTACACTCTCCATTTGTTTGAAATGTTTTCCAAAGCCTTGAAACAACACTGTGGCTGACGTCGAACTCCCTGGCAAAATCTGTTATTTTTCGCCCTTCTTCAATCTTGCCAATAATACGGCCACGCGTAAAATCATCTAGGTGATGTCGGGAAGACATACTGAAAATTGTAAGTTCATCAATTGATTCTTTCCCTTTCAACTTTGCGTTTCAACAACAACGGTCAATACACGTCAAATCCTTTATATCTCTTATCAGCGCTATGACGTCATGAACAAGTTCGGCAATCCAAAATTTGCATACGCACAACACGTCTTACTGTGTCCTGCACTTATGCTAATGTCCACATTTTCCTGCCTTCCATTTTATGGTTTCTATCGTTGCTATTGTCATCCGTCCTTAGCAATTGTCCGGCAGTGTACTTCTGGTTTTGGTAAATTTTCTCCTATTTTCAAGCTGAAATACAAAAAAATTATGCAGTAAACTGTTACTTAAAAATACTGAACAGAGACAACATTGCAAGATCAAATTACGATTACGGAAAAAATCTTAGCTCCGTTGACTTTCCGTTTTCAAAAGTTTCGTGAGGATGGAATTCCATCCTCCAACAAACATCTATCCCCCCCCTTCCCCCCCCCCCAATCATTCTGTTTATTTGTGCATCGATCTCCTGTGTGGCCCAAATAAAGAAAAAGATTTACGATTTGGCGGAAGAATCTCGTGCTTGAAGATTAGAAGAAAATTTTTGCGCCGTCTAACTTTCGTTTCCGCAAATTCTTGCCTACAGTTTCAAGCTGAAATACAAACATATATGCCATAAATGATATTTAACAGGAATACTAGACTCAAACGCAACATTGGGAGAAAAAAGTTACGATTAGGGCAAATTCTTTTTACTCTATTTAACTACTGTTTTCGAAAACTTTGAAACACGAAACACTGTCCCCGGGCGAAAAATGACACCCCCCCCCCCCCCAATTCTCTTCAGTTTTGCATAAATCTTGAGAACAATCTAAGTAATGACAGACAGAAAAAAAAACTGGAGAATTCTGCGAATCCGCTTAAGAATCTTATGCATATCATAAAGTAATGCCAAAAAAATCTGTGGAAACAAGAGAATATGCCCATAGTTTCCACAGATTCAGACAACTAAATCTGTAGAAACTATGGACATTCCGTAGTAATTGGCATGTATGACAGTTGTATAATTCGCAACTATCGTGTTAATCGTGAATCGTAATTTCCGACAGAAAACGGTGATTCACAGGACCGACTCAGAAATCCAAAGATGTTAGAAAGAAATGATCGTCTTATTGAAAAAGTAACTGTCATTTTGAAGTGTTTTTATGTTACTTTTAAGTAAATAAAGAACTAAAATCGCTAGCTGTTTCAGCATTACTGTAGTTCATTAGTTACACTAAAAAATCCATTGAAATTGCAGACAGTACATAGCATTGTCTTATTTCTGAATACGTTTCAACTGAATACCGAAAGAAAAACAAATCCTTAACTAATACAATTAGCGCATGAAAACTAGGCAATGCGATTTGCATTTCACCGATTTAATGATGGAAATTAAGTGAACAGTATTGGCCAATGCGATCACAGAATTGCAACATGCTACGGAATAATAGCTTTGCGGGATTCACGAGAGTCACAGATTCTTGCACCACGTAGGCTTCCGTAGGCGCAAATTGTAACGCCTTCCTTGCATCATATTTTCTGTCAAAATGCTTGTAAGTAAAAAAATATATGTATATATATATTCTTACAATCTCTTTGCAGTCTTCTATCTCGCTGTTACATTACATTTTTCTGTTACCGCATTTTCGGTACTTTCCCAGTAACACCACCTCTCTTGACAATTACCTCGCAAACTTTTTAAAACGGCGCACCGCTTTCTTTTTTTTTCTTTCTTTCTACCAGTGTCATGCAGTACCTAAATTTATAACTTTTTAATAGATAATCTATGGATTATACAACAGAAATTACGGTATTTACTGCAAATTACGAAATCTCAAGTAAGAAGAAAATTAAGCGCCATGGCCCGAATTTCAGGCGCCCGGTATTTGTCAAGCCCTGGTGATGCCAAAATAGATAATACTTGTTTATGTTTTGGCGATATCCATGTGTGCAGATTACTGTATGTGGATGACACTGTCCTGTTGGCAGAGAGCAAAAGTGAGTTGCAGAGTATGTTGTCCTGGATGTACAAAGTTTGCATGAAATTCAAACAGTATAAATAAGGAAAAAACCAAAGTTATGTTTTTTGAGAGAGGAACTGGTAGTACTGAATGTAATATATGTCTAAATGGTACAGTGATTGACCAAGTGAATGAGTTTGTGTATTTAGGAAACATGTTTGATAGAAATAACAAATTGGATAGTGAAATTAGTAGGCTAGTGAATTCTTCATTGAAAGTCATGGTTGCTTTGGGAGGCTTTCACGGGAATGATGGGGACTCAAGAGAGTCCTGCATGGCTGTGTGTGAAAGTGTAATTGTTCCTACTCTGATGTATGGTAGTGAAACCTGGGTACTACAGAAGAAGCATGGGAGTCATTTGTGTGGAGAAATGCATTACTTACGGAGGGTTTGTGGCAAGACACGTTCTGATTGTGTGAGGAATGAAGATGTTTTGCACTTGTGTAGTATGAAGCAAAATGTTGTTAGCAAGATAGAGACTAATATGCTTCGGTGGTTTGGCCATGTTGAAAGAATGAGTGATGAGATGCTAAGAAAATCTTTTAGCCCAAGTGGCAAGAAAGAAGGTTGGAGGAAGGCTTACAAAGTCATGGGAGGACCAGATTCAGGAGTGTCTGCTTGAGAAAAAGATTATGAGTATAAAGTATAGAAGATCTTGTGTGCTGCGTGTGATGGATGTCAGTGAAACCCAAGTTGTATGTCAAGATTGCTGTAAATGGAGAAGTTTGATACAGCTACAGTAAGTAAAAAATTATCTGGTAGTTTGTATTTCTTTGTGGAGCTAACCTCTAAATCTCAGAGAACAGCTTAGTGATATATATGTATAATGTATCAAGATGCTCTGCCTATCAAAGTACCACGAGTTTTGTTAATATTTCACCCTGGACACACACCAGGAAGTCATACTCTTATTCAAAAGTATGTATACCAGACTTTAGTGCAAAATAATAATTTGTTGATATGTAAAGTATGACATGCATTGTTACAAAGTTAGAGGGCTGTTTTTTTTGTATGTAGGTGATTCCAATGAAAACAGCAAAAGTGACAAGGAATTCTCACTGCAATATCCAGTTCATTGCAAAATGACAGTTGTTATTTTATTTATATGTCAACAAACTTGTCGTCATATTATTCACTGTTTCTCACGTTATTATAAAATTGAGCACAGGAAACGTCGATATTATAATATATATACTAAAAAAAAATTTATTTCAATTTGTTATTCACACTCCTTCTCGAGGTTCTTTAAGAAGAAATTTTAGATTTTCAGCATTTGAAGTTTCAAATAGACATGGAATAAGTCTTCATATGGATATTCTAGTGTAGCGTAAATTTGACAAAGTCTTCCAATATGTAGATAAATAAGTTAGTAAATGATTATCTTTATGAATTTTAAAAGAGTTAAAACTTTCGAACCTCCCGACGATGGTGAGTTGAATTGGCAATAAGACATCTTTTTATCGATGATGGCTTAATTTCTGCTTCTCTTGGCATAAGCTTCCAAGTTGAATTTGGTAATATCTTTTTATCGATGATGGCTTAATCTCCGCTTCCCGTTGCATAAGTTCCCATACTAGTTTCAATTACTATTTTGTAATCATCTTCAGTGGGTATGTACGAGTTATTTCTCATACATGTTGTTTCTTGGCCATCCACATCAATTCTACTGGCAGAGTCCAATGTTGAATAGAATGTTGAATAAAATAGAATGCGCATTCTATTTTATTCAACATTCTATTCAACATCGGACTCTGCCAGTAGAATTTACGTAGATGGCCAAGAAACAACATGTATGAGAAATAACTCGTATATACCCACTGAAGATGATTACAAAATAGTAATTGAAACTAGTATGGGAACTTATGCAACGGGAAGCGGAGATTAAGCCATCATCGATAAAAAGATATTACCCAATTCAACTTGGAAGCTTATGCCAAGAGAAGCGGAAATCAAGCCATCATCAATAAAAAGATGTCTTTATTGCCAATTCAACTCACCATCGTCGGGAGGTTCGAAAGTTTTAACTCTTTTAAAATTCATAAATCATGTATTAAAAGACGAATCTGAAATAATGATAATCATTTACTAACTTTTTATCTACATATTAGAAGACTTTGTCAAATTTACGCTACATTAGAATATCCATATGAAGACTTATTCCATGTCTATTTGAAGACTTCAAATGCTGAAAATCTAAAATTTCTTAAAGTACCTCGAGAAGGAGCGTGAATAACAAGTTGAATAAAAAAATTTTAGTATATATTGTAATATCGACGTTTCCTGTGCTCAATTTTATAATAACGTGAGAAACAGTGAATAATATGGCAATAAGTTTGTTGACATATAAGTAAAATAAATCATAACCACGTAATAAAATTCGACAAATAGAAATATTTGATGATTTAATATGATGACAGTTGTTGTTGAACCAGCACCTTCACTTGGAAATCGCTTGACTGTAATGATTTTCTGTATTGCAGTGAAACTATTTCTTTGGTTGACAAAGGTCCAAAAGTTTCTGCAATATTAACAGAAAGTGCCATTGATTTTAACAAAAAAATATCTTTCCAAATGCACAGCAGTCATACATGCATATTATTTTGGGGGCATAGAAGTGGCATATTTAGCTGTTTACCATATAGCATAACTTTCCCTCAGGAAACCAAAAATTGCATCACCCTGAAGTCCAAAAATAGATGCATCACTCAATTTTCATTAGGGCATGTCACTTCGGGAAAACAAATCTCCTTACTACTGGAGCATCAGATTCCTTTTCCAAGTTTATGTGATTTTCAAATTTTCTGAGGTGGCTGTTTCTATTCCAAAACAATAATGTACTTGTATGAATGTCTTGTGCAAGATTGGCCATAGTAATTTGGTTGTCCTAGGCAAAAATTGATTCGGTAGACCCTAATAGAATTTTTGATTGAAAAATGTGCATGGGTTTTTGTTGTTAAAATATCAGTTTTCAATCAGATTTGAGTGATAAGTTTTTCCCTTTATGACAGGAAGCTAAAATTTTTAAAAACATGCATAAAAGTTATTGAATATGTGAAACAATCTGTTGTAACCTGTAGTCAGAAAGCATGAGAAATGCAATCCCATTAAATTAGCAAATTAAAAACATTCTGCTTTTCACTCAACATAAACTTCTTCCTGTTTTGTTTATTATCTACACATTCCTCCTTTGTTATTTCTGTTTTATTTGTAGAGCTGCACAGAAAAAATTACTAGCCTTTGCTGCCAAGCAGGAAGGAGGGGGAAAGTTGTTTTCACATTGCTTCACTTAACAGCATCCTAAAAATTTGGGAGAAGAAAATTCGAAAAGGCATGCTTTGGCTGTTTATCTTTTTTAGGGATTTTCTTTATTCCCTTTTTTTCAAAAATATTACTGATTAAAAATGTGATGATAAAAGAAAAACAACATATGATTCAAATCTGCAGCCCCTAGAAATGGTATCCCTAGGCTGCTGCCTTGTTCTCCTAGTCTAAAGACAGGCCTTGGTCATGTGTTTGCAAATATTTATTCTTCATTTACTTCTATATTATATGAACTGGTATTTCTTGACTGGATCCTATATTAAAAGGTATATATATTTTAAATCGCACGCATTCTTTTCTAAGTCCCCTTCAAAAACACCTTTTTGGACGACAATAAAATCTACAATATTTCCCTTGCGAATATCCATAATGGAATATGTACAGTATTTGGCGCAAAAACCTGGCGAATCAACCTGTCCATCTCCGCTTACCCAAATTTCGGAATCGCATAATTTTAAATCGTCAGTAATTTGTTTTTTCGTACTGTGCCACGTAAACTTTTTATTATTGGCCCAACTAAAAATTTCACCACTTTGTAAAAAATTTCACTACTTTGTAAAAAATTTCACCACTGAGTGATTGTAAACCAAGGGTTTCAGCAAAATCCGTAAACTGCTTAAAATTAATTCCCGTTGTATAAATTGCCGCAGAAAGTTCGATATTGCCTAAGGCATATCGATTGCAGATGTTCTGAGAGCGCCAAACATAAACGTGTGTATTTACACATTTCGAAGTAACGATTAGCATTGTTCCTTTTGTTTTAGTTGCAACATCAACAACATTTGTACCTCATATATGACACAAATGAAATAACTTCAAAATTGCATTGAAAAATATGAGAAATAGTGCTTCACTACATTTTACTTTTTCAGATCTAGTTTTGATGCAGTGGTGGTGTTCATTTTTTTCTATATCGTAACTGCCTTGTGAATCTCCGTCGCTAACCGATTCTGTGTCAGTTGAACTGTCCGTATGGCAACTGTTTTCTTCCAATGAAATGAAAGCTTTTTCTGCTGCTATATACGTTTCATTTCCCATCTCACATTGGACAGCAACACTAGAAGTGCAGCAGCGCTCTTCTGCTTCAACTGGAGATTCAATGACTGCAAGAGAAGCTGCCGAGTCATAAGTAGTCGCATTGAACTCTTAAGGTGCTGCCTACTATTATTTCTTGGACTTCCTTGCTTCTAATGTATCGGGATTTTTTCCTCTTGTGTGGAATGTCACAACTTGATGGTGCGTTAAGCAAAAGTGACAGTACAGCAGTTTTTTTTTAGAATTCTTTTAGATGAACTACTTGCCAGTAATTCCCTCTGCAAAACAGATGGCAGTTCATAGTCTTCTGTTTCAAAATGGACGAAACACACAGCACTATAATTACTAGGCGTAAAACTAACTCTTTTAATTTTGTCTAACCATACTTTATAATGCTCTGCAGATTTGTTTCTGTCAGGAAATTTATGGAAACTCACAGACTGGTTTTTGCATTTATTAGTTGTATTTGAACAACCGACAATGCAACACGAGACCATGTTAGAACAGATTACTAACGAACAGGACACGTGCAACACAAAGAGAGAAATTCCTGACACTAATTACCTCGTACTTTCCCTCACAACTCCTATTGCGCCGAGTACACAGATGCCGCTGGCGTGGGAGAAGGGCTTGACCGCTTGCCTCGTGGCTTCTCTAGTGTGACGTCATCACTAGAAACTTTGTCGCCTGTTTACTCAGCTCCCAATGGCCATAGGGAAACAAATTTTGGCTCTATGAGCATTCCACGGTCACCCGCAAAACATGACAGCAAAAATTTGTATTTTCGAGAAACTTTTTGTTAAGTTTACTGGTCGTATAAATTGAAAATGACTGAAGCTATCAGTTAAAAACTTCCTTATTTTAATGTTGTTGTTTTTTTTCATAAGTTTAGCATGTTCTTAAAGTTTTGACACTTGTCGATTTATTGTCATGTGTTTATGTCCAAATTTGTCGTGCTATTTTACAAGTGTCGCACAGTTCTCTCATGAGGTGCTTCAACAACAGTGTTGCTGTATCCTACTTACACACAGTACTTGGCTTGAAGTGATTTTCCTCTTTTTGGCACACTTAGAGAGGCAGTGAAAAAGAAGCAATTTTATTTTGACTGTGAAATACAAAATGCAGTGCACTAGTGTACGCACACACACAACTTTGGAAGTTTTTCCAGGATGGAATCCATGCATCAGTTTCATGATGGTGAACTTGCATTGCAAGGGAGCATTGGATGGAAAGGTAAACACATTTGTTTTCCCAGGAAGTGCATAAAGCATTTCTCATTTCAACTTTTTCTAGTTTCATTTAAATTACCCTCTTATGGTATAATGTCTAATGTTAAGAATGCTAGAAATTAAAAAAGTAAATTTTGAAAACTGTTCACCAGGTTGTGTAAATCCTTCAAGAAAGCCTCCAAAACTTCATCTACTTGATGCATGTGAAAAGTCTATGGTGTTAAATGCTTGTATCTATGTTTTCCAGACAGAAATAATCGAATGGTGTCAATGCAGAGAAGGCTTGATGAGTTACTGCAACAAAACAGCCAGTTGCAAGAGCAAGAACAGAATCTTCGAGAACAATATGAAAAGGTATATTTTTTAATTTTCTTTATTTTTCTTCATATATTTTTGTAATTTCTGTTTTCTAGCTGAACTTTGCAGAAATGTAAATATATCAATGAATAGTGAAGGAACAAGCAATGGCTTTAATTTTGTCTCATGATTTTTTTGTCTTATGCAGAGGCACAAAGAAAATAACAAAGTAAGTGATGGTAATGTGTCACAAACACTGTATTGAATTCATCCTCACTAATTACATTCTTGGGTGAGTGGATGCATACAGTGCAAATTCTGCTGCATTAATTAGCATTCTGAGGTGCCACATCACATAAGTAGTGTAGGTATCAAGAATTCAGTTGACCAAAGATATAAAATAGTTTTAAATTACATTTCAATGTTTTTTTTTTTGTTTTTTTTTACTAAGAGAAAAAAACACTGCTGCGAATACACTTTAGTTAGTTCTCTTGCAAAAAGCTATAGGGAGTAGAGAACCAGCCATTTAGAAGCTTGAACTGCGGTGTCTTTCTCCACTAAAAGTGTGAGTAATAATCAGAAGAAATTTTTGTCTCAAAGGAAGGATGTGAGAGTCTGAAAGATGATTGATATGTAAATTGGCACACAAAAATGTTCCAGTAAAAAACAAAAATTGAATATGTACACAGTGATCTGTTCGTTAATGAGATTAGCTTACATTGGTGGTTATAAATTTTCCAGTTTTTATGCTGTTGTGTTGTATTATTAAGCTTGAAAGTATTTCAGGTGTTAATAAAGTTATTCAAATTCAATTCATATCATAAATTTGGTGTGAAAATATCCTTTGGGAAGTCTTAAGTCAGTGATCTTAAGTTGAACTCCCAAAATTATTAATTGCGTGGCACAATGAAAGAGGATATAACAGGAAACAAATTTATGTTACAATTTACTTCCAATATTGGAGGTTATATTTTTTAATGTGCATTAATGCATTTGCATTTTTGAACTTCCCTTTTTTTTTTGTTGTTAAAGTTTGATTAACACTTACCGCATGTGGGGCTTGGCTTTCGATTCTTATTTCCGTTATGTGGATGCGGCATGGGGGTTTTTCATTTAGTTGCATGTCCACTTCATTTTTATTTTATTTCCCCCGTTGGTATTTATCTGGCCTCGTCACTAAATGAGTTTTTTTCCTTTGCCGCCTCCTCATTTACTTCAATAATTTTTCATAACCCGAGTACTTTCGGTAATAATCCATTACTGTCATCTAGGGGACGTTTTGCTCCGACTAGCACGGACCGTGTCAGCTAGGCATTTAATGCTCAAGTTTATGAATTATGGAAGCTGATAAGCAACTCAAAATATGCACAATTTGATGGCACTTGGAAAGATCGCATTTTGGATACTACGTTCATCAAAATTAACGAAATTGCTAACAAAGAAGCTAACTCCAATAGCGTTACTGTTGATAAAAAATTAAATGCACTATTTGATGAACAAAAATTAAATAAGGAACCCATAAATGAATACAATGTGTATGAAAATCGGTCTGATAAGAACTTAAGCTTTTCACAGAAAGCAATTTTACAAAAAGGGAAAAAAATTTGCCTTTCCACAAGGCCTCCCTAAAACTGAAGAAATCATCCCTTGCCTCTAAGATATTCTCAAAAATATACCAGGCACAGAGAATAAAACTGAAGTTGAGAACAAATTATATAGAGTTATTCTAAAAGAATATAATGCCAAAAACAACAAAAACTTCTATATAGAGAAAAAATTAAAATATGAAAAAAAAAAAAAAACTATTGGAATTGAAAAATGACCCATATATCAAATTCTGTGAAGCAGATAAAACCGGTCAAATCATTATTCTCAACACTGATGAATTTGAACAAAAAATGACAGCAGCAATAGATGGATTAAATTGTACCAAAATAAAGAAAGACCCAACAGATAACCAAATTAAATTCTTAGCGGATATAAGAAATCATAGCACATTACCTGATGAAATCAAGCGCTCTTTTCCACCAATGGGAGCAGGCATACCACGGATTGTTGCAAAAGTAAAAACGCACAAAGATGGTGCTCCAATGAGACTGATAGTTTCCAAAAAAAAACTCACCATTGATAACATTAGAAAAAAACATTTACAAGTTCCTAGCACCCTTTTTCATGAACAACAAGTTCACCATCAAGAACACGTATGAATTTATTGAGAAAATTAAAAATGTAAAAACTGGCCTAAAGGACTTAAATATGGCAAGCATGGACGTTAAAGCATTATATCCAAGCACTCCTGTTCCAGAAGCTATTGAAATTATCCTTAAGAAGTTGAAAAATCTTAAAATTTTAAATAACACACAAATTCATGAATTCAAAAAAGTTTTATTCTATTTATAGGAAAATAATATTTTTACATACAAGAACAAAATATTCAAGCAAAATTCAGGAGGCCCAATGGGCTCACCATTATCAACTTTATATGCTGAGGTTGCGATGAACGAGATTGAAGAAAATGTCCTGCATCGTATGGAAGAAAAACCAGAAGTGTACTGTCGATACGTGGATGATATTTTCATTCTATCAAAACTGAACGAAGAAGAATTAAGAAAATTAACAAAATGTTACAGCTCTTTATACCCAACTATAGAACTCACAGTTGAAATAGAAAAAAATAATGCAATAGCCTTTTTGGACGTACAAGTTATCAAATCCACAGATAAGTTACTATACAGGGTTTATCGGAAAAGTTCATTTGTTCCTGTTCTAATCCCGTACAATTCGGCACTACAATTCGGCACATCCTTATCCTCAAAAATGCAATAGTCTAAAAACCTTAATTAAAGAGCATATACGCACTCTGAAAATAGTCAGTTCATCAATGAAGAAATCAAATTCATAAAAAAAATTGCAGGTAGCTTTGGTTATCCTAACCATTTAATAAAAAAATGGAACACAGAAGTAATCAAGAAAATAAAAAATAATGCTGTAGTAAATAAAAAAGAAGTCAAATATTTAAATGGTTTTCCTTACATTAAAGGTACTATCAATGAAATTAATAATATTTGTAAAAAGCATAATATTCAAATTAGAGGAAAAGTAAATACCATCAAAAATATGGTAATAAAAAATAATGAAAAAATAAAAATGTTAGAAAAAGCAGGTATTTACTCAATTCTTATTACTGAAAATCCTCCAATGGCTTATATAGGAAGTACCAAAAATAAGCTTAAACACAGATTAAAACAACACGTAAAAAATTGGCAGAAAAAAGAAGAAAAAACAGCACTTATTCAATACTGTCTGGCTAACCAAAAATATCCTAAATTCGAAAATATAAAAATCATTAAAAGCTGTAAATCCGAAAAACACCTCAGAATAGTAGAGTCGGTAATGATTGAAAAAAATAGGGCAAAAGTTTGCAACTATAATGACCCTAATATTTTGAGAAACAGCTGGAGAAATTTAATTAAAATTGAGCAAAAAAATGAAAAAGTTTGAAAAATGAGATCAGTGACCAACAGGAGATGGCGCCACAACGCCCAAGAAAAAGTGATAGCCGATAACAGAAGCAGCCCGCGAGAACCACCGAAATGCCCAGCTGACACGGTCCGTGCTAGTCGGAGCAAAACGTCCCCTAGATGACAGTAATGGATTATTACCGAAAGTACTCGGGTTATGAAAAATTATTGAAGTAAATGAGGAGGCGGCAAAGGAAAAAAACTCATTTAGTGACGAGGCCAGATAAATACCAACGAGGGAAATAAAATAAAAATGAAGTGGACCCGCAACTAAATGAAAAAACCCCATGCCGCATCCACATAACGGAAATAAGAATCGAAAGCCAAGCCCCACGTGCGGTAAGTGTTAATCGAACTTTACCAACAAAAAAAAAAAAGGGAAGTTCAAAAATGCAAAATTTATGTTATTTAGGTGTGATTAGTGATGCCACTGGAAACCTTGATAAGAAACCAGACAACAGAATCAGCAAAGCAGGGCAGTTTATCATGTATAGAAATATTTTCACTAAGAAAAAGGTTGACCAAGGAACTAAACTGACTGCACCAGGGTTTCCCTGAATTTTCTTCCTCAGACCTCCCTTTACTTATAAATTTTGCCATCCGACTTCCAAATACCATTTTAGGATACCATGTTTACAAAATTTAAATTTAAATTATGAAATGGAGAAGTATTTAAATTGATTTTAAAAAAAACTGCATCACTAATAGTGAGCAGTTATATTGAATATAGACACCAGAATAATAAGAAATGTAAATTATTATATTTGCACTTTTAAGGTATTAACCTCCTGCAAAGTGCGCATAGGTTACGTGCAATTCATAAATGAAAAACTATTAGAAAGTACGAATCACTCACCCTAAAGATCATGGTTACCTCCATCGACAACACACTTCCAACACGTCAATCATCGTAATGTTTCTGGGCTTCCAAGGTTTACAGACATCTTGCTTACGATTCTTACTTCCGGGTGTGAAACATCGGTTTTTTTAGCCTTATGATATGTTACAATAACGCTTGTCAATTCCATAAAAAACCACACATACTACTCATTCATACAATTCAATTAAAAACTGAGTTTAGTACTTACAGTTGACGAAGGAGCAGTTTAGTACTTACAGTTGACAAAGGTTTAACCACCTAGGAATGTAAAGTTATGTAAATTATGTACATAGTTTTTAATTGAATTGTATGAATGAGTAGTATGTGTGTTTTTTTATGGAATTGACAAGCGTTATTGTAACATATCATAAGGCTAAAAAATACAAAAAACGATGTTTCACACTCCGGAAGTAAGAATCGTAAGCAAGATGTCTGTAAACCTTGGAAGCCCAGAAACATTACGATGATTGACGTGTTGGAAGTGTGTTGTCGATGGAGGTTACCATGATCTTTAGGGTGAGTGATTGGTACTTTCTAATAGTTTCTCAAGAAATGTAAAGATTTACAAATGTCAATTATTTCAAAGAATTTTTTTAACTCCAAAAGAAAACAACTTGTTATTTCAGTCTCTTAGTGATGAGGTAGGTATACTTGTTTGTTTTGACATAATACCTTAAAGCATGGAAGCATTTTGGATACAGCAACACATATTTACTTTTCCATGTTTATTTTTGAGCAAAATTTACGGAAATGCGACTTGTTTTACGGGCAAAATCTTAATTTAACAGATTTGTTGATTCTCCCAGACTTTTTTTTTTTTTTTTTTGTATGATTTTTGCACCCACCGTTAAAGTTATTTATTTTACTTAATCCATTTAAGCTGAAGCACCGATGTAAGTTAGGAATAAACTTTTCAGTTACATGTGTTTATGTGGGAACATTTGTCCGCAGTTTTCCCACATTTTTTGGGGGTGGGGTGGGGGGTGTTGCATTGTGTCAAATGCTAAAGATTGAACCGTCACATGTAAACTGAACCTCCCCAGCTGGGCTTGTTTATCTCTCGCAAGCCCCCCCTCCCCCTCCCCTTACCAGTAGGCCAGCGTGGGGTTGTCCTGCATTGGATCACAGAGCACGTGTTTTTATTACTTCCAGTTCAAAATGCTATCTCAGAACGTAGTTATCGCAGAAAAAAAATTCAAACTGATTTTAAATCTGTGGAATTTTTAAGCCCAAATCGATACCCAACATGACAAAATTAAACAAAAGCTGCCAGTTTTGTGAAATTAAAAATGCATTTGGGGCATGGTTTCGTAACTTCTCTTCTCTGGCAATAAATTTGACCTAACGAAAAAATGGGCTATAATAGGAAGTGAAAAAAAAAAAAAAAAAAGGTCACGTTCATTCGACCCAGTGCTTCTCCAGCAATGATTTATTTTGCTGGTCAGTTAGTAAGTTTTCTACGCTTTCCAACCAGGCTTTGTCCATCAGCACAATAATGCATGAAAATGTTTTGGCTTGATTCGACGAAATTAATATGTTGGGGTCCACACTAATTCGTCAAATCCCTATTGAAAATGGCCAAAGGTCAGGACATAGGAGCGGGATTCATTCTTCCCTCCTTTCATTGCAATCGTGCTTTGATTTTACGTTAAGTCATTGCGTGATGACTTAACGTAAAATCAAAGCACGATTGCAATGAAGTTTTGGTACGCTGTTTAGCACCCATAGTGGACCTATCCTATTGAAAATGGTTATTATCAGCATTCACGGGGCAGTGCGTACATGCGCGAGATTTGTTCGTCAGAATTTTCGCAAAAGTTACTTCCATGGAAATTAACCGATTTGTAGAGGAAATCACTGATGAAGTGGCTGTGTCATTTCCTGTTACGCCTGGTGTAAAAGACAGCGTTGGTTTTGTTCCGGTGACACATATTGTGTTAGTTTACTGCAGGAGAGAGGAAGTGATCGAGAGGATGATAGGCCCAGATGACGCCGCTTAAGGGGTCGGATTTGGTAAAACTTTTAACATTGCTGCAAGGAATCAATTGGCCTGTAAAGAATGATGGGAGGGGGGGGGCCGAGGATTACGTTCGTAACTAAAACTAAACATTTTTTTCTAGATGAAAGAGCCTTTTATTTGGTCTCTGCTTTCCTAGCTGACCAGCTCGATCAGATAACTCTGTAATCGTTATTTTTTCCTCTGCGAATTGCAGCTCTTTTAGCTGTTACTGTTTTACTATAGTAGTTTTACTTGCTTTTTTTTTTTTTTTTTTTACAAGTGTCAGTAAATTCAGTATTAGTGATTTGTTATGAGCAGCAATATAAAAGGAGTGAAACAGTACTATCAAACATTCCGTGATGCATATCCTGCGGAGTTCCTGTGCATTGCAAAATCTTCAAAAAATGAAAAATATGCATTTTGCACTATGTGTCGATGTACTTTCAGTGTTTCGCATGGTGGAAGAAATGATGTTACTAATCACATTTCTAGTGCCAAGCATAAATCTAACGTTGACTGCATGGGGGAAAAAAATATGAAATTAACTTCCTTTGTTAAAAGTTATAATGAACTGGATGTGATTTGTGCAAAATGTTTGTTCACTTTTTTTTTAGTTGAACATAATTTACCAATTGATGTCCCTCAGTCACTCTTATTCATTTCATTTTTTTTTTATTTGACTGTCTCATCGTCTGTCTCTCCGTAAAATGAACCTAGCATGAAAATGATTTGTTTTTGAAAACATTTTAGTATGTTCCATGACAGCGTGGGATACGATCCCATTGAATTTGAAGGAAAGGGTAGAACATCCTTTCCTTCAGATGCAAACTTCCATAAAAATAAAATTTAATATTTTGTAGATCATAATGATAGCACAGTAATGAGAAATCATCTGTAGATTCTGTTTTAATTGATATAAATTTGCCAATAAATTCAAACATCTGTAGTCATATCAATTAAAAGTTTGATACTTGATTTGGGTAACATATCGTTTTTAATTGATAATTTGGGTGCATTTAATCAATATGAGCAACAAGTAAGTTAATCGAATATATCGATTAAAATTTTCACCGAATATATTGATTAATTTTTATTATTTTTTTACGGATTCCGGTTTCTGAAAGTTGGCAGGTATGTGTGTTACTCTTCATGAGAAGTAGTCTTAATTAAAGCCATTATGATATATGAAAGGTATTTATATTTTTTATTATTGGTTTTTATTTTCATTAAATGTGTTGACTTACTAATTTTCTTGAATAGTTTAAAAGTTATGCTGCATGTTGTTATGATATGTTAAATAAAAAGAAGACTTAAGAACTCTGTGATAAAGTAATTGGGTTACGCATAGAACATCAATGTTCTTGTAAAAGTTGTCTTACACGTTACTTGAGAAAATTTATCAGGTTCAGAAAATTTCATCTGGACCCACAATCATTCCTGGATGAAAGTGCTAGCTGTCCAGATATTGATGGCAGAACACGACTGAGTGAGCCACCCTGGTGGTTGAGTGGTAAGCAGCATAGGTTTCTGTTTAGACATCTTAGTTGTGTCTGGAGTTCAATTTCCAAAAGGGGCATAGTGATGTATTTGGCTTACAGTACTGGCTCACTCCCTTTCCTGGAACCAGTGGTACGAAATTAGGAACAGGTGACCGCTTTTAGCTCTTGGTGGTCGTTAAACCGTGAAATGAAAAAAGCACTTCAGTTTAGATGTTAAAGCCCAGTATGTACAGTTTTTAACTGTTTTTTTTTAAGCAGTAAAACTAGCCTATCTTTACTATGGATTTTGTTGAGTCATATGCCCCCTTTTTTTTTTCTTTATGTTAGTTGCTTATTTGTAGATTGTTAGATTAAAATGAACTGAAGTAAATTTAAATGAAGATATTGTTAACCTAGAAGTGAAACTGAAATGCCAGAAATAAAAGATCATTGATGAAGTGAATGGATTTTAGTGAAATTTTCCTCCAATTTACAGATTAAAATAATTAAAATATTAAGTTTTCATAGACATTTTGTTTTAATTCAGTTGTAAATATAAAAAATTTCTTCATTTTTTCATACAGCATGTGCATGCATGTCTTTGTGTGTGTGTGTGTGCACAGAGTTGTTATTACTAGGTGTTTAACAATTATTTTCTTGCAAAGTTCTTACGTTTTTAACATGGTTACTGTAGAATTATTTTCCAGTTCTTTCAGACAGAAAGGATTGCCAGTGTTTGCATTTAGTAACTTACAATTTGTTCAAGATCTAAATTTATTACTGGCAGTATCTAAATAGTGTCTTCCAATTTTAGGTTGTCAGTGAAGTTGAAACATTGAGAAAGGATAACACAGAGCTTCATGATAAAGGAATGGAATATTGGAAAGTAATGTGTGACGTGAGCAGCAAGGTATGTTTATGATCTCTCATGTCAGATTTTAAAGAAATTACTCATCTTCTTAAATTTCTTTGTTGTTGCTGTTGTTGTTATTGTTGTTTATTTACAGCAATTCTAAGATATCAAAAGAGTTACTTATATTCTTCCATTTCTGTCTGTATTTTTGTTGTTTTTCACAGGCAAGTATATATCACTTATTGCTTGTAATTTTTTTGCGACAATTTGTTTAAACTGTGATTGTTTTCATGCATTTCATATTATTCAGTAGACAATTCCTGGAAAGTGTTATCCCAGATATATATATTTTTTTAATTCCAGCATGTATTTATTTTTCAGTTGTGTACCGTTATAGTGCATACTGTACTATAGAGATTATTATGCCAGTAGTTCTCTTTTAGAATGGTGATGTTTGCAGAATAACTGTTGTCAGTGATTTCATTTTTAGGCCATTTGATACCACCAGACTGATACAATGTTTAGTTTGCTGTTGTTAATTATCGAAGTCTGTTGTGTTTCAGAAATACCCCCTTCCTGATGTTTTAAAACCCAAGCGTTTGTGCAAGTCTCCAAATAGAAGCAAGAGATCTGATGCCTCTGGCTCTGTCATTATGGAGTAAGTGATTTTGTGTTGTATTTTAAAGTAAAAACTTGTAGTTGCATAATACTCATTGTTATGAGGTAATTTTATGCCACAAATTGTTATATTTTCATCATTGTTCTTTAGAGATGAAAATTTTCTGTTTACCAAGTATATCATAAGAATGCCTTTGGTTTCCTTCATTGATCTGCTGTTTTGTTTCCTTACTCTTCTGTGGTTTAAAAATATAATGATGTTCCATTAAAATTGTCTTGTGTAGATGATAAAATAGAAATAGAATTCAATGTCTGACATGAGATTCTGAGACTGTAGTAAATAGCACTTACTACTTGAGTTTGTGCTATATTTTCTGTTGTGAAAGGATGTAATAATGGTATTACAAGAATATTAAGGATTTCTTCTGGCATTTTTATGCAGTTTTGCCTTGTTGTATGATGGTTGTACCACTGTTGCCATGTATGGTACTTGTGAAAACCACATGCAGAAGTTATCTCACTGTGCTTCACTAGGTAACAGCATATTTATTACTAGTCCCACATTGATCATGGATTCACAGCATTACTATGCCAGTGGCTTTTTTCTTGTCACTTCACTGAAATTTCTGATAATGGAAATGTTGTGAGAGTCAGACACAGCACTGAACAGTAATAGCTTTACTTATCCCAGATGGCTGTTAATAGATTCTAGAAGCTAGCATTATGTGTTGAATATATGGTAAGTTGTCCCACTTTAATTCTGTGCTTGCAACTGTTAAATGGTGATGGTCCCATGATTTCATGAAATGGCAATGGTTACTACAGTTCTAGTGCTTCATCACGTAGACCCCCAAGGTACCCATACCCCTCATCAAGCACTCCTGCTCAGAATCATAAAGTGAATATGAAGTGAAAGCACTCTATCTCTGAAAACCTAATCACTATTCAAGCACCTGTACTAGCACAAATACTTCTTGTACAAATGATCTCACTAACCCTTTCTAGTGAGGCAATTTCAGTGTTGATCAGCATACACATTGACTTTTTTTATACTGCTTTGCATTTGCTCCTTATTTATTAACACTGATAATGTGTGTCTCCATTCTGTTGACTCCTGACAGGATGTCAGAACTCTCTCTCTCTCTCTCTCTCTCTCTCTCTCTCTCTCTCTCTCTCTCTCTCTCTCTCTCTCTCTCTCTCTCACACACACACACACACACACGTGAACTCATAAACTAACCAGAGCTGGACGTACATTGTGCATCATACTATACTATTTTTTTCTAAACATTTCAGAAACAGTACATTTACCAGATTTCATAAATTGTCCCCCAGCAATGAAATTTGAACTCATCTATATTTAATTTCATTTCATGAATTTCGCTTAGCAGTGAAATATGGACTTGCTTGTGGGTCATTCCAAATCAAATCAGCACGAAAATGTAACATTTTGTCCTGAACCTTTTTGATTTTTATGAAACTTGGTGGTGTTAAAGATTAAAATTAGCGGTCGCCACTCGCCACATTACGACTGGATAAAATAAAGTGGCCAGTAGAAAAAAGCTGCTTTAGTCGCACTGACTGGTGGCAGGCCAAATTATTTTTTCATTGCTAAAGAATTTATTTGCGGTTTTTTTTAAACACTCCTGTTAATTAGGAAATGTGTTTTCAAATCGTCCAACTTGCGTGTAGTGAGAAACAGTTCTTTCTTCCACAAATAAGTGGGTATGATCTTTGTATAGAATCATTCTTCAAGAAAGGAGGTGGCTATTTTTGTGTTCCAACTTAAGTTGGGACACAAAGTAACCATATTGAAAATGTGACATCTGTGGCTTTAGATAGAAGTGTGACATCACAAGCCATCTTCAGCAGCTCATTTTTCGAAGTTTAGTTTCTCTGAAAATGCATGGTTTCCTATTGCTTAGGCACTTCTTGCTTATCAACAAACAAAAAGGGCAAAGCACTTTCCCTTTTGTTTAGAAAAAGAAATTGAACAGTTCAAAATCGGGACTTTACTTTCTGTCGCCGTCTTTCATTCCACTCAGCGTCATGTTTCCTCAGCATGAGTGCACATAGTAGCTCTTTAGAATATTAATTTCGCTGTAAACAACAACAACAAAATTCTTGTTCTGTCCCTTAATACGAGCAAAATGTTACTAAACAATGAGGAAACAAGGTTTTTCGCTGAAATTAAATATAAAAAGACAGTATTGCATGGTTCACTCTTCACGCGATAATAATTTTATAGGTAATGGCCGATTCCGTCACAGGTGGATTAAGTACCGATTTTGAAATTTAATTTAACTTTAAAAAACGGAAGGAAAAAATATGTTCTGTACTGATTGGTTTTGAAGAACAGACTGTTAGAAAAAAGCAAAAACTGCATTTCACTAGAAAAATTCTTAAAATATGAACGTGCTCTTTTTCACTATTACCAATATTTCAAGAAAGGGAAGAAAACGCATCTTGGTAAGAAAAATTCGAAATTTAGAAAATTACAGAACATTTTTATCCATGATAGAGCAATCATTTTTGGTTGGCAGATGGCATGAAGACGCCCAGATTATATCGAACAAATGTCTCAATATTAAAAACATCCAATAAACAACCCCAAAATGTTTAATGAATGTTAGAATCTTGAAAATAAGCTTTTCACAAGTGTTGAATTACATTAACATTATTTCACAAAGATTTTCTATTTCCATTGTATCAGGTAATCCCAAAAATACTGTCAATTTTTCAGTGTGTGAAGAAAAGAAAGAAAAACGTACCTGGAACAGATGTTTTAATCCATATAATAAGTGCCCCCTTGTAGTTACAACCTTGTCTCATCGATCAACAAGGTTTTGAATCCCAGACTTGTAGAATTCCATGGTTTTCAATGCAAAAAAAGGCAGAAAGGGTTCGCCGTACCTCCTCCACAGTTCGAAGTGTAGTTCCAGCAAGATGGTTTTGCAGGCTGCGAAACAGATGGTAGTCGGATGGGGCGATGTCAGGGGAATATGCTGGATGCGGAAGTTTTTCCCATCCGAAGTCCTGCAACGTGGCACTGGTCATTTTAGCTGTGTGTGGTTTTTGCATTGTCTTGCTGCAGTAGCACGCCTTTGCGATTCACGAGTGCTGGACGTTTATCCTGCAAAGCAGTGCATAGACACTGCAGCTGCTGACAGTAGACTTCCCCTGTAATGGTTTTGTTGGGTGGCAGCAGCTCGTAATGAATTATGCCTTGCATATCCCACCACACAGGCATCAAAACCTTAATATTTATGCATTTAATTGCATATCTCACCACACAGGCATCAGAAGATTATATTTATGCATTTAATTGCACTGGGCCATAGACAACAGTCGGTTGTAACTACCAAGCTTAAATTTACATATGTCTAAATATGAAAGGTATACAGTGCAATGATAAAATATGTATACAACACAAAATACCCATAAGTAAAGTGGCTAGTAGATTTTGACCATCCATTGGCCAATGGCCACTTCAAAAAATCACCAATTTTAACCTTTACTTTGGTGTACTTGCATACATTATAGAGAAACTAATGAGTGCCAATTTTCAGCTTCTTGCATACAATACTTCTGTAGTTATAGGACCTTGAAATTTACAAAAAAAAAAAAAAAAAAAAAAAAAAAACTTTTGTCTCTATCATGCCTATCACAAATGAACTATAGACTAAATTAGTCAATAATTTAGTCTATAGAGCTTGTATTGAGCCCATTGAAAGCTTATTACGTAAGCTTTCTTTTGAGATACCACACAATCATATTATGGGCAATTAAGTTTTCAATGTCATCTATTTTGACCTTTAATTTCACAAAACGCATACAATTAATTTTATTAAATAAACAGGGGAAAAGAGCCTCAAGTAGTAACAAGATTAACTGAAAAAAAAAAAGCATTACTTTATTTCTAGATCTTTTATCTCATACAGAGGTAGTTTTCTACATGATCAATCAGGTATGTAGGAAAAACAAATACCTGCCTGGACATGTTAGGCAATACAATTTTCATGGCCTGAGACCTAATAACAAATGAGACCTTATTTTGAAGACTGCTCTATGTCATCTTGGCAAGTTTTCAGTTCACTCTTTGTGGAAGGATAGCTTTGAAATAAGTTATATGGAAGTGGCATTAATGATAGTCACTCTGAGTGTTGTAATTAAGGGAATATACTAGAGATAACCTGGTGGAGTGATAACAAGAAATTGTGAAGATGAAGCAATGGTTTTCAGTGAAATCTTAGATCTACTTTGGGGTTGTCAATTAGTATCTGTCACAAATGACCTAGCGTTGACAACAGAGATCTACTGTTATGACTTAACTCTTTACCAGATATCTTAAGGTAAATTGTGCCAATACTGCCACCAAGTGCTTTCATGTTAGTGTGAAACAAGTCTGTTTTTACTTCAGACTTTGTCACTGTGAGGATAAAGGCATTGATGATGTTAAAAAAATCTCTTTTGGTTGCAATTTAATGAAGCAATGTCTCCTTTTATGTTTCTTTGTTTAACATCTGATACAAAAACCAAATGTCTTGTTTGAGTTGCACAGCATGTTAAAGGTGGTGTTAAACAATCATAGACCATGGTGAATTTTGTGCTGGTTATTAGGCTACTTTCCATTTCTGCTAGTGTGTTGTAAGTGATTGCCATTTGGTGAATTTTGTGCTGGTTATTAAGCTGTTGTCCATTTCTGCTAGTGTGTTGTAAGTCAATAAAATCAATAAAAGACTTCTGTAGTTAGGTGTAACTAATTATTTATTTATTTACTAGCCGAGCTTTCGCACCTCAACGGAGGGCTTTTAAGGCTTCATACAACTGTTAAGAATAAGTTACATGATTTGAAATATAGACAAAGGATAAACATAACAAACATTGAGATAATAGTCATGAATCTACTTCCACGTGCATCAAACGCTATTGCATATTAAGCATTCTTTTTGCGATGTCACATATTTGATTTAACCTGATTAATACAATCGATAAGATGTTAATAAATAACATTCTACACACTAAAAAAATGTTTCCATAAATTTGGAATTTCGTAAGATACACTCTCATTACATATATTCATTGTAGACATAATATCAATAGATTCTCTTATTGCCAATTCATTTCTTGTAGTGTACGTTGCAACGCACTTTGTTTCGTTCCAATCAGGTCTCACCTCTTCAAATAGGACATCTCTTGTACAACTGTTAAGAATAAGTTACATGATTTGAAATATAGACAAAGGATAAACATAACAAACATTGAGATAATAGTCATGAATCTACTTCCACGTGCATCAAACGCTATTGCGATGTCACATATTTGATTTAACCTGATTAATACAATCGATAAGATGTTAATAAATAACATTCTACACACTAAAAAAATGTTTCCATAAATTTGGAATTTCGTAAGATACACTCTCATTACATATATTCATTGTAGACATAATATCAATAGATTCTCTTATTGCCAATTCATTTCTTGTAGTGTACGTTGCAACGCACTTTGTTTCGTTCCAATCAGGTCTGACCTCTTCAAATAGGACATCTCTTGTAAGGGCTGAAACAGGCTGTTCATTTTTCAAATCCCTTTTGTGTTCTTGTATACGAACCTTAATTGACCATTTTGTTAGTCCAATATAGAACTTTGTGCTGCCGTCTGGGTGTTTTAGGGGTACTGAGTAAATTCCCGCTTTTTCCCCATACTTCTCTACCTTGGGGGTTTTTATAGCTTTGCAATGAGTCATTTATTGATCTTGCTGTGCGGATCCCAACATTACATTGGAATTTCTTCAATCAATTCTTGAAGGAAAAGGTGATTCTTGGTACATAGGGTATTGCTCCTGCAAAATGCAATTTCTTATCATTCGGCGTTATGTCTGTTCTCTCTCTCACTCTATTTACTTGTTTTAATATCACATCTATAGTTTTCCGACTGTATTCCGCTTATAACGCTGCATTCATCACGTTTTTATTTCTTTCATACGAAGGGATTCATTCGAACATACCAAGAACACTCCATGAAATCGTGTCCGGAAGGCTGCCATCTTGTATGACCATGTGATGTATGAACTTGGGGCTCATGAAATTATTCAGGCTCATCAGCTTGTAATATACCTCTCTGTGTTAGCTTTTTTATCATTTCTTCTACTTATCATTACATCCAGGAACGCTATCTTACCTACTTTCTTAATTTCCATCCCAAACTTTATGTTGCTATTTAAGGAGTTCAGCGTAGTCAAAAATTTATCCAGTTCAGTACTCCCATAAGGCAAAATGAACAATATATCATCTACATATCTCACCCATGTGAAAGGCTTCTTGTCAAAAGTATTAAATATTCTGTCCTCTAATGGTCTTAGAATTGCTTCTGCCAAAATCCCTGACTGGGGTGAATCCATGGGTGCTTCTATTATTTGTTTATAAACCTCATTCTTATGTGTGAAGTAATTGTAGTCGGTAACTACATTCATTGCACTCTTGATGCTTACAAGAGCATTGTCTGTGTAGTGTCCCGAATTTCTAACCCAGTTCTTTAGGTTTTTCTTAGCCTCTGCTACTAGGATTGAAGGAAAAGGCGAACATACATCAAGGCTGCCCAATATATCTTCCTTATGTAGATTCTAAATTTTGCTTCTATGAATCAATTCTTTTGTGGAGTCAATGACCTTATCAGAATTTGGTAAGTACTGTTTTAAAAAAATTGCCATTTTTCTTTCGAGAACAATTGTGGGGCACCGTCGTTTTGATACGATGAGGCATTAAGTTTCTCTCACGGTTTATGGCTTTTCAGTCTTCCGAATAAATGAGGTAGGCATGCTCCAGGTGGTATTTTTGGGCCATACGACAAATACTTTGGGAGTTCCGGGAGTTTATATATTCTCTTTACCCTTGAGATGAGCGAGTTTAACGGATTTTTGGTTAATCTTTGGAATTTTGATTCAGCTATAAAGGTTTCAAGTTTTTTTGTCATAATTGATACAATCCATGATAGCTATTTGTCCTGCTTTGTCTGTGAGTGTGAAACAAACTGAATTGTTAGTTCTCAGGTTCTTTAGGATTTTTCTTTCTTTGACTGCTTCCCTAACTTCCCAATCTTTTTGTTTTATCTCTTTCTTAAGTCTGGCTGCCATTTGGATTCTCACTTCCTCTCTATGTTCCTTCGGAATGTGGAAGATCGCATTCTCTATAGCCAGAATAATTTCTTTCACACTTACTTCTGTTCGAAAACGGTATTTCGGTCCTTTGTTTAGCAGATTCTTTTCTTCAGTAAGTTGGAGGCTTGAGACGTTTACATGTAGAGGCTTTTTCACCTCATTTTTCATAATGTTTGGTTTCACTAAATTATTCAACTTGGCTTTGTGCCACTGTTCTAGTATATGTCTTACTCTCATTATGAGCATATCAATCTTGGTCAACAATTCGTAAAGTTCTATCGGATGTGCTTCGTGTATCATTTCATGACTATTATCTCAATGTTTGTTATGCTTATCCTTTGTTTATATTTCAAATCATGTAACTTATTCTTAACAGTTGTATGAAGCCTTGAAAAATCCCTCCATTGAGGTGCGAAAGCTCGGCTAGTAAATAAATAAATAAATAATTAGTTACACCTAACCGGTCCTGGACGATTCATCCAACGACGATTGGTCCAATGCCGATTCGTCCAATGGTACGATTGGTCCAACGCCGATTCTTCCAATGGTATCATCTTACCAATGGTAAACTTTTTTATTTTCCAGAAATGAATAATAATTTTAATTATTCTCCTCTTTACATCCTTTTGAAAGATAATTTCTGTATATTTGGTAATTGTAAACATTTTACATAAACCTGGTAAAAGACACTCAATGGAGCATTTCTCAGCTGTTTGCAAAGCACCTAGGCCGCGGGCATTTTTAGAAGATTTCAATTTACAACCTAGATATTTGGTATTTGTAAATATGTTATAAAACCTAATAAAAGGCACTCATCCTATCATTTCTCAGGTCTTTATGAGGCACCTAGGCCCCTGGCCTTTTTAGAAGATTTTGAGTTACAACCTAGATATTTGGTATTTGTAAACATTCTATAAAACCTAATAAAAGGCACTCATCGCATCATTTCTCAGCTATCTAACAGGCACCTAGGTTGTGGGCCTTTTTAGAAGATTTTAAATTACAACCTAGATATTTAGTATTTGTAAACATTTTATAAAACTTTATAAAAGGCACTCATCGTATCATTTCTGAGGTCTTTGCTAGGCACCTAGGCCGCAGGCCTATGAATTAATATTCCGTGCTTAAGTAAAAGCGCAATATTATTAACTTGATTTAATATGTAAATGTTATAAATATGACATCGGTAGAATATAAACTGTTAAAAAGGCTTAGGCCTGTGGCCTATGAATTAATATTTCGTGTTTAAGTAAAAGCGCAATATTATTAACTTGATTTGATATGTAAACGTTATGAATATGACATCGCTGGAATAAAAACTGTTGAAAAGGCCTCTGTCCAAACCCCGACCAGTTGTTTCCATTGGGCAGTTGGCGGAACCCCACTGCATTCTACAAACAGAAACGGAAAACTAGCATTTTTTATTATTTCATGCAAAAGAGAAACATTGAAGTTGATTGAACGGCTCATACATCAGTATCTTCATACGGCAGCAAGGACAGTATAACAAAAAAAAAAAAAAAAAAAAAAAAAAAAGAAGAAAGAAATCTGTAACCACAATATTACGTATAAAATGCAACATTATTTTACATTCTTTGGTCTACCGCTATTTTCGTATAACATCGGAGATAGAATCAGAACAGATGAGACTTTTATAGCACGAGTGGCACTTCGGACAGATAGGACGGAATTGGACCAATCGTCCCATTGGACGAATCGGCATTGAACCAATCGTCCCATTGGACGAATCGGCATTGGACCAATCGTACCATTGGACGAATCGTACCTTTGGACCAATTGTCCATTGGACGAATCGTACCAGACCCACACCTAACTACGGAAGTCTTTTATTGATAAATATGGGTGTATAATATTTTATTACATGTGTTGTAAGTGTTTGCCATTTGGTAGGTCAGCATTGTCTGGCCATCTATGGTTCCAGTACCAATGTTTACAGACAAAAATTATTCATTTAGTTGTTTGTTTTGGAAGGGAGTACCTTATTCCCTGAACAAATGTTGTAAAGTGTGTTATGAATGAAGTCAAATATGTGTGCATGCATTGAAATGTTTTATGAGAGAAAGTGCAGTATACCTCTTGTGCACAATGAGGGTTGGGGTGTATGAGCACTAAAATCCCAATGATTACCTATTTATTTTCATTTCTAAACCCACTTACCCCATTCTTCTGTGCACTGCCACTGTTTGCATGGTGCTTTTGTTAAAAAAATTGTGTATAAAATAGTTATTCTTTATGATAAATGAACATTGTATGCAAATTTGTTGAAAACTGTTATAATAACCCACTATCTACATTTCATTTTTAAAAATGCACATTTTTGTAGTTGTCTGAGTAACAACTATGATTTTAGCAGAAGCTAGTCTTCTTATGTGTTAAAGAGCATGTTATCTTGTATTTCTGTTTGGCAAATTTCATGTACCAATCATTGGGGTGATGGTGTGTTTATTTCATCCTGGTTTATACCATGCTATGCTGGAAACTCTCAGCAGTTTCACAGATTTTGCAAAATCAAAAGACAACTGGCATTCTTGTTTTCTTCAGTAATTAAAAATAATGTGCTAGTTTACTTTTGTGATGATGCTTCTCTTAGTATAGAGGTCAGCAAAAAAGGAAAAATATATATATAATGAATAACTATCCTACTAATTATTTTCCATTCAGTTCTCTGCTTCCAGATCTGTATAAACAACCTTCAAATGCTTTCAGACAAGTCTTGATGATGTGACCAAACTAGAATTATTATTGATGGAAAAGTAATGAAATGTATATACTAATTTTTGATAAGAAACTATGACAATGATTTATAATTGTTGATAATGAGTTAATTTAAAACTGGTTTATGTAGTCTTGTAGCCATGCTCATGAACAAGTAGGTCTTCAAATGCATATGTGCAATGCAAAAGTTCACAGAAAGTATCTTTTTCAGATGTGCACATGACATACTGTCAGAAATGTACTGCAATGTCACCTTCATTGTACTGTTTATACATGTCGTTTGTGATGTTGTCCATCAGGTCTCAGGAATCTTGATATAACAGAGTTGTGCCATGACATAATTCTGATGGATCAAGCTTTCTAGAATGCATAATGGAATCTCTATCATTAAAATTGCATTGTGTGATGGAAATCCAGGTGGCTCCGCAACTTAGAAACTTGGTAGGATAGAACACGATTTATTTGTCTGTCTGTTTTCAAACACTGTACTGATGAATTTGTGTGCTCCCAGGAAATTGATTTTGAATCAGAATCCCCACGAAACTGATTTTGAATCTCCAAATTGGTGTTGCTCACATTTCCATTTTTAGAAACAAGAATGGATCCTTTATAAGGTCATTTGTGGTGTTGGTAGTTGATGTGCATATTTGGGATTATCTTATTTTGTAATTCACAACTCCAATTTGACCACAAGATAAAAGTTTGATGAAAAAGTTATGAGCCTCAGCTTGCAAATAATTTAGCCATTCCCAAGAAGTAGTATAGTTAGGAAGAAAACTGGTCCATCAGTATATCTCCATGTAATCATATTTTTGGGGAGTAAGCTTTGTATTTGAATATGCTTAACTTATTATGGATCTGATGATTGCTCTCTTAAATTCTGAGTCTTTTTTTTAATAATTTTTTCCTTCTATTGTTGTTATTATCTTTGTATCTTAGGTAGCATAATGACACAATTTTTTAAAAGCATGAAACTGTTTTAGTAACATGTTATAAGTGAAATGTCAGCTGTTCTTCCCTTAACATTTTCACCCCCCTCTCTCTCTCTCTCTCTCTCTCTCTCTCTCTCTCTCTCTCACACACACACACACACACACACACACGTTTCCTCTCTGTGATGTGGAATTAACGTCAGCATTTATTTTCATTGAAATGATAATTTTTAATAATAATGGCAGCACACATGAATGATAAGTTTTTCTTTAAAAGAAAGTAGAAATATTTGTCCATGCCAAATTCAAACAAAAACTGTATAACCCATTTAAATAATTTTTTAACACAAATAAAAGGGAGAAGGAAAAATTAATATGAACATGAAGGGCTCACTCATTCCATGCCACATCAACCAGTGGTTTGAACCTACATATCTTAGATCTCAATGATTTTTGGTATGTAAGATGTACCTATAGAGCATAATGAAACTGCAAATTTTCAGATTTTTTGGACATGGCATTTTCGTGATATTAATTTTTGAAAAATCGAAAATTAAGCCATTTTCCCACAATTGCAGTTCATATTAATGTAAATATCTCAGCACCTATTTCATCTAGAAAGCTCATATTGGGCTCATTTTAAACTCTCTTTTTAAGAGCTTTCTTATGATATGCATCATGACTATATAGAAAAATAAAAAAATTCTAAATTTAAAAAAAAAATTAAAATCTCAAAAACATTTTTGAAAATTTTCAAAAAAATATACATTACAGAAAGACCTTTTGTAAGCACCTGTGCAAAATTTCAGGATGGGACAATAATGGGATCATAGTAAAAAAATTAGTTCTTCCTGCCTGCATTGGAATTTCAGATATTGTTTTGCAGTTTAGGCTATGTATTTGAATTTAAAATTTGTTGAAAAAAATATAAATATAAGATTTAAATATTTTTAATAATTCTGATCTTACTTGCTTTATTTAAGCCCAGTAGGATATAAAAGACTTAATTAGTGCCTTATTTACAATTAAATTCCATGTTGTTGAAACAGTTGACCTGGTTTAAACAATTAACTTAATTAGTACTTAAAATCACATTTTAGCCTGCTTAAACTTACAAATGTTGTGGGTAGTTAATTTCTCCAATAAAGCTACTTCATATGTCAAAAGCTTCTTTTAACTATTGTGTTTCAGTCTTTGAGCCAAAAGGTGTGATGCTCTCTGACTTTCAGCCTTACTTAGGGTGTAAACACGTCCAGTAGATGTAACAGGTTCTACTTGCATAAGCACTGTACTTGTGGGAATATTCTGTATGTCTGGGATAAATGGGTAAGCAAAAGATGGTGATGGTCTTCTAGGGTATAGGAAGGTTACTTTCAGCTTAGTGGTGTCCTCATATGTTGCAAGAATGCATGTTACCCACCAAGCATCATCATATTCAATGGTTATGTAGCCTGAATTCAACTTTGGTGCTTCGCAAGATCTCTGGAGAAAAGCACTTTTAGAAACTACATGTATTTCTTCCTTTCCTTCCCTGATGTCACTTGAAAACAGCTTCACTACCACTTCACTGTCGGACCTAGCAATATACTATGGGATTTCTGAGTCCCTGTAAGTTGTTTAGCATCCTGGATGCAAGAAGTCAGTTCATGCTCACTCTCTTTATAGTCTTTAATTGTTGTGTACTGAAAGTTAATTCCCAAAATGTTTTGTTTTAACTAAATAATTTAAATTAACTACCCACAGGATTTTTAAGTTTAAGCAGGCCAAAATGAAATTTTAAGTACTAATTAAGTAAATTGTTTAAACCAGGTCAACTGTTTCTACAACATGAAATTTAATTGTAAATAAGGCACTAATTAAGTCTTTTATATCCTACTGGGCTTAAATAAAGCAAGTAAGATCAGAATTATTAAAAATATTTAAATCTCATTTTTTTTCCGACAAATTTTAAATTCAAATGCATAGCTAAACTGCGAAACAATATCTGAAATTCCAATGCAGGCAGGAAGAACTAGTTTTTTTTTTGCTATGATCCCATGATTGTCCCATCCTGAAATTTTGCACAGGTGCTTACAAAAGGTCTTTCTGTAAAATATATATATATATATATATATATGTATTTTTAATTTTCAAAACTGGTGTTTCTGAGATTTTCAATTTTTTTTAATTTAGATTTTTTTTTTTGTCGTTATATAGTCATGATGCATATCATAAGAAAGCTCTTAAAAAGAGCTTTAAAATGAGCCCAAGATGAGCTTTCTACCTGAAATAGGTGCTGAGATATTTACATTAATATGAACTGCAATTGTGGAAAAATGGCCTAATTTTCGATTTTTCAAAAATTAATATCACGAAATGCCATGTCCAGAAAATCGGAAAATTAGCAGTTTTATATTATGCTCTATAGGTACATCTTATATACAAAAAATCATGGTAATCTGAAACATGATGGTTCAACATTATTTTTTTTTATTATTATTGGTTGATTTGGCATGGAATGAGCCGAAGATAGCAGCACAAAAGAATGCTAAAGAAGCAGTTGGGACGGTATTGCAGACAGCAATGCATTTTGGATATTTGAGTCACTGTGGTACGTGCGCTGTGCATAAATGATATTCCTTGCTCACACACAAGTAGCTTAAAAAAAACAGACATGTGTAACTGTTATTGTATGCACTCTCACATTTCCTTAAGTACATATACCAAGTTTCAGCTTTCTAGGTATATTAGTTTTGCAGTTAGTGTTGACACACACAGATGCAAATTGTGAATTTTATTTTATTTATTTGATGTCTCTTGTTGCCCACATATAAACAAAAACAGCTGTGTGCTTTCCAGAATTTACATGTAGGTCTTTGGTATGCTCACATGCCAACAAATACCTGCATTTAAATTTTGGATAACATGTTTTTTTTGGTTTTTTTTTCACTGGTGCAATTCTGCATCATGATAACTTGGCGTGCTGGAAAAGAGTGTGAGATAAGAACATATGTCCTGCACTCTTGCATATATTTGTCATAGCTCCTGTATTATGCCTTCTTGCTGAACTCACCTGCAATTGTGTTAGGGCTTGTACCTATTTCACTACTGATATGACTCATAAACAATTGCCCTTAATGAAGCAGAGTTGTCTACTGGAAAATACTGATAAATTTATATGATAATAAATATTTATTGCAATAGTTTCCACCCAACATTTTATTTTTTCATTTCATTTTTATAAATTGATTTGTTTTTATTTTTTATGGCAATGGAACTGAAAATCGTGGTTTAAAATGCTACATTTTTTTTTTCCCCTAGTTAATTGTGCATGATGTTTCATGAGCATGCAACCACTTTTCTTACAGTAGATACACAGTCATATCAGAATAATATGACCACCCCCAGAATCACAGTGTACCCGCCCAATCATATCACAGAGTGCTTGTGACAAAGTCAACCACACGGAGATATAAGTGGCCAGCCAAGACAGATGAGCCATGGTGTGTTACATGAGCACAATGGGCGGAGGTAGTGATATGACGAATGTGCAAAAAGGAATGATATCGGCTGCAGCACAAAGGGGGAAGCATCTCAGAAACAGCAGACTTTGTGGGCTCTTCGCGAGGTGCTGCAGTAAGGGGGTACCAAGAATGGACTGCTGGCACACAGAGGAGAATGTTACCTCTTTCGACTGGTAAAGTGCAATTGGCGCACAGCAGTACAGCAATTGACCATGCAGTGAATGCTGGGACACTCAGGTACGTGTCCCCGATAACAGTAGAGTGAACCCTGTTACGCATGGGTCCCTGGAGTCGACACTGCGTCAAGGTGCCCATGTTAACCCAGGTCCATTGGCAATGATGCCTGTAGTTTGCAGGAGACTACTGTCATTGAACAGTGGAAGAGTGGGAAAAAGTTGCCTTCTCCAACGAATCGAGGTTTCTACCCCACAGAAGTGACAGATGATGGCCGATACGGCGTCGGACACACAAGAACCAACACCCAGACAAGCTTGTTAGTCGAGCACAGGCCAGCGGTGGCAGTGTGCATGTCTGGGAGATGTTTTCATGGTATGACCTGGGACCACTCCACTGGTATGAACTGGGACCACTCCACTGGTATGACCTGTGACCACTCCACTCGATGGGTTTCTGAAAGCCAATGGCTGCCTGTCCATCCTCACTGACCACATGCATCCCTTCATGTTGGACATTCACCCTGGTGGTGATAGTGTCTACCATGAGGACAGTGTGCCCTGCCACATTGCTAAGGAGGTGTGTGACTGGTTCCAGGAACTCAACAGCAATGTCTCCGTTCTCCCTTGGCTGGTAAAATCGCCTGACCTCAATCTTGTAGAGCACTTGTGAGACTATTTGGATCGACGTGCCGACCCACAACCACATCATCTCCGGGACCTTCGTGCTCTGCTGCAGTCTGAATGGGCATGTGTGACTCGGACAACTTTCCAGGGCCTCGCTGCTGCTTCCATGCCATGCAGTCTCGCTGCTGTCATCCAGGACAAGGGTGGTTATTCTCATTATTAGCTAGATGATCATATTATTCTTATACATCTGTGTATATTAAATCATCAAATATTTCTATTTGTCGAATTTTATTACGTGGTTATGATTTATTTGTTATGATTTATTTTTTAAGACTAGATTAAGTGAACATATATCCAACTGGGACAAAAAAGAGAACAAAACGTCATTAATACAGCATTGCATAGAAAATGAAGCTATTCCAAATTGGTATGAAGCAAAGTTATTAACATCACATAAAACAAAGAATCAAATATTAACATCGGAGGCAGTAATAATTGAAAAAACTAAGGAAGCAAATTGTAATAATAATGACCCAATGAATCTTCCATACGCTTGGAAATATCTTATTGAAAAAGAAAAAGAAAAAGAAAATAACAATAATAAAAATAAAAAATACAAAAACAGAACAACATATAAATATATCAACAAACAGATGGCAACAACTAATGAATTGGAATCAGAAGAAAATTCAAATGATCCAATTGAAAATGAACACAACTAATGATGTGCAACGAAACCAAAAATAGAATGCGCAATGGTTCGACTGACATGGAACATCGGACTCTGCCAGTAGAATTGATGTCCAAGAAACAACATGTATGAGAAATAACTCGTATATATACCCACTGAAGATGATTACAAAATAGTAATTGAAACTAGTATGAGAACTTATGCAACGGGAAGTGGAGATTAAGCCATCATCGATAAAAAGATGTTATGTTACCAAATTCAACTTGGAAGCTTATGCCAAGAGAAGCGGAAATTAAGCCATCATTGATAAAAAGATGTCTTATTGCCAATTCAACTCACCATCAACGGGAGGTTCGAAAGTTTTAACTCTTTTAAAATTCTTAAATCATGTATTAAAATAAGAATCTGAAATAATGATAATCATTTACTAACTTTTTTTATCTACATATTGGAGGACTTTGTCAAATTTACGCTACATTAAAATATCCATATGAAGAATTATTCCATGTCTATTTGAAGACTTCAAATGCTGAAAATCTAAAATTTCTTAAGGAATCTCGAGAAGGAGTGTGAATAACAAGTTGAAATAAAAAAAAATTTAATATATCTTGTTATATCGACGTTTCCCATGCTCAATTTTATAATAACGTGAGAAACAGTGAATGATATGACGACAAGTTTGTTGACATATGAATAAAATACATCTGTGTATATTTTGTGTTAGTCTTTTCAATCCATGATTGTGTTTACTAATGCATGTTAATTCGACTAAGTGCCTATTGCTGTTACTGGAGCTATGATTTAAAAGTTTTAAAAGTTTCTTCATTAGTGAAGTGCGGCTGAATATGAATAAAAGGTGAACTGTAAGCAAATCGTTCTTGAGGTGTGGCAAGTGTGTGTGTGTAGTTCAGAATTTATGGCAAGCACAAACACTAACTCAATGTCAAAACATTTCAGATAGGTTTTTGAAAGGACATTGCCTGTATTTATTTGACACACAACCCTCAGGGTGAAAAAAAAAGAAGCAAGTTATGACACTGTGGTTTGAATGTCTCTTTTGGCTACCTTGACTCGTCATGACAACTGGCCACTGGTTATGCTCGAGCAGAGTAACTCCATTTAGTAAAATTAAATAACTTTCAATCTCTAGACTTAACATTGGTTTCTACAATTTCATGCCCTTTCAATAATGATAATAATGCAACAAACAATATCTCTTTCACTAGGTAACAAACTATTTGTTTCATTTGAACCTATTTTGTTGTGCTCACCCCAAAGTCAGGTGACTTCTGCGCAGCAATAGATCAATTAGCTGTTTTTAGGTAAAGTAGCTAAACCTTCTCCAAATGGACAAGAGTACCCAGCAGGGCCTAAATTTAAATTAAGTCACTACCAAATTTTTAAATTTATAATTTTCTCCAGTACCCACCTTCAGACAAAATGCCACTTAGCCTTAAAGCCATTTATTTCCCTTTTCAAGAATTTCTAGAATTTGCTAAATTACATTCGAATAGCTAACCACATGATACAAACTTTACTTTACTGTAAATTTCAGATAAAAATCCATATTACCCTCTCTTTTGTCATATGCTTTATCAGCTCAAAGGGAATGAAACTTATATATATATTTCTTTATAAATCCTCCAACTCAAATGTCAGACAACTTACTTTACTTAGCCAACAGAAGTCACCTGCTCTTCATTTTAACTGTTTATGTATTTATACATATACAAGCATATTGCACACTTTCGGTTTAGTATGGCCAACTCTCACTAGTTAATGAAATTGTGGGTGAATGGTTATCATTTACTATGCGACACATGATTTGAACAACAGAAATCACCCTCCTGAGAAGCAGCTAACAGATAATAATTTTTCCAAAAGCGCATTAAAATTAAGGAGGGGGAAAAATACTCTTTCTGTACAATTGATGCTTGGCAAAGCTAACAGTAAAATCAATTTTGAAGATTAGATAGGTGGGTCAAATGAGTAGTTTATAATTTGTTCTTTAATCAACGCTCTTTTCATTTCTTGAGTGTCTGTACGTTGTGGGGAGGGGGGGGGGTAAAACTCAAGAGGTTGGCGAATCCCTCATCATTTCCTGACTAAATCTTGCTTTGGGCACTAGCAAAGAAATAGGTTAAAAACAAGAAAAGCTTATCCGGCGTCTTGAGTATTGCCTGAGGATCTTACTGGAGTCTATAAACGACTTTCAAAAAACTTTCTTTTCGTTGGGGGCAATGAAGGACTCCTCCTGCTTGGAAACTTTCTTCCTTTGATTTAGAGCCCAGAATGTATAGCTCTCCTTCCAAAGATCCAGTGGATCAAGCGGATGCTTGTATGATCATGCATGCAACCTTAGAGGCCAATATTCACTATTTCTGAATTCAACGTTGGCCAAAGTCTGTCTGCCCAGTTGATTTGACTGCAGCAGTAAATTGGGGTGTCTCTAGAGTCCTGGTTGACACCAGAAAGGCCTCCTTTTCACATAGCAGCAACGAAACTCTCCCTCTTTTTTCTTTTTTTTTTTTTTTAAGTTTTGACACTTTTTTTTTTTTTTTAAGTTTTGACACGTGACAATAATAACAAATAAAGGTAACTTGATCACGCTAGTTACGTTGCAAGAAAGTTCGCAAGTTGGGAGCTTTCGACCTTATCTTAGGTCTTCATCACGCCAATGGAGGACTAAGATTGTTGCCAGATTATACATTTGATTTTTTTTTTAATTCAAATGTATAATCTGGCAACAATCTTAGTCCTCCATTGGCGTGATGAAGACCTAAGATAAGGTCGAAAGCTCCCAACTTACGAACTTTCTTGTAAAAGTTCTTTTCTTGTAACGTAACTAGCATGATCAAGTTACCTTTATTTGTTTTTTAAAGTCTCCTGAAGTTTCCCTGGCAGAATCAGATCGCCATTTTTCGTGCTGGTGTGGCTAGCCTCATTAGGCCTCGTCTTCCATAGAGGGTAGCTGAAAATAATTCCTCCTTCCTTTTACTCTAGTGGAGTATGACCTCCAAGTATTAAAGCTGTTGATTTTGTCTTTCTTTCTAACAGCACAGGACCCCCCCCCCCCAAGAACTTTTACGAAGTCTCGCCATTCACTGTAGCCTGGACAAAGATATTCAACCTCCTCTCTCAACGCCATGAGGTAGACGTGGGCCAATCAGATTCACATCACATGTCCACCATCTTTTCCCATTGGATGCCAGAAAACCAGAGTCAGTCTGTCTCTCTCTCTCTCTCTCTCTCTCTCTCTCTCTCTCTCTCTCTCTCTCTCTCTCTCTCTCTCTCTCTCTCTCACACACACACACACACACACACACACACACACACACACACACACACACACACACACACACACACACACACACACACACACACACACACACACACACACACACACCTTGAATTGAGCTTCGGAAGAGCTTTGTCACCTAGCTGCTGCGGGACTGCCCACCTGCAAAAAGGGTTCACTAGAAGGAAATGATAAATTTAAAGGAGACTTTGCTGTCTTCCTCCAAGTTTCGCCTAACGAGAGGCATCACTTCTGGCTGAGATACTTGGCCCAGGATGCTTGCTTCCCGGGGGGGGGTTGAGAGGAGAAATGCAATGAAGCTCTGCAACAGTCAGTTTTTGTCAAAGAGAATCTGTTTTTCCCAGACTTGGAAACCTTTCAGAAATAAACCAAATGTAACTGCAAGGGCAGCTACCCCCCCCCCCCCCAATTGCTCAGATGGGAAAGAAAGGAAAGCAAAAAAAATTCACAAGGTCAAAATACACTGACCGGCACACCCACAAATGTATACACATCAAATACATAAAAATGCAATTTCAACATACATTTCCTATTGAGTATTCACAAACTTTCTTCCATGCTTTCTAACCCAACAGGTGAAAGAAATAAAATTTATTATATTACATGTTTAAAAAAGAAAGGAAGATATCATCTCACCAATATTTACTCCAAAAGCTTGTTGCCTTTCAAGGTTAAAATTACAAAGTATCTTACTTCAATAATTACTAAACTGCTCTACAGTTTCTACTAAATATACTAAATACATCATTTACATAGTGAATAATAATAGATTCACAAAAAAAAAGTGTTATTATCACTTCTTTCATAATGCACTAAAACAAATATATATTATAGTCCTTTCTTTCCCTCCTACTGGGGTAAGATGAAAAGAACTGCACTTGCATTTCTAAACTATACACATGTGGTCCAAGTTAATATTCCAACTCTGGCTGGGAAAAAAATGAAAGAAGAAATTTTGCTTCTGCCACACTTCTTGACCATGGAACAAGGAAAAAAAAATTTTTTTTGTCTGTGCTCCAAAGAGGAAGAAAAACATAAATAAGAGAGAAGGAATTTCTTTTGACTTTTTCTTGACTTCTAGCACTAAAGTGTGTATGTACCCTAGGAAAGTAATATTGAGTTTAGAAAAAAAAAAAAAAGTCATTCAAGGAAGAATCGTCACCATTCCCCAAACTGATCTCAATTGTTTTTTTTTTTTTATTATTTTTTTTTTCCTTCAAATTTCTCAAGAAACTGCGTGGATATGTAGATGGAAATTTGGAAACAGTGATCAGGTGTCTACAAATTTCATCAACATATCATTTTGAAAAAGAAACATTCTGAGCGTTATATCTGTCTAAAACATAATTTTCTTAAAATAATTGGTGTTCCCTTTTGTCTATATGTATCAGAGGTGTATTTAGAGGAGGTCAATGGGACCTTGCCTCCCCCACACGAAAGTGTTTAATTTCTTCATTAAAATGTGACTTACATTAGAAAAATGCTTTAATTTAATAAAAAAATGCATCAAAATAGAAAATAATGCTTTATTTATTTCTTCTATTTTATATTAACTTTTATTTTGTCCTGATGGGTTTCAAAAACTTCCACCACCCCCCCCCCCCCCTATATATATATATATATGAGCCCCTGATGTATGTGTTGTGCATTCGCTCTAAAATGACTAAGCAAAAAAAATTCTCTCTGCTTTAGTGAAAAATTTACTGCCAGACCATCAAAATTGGTACTAGTGCTTCCTTCAACATTACAAATGTACGATGGGGCCTACTAGTGTCCCTTTGGCTACAAAGTCCAATGACCTACGCTTAACCGTAGTTAGCTTAATTTATTAATAACAGCATGCTTCTTCTGGCGGCAAATTTTTTATGGTCCATCATCCCTACACCCTTATCCTTTATCCATTTACAGACATAGAGCACAAAGCAATTCTCCAGCAGAGATGTTCTGAAATCCTTGCCCCACCCACATTTTATCTTTAAAAAAAAAAAAAAACTATTTATCAGTACTTATTCATGGATCAAAATGGTAGTTCAAGAGTCAAAATAATGGGTAGACTTAAAAAAAGGCATCTATTCAAAGAGGTGTTCCAAATACCATTGTGCAGTAGACAATCAATGACTAAATAAATATAATTATCTGGTACAACCTGTTTTGAGTATGCTTTGATATGCAACATTCAGTCATGAGTGGATTGTTAAAATTCTTTCACCCTTAAATTGCTGTTAAAATGTGTTCATGACTGAATTAGTTTTACAGTGCATACTTCAACAGTTTTCTTTCATCCAGGAGTTAACAGAATTTTTTTCATGAGGGAGTTTATGAGATTTCTCCTGTGGATATGTGTGCTTCTTTCTGTATTTGGACCACAAGACTGAAATTCCTGGCCTAGTTTCATCAACCCAATCCACCCCTGATGGCATTCATTCTTCCTCGTGTGTGCCACTTAACATACTGAAAGATTCAGTAAGAATTCTCTTTCATTTCATCAGAAATTTTACTTTCATCCATTGCACAATCAATTACTTCAATTGTACTCATCGTGTTCCTGACTTGTGACAAACAACGTGTCTACTTTCATTGATGTGTGACACCGAACTAATGCAGAGAATTAAGTTATCTCTGCTTTTCTGTTCACAGACAGTTCAAGGTCAATGGCCTCCCACTCACTTGTAGTCTTCACCTTTCGTTACATTCGTCATGAGCCAGGGTTTAAGCTGGCTCAAAAAATTCTAAAACAAGGAAAAAAGTTGTAGCAAAATGCTAAAGAAAGTTAGCCGCTTTCGTCACTCGAAAACTTGTAATATCAAATGAATTGTTCGCTCCAACAATGCCTTGGACAGCAGTGGAAAACTAATTACCTTGGAAGATACCAACATATTTAAAAGAAAACTGTATTGGGCAGTGTAAGTTGATATACAGCTCCTAACAGGACAAGGATTTTTTTTTTTTCTAAAATTGTGATTAAATAAGCATAAAATCCAAATCTGAAATTTGATTTTGTGAGTTACAACATTGTCTTTGCATAAATGATTTGATTAATGACCAGTGTGAATTGAATAAGTAAAATGCCAATTCTGTTACTATTAATAAAAATTTAATTGAAAATACCAATACTGTTACTATTAATAATAAAAGTTTAATTGGTGTAAAGAGACTCACCGAAAACCCGGGTTATGACATTTTAAGCTGCTTTCGCGATTGAACTTACTGTGTACCCCATCTACCTGTATTTTAGGTTAAAATTTATTAAAAAACGACTAATATATATAAAAAAAGGTATATAAGTGTAAATAAATAAAAAAAAGGTCTTTGAACATCAATAACCCTACTCAATCCAAGTAAGTATTTCTAAAACCAGTTAAATTTCAAGTTTTATTAATAGTAACAGTATATTCCTCAGACCAACTATTATTTTAATTACAGTATAATAAAATATTACCATTTCTGCCTTCTAAATATTTATTTTTTAATATCAAACAAAGACGAAGGCTCATGTCGCGAATCGGCAAAACAAAAAAACGTGCTATGAAAATAGTATTAGTCCTACAATTATTTGTAGTGTGAGTATATGTGTATTTCACACATTAATTTACAGGTACTTGCAAATGTTAAAAAAAAAGAAGCTTGTGGTGAAAATATTCCTCTGCGTTCGCACTTCCTCACTTATAGAAGAGGGGTGGGCAAAGTACGGATGGTAACTGCTACTTCACCGGACATGCGATTTTGAATGTGTTTCCTCATTATTTTGCTCTGGGACCTTCCCCCGCTCCTACCTCTTCCATGTCTTTTCTGCCGATCGCGGGCCGGAACTTATTTCGCAATCGGTCCTTCAGCTTTCATGGAATTCATGCTATTTTTGCAGAAGACAAAACTGTCTGTTTTGAATGGTTAACATAGCAGTGTTAAATATTTTTCAAATAGGGAATTTTGTAATTGCTTACACTAAAGATTAATTACAATAGATAAAAATAAATATTTTAAAAAATTAGCATTAACTTTTTCAGTACTGTCGGAAAAGAGAACGAAAAAAAAAATTACCTCCTACCCCTTGCGATTGTTAATTATATTCGACAACCGTTTTTGGTACGTCCCCCCCCCCGTAATCCATCCCCTTCTAGCTTGTAAAATATGTGATGACAAACCACGTAGTGAAACTTTACTTGCCTGACAGACTTGAGTGTGTTTACATTTTCTGGGGATCGAGAACACCGGGATTCTTTCTTTATTTTTATTTTCTTATTTCGGTCTTGTGTGTGTTTCCGCTTCCAGTATTTTAAGTTGAAGAGCGCGCCTTTAGCAGTTGTTTACAAGCAACTATTTCCTGAGGTTTTTTCTCCAGCTGGGAAGCCGTGGTTTCGGCAACAACTGAAATTAAAAACTTTTTTCTTCTTCTGTAGTTATGCATACGCGTTGCGTTGTCTCTGTCATGCGTGATGGAAAGTTGACACATATTATTGTTTGATGTTTCGATCAACCTATAGGAAATTTTTTGATTAGTTAGCAGCCATGCGCAAAAACAAATATATGAAACTAATTGGAAGTTGGGAATTTTCACTTAATTTATCACTTGCCAGGACATGGCTTTTTTTTTTTTTTTTTTTTTAGTTCGCAGTTCAAATATGGTATTTTATCCCTCCAGTTAACTTGCACCCATTTGTAAAGGGAGCACCATTTTTGCACAAGTTGCTCGGAAGGTATATTAGATTCAGTAGCAGTTTTACTTTTTTTTTTTTTTTTAACTCGCATTCCTTTTCAGTTGTTTTATTGGCACCGTCTTCGCAATCTTTGCATTTCTTAATAATGAATTTATCCATTTTAATGTGCCACGTTGTATGATGAATGGCACCTTGAGTGGCAAGAGCAACCCCTAGCGTGCACTTATCTTTTCTAACATGTGTTCCTTTTCTATAGAAGTTTGAAAGATCACTCTGGTCACGAATGCAGGGGTTGTTTTATGGCCTTGAGGGTGGGAATGAAGCCATAGAAATCGCAGTTGACTTGAATGGGGGAAGGGGTCTAATCCCTCTTGCCTCTATCTTACCCTGCCAGCCTACCACACCCTTTATGGAGCGCTCCAGAGTGTATGTAGGGAGTGGGGAGTGATTCAACAGGTGCTGTAGGGACACAGTAGGGACATATTATACCTTAAGGATTAAGAAAATAACAGCGGAGTGCAAATCGTTTCCAGAATTTCGAAAACTAGTTTTCACAAAATCAGAATTGCCGGAGTAGAATCTGCTGTTGGGTTGATATTTAAACAGCGGGTGCAATTTTGCTACTGACATTAATTTTTTTCTCGCATTTTAGATTAACTCATCGCATTTCGCGAAAATAGCGACCATAGCTTAAACACTGTCATGACCACTGTCTCTCTGCCTTGTATGGTGTGGAAAATGAAAATAAGTACTTGCAGTCAGTAGCTATCGATTTCTCAAATTTGAAGGAGGTTATACTTGGCGGGTGATTCCATGCCAAATCAACCAGTCACTCAACCTGACCATTTCAGATTTCAATGAAACCTTCAGGGATCATTCTCCCTAGTGATATAAATGAGAATATATTTTTAAAATGTTTTTATCTCATTGGGTTTTCATGTAATTATTTAAAAAAAAAATTTAAAATTGTCGTTTTTTGGCTTGCATAAAAATTTTTAATCTTGAATTTCTCAAGTTCTATAAGACCCAGAGAGTTGTTTGACCCCTCATTTTAAAGGGAATTTCATAAATTTTAATTTGATATGCAATTTGACTATGCTTGGTGAAAAAAAAATTATTTAAAAAAATTTTGATGTAGTGTTTTTTAAAAACTAAACAAAAATATGTTGTTGTTGTTTTTTTGTAATATAAGCTTTAAATTCTGAAATTTTTAGAGTGAGATCTCAATGGGATCAGGAGTTATGGTATGAATGGTATTGTTTTAAATTCCAGTTAGGGCTACATTGCTACCTTTAACTTTTGTAAGGTAAAAAAAAAATACATTGGCTATAAGGTAACCAATTTACATTAGAGTCTATTACAGATAATGATTTACTAAACCTACAGACAAAATTAGGGATAGCATGTGAGTAAATAGTCTGCTAATCACAGGTGTTCTGGCACAAGCCTGTACAGATTTGTCTGATTCATGTTCTTGCAGTAGTGTGACTCATGCCCACTCTAGCTCAACTTTTTTTTTAGTCTCCTCTAAGATCTCAGTGAGTGAACAGTTAGTTGTTGGCAGTGCTACTTAAAGTGTTTCACATGAAAATAAGATTTTTATAAGTTAATAGTTTTTTTTTTCAGTTGAAGTGAAATAAGTGTTATGTGTTTGTTAAGTAATAAGTTTAACCATTTTTGACATCTTTGTTTGGAACAACTAGGCTTCTCCCCAGTTCAAAAGTACAGTCAGTTCTATTTAGTCTTAAAGGCTTATTATTATATAAGATATTTTTTTATGGGTGAACCCAGTACATCAACACAATTTGACTTGTGCTATTATTTATAATTTTAACTCTACTCTATTATTAGGACTCTGTGACAGTATGGGTGAACCCAGTACATCAACACATTGTTTGGTATATTGCTGTAACCCATTTAAGAAACCTGGTCATAATTATTATTAGAGACAATTGAGATCTGTAAATGAAAATATTTTGGAGACATAATGCCAATTTACATGTAGGTGACAAGATATGTGAATGCTGTCATAAAGCTTTAGTAAAGCTTCCAGAGATTTTAACTGAGCAAGAAGGCTTGCATTCAGACAGCTCAGAATCGCAAGACCATTTGAATGTTCCTGAAGTACTAGTTCAAAATACATTGTCAACTCCAGAGAAAAAAAGAGGCAATTGAAGCTTTGAACAAAAGTCTGACTGCTATCAAAGAAACACCAATTAAAAGAAAATGTTTGATTGAAAAAAAATACCCAGAAGCAAAGATTTAAAAAGTGACAGAAGCTTTTCGAATGAAAGTACTTAATTTAAATCCCGGTACCACTGAATCTGACGCTGCAAAAAATTATGACATTGAAATTATTAATCAATTGAAAGAAAAGTTCAATGCTACTACAGACAAAAGTGTTAGAATGCAGGTTCTAACTACACTTCCCAAAAGCTGGACTCTAAAAAAAATTGAAACTGAATTTGGAGTGTCTAATTTTACTGCTAGAAAGGCAAAAACAGGGTTAAATGAAAAAGGTATAATGTCATCCCCGACCCAAAGCCTGGAAGAACATTGGACCCTGCAACAATAGCCCTAGTCAAAGAATTATATTAAAATAATGAGAATGAGACTAGAGTTTTAGTGAAAAGCTACTCATTTTCAGAGGAATCAAGTGTAGAAATAGTTTCAGCTGATGACACTGATGATGATCTGGACATTGACGGCTTTGTTACATGCCAATACTCAGACAAGTGGTGGTTAGGTTGTGTGTTAGAAATAGAAGGAGATGAAGTAAAAATAAGTTTTTTGGAACCACATGGCCCTTCTCCATCTTTCAAATACCCACAATTTACTGACATACTAGTTGTGCGTAAAAGTGAGGTTTTAACAAAAGTTGATCCTACAACAGCTATAGGAAGATTTTATTGACTTACAGACTCAGAAACCAAAAAGGCAAAGAAGAAATTATTTGTTAAATTAAAGAAGAACTAAGAGGTCGCTATTTTGGCGTAATTACAACTCTGAGTGCTAACTAAAAAAAAAACTTTTATTAATTTTACCAGGTAAAACTTTTAGCCTGTTGGGACTATCCTTCCCTTGTTTTATGTTTGACTATGTATTAGTATGATGTATTTTGTAGATTTTAAAACTCAGTGTCTGTAATCATGTAAACACACTAAAACGAGAATTATAATCCATTATTACTTGTACAGTAACTTTAAGTTTTTTGCCATAGCTCCCGATCCCATTGAGATCCCACTCTAAAAGTTTCAGGATTTAAAGCTTATAATATTACAAAAAACATATATTTTTTCAAAATTTAAAAAAAAACCTATCTAAAAATTTTTTTTTTTTTTTTTTCAAGTTGCATATCAAATTAAAACTTATGAGTTCTCTTTAAAATGAGGGGTCAAACAACTCTCTAGGCCTTATAGAACTTGAGAAATTCAAGATAAAAGAAGAATATGCAAGCCAAAAAATGATGAATTTTCAAAATTTGAAAAATTAATTACAGGAAAACCCAATGAGATATAAAAAAAAATTTTAAATATATTCTCATTTATATCACTAGGGAGAATGACCCCTGAAGATTTCATTGAAATCTGAGATGGGCAGGTTGAATATTGAAATTTTTTGGTTGATTTGGCATGGAATGACCCTTGTTGTTGCTTTATGGCAAGTATATTACTGTGCTAGCTAAGTAAATACTTTAGGGAAATTCAATTTAAAAAAGTAATAAATGTGTGCATATTTGGAAACCAGCATTTTGATATTATGGCTTTATGGCTTAGTGTTCCGAACATTTTAGGAGTACTTTTTAAATGGCTGTTTCTGTTTTAGAAGAACTTGTTTCATCTTGGGCAACTGAATATGTAGAAAAGCATTTGTTGTTTAATACATATCTTCTGAATTTTGAACTTAAATGTTTTTGTTTGTGCCTCTTAAGAGGGAACCTCAAGGGAAAATCTCTATCCTACACCTGTAATGTAAATTTTTTCTATATCCCAGCAACAAATGATTTATTCAGTGTGCATTTGAAATATGTAGGTATATACGACGAAAACATGGGTCAATATTTCCTGGCAAAGTTCAGATTATATTTTAAAGTTAGAAAAAATTTAAAATATGGCACATCTTAAACTGGGCGGGCAGCAGGGTGGGCTAAATCCCACCCCCTTGGTGATGTCCCTAGAGGGGGTAGAGGTCGTTTTCCGTTTCAGGACGTAATTGCATCTTCTGGAAATGGAAGTTAGCTGGTGTGAAGATTTCTCTCGTAATCGTAATATTTTCTCGTGATGTTCTTTCTGCCCAGTATTTTTCTTAAATATCCATTGATTCCATAAATACTTACATTTCAGCTTAAAAATGGAGGAAATAGTATTTATTGTCAAAAATGTTACAAATTATTTATTTAAATGCTTGCTACACTTGTAAATGTATGGGTAGTTTAAATATCTGTAATGTTGGTAATTTTTTAGGGCTTCTTAAAATTTAAATAAAAGTCCTTAAAAAGCGCTTAATAACTCCTTAATTTTGATCCTTAAAAATGAGTACGAACCCTGTAAATGCAGTTGTATAATGTGAAGCAAAATGTTGTTAGCAAGGTGGAGACTAATATTTTTCAGTGGTTTGGCCATGTTGAAAGACTGAGTGGCGCCCCGCTGGCGCAGTGGTCTAAGCGATGGCTTCTGGCCATTCGTCCGAGATTGGTCTGGGTTCGAATCCCAGCGAGGCATGGATGTTGTGTTTGTCTTACAGCACTGGCTCTCTTCCTTCCCTGGAACCAGTTGCCCTAAATTAGGGACAAGTGACTGCATACAGCCCATTGAGTTGCTCACAGTGGTCATTAAATCCCCATTCAAAAATAAAAAAAAATGAGTTATGAGATGCTTACAGAGAAATTTTTTTTAGCCCAAGTGGCAGGAAGGAAAGGCAGGGAAGGCCAAGCAAGTCATGGAGGATCAGATTCAGGAGTGTCTGCATGAGAAAAAGATTGGGTATGAAGTATAGAAGGTCTTGTGTACGCCATGTGATAGATGTCAGTGAAGCCCGAGTTGTGTGTCAAGATTGCTGTAAATGGAAAAGCTTAATACAGCAACAGTAAGTAAATAATCAGTTAGAAATTCATCTGGTGGTTTGTCTTTCTTTGTGGAGCTAACCTCTGAATCTCAGAGTTCTAAACAGCTTAGTGATATTTATGTATGTATAAATCATTCCTCCTTAGGAGCTTATCATTCATGCAGAAGAGTCCATTCATGAATGATAATTCAATTTCCGGGTTGTCACTATGCTCACTGAATAAATCATTTGTTGCTGGGATCCCGTGTTTATGACCAAAGCAACACGAAAGTTGAATGATCATTCATGAATGGACTCTTTTGCATTTGTCTGATTTATATTACTTGGTTCGTCGGATTTATACTACTCATAGTTCTCACATTCCGTTTTGTGTATAGAATGCAGACAAGTGTACCATTATTCTATAAGTTTTGTGAAATATTTGCCTCAGCCATCACAATGGTCACATGATTGGGGAACTAGATTCATGGGAGAAGAGGTGTGAGTGAATTTCAAATATGGTGTTGTGGTATGCTTGTTATATGATTCTAGCCATTAGCCAGAATCAGCCGCCTCCTGTTAACCATAGATGAGGAGCTGATTATTATAAAACTGCCCCAACCTGAAGGGAAAAAAATTAAGAAACTGAAGTCTTTAAAAATTCTGATTTTTTTTTTTTTTTTTTTTTTTGGTGAGAATGTAAAATATTTTTAAAATCCCTGAAATTTTTAGTAAAGTTTTCTAACTATAAATTTACTCAAAATTTTTAGTAATGCAGCAGGTTCCTCTTAATCCATGTATTTTGGAAGTAAAAAGTTGTCAATTCTCATACTCCTAGCATGTTTGGAGCTATGATATTCACCATAATAATTCTAGCCCCATTGTTCTTAAGTACTTGTAGTAATTTACTTCATTTGTATGACTTTTAATCCTTAATTACATTTTGCCTGTGTTTGATGATATTTGATTTGCATGAATTTGTATTGTGAAAATGGTCATGTGCATGTTTTTTTATGCTCTCACTGTTCTATCTAAAAAATATTTCTCTGCATTTTTATCAGTGAATTTTTAAAAAAGTGAACACTACACACATTCTGCATTTTTTCAGCACATATTTCAAAATATTTGTCACTTTATCCTAATTGTGATGACTGCATTTTTATACCCCTCATTAATTAAAAGTAAAAGGAAACTTTCCCAGTGTATAAGTTTTGTTTTTTAAAAGTGTCTGTACCATTTGTTTGTTTTAAACTGTTATTGTGGAAAAAAAACTTTAGTCTCTGTTTGTTTTTTCGTTTTTGTTTTCTTTTCGAATGCAGATGTGGAATCTGTCATAAATCTCATGACCAGCATCAACTTGCGAAATGTGACAGTTGTCAGCTGCATTATCACCTTGCTTGTTTAGATCCTCCTCTTTCACGAATGCCGAAAAAGACAAAATCTCAGGGCTGGTTAGTAATGCTTCTGTTCTTTTCTGAAAAAAAAAAAATGGGGAGAGAGAGAGAAAAGCTTTCCCTTAACAATAACTTAAATTCCATTTTCTTACTGTCATGAAAAAGTAATTGACAGACAAAAAAAATCGTAATGATTTTGACTCAAATTCCTCTTCAGTGCTATAAATGTACGCTGCAAAAATATTTAAGTATGTTTTTAATTTTTGATAGGTGTAAAAACATCAATAAAAAAATATAACCATAATCTATGGACTTTTCATCAGCCAAAGCTTTAAGTTGTGTTCTAGACTTTCCTCATGAAAATCAGTCACTGATTTTTCTTCTAACCCAGGTGTATCTTATGACTGGTTTAGTACCACAATGCCTTTTCACAGTGCAGCTTTTCCATATGTCAAAGTTTTCTGAAGTACTATTCAGTTTTCATGTTCACTTACTAACTTACTAGATCCTGAAACAAAAAAAAAATGTGAAAAAGTCTTGTTTTATAATACACTGTGGTGTGTAGGTTTTTCATTGCTGTTGTTGTTGTTTTTTTTTTTTTTTTTTTTTTTAGGAATTTTCCTTTAAGTTAAAATGTGTTTAAAATTGGGTGAGGTGTATGTATAGATTTGCCTTTGACAGATTTTTTTATCGTCTGACCTGTGGACCGACCATACGTTTTCATATGTCAGAAAGCATTCTGCATTTTCTAGTTGAATGAGAAATGCCTTCCTGTTACGTTCTATGTGACAACAGCTTCAAAAATTTATTTTGGCATGCATTTATTGTTTTGTGTTAGTCCAGCCTTTCTAAAACTGGGGGAAAAAAAAAAAAAAAAAAACCTGCAAATTTTGGGTGTTCACATAGTACCTCCACGCCCTACGTATACATACAAATACAATATTCAGGTGATCACTATGGGGAAAAAATTATATTGGTTTGCAACCAACTTTCTGTTGTTTTTTGATGTCCATTGCTAGATTTTCATCCTCTTAACGTATTGTTTCCCCAGTCACTGATGTATAATTTTAAACCTTCAGTCTGTCTTGTTGTACATCTACCCTTTTGTTTGCAGTCTGATACTACAAAATGTAACATCCATGTGAATATTTGTTTTTCATTTTCTGTGTGACAGACAGGATCAAAGCATTTTAGTTATTCGTGAGAATTTTTCTTTTCCTCAAAAAATGTCCAGCTCAATTCTAATGCATCTTAATGAAATCTAATTGCTATATTGAAAATTTTGAGTTTCTTTTTTTCTTATTTAGCTATAGTTATTCAAATAATGCTTGATGTGTCACATACATTTATTCATTTGTCTCGCACACACAAGAAACCTGTACCACTACATTATTAATGAGTAAAACATTGCTAAAATGTTATTTTTGTACGAAGATTGCTAACTCCTTTATTCTCTTCTTTGTTCCAGATAGTCCCAAATTCTAAGTCACAATCTTCAAGATGCTTCTAACAATACTGGAGATCTTGCCTCCTCCCCCTTTTTTTTTTTTTTTTGTAATATCAATAAAAATTCAGACTTGTTTTTTATATTTTTGATATTTTTTTTTATTTTCAGGTTGCTGCTAGTCTTACACCACATGCTTGCGAGGCTACATCTCATTCCTTCTCAGTAAAACCAGTCACTTTATGCTAAAATTCTGCTTGGAAATAAAATATTAAAATGATAAAATTTCACATATTTACATAATTAAAATCTTGTACTGTCTGGTGGCAGATATCCTAAGTTGGTTGAAAATATCCCTATGCATCAATACATTTCAAAAACTTTCCTGGTTTTTGTCTTCAGAAGAAAAAATCTTCCTGCACTGTGCCAAGCTTTCTCTATGCACTGTTGGTGTGTGGTTGCTAATGTGGTACTGAATGTGTTGTTTGCCAAAACCTTCCATCTTGTCTTAGATAAGGTGAAGGGTTTTCAAAATGCATCGATGCTATAGGTATGTTTTTAATATTTTATTTGCATGCAGAATTTTAGCAAAAAAGTGACCAGTTTTAGCAAGAAGGGTTGAGATACAGCCTCAGCATGATATGGAGTGTGCCTAGCAGCAACCTGAAAGAAAAAGGTGAGTTAAATCCTTAAAACCTATTTATAACTGCAAGTATTTAAAAGAGTTTTTATTGATCTTAAAAAGATAAAGGCGAGTTCTGCAGTTTATTGGTGAAGCCATCTTTAAGATTATTAACTTGAAACTATCTGAAACAATGGAAAGAGTGAAAGAGTTAGTAATCTTACATCAAAATAACATCTTGGCTATATTCTGATCACTATACTCAGGGCAAACTTAACCTGACTATGGGCTGGAAGCTGAAATTCACCAAAAAGATGTCATGGTTCCTCAGTATTTCTCTGCACTAATGAGGTGCACTATGCCATGATGGCAGGAGGAAGTGCCACCATGACAGGGGTCAGAACAAAAGTAAACTTCGCATTCATTGTGCTATCAGCAATTTTCTCCCAAGAAGCCCCCAAAACACTCTACTGTCTGCTTACCTCCCACCATCAGTTAAAATTCCTCCAGGTATAGCCTCTCTAACACACATGCCGACAGACACAAGCGACAGTGATGTCGCCAAAACACGAATATCTGTATTTTCAGAAATGCAGCCAAGACTAAGAAATTTATTTATTTATTTATTTTTTGGTGTACATCAGTACAACATTTGGAGCAATTATGTACTTTTTAGCCACAGTTCAAGCTCGAATATGAGCTTTTAGACTGGAACTAATATTATGCAATGGAAATACACACTCTGTACCTTCAACTCCATAATTGGGTTAGCTTTGTTAGTATAGTAATACGGTGTATAGATTCCGTGAACCAAACGAGTATACACAGTTGTATCAGAATAACATGACCACCTACCTAATAATGGAATAACCACCCTTGGCCTGGATGAAAGCAGCGAGACTGTGTAGCATAGATGCAATGATGCCCTGGAAGGTTGTCCAAGGTGCACGGAGGTCCCAGAGCTGACATGGTTGTGGGTCGGCACGTTGAACCTGTCAATCCAAATAGTCCCGCAAGTGCTCTATGGGATTAAGGTCGGGCAATTTTGCCTGCCAAGGGAGAATGGAAACATCGCTGCCGTGTTCCTGGAACCAGTCTTGCACCCCCTTAGCGACGTGACAGGGCACATTGTTCTGTTGGTAGACACCATCAGGGTAAATGTCCAACATGATGGAATGCATGTGGTCAGTGAGGATGGGCAGGTAGCCATTGGCGTTCAGGGACCCATCCAATGTACCAGCGTTCCCAGGTCATACCAGGAAGACATCCCCCAGGCATGCACACTGCCACCAGCGGCCTGTACTTGACCGACAAGCGTGTCCGGGTGTTGGTTCTCATGTGTCTGAAGCCGTATCCATCACTTCTGTGGAGTAAAAATTTCGATTCGTCAGAGAAGCCAACCTTTTTCCATTGTCCAATGATAGTACTCCAATGTAAACTGCAAGTACCATTGCCGATAGACCTGGATTAACAGGGGCGCCTTGTTGCGTTGTCGACTCCAGAGATCCATGCATAACACTCCCAAGACCCATGCGTAACAAGGTTTGCTCTATTGTTATCAGGGACATATACCTGGGTGCCCCAGCATTCATTCCATGGTCAATCGCTGTACTTCGATTGCCCTTTACCAGTCGGTGGAGGTGGCGTTCTACTCTGGGTTTGATGGCCTTTGGGGCTCCACAGTTTTGACGTCAGGAGGTACTCGGCGTGCCAGTGGTCTATTCTCTGTACACCCGTATTACAGCACCTCGCGAAGAGCCCACGAATTCTGCTCCTTCTGAAATGCTTCCACCCTTGGCGCAGTAGCCAATCATTCCTGTTTGAGCATCCATCAAATCACTACCTCTGCCCATTATGCTCACATAATGCACCATGGCTCACCTGTCCTTGCTGGCCACTTATATCTCCATGTAGTGGACCTTGTCACATTTACTTTGTGATGCACCTGGGCAGGTACACTTTGATTCCGGGGGTGGTCATATTATTCTGATATGACCATGTACACTGAAGAGCAATTGAATTAGAGATACCTGTCTAGTAACGTGTAGCACCACCTTACTCCCTGATGACGGCGACAGCGATTTGTTTCGGCATGGACTCTATAGGACACCGGAAGCGTTGGGAAGCCATACAGATCAACAACCCCTGAACAAGCTCCTACAGTTCACGAAGATTTGATGGAAGAGGTCAGAGCCTCGAACATCTCTCTCGATGGCATCCCAGATGTGCTCGATGGGATTGAGGTCAGGTGACCTAGCTGGCCAAGGAAGCGAGGTCACGTCGGTGGAGTGTTCATCCAACCATTCGGATACAATTCGGGAGCGATGCCACGGTGCATTGTCTTGTTGCAGGATGAGGTCCCCAGTGGGATGTTGAAGACGCATAAATGGAAGCAAATGGTCGTCCAGGATATCATGTTGACATGTGAGGGACGATGTCACACGTACCCGGGGTTCCTTTTCAGTCCACGTAAACAGTCCCCAGACGAGAATGCCACCCCCACCAGCTTGAAGAGTACCCTGCTGGCAAGAAAAATCCATCGCTTCATGTGGTTTGCGACGTACTCGTATCCTGCCATCCACATGTACCAATGTGAATCTCGACTCATCAGTCCAGGCAACATTTTCCCACATGTCTAGGGTCCAGTGGCGATGTTCCCGCACCCATGCTAATCTTTGCACCCTGTGATGTGCGGTCAGCAGTGGTACCCTCGTGGGACGATGGCTTCTGTACCCCATAGCGAGGAGATGGTTCTGGATGGTGTGGCTGCTTAAACGTTTTTGTGCACCAGCATTAAATTGCCGAGTGATTTCTTGCACTGTGGCCCGTCTATACGCTGTTACAATGCGAGCTAGCCGACGATGACCCCGATCATCCACATGCTGTTGTCCACGGCAGTTGGCCCTTGCAGGGATGGTTTTACCGGATTCAATGAACTCACGGTGCACCCGTGACACAGTGACTCATGAAAATCCCAGTGCCTGCACAACTTCCGAGATGGAGTGACCCATTCGTCGGGCCTCGACAATTTGCCCACGTTCAAATGCGCTCAGATCCTTCGTCTTATCCATACTGCATCCGACTCTTACTGATTCCCGTCGCATCACTCCTTATATTGTCGGATCGCTGCATACGTCATGTTATTTTCGTTTACAGGGCCGCCCACAGTGCCACATTTGCATAACGCTAGCTGTCCCTAATTTAATTGCTCTTCAGTGTATATGTACACGAGGCATAAAGCATTGTTGGTTTAGCTAAATCTGTTCTACCACTGGATCCAACCCCCCCCCCCTCCTCTCCCATTCCTTGTAGCACTTTCATGCTTCAGCTTCTAATGTCTTTTTATGCATTACATCCAACTCTGTTATAAATTAGAACAGGTTTAAGTACAGCATTGTATACAGCCAGTTTTGTTTTTTGGTGTACACCGCTTCTGTAATGGGAATAGTTTTATACAGCTGATAAGAGGCTTTCCCACTTTGCTGGTTCTGATGTCCAATTCATTATCAGTATTTCCTGTCTCATCAAATAATTACACCCAAGTAATTAAAATCCATGAATTCTTACACTGCACCATAAAAAAATTTTGGAGTTCAACTTAGAACAATGGATTTAGACTTTCCAACATTTATCTTCTTCCCCCCCCCCTTTTTTTTTTAGAGCTGCTTCTTAGCTTGTTAAAGTTAAGAAATTTTAGTGGTATTTCCCAGCATACTGTTGGTACCAAGAACACCCGTTGCAGTACATGATGCTAAGTTATCATCTTTGAGCAGCTTTCACTGCTCAGCATGGAAATGACAGCACTGAGAAAGAGTTGGCATAGAATAGAGGCATGCATATTGTATGAAGCAGTGGGCTGCCTGAGATATGCAAATTATCTAAGTTTCACTGCAATCACTTACACATAATTGTGCCTGACCAGAGTTTAAAGATGGGGCTTGTAGTCTCGCCTATATAGTAAGGCTGATGTTTAGGTTTGAGTGCATTTGTTTAAAAACATTCTGAATATTCTGTGGATATGCTGATAGAACCCTGTGTTCAGTTGACTGACAGAGTAGTAGAGGATCAGCGATATTAAAAAAAGCTGAATCTCTTATGTACAGCTTCCACTGCAATGCAATGTGAGTGCAGTGCAATGTTGCATTTTACTCTGTGTCACAGGGAACCAAACAACATGATGGAAGAAAGTGCCCAGACCACAGCACATTATCACCCATTCTCCTTAGAGATGCTGTTTGTGACCTGTTCAGCATGGTCTATGGGCTTTTGCATTTTCAGAAGTGTCCACTCAAAAGATAAGACGATGTTTGCATGGTGTGGTGCTTATAGGTGAGACACTCTGCCTGAAACCACTGGTTGTTTCTACATTACAGATACTAAGACATTAGACTGAAATGTAGGAGCCTGCTATTCACAGGTAAGTTAAAGTTCAGTGTGAATGCCAGATGGCCTCCTATCTATATGATCCCATCATTATCAAGAGGTGGAGGTACATGCAGTCAGCCCTCGTGCAGTTCCCCAATGTGGTATGAAGTGGGATTTGATACAGTAGCAGAATGTCTGTTGTCCATATTTGTGACACTCAGTAAGACAGTAATACACCAGTGACATCATCAATCCCATTATATGAACTTTTCTTGCTACCATGCTGAGAATATGACCCTGTAGCAGATCAGCTTCCATCTGTGCACTTTTCATGTTATAAGGGACAGCCACCAGAGTGTAGGCATTCTCCCATGGCTGCCAAGTACGTTGTACTTGTCAGTCACCAAGATGGTATGAGGCGCCACTACCACTAGCTGCCCTTGGCAAAAGACCTGCAGCAGCAGTTTGCACTGTTGGTTTCTGCTTGGAATGCTGTATAACCCAGAGTACCGTTGATGGCATGCATGGCTTGTGTGCAGATTTGTATTATAACTGCCCAAGGTGGGCCAACTCTGTCGTTCACAATCCTGAATGAAAGCAGATGTACTGCCTTCTCACATTACATTTTTTGATCGTTTATATATCTTCACCATCTCTTTGCATCGTGTGGTTTTTGCCCCTATATGTCAGCTCTTTGGTGGTGTGGTCTCCATGTTGAGTAGTGTATATAGATCAGAACCAAGAATGTGAACAGCTTACATTCCTTTCTTTCACCAGAGTTAATCTCAAACCATTGACCACTATTTTCCTATATCCTGCCTGCTACAAGAGTTTTAGCACTCAGGCTTATAACTCAGCATAGGAACCTTTTTGAGGTCTGATGGCTCATAACACCCCCCCCCCTTTTTTTTTTTTGGAGTAATGCCACAAAATTTTATATTAATGGAAAGCTAATTTCATCAAGAATGTAATTCAACAAAGTTTGTTCAATTATCTGTATTCTATGTTAAGTAATAGCCAAATAACCAGAAAAAGGAAGCACAACTTGCTTAGATTGATATGAAGTAGCTTTCCTTCATTTGAATGTAGCCAATGAGCATGAGTGTTTGTTTAGAGAGCCAATCAGTTGGCATACTGTTTTGGCAATGAGCCAATGAGGTCACTATAGGATTCAGCTATTGATGTCATGTATTGGAGCTGAGAGGAGGGCATTTGTGAGTGTGTTATGTGATTGCTATCAAGTTGGTTGGCTTTTTTGTGTGTGTGTTCTTTCATTTAGTGAGCTTGTAAAACATAATAAAATTAAAGAAATGGCACAAAGAGTTGACTGGTCACCCAGAAAGTGACGTAAAATAGTACTATTAAGTGAACAAGGCTTCAGTTATGAGGAAATTAGAAGAAAAATTGGTGGAAACTTAAACAAAGGTGGCATTTCTAAATTTTTGAAGAGGTATAAGGAGACTCAATCACTACTAAACCAGACTGGTAAAGGCAGGAAAAGGTGCACAACAGCAAGTGATGATAAAAGAATTAAGAGACTGTGCCTAGGAGGCAGAAGGAAATCATCTGGGTGTATACAAGATGAAATGGCGCAATGCACTGTGAAGTTGAGAGGACTGCTCGGTGCAGACTGCAGGAATTCGATCTTAAAAGTTAGAATTCCAGGAAAAAAGCCATTTCTATCTCTCAAACAAAGGTTGAAAATATTAAACTGGGCTAAAATCCATGTTAACTGGGCAGCGGAACAATGAGACAGTGTTATTTGGAGTGACGAGATCAAAATCTCCCTGTTTGGTAGTGATGGCATATAATACGTAAGAAGAGTTGGAGAAGATTTGCATCCTGATTGCATTATATGTACTGCGAAACACCCAGTTAGTGTTATGATCTGGGGTTGTATGGCATCAAAAGGTGTGGACAGAATTTGCGTGATTAACGGGAATATAAATGGCCAAAAATATGTCAATGTAATACTTGAGTCCAAACTGAAGCCATCCTCATATGATCTTTTCCAAGATAATGAAGCATTTATATTTCAACAGGATTCAGCTCCATGTCATGTTGCTGCTGTGTGCAAAAAGTGGTTTCAAGATAATCATATTCCATTGCTGGAATGGCCTGGGAATAGCCCAGACCTTAACCCCATCGAAAATCTATGGTGCTGACTAAAGAAACATGTTAGTCAGAAGCAACCCAGCAATAAAACCCAATTAATAGAAGCAATAATTCAATCTTTGTTTCACATTATAACAGCTGCAGAACTAAAAAAATTTGGTTCACTCCATGGGAAGGCGTTGTAAGGCCATAATTAACGATAAAGATTACCCAACTAAGTATTAACTGACATGGTGAGAATTTTTGTATATCTCATTTTTTTCTGTTTCACTTTTCTTCTTTGTAACTGCTCTTCTAATACAAGATCCTTCATAAAAGTTATTGCATTACATTCTTGATGAAATTATCTTTCCATTGATGTATAATTTTATGGTATTACTCAAAAAAAAAAAAGGTGGTGTTATGAGCCATCAAACCTCAAAAATAAACTATTTCCAAAAGGTTTCCACAATTTTGGCCACTACTGTACATACATATATACATCACTAAGCTGTTCTCTGAGGTTAGCTCCCCAAAGAAAGTATATCTGTCAGATTAATGTTTAACTTTTGGAACTAGACTTTATTTACTGTTGATGTATCAGACGTCTCCATTTACAGCGATCTTGGCATACAACTCGAGCTTCACTTACATATCACACGACGCAGACAAGGCCTTTTGTAATGATAATTAACACAGCAATCAGACGTTGCTGAATTGACTGTAATTACTGTTTTCACACGTGAAATCAATCACTTCAGAAAACTTGAAAATTTCATCGCTGTGGAGCGGGAATGAAATTTTCAAGTTTTCTGAAGTGGTTGATTTCACATGTGAAAACAGTAATTACAGTCAATTCAGTTATGTCTGGTTGTTGTGTTAATTATCATGACGTATTTTCCACGTATTATGAGAAGAATATTTCTTCGACTCTGTAGACCTTTCGTACTTCATACTCATAATCTTTTTCTCGTGCAGACATTCCTGAATCAGGTCCTTCTAAGATTTCCTGAGCCTTCCTCTACCTTTCTTTCATGCCACTTGAGCTGAAAAAAATTCTCTTAGTAAGCATCTCATCACTCATTGTTTCTAAACACTATATACAGGCCTAGTTTACCACAGAAACTATTCAGAAAGTAGTCTTAAGTACAAATATATTATCTTGGCATTCACTACTCCTGAAACTGTACTGTCCCTCATCAGCTGATTTTCCACCACCTTTTTAAGCTTCTTAATTTCGTGTCTGTGGAAATGCAAGGCACACAAATTAAAGAAGTTCTATTGTATTTACTACAGTTCTTGTTCTGTTACAGAGCTTCTTGTTCTCTTGCTCGTACATTGGCGCTATTGACCTCTGCCAGCCATCAGGAACACAGCCAGTTTCCCATGCCTTCTGAAAAATCACATGTAACCAAAAAGCCACCTGTTCCAAATATGCTTAACCAATTATGTAATTTAATTAAAACATACAGTTCTGTAACTCTTTAGAGATAGAAAAGCATTTTTTTTTATTACTTTATTGGCAAAAATCACATGTAACCAAAAAACCACCTTTTCCAATATGCTTAACCAATTATGTAATTTAATTAAAATGCAGTTCGGTAACTCTAAATTTAGAGATAGAACAGCATTTTTTTTTTTTTTACTTTATTGGCACTAAGTCATTGTTTACATCTAAGTCATCATCCACTGTTCATCCTCTTGTGCTTACATTTTCTACTTTTGAACAAATCTTTAAAAGAAATTCATTCCAGCCATTTCAATTTATCCTACTGAAATTGTAAAAATTGACCTTTTTTGGCAAATATACCTTGAACTACAGATTTTGTCCATATTCTCAGGCATTCAACAAGGATGCAAAGTATTTCAGGACTATTCCAGAAACTCTCCAATTTAATAATTGAAAATTTCCTATGATTTGACTTTAACTTTCGTAACACAAGATTTTGAGGAGCCTCCAAAATATTTTAAACTGTATCTTAAAAACTTTGATAGCCTTACTATTTTTTAACAGCTTTATTCACACTAGTTAACTTTTTATGGGATTTATCTAGGTAAAGTCTCAAATTTCTGCAAATTTTCGGAGAGAACTCGCTTTTGTCAGGCAGTCTTTCATTCAATCTCCGTCACGGTTTTCGGTTACTTTGATTCTGCAAAATGTCTTGCCAGATGTTAGACAGCGAAAATCCCTTACAGTCATTAATGATGAAGTTCTGGTATTTTCCAATTTCAAGTCCCTCTTTCAATTTACGCTTCAGGAAGTTGGATTGATGTTCAATGACAGTTAAAGAGTCCCAGTCCATGCTGTGTCCTGTTTCTCTAATGTGCCTGTCTAATCCTCTCTTGTTTGAACAATTTTTTTATTGCTGCCTTATGCTCTGTGATGCGAGTTTCCAGCCTACGACCTGTTTCTCTTGTGTAGTATTTTCTACAGCTGCAGGTTACTTTATAAATTACTCCTTGCATGTTTAACAAGTTTTCATTTTTTTGAATCAAGCTAGGGCAAAAAAAATTAAGTTTGATGTCTATACTGGGAGCTAATCTAACATCATATTTACTGCTTGTTCTCTTTAAAGATTCATACAAACCCTTTTGATACATAATTTTTCTTGTGAACCTGAACTTCTGCTTGCTTGTATTTTTTGTTTATCTTGTTTGAGTAACTTATCTATTTCCTTTTTTGGGTAGTTATTTTTTTTTTTTTTTTTTTTAGCATTACTTTCAGTTCATCCATGTGCGCCTTTTTCATATCTTCTGGGGAGACTATTTTTTCTAAAAATCGGTCTGCAACATTTCTGTTCATTGAATATGGATGAAAGGAGTTAAAATCTAGTATTTTGTTTGTATCCAAAAGTTTTTTGTATATTTTTGTGAGGAATTTATCTTCCTGGACATAGATGGTCAAATCCAAGAAGTTTAATTTTCCTTCAGTTTGAACCTCCAAAGTGAACTTCAGGGAATCATCTAATTCATTAAAGCACCTTAGAATTTTTTCTGGAAGATTTTCATCCTTGCTATCTATAATGAATAAGATATCATCCATATATCTGTGATAAAGGCAAAAGTATGAGAGCTGAACCAGTACCTTTTCTTCCAGCTTTCCTGCCTAGTAATTTGCCAAAAGTGGGGAGAGTGAGGAGCCCATTGCTCATCCAGACTTTTGGAGGAAAAATCTTTTCTCAAATTGAAAAAAAGTTTTTTTTTTTATGGAGAAAATCAGCATTTTCACTTTTGCTGTATACCAGTGTGATTTCATGTCTTTTCATTTTAACATATCACATGCTCTCTTTGAAACTCCTATGCAGTTCTGATTTTTTTTTTTTTTTTTTTTCAAATTTCATCCTGAAGCATCAACAGAATTTTACAGGGTGATGCAGCATTCACATTCTCACCTCGCTTCTGGAAATGGCCAAACTGCACTCCTTGAGAATCTCAAAAACACTGTAAACATGACCTTTCTTGCTGTTGGTGAAATTTGGAATTTCTTGGTTGAAGGTGAAGAGGGATGCTTCCATTGCATTGAAGCACTCTTTGATTCATGTCAGCAGTGCTTCATCTATTACTCATCACCATTAACCAGAGTCACAGAATATAGACGTACATGCATACGCAATACGCGGATAGTTTCCAAATTATTAGTAGATTTTGCAGATAGTTTTTGCTTGTAGATTAAAAAAAAGAAAAATGTTATTTACAGCAATTAAAACACTTACTCAAGGCTTTACTGAGATTAATATATTTAATTCTATCTTAACGTGAGAATGTTCAACTATTTTTCACATCTTCCGATAGTGAGTTCTTTTGTTTTCACAGACGTTTCTGGCCTCTTGATTTTATCAAGACCTGTTTTCAATGTATAGGAACTGTAACAAAAGTTTCGTTTACACAGAAAGACTTTAAATTTTATTGCCAGGTTCCTCTTGCAGTTGCCAGTTGTTTAATTAAAAAAATTTCCTTGTGTATTTTATAAGTCTGCTATTTTTGAATTTTGTTGAAAATGCTATTTATAATTTTTGAAGGTTCATTAACGGAACTGCTTTTCTAGATATAAAAGCTTTCTTTTAATTAGTCTCTTCTTTTTATGAGGTTCATAGTCCAGTATTTTAAAGTGTTGGCCTTAAGGTCCATTTTACACACATTTCTGCACATTCAGTCATAATATGCTTTTGTCCTCTCTGGAATCTATAATGTTCTAATAAATATTTTTCGTTATATTAATTTTTCTTTAAATTATCTTATTCTATTGTTATTGTGATTTGCGGGTTTGCAGCAAGTTTTCTGTTTCAATGGTTGTGTATGCAGATACATTTTATTTTTATACAACTCTGCCAGTAACAATCCTGTTAAACATGTCTTCTCTTTCCCATGCGCACCACCAAAGATGTTGCAAGGACAGTCCCATTTGGTTGTGTACCCGAGTCAGTTCTCTGAGTGCACCCACCATGCACACACTTTCCGGAAATTCAAATTATCATGCATTATGCTGAAGGCTAAACCAGAACACACTATTGCAGTTACACTATCTGTCATTACTCTCCTGTCAGCTCAAAACATCTCCACCCTCCTCACAGTTGCTTCTGTCACAATAGGAACAGGATGTCCAGGTTGGTCTTCGTCAGAAACTTTTAAGCACCCTTGAGAAAAGTTATTGGCCCAGTTGTGTGTCACTTTATGGAACAAACATTTTCGTACACATCTGCTTTGCAGGAAGTAGTTTTTGCCCAACGCGCAACAGCATGCTGCTCTTCGGTTGTACACTCCTTGAGCACGTTCGCCATTTGCAATCTTAGCTGGGCGTGAGAGACCTAGCTTCTGCTACGTTGAGCTACGAGTAAGCTGGATTGTGCTGCCACCTAGTGACACATTTAGAAACTAATAATTCGAATTATCAGCTGTCCCATAACTGTTTGTGTTTGGGAGACTTATTTACTGACTTCCCCTTATATTTTAAGGTTATGTGGATAAGATAGTTGAAGAAAGTAACTTTGTGATTGATATTGAAATAGACAACTCTAGTATCAATAGTTTGCAGCTTAATCATCTGATTAGGACCTGAGGAAAATTTGAAGGGTAAATGTTGAAAAGGCTAAATCCATGGTTTTGTGTCAAACTGCTAAAAATGTTAACTGTATAGTTCAAGGGAAAGCATGTGAACAGGTTTTTTTTCACCGGTCTCAACGATTTTGTAGAGGTCTCTGATACCTGGTATTGGGTGATGCCACCACATAACAGAATCATGCTTCTGTTTTAGTTTATAAGAACAGGTGTAAGTTTTGTCCACAGCTATGTGAATGAGATCTGTTACCTTGTTCATATTGCCAGTCATTCTGTTGATGGCATTCAGTTTCTTCTCCAACTGTAACAGCAAGTCATAGACTTAGTGCATGAATTTAATGAAGGCTCTATTTTAAGTTAGTGCAATAAAGTTCTGTTTTTTGAGACTGTATACAGTACTGCTGTTATTCAAAAACTGACCCAATGATATTTAATAGAATGATTGTTTGGCAAAGGCACACTGTTTGCTGATGCATATAAAATGTTACGTAACACTAGTTTAGCAACTATAAACTGGTGTAACATAGCATTTTGGGGGTATTTGTGTACTAATCTTTTAAATGAATATCAAATGCATATCACTGGTGCAGTTCTATTCCAAAATCTGAACAGGGCTGTGTGCTACTAGCTATTTCTTAATCAACTGTACGGACTAGAGTAATAATAGTTATGCCTGGGAATCTGTTAATAACAATAGGAAAGACAAGTTTCACAGTCAACTGAAACTATCTCATTGTAAACACCTTATCAATATCATTATTCTTGTCCAAACTTATATTTGAGGATGATGATGATATTCCCAGCCTTGTCAATGGTCAGAATTTGAGAGAACAAAACTCACATGGAGGCAGGTGCTGCCTCAAATAGCTATTTCCCCTCGATCTATAAATGCTATTACGTCTATAACCTGATTCATAATCATGCACTCAGTGTGCTGTTCATGAATTGTGGCTCACAGTGTTACTTTTTTCATGTTTCTTGCTGTCCACTCCATCACTTCACACTGCACCAGGTCAGCTGGTATTCCAGTAGATCTAGGTTTTGTGTCCCCACAACATAAATAGACTTTGTAACCAAGGTTTCTATACTTGGTTCACTACGATCAGACTGGCTGTTGCAACAAAAAGAAATTCAAATGAAGAAACACTTTTCACTCTTTATATTTTAATGACCTCTTTCAATCTTCTTTCTCCATCTTTTAACCTACTTTCTTGGTGGTTAAACACTTTTCAATCTTTAAATACTGTTTGTCTTTCAGTATTTTTCTTTGTGGTTGTCATTGTTAAATAAACTACCAGTAACACACTTTGTGAACACTGGGCTACTTCTGTTGAGAGCTTTCTGAGGAAATGAGCAACTAGACGAAATTTCTCCAAAATCACAAGAAGATTATCCCATGTTATATCTCAGCTATTACTAGAGTTTGCCCTCAGATAGTACTGCAACATGCTTTCAACAGTGATTAAAGTGCTCTAATAGATTTGTGAATATCATTCCTGAAGAAATGTTGAACTCAAATGTTAGACTAAGCATCTAAACAATGTTACATAAGTAAATGCATGTTCTTTCTTTCTTTCTTTTTTTGAGACATAGCACGAATTACATTTGAATTAGAAATAGCCTTTTCAAGTGTTTATTTGTGTGGTGCCAGTAATTAACAAGCTGTTTCCAACAGTGAAGCCTAGCACAAATTGAACAAATATTCAGTATTTGGTAGGATAGATTCATGACAGCAACAAAATAATATGTGGAGTGACTCGCAGACAGCTTTTTACCAGACATAGCAGCCATTTCCTATAGATCTGAAGCTAGTGAATTGCAGAATATGAGGACATTTCTCACATTAGATAGTTGTAGGTTTGGAGCAATCACCAATTTTTAATGGATTGTCACCCAGACATTTGATAGCTGAAAAAGCATAGATATACTGTACATACATATAAATGAAGTAATACTGGACTCTCAATCAACAAGCAGTTCAGTTAATGAGTTTAAGCTCCCATAAATACTTTAAAGTTCTATTAGTGGGCCTAAATGCTATTGGTGCTATGCACACATCAGTTGATTGACTTGCCCACCAATACTTAATCGTTTCTCAGTTTAGCTTTTCTTCCCAGTTGGGAGTACATCGAGGAAGTTGTGCTCTTTGATTGGATATTTTTGCAGTTTTACGTTAAAATTATTGCTTTTATGTCGATGGATGATAAACAAGCCTGCTGACCTTTGACCCTCCAAGGTGCACAAATTGCAGTGGTTTCCTTTCCTTTTGATTTCCTAAACCAAAATCAACAGCAGTTTTATATTGCCACCAATATGAGGAGGAGAGGATTAGGGACTAGCATTGGCCTCTTGCAAAAGGAAAAGAATTACCAATCATCTTCATGAAAGTCTTGGAGAAACTTTAATAAAAAAAATAGTAATTTCTGAAAACAAATTTGGAATGACCATCGCATTGGCATATATCACATTTGAAAACTTTCACTTTTGGCAACAATATGTCTCTTAGCCCCAAAATTATGTCAATTTAAAGAAAATTCTGTGTGTTGGAATTAATTACCCAGTATCCCAATGAAATGATCATTCCAGTTAACATGATTTGTGGTTAATGAGTGACTGTGTGGAACCAGTTGTGCTCTGTTTAATGGAGGGTCTACTGTACTGTATTTTTCACATGAATTGATAATTAAAAATCATGTGTTCACTGACATGTAGTTGTCAGACTAGAGACCACTCTTTAAAAAAATTGTTGCTGAATGCTTTTGAACCTCATTTCATGATTCATAAAGTAGTAACTCTGAAAAGGTATTCTAAGGCATCAGATGAATTTCTAGATACACCTGTGTTAGAATGAAAATCAAGTATCCAGTTATTACAGACTTTCGCAGGAAGGTTTAATAGAATTTGCTAAAGGCTTTAGATACTGGAATCCTTAAGCAGAAACTACTAATCAATTTTTACTTGTGAGCTTGTGTGCACTAAAATGTATCTTGAAAAGATTGGAAGTGATTATTTTCTTGCTCTTTGATTACTCTTATTGCATGTTTCGTTGATCTGCCAGAATGTGTAACATATGCAAAATGTTTTAATTTTTCAGCTGGGAATTTTATGCATCACATCTGGGAATATTGTGCACTTGTTTCTCCTGCTCTTACTTACTAATATGTTGTTTGTTTGTTTTTTCTTAAATTATCTATCTCATATTTAATGTATGGGTGTTATAATACACAGCTACAGCTGGCTTGTAGATTCTGTAATGGAATAATTTTGCTGAACTTAAATTTAAAGTGGTAGTAATTTAAAAAATAAATAGACCATAGTTGCTGTAGACAATTTGGTATCATAAATAGTCTTAATTATTTCCTATGTGTTTAGAAATTAAGTACATGGTTATTTTCCCCTCACATTTAGAGTTTGTTTTGAAACAGAATATTATTTTTAATCCACAAGAGAGAGAGAGAGAGAGAGAGAGAGAGAGAGGGGGGAGAGGAGAGAAGACAAGACATTTTATTACTAATCTCAAGAAAAAAAAATGTACAAATTCTGAGAACTGTGCCAGTTGCAAAAACATGAACCTTGTAAAACTTAAAATTTGCTCTTTGGCTCTAAATCAGCCCGTATGAATGCATCTCAAGAAACGGATTATGAATCAGAGTTCTAATTTCACACCATTGTCTTCCCAGCCATGTTCAGTACTATTCGAAGTAATAATTCTGCCACATTAGTTTAAGGCAGAGTGTTTTTTTGTTTTGTTTTCTTCATTTTCTTCATGGTACAGTGATGTAATATGTCCGTGCAATTAATAATTAGTGCATGATGTTTTAGCTTATGCAGAGAAATGAATTAAATTCACTTTTTTCTGCAGCTGTTTTTCTTCATTTTAAATAAGATGCATATACTACAGTAGTGAAAAGAACACACTAAACCATGGGATATGTGAGGTTCAAATGCTGAACCATAAGTGGCAGTTGTACCTTCTAAACTACTCTTTAAGATACATAAAGACATTTGCCACTGGTTTCTTCTAACATAAATTCAATGATGTTAACAAATGAAAAGTGGTTCACAAAAAAGAAACTAAGCAAATGATGTAAAATTACTGGTGAACATTCGTTTAATTTTAATTGCAACCACAGGAAATAATCCATGCTTTAATTTGAAACAAAAGTTGATATGATATTCTGTAAAGCCTGCTGAATCATGAAGTGCTACTAGCAGGACACTTTTCCAAGTGGTGTATTTTAAAGTTGTTTTCTGAGCTAATGAATCCAGGATGAAAGAGTGGATGTTTAGTGTTATGTTGTCTAGTTGTGATCTTTGAGATACATCCATTGCCATTCCCAGTGGGCAAAAATTTGGGCTTCTTGCTAATTGTCCAAGCTCAGCTTGAGTTCCAAGTCCTGGATGAGGCATAGGGTCGCATGTTTATCTCACAGTAGTGGCTCTGTCCCTTTTGTCAAAGTAGGGATAGGCAAAATTAGGGATGAGCCACTCTTTATAACCCGAGGTATTGGTAGGCAATTATTAAACCTGAAAACAAAACAAAAAAAGTTCATTTATTGGGTGAAAATGTAATGTGATGCCTAGTAATGTATATGTTATGGCTCTACATATTGCGAGAGCTGTTATGTTAGGCACAGAATTATCAACTTCTGAGTAATTTAATCTTCCCTTAGGTTGTGTGTGGGGGGGGGGGTGACAGTAGAAATGTGTGTGTCTGAAGAACAAGAGTCAGGACCAGTTTCCTTGGTCAAAACAGTTTTTCTGATAGATTTTACAATCTCAAAATTCAACCAATTCTGTTGCACAGAATGTTTTTTGAAATCCTTAATCACACAAAATCTGAGATGTTTTGGGTGGGTAGAATTGAATTTTTTTGTCTACCGCCTGATATAAGAAGTTGTCCACACAACTGAACTTTTATTTTCTCACAACTTGTTTTTCTGTAGTGTGTGATCAGGGTTGTACTCAGGGCTAATGTTCAGACTGTATGCACCAGGTATGACTGTATTGATGGTATTGAAGATGTTTACCTTAGCATTATTAATAACATCCATGCAAGTGCAAAGGTTCATTTATTTGAGGATACAGCACCAATAAAAATTGGAAAGGGAGTGAGACAAGATGACATCATATCTCTCAAACTCTTTAATACCACATTGCAAAATGTTTTTCAATCATTGAACTGGGAAAACAAAGGGATAAAGATTAATGGAGATTATTTAACTCACCTTCATTTTGCTGGTGAGGTAGTCATTTTTGCAATTGCTCCTTCAGAGTTTCAGAGTATGATCCAGGAACTTGCTGACAAGAGTACAGAAGTGGAATTAAAAATGAACTTTCAGAAGATAAACTGATACAAGAAACTTTTACAAGAAATGAAGATTTATTGTTTGATGGGGAAAAGCTGGAAATAACCAATATCTACATTTACCTTGGACAGCAGATATCAAGCAAAAGTCACACTGATGAAGAAATTAATCGTTGTATGAAACTTGGTTGGAGAGCTTTTGGAAGAAATAGTACGATTTTTAAGAGCATTATGTCTTAGAAGAAAAGTGTGTAATCAATGCATCTTTCCAGTGCTTACATACAGAGCAGAGATGTGGACTTTAACTAAAAAGGACATACGAAGACTGCAGACAACTGAAAGAAGCCTGGAGAGGTGCATGCTTGGTGTAACCAGGAGAGATAAGAAGAGGAACTCACGGGTAAGTAAAATTTTGAGAGTCGAAGACATCATGATCAGAGTAAAATCTCTGAAATGGCAATGGGCTGGACATGTTGCCAGAAGAACGGTCCACCGATGGAAAAACCGAAATTCTAGACTGGATTCCAAGGGACAAGAAGAGACCCAGAAGAAGACCACTTTGGAGATGAGTGGATGAAATTTGAAAACATGTGGGAATAACATGGAGGAGACTGGTGCAAGATAGACTGTTGTGGAAGAAACTTGAGGAGACCTTCATCCATCAGTGGATGATTGATAATAGTTGATGATGATGATGATATATAAATACCGGTTGTCAAATATTTTAAATATCAGCCCTGGTGGTACTGTAATGAGGGAAAGGGTATGTTTCTTCTGCACATTAGTGTAAGTATGAATATAATTTTACTACCATTTATTCAGTTATGCATGTGCTGTGTGTTTTCTACACAAAAGCATTCACTTGTTTACGATAGTTACTGAAGTAAAGTGTCTTTTCATAATAAGTTGAAATTTAGCAGTACCAAATTATATTTTTTATCTTAGCGACCTGAGTTTATTTAAGCTTTAAAAGAATTAAGAGGCAAAAATTTTAAAATCAAATGCAAACAGTGTTCCACAACTTTTGCATTGGTTTTTGCATCACAAGTGAAATTATTTTAATTATTGTGATAATCATTTAAAACTTAAATATGTCTGCAGTGAGATGTAGAGAGATAAGAAATAAATATAGTCAAGTCTCAAGGAAAGTAGCATAAAGAAATTTATGAGTTCCAATAAATATTTATAGTATATGTATTTCACTAATAAACTATGTATAACTTAACTTATGCTGACATTATTTGTGTTTAATGGCTTTCATGAAATAGATTTTATTAGAAAACTAGAATAGAAAGTGGAACATCCAGCAGATTCCTCTTCACTTGTAATATGAATGTGTCAGCACCTTTCGTTGTTATTTGTATATGAGTATTTGTTATTTAACTTCAAAATCTTTAGGTGAAGTAAGTAGGGTTTTTTAATAAGCACATGATATCAGGCAGGTGTCAATCAGATCAGCTAAAGCAGTGGTAAAAGATGCTGAATAACTTCTTCATACTGCAGAGCTGCATTAAACGAGTTCTGTACTTTGCCTAACTAGAAAATTCTTTAATGCAAAATATAGAATCATTGGGTTAATATAAGGTTACCCAATCTTAAATGACAGACGTATAAAAACTTTTGAGTTTAAGTATAATTGTTGCCATATAGTATTTTACATTTTTTTAAACTGTTTCCAATATAGCCATCCTTGAAAAAAACTTTAAAATCACATTGCCCAGGAACAGGGGAATGTGAACAAATATTTGTATCAGTTGTTGGGTGTGATGTAATTTTCAAGTTTTCTGAAAGGGTGGCTACATGGGAAACTTGAACTGTATGGAATCTATATGCCAACAATGATACATATATAATGCCTTTCATGTATTTGTGAAGAATTCTTTTTCTGGGAATTTGCTTCCCATTTGTTTCTATTTTGAATTTAAATTGCACCAGATATGTAATTTAAATAGTTATATTAAACCTCAACTTCTACCAAACATGTCTAAAATTATTATTTTATAACTTCTGACAAATATGTGATTTGTTCGGCAAAAAATCTTTTCTAATATTTTGGGCAGAAGACAAATGGTTTGGCCCATAAATAAATATTATTATTTATTTATTATATAAATATTATATAATAATAATAATTTATTTAGTATTTTAGGTCAATTAATCTTATCGTGGGGACAGAAGACTAAATATAATTTCAAAAAACTTCAAATTCTTCAAAACAAATGTAAGATTAATTGACCTAAAATTTGATAGAAATGCACAACTATCATTATATAATAACACAAGAATTTTCCCATACAAATACAACATTCTTACAATTAACCAACTATATTACTTTAATATTGGGAAAATTATGTTCTGGGGAAGTAAGAATAATTTACACACTGACATCATACAAATTGTACCACAGATACACTCACATGACGCACGCACTAAATCACATATTCGGCCTATTCATCCAAAGACAGAGTCCATGAAGCAAAGTATAAATTGCATTGGCCCTCACTACTGAAATTTAAGAACTTCGTAATGAATTGTGGCTCCTCAAATTGATGATTGCAGTGGAGGGGTACTATTACTATGACTTGTATATCTCGATGTAAATTGATTTTCAATGGTATTACCTGTAGTGTTTATCATCTTTTTATATATCATTACACTTTCTTTCTTTTTTTTTTTTTTTTTTTTTTTTTTTTTGTTGAACACTGAATTGTTTGTAACTTCAACTAGTGACCTCAGAGTATTTTTTTTTTGTTTGTTTGTTTCTCTTGAAACACTGACTTTTTTGTAACTTCAACTGGTGACAAAATTTGTCTAGGGAGCATGGGACCCTGTCAGGCCTAGCTGGCCTTTTTCCCCTGCTTCTTGCTGCACTTTGTTTCAGTTGATATTTTTGTAATACTGGTTTTTGGCTCAGCAAAATAAATGAATTGAATTACACCAATAAGTTACATATGTCAGAAAACTGAAGTTTAATGTCAGCATTAATAACTTCAGTTATATACGGCTGTGAAGTAAACCAACAATGGAGACTGTTCATGGAAATGATAATACAAATTACTTTGTAATTTGCATTATTAAAGTAATAAAGAACAAAAGTAGGTATAAATCAATACTAGTAGTGTGAGGAGAGGAAGTTCACTTTTGTAATTCACCCCATTCAAAACAAATGTTTTACTCACTGGTTGAAGTCACCCCCTCTCCTTCTGTATGTTGAGGTGTGGTGGTTTTCCTTTTCTGTTATAGATAACACAATGAATGCCTTTTCTTTCAGCCATCAATAATGCATAATTTTATAGTATGTTTATGAGCATTATGTTTTATCAGTTTCAGGACGTTATGCTTCTCTTAACAATCATGAGTTATTTTGAGTGCTACAATCTCCCCCTTCCCCTACATTTCTTATGCTGGTTTTTAAACATTAGACTTGGACACTGCTCTGAATTTTTCCCAATATGACTACATGTTGCCAATGTTTTTAATTTATATGTAAATAACTGGACAGCTTTTTCTGTAACTGATTAAATGTTTGTAGATTTTTAGTTAGTAGTTTTTGTCTTGAAAGAATTATTTTTGTTCCCATGATATTAGAATCAGGTCTGTGGATTTCTTTTTTCTTCTACTTTGACTTATTACTCATTAGAAATGAGATGTGCATCATTATTGTTCATTCAGGCAATGCAGTGAATGTGATAAAACAGAAGAAGACGATCATGAAGAAGATGTAGATCCAGATGCTCCTCGAAAACTTAGAGTTCATGCCAAGGGAAGTGGTTCAAAATGTAGCCCAGGTTCTGAAAAAGGCAGAAGAGTAAGTACAGAAGCTGAAGTCATATCATGCTGTTTACATAAATTAGTAGTTGTGCATTTTACAAGACCAATGTGACATTTGTATTACCATTAATATCTGGACACCTGCATGTCTACAAATAGCATTTATTTACATAAAATCTATTATTGTGTGCTGAAATTTTGGCCCTTATGGTGACCTTCAGTCTTTGTGGAATACTCACCCCAGGTTGTTTTTTTGTTTTTGTTTTTGTTTATTTCGTGAATGTCAGCTGACATGTTCTGCCATTGAGCTGCCAAAGTGGTGACTAGTTCAGCTTTGTTTGTAAGGGGATTTTTTCTTCCTCGCAATCAATAAGCCAACTCGTCCAGAGTTTCTCTATAAGGTTCAGATTTGGACACTGGGATGGCCAGTCAGACTTTTTGGCACCTGTGTCCTCAAACCATCTGTAACAATGCAAGTATTATGACATAGCGCATTGTCCGGCTGATAGAGATATGGGACTTCCCCAAAAGTACTGGCACAATGTTAGTCATGGCAGTAGTTCTTCCTGTTCTCATACTGCCCTGTACAAGGCACTGCACTGGTCATTGACTTTTGGAATCCACCTTTTTCCACCTTTACAGTTAGTTGTGTTGCTGGTTGATTGTTCCATTATTTAAGCACCACTTTTGGTACATTTTAACCATGGAAGCCCTTGCCCTTGAACAACCCAAAAGTGCTGCCATTTCTGAAATGGAAGCTTCCACCCTTTATGCACCCACAATTTGGCCTTTCGTGAAGTCTAATAATCCTTAGTTTTGTCCTTTGCATCTGTAACTTCACTCTCAGCTGAACCGCCAATCTCTTATATATAGTATGTTCTTTTTTTAGCCTACAGGCCACATCCTCCTCATTACACCAGTACTGGGAATAATTCGCTTTGCAAAGGGGTGGTCATAATTCATTGAGCACTCAGTGTATGTATGAGTATATGACACAGATCCATTGATTTTATGAAACTAAAACTGTCATTCTAGAAAATAGTGGATCAGTTTTTAAAGCATACACAGTGCAGCTATTAAGTAATGAGACTGATTAAAAAAAAAAAATTCCAGGTAAAACGCACAGGTCGGAAAGCCGTGGGTTTTATAAGTCATTTATTAGCTATGCAGTGGCAACAGTGTTTGTGTGAGAATTACGCAGATGATTATTTGTGCTCTGAATGGCATCATTCAGTGGAAAAAACATTGTCACTGCTCCGTTATAAAGCAGAGAGAAAATATCCGGTTCTGTTTGAAATTCAGGAAAACTGCATCTGAGGCAGTTGAATTGTTGTGTGATGTGTAAAGGGTCAATTGCCTATCTCGTGTACAAATATTCTGATGGTGTGCACATTTCAAGGATGGGCGGGATGATTTAGAATGACAAAAGCCCAGATGCCCAATTTCAGTGCGCTCATTCAGAAAGTTCGTGAAAAGATAAAAAGTGATCATTTTGTTACCCTGAGGATGCTGAAATGTGTTCTTGTTGTTGATAAAAAGATAATTCTTCAAATTTTAGTGCAAGGTTCAGGGGCTCATTTTGTTCCACGTGCTCTGTCAGACAGCCAGAAACATGCGCTAGTGGAGTACGCTAAGGGCATCCTGAAGACCGCGGAAACAAAGAAAATTTTTCTCGAAAGCATTGTGGCTGGTGACAAGACATGTTTTTGTTATGATCCTGAAACCAAGCATCAGAAGTATTCAGTGGAAATCGCCACAATCGCCCGAAGGAAAGAAGATCATGTTACAGAAGTCCAAAATCAAGACACTGTGTGTGTGCTTTTACCATGGCAAGGGAATTCTGCGTCATGAGTTCATTCCTAAAGATACGACTAGCAATACTTACACATCCATTTTGGGACAATTGTGGAAGAGGATTGTTTGTGTCAGTCCTGAGTACAAAAATGGGCAATGGTTCCTTCTAAACAGTAATAAACAGTACACACAGTCAGTGTACATCAGTTTCTGGCACAAAAACGAGTTTGTGTACTCAACCATCCCCCCTGTTCTCCAGATTTGTCACCATGTGGCTACCTTCTATTTCCTAAATTAAAGCTGCTTTTAAAGGAAAAGGTTTTCAAGACATTGAAGACATACGAAGAACTGTGACAACAGCTCTTTACTCCGTACCAAAAGATGAGCTGTGCAAGTCCTTCCATTTGCTGGCTGATCATGTCGCTTCTTGTATAAACGTAGGAGAAATTTTTTTCAAATAAAATATATTCACGTAGGCAGGGATGCACAACCTCCGGCCCACGGTCGTCGCGTATCCAGCTCGTTAAAAGTTTGGAAGTAGTTCGAAATGGCGTCATGATCTCCAACTAGAGGTCTGCTCCGAAGCAAAAAACACAGCGGTGGCATGCCGGCTAGATTTTTTCGATAGCAGCGTGGCGCGACCTTGACTGGTGATTGTCTATAAGTGCCGTTCGTGTAAAAATCGATGTAAAATTTATGATTAGCGATTATTTGAAGCATCAATGTCGGATTTCTCGGGATTTTGACGATTTCCCAGTACTTCATTGTGCGAATCGGCGTGCCGATCAAATAGCTGTGGCGGCGATGCAGTGAAAAAGGTCGGCGGCCAGAGCAAACCTCTATCTCCAACGCGGCGGCAGATATTTCCTTGCACAAAATCTCCCATAACGATACCGATATCGTTATTTGCGTAGCGAAAAAAAAAAAAAAAGATTTAAAACATTTCTTGCGAGGAAATGTTTTAAAACTTTTTTTTTTTCCCACAATGTGAATAACTATATTGTTATCGTGTTTACATATCGCTACTGTGCTTACATATCGTCTGCAATGAGTGTTGGAACACGTTGTAGTTTGGTAACAATCATGGCGCCTGGTAAAAAACACAAGATGGATTCTGAAAAATCGTCAGATGTTGTTTTGTTCAACAAAACAATTCACTTATTTGTCTTTTGTTGAATGCTTCAGTGGCAGTGCCAAAAAAATCAGCATGAAAAAGCATCATGAAACACAGCATAAGGACTTTGTCGTGCATGGTCAGGAACACAAGCAGAAAATTAAATCTCTGAAGCGGTCGCTAACCAGCCAAGAAAAATATATTTAAAAAACAATCTGTTGAACTGGATGCAGCTGTTATAAGTATCCCAGAAATTTCTGTTTTAATAGCAAAGAGTGGAAAACCGTTCAGTGATGGAGATCTAATAAGAAATGTCTCATCATCGCCAGTGATGGGATGTGTCCTGAAAAGACAAAAGTGTTTCAAAACATCTGTCTTAACCATATGACAGTACAACGAAGGATTTCACGACTTGCATCAGATATTACTGGTCAGCTTCGTAATTTAGCCAGAAGATTTGCTTACTTCTCGTTGGCCGTAGATGAGTCGACTGACATTGTGTTTATCAGAGGAGTTTCATCTGATTTCATTGTAACTGAAGAATTCCTTGGAATGGAATCACTTAGTGACCACACAACAGGTTCCAAATTTTTAAATGCTTTGTTGACTGTTTGCATTAAATGTTTCAATCTCAATGACTTATCCTGTGTTGCCACAGGTGGGGCACCGTCCATGATTGGACATGAAAACGGCATGGTGACCTTGCTGAAAAGCCACCTCCGGGAATAGGCAGAAGGAGTTAGTTCAGTATCATTGTATAATTCACTAACAACAACTTTGTGCGATGAGACTAGGATTTGAAGCCCTCGTGAAAGATGTTACCCAGCCAGTGAACTTCATCCGCCGTCATTTTCTTAATCATCGCTTGTTTAAATAATTTCTAGAAGGAATAGAAGCTGAATATTCTGATGTTCCTCTGTATACTGAAGTTCGGTGGCTCAGTAAAGCAGCCGTTCTGAAGCATTTTGTTAAACTGTTAGAGCTGATATTCAATTTCCTCGAGAAGCATAATAAACATACAGGGCACATAGAGGGACAAAGATAGCAGTGTGACTTAGCTTTCCATGCTGACATAACTTCCTATTTGAATCAACTTAATTCGCGATTGCAAGGACAGATGCAACTTGTTTCACAGCTATCTGATATAGTGAATGCTTTCATTACTAAATTAAACCTTTTCAAGTCTCACATGCAATCAGATAACTTTGCACAGTTCCCATACTGTGCAAGGCTATGAAAGAAAAATACCCACACATGAAGATGGACTATTCCAAACAAATTAGCAAGCTTCTTGCATCATTTAATGAAATGTTTCATGAGTTCAAAAAATACAATCTTCTAAACTTTTACAAGCAGTTGCCAGAAACATTTCCTATGCTGAAAGACAATGCTCGATTTTGTGCAAGTATGTTCGGAAGCACATATACCGGTATATGCGAGCAGGCTTTCTCAATTATGAACTTAAACAAGTGCAAAATGAGGAACCATATTACAGACGAGAACTTAGAAAATATATTGATTGTATCCACGTCTAACATCGCTCCAAACATAAAAACAATTGCTACCAGCATTCCGTCCCAACCATCGCACTGAGACCGGCCCTTGATAAGTTGACTTTTTTTCATTTGGCCCTTTCCTAGAAAAGGTTGTGCATCCCTGACGTAAGTTTTCCTGTTTTTCCAGTTTTTTTTTTAATTGTCTCGTTACTTAATTGCTGCTCTGTGTGTACTGTTTTCATATAGTGTATAGATACATACACATTTAATATTTTATAAATTCATAAATAAATAAATTCGTTTGAGTGTATAAAATCGTTATAAGCATGAAATACTGCCAAACATACTACTTGTATAGCATATGAAATCAATATATCATTCACATAATGAATCAGATTTTAATTGATATTCTAAATGGATTTCATCAATATGTTTGATACGTTAGTCATTCTATCATATCGATTAAGCATTCATTGAACTTTTTACAGATTTCAATTCTTGAAAGTTGTCAAGTCCGCACATACCAGTAAAGCAATAATAAAAAGTAATGATTAGGAGAAAAAACCAGAAAAATCATTAATATTTGTAAAAGAATTGAAAATGCACTAAACTGGGGTGCATGAAATGTAATGCGGAATTGGGATATTGCGTGCAAATGAGCAGTGTCATAAAAGGGGCTGTTGTGAAGGTGTATGCAGAGATGCCAAGTACTACGGATTGTCCGTAGTTTCTACGGATATCATGTTCAAACTACGGAAAAGGTGTGAAAAACTATGGATTTTTTCAAAAATCGCGGATATTTCCGGAAAACTTTTTTTTTTTTTAAATTATTTGAAGAAGAAAAAAGTCAAGCATAGTCAAATGTAGTGTTTTTTGCGGTAACGTCACAAAGCCGTTACACAGCAAGCATGTTTGGCTGACCGACAAGCAAGCGGAAATGTTGCAGCGGAGATCGTTCTGTATGATCACATGACTTTGTGCCTGGCTTGCCGTGGAAAGGCGTTCGTAATGCACAACATCTGTTAACTTCGGGAAAACCTTAACCGCGTCCTGAACTAACGTAAGTTGTCGGAGGATGGAGGTAGACTAGAGTCGATTCCACGTTTTCTGTTCTTGTTGTTAAGTTGATTAGTTGTGGTGTGACATGAATTGCTGTAGTTATGAAGCGTGCTTCAGTGGCTTCCAGTTCCAGTGGTGTGAAAAAAATAAAAATTCGCAGCAGTACAAGGAATGTTATTCGTTGGAATGTCCATGTTTGCAGCGGTGGCATGTTTCCGTTAATTTTTTTTTTTTAATTTTTGCTGAAATTTAATTTAAATAGTTAATTGCTATTGCATATTTGTTTCGCCAAAGTAAGGGGTGGGCGGGGTATCAGGAAAAAAAAATGCTCTGAGCAAATAGTCATCAGATCAAAGAAATCCTGAATGTTTGTTTTTTCTGGCAGAGCGCATAACTAAGCTACCTGGATGTGTGGCCGCTGTTATTGCCTGTTTTTATGTTACCTACCCGGGAGTTTGTTCTTCGCGCGCAGTATGTTCTGCCCAGGGCAAGAGAAAGTCTAATACATATCACTAAGCTGTTCTCTGAGATTCAGAGGTTAGCTCCAAAAAGAAATACAAACTTCCAGATATTTTTACCTATTGTTGTCGTATCAAACTTCGCCATTTACAGCGATCTTGACATACAACTCGTCCTTCACTGATATCCATTACACGCCGTACACAAGATCTTTTATACTTCGTACTCATAATCTTTTTCTCATGCAGACACTCCTGAATCTGATCCACCCATGTCTTCCTTGGCCTTCCTCTGCCTTTCCTTCCTGCCACTTGGGCTGAAAATATTTTCTTAGTAAGTATTTCATCACTCATTCTTTCAACATGGCCAAACCACCGAAGCATATTGGTCTCCACCTTGCTAACAACATTTTGCTTTACATCACACAACTGCAATACATTCCTCACACAATCAGATCGTGTCTTGCCACAAACCCCACGTAAGTAACGCATTTCTCCAGCACACAAACGACTCCTATGTTTCTTCTGCAGTACCCTGGTATCACTGCCATACATCAAAGTAGGAACAATTACTGTTTCATACACAGCCATGTTGGACTCTCTAGAGAACCCATCATTCCTGTGAAAACCTCCCAGAGCAACTATGACTTTCAAAGAAGAATTCACTCGCCTACTGATTTCACCATCCAACTTGTTCTCTCTGTCAAACATGCTTCCTAAATACACAAACTCACTCACCTGGTCAATCACAGTGCCGTTTATACTTACATTGCATTCAGTGCTATCCATTCCTCTCTCAAACACCATAACTTTGGGTTTTCCCTTATTTATACTCAGTTTGAATTTCATGCAAACTTCGTGCATTCGAGTCAACATACTCTGTAACTCACTTTTGCTCTCTGCCAACAGGACAGTGTCATCAGCATACAGCAATCTGCACTCACGGATATCACCAAGACATAAACCACTATCTATTTTGGCCTCACGCATGCATGCGTCCATAAATATATTAAACAGCCATGGTGACATTGCACAACCTTGTCTAACTCCTGCACCAATGGAAAACCATTTTGATAAAACACCATTCACTCGTACACAAGCTCTACTACCAGCATACATGGCTTTCACACTATTAAGTAGATTCCCAGTAACACCATATTCATTCAATACCTTCCACAAAAATGTCCTATTGACTCGGTCGTAAGCTTTCTCTAAATCTATGAAGGCAGTAAAAACTTTCTTCCCAACAGCCAGATACTTTTCAATCATCGTGCGTAATGCAAAAATCTGGTTAGTGCAGCCTTTACCAGGCATAAAACCACTCTGAACATCCCACACTTTCTCTGATGTAAGACCCCGTACTTTTTCAACAACAACCTTACCAAACACTTTCCCTGGCACACTCAGTAGGCTAATACCACGATAGTTCTTGCATTCAGTCTGATCACCTTTTCCCTTATACAAGGGAACAATGATAGCATCCTTCCAATCCTGAGGGACCATTCCTAACTCCCAGCACAACTGGCAAATTTCAGTTAACCAGTCAATTATAGAGTCCCACCATACTTCAACATCTCTGCAGTTATGCCATCAACTCCTGGAGCCTTACCATTCTGAAGAGATTTTAGAGCTTTGCACACTTCTTCTCTTGAGATCCCTCCTGTGCTTTCATCCCTCATTGTGACATCATCTGCATCTGTCTCAGAATCATTTTTGCTCTCCTGATCTAATAACTCACAGAAGTATTTGCCCCATCTGTCACTTAACTCATTGGGCTCCCATATCATTTCCCCAATCTCATTCTTCACATAACTTACAACTTTGTGTCCCCTATTTTTCCTGTCTCATGTACTTCCAGAAGGACTTTCTATCTTTCCAAAAAGCCAGTTCAAAAGAAAGTCTCTCCATGTGTCTTTGGCAACCAGCCAGAGAAAACGTCTAGCAGCAGTTGCGATGAGAAGCTTCTTTGTGTGTGCGCACAGTCGTGACCTATTTTCTCACGCTCCTCGCTGTCTGTAGAGAGCTTAATTGTTTATGTTACTTTGACAGATTTGCGAAGTGCAGTTCTTTTTTTTTCTTTTTTTTTCTAGTGTAAAAATGTTCTGCTAAACAAAGGGATGTTTTATTTTATCCTTTTTTTTTTCCAGAATTGATTGATTTATGCAATTTAAAATACCTTTTTGATTAGTTTTTTCGTATTATAAGCATTTAATGCTAATTTTCTATTTATCCGCATAATAAAGCTATGAAATCTTTCAAAGTTAATTGTTCTTTCTTTGCTCCCATTGTGTTTGTCGTGTACGAATTTACTTGCAAAAGCGTCGGGTAAAGGGCCACCTGTCTCTACTAATATTCTTGGATCTAAAATGCAAAAAAGTTGTCAAAAATTCAAGGAGAGTTATTTGCAAAAATTTCCGTGTCTAAAATCGTCTCTGGTATCCGAAAACCATGGGTTTTGTTCCCCGTGTGCTGTTGATTTTTCAATCGCACACGGCAGAAAAGACGATTGCATTCGGCATTTTCACTCTAAAAAACAGGAGGAATAACCATAAGTGTGTGGCATCACACACTTATGACATAACATATTTATTAAAAGGTGGAGTTGAAATGGTAATGTTTTTGTGTATTTACTCAAGTTTTTTTTCCCCCATTTTAAGGGGACTTGAATATGTTGCAAAATTTATCCAAGTATTGTCCCCGATCGAGATTAATATACTGCTAAAAATGTAGCAGTATATTCTGTGAAATATGTATGCTACCCTGCAAATTTTAATGTGAAAACTTGACTTGACGTCACTACGGAAGAACTATGGGCGCCGCGCATATGGACTACTGATGACTTCCTTCAGATGTTGGCATCTCTGTGTATGTTACATCCTTTGCAGAATATGAAAGGATTTTGAGATAGAAGATTAGTCTAGTCAAATGGCTACAAGTCATCATTTAACAGATGAACTGAGGTGAAGAGTGATCGGAAGCTAGAGACCAGCCAGAATCAGGGGAAAGTTGCAAGATGGATGCATATGAGTCCTGTGGTCCACAGACTGTAGAACCAATTTTAAAATATGCAGTCAGCTTCCTGGAGGCAAGCAAAGGAAGGCCTAGGGCTACAACATCCATGAATGACCGATATCTCTCATTAACAGTGCGAAAGAACAGGACAGTTACCCCAACATATTTGTGGCTGTAGGAACAGTAGTATTTGCTTCAACTGTGCACAGAAGGTGACGCGAAGGAGGTTTTTTTTTTTTTTTTTTTGCTAGGTGACCAGGAGAAAATGTTTGAATTCAGACTTCATGTCAATTTTAAACCTAAAAAAACTGGAGGTCAGTATTTTTCACAGATCAATCCAGGTTCTCTAATGCTTGGCTCATAGCATATATCATGCCAATACGCTGATATATACGCAGAAATAGTATAAATATTTTAATGGCAAATATTACCATAATTTTCTGTTCATCACATTAACTTTGTTTAATGTTCAAACTCTGGACAAATCACGTGGCCAATTATACAAAAGTAACATAAAAAAATGTGCTAACAAATATATGCTTCTTTGATATACACACACCTTCATACAATATGTTGATATATAAAATTGGTTCGTCTCACTTTATGCAGTTGCAATGCATTTACGTCCTTGTTCACATATGCTGCGTAGCTCGAAGTTCTCCATTAGCCATCATATTGTTAGGCTTAAACATTGACATCAGTGACCTAAAACACATCTAACGGTGGGTAGTGTATTCTGGTTGTCAAATATTCACTTCACAAACCAATAGTTCACAGATTTATTCTCAATTTATATTATTGTTGTATTCCTTATAATATATTGATGTACAATGACCATTAGTCCTTATAAATGCAATATTGCGTGGCTCGAAGTTCAGCATAAGCCGTCATGTTGTCAAGCCTAAATCATCATCATCATCATCATCGTCAACCATTATCAATCCACTGCTGGACAAAGGTCTCCCCAAGTTTCCTCCACAACGGTCTGTCTTGTGCCAGTCTCCTCCATGTCACTCCCGCATACTTTCGAATTTCATCCACCCATCTTCCATGTGGTCTTCTTCTGGGTCTTTTCCTGTCCCTTGGAATCCAATCTAAAATTTCGGCTGTCCATCGATGGTCTGTCCTTCTGGCAGTATGTCCAGCCCATTGCCATTTCAGGGATTTAACTCTGATCATGATGTCTTCCACTCTTGTCATTTTTCGGATCCACGAGTTCCTCTTCTTATCTCTCCTGGTTACACCAAGCATGCACCTCTCCATGCTACTTTGAGTTGTCTGCAGCCTTTGTATGTCTCTTTTAGTTAAGGCCCACGTCTCTGCACCATACGTAAGCACTGGAAGGATGCATTGATCAAACACTTTTCTTTTAAGACATAATGGCATATTGCTCTTGAAAATTATGCTGTTTCTTCCAAAAGCTCTCCAGGCAAGTTTTGTACGCCGATTAATTTCTTCACCAATGTGACCCTCACTTGATATCTGCTGTCCAAGATAAACGTACGTGTCTGTTATCTCCAGCTTTTCTCCATCAATCGATAAATCTTCATTTCTTGTAAAAGCATTGTACATCACTTTTGTCTTCTGAAAGTTCATTTTTAATCCCACTTCTTTACTCTTGTCAGCAAGTTCCTGGATCATACTCTGTAGCTCTGATGGGGTAGCTGCAAAAATGACTATGTCATCAGCAAAACGAAGGTGGGTTAGATAATCTCCATTAATCTTTATCCCTTTGTTTTCCCAGTTCAGCGACTGAAAAACACCCTCCAATGTGGCATTAAAGAGCTTCGGAGATATGGTGTCACCTTGTCTCACTCCCTTTCCAATTTTTATGTGTGTTGTATTTTCAAACAGCCGAATCTTTGCACTTGCATTTTCATAGATGTTATTAATAATATTAATGTATGCATCTTCAATACCGCAGGATTTCAGAGCCATTGCAACTGCTGATGGTTTCACCGAATCAAAGGCTTTTTCATAATCGATAAAAGCCATGCACAATGGAAGCTCATATTCCCTCGCTCTTTCAATTAGTTCTCTCAGTACGTGGATATGATCTATTGTGCTGTAGCCACTCCTGAATCCAGCTTGTTCTCTCGGTTGAGCCATGTCCAGTGTCACCTTCAAGCGGTGTGAAAGAACTTTAGTGAAGATTTTATAAACCACTGATAGGAGGCTGATAGGTCTGTAGTTCCTGAGATCCTCAATGTCACCTTTTTTATGTAGCAAGATCATTGTAGCGTTGTTCCAATCCTCAGGAATTTTCCCTTCATTAAGGCATCGAGTGAAAATTTGGGCGAGTACTGTTTCGATTTCTCCACTTGCTTCTTGTATGATGTCTATAGTAATTCCATCTTCTCCTGGAGCTTTTCCCCGCTTCATGTTCTTGATTGCATGTGCAACTTCTGCTGGAAGGACTGGAAGAACTCTGGTACTGGTACCTTTCATGATGTCTGGAGTACATGTATCATCCCTTTCATATAATTTGGAGTAGAAATCTTTCACTCTTGTCAAAATTTCTCCTCTATTTCTTGTTACAGAACCATCTTCTTTTCTCAGTGCCATAATCTGTTTTTTCCCCTTACTGAGATGTCCCTTTGCTATCTTTAGGCTTTGGTTGTTTTCAATTGCTTTCCTTACTAGTTCACAGTTGAATTTCCTTACGTCTTCAGTGATACTTTTTCGTACTGTCTTGCATAGCTCTATATATTCCACTTTGGAAGTCACATCTTCTTTAGTTGTCCTTATCACTCTTCTTTTTTGCATCAACATTTTGGTTTTTCCTGATAATTTGTTCACATGCAATTTGTTCTTAGACCCAGCTAATTTTGTTGCTGTTTCCATAAGAGCTTTGGTTACTTTTCTGTTAACTTCAGAAATATCCACTTCTTCCGATGTTAGGCCTTCTAAAGCAGAGAATTTGTTCTTCAGTTCCAATTTGAAAGGTATTATGGTGTTTTTTAAGGTTGGTTATGTCAATACATTTTGTTTGTCTTATGAGCTTGCTACGTTCGAGTTTAGTGTTGAGGTGCATCTTACATCTCACCAATCTATGGTCACTGCCTGTGTTGAACTTGTTTAGCACACTGCAGTCTTCTATGATGAATTTTTTGTTACACATAATAAAATCAATTTCACTTGTCGTCCCATTTGGATGTCTCCATGTCCATTTCCTGTGTGGCTTTTTCTTGAAGAAGGAGTTCAAGATGAAAAACCCTTCTGCCTCTGCAAACTCTACGAGAGTATTTCCACGCTGGTTTCTGTTGCCGTGACCGAATTTACCTACTGAAGTTTCATTCTGTTGCCGTTGCCCTATTTTTGCATTGAAATCTCCCATAATTATCTTCAAGTGCTGCTTACCTTTATTATTTAGATCACGAATTTCCTCATAAAATTCTTCAATTTCTTCTTCAGCATGACTTGTGGTGGGTGCATAAGTTTGAATAATCTGAGCCTGGTATCTTCTCGAGAGTTGGATAACGAGTCGTGCAGCTCTGTCAGAGCTGCACGACTAAATACTGACATAAAAATGTGTTCAATATAATTGTAAGGATGGTTTATGTATCTTGGTTATCAAAAATTCACTATTGTAATCAAATAATTCATTGAATTACTATACGAACAATTCTATTACTGCACATTGTCCAAAGAGACCAAAGAATTGCAATTTTAGTTGAACCTACCTTGAAGCATAAAATAGTATGTTTCTAAATATAATGAACACACATTTTCTAAAACACAATAAAATCACGAAGGTTTTAAATGAGTATGTACAATGAACCATTCAAATTGAAACTAAACAATGAAAAACCACATGAAGCCATGGAATCATCCAAAGTAACACGAAAAACTAGTAATTAAGAGTAATTAGCCTAGAAAATTAGGGGGTTGAGGCAGGGGAAATAGAGATAAGGGAACTCCACCTTTGCACAGATGCAGTAGGACAGTCAGTTCAGTGGCCAGCTAAAATTGCCCTTGGGCACATCAGAGATTACTACCTCAATTCTCAAAAGAACCATCCGCAATAAAACAGATGGAAAGGGGAAAAGGAAAATCCACTTGTGTCATAAATTTGTAACTGAAACGTAATGCACAGGAGAGGAAGAAATCTGTTATAAATTAGGACATCGAAGGTGGCTAAAGATACGCAGTTTGACTATGTTGTGAAGAATACCTCTGGGATATGATAGGAGTTGAAGTGTGAATCAAAGTAAATACCTCAGAGGAAATAGTGCACTTGAAAACCAGCAGTCGGACAACCACAGTACAGGGTTTGTAGGACATCGAGTGGATAAAGATACACAGTTTGACTATGTTGTGAAGAATAGCTCTGAGGTATGATGGAGTTGATGTGCAAATCAAGTAAATACCCCAGAGGAAATCACTTGAAAACCAGTTGTAGGACAAGCAGTAGGACTGGGATTTATTGCTTCGGTGGATTTGTTCAGCCTGTGTGAAACTGGCCTTAGGATCTCAGCTCTGAGGATGGAAGTTCGTTCCAGTACTTCCGAAGGTATCGTTAAACCAAACATCGTGTAGAAGGTGGCAAGGGAACAACAAATTAAACAAAGCTTTTGTAATAGCTGTTACTGTCGCCTCCACTCAACATTTATCCCTTAAGTTGAGTTACTCTTTTTATCCATTTGCGCATTACAATATGAATGATCCGTATCCTGAAGTTATACGAAAAAAGTTAAATACTGGTGATGGTAAAACAGTTAAAAATGAAGTGAGAAAATCTACCTTGTTGAAAAAAATTTTTCCAAATTATTGATTGCACGACCAATGCAAAATTGGAATATGAGGGGTATCAAAAAGTTTGTGCGATCACCAAAATTATTAAAGCTACGAAAACTTTTGTTTTATTTTGTTATATATACATTCAGTATGCTGTACAACATAAATAATATTTAGCAACCCCCCCCCCCCTTTTTTTCAGGAATCAAAAAGTCTGTGATCATGGAGAAAGTGGAATTTTGCAGTGTGATAAAGTTCCTTCATCTCCAAGGAAAGTCAGCTAAAAAAATCCATCAAGAAAGGTTTAAATGTATATGGAAATAAGTGTCTATCATATGAGACTGTGGCAAAGTAGAAAAAAAAATTTCAAAGCAGTCATTTGACCATTTTAGACGAACCAAGTTCCAGATGACCATCTTTGACAGATGATCAGACAGTTGTGACCAAAGTGGAGAAGTTAATCCTTTAAGATAGGCATACAACCATTTAAATGCTTCGTCAAGAAGTTCATCTAAGCTATGGGTCAATCATACATGACCAATCGAACATGTCCAAGGTCTCAGCGCAATGGGTACCTAGACTTCTCACCCCATTCCAGAAGGAAGCTCGGGCACAAACCACGCGAAAAATGTTGGATCTTTGTAACGCTAATTCCGAAAAATTTTTGACTGTTTGATTACTATAGATGAGTGTTGGTTATACCTGTATGATTCAGAAACCAAAGAAATGAGCAAACAATGGAAACATACCTCTTCACCACCCCCCAAAAAGGGCAAAAGTCTGCCACCAAAGTGATGCTCTCTATTTTCTAGGATAAAACAGGTATTGTTTTAACAGACTACCTTCAGAAGTGTCAAACTGTTACCTCTGACTACTATTGCAACCTACTGACCAAATGAAGAGAGCAAATTAAAAACAAAAGATGTGGAATAATCCCAAAAGGGGTCCATTTGTTACACGACAACGCACCAGCTCATTCAGCAGTCAACACCATCGTCACTGCAAGTCATCTTAAATACAATATATTGCCTCATCCGCCATATTCTCCTGATATGGCACCAAGTGACTTCTTTTGTTGAGATGAAACGTCCACTACGTGGGAGGCGATTTGATGACTCTGATGACGTTATTTTTGAGGTAGAGTTGTTCTACACTGAGGGAATAAAGAAGGTCAAGCGAAGGTGGGAGAAATGTGTGGCACTGGTGGTGCCTATGTAGAGAAGGCTCAAGTACCTGAATAAAAAGGTTTTTTTTTTTTCTAGTTTGTTTATTTCTTGGTGATTGCTCGAACTTTTTGATACCCCCTCGTATGTTCAGTGTGAGAAATGAGAATCAATTTTGAATTATAAAAGTTTTTCAGGATCTAGCAGACTTTTGCATCATGCCAAAACATGCATGAAGACCATCTCCTCTCCACGCACAAAAAAGGGTAGACAGTTTCTTTTTCTTAGATAAGAAAAAAATATCAGCTACTGCAAAATTTTCTGTGAAACTGTAAAATGCAAATTTTATTTCAAGGTTATATCCTTCCTAATGAGGCACATAAATGCTGAGCATAATATTCCATGATCCTTCCTGTTTCATGTAAAAATCAGATAAAAGGAAGAAAAGCATCAGCACTTGGAAAAGTTGCACTTAGGCCCCACAGTACACAGACCTCATGGGGCTTAGTTGGGCTCAGGCTGAAACATTTCAGGCTCAGGTAGATTCGGGCTTCGAAAACCGAGCTTGAACTAATCTCTATCTAATAGGGATCATGTCCTTGATCCTTATGTTCACCCTTATGCTGGTACCGTAGGAGATACATTTCTTCTTTAAGATGACAATACTCATCCCCACCATGTGAGGCTTGTAGGGCAATATCTTCAAGAGGAGACCATTGATCACATGGATGGGCCAGCCCAGTTTCCAGACCTTAATCTGATGGAGCATGTCTGGGATGGTCTAGGGAGATGTGTTGCTGCCCTCAACCCTCCTCTGCAAGTCCTGGTGAGGCTTAGATAATCTTTGTGTGAACAATGGTCATTGTTACCTTCTGAACTCCTAGACACCATCAACAACAGCATGAAACATCACTGTGAGGCCTGCATTGCTCTGAGGTGGTGACCACACTGCCTACTGAAATATTTTGGCTATTTCATTTTGATACCTTATTTTTTCATCTGGTTCTGTATGTGGTCATTTTTGTCAGAATTAAATGATTCTTACAAAATGTTTTAGGATTTTTCTTTAAATTATGATATGGTACAGATTTTCACCAAATTTCATAACATTTCATCCTGTATTTTTTTAGTTATCACAATTTGTTTGTTTTTTCTTTTATGGAAATCACGTGTGAAAAGTGAAAATCACCGTATAATAGCAACATACCTGTCATGCCTGACAGCCTGCATTATACCCCCACACTTGTCAAATATTTTTGAAAAAGAATGCTCCTACATGTTAAAAAATTATATGCAGTGAGCATTTGGAATGTTGATTTTCTGCTTTTGGTTAATGTCAAGACTTCCAGCAACAGCAGACTTAAAAACTAACTTCAAAAAGGAATTTATGTTCTTTTCATAATTATGAATTAAAGAGGGCACACTGTGGTACTTAAAAAAAGTGATCACCCATCTTTCAATTTGTACTTTAAAGGTGCTAAAAATGTTGGTAAATGTCCTGCATTTCAGAAGATTTAATTTGACATAACATTCAAGGGGTTGAATGAAATCTTTTAAAGAGCACAAAGGTATCTGGTGACACGCTGAAATTCTCACATCATCATCAAAAGAAGAGTGAAATAGAAGGAATATGTGGACTCTTCATAATTATGAATTATGTCAACAAGTGCAAAAAGAAAATGCCTGTACTAAATTGGTGTTATAATAATAAGGCACAGAAAAAAGCACGCAATTAATTTTATAAGTTTCATAGAAGCGTGTATGCACATGTTCTTCATTGTTTCAACTTTTTTCACATTATCACCTCTGCTGTTACCTGTCCCGTTCGTCATATCTAATTTAAAATGGGGAACTTGGAAAAATAACCCTGACATTTGAACTTACCTTTTTGCGGTTTGTCTCCTTCCTGTAACATTTCGTACTCATTGGGTGCAAAGTTCATGTTACATCTCATAGGGCCAGTGGAGGTTTATTCAACTTCTCTTCTGTACAAATTTTGAAGATGACAATCCGATTTTTGGCGTAAATGTGACAAGGCTGGTAAGTCAGATAATATCGGAAAACTTGAAAATTTTCATCGTCCTGGAGCGGGACTCAAACCCGCGTCTTCCAGAAAAGTGCCCGGGTATGCTAATCACTACACCACCCAGAACGGCCAAGTTTCAAGTTTCCGATCAATTTGAATATAACCATCACAGGATATGCTAACCACTACACCACCCAGAACGACCAAGTTTCAAGTTTCCGATCAATTTGAATATAACCATCACATACCTGGGCGCTTTCTGGGAGATGCAGGTTCGAGTCCCCCTCCAGGACAATGACACTCTCTCTCTCTCTTTTTTTTTTTTTTTTTTTTTTTTTTGGAAATGTGCTTAAATAAAGTGAAACTGAACAACAAAAGAAATCAAAGTAAACAACAATCCTGCATGAATAGTACCGGCGTTCTTGACCGACAAGAATACATGTGTAACCTACAAAAGAGAAGTTGAATAAACCTCCACTGGCCCTATGAGACGTTATATGAATTTTCCACCCAACGTGTATGAAATGTTACAGGAAGGAGACAAACCTCGAAAAGGTAAGTTACCTTCAAGTGTCAGAATGCAATATGCATGTAAATTAAGAAGCAGCATGGACATCCAGCGATCCATGGAGCTGTAATAGCCTTTAAATAATTTTGTACCTCATGATCAGGGATTAGGCGTATTTTTATATAATTACTGTTATACAGTGAATAACAATTAATGGTTCTATAAAAAATAAGACGCCACTTCTAAGCCATTGTGACATCTCAAATTATTTTCTGTAATATATTCTGAGAAGTCAAAACTGAATCTTGACCGAAATGCAGTTCATCTTGTATTAGGATACATCAGAAGTTAACTTATTGGGGAAATTTCCTTTATGGCATGCTGCATGATTTGGTACAATCAGGAAAATTGTTGCTTGAACAATTAGTAAACTGTTGCAGTGCAATCTCAATTAAGCTTGCAATGGGTAACCCATCCAGTTGGTTCACTAATTAACTCATTTTAATCCAAATCCTAATGTCAGCCCCCCCCTCTCCTTTTGCACGCTTTCCAACCATAGGTTGAAGAAACGTATATGCTCCAGCTTTGTCCGTCTGTCTGTCCGCACAATAACTCGCGTAAAAATGGTTCGATTTTGATAAAATTTTAATATGTGGTAGGGGACCATCTGGGGATGAACCCTATTGAAAATGGATGAAATGGGGTCACAGGTCAGGACATAAAAGCGAGATCCATTCCATTGCCCTTATGCGTCATAACTTGCGTAAAAATGGTTCAATTACAATGAAATTTTAGTATGTGGTAGGGGACCACTTGGCAATGAACCCTATCGAAAATGGACGAAATGGGATCTATTCCATTGTGTCATAACTTGTGAAAAAATGGTTCGATGTGCGACAAAACTTCAGTATGTTTTTCCGGAAGTATACTGAACTGGTTCTGTTGAATATAATCAAAATGGGGTCAAAGGTCAGGACACAGGAGCGAAATTTATTCCACAGCCATTATCCTCAACTTGGGTAATAACTTGAGTAATGATTTCTGGTATGTTGGAAAGCGTATCATAATCAATGCATTGCATGATTTTACTAACTTGTTTTTCTTAGGCAAGCAGTGAATCTATCATGAAAGTGCTTTTATGAATATCAAAATGCTTTTTTGATAATTGAAATATTGTCATTTTTGAAAAAAATACTGTTGGTAGTTTGAGATTTTATTATTACATCAAGTAGTATTCAGTTGAAGAATTCAATTCATTCTTATTTTCTGAGTTCGTTTTACATCAAACATTTCTTGCTTTGTTGTGACTGCCAAGACCTGTTTTCAATACTTAATTTAAGTTTCCACATTATGTTGACAGTCTTTCTGTGCCGTTTTAAGGTGATTACAACAGGAGATTCTAATGTCATGATCTTGTGATGATTCCTGGGTATGGCATGTATTTCTAGGAACTGGTAACTCTAAATTATAGATTCACTTTGCCTTTGATGTTACTAGGTTAGCACAAAAATTGAATTAAATTTCACTGTACATTCTGGGTTCTTCCTATTTTTGTTTATGTATTATTAATTCATTATTCAGTTCACCATCACTAGACATACATGACCCACCTCCCTAGAACATGGAAACAAATTAATAGAATTCAGAATTATTTGTTCATTTAGTTCTAGAGCAGAAAATGTCGAATTACCAATATTTTTCAATAAAATTGCCCCCAATATGAACCTTTAATCATTTCAGAAGTTCGTAGAGACCATTCAAGTGTGCATGTTCCACTTCCATATTCATTTGACTATGAAGGTCTGTAAAATAAGTTTTTTAAACGTTATTACATTTACCCCTGTCAACAGGCTTAGTTATTCCTGATATTGTTTCCAGCTTTGCAGTGCCTTGCATTAATTTCCATAGAAAGTTTCTCTCTTATTTTAATCATTGCAAGTTTATGCTCGTAACAGCAGTACTCGTATATAATTTCTGGTTCATTTCTGTAAATTACTTACATTCGGCTAGTGGCTATGATTTCATCTGTATATATTTTTTACAGGGCAAAAAAATAAACTGTGTGTGTGTGTGTGTGTGTGTGTTGTGTGTGTGTGTGTGTGTGTGTGTGTGTGTGTGTGTGTGTGTGTGTGTGTGTGTGTGTGTGTGTGTGTGTGTTTAGGGTTTGACGACCACCATTAAACAACTCTTTTGGGCTATGAGCATTTGCTAGTCCCTAGTTTTGGTCCACTGGTTCCAGAGAGGGACAAAGCCCGCACCTTCAGACAAAACCATGCATCACATTCCTCGTCCCGGATGTAAACTTAAGCCCATCTTGGATGAACTGTCAGAAGCCAGTGGCTCAGACCACTTGGGCATCAGGGCAGCTTAACTAACTGTTCAGACACTAATTTGACATTGCCTGTTGACATACTAGTACTTAAAATGTTACTTGTTTTTCATGAGAGATATAGTGATTAACAATTGCTAAGAAACAACTGCGTTTTAGAGTAAAACAACGAATGGGTGCAACTCTTGTGGCAAAAATCGAAATAGAAAGAATACAGAGGCCATGAATTTATTATTCACGCTGAAGAACAAACAATTAAACAAACACAAATGTATTAAATGCAAGATATGTACAATGTGAGTTTTCAAATGGTTTGACTCGACCAAAACAAAAGCGTTAAACTATATTAACTATTAACAACGTATCATCAGGAGGTCATATGACCTCATCGGACCGCAATACACATATTACACATGTTGGGCGTGTTTAGAATAAGAATATTTAAAAGTTCTGTTGGAATGTTGCCCCATTCCTCTTTCAATGCCGTCTTCAGCTCCTGGAGACTGCCGTAGGGGTGATCGCATAGCAGTATGCCTTCCAAGAGTGTCCCATGCTTGCTCTATCAGATTTAGGTCAAGCAAGTAGGCAGGCCAGTCCATTTGCTAAATATCCTCGCTCTACAGTTGTTCAGATACCTGGGTCATTCTGTGAGGTCTGGCATTATCATCCATGAAGATGAAGCTAGGACCCACGGCACCACAGAACAAGAGAACATGGCCTTCTAAGACATCTGCGATATCTGTCTCCTGTGACAGTCCTTCTGTTGAATGTATGCAGCGATGTTCTTCCATTCATCATTATGCTTTTTCACACTAGAACTACAGGGTCACCATAACTGAGCTGTTCATGGATGTTATGAGGTTGATATTGTGTTCCACACACTCTCCCCAGTAGCTGATGTCCTAAGTCACTCGATAAACTGAAACGACTCTTGTCTGCAAACATCACTGTGGACCACCTCTGACTGTCCCACTCTCTATGTGCTTCACACCACCTTAACCAGGCACCACAATGCTGGTATGATAATTTGACACATTTCACAGGCTTTTAGGCATACAACCTGATCCTGTTCAATCATTGACTGATTGTTCGACTCAACACCTGGGTTCCAGTTACAGCACGAAGGTCTGCAGCAAGCTATGTTAGTGTAGCACTCCTGTTTCGTCAGGCCATGAGGAACTCATATTGATCATCTTCTGCTGTTGTTGCCCTTCTATGACCTCCACCATGTATCCGGAGTCCTGTTCCTCTGGTTTCCAGTGCTTTTATCAAACACAGTATGAAGCTTTTTGTTGCACCTATGTCTCGAGCAATTGCTGTTACTCTTTGTCCCACCCGAGCCGTCCAATGACCCTTCCATGGTCATAAGCACTTAAATGATAACAATGAGACAAAATCAACCAGTCACCAACAAAATTTTGTTGCAAGAATAATAATCTTGCATCATGACTTTTATGATGGTCTCACTTGGAAGGAATGTTAGCCTTTAAATATCCAGCCAATGTATGAAGTTATGTATGAGGTTGGTGAAACACCACATAGTGTCTTCTATTGGCTTTCCCCCATATTTATAGTGTGCTCCATTGATGTTTCACTCTAAATTATGTTGTTCCTTAGAAATTGCCAACCAATGTACTTTGGTAATGGGGCACAGCAATTAAACAGGGTTCCCACGCAACCTGGAAAACCGGGAAAACCGGGAATTCTCAGGGAATTTGAAAATTGTTCCAAAAATCAGGGAAAACTCAGGGAAAATTGTGTTTTTCCGTAAAAATCAGGGAATTTTTTATCAGGGAACTATAAAGGCAGGGAATTTTTTTATTTTGCCAGAAAAATATTTTGTTTCAGACTTTTGTAAAATATATTTCTGTATTGCTAAGTTTTAAAATAATTCCGAGTTGTTTTATCCTTCGAGGCAACTCCGTAACCCACCCACCGATTAAAGTGCAGCTGTGCAGGGGAGTGCGTCTCTTTGCGGTTTCCCCGTCTCCAGATGATCTAAACTACAACCGAACAAACATACACGTCAAAGCGTGAAAGAAAGCCATTAATCACACACCCATTTCGCAGGCTCTTATCTGCTGGCGTTCGCGAAGAGAGGCAGTCATTTGTTCCTGAGTAGGTGCCCCGGTTCTCTGCGTAGACTGGGAAAAAAATTATGAAGAAGCTATTTCCTCAATTTTTTAAATAACCGACTGAAATTTTTACAGTGGGCAAGATATATGAAAATAACGTTCCATTTTAAATTTCGCCGAAATTCATTGGAAACTTTAGAAGTTGAGCTTTTTTTTTTTTTTCCGTTTTGCGTGTTCTACGTGTCTTTTATCAAACCGTACAAAAACATTTTATTTTGCGGGATGTTGGTCATCCTAATAAATCCCCCCCCTTCCCCTTCAACAGCAGTGTGGATGAATGTTGCAAATTGAGGGCACCTAATTTATTTTGAAAAAGGTTCGTATCACTTACGAACTAAAGCTTCGCTTTCGTAATTCTGTTGTAGCAGAATTGGTATAGTTGGAAAAGTATGTACCTTCAAATGTTTAGAACAGGGAAAATATTATGAAATAGGAAGATTCTTCAAAGAGGGGGAAAGATTTATTTTTTTCATAGTACTTACGAGTATTTTGACAAAAAATATATGAAAAATACCATGCAATGAAGCTGGTACTATTGCATACCTACCATATTTCCGAGATTTCACGGCCGTTTTCTAGATTCGTTGTCTTCCGGTTTTACGGCCGGAAAGAGATTTTTTTTATTCTGTCATATTTCTATTTCATAATGCATGAAGAAATTTATTTATAGCGATTTTAAGACGATATTCCAATTACTGCAAGAGCTGGCTGGTTGCGAAAAATAGGGTAGTCCGACGCCCGGAACCATAGATTTTTACATCTGGGTCATTCCACGCAAAACCGTCAGATATGGAAATAATTCTCCACCAACACATCTCCGATTCGTGCGATTTTTTTTTTTTTTTTACGGGTAGCTCAGCTGCCTCCAAGTTATTAAAAAAAAACCTGAAAGTTTAAATTTTTTTTTGTTTCTGATAGATTAGAAGATATTATTTTTTGAATTTTTGTGCATAGTAAAACCGTTTTCCGTAAAAACGCAAATATCTCCGTTATTTAGAATAAGAAATATAAAATTCATCATTCTCTCGTAATTTTTCCCAAGGTTTCAGCTTATACATAGGAAAAAAAAAATGCGAGAACAAAAGTTAGACGGGGTAGAAATTTTCTTGTAATCGTAAATTCTTCTTCTTGCGTTGTTGCACCTCACAAGATTTGCATAAATTATTCATTTCACATCTTTACCCTCACATTGCCGAAAAAAAAAATCTACCTAGTTACTACTGATGAATATCTTTGCCGTGCGTGCTCTATTGGTTTCAGGTTTGTCAGTGCAGGCGCTAAAGCCTCTGTCTCCGTTTTGGATGACGTTATTTGTGGGGAGTTACTGCAAATGACCTGAGTGGGCTCCAGACCTTTCTCGCACTTTGCCTGATCAGCATCGCACAAATGTATTGCCCTTCGTTAAAGATATTGTTAAGTATAAACATGCCACTCGCCGCAGGATGATAAATTATGTTGACAAAAAAGTGTTAGGAGTATTTTATGAGCACACATGCACACAAAACTTCCTCTAATTGTTTCCCGTACAAGTAATTTGACGTAGCGTGGAAATGAACTGTGACCTGCGAGAAAAGTTCAGTACTAATGTTTGCGTCACAAACGTAGTCAATCAATTTTAAGACTTCCGGATTTTGGAAGTACTAATATGAATTGTAGCCTCTCAGGCAAAATGGTATTCCGTATTAACTGTTAGTTTTCCCTACTTGTTTCTTCCATTATTTTTTCTTTATCCCTGGGTTTAATTTTTTTTGCCGTTATGGCATTAGGATCTCTGTGTGCCAGCTTATTGGTTATGAAATTTAACAGCACAATGCCTAAATATCCTATGCTGCGTTATTTAGAAGCAAATAGCAGAGGTGCCAACTATTACGAATTGTCCGTAATTATTACGGTTTCGACTGTCAGATTACGGACAGGTTGGAAGAATTACGGAATTCAGTGTGTTTTGGAGAATCTCAATTTTGTATCCTTTTTTGTTAAACCCTTTTAGTGCGACGCTGCCGATTTCTCGGCCTTCGATTTTGATCCGCATATTTTCCGAATCAGACTGCGGATTTCGGTGTCTCAATGATCATATCGTTTTGAAATGGAATGTCCATGAATCATATCGTCAAACAGCGATATTATCGGAAGAATGGTACCGTAATTTTCGTCGTATAATCCGCGGATTATCTGCTAAAAAAGTTAAAATTATAGGTTTTGCGGATTATACACCGATGCGGTTAACACGCCGATTTAAAAATAATAATAATAATAATATATATATATATATATATATATATATATATATATATATATATATATATATATATATAAGACCTTCCGATTTAAAAAAATCTGCAGCGTGATTGTGCAGGAAAGGTGTAATAATTGGAAAAGGAACTCCCTCGGAAGAATTTTCCTCAGTTCAGGAGTTTGTACGGAGCGGGGAGGAATGTCGTAATGAAAGATCGGGATAGTTGTGGGGAAGGACGGCAGGGGTCATTTTGTTATCGTTGAGGAGAGCTCTGACTGTCGTGCCGGCTCTGGTTTTTAGCAAAAAGCCAAAGAAGTACGCACAGCGCTTGCTGCACGAACCTATGCGTTTCTCCTTTCGAATTTCATGTGCGCGACCTTGTATCTAGTTTGCTTTCGTTGTTTTGGCGAACGTCGCTGCTTCGGTTTTCCTTCATTGCTAATTATGATGTCTCTGAAAAGGAAACGTTTCAGTTACACTGCCGAATTTAAATTTGAAGTGGTGGACAGAATTGAGGATATGATCATGTCACTGCGCGATAGTTTTGAGGTCAGAACACAATCGTGCAGCAACATACGGAAAGCCTCTGCGTCGCGATCTAAAACGTAAACAAATCCGTTGGTAAATTCCGCGGGAGAATTCACGGAAGTTTTTTTATTGGCCCACGTATAAGACGATCTCTCAACTCTGAAAGCAGGAATTCCTCCAAAAATTTTTCGACTTATACGCGAGTACATACGGTATTTCTACGACTTGTTCTGTATCAGCCTTTCGTCATTGGCAGTGTAATGCAATACTCTGGAGCTACATCTTCGTGATCTATGGATGCCACACCCTTTATCTGTTCGGAGATAAAAATATAAAACAGTAACCTTTAAAAATGAATTTCTTCATTTAATAAAATAGTTTTTTTTTCTCTTACTTCTTCGGACTCATGTGCTTCTGGAACGTGGAAAGAGCGACGTATTTATTTATTTACTGACGCCACGTATTTGGAGGATTTTCACCTTGGATCTCGCCTTTGGAATTAACTGCTATGATATATATAGCCTGTGCCGTTAATACCCACCAGATGGAGACGTCTCAGTGGCTGAGCCCATCTTACGGATTTATGATGTCAGAAGCTGACTTAAAAATACACCTAGCACCGTGGATTGTTGGCCACCGTGGTGTAAAGCTAACGCGCTCGGTTAGATATCGAGAGATCCGTGACTCAATTCCCCGGCGGCGGCTGAAAACAATTTTTCGGTTGCTATGTGTTTCTGGAACGTGGAAAGAGTGATGTGTTTATGTGACAGACTTTTCTGTCGAAAATTCCACTTCTGATTCAACATCTATGATGTACGGATTATACGGCGATTTTTTCCCCTAAATGTCAGTCTGCGGATTATACGAAGGATTTTTTTTTTTTTATGTGAATTTTGCGGTCTGCGGATAATACGACGAAAATTACGGGTAATATGCAGTAAGTGTCATCGTAAAAGAGTTTGCGCTTGCTATCGATTCCCACGCAATTTCTCCGTGTGACAGGAGAAAGGTAACTTTAGCCAAAACGTTTCCTACTGCAGTTGAGGCAGGGCTGTTCACTTGGAATTGTTGGTGTATTATAAGACGTCGTACTGTCGGAAATCACTTTTTGGAGCCCCGTTCGAAGTACAATAACGATCAACTCGTCGCAACGCGTGGTCCCGCGATGACGGATGTTTATATTTCTTGAGGACTTTCGCCGCGCGGGAGAACGGTGTTTTATTACTAGAAGCTCTTCACATTATTCATTTCTTTTTCCTAAACAAACAGACACAATCGCAAAACTCCGTGAATTACGAATCCCCCTATTTTTCCAAACTCGTGTTAGCAGAGGATGACTTTATTGTCAGCTTGTTCCTCAGACTAGCAGATGTGCTTTTTCCTACTGTGTGAAATTTTTTTCTAAGGTTATTTGAAATGGCTTGTAGTGAGAGTGAAAGTTTGCCAAGTGATGGCGATGATTTTGAATCATCTGAGAGTGATATTGGCCAAGCAACATCAAGCCAGAAAACTAGCCACAGTGCCACGCACACCATATCTTCTTCAGAAGGTGAAGATCTTCATAGTGAATCTTCAGATCATGAAAGTTCTGAAAGTGAATGGGAGGATGTAATAGAGGGAAGTGATGAACAACCTCAGCATCCTTTTGATTGTCATGAAATGCAGGGGCCCAAACATGCTCCTGCAACTGATGTGGCACCTATTGCATATTTTTACTTGTTTTTACCAATTTCATCCTTGGAATTATCGTTTCTGAAACAAATAAATATGCAAAGAGGTTTCTCCAGGAACATCCAAATCTTTCTCCCAAATCTTGAGCAAGGAAATGGAAAATGCTGAAATAAAAGGTTTCCTTGTGTGCCTTCTAATATGAGAGTAATCAGTAGCCCATGTAGGACGAGATGAGATGAGATGATTGCCAAAGGCATATCCAGTCAAAACAAACACCAGGATTGTGTAAAATTAAAGACTCGATCAAAGCCTTTGGATAATTTTTTTGCAAAAAAGAATGAAAATAGCGTGATAAACGCTGAATTGCTGTTTACTGCAATCGTTGTGGAGCATAACCTACCTATAGCAACCTGTGATCATGCTGGTCGCTTCTTTCATGCTATGTTTCCAGACTCTGATATTAATGAAGCTGGATATCCTTGAGCAGATGTGGCATGGAATGAAATATCTAAGATGAAGGATTCATCTGGCCTTCCCAAGTATTCTGCATTGCTTAAACTAATGTTGGCAATATTGACTATCCCTCACAGCAATTCCTCTACGCAGAGAATATTTAGTATAGTAAGGAAAACCTCGCATACTTCTGCCCAACAATGAGCACCAAAACATTAAGTGTCCTTCTTATACAGAAAAGTAAAGCATTTTCCTCAGGTGAGCTGTGTTATAAAAGTTTTCTGAAAAAGAATATACCACTGCAAAACAAGCAACAAGGGAGTTTTTATGTCAGCAATGACATGAGGTAAGTACAATATTGATAATTTAATTTCATATTTATTTGTGAGGATAGTGTAAACATATAAAGTTATTACACATTTCATGCATTAATTTCTCATGAAATACCCATTCCACGCGTTAGCGATGAGGCTTCGTATGGTGATTACTGATAGGCACCTCATACAAGTATTACAGGTTATACAGTAATACTATAATATTGTCCTTAACTTTGAAAAAAAATGGCGTGTTCGATTACTGAAACATTACTGTAAAATCCCCTATTGACTACTGACGCGTTCTGCTAGAGGTTGGCCCCTCTGAAATAGCATAGATTCGATGTTCTCATTGCCAAGTGCAAGAACTAACGTTAGCTAAAATAATTACAGTTTTGATTTTTAAATGTCGGCAGTATTTTCCTTGATTGCTAGAAATTGTTGGGATGGTACTGGCACACGTCTTCCCTCAGACGCAGAAATGCTGTCACAATTTCTGTTCTCTCTCTCTCTTCTTTTTTTTATTTTTTAATAACTGTTTTACTTTGTTTTGTCTTTAAAGATTCTAAGTAAATTCCAATAGAAAATACAAATTGGTAGATCGATTTGATAGAACCGCTCTAACAAAATGTTAAGAGACTCTGTCAGACACTCACCATTTTATCATTCCCATTAGACTTCAATTTCAGCAAACGTTTCTGTGTTGTTTAATATTTATGTAAAATAAGCACTTAAAGGATATAAAGCTTCAGCATTGTATCATTTAAGGGAAATTTATTCTCTTCAGTCACAATTCTCCGAGCTTGCATTTTTAAACCTAACTGGAACTCTAAATGTTATGAGTCGTTTAAAATGTTATTTATATACTTGTGTGCACTTAAAATACAGATAAATCAGTTGTATAATTTCACCTAATCGATTGAAATATTTCATTATATGTAGAATTTAAATTAAGTCTTTGTTCAAATATTCTTTAAAACATGTAAATACATGGTTTACATGTTTTAAAGAATATTTGAACCAACGGTACCAAAAATAATATGCCTCATGCATTTAATTGTTATTAAAAAAAAGCAGGTAATTGTATAAAGGACAGTTATTTAAAGAATTAACAAATGTATGCTTTTGTAAGGAACGCAAGAATGTAAGGAAATGCGACAATTTGTCGCAATGTGATTTGATTTGCCGCTCTGGAAAAACTCTCAGGACCACCTGGAAAACCTGGAAAAGTCAGGGAATTTTTTTTTCTACTTTTGAGTGGGAACCCTGTTAAATCACTTCATTATTTGTAGGTGAAAATTTACTGGTTCAGTTGCAGTATTGCTTTTATCTTTGTTAATCTGCTGTATCAGTTATAAATTTTGTCGTGTTTTATGTCCTTTTTTATTTTTGTAAGTAAATATTTTTTATGTAACATCAGGGTCGATCACGTAAGAGGTTACCTGAAGACAACACTAGTGTTGATGAGAAGACAAGTGAAACTTGTATATCTTCTGGAGCTGAAGAAAAGCCAGAAACTGAAGCTTCCCCTAGGCTCACTGTTGTTGTACGAAGAGCACGTAGATCTACAGAGTTAAGTTACCGGAAATCTAAACGAAGAGGAACCAAGCGTAAATCAAATCAGGGAAGTTGGACTGAAGATGATGAGAAGACAAATGAAGAGGTATTTTCATTATTTTTGTTTTCCTTTGGGATATTTTAACTTGAGCATGTTAAACATGAATTTGCAGTAAATATTTGCATTATTTTGACTCATAAATGTATGAGTAAAAAGGACTGAATATTTAACTCTGGCTAGTATTTGTCCCTGTAGCAGAATCGCGGCAACAGGCGGCGTACGTAGCAGATTTATTTTGGTCCTGCAGACAAAAACGATATCCCCAGAACCCTATTAAACCATCTTGCAGACTCCCTATCATATATGCAGTTTTCCGCCTTTCAAAATTTCCGAAAACGGAAGTTAGGCATGGTGAGAATTTCTCCCGTAATCGTAACTTTTTTTTTCTTTTTCTCGCGAAGAATGACATACGCTGTAGAATTATTTTGTACTCATCCCCGCAGCAGAATCGCGGCGATGAGAGACGTACATCGCAGGTTTATTTTGTACTCATTCCCATAGCAGAATCGCAGCGACGGCCGACGCACATCGCAGATTTATTTTGGTCCTGCAGACAGAAACAATATCCCCAGAACCCTATTGAACCATCTTGCAGACTCCCTGTCATAGATGCAAGTTTTCCGCCTTTCAAAATTTCCGAAAACGGAAGTTAGGCGTAGTGAGGATTTCTCCTGTAATCGTTCCCGCGATGCTTGAATGAAGAGAGAATTATTCGATATTGTTGTTAAATATAATTTTATTGCATAAATATTTGTGTTTTGGTTTGAAAATGGAGGCGGCAATTTCCGAAAACGAAAGTTTGAAATTTTTTTTTTATATTCATGTATTCCAAAAATATTGCTCTGAAGATAATTTTTTGTAGAAATTAGAAATTCATGGTCTGATAATTTTGAAAGAGACTTTTCCAGGCAAAGGAAGTCTGATGCTGACACTCCCAATGAGGGCCCCTTTTTAGGATGAAACATTACCAAAAAGATCTGGCAAAAAACAACAACAACAAAACATTAAGAGTGACCCATCTTGACCTCATGAAACTGAATGTGTTGTGAAGCCTTTGAGACAAGCAGATGCATAAATAACAGCTGAATGCAACTAAAACATTCCTTGGTGTTATGCTATGCATTCTATCACTGCCAAGGTGGAATAAAGAGAGCAGTTTGTTGTTGACCACATAGAGTGCAGATTCAACGAGTTTGTGAGGTTAGACCAAAACAATGGCATTAAGTTGACCTTGTAGTACTCACAGTGTGGCAAAAGTTTACAGACTGCTGTACTGAAGAGGAGAAGGGATGAGCAACTGTCACCTAAAAAGAAAAATCACCCAGGGACTAAATGGGGATGGTGTGTGAACTCTTCCAATTAGGGAGAAACAATGAGGGAACAGCAGTTCTTCCTCCTGGGTATAGGCATTCTCACTTTACCATGTTCTCTGAAGTCCAACTCCCTCACCTTTCACACAAACGAGAATTATGGGTGCAGTCTGTCATTGTGGAAACTAACCCATAAGTGCAGTTTGTTCTTGTATGCATGCCGACATCTTTGATAAACCTCGAAACACTTCTCAAAAAGTACAGTACCCGATTAATTAATGGCCAAACAGTCCTTTCTATCAAATGTACGTTGCAAATGTTAGTATACACCGATGAGCTATTACATTTTGACCACCTACCTAATAAGCTGTAGGACCCCCTTTAGCCCACAAAACAGCGGCCACTCGACAAGGCATCAGTTTGATGAGGTGGCGATAGGTATCCTGGGATATCTGGTACCATAATGTCAACGGCAGGTCCTCCAGTTCCCGTTCATTTCGGGGTGGTGGGGATTTCACGTGAACCCGCTTTTTCAAGTCGAACCACAAATGTTTGATTGGGTTCATGTCGGGGGAATTTGGAGGCCAGGGCATTAACAGAAAGTCACCAGCCTGTTTCTCGAATCACTCCTTGACGATTCTGGCAGTGTAGCATGGCCCATTATCCTATTGGTAATGGCCATCACCAGCAGGGGAAACAGTTGCCATGAATGGGTGAATTTGGTCCGCAACGATGTTCAAATACCTGACAACTGTCAGGGGTTGTGCTGTTGGGATAATGGGGCCTAAAGTGCCCGAAGAAAGCATCGCCCACAGCATAACACAGCCGCCGCCTGCCTGTTTCTGCCCAACAGTTGCATCCAGATACCGTAGCCTCCGTTGGTAATTGGCATATCCACTCTCAGCCATCTATGTGATACACCAGGAATCTTGATTCGTCAGACCCGCCACATTCTTCCAATCATCCAGGGTCTAATCTCAATTATCTTGGGCTCATTTCATGCGTTGTTGTCGATGATGTGCAGTGAGCATGGGGACCCGGCTGGGTCATCAGCTATGCATACCCCTGCACAGAAGGGGCTGGGTCATCAGCTACGCATACCCCTGCACAGAAGGCTGTGATGAACTGTGTGCTGTGACACCTTTCCCTGATGACTACTGTTGTAGCTGGGTGATTTGTTGCACTGTAGCTGTGCTGTCACTGTGAACAATGCACGACAGTCTTTGCTCCCCTCTGGCATCAATGAGCTGCGGATGACAGTCCGTCGTTTGGTGGTCTGTGTACCACTTTTGATACATACTCACAACAGTGGCACGTGAACAACCTACACTCCGCGCCGTTTCCGAGATCATAGTTCCAAGGCATTGTGTCATCACAATTTTTCCTTTATCAAACTTGGATAAATCAGCAGCTTTTCCCATTCTGACTCCGAACACTCTACCATACCTGCCAACTTTCAGAAACCGAAAATCGTAAAAAAAATAATCGATATATCCAATAAAATTACTTGTCGCGCATATTGATTAAATGTACTGAACATATCGATTCAAAAATGATATGTTACCTAACTCAAGTATCAACTTTTAATTGATATGACTACAGATGTTATAATTTATCGGCACGTTTATTTCAATTATTCATATAGAATTTCTCATTATTATGCTATATCTCATTATGATCTATAAAAAGATAAAAAAATTATTTTTATGGAAGCTTGCATCTAAAGGGAAGAATGTTCCACACCCTTTGACCCCCAAATCCAATAGGATCGTATCCCATGCCGTCATAGAACAAACTAAAATGTTTTCAAAAACAAACCATTTTCATGCTAAAATTATCTTGCGAAGAGACGGACGATGAGACAGTCAAATAAAAAAAATGAAATAAATGAGTGACACTAATTGATAAATTATGCTCAACTAAAGACGAAGTGAACAAACATTTTGCACGAATCGCATCCAGTTCATTAAAACTTTTAACAAAGGAAGTTAATTTCGTATTTTTTTCTTTTCCACGCAGTCAACATTAGATTTGTGCTGGGCACTAGAAATATGATTAATAATATCATTCCTTCCACCATGCGAAACGCTGAAATTACATGACACGCAGTGCAAAATGCACATTTTTTCATTTTTTGATGATTTTGCAATACGCGGGAATTCTGCAGCATACGCATCACAGAATGTTTGATAGTACCCCCCCCCCCCTTCATATTGCTGCTCATGGCGAATCACTAATACTAAATTTATTGACACTTGAAAAAAAAAACTGCTGTAGTAAAACAGTAACAGCTTGAAGAGATGCAATTTGCAGAGGAAAAAAATAGTACCCCAACATATTAATTTCGTTGAATCAAGCAGAGACATATTTCATGCACGTTATCGAGCGACGAACAAAAAAAGCACGGTTGAAAAGCGTTGAAAACTTACTGACTAATGGACCAGCAAAATAAATCATTGCTGCAGAAATAAAGGCTCGAATGAACATCAGACTTTTTTTTTTTTTTTTTTTAAACTTCCTCTTACAGGAGCATTCTTTTGTTAGGTCTAATTTATTCCCACAGAAGAAGTTACAAAACCATGCTTAATGCATTTTTAATTTCACAAAACTGGCAGCTTTTGCTTAATTTCGTCATGTTGGGTATCGATCTGGACTTAAAAATTCCACAGATTTAAAATCCATTTCAATTTTTTTCTACGATAACTACGTTCTGAAATAGCATTTCGAACTGGGAATGCAAGACATACCCACGCTGGCCTCTGAGAAGCTGCGACCCCGAGGACGAACAATGCGTTATCTGAAAGGGAGAACGGGGAAGGGGGAAACAGCGAGAGAGATAACGTGATTGTAACCTTACGTTACGCAGCTGGCCGCTTGCGCAGGGGAAGGAAGGTACTGGGATCCATCAAAAAGTCCACGTGTAAGCAGAAACCGTGCCGCTCGCACTTTCTCTTCACAGCGGAAATAAGGAGAATTTTTTCTTTTTAATCCTCGTGTTAAGAATTTTTTGAAGTGAAATAAAGATTTTTTTTTTTTTTTTCGCTCTTGAAATAGGGAGAAAAAAATGGGGATTTTTGGTATGAGAATGAAAAATCAGAAGAAATCACTTTCCGATCGGAATATCGGAAAGACGCCCCAAAATCGGAAGCTTTCCGGGTAAATCGAAAGGATTGGCAGCTATGCCCTACTAACCGAAAGGTAGTCCTCTGGTTGTATATACATACTGCTCTGTGAACTTCACCTGCGCCACCGTTCAGTCTCTAGGCTGCGGGTGGTCATAATGTAATGGCTCATTGGCATCTCTCTCTCTCTCTGTCATATTTTTATTTTTGATGTTTTCTGATCATGTTCTTGTTTTTAATATCTTTGGTAATAGTGAAAAAGAGCGACTTCATATTTTTTAAGAATTTCTTTATTTTTTTTCTAATGAAATGAATTTTTCCTTATTTCTAATACATACTTCAAAAGTAATGAATAGAGAGCAATCGCTTTCACCCATTTCCCTTTTATTAAACAAAACTAGACTTCTAGATCGGTATTTAATCTGTTCGTGGTGGAATGTGTGCTGTTTCTGTGCCCTGCAGAGTGAGCAATGCAATGCAGTATCGATTTTTCACTTTAATTTTCCATAAAATTCGAGTTTTCCCATTTCTTAGTGACTGTTTATTCATGCATGAGATTATTTGGTGGATTCGCGGAATTCCGCTTTTTCTGTCATTTGGGTCAATCTCGAGATCGATGCAAAACTGAAAAGAAACTTTTTTTTGTGGGGGGATGGGGTCTTTTCCATCTGGGAATAATGTTTCATTGTTCAAAACTTTCGGAAACAGAAGTTAAACGGAATAAAGATTTTATCCATAATCCTACTTTATTTTTCTTGCGATGTTTCTTCTACCCAATATTGTTATTAAATATCATTTCAATGTATAAATTTTTGTATTTCAGCTTGAAATTGGAGGGGAAATGTCCGAAAACAGAAGTCGGACAGAGTGAAAATTTTGCTGGCAATCATGATTTACCCCCGCAAACGGCTTTCTGCCTCTATCCAGTGTTGCTGTTAAATGTCAGTAATTTTATACTTTCGATGCAGTGATGTGCTCCAGTTTAATATTTACATGAATAATTCTGTCTTGCTCATGCTGCCTTATATATTATATTCACACTGTTTTGCCGTGCATTCTGTTTTGTAACCCCATTAAAAAGTTCAGCATTTTTTTTTTCTTCGTCCGTCTCATGTATGCTTACTACATCAGTAGACTGAGAAAGCATTTTATCATTTTGTATAAAGCAAAAGATTAAGCTCAAAAACACTACTACACATGTATTGTGTAGAGAAAAGGGCATTACAGGGAACAAAAGATGGTGGCAGAGGATTGAAGCTCCGACTTCGAATTTGAATTCCTTTTTAAACAAAAGGAAAAACTCGTGTTTTGTTTCTCGATATAGCAAGAATTGATAGAAACCCACGCATTTTAGCAAAATTATAGCTTAAAAAGAGATAATGCCACTCTTCACTTTGCAGTAAAAACAACTGTGCAGGTCATGGTAATGATAATGATACAATTTTGCAACAAAGGCAAACATAAGTAACAACTTTCAGTTTGAATTTGGGCATAACTAAAAGGCAAAAATACTAACTCCATTGACTGATGTAGAAAGCAAGTACTGTAAGGAATAAGAAAAATTCATTTCAACAGGAAACTTTTCTGAAAATATGAAGTCACTTTTCTGACTATTACCATTTCTTATGATAATGTTCCACATATTTTTTTATTCTTTTTGTTGTTTTGGGTTAAAAAGACTGCCATGAGCTATTTCCAACCTGTGTAGGCATTTATTTCATTTACTGCATGATTCCTATTGGTGTTTGAAGAAAACTAGATAAAGAAAAATGTTAGCTTCACTTAGTGTTTCTCAACTTCATAAGTGGTCTGTGTTGCTGATAATGTTAAATGAAGCAGTAGAAAACATTAGCATAGGTTAGAAAAGAAAAAAATGTGGACATTGAAAGTGACCAAATACTACTTAAGGAATCAAAAACAAAAAACAATATCCAATATCCTGGCATGTCAATGGGGAAAAAAAAACAGCAACAAGAAAAAAGTGAAATTCTGTGTAGGTATCCAAAAGAATAAAAAAATTTTGCTGACTTGTTTAGATAAAGTGTTTGGAAATCTAGAAAATTATACATAATGGACTTCTTTATTAATCTTTCCCGTGTTTTGTTGAAGTGCGTGTAAAACTTCATGTGTAACTATTGCAAAAACGAGATATACAGTTTTAACTCAGTGTGTACACATTCCAAAATTAATGCCGTGTGTAGACTGGACGTGAAATTCAACATCGAACAGAAGTCATCACTTTTTCCACGTTTATAAGTGAGTCACAGAAAAATTCTCATTGGCCACCACCAAGAATCGAACCCAGGGTCTTCCAGTTATGCGCCGGACATGCTACCACTGCACCACAGTGGCCTCGAATTCCTCCAGGCTCACATACGACTAACTGCCAAGCCACTTGGCAGGTTGCTTCTTGGAGCCCTGCACGATGCTGGGGATTCACTAAAGATGGTAAGCAGCAACTGAACAAATAACTAGGAGGTGAATGAATAATTAATACAGACAAATTGGCGTGGATTAGGAACATCAACAGAAACGTGGAAAGAGCGATTACTTCTGTTTATGTTCCTAATCCACGCCAATTGTCTGTCTGTATCAATGGACATGATTTTTTTTTTTTTTTTTTTTTTTTGTGCCATCAGCTGGCACTATCTCCAGTTGAGAAATACAAAAATCTATGGTAATATTCCTATTTATAAAGATGTCTTCAAATGTAATATACACATATTTTTGTGTCATTAAAACTGCTCTAATAGCCAATTCATCTGCTCCAAAGTTACAATTTTCCTGCTCAAAAAAACTGCTCCGAAAGAGGTCATTGTCACTCCCATCCCTGCTATGTCCAGGACAACTGTGTAGAAAAATAGGCTAAGGTATGAGTTAAAAATTGTAATTAAAATATTTGAAAAATTTAAAAGTGTGTAGCTTTTATAACTAAACGTGCTTTACTTCAAACAGAAGTCATCGGCCGCCACCGGGGATCGAACCTAGAGTCTTCCAGTTATGCGCCAGACATGCTTCCACTGCACCACAGCGGCCTCAAATTCCTCCAGACTTACATATGACTAACTGCCAAGCCACTTGGCGAGTACGATAATTTAAAATGATACTTATAACACGCTAATTGGCTTGGCAGTTAGCCGTATGTGAGTCTGGAGGAATTCGAGGCTGCTGTGGTGCAGTGGAAGCATGTCCGGCGCATAACTGGAAGACCTTGGGTTCGATTCCCGGTGGCGGCCGATGAGAAATTTTCCGTTACTCACTTATAAAAACGTAGAAACAGCGATGACTTCTGTTTGATGTTCCTGGTCCACGTCACTTGTCTGTATTAATCGTTCTTTACTTTCTGAATGACCCTCGTATATTGTATTCAGGAATGTCACTTCCCAGAACTTCTTTCCTTCAATCTCACATCACAATGCCAACTGTGTTTAGTTGGCACTATATGTATACGACCCGAATATGTTAATTTTAATTCATGAAAGTTGTTGTCAGGAATGATGGTTAAAGACCCAGGCTTAACTTTTGGTCTTGTGTTATTTTTAAAAAGGAAGTGTAAATTTCTTGTGCTGTTGCACATTTTTTTTTATGATTTTTGTTTAAGTAATTTAATTTTCTTTTCCATTTGTTTCAGCTGGAAGCAAAAATACCTAGACACTCAACTCGTAGAGTATCAATTGATAAAGACATTAAAGTGGAATGCTGCCGCTGTAGTGAATCAGGCGAGCCTCCAAATCTTGTGAAGTAAGTATTTCTGTTTTTTTTATGCATGTGCTGTGGAACATCAATTATGCATTTACTATTTATATGTATTTAGTGTTTATACATTTTTACGTACAATGGTACAATTTATACAAGGTGATTTAAAAAAGGACTTTACAACTTTAAAAGTGTATAGAAATTTATCCAGAATACTTACAGAATTTTTTGAGGCATTAATCTGTAGCAAAACACTTTACATTTTATCCCACGTAGTCATTTTGGTTCAATATGACCGCCATTGGTGATATGGCAGACATCCCAACGGAAGTCAGTTTCTTCCTAAACTCAAAGCAGCCTATCTGTCGTCATTTCTGCAAAAGGAGAGTTTTGAGTTCAGTGATATTTGCAGGTAATCTTGTAACAAACACCTGATCTTTAATGAAACTTCATAGGAAAAAATCAAGATGTGTAAGTTGGGAAAACAAGGTAGCCATGCTTATCTGCCCTGCTCCACCAATCCACCGGTCTGGGAAATGTTTATTGAGGAAATCCTGGACATCTGTACAGTAATAAGGTGGTGCACCATCTTGCTGAAAGTGAATGCATCCTTCTTGGTCATCGTCCAACTCTGAACTATGGAATGAGATAATTTTTTAGAATATCCAGATACACAATACCATTGATGGTTTTCTCGTGAAGAAAAGGAGCCATAAACCTTGTTTGCTAAGTGCGCAGAACACATTCACCTTTGGGCGACCAATCACACCGGCCTGAGAAATGTTTATTGAGGAAATCCTAGACCTCTATACAGTAATGAGGTGGTGCACCATCTTGCTGAAAGTGATTGCATCCTTCTTGATCATCGTCCAACTATTTGATGAGATAATTTTTGAGAATATCCAGGTACACAATACCATTGATGGTTTTCTCATGAATTCTCGTGAAGAAAGGAGGAAAACTCATTCACCTTTGCTCGACCAATCCACCGGCTTGGTAAATGTTTATTGAGGAAATCCTGGACATCTGCATAGTAATGAGGTGGTGCACCATTTTGCTGAAAGTGAATGCATCCTTCTTGGTCGTCGTCCAACTATGGAATGAGATATTTTTTAGAATATCTGCATTCACAATACCATTGATGGTTTTCTCATGAAGAAAGGAACCATAAACCTTATTTGCTAAGTGCACAAAACACATTCACCTTTGGGCTGTCATGAGCAGTTGTGGGTGTTAATCTTACTACTGACATCAAATGTTGACTCATCACTGATGATTACATAGTCGAGGAATGCCCCATCTTCCTCTATGTAGTGCAACATTTCCGCACAGAATTCCTGGCGATCCATGCAATCTGTGCTTCTAATTTCTTGAGCCATCATAAATCTGCATGTTTTAAGTGAAATTGTTTTTGTAACACTCACCAAACTGTCGGTTGTGAAATACCCATTTCACAAGGCGCTTTGATTTCATTGGATTATGAACAAAGCTCTCCCTCACTTGTTCCACGACAGCAGCAAAAACATGCCACCATGGGATTTCTCTGGGCGAACAAAACAACCAGTCTGCACAAAATCCTTATGCCAAGAGTAAGTTGTAGGTCTAGTGGGAGGATCCCTACAATACTGGGTGCAAAATTTCCATTGAACAGTTGTTGTTGATTTCATTTCTTCAAACCAAAACACACAGTAAGCATGCTCTGAACCTATGAAGGCAGCTATTTTATAATGCATGCAGCTTTCAGTGGCGGTTACAGAATTCAGTGCTATGGCACTGCATGTGGTAGATGTGTTTTGCTACAGATTAATGCCTCCAAAAATTTTGTGTCGCCCTGGTGGCGCAGTGGTCTAAGCAATAGCTTCTGATTATTCGTCCGAATGGGGTCTGGGTTTGAATCCCGGTGAGGCATGGGTGTTGTGTTTGTCTTGCTGCACTGGCTCTCTCTGCCCTGGAGCCAGTGACTCTAAATTAGGGACGGGTGATTGCTTATAGCCCATTGAGTTGCTCATGGTAGTCGTTAAACCTCCAATCAGAATAATAATAATAATTTGTAATCATTCTGAATAAATGTCTATGTAAAGTCCTTTTTGAATCACCGTCTATATATTAAACACATCCTTAATTTCACATATGTGCTGTGTAGAAAAAAACAACAACAACATTTTATTGAATATTCATATGATACCATGTTATTTTGTTTAACTAATTATATCTTTTGAACTTTGAATATTGTATACTCAGTATTTTATCTTTAAAATATCTTAGGTGTGATGAGTGCCAAAGGTCTTTCCATTTCCACTGTCTCAACCCACCTGTGAGGAAGACTCCAAAGCAGCGAGGATATACTTGGCATTGTGAAGACTGTGATCCCACTGTAAGCACATTATGTATATACTTTTATCATTATCATATGGTAAACAAAAAATTCTTAACCTAAGTTCATGTTATAAGTATCAGGGCTTGAAAAATACCATGCCCGAGATGCCCGGGGCATGTAAATTATTGGCCTGGGCAAGTAAAAATGAAATCTAGTTGCCCGGTCGGGCAACTAGATTTAAAGAGAAAAAAGTTTGGAATGACAAATTTTCTACTCTAAGAAAAAAAGACGGTCGTCGCATGTTTTTCATTTTACTGCAAATCACCAGAAGTTGTATTGTTGTGACGGAATGAGTGCCAAGGCCAGAAGAATAGTGCTTCAATTATATTATGTCATACGTAGTTTTGCTCCAGATGTTGTTTACAGTTAACGACAGGATGAATGCCTCGAATGAAACTAGCCTACGGTGTTTAGTGGCCAAATGTGTAAACTGCCGTGAAACAGGAGGATGCAGACTGATAGGGGGAAAAGCCGTGTTTTATGGGGAGGGAGTGACAACGGAATATTAATTGCACAGCCACAGGTGGAGCGGGGTCTCTGATATAACTTGCGTGAGGGAGGGAGGGAGGGGGAAGCTGAATCTTCGCACGCCCACACACACACACACACACACACGAGCTGACAGCGGTACTAATGGAACAAAAGCTAAGGTTCGTTTAAGAATGAGTCTGCGCAATGCGTTCCACTTAACCGGGAGAAGAACGAAAATTACTGACACCAATAACTTAGTTTATCTGAGAGAACAGTAGTCCGTGTTAGCTGCAGATATAAGTTGTATTTAGTAATGGATATAAGATTTTTTTTTTGGAAAGAAATCCAGCAATGACAGTATATCTCATAGTAAGCAATTATGTGAAATTCCCGATCTGTCAGCGATAGTTACAAATTCATCTTTCTCATGGTTGAGTGACTTAATTTCAGAATCTGATTCTACATTGTTGGTAAAACGGAAACTTGCACAAGCGGGCTATGATAAAGCGAACAAAAAAAAAACATTGTCGCACAGTTGAGTAATCTTGGATAAAAACATTTAATTTGCTAAATTCAAATGACGACAAGACTGTTATGTAGTGCACTGTTTGAAAAAACCATCCTAAAATTGCTGATATCACTAGCAATTTTTTCAAGGATATGGGGTGTCAGGTTTAAGTGAAATTGTTTTTGTAACACTCACCAAACTGTTGGTTGTGAAATACCCGTTCACATATACCATAATTTTGGGGCTAAGAGCCGCGGCTCTTACGTTACTAAAAGTGAAATTTTTCGGGTGTGCGGCCCTTATGCCGAATTTGTTTTCGATAAGACTGTTTCTTCCCTCCTTTTTTTTTTTTTTTTTTTTTTTTTTCCTCATGCAGATGCTTAGTAAATTTTTTCAAACCATGTCTTTTTTTTTCACAAACTCGACTGTGATCAAGTTTTCCCCCTTTCTACTCATACGTTAGACGCGTCTATTTAAACGATAACCCCGCTGTCCTGATGTTGGTTTAGGAGGGAAAGTGGGGGAGGACAGGAATGCCTGACTTTTCAAATGCCCTTTGCATGGGGGAGTGGGGGATGGAATGGGGACATACGCAAACAGACGAGTAGCGTGATGTCCTAGGCTTCTGTGGATAGCGCACCCAGCGTATCTCTTTCGTTGGCTGCAGCATACATCATGCAGGAAGGCGCGATGCAACCAAGGGAAGGAACGTTGATTTTCACTGGGGTGGGGAGACCGGTTTGATGTGCAATTTCCTGGACAAAAACTTAAGAACATGAACAATGCAAAAGCCTGCCCAGGATGATTCCATTAGCAGAGACCTACTCCAAACAATACTGGTTGGACGGAAAGACAAATTCTGTTCACTCTTCTTGGTTAATCTGGCATGCGATACAGGTGTTTCTTGGCTCTGTGCTCCTGAGTTTTGCTTCGGATTTAATTATTTTATTTTATTTATTTATTTTTTTTTTTTTATTGACTGACGATAGTGGAAGTTGAAGGCTTCGGCTGGAAAAGAAAAAAGAAGGGAGAACTTTCCCATTCATATAAAAGCAGAGCTCAACCCGAAAGCTCAGTGTGCGGTAAATGAAAGTAGGTCGAACCACTTGAAAGAGAGAAAGCGGCACCGCTGTTTCGAGGTGTTGGCTGCCAGATCCGCGAACACGTGCGAGGCAGTTTTTAAAAGGAAGCACAACTTCATTCTAACAAAAACATCTCTAGATAAGAAAAAAGCATAACATAGAAGGAACATATTATTAAAGAAAACATTAATCGAAAGCATTACAAGCGATAATTTATAAGTTAATTACTTCTAAGACGTATTCTATTGCGGTGAACAGAGAACCATCCTGTAGCAGACATCCACATTGAATGAAATTTAGACAATTGTGCGGTTTTACGAGCAATGCGATATTCTAACGAGAGTCTTAAGATTAACTGTGATTTATATTGATTACATAAATGGTTTTGAGCATTTAATAAAGGCAAACAAATAACATCATTAGCATGATTAATAAAAAAATGTATACATAAAAATGTTTGCCAGTATGAAAAAATAAGTGTATAAAGCAGATCGACACTGAGTTGCAGAATTAGCCTTTGAAGTATACATATAATCACGTTGGGTGTGAGTTAATTCATGAAAATAAAGAAGATAATTTAGCTTTCTGAGCAGCACCACGACTTCACAGCTGCAGCCCTTACGGCAACTTTTGCTTCCAAGATTGCAAAATTTCTCACCTGCGGCTCTTAGTCCGAAAATTACGGTACATTTAATAACTATAAGTTCATACAACAGTATTCAAAGACATATGGATTGCCTTTGTTTCTAAACAACAATTCTTGGGATATTTTATGATGCAAAATCACTTCTGTTTGCACAAGAGAAAAAGGTAAATAATTTTCACATTCTAAATTGTTGTTAGAAACTACTTAAACTGCTGTACAGTTAACTATGGTTATTTAATTTTTTGCAAAATACAGGACATATATTAAAAATTCTTGAACATAGCATCATCACAAAATTTCTGAAATGCCATCGATTACCTTTCTTAAAACTTGAGATATATGCTTTTGTGCATTTAATACAGACACTTCAAAATGGCCATGCAAAAGATGTATAAAAAGTTTATCATAATTTTTAACTTTAAAAAATGAGGCTGCTCTTTTGTTATCTTAAAAGATAAGTTTTTCTGGGCATGTAGATTTTACTTCTGGGCAAGTAAATATTTTCTGCACATGCCCAGGTGGGCATGTAACTTTTCAGATATTTTTCAAGCCCTGAGTATCATTATAAATTATCATAAGTTCATGTTTATTGTATTAAGTGCTTGTAGCTGCAACATATTTTTGCTTAATTGCCTACTTGTTCAGGTTTGCCCTCTGCTGAGTTTTTGTTAATTATATTCTAATTTTCAATACACAGAAACAAATTTTTCCCATGATCTATTACTGCACTAAAATCTATACTGATTTTTTTTTATTTTTTTTAAGTTAAAGAAGAAACATTATAGCTCTGGTGAGATCTTGGTTTAGACATGCATTGAAAACATGAAAACAAAAAAGGTGCATTATTAGAGTTTGATTTGGATCCAGTGAACTAAGGCAAGCACTTCCCCAATTT